>CAWLCU010000688.1:0-2400000 GCA_963855975.1 Andrena chrysosceles | reverse complement strand
AGTAGTCATAAGATAAAAGACTGTTACTATTATAAAAGGAATCGAAAATATAATGAAGAAAGAAAAAGGACTGTTCAAACAGTACAGATGACGGAACAGTCGCATAACAATACTTCTGGATTTGCATTTATGGCTGGTGATTATCAACCGGAGGCCGGGGAGAAGGTGATTTTTCTATTGGACTCAGGAGCCTCTGATCATCTAATCAACCAAGAAGATTTGTTTTCTTCTTCTACAACGCTACAACCGCCGTTAAATATTTCCGTGGCGAAGAACGGCGCCTACATCACGGCAACGAAGAGGGGTATAATTCACGTGACCAGCAATAAAGGAGTAGATGGTGTGCTGGAAAATGTCCTATACTGCCCCGAAGTCCCGTACAATCTGTTATCGGTACGGAAAATGCAAGAAGCTGGTCTGGGTATCGTATTCGACAGTGAGGGGGTACGCATATCCAAAGATGGTAACGTCATAATGTCTGGTAAGCCCTTAAACAATTTAACAGCTGTTGACTTCAAAGTCAATATGAAAAGGGTAGGTAACAACTCGCAGGTAAATAGTACGGTGAGTTGCAATTATGAATTATGGCATAAGCGGTGGGGTCACATGGAAAGATCGAAATTTTTAGATTTAAAAAATAAACAAATGTTCGAAGACATGCAGTGTATAGAAAAGGTAATGCCGGATAATGACTTGTGTGAAGCTTGCATAAATGGTAAGCAAGCACGGTTACCATTTAGAAGGGAAAAAGATAAGAGTCATATTAGGCGACCATTATTCATTGTTCATTCGGATGTTTGTGGTCCTATCACTCCACCTACTATAGACAATAAAAATTATTTTGTTTTGTTTGTAGATGAATTTACTCACTATTGCGTCACATATTTGCTTACATATAAGTCAGACGTATTTAATGTATTTAAAGATTATGTTGCAAAAAGTGAGGCTCATTTCAATTTAAAAATTGTTAACTTGTACAGTGATAATGGAGGAGAGTATTTATCTAAAGAAATGAAAGACTATTGTGTACAAAAAGGTATCAGTTATCATTTAACAGTCTCACGAACCCCACAATTAAACGGCGTTTCGGAACGCATGGTAAGAACTATAACAGAAAAGGGACGCACAATAGTAAGTTGTGCTAGTCTAGATAAGGTGTTTTGGGGAGAGGCAGTGCTTACTGCTACATTTCTTATCAATTTAACCCCAACTAAGGCTTTAAAAGAGTCAAAAACACCATATGAATTGTGGCATACTAAGAAGCCCAAGTTAAGGTATCTGAAAGTATTTGGTTCTACGGTTTATATTCATAATAAAACTAGGAAAGGCAAATTCGATGAAAAATCGACGAAAGGTATACTAGTTGGGTATGAACCAAATGGTTACAAAGTGTGGGATGTACAAAAAGAGGGTTTCGTTGTAGTAAGGGACGTAATTGTTGATGAGACAAATTACTTAAAAACTCGACCGATACTGAGACTTGAAAATAATGGGAACATCTATAATAAAACTGATAAATTTGACATAATGTCAAAATCAGTAGAAATAGATGGAGAGTCTAATAAATCTGATAGTGATAAATCAGATGTATCGGTGTCGAGGGTAAAAGTAAGTTCAGAAGTAAAATTAGGAAAAAAACCTAATAAATCTGTAATAGAAACTGATATACAAAATAAGCCTTCCACATCTAAAAATGATAAATGTGAAGTACCAGAAAAATCTGAGCTTAGGAGGAGTGAAAGGATAAAACAAGGACCTGCTATATCGTATGAAGAATGCGATTTACAATATGATCTTTTCATGTGTGCACAATCGTTAATATGCAAAGTTCCCAGTTCATTTGATGAAGTTAAAACTTTAGTTGATAGAGTTCAATGGGAACAAGCCATCAATAGTGAGATTAATTCTCTTTTATTGAATAAGACATGGACATTCGTAGAAAGACCAGTAAATGTAAATATTGTAGATTGTAAGTGGGTATTTAATATTAAGAACGATGAGTTTGGAAACCCATCGAAATATAAGGCACGACTTGTTGCTCGTGGTTTTAGTCAAAAGTATTTAGTTGATTATAATGAAACATTTGCACCTGTAGCAAGAATAGCAAGTTTCAGATTTGTAATAGCTTTTGCAAATCAGTTTGATTTAATGATACATCATATGGATGTAAAGACGGCATTTTTAAATGGTACATTAAAGGAGCAAATTTATATGAAAGTTCCTGAAGGAGTCGTCAGTAAAAATAATCAAGTTTGCAAATTAAATAAAGCTATATATGGTTTAAAACAGGCAGCGAGATGTTGGTTTGAAGTATTCGAAAAATGTCTTATAGAAAAGAGTTTTCGAAGCTCTTCGGTCGATCGCTGTATTTATCTGTTAGACAAAGGAAATATATCTAAAAATATATATGTTGTATTATATGTTGACGATCTTGTGATTGCTACTGCGAATAAGGAAACAATGACTAACTTTAAAAATTACTTGATGGATCAATTTTGCATGACAGATTTAGGTGATATTAGACTTTTCTTGGGGATAAAAGTTGAGAGGAGTCATGGTAAAATCACGTTAGACCAGAGTGCATATATTAAAACAGTGTTGGAGAAATTCAATATGAATGATTGTAAACCTGTTAGTACACCTCTTCCGAGCAAATTAAACCATTTAGCGTTAAATTCAGATGATAAATACGAGGCCCCGTGTAGACATTTAATTGGTAGTTTAATGTACGTAATGGTATGTACGCGACCTGACTTGAGTGTTGCAATAAACATTCTAAGCAGGTATACCAATAAAGAGAATAGGGAGCTTTGGCAAAATCTGAAACAGGTACTGAGATACCTGAAAGGTTCGTGTGACCTTAAGTTGACCTATATAAAAGGTAATTACGGGGAAATAATAAGTGGTTTTGCTGACTCGGATTGGGGAGGTCAAGATGTGAATGATCCAAGAAGTACATCAGGGTACTTGTTTAGATTATTTGATAGATGCACAATATGTTGCTCGACTCGGCGACAAGCATCGGTAGCAACTTCATCTACCGAAGCAGAATATATGGCACTTTTCGAGGCCATAAGAGAAGCATTGTGGTTAAAATCCTTAGCGGATAGCATAAATATAAATATTTCAGAGCCGATAGTTATTTATGAAGATAATAATGGCTGTATTAGTATAGCGTCTAATCCAAGTAATCACAAGAGATCGAAACATATTAATATCAAATACCATTTTTCTAGGGAACAGATAGAAAAGAATCAGGTTAAACTTGAATTTGTTTCTACAGAGAACCAGGTTGCCGATCCACTTACGAAGCCATTACCTGCAGTGAAATTCTTGGAGTTCAGAGCAAGGATGGGATTAGAATGATTCTTATTACAATAAATTTTTATTTAATCAAACTAGTCTAAGAACGTATAATGGTCTGATTAGGTTTTTCTGGGTTTCCCTAATCCACGCAACAAATGTTGGGCCATATGTATTTCCCAGGAAAAGCAAGGAAGGACAGTTATTTTATTATTTCGTTTATCTTTGTTGTAATTGATATTGTCATTGATTTTAATGTCATACGTACAATAGAATTTTAAAATAACCGATTCATTTTTGAGGGGGCGTGTTGGATTATTGGTAATAATTGTTACCAACCAGGATTCAAAAATGAATTTGCTTACGTGTGAGAACCGCTGTCTTTAACAGTAAACAGATGTCAACAGGCCTATGCGTCCGTAGGTAGTTCTTATACCTGACTGCTAGGGTAAGAGACAGAACGCAGGGCTGTCCCTTTGTCTCAAGTGGACAACGGACTTTTGCCTATTGCCTTTGCGTCGTCACTTTCACTTCGAGTTTAGCTTTCAAGCTCGACACAACGTCCTTCCGAGCTCAGTTTAATAAACTAGCATTTAGTATTGAATACTGTGTTTTAAAGCTTATTTCATAACCCATTTCCAATAGATTCCTACGCTGTTTTGCTGCATGTGAAGACATTGAAGATTGCATAAAAGACTTATTCCATAAAGTATGTACGAAAGTTCGACCTATTAGTTACTCTGACACGGATAAAACGGCGAAAAAATCGGTTTTTAATTTTTTTAACTGCGGCGCACCAAATTGAAAAATCTGAAAAAAATTCAAAACAATAGTAACAATGATGCGGACTTACAGTAAAAATATAATTATAGTATCAAGACTGCTTCGAAACAAAACCGGCATTTTTCAGCATTTTTGGGTTTTTTTTATTTTTCACAGCTTGGTTTTTGAATTTAAAAATCTGACACGATTCCCTAATATGTGCACCGATAACAGACATGCCTCTGAATTTTTTCAAAATTTTTCATCCGCTGGTATAGGAGAAATTCGGCAAAAACCTGATTTTCTATTTTTACCCTTTACTACCCCCGGGTCGAGATACAAAGTTGAAACTTGGCAGAAATCATTCTTTTTTTTATAAGCTTTCGAATGACTCATCGCGATTTGAATTCGGTTCAGGGGCACATTTGACCATCTTAACCGGCTATACCCTTTAATACAATTAATACTAACAAAATAATTCATCTGCTTTTTAACAACATAGGGTAGGTGTAGGTATTACTGCGGATGCACCGATTACTGCAGATATTCTAAAACAGATCATATTTAATGTTGGAAAGTACATAATCTTTTGAAAATTTTTAATAAAATTATTTTAAACTCTAGAGTTATTAATAAATATGTACAGCAAAGTTGTTATTAATTCTTTTATCGTAGTATGAAATTTGTCAAGGCGAAACTTCAGTCGATTCCCGATATAGCGGTCATGAACACCTACTTGAAAAACATTTATATTTTTGTTATTAACAGTAATACATATAATGTACCGTTATTGCTCGATAGAGTAAGAGTTATTTCTTCAGAAAAACAATAAATCAGTTGTCTACATTTTAGTTTTAATTTTTATTTCTACTTTACACCATGTGCATGTATTACTGCGAACCAAATAATTTTTCTATCTACAAGTGACATTTGTACTAAGGTTATATTTTGTCTGTCATCAGATCGCAACAATAGATGTACAGTAACTGGTATTTCGTTAGTAACTGGCACGCAGTAATGCATACATGTCCGCAGTGACTCCTGCAATGACATTGATCGACAAATCTCTGTGTCTTTAACACTATTCCTACCACGAACCGGTCAAAAGACCGTTTTTAAAATATCGATTAGAATTTCCTATATACAACGTAATTGAATCGCCTTTAAACTTCACGATTTTGCCTCAAATATACATATAATACATTTTTGAATATTCACTTCTTGTTTTATTGTATATTTTCTGAGAAAAATTTATAGTCTGTCTTACCTAACCCGACCGGTCAAATGACGTGAAATGTGTCGGTAGGAATAGTGTTAATTAACTGTGCGTATTACCCCGCCCTCATATTTTTTTTTAGAGAATTTATTAAGGTCCCACCTTTCTTTTAAAAAAAGAAGGAGGAACTTTCATTCATTTGAACGCCGTATCGAGGGTTCTAATGTTAACCTACCTTAAATGTCTGCGGTAATACCCACACTTACCCTATTTTGAATTGTATTTACACTTTAATCCTTGTCTGACCGCCTAACTAAACTGGGTTGATAATAATTTAATTATTTTCACGTTTACACGAAGAGCGTAACGATGATCTTCATAAAAATATCTATAAAACACAAATGTAGCCTTGTAGTTCTTCACATAATGAAAGCATATTTAACTTAGTTAAATTAATTAGGCACTAATTAATTTGTGTAGAAGCTTAAATTTTTAATCATTTGTTACGAATCCATTATAAAAAGAACATACGACTTTACAGTGACTGAATTACCAGTGAATTAGTAGTGTACATAGTGTAACCTCAAACGCCTTCTTAATAATAAGTAAATTCTGCATAAATTAAATTTCAGATATTACTGAATTTAAATTAGAAGATTTGTTACTGATAACTTTCGTACAATAGAATTTCACATAGGCAGTATAAACCAAAACTGTCACACCTAGCATATAATTATTTCAAAGTGAATCACAAAAATCTTCTCTAACTTGAAAAATAAAATAAATAATTACATTTGGAATATTTAATTCACAAACTCACCATATTTTGTAGTTTTTAATTTAATTGATTTAGTTCATTCAAAAATATATGTTCCTGTCCTTCACTCATCATGCAGTTGTTACGCTATCGCTTGAAGTTAGCTAGGGAATTAGGTACAATAGATATGTAGAGTACGTAGAGCGGGATTCAAGTTCCTTTGTAAGGGAAGATTTATTGTAGGCATGCGAGTTCGAAACGAGCAATAGATGTTTGAACTCGGAAGGCGCATGAAAGCCTTAAAATACATTCTGTAATTTACAAAACTACAGTTAGGCCAAGCTAGGATAATAAATAGCTTAACCTTTTCTTGTACATCTGCGTGCCAAACTTCGTCGAGCGGGCAGCGGCCCGTCTCGTAAAAACATTTAAAACTCCGCTTTACCTTTTTCCAATTGCCAACGTCCTGTAGGGGAAGAAACGGTTGTAAGTCATAAACGCATAAATCTTGTCCGAGCGACGTCATCTTGACCTTCGGGGTCGCGCTTACCTGTTAGATATGTATATACTGTATGTAGCCTATGTACACTATGTACTCGAAAGCGCGCCTCCACCACCAGCTGAGGGTGGAGGAAAGTGCGAAGGAAGGGGGCAAGGACGGAGAGATGGCCAAGGACAACCCACTGACGAAGCTGGAGGGATGTCATCGTCCTGATTGGACAAGAAGGCTCTAAGGGTGGACTAAGAGAATCTTGGCAGCGACTTCGTCGACCAGCTCGGAGCTCTCCAAAAAACGTCCCATCACTCTGTCCCTAACCAGCTTCTGGAGTAGTTGAAAATAAATTTCAAACCTTGACTTGTAATCGTTCCGTGTCTCTGCTTTTTATTTCAAAAACCTCTAGAACACTTCACGAGCAGGGTGCCTTAGCACCCCACGGGCACCAACCCACGTCTCGGCTCAAAATCACCGCAGGAATACGTAACAAATTTGGTGACAGCGGTGGGATAATCAAAATTAATTGAAAGACTATTTTGCCAATTAACTTTGCCGGCTCGCGAGTGCATCATTGGTGATAACAGAGACTACTAGTGCAATTGGACGCTTAATTTAAATTTAATATATATATACATAGTGTGCGCGAAAAGACGCTTAACTTAAATTAGACGCTGTGTGCATCGTTGGTGATTAAGGAAGTACCACCTCTCTCTCCCTGGTTTTGGCACGGTTTTTCCACGGGAGCGAAAGGGTGAATACCGGAGACGGGTGTTTTCAGTGGCCGTGCTTGCTACCCTGAAAAACACAGGTACCGATCGTCATTGCTGCATTGCCGGACTGGTTCCTATTGGAGAGTCAACTGGACCTGGACTTCGTGGATCGTTCATCACAACATCTGAGGAAGCAGACGGATGATAGAAGTGACGATTCATCAGTGCTTTTATTTCCGAACTGTTCGTATTTATCAGATTAATTGTAAGTCTTGTCTGTAAGCACCTAGTTTTAATATAAAGGGTCATATTATTCATAAGAGGTACACGCTTACTACCTGTAAAAATGCCGCCGTTTACTAAGAAATACAAATTAGGCAATGAAATGCAGGACTCTAGTCTGAGTGGTGGTAGTAGCTCTGAGACAGAAGAGTTAATAGTAGACACAATTAGTGAATCGGCGCCCACTTCTGAAGTTCAACCGGATGAGTTACACTTGGTGCCGGCACTATCTACTCCTTTTACAGGATTTAGTATGTCACTTCCGGATAATAGATCCGTTCCATCCAGTAGTACAATGGTTGCAGATGGGTCAGGGTCATCTTCTGGAGCTCCTAAAGCTAGATTACGAATGTCGTTTGATTTCATCGCGGGCTTCATTCCGCATTTTGATGGGAAACCAAATTCTATCACTAACTTTGTTAGTCAGTGTAGGCTCGCTGATTCGTTGGTTGGACCTGAGGATAAATCGTACTTATTGGCCTTGATACGTAATAGAATGCAAAAACGTGATTATTGCAGAATAATCGATGGGCAGGAACCTAAGTCCGTAGAGGAGTTGATTAGTTTAATAAAAGCCACTTACGAACAATGTTTTGATATTAAAATAGTACGAAATGAGTTAAAAATTTTACAGCAGAAAAGTCAGGAAACCATTGAGGAGTTCGGAACTCGGGTGCATGAAATTTTAGATCAGGGAGTAGAAATTGCACAGGAAAAATATAATCCTGAAAAACTTGAAGTAATGAAAGGTTTACTTACGGACGAAGCAGTAGATGGGTTTTTGAATGGATTAAGCAATGATACCATTATGCTATTACTTTCTAAAGATGATATAAGTAGTTTAACAACAGCCATTAAGCTAGCCTCTAAATTGGAGCATAAATTAAACCGTAGGAAAGAGCCCATAAATTCGAGAATTACAGCCAACCAGTCAGGGGTGTTTACTGTGAATGTAGATGAGCGTAGATGTTTCAACTGTAAGGAACTTGGACATTTACGTGCAAATTGTCCCTCGCTAAATAATAAGTTAAATCAACCAAATCGTGATAGGGTTAGATGTAATTATTGTAAAAAGACAGGCCATATAGAATCTCGATGCTTTAAAAAAAACGCTCGTTTTACCTGGAAGAATTCGCAACCCCAGGTTAAAACAACTTCTGCAAACTCACAGGATTTAAACTCAAAGGGGGTTCTGCAGTCGGATCCCACGCAGAACGAGCCCCTGATTGCACGCGACGGATCCATCGTGTCTGCTATAACCTCGAAGTAATTAATGCCATACAGCCTCTGGTTATTCCTCTTGAACATGATTATTTCTGCCATGAAACAACTAGTTTCCTTATAGACACTGGTTCACAGCTAAATTTAGTAAAACGACAGGGGTTAATTTCGGATCTTCCAATCAATACTAATATAGTTTACGACCTTACTGGGATTGGTTCGGGAATGATTCGCACCCAGGGCGATGTTAGGGTTTTCATTCATGGCGTTCCTGTTCATTTCCAAGTGGTAGATAATGATTTCCCTATTAAGGAAACCGGAATTGTAGGACTATCGTTCTTAAAGAAACAGGAAATAACTCTAAAGTTTAGGGATGCTTTACCGGATAGCTTACAGTTTGGCAAAGGAGAAATTCTTTCTTGTGCATCGTCATCTCATGATTTACCTCCTCGAACCAAAGTCTTGATTACGGTACCAACTAGTAGTACTAATGCAACAGGTTATGTCGGAAGAATAGATGCTGGTCCTGGTATTTTTGTGGGTGAAGCTCTAGTGAGTCAAAAAAAATGGTTTGGCAAAATTATACGCCATAAACACTACTGCCGATCATGTCGTTCTCACCATACCTTCAATTGAGTTGGAAGAATTTGACATTGGGCCTCCTGCTTCTCGATCATGTCGGACAGGAAATCCTGACGTAGATTCATCTATGGACCGTGCTCAAAGGCTTGCTCAATTAATTAAGGTGCTAGATTTGAATCATTTGAATGAGGGTGAGAGAACCAGTATTCTGGAAATAGTTAATGAGTTTTCATATCAATTTCATCTTTCCGCGGACAGGTTAGGTTCCTCGAACGTTATCAAACACACTATTATTACTACTGATGAAATCCCCATAAATACCAAACAGTATAGGTTTCCTCAGATTCATAAAAATGAAATAGAAACACAAGTAAATTCTTTACTCAATAGTAACATAATTCAGCCATCTGCATCTCCGTATAATTCTCCTGTATGGATTGTTCCAAAGAAATCAAATCTTTCTGGAGAGCCACGGTGGCGAATGGTCATTGACTATAGGAAATTAAATGAAAAGACTGTAGGGGACGCGTACCCTCTTCCTAATATAACCGAGATACTAGACCAATTGGGAGGAGCCAAGTATTTTAGTACTTTAGATTTGGCTTCTGGATTTCACCAGATTCCGTTAGATCCTACAACTAAGGCAAAAACAGCTTTTTCTACTCCCCATGGCCATTACGAGTTTAATCGGATGCCCTTTGGCCTCAAAAATGCTCCGGCAACTTTTCAAAGAGTAATGGATTTGGCATTAACTGGGTTGCAAGGAATAGAACTTTTTGTTTATATGGACGATATTGTCGTTTATGCTGATTCACTTGAGGAACATGCTCGTAAATTAAAAACACTCTTAGCGCGTTTACAGAATTCTGGTTTAACTCTTCAGCCTGAGAAGTGCCACTTTTTGCAACGGGAGATATCCTATTTGGGACATGTTATTACAAAAGAAGGAGTGAAACCTGATCCTAACAAGATTCGAGCTGTAAAGCAGTTTCCGATACCGAAAACAAAAAAAAATATAAAGCAATTTCTGGGACTTGTGGGTTATTATAGGAGGTTTATTCCGAACATGGCAAAAATTGCGAAACCTTTGACAAGACTTTTAAAACAGGATATTCCTTTTTGCTGGACTTCAGGAGCTCAGGTTGCATTTGAAACTTTAAGGGATATCATTTGCTTAGAGCCTTTATTACAATTTCCAAATTTTTCACAACCATTTCTTGTTACCACTGATGCCTCCAATTTCGCTGTGGGAGCTATCTTAAGTCAAGGGTCGATTGGGAAGGATTTGCCTATAGCGTATGCTTCTAGGACTCTGAATGACGCCGAGATTAATTATTCCACTATAGAAAAGGAACTATTAGCTGTCTTATTTGCTGTAGAGCATTTCCGGCCTTATTTATACGGACAACAGTTCACTTTGGTCACAGATCATCGCCCATTAGTATGGTTACATAATGCCAAGGATCCTACATCTAAAATAATGAGATGGCGAATTAGATTAAATGAATATGATTACAACATAGTCTACAAACCTGGTAAAATCAATGCTAATGCTGATGCACTTTCACGAAATCCCGTTGATTCAAATCCGAACCCTGATTCCCAATCACAACCTGTATCAATGGACACGGATTCCAATCCTGATTCGAGGGACCTGGAAAGGGTACTTATCTGCGCAGATAAGGCACCAATTGTGGGTTCCGAAGTGGAAAAGGTGGATGATAAGGTCCTATGTTTGGAAATTGAGAGTAACGTGGCATCTGTTTTCCTAGCGCGCGGGAAAGCAGTAGCCGAAAATAATGAGGTCGTAAGTGGTTTGCAAATACGTTCGAATGTTCTTCTTTCACCTGTGGGAAACAGAAGTTTTGGAGGATCTCCTCAGTCGGGCACGATGCTTCGACTCGGTCGCCTGTTGACATACGGTAATTCTCGACCCCGGGAACCCGCTTCAGGAGCCGTGAGAGGTATTCTGTGCTCGACAAGTGACCCTGCGCTCTGTTCGGCCCTTGAGGGAATATCGCAGGGCGCGCAGTATCTTGGTTCGTGGCAGAGGTGTGGGGAGCCTATTTCAATTGCGACTGTTGTCGTGGCAGAGGCTGATGAGCTTAGTGTTGTTGCGCCTGGTGTTATGGCGGAGGCGGTGAAGCCTGATGATATTGCGACCAAGACTGCACGAGGGATCCTCAATAAAGTGACCTCATTAGAATCTGTAAAAGATCAATTAAGTTTAACAGGTTGCAATGCTAATGAAAGTAGAGTCCTTGTTAATAATGTAAATTCAGACAGGATAACTTACCCTTCTCCACTCCCCACCATCCTTAGTACAAAAGATCACCTTTTTATGCGCAAGGGTCATCTTGTTCATTTTATGCCACTTAATAGTGATATTATTTCTCAAACTAGCAAGGATCTTTTAGATCGAAATAAATTCTCACTGGAACGAATAAAGCAATATCAAGTTAATATTGGTGATGCTATGGCATTTCTAAATGATAAGTGTTATATCTTCCTACTGTTTTGCAAAGGTACATTTCAGGAAAATTTGAATTTTGTTCATGTAGAATCCTCATTAAAATCTCTAAAAGCTCTTATCGATTCTTTAAGTCTTAGGGCTTTTAGCATTTCAAAGGATTTAGATAGCTTCAGTATTCCTGAGTGGAATTGCGTAGAGGATTTGTTTAAGCAAATTTTTAGTGACTCCCAATACACAATTACGGTGTGTACCGGTGAAATTGTAACTCCATCGAAAACAGGACGTCTTCAAATTATCCAGGAATGTCACGAATCTGCTGTTGGAGGGCATAGAGGCATGTCTAAACTCTATGATCATATTCGGGAGCATTTTTATTGGCCTGGGATGGGGAAAGAAATTGCTGAATTTGTTAGATCTTGTGTTACTTGTCAGAGGAATAAAATTTACTCCGCAAGGACCAGGCAACCAATGCGTATCACTGATACCCCAAAACATGCCTTTGAGAAGGTGCAAATGGACATTGTTGGGCCTTTGCCTGTAACAAAGAAGGGTAATAAATATTTATTGACATTGCAGGATAATTTAACAAAGTATTCTGATGCAATTCCAATACCTACCATAGATTCAATAACAGTAGCTCTTGCTTTAGCAGAACAGTTTATTAGCAGATTTGGCTGCCCACGAACTATTCATACTGACCAGGGAAGGAACTTCATTAGTCAAGTGATGAAGAATTTCTGTAGAATTTTTAAAATCCAGAGGATAACCTCCACCGCTTTTCATCCACAGTCTTTGGGGTCACTAGAAAGGGCACATCGTGTTTTTGTTGATTATTTAAAGCATTATTGCACAAAGGCTGATTGGGACGATTGGATTAGGTTTGGTATGTTCTCGTATAATACCTCTGTACATGAGGCTACAGGCTTTACACCACATGAATTGGTTTTTGGCGTTAGGGCTCTCATACCTTCTGAATTTGCAAAGGAGCAGATATCACGAACTTTTGTGCAGCATTTAGATGAGTTATTTACTAAGATTACCACCACACAGGCTAAAGCGGCAGAAAATCTCGATAAGGCTAAGGAGAGAAGTAAAATGTATTATGATAGAAATCGTAATCCTCGTGGATTTAAGGTAGATGACGATGTATACTTACTTAAGGAACCAAAAACTTCTAAGTTTGACTGTAATTGGTTAGGTCCCTATAAGATTAGTCGAGTGTTTGATGATCTAAATGTAGAATTAGTAATAGGAATTAATAAGTATAAAATAGTACATACCAATAAGTTGAAATTAGCATGTATAAGACCAGATATTTCCGTTTCGGAGAGTTAATATAATTAGTTATTATATAATATTCTATTGATTCTATGTGTGGTTTGCTTTATGTGTATGTAATTTAAAATTTTCATTTTATAAGAATGATTATTAGGTTACGAGTTATGACTATTTTATATTGAATAAGGATAATAGCGTTTTTGAATGTAATATTTAGACAAATTTAGTTAGGGTGTTCAATTATTATCAGATATTAGTTATGTGTTGTTCTATAATCGACTTAATATTACCTAGTAATAGAATAATGATAGCTTATTACCGTAAGATGTTGCGATATAATTATCAATCTTCAACTCGTGTTTCCCGTGGGACAATGGGTGGACCGAGTAGCTCATTTACCGCGGGGCTGGCAAGGGAAGAGGAGGCGTAATTATAATTATTACTATTAATTTAGTACTAAAAAGCTGTTTCATGGAAACACCTTTTGTATAAGGGGGAAGGTGTTACGCTATCGCTTGAAGTTAGCTAGGGAATTAGGTACAATAGATATGTAGAGTACGTAGAGCGGGATTCAAGTTCCTTTGTAAGGGAAGATTTATTGTAGGCATGCGAGTTCGAAACGAGCAATAGATGTTTGAACTCGGAAGGCGCATGAAAGCCTTAAAATACATTCTGTAATTTACAAAACTACAGTTAGGCCAAGCTAGGATAATAAATAGCTTAACCTTTTCTTGTACATCTGCGTGCCAAACTTCGTCGAGCGGGCAGCGGCCCGTCTCGTAAAAACATTTAAAACTCCGCTTTACCTTTTTCCAATTGCCAACGTCCTGTAGGGGAAGAAACGGTTGTAAGTCATAAACGCATAAATCTTGTCCGAGCGACGTCATCTTGACCTTCGGGGTCGCGCTTACCTGTTAGATATGTATATACTGTATGTAGCCTATGTACACTATGTACTCGAAAGCGCGCCTCCACCACCAGCTGAGGGTGGAGGAAAGTGCGAAGGAAGGGGGCAAGGACGGAGAGATGGCCAAGGACAACCCACTGACGAAGCTGGAGGGATGTCATCGTCCTGATTGGACAAGAAGGCTCTAAGGGTGGACTAAGAGAATCTTGGCAGCGACTTCGTCGACCAGCTCGGAGCTCTCCAAAAAACGTCCCATCACTCTGTCCCTAACCAGCTTCTGGAGTAGTTGAAAATAAATTTCAAACCTTGACTTGTAATCGTTCCGTGTCTCTGCTTTTTATTTCAAAAACCTCTAGAACACTTCACGAGCAGGGTGCCTTAGCACCCCACGGGCACCAACCCACGTCTCGGCTCAAAATCACCGCAGGAATACGTAACACAGTATTTATCAGGGGTGGGCACTTTCCATATATATGCATATATATCTGTTGGCAAAATTTAGTTAGGGGCACATTTCGTCAGAGGCGCTAGGTTCTGTTACGTATTTTAGCGGGGAAATTCCGATACGAACGCGGGTTGGTGCCCGTGGAGCGCTGAACCGCTCTGCTCGATGAAGTGCGGGTGTTGCGCGATTCTGTGGGGACTTTAGTTAAACCGTGGGTCCGTGCCCGTGGAGCGCTGAAAGCACTCAGCTCGCGAGTCGGTGCGGGAATTTGAATAATATAAACTCTGGTAATCGGGTAGAACTCAGTATATTCGACAACGTTTTCTGTCCTGCTGCCAGGATAGATCTGACATTTTACAAATTAACTTCTAGCTCGTCACCTCCGGACGCCCTACTCCTTTAGTTTTGGCGAGTTCCTTCGATTCCCTCTTTTAGTCCCTCAGTCCAATCAGGAAGGTGTCGTCCCTCTAGCTTCGTCAGTGGGTTGTCCTTCATCCCTCTCTTCGTCCTTGGCTCTTCCTCCACGCTTCCCTTGGCTGGTGGTCGAGGCCCGCCTTCCGATTACATACTTTACATACTAAAACTGCGTACAGTACATACATTTCTAGCAGGTAGGTAGGCGCGCAACCCTCAGGGTCAAGACGACGTCGCCGGCGCAAGATTTATGATTTTATGACTTTCAGCCTTTCCTGAGCTGAGTTTTTACCTTAACAGGGCATCGGCAAATATCGAAAGAGAAAATGAGTTTTAAATGGTTTTACGAGACAAACTGCTGCCCGCTCGACGATGTTTGGCACGCAGATGTGGAAAGAAAGTTCAAGCTATTTATTATCCTAGCCTCGCCTAACTGTAGTTTTGAAAATTACTGAAGGCACTCTCAGATTCTTGTACGCTTTCTAAATTTGGGTATCAGCTATTACTATTGTACGAGCACGTTCGAAAACTGGCAAAAAGAACCTTGAAAACACAACGCGCTCTACGTTTTATGAGTCCTGACAATAAACTCTTCCTTGTCCCTTGGTTCAATTATGCTTAAAACTTTCCAGATGTGTTGCTCGCTTCAAATCCGTACGCCTGCAATAAATCTATCTACTACAAAGGCTTTTGAATTTCGCTCCCTATCTGACTTCGATATCACTACGTCCTACAGCTAATTTCACGCGATTACACATATGCACACCAGCGAGCATCGCAACACCTCCCTCCATATAAAAAAGGTGTTACCTACAGAAACAGCTTTTCAACACAACAATATATCAATACTAAGTTATGTATGTGAAATAGAATGAATAAGTACCTTATATGAATGATTATAACTACGCCTCCTCTTCCCGCGCTAGCGCTGCGGTAAATGAGCTACTCGGTCCACCCATTGTCCCACAGGAAGCACGAGTCGAAGAATGATAGTTACATCACAACATTTTACAGTAGTAAGATATCACTATTCTATTACTATATAATATTAAATTGATTATAATATGTCACATAACTCGTATCCCGAAGTAATCAAATGTCCTAACCAACTTATCTAATTATTCTTATTCACTATAACCCATATAAAGGTGCCGCAATATAATACATGTGATTAACATATTTACTATGGATCTAATCTTATACAAGCTAACTTAAGCTTATTAGTATGAACTATTTTAGTCTTATTCCTTCCTATATCTATTTCAATAGTGAGATCATTGAATATATTAACTACCTTATATGGTCCTAGCCAAGTAGAATCGAACTTTGATTTCTTAGGTTCCCTAAGTAAATAGACATCGTCACCAACAATAAATTTACGGGGATTTACATTTTTATCGTATATTAATTTACTCTTTTCCTTTGCCTGTTCCAGATTGGTTGCTGCCGTAGCCTGAGTAGTTGTAATTGTCGTGAGAAGTTGGTCTAAATATTGGTTGAACATCCGAGGTATTTTCTGTTTAACGAATTCTGAAGGAATGGTGGCTTTCCTACCAAAAACTAGTTCATGTGGTGTAAAACCAGTAGCTTCATGTACAGAAGTATTATAGGAGAATATTCCGAATCTAATCCAATCATCCCAGTCAGTTTTAACACAATAGTGTTTAAGATAGTCAACGAAGACACGATGTGCCCGCTCTAAAGACCCCAGTGATTGTGGGTGGAATGCGGTAGAAGTAATCCTCTGTATTTTAAAAATCTTACAGAAATTCTTCATTATGGCACTAACGAAATTACTCCCTTGATCTGTATGGATAACTCGAGGACAACCAAACCGACTGATGAATTGCTCAGCTAAAGCGATTGCGACTGATATAGAATCAATAGTAGGTAACGGAATAGCATCTGAATATTTTGTCAGATTATCCTGAAGTGTTAGCAAATACTTATTTCCTTTTCCTGTTACAGGCAATGGACCAACAATATCCATTTGTACTTTTTCGAAAGCCTTATCGGGAGTGTCAGTAATACGCATCGGTTGTTTCGTCTTAGCCGAGAGCATTTTGTTTCTTTGGCAACTTGGACAGGTACGAATAAAATTTGAAATTTCCTTTGCCATTCCTATCCAATAAAAGTCCTCCCTAAGACGTTTGTAGAGCTTGAAAACTCCTTGATGACCACCCACCACAGATTCATGGTACTCTTGAATAATGGCAGGTCTTCTTAAAAGTGGTGGAGTCACAATTTCACCAGTACAGACAGAAATAATATATTGAGAGCTTGTGAAAATTTTTTTTAATAACTGTTCTATGGAAATCCATTCAATGGGTTCGAGATCGTTCCTGAATTTTGAAATACTAATGGTTTTCACATTCAAAGAATCCATGAGATATTTAAGAGATAACATTGAAGACCTTAAATGTACAATAGTTTGTTGCTCTGTAGGGACTGTTTTGGAAAATAGATGAAAGATTAGATACTTTTCACCAGGGAAAACCATTGCCTCACCAATGTTAATACTTTGCCGTTTAATTTGTTCTACAGAAAATTTACCTTGGCTGGACAAATCTTTACTGATTTGTGATACTATTTGGTAATTAAGGGTGAAGAAATGGACAAGATTATCTTTCTGCATATGAAGATGATCTTTCGTATATATGATGGAAGGTAGGATTGAGATATTGGATGTTTGAGATGGTGCCAAAGTATTTGTCGTTAATATGTTGACTCTATGATTTTTACTTGAATCATCATTGTTTTCTGAGGTCATTTCTACGGAGGATCGTGTCAAAACATCAAAAACACAAGGCTCGTCAGCCAGTGCCACACCAGCACTCTCAACAACAGGCTCTCTCGCCAACATCCCAACACGGGCAGTGGACCTCAGGTTAGCGATCTGAGCGGAGTCTTTCGTATAGACCTTCCCGTTAGCCAACAGACCAGCCAGAGCCTGATTCCCACGAGGTACGGAACCTTCCCCTAACGGTGTCTGAAGCGGGGTGCCTTTAATATCGGCCTTTCCGATAACCAACAGACTACCGAGTCGGCGCGAATCCTCCGTACCCCTTAAATTCGATCCTCCAGCCATTACATAGTCTTTGCAAAAATTACCACCAGACTGAGAAGAAGTTCCCTCATTCCCAGAGAATATTCTCTTACAAGAATGGAGAGTTTCATCCTCATCAGCTGTGTAATATTCGTCACTGTCACTGTTAGTTAAATTAGCGTCAATACAAACTTTATCAAAGATGACCTCAGATTGATGTTCGCAATTCTTTCCGTACGTTAGAAACACGCCGGCTACTAATTTTTCATTATCTGTATTCACGGATTCGTCTAAGTCATTATCCTCATCCTTCTCAGAATTTGCAACTGGTAAATCGTTGGCGCCCACGACAACCCTTTGCAAACGCTTCGAAGTAGAGTGGTCAAGGTCAGTCGTCTCAGAAGCTTGGAATTTTGGGGAAAATTCTTTGTCAGAAATCGGAGGGTTACGGGACAAGGCATCGGCATTAGCATTGATTTTACCAGGTTTGTATACTATCTCATAATCATACTCGTTCAATTTAATTCGCCATCTCATTAGACGGGAAGTGGGATCTTTTACATTATGTAACCAGATCAGTGGTCGATGATCAGTGATTAGGGTAAACTTCTGACCATATAAATAAGGTCGAAAATGCTCCACTGCAAATAAAACTGCTAATAATTCTTTCTCAATAGTGGAATAATTACTTTCAGCGCTATTAAGAGTCCGAGATGCATACGAAATTGGGAGATCTTTCCCGATTTGACCCTGGCTCAATACAGCTCCTACTGCGTAATTAGAAGCGTCTGTAGTTACAAGGAATGGTTGTTGAAAATTTGGAAATTGAAGTAATGGCTCTGAACAAATAATATCTCGTAAACTTTCGAAGGCGAATTGAACATCCTTACTCCAGAGAAAAGGTACTTCTGCTTTTAATAATTGTGTCAGAGGTTTAGCAATTTTTGCCATATGAGGAATAAATCGTCTATAATATCCTACCAAACCTAAAAATTGCTTGATGTTCTTTTTTGTTTTAGGAATCGGAAATTTTTTTACTACTCTGATTTTCTCGGGATCAGGTTTCACACCATTTATAGAAATAATATGACCCAGGTATGTAAGTTCTTGTCTAAGAAAACGACACTTGTCGGGTTGCAAAGTTAAACCAGCGTTTTGTAATCTGGCTAAAAGGGCTTTCAATTTCCGAGCATGTTCTTCCAGGGAATCAGCATATATGACTATATCATCCATATATACAAAGAGTTCGACTCCCTGTAATCCAGACAAAACTAAATCCATACATCTCTGAAACGTTGCTGGGGCATTCTTGAGACCAAAAGGCATCCTATTGAACTCATAATGTCCAAGGGGAGTTGAAAAAGCAGTCTTGGATTTCGATGCACAATCTACGGGTATCTGATGGAATCCAGAAGCTAAATCGAGGGTACTAAAATATTTAGCTGAACCGAGTTGATCTATTATGTCAATGATGTTAGGAAGGGGATAAGCATCGTTAACAGTTTTTTCATTTAATTTCCGATAGTCTATTACCACACGCCAGCGAGGTACACCATCAGGACCAGGTTTTTTAGGAACAATCCAAACAGGTGAGTTATACGGCGATGAAGACGATTGAATTATTTTATTTTCCAATAAAGAATCTACCTGCCTTTTAATTTCCTCCTTATGAACTTGAGGAAAACGATATTGTTTTGTATTTATTGGAATTTCATCTGTAGTAATTATACTATGCCGAATTTCATCGGTTAAACCTAATTTGTCTGAAGGAAGATGAAATTGATAAGGAAATGCATTTATAATCTCCAAAATACTAGCTTGCTCAACATCATTAAGGCCCTCTAAATCAAGAATCTTAAACAATTCAACTAATCTGCGAGCATCGGCCTTTGTTTGACCTACACCTGGATCTCCAGTTCGGGCTGAGCGGGATGCAGGTAAAGCCTCTATAATTTCTTCCAACTCGACCGGAGCTACGTTAATGGTAACAGGATTAAGAGTAGTATTAATCGCTAAAACTTTGGCGAATCCACTCTCCTGTGTAACCAAGACTTCGCCTACATACACCCCTGGTTCTGTATCCAACTTCCTAATATAGCCAGTTTTATTTTCCGTATTTTTTACTGGAATACTAATAAAAGTTTTTGCACGTGGAGGTAAGTTACACGAAAATGATGTTCGGAGTGGAAACTTCATATTACCAAACTGAAGGCTATTCGCTATAGAATTTCGGAAGATTAATTTTGCTTCTGATTTTTCCAGAAATGGCATTCCTAAAATTCCCATTTCCGTGATAGGGAAGTTATCATCAATGATCTGGAACCCTACATCAACACCGTGAATTTGCATAAAGATTTCTCCTTTAGTGAGAATATTTCCTGAATCTATACCGGTAAGACTATAAATAACACTGGTATCTATTTCTTTGTCCGAAATTACAAGTTTTTGTTTTATCAGATTAAGCTGAGAACCTGTATCAACAAGAAAATCAGCTGTCCCGTCACGAAAATCGTTATGTATTAAGGAAAACACGGGCAACCGACTCACTTCTCTGAAATTTATGTTAAAGCAGGCGTGTTGGACTGGGCGTTTGCAATTAGGGGATCGCTTTGCTTCACACCCTGGGAAGAAGCCCCCTTTGAGTTTAAATTCTCAGCCTTCGTGAGTGAGGTATTGTCATTTTGGAATTTAGAATCTTTTTGGTTTTGTTTTTTATAACACCGAGACTCGATATGACCCGTTTTCCTGCAGTAACTGCATCTAACAGAATCACGGGTCGGAAATTTTGTAAATTTCCTTTTTGAACGAGGACAATCCCTACGAACATGGCCCATTTCTTGACACTCAAAGCATTTAATATTATTTACAGAATTTGAGAAAACTTTGGCGCTTGAAATAAGGGGTTGGGACGATGAGTGTAATGAAGAATATTCATTTGTCGCAGGCTCCAAATCAATGGCAATTTTAACAGCATCCTCTAATTTATTGACTCGTTCCTTGCGAAAATAAACTCGTATGGATTCGCAACGAAGACCCCGAAGAAAATGCTTGATTGCTTTCTTTTCAAACGAAGCCAAATCACTCTCACGATGTTCAGTAGGAGATTCTTCCCCAATGACTTCTAACCCACGTAAAAGCATTTCAGATACGCGTGTTCCATAAGCTTTAATAGGTTCACCCCGTCCCTGATGCAACCCTTTTAATTCCTCTTCAATGAGGTCTACATCGAAAGTTTGCTTGTATTCCTCTTTAAGCACTTTGATGAGATCATTTAGCGTATTAGGTGCTTTTTGACTAGCCGAAAATATTTTTGCATGACCTTTGATTCTGTACCTGATTATTGTGAGCAGGGTTACGCGATCAGATGGTTTAATTTTGGAATCAATATCCCGACATTGACTTATAAATTCAGTAAGAGAATTTGGTGTTCCATCGAAATGAGGAATCAAATCTGTCGCGATTTTTAAAGGTATATAATCAGATTGACTAATACTCGGCAAGCTAACGATATTGGCCGCACTGGAACAAGGCAATTCTTCCATTGGCAAAACGGGTATTGGAGTACTTGCATGTAAAAGACTCAAATTATCGAGACGAGTCATATCAGAAGGAGACAGTGCCTGAGGTGTCTCTATCGATAAATTTTCGGTTTCAAACTCTTGAATACTCTCGGAGTTAATTTTCTGCCTCCAGCGTTTCCTCATGGCATTCCGACTACGCCACATTTTGTCCGATTTTTCAAGTAACTATATATATATATCAACTAAAATACTATTTCTAGACCTAAATGTACTCGCAAATAAACTATAATCCGTATAATATATATATATCTTATAAATACTTATTAGCTGTTGAAACTACTGCGATTAGTACTATCATCCGTCTGCTTCCTCAGATGTTGTGAAGAACAGTCCACAAAGTCCAGGTCCAGTTGGTTCTCCAATAGTAACCAGCCCAGCAATGCGGAAATGACGATCGGTACCTGTGTTTTTCAGGGTATCAAGCACGGCCACTGAAAACACCCGTCTCCGGTATTCACCCTTTCGCTCCCAGGAAAAACCGTGCCAAAACCAGGGAGAGAGAAGTGGTACTTCCGTAATCGCCAACAGTTCCGTTATTATAATCGCAGAGCTCACAGAATCTAATTTAATTTAAGCGTCTTTTCGCGCACAGTTTCAAAATTCCGTGTTCAAACACAATAGTTTATTTAAAAAAACGCACTCGCGAACCGGCAAAGTCAATTGTCCGTAAACTTTAATACACAACTCCGGCCCACACTTTTAAATCGCGTTAATGTTTTTATTAGAATATCTATTTAGAAATCCCACCGCTGTCACCAATTTTGTTGCGCGATTCTGTGGGGACTTTAGTTAAACCGTGGGTCCGTGCCCGTGGAGCGCTGAAAGCACTCAGCTCGCGAGTCGGTGCGGGAATTTGAATAATATAAACTCTGGTAATCGGGTAGAACTCAGTATATTCGACAACGTTTTCTGTCCTGCTGCCAGGATAGATCTGACATTTTACAAATTAACTTCTAGCTCGTCACCTCCGGACGCCCTACTCCTTTAGTTTTGGCGAGTTCCTTCGATTCCCTCTTTTAGTCCCTCAGTCCAATCAGGAAGGTGTCGTCCCTCTAGCTTCGTCAGTGGGTTGTCCTTCATCCCTCTCTTCGTCCTTGGCTCTTCCTCCACGCTTCCCTTGGCTGGTGGTCGAGGCCCGCCTTCCGATTACATACTTTACATACTAAAACTGCGTACAGTACATACATTTCTAGCAGGTAGGTAGGCGCGCAACCCTCAGGGTCAAGACGACGTCGCCGGCGCAAGATTTATGATTTTATGACTTTCAGCCTTTCCTGAGCTGAGTTTTTACCTTAACAGGGCATCGGCAAATATCGAAAGAGAAAATGAGTTTTAAATGGTTTTACGAGACAAACTGCTGCCCGCTCGACGATGTTTGGCACGCAGATGTGGAAAGAAAGTTCAAGCTATTTATTATCCTAGCCTCGCCTAACTGTAGTTTTGAAAATTACTGAAGGCACTCTCAGATTCTTGTACGCTTTCTAAATTTGGGTATCAGCTATTACTATTGTACGAGCACGTTCGAAAACTGGCAAAAAGAACCTTGAAAACACAACGCGCTCTACGTTTTATGAGTCCTGACAATAAACTCTTCCTTGTCCCTTGGTTCAATTATGCTTAAAACTTTCCAGATGTGTTGCTCGCTTCAAATCCGTACGCCTGCAATAAATCTATCTACTACAAAGGCTTTTGAATTTCGCTCCCTATCTGACTTCGATATCACTACGTCCTACAGCTAATTTCACGCGATTACACATATGCACACCAGCGAGCATCGCAACACGGGTAATTCAAAATGAAACACAAGTTTATGGAATAATTAAAGGCGACTGCAAAGTATATTTCTTGACTGCTCAGGAAGCTGGTTAGCTACAGAATGAACAGACGTAGAAGGAAGAGCTCCGAGCTCGTCGACGAAGTCGCCAACAAGACTCCCTCAGTCCTTCCATAGACCCTTGTTGTCCAATCAGGACGATGACATCCCTCAAGCTTCGTCAGTGGGTTGTCCTTGACCATCTCTCCGTCCTTGCCCCCTTCCTTCACACTTTCCTCCACTCTCGGCTGGTGGTGGAGGCACGTTTTCCGATTACATAGTTTACTTAGGCTACATACAGTATATACATATCTACAGGTAAGCGCGACCCTCAGGGTCAAGATGACGTCGCCCGAACGAAGTTTATGACTTTATGACTTTCGGCCTCTTCCGACCGGAGTTTTTACCCTTACAGGACATCGGCAATTATTGAAAGGCAAAACTGAATACTAAGTGCTTTTACGAGACGGACAGCTACCCGCTCGACGAAACTTGGCACGCAGATGTGCAAGAAAAAGTTAAGCTGTTTACTATCCTCGCCTGGCCTAACTGTAATTCAAAAGCTATTGAATGCAGCTGCTAGCATTGTAAGGACACGTACGGAAATTATTAAGCGAAAAACCTTCTAGAAACGTAACGCGCTCCACGTATTTATGAATCCTGACAATAGACTCCTCGTCCTCCGTTTCAAATTTCGCTCCTACTGTTATGTGACACTGTCCGAACGACCCGAACACGGTCATCGGGTAACACTTCTCGACTTACTCGAACGCAATCGTCATGCGATGCTGAATTACGCCTAGACACACCCCTGGAGATAAGCATGTGCAGCAGCCGGTTGGTGTAAGGTAGCCTGCACGTGTTTTCTCCTTTCCAGGAAAAGCGAGGCCCCTCAGTTTCTTGGTCACGTGAGCCACGCCAAACCCCTTGTTCCAACAGGGGATAAAAACCCAAAGACTCCTCCTCAAGGGGTCAGTCGATTCCTACAAGTCAGCGCGTGTACTCTTTGTCATTTCTGTACGACCCAGAGTCGAATTTATTATCTGTATTAAAAATAATAAAGAAGATTCGAAAGTGAAAACCCTTCAGTTTTCCCAACCCATAACAAAGAGAATTTTTGGTGGCAGCGGTGGGATACTACAGAGAAGACAAGCGCTACGGACCGCCTTGATCGAGAAGGACAACCGGCACGAAGCCAAAGAGGCACGCAACAGACAAAACATCAGGATGGACAAGAGGGTCATACTTCTGTAAGTAGAGAGCGGCATGTTCCTTTCGTCCTATCGTGAATCGACTGTCCATTCGAGTTCGAGTAATACTTCCGAGGAAGTAACTGAGATTTCCATCACCGAAGTTAGCACGGACCAAGAGTTAGCTTCCAAGGTCACAAAAATGTCTTTTAAAACCGAGAATTCCGCTAAAGACGACCGCGACGAAATCATCGAAGCATTAAGAGCACGGTTAGAAGAATTAGAATGCGAAAGACTCAACCTTAAAGAAGCGGGTTCGTCCGGTGCGCAAGTGCGGAGAAACCTCAAAGAACCATCGGCACCACCGCGCCCAGAAACGCCGGAAAATTCGAGTGACGACGAGTCCACCACATCGAGGTACGTGACCTCTTCGGCCCGCATGACGCGAAAGATACGCGACAATCTAGAAGTAATATCGGAGTTCGATGGCACGAATATGGCGGTAGAGACATTCTTAAAGGAAATTGCTAGTCTATACGATACGATAAAACCTCCCGAAAATCTTTTTGTCCAACTGATAGTTGCAAAAAGAATTGTTCGACAAGCGAAGCTCGCGATAGATGGATACCCCACGCGTACCGTTTCGGAATTATCACACGCGCTAAGACGAGAGTTCGGTAGGGTAAAAGGATACGATCTAGCTGTCCTAGAAAGACAACAATGTCGACAAAACCGAGAACCTATGATTAAATATGTAAAAAGGTTTAACCTTTTGCACCAAGACGTCCGCCGGGCTATCACGAATAATAACAGATACTCCGAAAACAAAAAAACTGTCCTTTTAAAACATGATGACGAAAACGCAGCGGTTCAGTTCATTAGGAACATAGACCAGGATATCAGACTTCAGGTAAAAGCTCAACGTCCAGAGACACTACGAGAAGCCCAGGAAATAGCTATAGAAGTCGAAAACGAAGCGCAAATAGGAAAGGAAATGTATCGGAATTTAGGATTTAATAGGAGGACAGAAAATCATAATCCGCCCACACGTACTTCAAAACCACAGCAACCCGTAGCTAGGAGAGAACAATCAATAACATCTGAATTTAAATGTGTTAGAGTTATACTGTAGGGCAGGTAGAATATTGTACACGACTGGCAGCAGTTGCGTTTAACAAAGTATAATGAGGTTTATTTTCTGAACGTATGACACACCTTGCTCTTGCTTAAGCATGGAACCCAAAGTCCAGTTCGACCAGAAAGAACCACATAATATTCTATATAGAGCGGCATGCGTGCCGCATAAATATGTTTGAAGATGCTAATTAGTCATCCGGCTCGACAGATGTCGCCATTGTTATCAGTCTTACAACACTCCTCCTCAATGGCGTCATCCTGGGCAGTTCTCATTCCGCAATCCGTTATACATTTTTTTAATTTTACCCAGTTCAGCGGCTTGGTTAACATGTCTGCAATCATACTGTTAGTGTTACAATAATTGATTGTGATTCTATTACCTTCCTTTAAATCCCTGATGAAATGATATTTAGTATCAATATGTTTTGACCTTTTGCTAAATTTGTTATTGTTAGTTAGGCAAATACAGCTCTGGTTATCCTCATACAATTTGATAGGCCGCTTTAATCTTTCTCCGAAGTCCGTTAACAGTTTAGTTAACCATAACCCTTCTTGACAACCTTCGCTTAGTGCTACATATTCGGCCTCAGTCGAAGATAGTGCCACGCAGGTTTGTTTTCTGCACGCCCAACTTATTGTGCTTCTGTTGTATTGGAAAAGATACCCTGTGTTCGACTTCCTGTCAATTCTGGATTCCGCCCAGTTAGCATCCACGTATCCGGTTATTTCTTCAGTCTTCTGTTGTAAATCTCCTAGTCTTAATTTGTAGTGGGCGGTGCCCTTTAAGTATTTTGTAACCCGCTTGGCTTCCGTCCAGTCTGTTTCGCTTGGATCCTTCAATTTTCTGCTTAATATTGCCACGCTGGCTGCAATGTCAGGACGCGTTGATGTGGCGATGTACATAAGGCTTCCAATAAGGCTTTGGTATTGTTCAACATCTGTCAGCTGATTTAGATCTTCTATTTTTTCATATCCTATGTTTAATGGAATTTTTGAATCCTTGGCTTCCTTTAATTCGTAAGTCTCCAGAATTTGTTTTATTTGTTTCTCTTGATATATATGGTATATTCCGTCTATATTTTGGACCTGAATTCCTGAGTAACAGCTTATCTTCCCCATTTTCGTTATTTGATATGAATTCAACAACATTTTCTCAAATTCAATTATATCATTCGAGTTATTTGTTGCTATTATTATGTCGTCTACATAGACTGTGATGTAGCTTCTTTTTCCATTATTATATTTTATGAATAAGCATGAGTCGGTCTTACCTTGATTGTAATCCAACCCCTTGAGTTTGTCAGCGATGCATTTATTCCAAACATTCGCCGACTGTTTTAGCCCATAGATGCTTCTATTTAACTTCAAGGCTAATTCTTCTTTTCCTCTCACTTCGTATCCTTGTGGTTGTTTCAAGTATATAGTTTCCGACAGTTTTCCGTTGAGGAAAGCATTCTTGATGTCATACTGTTGTATCTGTAACTTATCTCTACTAGCAATGGTTAAAAGAATTCTCAGGGTTGTTTGTTTAACTACTGGTGCAAAGATTTCTTGGTAATCGATTCCCTGTCTTTGATTATAACCTAGAGCAACCAGTCTTGCTTTGTAACGGACCACGTCACCTTTTTCATCCGTCTTTACTTTAAAAATCCATTTAGTGCCAATTACCTTTGACCCTTTCTGTATCTTGGACATTTCCCAAGTGTTATTACTGACTAGCGACAAGTACTCCTCGTCCATAGCTGCTTGCCAATCATTTCTATTTGCTCCTGCGAGGGCTTCCTCCACTGTTTTTGGTTCTTCTATGTGGTTTACAACAGTGTATACGAATTCCTTTGACCGTAGCCTTGCAGGTGGCACGCCCTTATTTGTCCTTTTTGATCTTCTCATTTCATCGTTTTGGCTTTCTTCTGTCCTTACTTCGGTTTCTTCTTCCGCTTCAATTTCTGTATCCTCTTCGGCTTCTATTTCTGTATCTCCTTCAGCTTCTTCAGTCATTCTCTTTTCATTTATAATTTTTATATCTATTCCTAAGTTATCATTTTCTTTGGTTTCATGTGACTCCTCCTGTTTTGATATTCTGTCCAGGAAAATCACATCTCTACTTGTAGTTATTTTGTTTGTTTCCTTATCTAATAACCTAAATGCTTTTGATTCTTCGCTATACCCAACGAATACCAACTTCTTTGCTTTAACATCTAGTTTTCGCCTTTGTTCATGTGGAATGTGTACGTATGCTTCGCAACCAAATACATGTATATTCTTTACGCTAGGTTTCTGTGAATTCCACCTTTCGTATGGGGTGCAATTACCTGATTTTATTGGTAGCCTGTTCTGTAGATAGTTGGCGGTGGCTATTGCTTCACCCCAGAACTTCTTTGGCAGGTTACCGTCGAGTAGCATGCATCTTGCCATTTCCATTAAATATCTGTTCTTCCTTTCAGCCTTGCCATTCTGCTGAGGCGAATACGGTGCTGTAAGCTGTATCTTTATTCCTTGTCCCTTTAAATAACTTGTTAATTCATGGTTAACGTACTCCTTTCCTCGATCCGAACGTATGATCTTAGGTTTCATATTGAATTTGTTCTTAACTGTTTCTATATAACCTTTTAAGTGACTATATACTTCCGATTTGTGTGACATTAAATATATTTCTGTATATGAACTAAAATCATCTATTACTGTTAGTACGTACCTTTTTCCACCTGGTGTGATCGTTTGCATCGGACCACAGACATCGGTATGCACTAGTTCTAACAAGTTCTGACCCCGATTGGTTGACACCTTTGGAAATGGCTTTCTAGCTAATTTACCCTCGATACATTTTTCGCATGTCATTTTGATTCCACACTCTTGAATTTCCATATCATGCGCCATGCTCTCCTTGACTAGCCTTCTTATTGCGCCTGGACTTCTATGTCCAAGTTTCCGATGCCAAGTATGGATACATTTTTCTTTATGTTCGCTCTGAACGGAGAGCGCTACATTTTTTGTTCTTAGTTTATATAAATTATCTATGCTGTCTGCCGTAGCAAATACCTTTCCATTTCTTGTTATGTCGCATATGTTTTCTTCAAATTCTAATTTGAACCCATTCTTCGTTATCTTTTTCACTGATAACAAGTTGCTGTATAGGTCTGGTGCATACAAGACTTCTTTCAACGTAATAATCTGTTCTCGATTGTCCCTGTTTATGCATTTGACCGTACCTGATCCAATACCTTGAACTTTAGAACCTTTGCCATCTGCTACTATGACTTTACTTTCGATTTTGTCAAATGTCTTATTAAAGAATTCTCTATTATTGGTCATATGACTCGTAGCTCCAGAGTCGACGTACCAAGAGTCTTTTGAATATGCGTTCATACCCGCAGAGAAACATATCCTGCTGTTTTCTTCCGTTACCTTGTTTACTTTTTGATTCTTTTCTTTCCATGATTTGTATTTTCTGCAGTCCCTTTTTAAATGCCCGGCTTTCTTACAGAAGAAGCATTCTGTGCCGCCATGAGATCCTGATACTTGTTTGCGAAACTTGGCCGTATCATTAACCTTTAAGGCTTTACCGCCATCGTCCGCCACGTCCCGCACCCTTCTATGATACTCGTCAATGAGTCTCCCTTTAACTAAGCTTAACGTTAGGTCTGCTTCCTGTCTGCTCTCAAGGGCATTGATTAGACTGTTATATTCTTTAGGTAAACTTCCAAGCAGCATCGCGATAAATAGATTCTCTTTAATACTTTCACCAATCGCGAGAAGCTTATCTTTAATGTTTGACATGTTAATAATATGTTTTTCCATATCGCCATATTCCCCTAGTCTTGAGCTACATAATTGCTTAAGCAAGAATACTTTACTTGATAGCGATTCCTTTTGATGGTAGTTCTTCAACGCCATCCAAGTATCTTGCGCTGTTGCAGCGTCTCGGATGTGTACGAGCTGGCCATCTTCTACGAGCAGGCCGATCGTAGCTTTAGCTTGTGCGTCCCTTTTCCTCCATGCCTCGTCCGGCTGGGCTGGCTTTGGTTTTGAAATTACTTCCCATAATCCTTCTTTTATTAGTAATAATTCAATTTTGAATTTCCACGACTGGTAGTTGTCGTGATCCAACTTATTAAGTACAACACGTGCTGCGTCAGCCATCTTGTGTTCCTTTCTTTTCCCACGTTTTCTAGACTAGACTTTTGTACTTTTATTATTCCCTTTTAACGTATGCCTGGGCCCATAACCTGTTAGAGTTATACTGTAGGGCAGGTAGAATATTGTACACGACTGGCAGCAGTTGCGTTTAACAAAGTATAATGAGGTTTATTTTCTGAACGTATGACACACCTTGCTCTTGCTTAAGCATGGAACCCAAAGTCCAGTTCGACCAGAAAGAACCACATAATATTCTATATAGAGCGGCATGCGTGCCGCATAAATATGTTTGAAGATGCTAATTAGTCATCCGGCTCGACAGATGTCGCCATTGTTATCAGTCTTACAACAAAATGTTATAATTGTCAGGGAACAGGGCACTTGGCGCGTAACTGCCCAAAGCCGCGTCAAAATTTTCGGAGCACAGGACCTCCCAAACAGCCCAATCTAAAGTATTTAGACTCAACACAACACCAGAATCCGACGGAGCAGTCATTGACTTACGAATGGGAAGACGATCAGGAAGCTTCCTCATCGACACCGGAGCTTCAATAAATATAATTAAGGAATCAGCAGCAAAAGGATTACCGACACGTAAAAACCAGTTGGAAATAATCGGGATAACAGGTGATCCAATCGTTTCAGGAAGAGAGGCGGGAATCGATATTTACGAAAATCGGCACCCCTTCGCAATAGTACCGGATTCATTCCCTATAGCACATACAAAAGGAACAGGATCGCGAAGGGCTCTGGGAAATCATCGATCAACATCAAGATATTTTTGTCTTACCAGGAGATGGACTACCAGAAACAAGCTTAACGAAACATCGAATCGAAACAACCGACGACAAACCCGTGTACATAAAACAGTTCCGTTACCCACCTACACATCAGGAAGAGATCTCTCGTCAGGTGATGGAGATGTTAGAGAAGGGCATAATTCGTGAATCCCAATCTCCATACAATTCCCCTTTATGGGTAGTGCCGAAGAAAGATGACGCAAGTGGTAAGAAGAAATGGAGAGTCGTTGTCGACTTTAGACAGTTAAACCAGAAAACACCTCACGATGCATACCCCCTTCCGAACATTGAAGAGATTTTAGACCAGTTAGGACGAGCCAGGTATTTCAGCGCATTCGATCTTGCCAGCGGATTTCACCAGATATCAATGGCTGAACAGGACAAGGAGAAGACGGCATTTTCGACGCCTCGAGGACACTTCGAATATAACAGGATGCCGTTCGGATTAAAATATGCACCGGCTACGTTCCAAAGAGTGATGGATAGAGCTCTAAAGGGACTGATTGGTAACGTATGCTTTGTCTATTTGGATGACATTGTCGTATTCGGGGAAACGCTTAAACAACACAATGAGAAACTAGCTATGCTATTTGGAAGATTAAGAGAAACTGGATTAAAGTTGCAACCAGACAAATGCGAGTACCTAAAGCCAGAACTCGCATATCTGGGACACATAATAACGGAACACAGAGTCAAACCGAATCCAGATAAAATTAGAGCCGTTAACGAATTTCCAACACCCAAGAATGTAAAAAACGTTAAACAATTTCTAGGGCTTGCAGGATATTACAGGCGTTTCATCAAGAACTTTAGTTCAAAGGCAAAACCATTGACCGAGCTATTAAAGAAAGACCGAGACTTTCAATGGAGCACAAAAGAGGATAAAAGTTTTACTATTTTAAAAGAAGAGCTTTGCAGCGATAACGTTTTAAAGTTTCCAGATATGAATCAACAGTTTATTCTAACAACCGACACAAGCAATGATGCACTAGGAGCTATACTATCACAAAAGGACGGAACACAAGAGCGACCAATAGCATATGCCAGCAGGACACTGAACTCAGCAGAACGCAATTACAGCACCACTGAAAAGGAGCTCCTCGCTATAGTATGGGCCGTGAAACACTTCCGCCCGTATCTGTATGGGAAAAAATTCATAATTTTAACTGATCACCAACCGTTAAAATGGTTGTTTAACCTAAAGGATCCGAACTCACGACTAATGAGATGGAGAATAGCTCTGGAAGAATACGAGTACGAGATACTGTACAAAAAGGGTGGTCTGAATTGTAATGCAGACGCCTTAAGCCGTAACCCAGTCCTAATCACACAAGTTAATAAACCAGGATGGAGGAGACACATGAAGTTCGTAAGCGAACCGTCCAGAGACTCGTTTCCAGTACATTTTAGGAAAGGAAACGACTTAAAATTGCACATAATCGAGGATGCAGAGGACAGCAAGAAACCCATGGCCGCGTGCGCCGAAGCAACAGGATTCGATAAGGATTCACTGAACAGGCTACTAGAAGAACTGTTGAACATCCTCGTCGCAGAAGGAATCAATAGAATAGGTATTGATTACATCAAGCTCGAAAGTTTAGCGTCGATCCCAAGGAAGGAGTTGAAGGAAACCCTAACAAAATGGTTCAACGATCCCTTAATTGAAGTGGAATTAAATACACATCCATACCTCACACCTGAAAACGTAGACGAGAAACAAAAAATATTGGAAGAGAACCATGATCATTTAGGTGGAGGACATCTGGGCGTCCAAAAGACCACTGCGAAGATTTTAAGTAGATACTACTGGGACAACTGTTACCAGGATATTAGGAAGTACGTGTTGGAATGTACAAAGTGCCAACAACGGAAGATCGATCGACATCCGAGGAAGGTACCGATGAAAATCACTGACACACCAAAGGGGTTCAATGACAAAATTGCCATAGACATCGTTGGACCATTACACGAGTCAACTAAGGGTAATAAATATATATTAACGTTGCAGGACCAATTAACGAAATTTATACAGGCATACCCATTGAAGGACCAGACCGCGAAAACAATAATAAGAATTCTAACAAGTTCATATTTCTCTATGTTCGGCATACCAAAAGTAATATTGTCTGATCGAGGTAACAATTTTACGTCAAACGTCATGAAGGAACTTTGCGAACTATTTGATATCGAGAAAATAGAAACTACAGCGTTCCATCCGGAAAGTAATGGAAGCCTAGAACGTAGCCACGCAGTCACAAAGGAATACCTGAAGAATCAGATTGACATGAACGAGGAAAACTGGAACGACATCCTACCTTTCGGGGTAATGGTCTATAATTCAACAGAACACACGTCTACAGGATATACACCGCACGAATTGGTGTTTGGAAGAACACCAAATTACCTCAGCCAATACGCAGTACCAACAGGAATCACTTACGATGAATATTTAGATGAACTGAATGAAATTCTTCAGAACCTTTGGGAGAAGGCAGGGAGTGCAATCAAGAAGGCCAAGGAAACGACGAAAAATAGATACGACAAGACGGTAAAAGGTCAAAACCTTCAAGTGGGAGATTACGTCTGGATCAAGAGTGAGGATAGGAATAAGAGGAGTGCTCTTCACTTCCCATATAACGGACCATATGAAGTCCTAGAAATAATCAACGATGTAAATGCAAAAATCCGACTCAAAAACAAGGATGAGGTCGTTCATTTGAACCGACTTAAGTTCGCTAATGTATCAAAAAATGTTTTTCAGGATAACTCTAGTATCTAGGATACCTATCGGTAGCCGCGCAGATAGCTACGAGGTGACCCAGTTTGACGAACTACCAAACCTTTATTTCGACGATATGGGGGAAACCAGGATGTACCACAAGGAATGGAAGGCCGTTATCTGCCATAACCTGAACGAGATAACGCTGATGTCAGATGCAATACTCCACGGCATACAAGAAATGACTGCGGGAGCCGAAAACCTTCAACTCAACGTACTACTCGTAAGAACGCTACGTAATAGATATTCAGAATTAAAATCAAGGGAAGAAACGCTTTTCCATAGCTTAGGATTAAACGAGCCCATTAGAAATAAAAGAGGTGTATTTAATTTTATCGGTGATATTTCAAAAATACTATTTGGTACAATGTCCGACTCCGATGCCCAGTATTACAATAATGAAATCGATAAATTATATAACGATAGCCGACGTATAACACAGCTAATTAAGAACGAAACTAGTATTGTAGAAGCCAGCGTTAATCGAGCAAACGAAATGGAGGTACAGTTGAACAAACGACTAACTGAAATTCTTAAAGTAATGCGAAACAACACGAAAACAACAGAATTCGGATTTAGATTCACGCATATTCTGTTACAATACGACCTGTTAGTGAACTCTTTAAACGATAGGATTAATCTGGTAGAGTCTATAGTTCTTCAAGCTCAGAACGGTCACGTGCATCCACAAGTTATAAAGATTGACTCATTGTTAACAATATTAAAACATATCGCTACTGTGTACGGAGAAAATAGGATGATGTTCCCGGTTGATGAGGAACACGCTTACTTGTATCTGCGTCATAGTAAGAGTAATATAGTTGTCTTAAAGGGAAAGAGGTTGTGCTTCGAAGTACTTATTCCAATTATAGAAGAGGGCAAATTCAGAGCATATCATTTAGTCGCACTGCCTACCGACGAACTAAGGGATAAAGGAACTTTACAATTCATTGGTCTGGAGTATAATTATATAATACTAGAAGCACAAACTCACTCTTTTATGCCAAGTAACAAGGTAGAATTAGATGCATGCATCAGGCACGATAATAAGCGACTATGTCAGAGACATGTTCCGAAGTACAGTACGGTAGCTCAAGATCCTTGCCTACGTATCGCGACCAAAATTCTCGTCAAACCAGCTGCAAAATTCTGCTCGATCACGGTAGTACGTGTCACGAATAATGTTTGGATACAATTAGAATCAGGAAGAGAATGGATTTCCATTGCACCATATCCCGACTCGTTACATGTAAACTGTCCTGATGGAACCCACAAAACGATAGCTTTAAGGGATACGCAGAAAATTAAGTTTAATAAAGGATGTGTCGGTATCACCACTACTGCCACACTATACGCGGCCGACCTGGTCGAAACCGAGCCGTCCTACAGCGATTTCGGATTTGCGAATTTTAACATTACCAGCTTAAACGATAGTATAAAATTAGCCTATATTCCTGAGTTTCGAGGGATACATACAAACACATTGGAATTAATGGCTGCCAGTAAAAATCTAGAGTCTATCCGCCGAGAAGCTAGTGAAATCAGTACCCACTTCCGATCCGTAACCGAGGCCGAGTCCCGATGGATGTTCCTAAAATATTCTCTAGCAGTGTTAGCCACAATTTTGATTTTGTATATCACAGTTAAATTTAAAATACATCGGTTAATTAGCTGTTGTGCCACTAAACCATGTGCCATCGTCTACAACAATTGCTTCAATCAGGAAAGTGTCAATCAAGTTGGTTCTCGAGGAAACACCGCAGGTGTACCGCGTGAAAGAAGATCTCTTGTAATAGAAGAGACGGTGGCACCTCGTGAGGTAACCTTCGAAGAGGCATCGCCCCCGCACAATTTTGCTCACTCCCGCGTTACATACAAACCGAAGCGGTATTTCACTACAGTCGGAGATACATACTAAAACCCATTCTTAATTAAGAAAACGACTGGATTTTGTCTAGGTCGGGGGGTGTTATGTGACACTGTCCGAACGACCCGAACACGGTCATCGGGTAACACTTCTCGACTTACTCGAACGCAATCGTCATGCGATGCTGATTTACGCCTAGACACACCCCTGGAGATAAGCATGTGCAGCAGCCGGTTGGTGTAAGGTAGCCTGCACGTGTTTTCTCCTTTCCAGGAAAAGCGAGGCCCCCCAGTTTCCTGGTCACGTGAGCCACGCCAAACCCCTTGTTCCAACAGGGGATAAAAACCCAAAGACTCCTCCTCAAGGAGTCAGTCGATTCCTACAAGTCAGCGCGTGTACTCTTTGTCATTTCTGTACGACCCAGAGTCGAATTTATTATCTGTATTAAAAATAATAAAGAAGATTCGAAAGTGAAAACCCTTCAGTTTTCCCAACCCATAACACTACATACTTCACATATCGATTACATACAATCTCCCAGCCACGTTCAAGCGATAGCGTAACAGTTCAATAAAGTTTGTGTAGTTTCGTGTTAGTATGTGGTATGCCTGTTTGCGCGCGACTTTATAACTTATTGTAGTGTTGCGACTCCCCTCTAGTGGCGTGCAGTATAAGCTTCGGAAGTGCGAAGTTCAGATTGAATCACCAGAATGTAATGGAAAAAGGAGACAAAGTGAAGTTCGCACAAGGCCGAGGTGTTTGAAAATAGTTAGAGATCCTTTAATGAGAGGACTTCAAGATTATAAATTAATCGATACCCCTCGGAAACGGGTGTTTGAATAAATGAACCACACTTTGATCCTTTCTCCTAGGTGAAATTCCAGGGCTATGTTGTTAAACGCTTGATTCTCAAAATCGACCAAGAGGAATTTAGTTTGTTTGGCTTAGTTGTTAAGGACATTTCGTAAAAATGAAAACCGGTTGTAAGAGCGTTCGCTAGGAAAGCGTCACTCGAGCCCCGAAAGCAAAAGTGAACGGACGTACATATTAATAAAATTTCTCAAAGATTTATTTTGTGTTCAAATCGTTTCTTGAATTGATTATAGTTATAAGTTATTGTGTTCAAATCGTTTTATTCAATCATTATTATCGTTTTCATTATATTTATCGTACAATAATCCGCGTCCAAGGAGCAGAGTGCCTTAGCACTCCACGGGCGTCGACCCTCACCGAATTCCCTACCAAGGATCCAGAGGACCCAAACGGCCACGCAACAAAATTGGTGACAGCGGTGGGATTTTTCAAATTCGCCGGCTCGTGGACGCAGGATTCCAAGAGCAGCCATCGGCCAACTTGTGCAGTCCCTCTTTCCTGGGTTTTTGGACGGTTTCCCCCGGAACACGGGTGAATGCCAGAGGGAAGTGACTGCGGACGACCGTACCAGTTTTTTCTGAAGCCACACGCACACGACCACAGGACCTTCCTCGCTGAGATCAATCAGGACAACGGGGCGACATCAAACACTCGTCTGCAACTGTGTGAGAGATCGTAGTTTAATTAAAATACTCAATTTATGGTCCAATTGTTAAGTTAAAGTTCTACAGTTTGTCGTTGCATTAAGTTTAGTTATTAGTGGATAGGATAGAGTTCCGTATTTACACTATGAAAATGTTGCGTAGAAGTAAGAATTGATCAAAACGTAAGAGACGACAACTACGTTCGGGTTGCTTACGGGGTTTCGAAGTCGAGGATGTATCTGCTGAAACGATGCAAGTAAAGCGCCCTATTACTTTCTCACAATCTCGAGCATTAAGTATTTTGCCGACACAAATCAGTGATTATTTCGTTGATCCGCCTAAATCAGAGTATCCTTTGCGCTGCCCAGCCACGATTGTTGCTGCTTATTTAGAAATTCCCGGTGACGAGTCACAGCTGCGCGAACTGAACTTTTTCCCGACACGATTGGATCCACCTGTCTTTAATTTGTCCTAATTAAGTAGTGAGTCGTCTTGCTCGAGTGTAGTTCCTCAACAAAGTCATCGGAATTAGCGAATTCTGTTCCTAAATCTTATTTCTCTATTCTTCTATTCCAAATTCGGGGTAGGATCGACAGACATGCCAATTTAGCGTTGTCAAATCGACGAGAGCCTGAAACTTTAAACGAATTGATTGATCTGCTAAAAATTTTCGCGCAGTCATTTAAGGGGTTACGCCACCCTGAGATTTAAAAAAAATCGATTTTTTGTTGTTGTTATTTTCCTTTAATTTGGAGTTCAGGGAATAATTTAAGCCATGGTGGATGCAACAGCTCCCAAAAATAGCCAAGTTACAGTGCTTGGAAGGTCGTGCGGCAGTTGCCGTTTCGGAACAGGTAGCGACCATCCGCTTCACGGGAGGATTACCTGGGCCTTTTCTATTGTTTTATTTCCAGGCTACGGCAGGGGGCCCTTTGGACATAGTAGGGTCATTTTAAAGTGTTAGTGGGTTAATTGCATTGGTGTAAGGCAAATGTTCGGAAAGATTGACTCAGTCTTTCGATCGCATCGTCAGAGTAAACGTCGTGCTTAGAAGTTTCGAAAAAGTCTTAGTTTTATTTTCATAATGTCAAAACGTGTATATCTTGATCAGAAGGGTTCGAGAAAACATTCTGGAGGTGCTTCTACGAGCCATAAAAGGAAACATCATCCTGCAAATCGCTATTTGATGGAAAGTGAGGAAGCTAGCACGAGTACGTCAGCGAAAAAATTAAAAGCGACTGAAGATGTCGATATAGTAGTTGACGCAACGTTTGGCTACCGCATAGTAAATTTTGTAGCAGTTTTCTCGGCTATTAGTGAGGCAGTGAAATGTAGCGTGTGTAATGGCAAAGTGAAATTCACAGAATCTGCTATTCGTGGACTTGGTTTTAAAATCAATATGACTTGTGAATCGTGCCAACCTGTGTGTATAAACTCAAGTCCTCTCATCGATGGGAAAGCATACGATGTGAACAGAAGAATTGTCTTTGCTTTTCGATTACTTGGACTTGGTTTGGCGGGAATAGATAAATTCTGTGGAATAATGGACATGCCGAAACCTGTGTTTCATTCATTTTACGACAAAATAGTTCAAAATATTCATACCGCCGCAAAAAGTGTGTGTGAACTATCAATGAAAAATGCTGTGAATGCAGAAAAAGAAATGAATTTACAAAAGGGAAACCCGGAAGGACTAACTGTTTCAGGAGACGGAACTTGGAGAAAACGGGGATTTTCTTCTCTTTTCGGAGTAGCAACTATTATTGCACATTATACCGGCAAAGTAATAAATGCGGTAATAAAATCACGCTATTGCAAAGCATGCGAATTTTGGAGAAAGTATGACGATACTGAGGAGTACCACGAATGGAAAGAAAAACACAGCGAACAATGTTCAGCCAATCATACAGGATCTGCAGGAAAGATGGAAGTTGATGCGGTAACAGAAATGTTTGCAGCATTTGAGGAAAAGTATGGTATAAGATACACAAATTACATCGGCGACGGAGATAGCACAACATACAAAGGGATTCTAGACTCAAAACCTTATGGTGACGTTATTGTGAAAAAAAAAGAATGTATTGGCCACGTCCAAAAACGAATGGGTGCGCAACTCCGTAAAGTAAAGAAGGAAAATAAAGGCCTTGGTGGTAGAGGTAAACTAACTGCCAAACTTATTGACGAATTAACCGTTTATTATGGCCTAGCCATCAGAAGGAATTCAAATTCAATAGAAGAAATGAAGAATGCAATTTGGGCCACCTTCTATCATAAAATTTCCACTGATAAGAATCCCCAACATGAGAAGTGCCCTACTGGGAAAGATTCCTGGTGCTCATGGCAGAAAGCGCAGGCTCACGAATCTCTGGAAAATTACAAACACTTGGACCCAATTTCAGAAGATGTTCAACAAGCTATTCGACCAGTGTACGAAAGATTGAGTAACAATGAATTATTAGAACGTTGTTTGGGAGGTTTCACGCAAAATAACAATGAAAGCGTGAACGCTCTCATTTGGTCTATGGCACCGAAAGTCACTTCCAGCGGTGCGAAAATTGTCGAAATCGCAACAAACATTGCAATAAATATATTCAACGATGGATATAACAATATATTACTTATCATGCAAATTATGAATTTAACAATTGGACCGAGCGCGCAACAAGCCTGTCAAAAGTGGGACACGGATCGCATCACAATTGCGAATCTAAGAGCGCAGCAAGCAACAAAAGAGGCTAGGAAACTAAAACGAGCAGCTCAAAAAGAATCTGAAGACATTACTTTTGCTGCGGAAGAGACACTGTATGGCCCAGGCATTGCCGATTGAAGGTAACACTAAAATCTTTTTCTCTAACATCTGTTAAAGTCGCACTTTTCCTTCTTTTCCGTTTTTCTCAAAACTACATTTTTACAACTGGTGTATAAAAAATCTCCGAAACTGTACGTTCGATTTCCTTCAAATTTGATACACATAATTCTAACAACATTATCTATCATGTAGCATAGGATTTTTTTGATGCCATATCCCAATTGTTTATAGTAATTGTTTGAATTTTGCCTTTTTTGGTAAAAATTTAATGTTCATTTTCACTTTGCTCGCATTTGTACAAAAATGCTTTTTTCTCTAAATCCCTATGCTACACGATAGATATTTTATCAACGAACAATAAAACTATGGGTTTTTTAGTTTCAGATAATCCTGGGCATCACAATCCGTTACACCGTCTGCGCGCGTCCTGACGGAGGAGTTTTGCCGGATAACGGATAGCTCGGCCATTTTTTAATATTTTTTTGTCAAATTTACACAATATGTCCTTTAATGTATGCCCTAACCATAAATAATAATGAAGTAATTGTCACATTCATAGTTTCGTAGAAAAAAATTCGTAAACTTTGATGTCATTTCGGCCGCCTCAGGGTGGCGTAACCCCTTAATGTTCATAGTTTGAATGCCGTACTAATACCAGGAATAAAATGAAACTGTAGATGTTTTCGGAGCGCGAGTCAATGAAATGCAGAATAGTGGATTAGACACCGCCAGGGACGCGTATAATACAGAACATGTAGTTGGTGTTAACGATTTATTAAGGAACACGGCAATAATCAGTTTCATTAAGGGCCTTTGGAATTAAACCGCGCGATTCTATTTGAATGGACAGAAAAAGAGCAAATGAAATTTACCTGATCTCGAAACTGCTATTATCATTGCCAGAACGATAGAGTCAGAGTCGGAATTAGTTGACTATTCAAGACCTTTTCATCTTCAAAATCTTTTGCCATAAATGTAGAATATTCCGAACAGACTTAAAAACCATAAATCGCACAACTAACTGTACTAAGACGGACTCCACAGATATCTCTTCTTCTAAGCGTCTGCAAAGGGTTGTCGTAGGCGCCAACGATTTGCCACTTGCAGATTCTGAAAAGTAGAGAATACAGACTGTAATAGAATATGGGAAAATAATGAAAAGGTAATAGTTACCATTTTCTTGCCCATGAAGTAAATTTTTACGGTCCACCTGAGGTCTTCGTTGAGATTGAACACTCAGACGACAGTTCAAGTGACAGCGACGCTTACTTTACAGCAGACAAAGAGATGTCACCTTCTCTTATGACAAAAATATCTAAAAGAGGCGGAGTCCCAACTAAAGGTGTAGTGGTTGGAGGATCGTTCTTGAGAGGTCGTGTGGATGAGCTTCGACCCGGCCGTCTGTTGGACATCGGAAAGGCTGATTTTAAAGGCACCCCGCCACAGATCCCGCTAGGGGCAGCCCACGTACCTCAGGGTGAACAGGATACGTCTGACCTGGGACATCGGATAGGCTCTAAGCACCCCGCCCAGGTCCACGGTTTGGCACCCACGGCTTGTGTCTGGTTGGGGGCTGAGGAGCCAAATTTAGAGGCTGAAAGATGCCGGCTTTTATTTGAGACCAAGTCCGTAGATGATAAGACACGATCCTCCGTTGAAACGACCTCAGGAAATGGTGACCTAGTTGAACAAAGTAATAGTAGTGCTTTAATGACAAAGACGACCTCATTAACGCCAATCACCCATCATTTTTGTTCTCCCTAATATTATTTATTTCAATGATTATCTTTATATGTGTAAGGATAACTTTATTCATTCTTTTTATTATAGATTTGTTAAGCTATAATGAATTTTCACTCGAACAGATTAAATGATATAACACCAATGTCATAAGAACAATGATCTTTCTCAACATAAAGTCTTTTACCTTCATCTTTCGTAAAGTCATGTCCAGCAGAATCAATATGCCAGAACCATCTTAAATCTTCGGTAATTTCCTTCAAACATCTAGTAGATACTTAGAATGTCCATGTAGTCAGCATCTCTGAATATGATAATAACATCGAGCGTGTTAGTTGGGATTTCATTGAATATCTTCTAGAACAGGAATTAAATAGCTTGAAATATACAATTATAGTTCGCGCCTACAAAGTTGTAGCTTCATTTACATCTAGGCTTCAATTCTTCCATAAAGAATTTTATGAACTTGCAGTAGGAGGTCTTCAGATATTCATAAATTCTTCCACGTGAATCTGTATTTGGCCCAAACGCTATATTTCCCCGGAGTTTTGTTAAACAAATTCCACGAACGTTTGTTGATCATTTTGGATGACTTATTTTCTAAGATAAGCACAACCCAGGCTGTAGCAACGGTAAATCTGGAAAGGGGAAAACAGAAATGCAAATTAGATTACGATAAAAGTGGCAATTCTTATAAATTCTCAGTAGATGGTGATAGAATCAAAAACATCTAAACTCAGTTCTAATTAGTTAGCACTTTGTAAAATTGTTAGAATGTTTGATAATTTGAATGCAGAAATAGGCATAAAAGTTAATAAAATCAAAGTAGTTCATGTGAACAAATTAAAATTAGCCTGCATAAGATTAAAGTCCTTATAAATACTTACCTTTATCATAGTACCATTGTTGTATTCCTTTATTATTGAAATTGGCTACATCACCTTGACATAAGTTAAAATTATTTTATTCCATTTGTTTGTGAATTCGATGCCGCGTTAGTTTATAATTAACATTTCATGTATTTCCCAGAATCAATCTGGAAACGTCGAGTCTTGGAGACAAAATTGTAACACAGTGAACATTCTGTAGCGTCTTTCGAATCGCAATCTTCGCGGAAAACCGGGTGGACCGAGTCGCTCGACTACTGTGGGGAGGCGAGGAGGGGAGGCTCAGGAAAGCTTCACTGTGAGACGTTTATGTATAGATTAAATTAAGAATGTGAGTCGACACCCAGATAGCACAGGACGTTTTAAAAACGTCCATTTTACGTCCATTTTACGTCTGAACGTCCACGGCTTGATTTGTGAAAATGGACGTTCTTAAAACGTTTTCTGGACCTTTTCTGGACGTTTTATGGACGTTTTATGGACGTTTTCTGGACGTTTTTAAAACGTCCAGAAAACGTTTTAAAAACGTACTTTACGGACGTTTTAAAAACGTCCTTTTCCGGACGTTTTAAAAACGTATTTTGCAGACGTTTTAAAAACGTACTTTGCAGACGTTTTAAAAACGTACTTTGCAGACGTTTTAAAAACGTATTGTGCAGACGTTTTAAAAACGTCCAGAATATGCTTTGGTTACGTCAAGAAAAAGGGGATTGTAAGACATTTTTAAAAACGTTTTGGTTAGGTCTGGAAGAAGCGTTTAAAATATGTTTTTAAGACATCTGTGTGTAATTTTAGAGATTAGTTAAAGGAAACCAGGGATTGTAACCGCTGTTTAAATAACCCTAAATAACCCAAACCATCCACGAATATGGATACATCGAACAGATAAAGCCTAATTAGATCTACATACATACAAATGTTTATGAATGCTCCTAGAACAATGGAAAACACAAAACAGATGCATTTGTTTAAATGTTTGTGACCGAATGTTTGCAAACAGGTTTTATACAGTTTTTATATTGTTTTCATACAGTTTTTATATAGCTTTCATAATGTTCTTGTACAGTTTTTGTACATTTGTTTCAGTATTTGCGGTCAAAAGTGTGTAGTTCTAGGTTAGAGTTTATGGAGGTTTGTGTCTTCAGCGAAACTGTGTTACCGACCTGTAATTTGAGGACTGAATTTAGCGTCCTCTACTCATCAACAGCGTTTAACTTATGAACTACTCTAAAGTGTGTGAAATGTAGAGGATAAAGGAAACACTGTAGGAAATGTATATTTTGATCATTTATTTTTATTACGTTTTTATTTTATTTTATTATGTGGGATGATAGGGCTATTGGCGAACCACCCACTTTATAATTCAAATGGTAACGTGCCATGGTAATACCCCTGAGGTGGTGAGGAAATTTACCGAACCACAGAAAATTGTAGTATTTATATATTATTTGGTATGTAATTATTAAAAAATGTCGTACATTTGTATCAATTTTTCTAAAAAACCGTTAATCAACGTGTATTGTTGCGTGGCTGGCCGGTTCCTCTCAGAATCCTTGCAGGGAATTTGGCGAGGGTCGATGCCCGTGGAACGCTAAGGCGTTCTGCTCCTTGGACGCGGATTATTGTACGATAAATATAATGAGAACGATGATAATTAATTGAATAAAACTATTTATTAAACACAGAAACTAATTACTATAATCAATGCAAACAACGATTTTATCACGATATAAATCTTTTGGAAATTTTATTGAATATGAACGTCCGTTCGCTTGTGCTTTCGGGGCTCGAGTGACGCTTTCCAAGCGAACGCTCTTACAACCGTTTTTCATTTTTACAAAAATGTCCTTAACAACTAAGCCAAACAAACTAAATTCCTCTTGGTCGATTTTGAGAATCAAGCGTGTAACTACGTAGCTCTGGAATTTCACCTAGGAGAAAGGATCAAAGTGTGGTTCATTTATTCAAACACCCGTTTCCAAGGGGGTATCGATTAATTTATAATCTTGAAGTCCTCTCATTAAAGGATCTCTAACTATTTTCAAACACCCCGGCCTTGTGCGAACTTCACTTTGTCTCCCTTTCCCATTACATTCAGGTGATTCAATCTGAACGCGGCGCTTCCGAAACTTATACTACACGCCGCTAGATGGGAGTCGCAACAGTATCAACAAAGTCTGCCGCAAGACTTGCCAGACTCCCAAGATTCAAGATTCGGACTCGGTTGGACTCCCGATTCTTACATGACCGGTGTTGCCACGTAGTTCAGCACGGCTAGTATTAAAGAGGGCTGTGGCTGGACCCACCAAAAATCCCAACTCGCAAATCTGAAATATAAAAATTATATAACATTACCAAATGAACTATAATTTCGTTTGTAAGAACTACCGAAAACGAATTTTGAAAAATGTTTGAAACTTTACCTGTGTTTTGCATACAGGAAATATATATATATATATATATATATATATATATATATATATATATAATATAAACAAAGATGGTATTTCACTTACTCAGTCTTCAAATTCCGCTGCATTTTTTAAAATGGCCTCGAATATTTGTATAATTTGTGCGCCACCGTGGTTGTTTAAATTTTTGACTTCTTGTTGAGTTTCCACTGCGAGAGCTATTATTAAATGGGCTTGTGTCACAAGGATTTCAATTTTTTTTTTTTTTTTTTTTTTTTTTAATTGAGTGTTTAGAGTCGCATCTACTTCTATGGTCATTAGCGACTACATTGGGTGCGTAAGGTTAATTACTCATCGTGTGAATCAATAAGAGAAATCAAAGAAAACACAAAGTAAAATGCTCCTGAGACTCAAACATCTTAGGTACTAGTGGACACACGTGCTAAATTAGTTGTCGGATTCCAATGTCTTCAAGGAAGGTGAGCACATTGTTGAAGGTATCCGGGTCGGTGAGCATCTGATTGAGGTCGGTGCCAATTTTGTGTTGGTTTCGATATGATGAATACTTAGCACAATCCATCAGTATGTGCTGGATGGTGACACGTACTTTGCAGACATCACATTCCGCCGGTTCGTTTTTGGTAATAAGGTGGGAATGGGTCAAGTGCGTGTGGCCGATTCTCAGTCGAGTGAGAGTCACTTGGTCTTTCCTATTTTCTAAGCCGATTTCATTTCTTTCAAAGATATCCTTCCTGATCAGGTGCAGTTTGGTGGTTACTCCCGTTCTCCATTTTTCATCCCATAGGGCCTTGACTGCGTTACGAATCGGGGCTTTGAGATCATTGTATTGCACAGAGATAGGGGTGTCAGGCACTGGTAGTAAGCATGCTGACTTGGCTAGGGAATCGGCTTTTTCATTTCCTTCGATACCCACGTGGGATGGTATCCAAATTAAAATAATCTCTTTGCCTCGATTTTTTAGAATACAGAGGGTGTCTTGTAGGTCTTGGGTAATGTGGTCACCTTTGCTGGGGTCTGTGATTGCCTCAATAGCAGCCATGGAGTCAGTGAGAATGGCAAACATGGAATCGTTACTTTTTTCTATAAATTTCAGAGCCTGTAAAATAGCATACATTTCGCATCTGAGTATACTGTAGAAATCCGATAGTTTATATCGCAAGTTTTCTTCTGGTGTAACCACCGAGCATCCACATCCAGTTTTGAATCAGTATATATTTGGTTGTGATTAGGAATGGAGTTAAGGATGCCATTTAGGGCTGCTTTAAACTTGTTTGATTCAGTTTAGATTTTCGGGAGTTCGCGGAGACCAGTATTGACAGTCGGTAGTGGAAGTTCCCAAAAAGGTGAGATGTGGAAACTTCTGCAGGCAATCCTGGGGAGTTTCCAGTTTATTTCTTGTAAGTATGCACAGTATTGTCTCCATATGTACCCGATTTGGTGTACACGATGTAGGCCTGTCGCTATCCCCACCACTTCTGTCTCACTCTTGTCCGGCGAAGGCGAGAGCGATATGGAACGAGAGCGAGCGAGAGCCCCTAAAAGCGAGCGAGGACAGTACGAGACAGACGACAGCGTTCATGTTTTGTCTCCCTCCGTCTTTCGGGCGCCGTGACACTCCGTCCTTTGCGTGCGCGACGGGCGTGCGCGATGGTCGCAGGCACATACGGAAGCACAAAACCGCAACGCAAAAACTTGACGCACGCCCGGCTCAAGTTTTTTTTTGCGCCCTAGGCCAACTTTTCAAATTACGCCCTTTATTATAATACATTTATTTGAGATTATTAATAACCTTACTTTGAATTTTTATTCGTAGTTTAATCCACTTATAGTACAACTTGTAATATTTAATTCTAAAGTTTATTTTCAGCAATAGCAGCAATGAAAATACATACCATTTTGCACCACTTGTCGACTTTCGTCCCTATAAGCAAAATTGGACGTCTGCCTAGGGCAGAAAGTCGACAAGATGTGCAAAATGGTATGTATTTTCATTGCTGCTATTGCTGAAAATAAACTTTAGAATTAAATATTACAAGTTGTACTATAAGTGGATTAAACTACGAATAAAAATTCAAAGTAAGGTTATTAATAATCTCAAATAAATGTATTATAATATAGGGCGTAATTTGAAAAGTTTGTCTAGGGCGCAAAAAAGACTTGTGCCGTGCCTGGCTATCTGACCGTCGCGCGCATGCGTTGGGCAGTCACGATTCCATCTGAGTGCCCGCACGCCCGCGCGCAAGAAAACCGGTCCATCTCGCTCACTCCTTCGGCCAGAAAGAAGCGAGAAACGCACACTCGGAATTAGGGATCTGCGCATTCTGAGTGCCCACGCCAGTCCCGACCACCGGGCACACACGGAGACAATACTGTACTCAGTCTAATGTATAGAGGCACAGGAGCATTGGGGTGTTTATTATATTTCTCCCGATAGTCTCCAAGGAAGAGATTTCGGTACACAGGGTTGTGAGGCGTTGAGGCTATTGAAGTTGCATAGGTCAGGCTTAGCTGTTTTCTCCTGTGGTCTAGTGGCGGTTCTCCAGCTTCAGCTAGAATGCTGCTAATCGGACTAGATATGAAGGCGCCCATAGCGATTCTCAATCCAGCGTTGTGTATGGGGGAGAGCATGTTCAAGGCGGTTTGTTTGGCCGAATTATATATCACAGATCCATAATCCAGTTTGGATCTGACAATGGCTTTGTAGGTATTTATCAATAGCTTTTGGTCGGCTCCCCAGTTCCTTTTAGCGAGGCTTTTAATAATGTTAAGTTTTTTCTTGCAGACTGATTTTAAGTACTTAAGATGGGGAATCCAGGTGAGTTTTTGATCAAAGAGGAGCCCTAGAATTTTGATTGTTTGTACTACTTCCAGTTGATGGTTGTTCAGATAGAGGGTGGGGTCCTGGGTGAAAGATTTCTTTTTTGAGAAAACTATGCACTTGGTTTTTGTTTTGGAGAATTTAAAACCAGTTTTCCCTGCCCACTCTTGAAGGTTACTGAGACAGTTCTGAACTATTTCTTGTGTGACGAGGAGGTCTTTTCCACTGCAGTAAATAGTAACATCATCAGCGAAGACACTCTTTTTTAGAGGCCGGGGAATACATTTAGTAATGTCATTGAAGGATACTAAAAAAAGTGTAACACTCAGAACAGATCCTTGAGGCACTCCATTCTCGAGTTTGGTCCTTTTAGAGAGGTGCCCGTTAACTCTGACCTGGATGAATCTTTCTGAAAGGAAATTTTTGATGAAAATTAGCATGGGTCCGTCAACCCCATTTTCAAGTAGGATGTGCAGTATTCTATCTCTCCACACCATTTCATAGCACTTCTCAATGTCCAATGAAACTGCCAGAAGGTGTTGGTCGTTGATGAATGAGTCATATATGCATGTTTCAAGATCAACCAGAGAGTCAAGAGTAGATCGGTGCCGCCTGAAAGCATTCTGGTGGATGTTGAAAAATCCCTTGCTTTCCAAATACCATCTAAGCCTATTATTGACTATCTTTTCCATTGTCTTACACATATTGCATGTTAGGGCGATGGGTCGGTAACTGATAGCCTTCAGTTTGGCTGTTCCTGGTTTTTGGATTGGCACGATAAGAGCTTCTCTCCATCTCTTTGGAAAGACTTTGTGAGTCCATATGTAATTGAACATCTTAAGCAGGTATTCTAAGCCTTTCAAAGGGAGGTTTTTGAGGAGGGTGTTGGGGATTTTATCAGGCCCTGGGCTAGTGTTCTTAGATTGCTTAAGTACTGGTATACGTTCAGATAACAGAAAAGGAGAGTTTATAGTTGAGTTGTTGTTTTCTTCAAATCTCGGGCCGAAGTGGTTTTCGGTATCTCGTTTAGAGGTAAGAAAATTTTCTTCGTAATTTTCGTTACTGGAATTTGATGCATAGTTATCGGCCAGTACGTCAGCAATTTCAGTAGAGTCAGCCGAAATGGACCCATCAGCTCTTTGTAATGCCGTAATACATGTAGAGGTAGAACTTCCCCCAATTGCATTGATTTTTTTCCAAGCGTCGGAGCTTTGTGTATTGTATTTTAGCGATGAAATATAGGTGATCCACGAGTTCCTGCTGCTCTGCTTAGTCTTTCTCCTTGCGATGGCTCGCAATTTTTTGAATTCAATCATATTGTCAGTAGTCTTATGTTTTTTGTAGACGTTGAAAGCATGTTTTTTCTGTTTGATAGCTTCTTCGACTTCAGAGTTCCACCAAGGGACTTGTTTTTTAAATGTTTTGTGGGACGTTTTCGGTATAGCAAGGTCAGCCACCTCAGCGATGGTGTCCACTAATACTGTGACAATACAGTCAATGTCGTTTATATTATCGATTGATGGAGTTTTCAGTTGGTCAATTTTAGTATTGATTGTAGATTGATAAAGCACCCAGTCAGCTTTTTTAAATTTCCATCTCGAGGTGTGATTGTATAGAGTAGGATGAGGGTTTTGAAGTTCCAGTATAATAGGGAAGTGATCACTATCATAGAGTTCCTCCAGAGCTTCCCAGTCTATCCTGTGAGCTATGCCAGCACTGCAAAAGGTGAGGTCAATCGAACTGAAGGAAGCATTGGATATGTTGAAGTGAGTAGGCTGGTTGTTGTTTAGAAGAATGACTTCCGGTTCATCTAGAAGCTTTTCAATTTTCTTTCCTCTTGAATCAGTGTGGTTTGAGCCCCACAGCTGATTATGGCTGTTAAAATCTCCTAGTAGGATATATGGTTTTGGAAGTTGATGAATGAGGTTCTTGAGTTCAAGGAGGCTGAAGTCATAGCGGTTTGGGATGTAGACGTTGCAGATGCATAGTTCATTAGGGTTTAGTATTGATACCGCGACAGCTTCTAAATTAGTAGTAAGTGGTATTGTCTTGTGATGAAGGGATTTGGAGAAGTAAATTGCAACACCTCCACTAGCGAAATTTGTGCTTACACGGTTTTTGAAGACGGAATCATAGCCACGAACCGTAGCACAGAGGGAATCCTTGAAATTTGTTTCTTGCAGACAGATTATGGAAGGATTTAATTCTTTGGTAAGCAGTTGTAGACTTTCACGACGGGGGTAAAAACCGTTCATATTCCATTGGATAATTTTCATAGCCATTAATTAGATCTGGGTATAAGCTTTATTTGTGTGCTGAGTCTTCAGACATGGAGTGGGAATCGTCTTCAGAGCAGGAGATAAAGAGATCATTTAGAGTTTTTTCTAGTAGGTTCGCTAGTTTCGTGCTTCTATATTTGGCAGAACGGTCTGTTAATTTTGGGTGTAATTCTCTCATCATGGTGATGAGAGATGCAGTATCGTCGGTGTACTCTGAGGCAATGGTAATTGGATTTGAGACTCCCGTTGCCCTATCGAAAAAATTTAGGGGATACTTTGTTGTAGATTTTTCGAGGAAAATTTTGATCGGGTCCAAGAGATCATCAGTGGTCTTATTGTTGTCAGAGATGGTGGAATTGCTTTTCTTCAGTTTTTTCAGTTGTGTCGGTTTCGTAGATCTCCGATCCTCATCAGAATTTATTGGAATGTTCATGTTTTGGTCCACTGGGAGATCCTTGCTGGTCGGATTATCAGTTATTATACAGGACCCTGAATCGGAGAGGGGGCGTTTGCTTCCCACGATAAGAGATGCAGTAGTTTGGCTTTGAGGTGGAGGAAGCTCGGGAAACTCAGGAAGATGCTTTTTCTGGTTACTCATGGACGAATCCTGGTTTCTGAGAGGCGGTAATTAGATTTTTGGGAGATACCGGTAATTTAGAGAAGTTTGCGTCACTGGGTTTTTCAGGTGTCGCCTTAGGGACAGCTTTACAATTTTTTGCAATGTGCCCTGCTTGTTTGCAAAGAAAGCAAGTAACTGTGTCAGTTGTAAGGTATATCCAGTAGGAGGTGTCTTCGTAGTTTATCTGTAGTGACTCGGGAATTTTTGGGACACTCTCGGGATGTATATATACCTGCCTTCGGAAACTAAGTATGTGGGCAAACCCAGGCTCAGGTATTCCTGCTCTTAGAAATGTTATTTGGGATGTCATATTGACTCCAATGTTTTCAAGTGCTGTAGTTATAACGGAGTGTGGAATAACGGGACAGACATTCGATAACATGAGTTTCTTGTATTTAGTGATCAGTGGTCGAAGTTCCAGTGAATGCTCCTTTATGTTGACAGTATTGTACTTGTCCGTAAGGTTGTCCGCTAGTTGTTTACTGGCTAGGAACATGCATACCCGTTCATTGGAAATTTTGGAGGCGAATCTGATGTTGGTTGGTCCGACCAGTTTGCCTATTTCAGTTGTGTATTCCGATAAAGGGATATCCAGTTTTGATTCGATGATAATTGCTTGGTCCTTTTTGGGGAATACATCTCGTTCCGCAGCAGCAGCGTAGCTGTTTCTCTTGTTGGTAAAATCATTTTGATTCAGGGCAGTGGGGGTGGGTGGAATTTGGGTGTTTACACTAGGTTGGGTAGTCATGGTAAGAAGAGTGCACTGAGATGCACACTTTCACTGGGGGAGACACACAGGTTCACTTACACTCGAAAAACCACACCTTGTAGAAAATAAGGGAAATTGGCACACGCGATCAAAACGTAAACACTGGTGATGCTCGTGAAACACGTCCGACCACAACAAGAGCCGGGACGGAACTCTCCAAAATATTTTTCTTTTCGCTGATACCCGCTACAACTAGACAGTTGCGCGTCTACATTTTCTGCAAAATATTTATATTTCATATTTTTTTATTTTAACACAATACGCATACTATATCTTTATACAAATAATATTAATTTACCAATAACAATGTCTTCATTCCTTAAATTTGTATCCCCCTGCCCCGCTGGCTGTTTTGTTCGCTGTTACTGGTTGTTTGTAATTCTTCCGGGTTAGGGGTCTCGCTGGAATGTACTAAATATTGTCTGAAAAAATAATAATTTCTGTAAAAAAATGAATATAACAAAAATAATTAAATACCTCCAGATGTTATAATTTTTACCTAATGTTGGGTGACTCGTGGTAACTTCTAATTTTCAGAGGTGTGGGCAAAGAAAATTCGTCTAGCGATTGGTACCTGGTTGCTTGAAAATGTTTTCCCTATCCTTTTGCGCTTATTGGAAAACTCTGTTTCGGATTGTAAATCACTTCTTTTATTTTCTCATAGCTTCCGCATATACTTAGTCATCTGGAATCAATTACACGTATTAGCGTAATATGCAGAAAAGGAAGCTACGGGAAAAGACGATCAGCGAAAAGTTTGCCGAATAAAATTGTGGGCCGCCTTTTGGCAGAAACGTGTGGTGCAGAACTGCGGGTCGCAAAGTTAGTATGTACGATGAGCTAAAACTATAAACTATAACTGTATCAAAAAGCGGTGAGATTACGAAGAGAAGATGAGCAAATTGAAGTAATACCCAAGTATTTATGAAACAATATATTCTACATTACAACCAGTAAAACTCGAAACCTAAGTAATTAATATTCTCAGAATATCTCACTCATGTTAAGGACAGCGATGCGTTCTGTTTGAGATAACTAAATAATTGCTCGCTTCGTACATTTCATTAGGAACAGTCTACTCTTGGCCAATAACACTTTTTGTATAATAATCAAATTTATAAATGTCAGTTTGGTTTACTTATTTTGATTTTGATTACTTACAGTTTCCACTTACATGGAATAAGTGTCACTCTGTGCGTGCGTGCGTGCGCGCGTGTGTGTGTGTGTGTGTGTGCGCGCAGTGTTGTGTTTCGCCGTAAATGCTGGAAAATGAGTGAGATTAGGTACTGGCATTGTTGGTTTGCGAGAAGTAAATGGAGTTACGACTTGCCGTTACAGTACAAAAATGTTGTATATAATATAGTAAGCCTTAATAATATAGAAAGATTTATTATATTTCTGAAAAGTTAGCGCAGTGAAGTAATGGAAAAATAATAATTTTTTGGTCAATTTCTAATTTTACACATTTGTAGGCAATGTCTTTAACGTCAAAAGTTTGAAAATAACTTAAATGACATGTTTGTACTTGAAAAATTCCTATTTTAGATGATTCGAATGGTTTCTTATAAAAATCTGTGACAACCGTAAATTTTTTACAATCTACTTTCTGTTCATTAGCATGCAATACTAAATTTTTTACGACGATAATACTGCCATCATGAAGACAACAACAGTTATCAGGATCACTGATTTTCAAGATAAAATTTTTAAAAACAATAGATCTGAACTGCTTAGAAGCTGCAATAGTATCCCTCATTAGTGGACCTTCGAAATGTTCAGTTTTAAAATAAGGAAATACAACATTAGGACGCTTATTATTGGTGACAAAATTGGATTTCTCACTGTGTCGTTTTACTATATGCTGTAACGGTTTGTCATTCTTCCTAACAGACTGTAAAATGCTTTGTAAAAAATTTTCAAAAGGAAAGCAGCTGAAATTATCAAGTGGCCCATGATTTCTAACATCCTGCGGGATATGTAACAGATTATGAATATTTTGCGATACCTTTTCTGAACCATATAAGATTTTAAATGTGTAAATAAATTTTATTAACAATGTTGATGCGTCATCAATATGACCAAAATGTCTAGAATTTGATAAAATAACTGAAGCTACATGTAACGCCATAAAATTTAAATATCTATCGTCACTTATATTATTTAACAAAGCTACTGGACCAGTGTAGAATAAGAATTGTCGATATTCCGTTGCTTTCCATCTGCTTGTATCATCTAGACTTCGGGGCTTTCTGTTGAATTCGACTGGAATACATCTTGCCAGATGTTTCAATGACTGAGATATGCGTGAGCGTTGCTGAGGTGTTACTTTTGTCCACGGTCTCCCACAACACCACAGATTGTGAACCAATTTCTTTACTACCCCGAGACAAATTAAATGCATATAATCAAGTGGGAAGGAGTCAATCATATTAACACCAGAAATAGTCTCTAAAATTGATGTGCCATTATGATGATCGTCTACCTTTTTGCGCCTGAATTCAGAATCTGTCTGTAAACAGATATTATCAATATCAGGAAAACACGTTGTACCGTTCCTAGACTCTCCTCGGATATAGCATTTTGTACAGGAAGAATATCCTGCGTGTCCTTTCGTGTATTTGATGTATGCCTTTGCAGGTACATCGCATATAAAAGATTTTACTTCTACATAATATAACTGCCCATTAATTAAAATTCCATTATTGATAATGTCTACTGCCTCCTTTGCAAAATCATGCAAGAAACAGTTGGCATCTTTCGGTTTCTCATAACCGTGGTAGATGCCAACCATTTCAATATCTTGAAACTCTACTAGACTACATAATATGGGATAAACTTGACTACCGCTACTGTTAGCCAGTGGTAAACCATCAACATTTATACTAATTGAAATTTTGTTATTTTTAAAAAGGGACATATCTCTGTAGATTTAACGAGCTTCACAATGCTATTTTTAAATCCAAAATGGAAATAACGACCTGGTTCAACGATTCTACATTCGACTTTTCTAACTGTTTTCAAAAGGTCTGGCATCTGATGGTAAATTATTATTCGGAACTGTTTCCTTGAAAATAGGGATCAAATCATTAATTGCGGAATGTGTAATATTATGTTTCAAAGCCCACTGTGCCAGCAAGAAAGACAAATCTGGATGATTCGTTTGATCTGTAAAGTCTTCAGTGACATTATTAATAGTGGAATTATGTTCATCTGGATTGTGTTCAACGTTAAAATTTTCTACATAAAGGGTATCTTCAAGTTCTTCTAGATGAGTGGAAGGTTCTGTATTGTTTTCACTGATATTGAAACAAGAATGGGAATTGATATCATTACTCTCTGAAAACCTAACACCTGATGATGATGTTGAGGCATCTTGATGCACATAATTTTCAGACGCAAACATACGTGCGGATTTACTAGCACGCTTATAATATTTATGTAATTTAAGTTTTCCAGTCATTTTTAAAAAAGGAAACAAGATGTATGAAGTTAATTATCAATGTAGAATCCACTTACTTGTAGAAAATATGTACTAGATGGAAATAGAAACTAGACTAAAACACAATGTACACTGAAATTACACTGTAATAATCTACACTGAAATTAAAAATAAAACTGTAAAATATATGCCACGATGGAAAAGAAAATATATGTACGCCCTTCAATACAAAATGTGGTCTTTCCGATCCTTTAAGAGCTTTGAACTACGTTCTCCTCCGCGGTTCTAAAGGCAGGGTCCCACTAGTGCAACCGCGCGCCGCGCACGACGTTTTCGTCCACTTGAAAGGGTCTAATTTATGAAGCCGCGCGCACGAAATGGGCCGACGCTCTGCCAGGCGCGCACGCGAATGCTTGGCGCGCACGTCGAAGACAGTGGAAAAACTAGCCTCCTTTTCTACATCTTGCTTTCTTTATCTAAATAAAGCCAACGCCGGCGGTTGTGCCAGTAGCCGAAACAACGCCTTCACACTTCATACTACCTACTTGAATGGTGCCGTCTTCAACAGTTTTAAACGTTCTTAAGCCTGAGTTAATCCGTATATTGCTCTGTCGGCTGGTGGTATACACGGTCACTTCGGACCGGCACGTACCGTAATCCACTGATGACTCGCGGAACAATACAGTTATAAACCACGACCCTGACGAAACATTCTGGTCGATCAACCTGGCTAAGTTTTGTCGGCAGATGTCCGTTTTTTCCTCCATGATATGAATAATGAAATATAACGTTTCATTTAAAAAAACCAAGTTGCTCTTTAAATCTGCTCCATTCCTCCACCTGTAGAAAAACTATATATACCACATAATGTTCCCCTCCATATGAAACAACTTTCGTAACAACAATTTTTTAATATCTTCACTTCCTTGCGAGATATTCCACCGCATCCAGTTAAAGCGGGCACACTATACAATTACAATTCAGTGTCACATATCTGCATATATAGTGTATTACAATTATGATGTATCTAGAAACAAGTATACCTCTCGCAGCAGTATAATTGTTGCTATTTAGGGTAATAATTATCATGTCATTGCTTGCTTTAATATCTAAACCAGGCATGGAACTAAAGTGAACACAGCGGCCGTTTTTCGGAGGCAACGCCTCCTTTCTCCCGCCGCGCGTCTTGGCCCCCGCGGCGGGCCTAGGAGCTTCGAGCGCCTCAGACCCGTACCATATGAACCGCGCGTGGCGTATTAGGATGACATTGTATCAATAGGTTTCCACATCGTCCCAGAGAGCACGATTGTCGATGCGTTTTTTTTTGTCAACGCGCCACGCGCGGTTCATATGGTACGGGCCTGAGGCGCTCCAAGCTCCATGGCCGCCGCGGGGGCCAAGACGTGCGGCAGGAGAAAGGAGGCGTTGCCTCTGAAAATCGGCCGCTGCGTTCACTTTAGTTCCATGCCTGATCTAAACTAAATAATAGACCATAAACACACGTATGCAAGTTATACATATGTAGGAGTAAAGAGTACATTTGCGTTGAAAAACACACATTTTTCCAGTCTTTCGACGATGCGCGGCGTGCATTCGCGTGCGCGCTTGGCAGAAAAATCCCGGCATAGCGCGCACACGATCGCTTTCGACGCGCGGGTTGTCGTAAAAGTCGACCCTTTCAAGTGCTCCAAACTCCTCGAAAATCCGAGAAACTCGTAAATCTAACCCGTGCGCGGCGCGCAGTTGCACTAGTGGGACCCTGCCTTAAGTAAAGTAACTGCCGTCCTTACTATCCCCACTGCGTGGCCAGTTACATAAAGGAGGCCCCAGAGTCCCTTCCCTATTCCCTAGATCCTTTAGAGTAATACGTCTCTCCCCCCTCCCACCCTCCACGTAATCTTACAACAACCGGAAAAACTTCCATATCGATACGATAAAGAATAAAGAATTATTTTATTTCTGAAACCGGTATGAATCCTCGGCCGACCGCAGCGATTCCAGGTTGAACCCCCGCAGTTGAGGGTGAAAATGTAAAATATCATTTCAGCGTATTAAGAAATTATTTTCTTCATCGTATCGAAAGGGAAGTGTCGCCAATGGATTCCTGACGTTCGTTCTCCCGATTAAAATCATACCAAATATGATGTAAATCGGACTACCTATTTTTAACTAAGTCAGCTTCAAGTGATATAGGTAATTCGATTTTTCATGGAATTTTCTTCATTATGGTCCGAATTACGTCCTTCTTGGTGTTAGTTTCATCGGTGAAACATAAGTCGTTTTCGCAAAGATCTGATGAGAAATTGGGAAATCCTAGAAATTTCTCACTTTTTAATGGTATTCAAACCCCTTCGAGGGTCGAAAATCATAAAATTTGGTGAGGCACTGCGGGGGCTTGTCCTCGCCATGGGGTACCAGGTCGTCGCATCCATTGTCGGGCGTAGCTCCAGAATCACCCTGCAGATGTTACATTTTATCATCACATTATTAAAATGTCCGTGATTATTACAATTCACCTTTATGTACTTGCAGCTCATTTTGATTTCACATCTTTTTTTTATATTGTAATTATTATTATCTTCTATTTTTGTGATTTATTTTATAATACTCTTTTCCGTCCTTGACTTTTTCATGTACTTGGCGTATATCTTTTTACTTTTTTGAAGTTTTTTATGGGGATCTCACTTCTTTTTACAAAGTTAATTTGCACAGGGAGTGACTTCAGATAATTTTTAATATTATAAATTAGGAAAGGTTCACTATCAACAGCCATGAACAGCCTTGTCACAGGACAGAATTAAGGATAAATTTTACACAAGTTTAACAACTATGAAACAAACCATGTGCGCCGCATTGCCGATCTATATGTATTATGTATACGTATGGTACTTTGTGTATAGTACAAGAAACACTGATTAAATTCGTGCATTATCGAAGGTGTCCATGTATCAAAATAATTGAATAAGTATAGGGTCAGCGTTTTATCCTGCAACCCGCACTCGCTCGAACAGGTAAATTGGCAACAGCGGCTCACGGACGCATTGCACTACCACCATGTACCGTCCCGGCGTTCGCAGAGCTGACAGCGACCGCTGGACAGCAGTGATGCACGAGCTTCGAGAATTTTTGAATGGTCTCTTTCAAACTATAAAAGATAACAGAATGCAATTTGCGCCGAAAAATGAGGAAAAATTATTCCCTCTTAATGATGGATACAATTTACAATATTTTATGTTTGCTTAATTTTTCTTTTATCAATTTTTTAACCATAATTATTGTGAAAAGCTTTTGCAAACTGTATGTTTGATACTGTATTTAACGATATTTTTAAAATTCATCGTGTTGCTAAAAAATAGACCAGTTGTTTCTGTATCACTACTTTCATAAATTGAGAAATTAAATTTTGATTCAATTATGTGTTAGTTCTGCAGACCTGAGAATCTATTGTTCTGGTTTACTTTTTTATGATTTTATCCTTAATGCAGTGCATACCAAGATCAGACGCAAGGTTGTAACTAATGGGATGTGTCTTTGATTGTAGCGGTGTTTGAATTTTTTTCTAGAATTTTTGTGTCTGAATGTTTTAACCTTTTAGCTACTCAACGCCACGCCTATACCGGCTTCCCTTAATGTCATTTTTTGAATCCATGCTCCAATATTGTGGCTTTTAAACGTAGGTGGCGAAAAATCTCTGCGTAAAAGCGTATAGCGCCGCGGTCAACCCTGTCGTAGCTACAATTTTTGAACTTGAGACGGGTACGAGATCAGCCGACATTATTTTCAAACCTCATTACAGTAATATCTGGGGTGCAAGTGGTAAACCGACCATAAAAGCGGAGCGCGCGGCTTGATTACCTGGGCCGGGAAATTCCCAATACCTAGTTCTTTGCGACGTTCATTTGAAGGAGACCATCCTACAATTTTCGAAGCGAGCTCTCAGAGGTAACAGTTCAGACTACAGAGCGAAGCGAAAATTCATTAATCGTTTATGGTGGGCAATTGCGGAGTCCCGAAGACGGTTCTTTCGAAACACCTCAACGAGTAAAATAATCCTTCTAGCTTCTCAAAAAAAATCAAGTCGTTTGACCCAACTTCGAAGGGGTTATTCTGTTTTAAACTGTGAACGAACACTTTCGGAAGTCACTGTACATATCTTCGTTAAATGTTTATGAGAATATATTAGCAATGGATTGCAAATCCTATGAATACATGATGGGTCATTCCACGCGAAATCGGACACTTTTCAGAGTAACATTTCGGATGTTGGAACTCGCGGTCTGGCAGTCGAGACCGGGGACAGGGCCGGAGGGCACGCCCTCGAACATGTCAAGTTTGAGAGCATCCCCGACTCATCGCGACAAGATTGAATTTCCACCCATTAATAAACAATTTAATACAAAATAAGAAAATCGCAGTCTGGCAGCGCTCCGCGGGGACCTTCGTCGTCTGGCAGACCTCCAAACATGTTAAAAAAAAAATCGACTCATAGCGACAAAGCTGAAATTTTGTGGAATAATTGTTTATGTTGTAAAACCAATGGAAAAAATAGTCTGGCAGCCTGTAAGCGGTGATAAGACCTTGCCAGACGTTTACAAATGAATCGAACGTGTAGTCAAATCTCCTACCGCGACATTGAATTTAATATTAGGTAACTTTTATAAAAGATCAACGTTTAATATGAAGTATGAAGTGGATATGAGTAGGTACTTTACAATTTTATTATAGTATAACGATAAAAAAATTTCAGGCAGACTATTACGGTCGAACTGCTCTGCGATTCTGCAGTTTTGCCTTTCGAAGCTGTTTGAAAGCAGTTGTTGGGTGTTTATTACGGTTTGAAGAGAGCCCTATCTCTATAAACAGAGCCGTGACATTTTCCAGACCCGGCGACCGTCAGGGAAATTGGGCCCAACCACACACAGTAGGGGCACGGTCTTCCACCTTTACGAATTTAAAACTTTACCACAAAGTATCTAACGTTTCCACGAGTCATTCAATTGTACTTCACGAACTGAATTTGTATTGAATATTTAATATATAATTACAATTTAATCAGCCTGTAAAGATACCAGCGAAATATTTCAAATAAAAACTGCGAACTTCGATCCGTCGACTATACCGCCATGTAAACCTGAATTGCAACAACAAATGTTAAGGGATTCGTATATTACGAGTATTTGGAAGAACGTCCATTCAAAAGTTCCCACCAGAAGTCAGAAAGCGATTTTGCCACTGAAGACGGTGAAACAGAATTAGACAATTCCGATTGCGAGAGTTCAGATTGCGATGTTTTGTAATATAGTTTATTAATAATTTTTTTTATCGATATACTATAATAAAATTGTAAAGTACCTACTCATATCCACTTCATACTTCATATTAAACGTCGATCTTTTATAAAAGTTAATATTAAATTCAATGTCGCGGTAGGAGATTTGACTACACGTTCGATTCATTTGTAAACGTCTGGCAAGGTCTTATCGCCGTTTATAGGCTGCCAGACTATTTTTTCCATTGGTTTTACAACATAAACAATTATTCCACAAAATTTCAGTTTTGTCGCTATGAGTCGATTTTTTTTTTTTAACATGTTTGGAGGTCTGCCAGACGACGAAGGTCCCCGCGGAGCGCTGCCAGACTGCGATTTTCTTATTTTGTATTAAATTGTTTATTAATGGGTGGAAATTCAACCTTGTCGCGATGAGTCGGGGATCCTCTTAAACTTGACATGTTCGAGGGCGTGCCCTCCGGCCCTGTCCCCGGTCTCGACTGCCAGACCGCGAGTTCCCTGATTTTCAGCATAAGATTAATTAGAAAAAGTGATAGAAAAACCTTGTCGCGATGGGACACTAAAAATGTTCACTGGCTCCCGGACTATACTGCACACATAGGTAACTTCCTGTCAATCGCCTGGACAGTTTATGTTCAAGAATCAAAACCCAGACAGCACACGACGTCTTATAGACGTCCATTTTAAGTCTGTTTTACGTCTGAACGTCTGAATGTCCTGATTCGTGACAAAGACATCTTTAAGACGTCGTACGGACGTGCGAAAGACGTCTTTAAGATGTCTTTAAGACATCCACAAGACGTCTTCCAGACGTCTTTAACATGCTCATAAGACGTCTTAAAGATGTCTGTCATAAGACGTCTTAAAGATGTCTGTCAAAAGACATCTTAAAGACGTCGTAAAAAGCCATCCGAATGGCGTCCGTAAAAAGCAATCTTAAGGCAGGACCGGCGCAAGGATTTGCAAATTTTTGCACCATTTGTATGGAATATTAAATATAATAGTAACGCAATTATCATACATTTGTTTCGTCAATTTTTCTTTAATACAATTATATGACGGTATGTGAAATGAGTCTAGAGGTCGAATGATGATTAGGTTAGATCAGGCATGGAACTAAAGTGAACGTAGCGGCCGATTTTCAGAGGCAACGCCTCCTTTCTCCCGCCGCACGTCTTGGCCCCCGCGGCGGCCATGGAGCTTGGAGCGCCTCAGGCCCGTACCATATGAACCGCGCGTGGCGTATTAGGATGACATTGTATCAATAGGTTTCCACATCGTCCCAGAGAGCACGATTGTCGATGCGTTTTTTTTTGTCAACGCGCCACGCGCGGTTCATATGGTACGGGCCTGAGGCGCTCCAAGCTCCATGGCCGCCGCGGGGGCCAAGACGTGCGGCAGGAGAAAGGAGGCGTTGCCTCTGAAAATCGGCCGCTGCGTTCACTTTAGTTCCATGCCTGATCTAAACTAAATAATAGACCATAAACACACGTATGCAAGTTATACATATGTAGGAGTAAAGAGTACATTTGCGTTGAAAAACACACATTTTTCCAGTCTTTCGACGATGCGCGGCGTGCATTCGCGTGCGCGCTTGGCAGAAAAATCCCGGCATAGCGCGCACACGATCGCTTTCGACGCGCGGGTTGTCGTAAAAGTCGACCCTTTCAAGTGCTCCAAACTCCTCGAAAATCCGAGAAACTCGTAAATCTAACCCGTGCGCGGCGCGCAGTTGCACTAGTGGGACCCTGCCTTAAGTAAAGTAACTGCCGTCCTTACTATCCCCACTGCGTGGCCAGTTACATAAAGGAGGCCCCAGAGTCCCTTCCCTATTCCCTAGATCCTTTAGAGTAATACGTCTCTCCCCCCTCCCACCCTCCACGTAATCTTACAACAACCGGAAAAACTTCCATATCGATACGATAAAGAATAAAGAATTATTTTATTTCTGAAACCGGTATGAATCCTCGGCCGACCGCAGCGATTCCAGGTTGAACCCCCGCAGTTGAGGGTGAAAATGTAAAATATCATTTCAGCGTATTAAGAAATTATTTTCTTCATCGTATCGAAAGGGAAGTGTCGCCAATGGATTCCTGACGTTCGTTCTCCCGATTAAAATCATACCAAATATGATGTAAATCGGACTACCTATTTTTAACTAAGTCAGCTTCAAGTGATATAGGTAATTCGATTTTTCATGGAATTTTCTTCATTATGGTCCGAATTACGTCCTTCTTGGTGTTAGTTTCATCGGTGAAACATAAGTCGTTTTCGCAAAGATCTGATGAGAAATTGGGAAATCCTAGAAATTTCTCACTTTTTAATGGTATTCAAACCCCTTCGAGGGTCGAAAATCATAAAATTTGGTGAGGCACTGCGGGGGCTTGTCCTCGCCATGGGGTACCAGGTCGTCGCATCCATTGTCGGGCGTAGCTCCAGAATCACCCTGCAGATGTTACATTTTATCATCACATTATTAAAATGTCCGTGATTATTACAATTCACCTTTATGTACTTGCAGCTCATTTTGATTTCACATCTTTTTTTTATATTGTAATTATTATTATCTTCTATTTTTGTGATTTATTTTATAATACTCTTTTCCGTCCTTGACTTTTTCATGTACTTGGCGTATATCTTTTTACTTTTTTGAAGTTTTTTATGGGGATCTCACTTCTTTTTACAAAGTTAATTTGCACAGGGAGTGACTTCAGATAATTTTTAATATTATAAATTAGGAAAGGTTCACTATCAACAGCCATGAACAGCCTTGTCACAGGACAGAATTAAGGATAAATTTTACACAAGTTTAACAACTATGAAACAAACCATGTGCGCCGCATTGCCGATCTATATGTATTATGTATACGTATGGTACTTTGTGTATAGTACAAGAAACACTGATTAAATTCGTGCATTATCGAAGGTGTCCATGTATCAAAATAATTGAATAAGTATAGGGTCAGCGTTTTATCCTGCAACCCGCACTCGCTCGAACAGGTAAATTGGCAACAGCGGCTCACGGACGCATTGCACTACCACCATGTACCGTCCCGGCGTTCGCAGAGCTGACAGCGACCGCTGGACAGCAGTGATGCACGAGCTTCGAGAATTTTTGAATGGTCTCTTTCAAACTATAAAAGATAACAGAATGCAATTTGCGCCGAAAAATGAGGAAAAATTATTCCCTCTTAATGATGGATACAATTTACAATATTTTATGTTTGCTTAATTTTTCTTTTATCAATTTTTTAACCATAATTATTGTGAAAAGCTTTTGCAAACTGTATGTTTGATACTGTATTTAACGATATTTTTAAAATTCATCGTGTTGCTAAAAAATAGACCAGTTGTTTCTGTATCACTACTTTCATAAATTGAGAAATTAAATTTTGATTCAATTATGTGTTAGTTCTGCAGACCTGAGAATCTATTGTTCTGGTTTACTTTTTTATGATTTTATCCTTAATGCAGTGCATACCAAGATCAGACGCAAGGTTGTAACTAATGGGATGTGTCTTTGATTGTAGCGGTGTTTGAATTTTTTTCTAGAATTTTTGTGTCTGAATGTTTTAACCTTTTAGCTACTCAACGCCACGCCTATACCGGCTTCCCTTAATGTCATTTTTTGAATCCATGCTCCAATATTGTGGCTTTTAAACGTAGGTGGCGAAAAATCTCTGCGTAAAAGCGTATAGCGCCGCGGTCAACCCTGTCGTAGCTACAATTTTTGAACTTGAGACGGGTACGAGATCAGCCGACATTATTTTCAAACCTCATTACAGTAATATCTGGGGTGCAAGTGGTAAACCGACCATAAAAGCGGAGCGCGCGGCTTGATTACCTGGGCCGGGAAATTCCCAATACCTAGTTCTTTGCGACGTTCATTTGAAGGAGACCATCCTACAATTTTCGAAGCGAGCTCTCAGAGGTAACAGTTCAGACTACAGAGCGAAGCGAAAATTCATTAATCGTTTATGGTGGGCAATTGCGGAGTCCCGAAGACGGTTCTTTCGAAACACCTCAACGAGTAAAATAATCCTTCTAGCTTCTCAAAAAAAATCAAGTCGTTTGACCCAACTTCGAAGGGGTTATTCTGTTTTAAACTGTGAACGAACACTTTCGGAAGTCACTGTACATATCTTCGTTAAATGTTTATGAGAATATATTAGCAATGGATTGCAAATCCTATGAATACATGATGGGTCATTCCACGCGAAATCGGACACTTTTCAGAGTAACATTTCGGATGTTGGAACTCGCGGTCTGGCAGTCGAGACCGGGGACAGGGCCGGAGGGCACGCCCTCGAACATGTCAAGTTTGAGAGCATCCCCGACTCATCGCGACAAGATTGAATTTCCACCCATTAATAAACAATTTAATACAAAATAAGAAAATCGCAGTCTGGCAGCGCTCCGCGGGGACCTTCGTCGTCTGGCAGACCTCCAAACATGTTAAAAAAAAAATCGACTCATAGCGACAAAGCTGAAATTTTGTGGAATAATTGTTTATGTTGTAAAACCAATGGAAAAAATAGTCTGGCAGCCTGTAAGCGGTGATAAGACCTTGCCAGACGTTTACAAATGAATCGAACGTGTAGTCAAATCTCCTACCGCGACATTGAATTTAATATTAGGTAACTTTTATAAAAGATCAACGTTTAATATGAAGTATGAAGTGGATATGAGTAGGTACTTTACAATTTTATTATAGTATAACGATAAAAAAATTTCAGGCAGACTATTACGGTCGAACTGCTCTGCGATTCTGCAGTTTTGCCTTTCGAAGCTGTTTGAAAGCAGTTGTTGGGTGTTTATTACGGTTTGAAGAGAGCCCTATCTCTATAAACAGAGCCGTGACATTTTCCAGACCCGGCGACCGTCAGGGAAATTGGGCCCAACCACACACAGTAGGGGCACGGTCTTCCACCTTTACGAATTTAAAACTTTACCACAAAGTATCTAACGTTTCCACGAGTCATTCAATTGTACTTCACGAACTGAATTTGTATTGAATATTTAATATATAATTACAATTTAATCAGCCTGTAAAGATACCAGCGAAATATTTCAAATAAAAACTGCGAACTTCGATCCGTCGACTATACCGCCATGTAAACCTGAATTGCAACAACAAATGTTAAGGGATTCGTATATTACGAGTATTTGGAAGAACGTCCATTCAAAAGTTCCCACCAGAAGTCAGAAAGCGATTTTGCCACTGAAGACGGTGAAACAGAATTAGACAATTCCGATTGCGAGAGTTCAGATTGCGATGTTTTGTAATATAGTTTATTAATAATTTTTTTTATCGATATACTATAATAAAATTGTAAAGTACCTACTCATATCCACTTCATACTTCATATTAAACGTCGATCTTTTATAAAAGTTAATATTAAATTCAATGTCGCGGTAGGAGATTTGACTACACGTTCGATTCATTTGTAAACGTCTGGCAAGGTCTTATCGCCGTTTATAGGCTGCCAGACTATTTTTTCCATTGGTTTTACAACATAAACAATTATTCCACAAAATTTCAGTTTTGTCGCTATGAGTCGATTTTTTTTTTTTAACATGTTTGGAGGTCTGCCAGACGACGAAGGTCCCCGCGGAGCGCTGCCAGACTGCGATTTTCTTATTTTGTATTAAATTGTTTATTAATGGGTGGAAATTCAACCTTGTCGCGATGAGTCGGGGATCCTCTTAAACTTGACATGTTCGAGGGCGTGCCCTCCGGCCCTGTCCCCGGTCTCGACTGCCAGACCGCGAGTTCCCTGATTTTCAGCATAAGATTAATTAGAAAAAGTGATAGAAAAACCTTGTCGCGATGGGACACTAAAAATGTTCACTGGCTCCCGGACTATACTGCACACATAGGTAACTTCCTGTCAATCGCCTGGACAGTTTATGTTCAAGAATCAAAACCCAGACAGCACACGACGTCTTATAGACGTCCATTTTAAGTCTGTTTTACGTCTGAACGTCTGAATGTCCTGATTCGTGACAAAGACATCTTTAAGACGTCGTACGGACGTGCGAAAGACGTCTTTAAGATGTCTTTAAGACATCCACAAGACGTCTTCCAGACGTCTTTAACATGCTCATAAGACGTCTTAAAGATGTCTGTCATAAGACGTCTTAAAGATGTCTGTCAAAAGACATCTTAAAGACGTCGTAAAAAGCCATCCGAATGGCGTCCGTAAAAAGCAATCTTAAGGCAGGACCGGCGCAAGGATTTGCAAATTTTTGCACCATTTGTATGGAATATTAAATATAATAGTAACGCAATTATCATACATTTGTTTCGTCAATTTTTCTTTAATACAATTATATGACGGTATGTGAAATGAGTCTAGAGGTCGAATGATGATTAGGTTAGATCAGGCATGGAACTAAAGTGAACGCAGCGGCCGATTTTCAGAGGCAACGCCTCCTTTCTCCCGCCGCACGTCTTGGCCCCCGCGGCGGCCATGGAGCTTGGAGCGCCTCAGGCCCGTACCATATGAACCGCGCGTGGCGTATTAGGATGACATTGTATCAATAGGTTTCCACATCGTCCCAGAGAGCACGATTGTCGATGCGTTTTTTTTTTGTCAACGCGCCACGCGCGGTTCATATGGTACGGGCCTGAGGCGCTCCAAGCTCCATGGCCGCCGCGGGGGCCAAGACGTGCGGCAGGAGAAAGGAGGCGTTGCCTCTGAAAATCGGCCGCTGCGTTCACTTTAGTTCCATGCCTGATCTAAACTAAATAATAGACCATAAACACACGTATGCAAGTTATACATATGTAGGAGTAAAGAGTACATTTGCGTTGAAAAACACACATTTTTCCAGTCTTTCGACGATGCGCGGCGTGCATTCGCGTGCGCGCTTGGCAGAAAAATCCCGGCATAGCGCGCACACGATCGCTTTCGACGCGCGGGTTGTCGTAAAAGTCGACCCTTTCAAGTGCTCCAAACTCCTCGAAAATCCGAGAAACTCGTAAATCTAACCCGTGCGCGGCGCGCAGTTGCACTAGTGGGACCCTGCCTTAAGTAAAGTAACTGCCGTCCTTACTATCCCCACGGCGTGGCCAGTTACATAAAGGAGGCCCCAGAGTCCCTTCCCTATTCCCTAGATCCTTTAGAGTAATACGTCTCTCCCCCCTCCCACCCTCCACGTAATCTTACAACAACCGGAAAAACTTCCATATCGATACGATAAAGAATAAAGAATTATTTTATTTCTGAAACCGGTATGAATCCTCGGCCGACCGCAGCGATTCCAGGTTGAACCCCCGCAGTTGAGGGTGAAAATGTAAAATATCATTTCAGCGTATTAAGAAATTATTTTCTTCATCGTATCGAAAGGGAAGTGTCGCCAATGGATTCCTGACGTTCGTTCTCCCGATTAAAATCATACCAAATATGATGTAAATCGGACTACCTATTTTTAACTAAGTCAGCTTCAAGTGATATAGGTAATTCGATTTTTCATGGAATTTTCTTCATTATGGTCCGAATTACGTCCTTCTTGGTGTTAGTTTCATCGGTGAAACATAAGTCGTTTTCGCAAAGATCTGATGAGAAATTGGGAAATCCTAGAAATTTCTCACTTTTTAATGGTATTCAAACCCCTTCGAGGGTCGAAAATCATAAAATTTGGTGAGGCACTGCGGGGGCTTGTCCTCGCCATGGGGTACCAGGTCGTCGCATCCATTGTCGGGCGTAGCTCCAGAATCACCCTGCAGATGTTACATTTTATCATCACATTATTAAAATGTCCGTGATTATTACAATTCACCTTTATGTACTTGCAGCTCATTTTGATTTCACATCTTTTTTTTATATTGTAATTATTATTATCTTCTATTTTTGTGATTTATTTTATAATACTCTTTTCCGTCCTTGACTTTTTCATGTACTTGGCGTATATCTTTTTACTTTTTTGAAGTTTTTTATGGGGATCTCACTTCTTTTTACAAAGTTAATTTGCACAGGGAGTGACTTCAGATAATTTTTAATATTATAAATTAGGAAAGGTTCACTATCAACAGCCATGAACAGCCTTGTCACAGGACAGAATTAAGGATAAATTTTACACAAGTTTAACAACTATGAAACAAACCATGTGCGCCGCATTGCCGATCTATATGTATTATGTATACGTATGGTACTTTGTGTATAGTACAAGAAACACTGATTAAATTCGTGCATTATCGAAGGTGTCCATGTATCAAAATAATTGAATAAGTATAGGGTCAGCGTTTTATCCTGCAACCCGCACTCGCTCGAACAGGTAAATTGGCAACAGCGGCTCACGGACGCATTGCACTACCACCATGTACCGTCCCGGCGTTCGCAGAGCTGACAGCGACCGCTGGACAGCAGTGATGCACGAGCTTCGAGAATTTTTGAATGGTCTCTTTCAAACTATAAAAGATAACAGAATGCAATTTGCGCCGAAAAATGAGGAAAAATTATTCCCTCTTAATGATGGATACAATTTACAATATTTTATGTTTGCTTAATTTTTCTTTTATCAATTTTTTAACCATAATTATTGTGAAAAGCTTTTGCAAACTGTATGTTTGATACTGTATTTAACGATATTTTTAAAATTCATCGTGTTGCTAAAAAATAGACCAGTTGTTTCTGTATCACTACTTTCATAAATTGAGAAATTAAATTTTGATTCAATTATGTGTTAGTTCTGCAGACCTGAGAATCTATTGTTCTGGTTTACTTTTTTATGATTTTATCCTTAATGCAGTGCATACCAAGATCAGACGCAAGGTTGTAACTAATGGGATGTGTCTTTGATTGTAGCGGTGTTTGAATTTTTTTCTAGAATTTTTGTGTCTGAATGTTTTAACCTTTTAGCTACTCAACGCCACGCCTATACCGGCTTCCCTTAATGTCATTTTTTGAATCCATGCTCCAATATTGTGGCTTTTAAACGTAGGTGGCGAAAAATCTCTGCGTAAAAGCGTATAGCGCCGCGGTCAACCCTGTCGTAGCTACAATTTTTGAACTTGAGACGGGTACGAGATCAGCCGACATTATTTTCAAACCTCATTACAGTAATATCTGGGGTGCAAGTGGTAAACCGACCATAAAAGCGGAGCGCGCGGCTTGATTACCTGGGCCGGGAAATTCCCAATACCTAGTTCTTTGCGACGTTCATTTGAAGGAGACCATCCTACAATTTTCGAAGCGAGCTCTCAGAGGTAACAGTTCAGACTACAGAGCGAAGCGAAAATTCATTAATCGTTTATGGTGGGCAATTGCGGAGTCCCGAAGACGGTTCTTTCGAAACACCTCAACGAGTAAAATAATCCTTCTAGCTTCTCAAAAAAAATCAAGTCGTTTGACCCAACTTCGAAGGGGTTATTCTGTTTTAAACTGTGAACGAACACTTTCGGAAGTCACTGTACATATCTTCGTTAAATGTTTATGAGAATATATTAGCAATGGATTGCAAATCCTATGAATACATGATGGGTCATTCCACGCGAAATCGGACACTTTTCAGAGTAACATTTCGGATGTTGGAACTCGCGGTCTGGCAGTCGAGACCGGGGACAGGGCCGGAGGGCACGCCCTCGAACATGTCAAGTTTGAGAGCATCCCCGACTCATCGCGACAAGATTGAATTTCCACCCATTAATAAACAATTTAATACAAAATAAGAAAATCGCAGTCTGGCAGCGCTCCGCGGGGACCTTCGTCGTCTGGCAGACCTCCAAACATGTTAAAAAAAAAATCGACTCATAGCGACAAAGCTGAAATTTTGTGGAATAATTGTTTATGTTGTAAAACCAATGGAAAAAATAGTCTGGCAGCCTGTAAGCGGTGATAAGACCTTGCCAGACGTTTACAAATGAATCGAACGTGTAGTCAAATCTCCTACCGCGACATTGAATTTAATATTAGGTAACTTTTATAAAAGATCAACGTTTAATATGAAGTATGAAGTGGATATGAGTAGGTACTTTACAATTTTATTATAGTATAACGATAAAAAAATTTCAGGCAGACTATTACGGTCGAACTGCTCTGCGATTCTGCAGTTTTGCCTTTCGAAGCTGTTTGAAAGCAGTTGTTGGGTGTTTATTACGGTTTGAAGAGAGCCCTATCTCTATAAACAGAGCCGTGACATTTTCCAGACCCGGCGACCGTCAGGGAAATTGGGCCCAACCACACACAGTAGGGGCACGGTCTTCCACCTTTACGAATTTAAAACTTTACCACAAAGTATCTAACGTTTCCACGAGTCATTCAATTGTACTTCACGAACTGAATTTGTATTGAATATTTAATATATAATTACAATTTAATCAGCCTGTAAAGATACCAGCGAAATATTTCAAATAAAAACTGCGAACTTCGATCCGTCGACTATACCGCCATGTAAACCTGAATTGCAACAACAAATGTTAAGGGATTCGTATATTACGAGTATTTGGAAGAACGTCCATTCAAAAGTTCCCACCAGAAGTCAGAAAGCGATTTTGCCACTGAAGACGGTGAAACAGAATTAGACAATTCCGATTGCGAGAGTTCAGATTGCGATGTTTTGTAATATAGTTTATTAATAATTTTTTTTATCGATATACTATAATAAAATTGTAAAGTACCTACTCATATCCACTTCATACTTCATATTAAACGTCGATCTTTTATAAAAGTTAATATTAAATTCAATGTCGCGGTAGGAGATTTGACTACACGTTCGATTCATTTGTAAACGTCTGGCAAGGTCTTATCGCCGTTTATAGGCTGCCAGACTATTTTTTCCATTGGTTTTACAACATAAACAATTATTCCACAAAATTTCAGTTTTGTCGCTATGAGTCGATTTTTTTTTTTTAACATGTTTGGAGGTCTGCCAGACGACGAAGGTCCCCGCGGAGCGCTGCCAGACTGCGATTTTCTTATTTTGTATTAAATTGTTTATTAATGGGTGGAAATTCAACCTTGTCGCGATGAGTCGGGGATCCTCTTAAACTTGACATGTTCGAGGGCGTGCCCTCCGGCCCTGTCCCCGGTCTCGACTGCCAGACCGCGAGTTCCCTGATTTTCAGCATAAGATTAATTAGAAAAAGTGATAGAAAAACCTTGTCGCGATGGGACACTAAAAATGTTCACTGGCTCCCGGACTATACTGCACACATAGGTAACTTCCTGTCAATCGCCTGGACAGTTTATGTTCAAGAATCAAAACCCAGACAGCACACGACGTCTTATAGACGTCCATTTTAAGTCTGTTTTACGTCTGAACGTCTGAATGTCCTGATTCGTGACAAAGACATCTTTAAGACGTCGTACGGACGTGCGAAAGACGTCTTTAAGATGTCTTTAAGACATCCACAAGACGTCTTCCAGACGTCTTTAACATGCTCATAAGACGTCTTAAAGATGTCTGTCATAAGACGTCTTAAAGATGTCTGTCAAAAGACATCTTAAAGACGTCGTAAAAAGCCATCCGAATGGCGTCCGTAAAAAGCAATCTTAAGGCAGGACCGGCGCAAGGATTTGCAAATTTTTGCACCATTTGTATGGAATATTAAATATAATAGTAACGCAATTATCATACATTTGTTTCGTCAATTTTTCTTTAATACAATTATATGACGGTATGTGAAATGAGTCTAGAGGTCGAATGATGATTAGGTTAGATCAGGCATGGAACTAAAGTGAACGCAGCGGCCGATTTTCAGAGGCAACGCCTCCTTTCTCCCGCCGCACGTCTTGGCCCCCGCGGCGGCCATGGAGCTTGGAGCGCCTCAGGCCCGTACCATATGAACCGCGTGTGGCGCGTTGACAAAAAAAAAACACATCGACAATCGTGCTCTCTGGGACGATGTGGAAACCTATTGATACAATGTCACCTTAATACGCCACGCGCGGTTCATATGGTACGGGTCTGAGGCGCTCGAAGCTCCTGGGCCCGCTGCGGGGGCCAAGACGCGCGGCGGGAGAAAGGAGGCGTTGCTTCCGAAAAACGGCCGCTGTGTTCACTTTAGTTCCATGCCTGGGTTAGATTGTAGAGCAGCACTTAGGCTGAACCTCGCCTATTCATAATTATTGTTATATCGTAATTGTCATGGTCCAATAAAGACATTTAATAATAATATTCGGTAAAATATTTCACTGTAATGCGTGTTTTTTTATAAACAATTAATACAATATATATGTAGCTAAAATTTGGAAGTGTTTATAAGGAAGTATGTTGGGTAGGTGCGTATAACGATTGCTTCGTAACCGGAAAGTCTTAGGTTCGATTCCTCTCGTCACCGTCATTTTTTTTTCGAACCTGGACCTGATAATGACGTCTTTAAGACGTCTGAGAAAAGACATCTTAAAGATGTCTGTAAGACGTCTTAAAAACATCTTTAAGACGTCTTGATTCGTGACATAAGCCGTGCCGAAGACTTGTATAAGACGTGAAAACGACGTTCACGGACGTCTTAAGGGGACTAGGCAGTCGTTTTTCGTGAGAAAGAGACTCTGTCCTTTATTTATTTGTAAAGAAATGAAAGCATAACCAGGTGTACCCTTTTACCCAATGTTTATTACTACAATACAGATTGAGAAATAAATGGTAAGAAATATATATGTGTTTTAAAAATGGCGCTGCAGACGGGTAAACATTTTAACGGTTTTCCGTCGTTTTGCCCTAATATCGGTCTTAAAATGTGACGTAATTCGATTTTAAAGGTGTGATTCTTGTTTGTTGGATTCACAGTTTCCGACCAAACCTATAAAAACAGAAATTAAATCAAAATTATACGATTGGTGGCCGAAAAACGGCGATTTTTCCGAGAAAAATTCGTTCTTGCTTGTGCGCTACTAAAATCCGGTGACTTTTCAATTTTTTTATGAAAATCTCGAATTTTTACGGACCATATCAGAGGTTTGGTCGGAAATGGCACATGTTTTACACATCCTGTAATTTTTTCAAGTCGATCTGAACCTCCATTCGTTCACAATAAGGTAAAAACGAAGAGAAGAAAATATTCGAGAAAAACGCGTTTAAAGTTTCTGGGCAAAGGCGACGCTATAGGTTGCCGCTTGACGATTTTAGCTGTCAAATCTACAATTTTGCGAATTTTACTATAAACCAAGCGGCATTTTATTCAGAAAGGATAGTACTTTTGGAAAATGCAATAAAAAAAAATCGATTTTTCGACTGCCTAGTCCCCTTAAAGACGTCTGGAACGTCTGACTCCAGACGTCTTTAAGTTGTCTTTAAGATGTCTGTGTGCTGTCTTGGAATGTATCTAATAAGATGGATTATGAGCTTATATATTGTTTAGAACTAGGTAGAGTAACTTCTGTCGAAAATTTAAACGCGAGTATCTCGAAACGGCATTTTTCAAAACGGGCGCATTAATAACTCAGCCAATTTTTATTGGATTCACTTGAAATTTTCTGGGAATATTCGTACTACAATTAGTTTCAGTTAATAAGCGTACCCGTTTTTTGATCGAATAATTCATTTAAGCGTAACATTGAAAAAACATGTTGATTTTTAATACTTTTCGTTCCAGGACCAAGCGACGCTGAAAACGCGCAGAACGGAAACAAGAAACTACCAGTATCCACGCCCGAAAAATACTTACCTGTGGGCGTCTGGTTGCCAGATGTGTAGCTTGGCTATAGCCCGACTCACCCAGTACCTCGGGGGAAAAACCCGAGAGTATGCCGAAAATCATAAAGTCCTTTTACTTGAGAACGGAGGTACGATAGCGACGAAAGTCGAAATTCCCGACGAACGTTTCGAGAACAAGCGATTGCCTAGTTGTAAAGAAACGAAAAAAATTTCCCTTCAAATATACCAAATTTCCAGCTGTAAATCGCCTGTCCCGTCAGAACTGTTTAGCTCAGGCATGGAACTAAAGTGAACACAGCGGCCGTTTTTCGGAAGCAACGCCTCCTTTCTCCCGCCGCGCGTCTTGGCCCCCGCAGCGGGCCTAGGAGCTTCGAGCGCCTCAGACCCGTACCATATGAACCGCGCGTGGCGTATTAAGGTGACATTGTATCAATAGGTTTCCACATCGTCCCAGAGAGCACGATTGTCGATGCGTTTTTTTTTTGTCAACGCGCCACACGCGGTTCATATGGTACGGGCCTGAGGCGCTCCAAGCTCCACGGCCGCCGCGGGGGCCAAGACGTGCGGCGGGAGAAAGGAGGCGTTGCCTCTGAAAATCGGCCGCTGCGTTCACTTTAGTTCCATGCCTGACATACACAATACTTTCATATGGCTTAAATGAAACAATTTCTTTTTCTTTTAGCTCAGAGTCTGAGAATATGTCTTAATTTACTGTCGATTAATTCGAGTTACAGAACAATGACCCCATAAATAATGTCGTATATATCTTTTGATGGAAAAAGTTTTTTATGTCGACTACTTTCCTACAAGAGAGATCTTGATTCACATATTTCTTTGTGGTCGATTTATCTTCCCACTGCGAGGCGGTTCACATCAAACGTATTGCAGGTGGTTGGGAATAATTATAATCTGCTTAAATATTACACCAAAAATTCATTTAAATATCAAGGACAGAGCAGCTATTCAGGTTTATAATTTCTTCTTCCTTTGCACGTAACTGAATCTACAATTGAGTGGTTGCGTTTGCGATAATATTAAGGGCGACAGTGCTTTTTTTTAACAATAAATAAAATGAATACAATGTATATTATTATAACTAAGTGACAATTTTTCACGATAATTCCAATTAGAGCTTTTCAGATTTCAGAAAAACCAACAAGTGAAATCTATGTATTTAAATATTTCCAGTAAATTAATAAATATTCCAGTAATTTCAAAGCAAATATGTGTCTCAAAGAAATTCGAGGAATTCAAGAAAAAATTGGAGATAAAAAGAATTATTCAAATTCTTTTTATCGGACTATTTGAAATCTGTTCGGAGAGTCAAGTACGTGGAGCAATTTAAAAAAATGAGTCCTTAGGCTACTATAGGAAGACAATTCTGGTGTCCATACCAGTACCTGTGAATATGGTACAAAATAATTCCTATGACGTGAAAGATACGCTTCGCGCAGTGATGCCAGAATCGTGGGACGTGGGACAGAACGCTTACCCCCACTATGACCTACCGTCGTCTCCCACTATAGCCTACCGTCGTCCCCCACTTTCTTCCCACCGCACTGCACACAAGCATATTTTTACTCCTGTCCGTGTGAGCTGCTTGTTGGGCTGCCGTGCACACGGACAAGGGTAGGGATATGCTTGTGTGCAGTGCGATGGAAAGAAAGTGGGGGACGACGGTAGGCCATAGTGGGAGACGATGGTAGGTCATAGTGGGGGTAAGCGTTCTGTCCCACGTCCCACGATTCTGGCATCACTGGCTTCGCGTAGTCCACGTAATAGGAGGTCGAGCGAGTCAGGGACGTATCTACACTGTGGGTTAAAAGTAGCGAGACATATGGATCCCTCAATCTACATATATAAAATATATATAGAATAAAACTTACAAAACTGACAAAAACTAAACAACCACTAAATTTTTCTAATAAAGTGGATGTAAAATGGCCAAATATTTTTGGTAATAAAACGAAATCAAAACCAAAAGATTTCTCTGCTTCAGCAGAAGAAACCTACCCTCGCCCTCAAACATTTGAAAATTCAAACACATTGTCTTGATTATCTTATTAATTTGAGTACGTTTAATCGTATTGGGTAACAATGGAATAATATTAATTAACAAATAACACTTTCCCAAGGATCCTTGGGAACTTGTGATTGATATTCTCGATAAATATCACCAACGATATTTTTCATTCAAAATCCGGTATAAGTAAGAACAAATGTGCTTTTATTTTTAATTAGTCTTTAATATCAGGAAGGTGTGGGAGTGCGCTCGTGTCTTTTTTAAACCGTGCAACATAAACACGGCGAGAAAATCGAGGCTCGTACTTTACTGTTACTACGTAACCAAATACGTCAATCAAGGAGAATGTAGTAATTCCAATAACCACACGAGTTGCAATTACGACATTCTTGAAAACACGCGAGTGTTATGCGTTGCAGCCTCTTATACGACTACTTTTCTCAAATTTCTAATTCGTTTAATAAAATAGCTAGCCGGCTCAAATTCGTTGCTCGTTTTTTACTTGCCTTTAATATTGTTGAATTTCTAAAAATTATTTATAGATCGCTTTAACCATGCCACCAAAGGCGATTGATACTCCTCTTGCTTGTGATAACAATACAACACAAGCGGAATGCAAATATCGCGATTAAAATAATCGAAGTGACTGGAATAAATTCGCGAATAACCAAGGCGATTTGAAATCGATCCACGTGCCAGACAATCGAATTTCGTTTTGTTATCTTCGCCCCGCGGCTATAAATTGCTTCCGGTTCGAACGTAACCGATTTAATGAGAAACAAATGTTCCCCTTCGCGCCTCAAACGCACGATGGAAACGCCTATTGCTTTGTCCGAGCAGATATTTCATTTAGATTTGAGAAATAATCATGACGAACAATATTGCACCTCCATTATTTTTGTTCAAGGAGAATGTAAAGAAAAAATCAAAATATAAAAATCGGTAGTCACTGTCACCAACCTTAAAATTCCGTAGAATTCTACTGGTTCAACGCACTCTTTGGTAAACGTTTATTAGTATTCAATATTTTTCGTTCAGAGCTCCGTTTTCTGGAGTAAGTCTGCTTCGTGTGCAGAACCGATTTTCCCAAGAACGAAGGCTGGTACAAAAGCACCTCGTTCTAATGAACTGAATCTTATTTACCACTAACCTGGTAACGAATTACAACTAAACTAAAACGAGACTGGCAAGGAGAGGTCTCTGGGTGCAACTTTGACTTTTTAATGAGGTTTCACGCAGTAATAAGTAGCTGTGGCCCTGAGATTTGTAATGAAATTAAACGAGTAAACATTGCAACTGACATGGTATCGGAATTGAAACTACTGCCGAATAATACGCCGCACTGACCTTTTACAGACCTTTTGGAACAGCAATACAGGTTTTAGAAAATAATCTCTAGTGTGGTGGCTTAAAAATATAGCGATTTTTCGGTATTTATTTCTGACAAATTACTTTGTTTATCACCTTAACCTTTAGAGGGCCGGGCTGGCCACTATAGTGGCCACCTAAGAATTTGGATACTTTGCCGGTCATTTTGGTGGTTTATATGCATAAATTTTAAGAAAATAAAATTTACAATTTCAATGAAAAAATCCCGGCCCTCTAGAGCAGGCATGGAACTAAAGTGAACACAGCGGCCGTTTTTCGGAAGCAACGCCTCCTTTCTCCCGCCGCGCGTCTTGGCCCCCGCAGCGGGCCTAGGAGCTTCGAGCGCCTCAGACCCGTACCATATGAACCGCGCGTGGCGTATTAAGGTGACATTGTATCAATAGGTTTCCACATCGTCCCAGAGAGCACGATTGTCGATGCGTTTTTTTTTTGTCAACGCGCCACACGCGGTTCATATGGTACGGGCCTGAGGCGCTCCAAGCTCCACGGCCGCCGCGGGGGCCAAGACGTGCGGCGGGAGAAAGGAGGCGTTGCCTCTGAAAATCGGCCGCTGCGTTCACTTTAGTTCCATGCCTGGTTTAGCTTACGCGCCCCCCCCCCCCTTCAAAGCCAGATACAGCGTAAGTCTCACAAGGGAAGGTCGCGATCCGGACGAGCGCTTTTTGAACAAGACCGGGCTCAAATTATGGGGACCGATGGGCATTAAAAAAGTGCAAAACATTAGGGATATCTCGTGGGCCGTTTTTATAAAAAAAGGCTTTAAACATTTACAGGTTACTAGATATAAGAAAACAATCAAGTTCTCAACAGAAGCTGTTGTAGCTGCGAGCGTTACGCCGCAGGTTCATGTTCTAGAGGTCGTACGTTCGAGACTCGGCAATGGAAGTTTTATTTTTTTATTTTTTTTCCAACTGCATTTCTATTTCTTATTCCTTTTTTTACTCACTGCTATATAAATAATATAATATAAGAATTAAAAATAATATAAGAATTATAAAGTATAGGATGTGGACTACAATTTTTAATAACACGTTTTTTATTAATCAACTTATTTTTTTATTAATAACAAGTGTGGCTAAAGCGTTTATTAAAATAAAATTCGTTTTTTAATAATTATGTATTTGGCTACTGAATATATATGTGCGCAGAAATTGCAAATAATATAGATGTGAACATAATATTATAATGAGTACATGCAATACATAATACAGCAATAGTAGAAGTAAACATACAAATGTATGGGATGTGGCGTATTTTTTCAATATATTATAATGTAAATACCACAACATATAGGACATTCCATAATACTGGAAAATAATAAAATACCGCCGACATTAGTATTAACCGATGTGCACCACGGGGAGGTTGTCGGTCGGTTTTTCACATAATATGAATAACGCCACATGTGATGCAACATGAATCACGCAACATGTAGTATACCAACAGTAAAAGTGCGCATAGATTGTAACGTCTGCAATAACAAATAAATTGTAATATCGTGAAATATTAGAAAATATTATACACAAGCCGTTAAGGTGCTCTACAGGATATTTGAAATCTTATTATTAGGAGTTCGATTGCAAGGAAACAACGGCTTTCTACCTCGAAAAGCCTTTTCTTTCTAAACGAGTTTATTGCCGTATTTTCCAAACTGGTGCCCCAACCCCGTTTTAGGTGATGAGTAATTAGCGACGTGATAAAAGGATTCATAAAACTGGTCTAAAGGCAAAGGTCTGCTGCAAAAGTGGGCGGAACGTTGTCGTTTGAAGGTTTTTGTTAAATAGGGTATTTTACCCAGCGTTGATGTTCCCCCCTTTTACTGTGTTTCCCTTTTGTTTAAAATGTCGTGGAAAGGGAAACAAAACGACTTGGAACCTTTTATTTGGAACGAACGGTTAGTATTCTTTCGTGTGTTTAACCAAACGACACGGACGAAGAGACAACGGACGATTTTTTAAATGGAGCGAATTTCATCGAGTGCTTCTGCCGAACCAACCAATAATTATAAGTCAATATTAGGACACGCGATAGAGTATGCGACACAGCGTTTAAAGGATAATAATGTAATTCCGCGACTACTAACCGGATCACCGCCACCTGAATCAACGGAAATTGGAAATGAGATATACCGCAGGATACAGAGTATGATAGAAGAAATGGTTCTAATTGAAGAAGAGGAGCATATTCACCACAACGAATTGGACGACAGCGAAGAGGACAATAATATCGAAGAATTGATGGAAGCCAATGTCGATGAAGAATCATACGAACCACCGGAGAAAACCATGCGCGTAGAAGTCCCGTTTGAAATCAAAGTGAAGGCTGTGACGGCATTACAATTACACCCAAATTGGACTTGGAAAACGGTGCGCAGTAAGATCACCAAACAATTGACATCCTCCAGCTTATTGAACAAGTGGAAGAAAGTAGTGGAGAACAATGGAAGCGTTAGAGATAAGTATATTTTTATTAATAATTGGACATATGACAGATTCATAGAAGCGCGTTCTTTAAAGCGTCAAGTCACTACACGTTCTTTACAACAATGGGCAATGCAAGCGGCTAATCAATTCTTATCAAATTCTTTTCATTTTTCAGCCTCACATACATGGGTCACTAAATTCAAACTCCGAAACAGAATTACTCAACGTAAAGTTACGCGCTTTGTGAGCAAAAAAGATACAATCTCATTTCAGGATACTCTTCAGGCAGCGCAAGTTTTTCAGGATCAGGTACGCGATGTAATACCTTCATTCGACGATAAGCTAGTCATAAATACGGATCAAACTGGTTGTGAATATAAAATAGAGTTAAAGCGCACGTTGTCATACAAGGGTGAGAAAATTACAGAGGTTGCTACGGGTAGTTTAAATAAGATGACTCATTCATATACCGCACAGTACGCGATCACATTTTCTGGAGAAATATTACCAAAAGTTTTCATTTGTTTACAAGAAGCGGGTGGTAGCTTTGGTCCGCGCGTGGGAGCGAGTGTACGGGAGCAAATGGAAATTTTTGGTAACGTTTTCGTAACGTGTACAAAATCGGGGAAATTACAATCGGACATATATGAACAATTTTTGGACACTATTATTAAACCATACGTTGGTCGAGACAAGTTTTTACTTATTTTAGATTCTTGGGGTGGTCAAACTAATCCATCCTTGTATGACAGCAAATTCCGTGACCCAACATCAAATAATACTCCTACATGCACTTTAAAAGTAATACCGCCTAAATGCACACCGTTATGCCAACCCTGCGATGTATACTTTTTCCGTCAAATTAAAAATTTCATTGCCAGATTACAAAATGCCCAGACACTAGTTTCCGAAAATAGAGACATAACAGATCGAGCGAATATTATCAAAACACACGCCATTATTCACAACCAGTTGTCTGCGCCTATATTTAAGGACATGCTATTATATGCATGGTATGCGTCAAAATTATCCAGCGAAAAGAAAGTATTTTGTAATGTTAATCAGGTTTGTTTTCCCATTAATCTAAAAGAGATGATATGTAGTTGTAATAACCCGTGTTTTATTAAATGCGCGTGGTGTTTATGCGGCTTTTGTTTTATTCGTTTTTATGATAATATGCATATAAAGGATTGTCCGAAACAGGCAAATGCACAGGAACTTCAAATTTAACAGCGATTCATTAATACATATTTCCATTCTTATAGGTATGCTCGCTATGCTGTTTATATTTTACTGCGTATTGTGTATCTTACTATTTGCGTAATTTATATTGTACCACACATTGCGATATTTACATTAGATTAGGTGTTACGTTACTTGTATTATATTATACGTGTTATTAAAAATTGTAGTCCACATCCTATACTTTATAATTCTTATATATTATTTATATAGCAGTGAGTAAAAAAAGGAATAAGAAATAGAAATGCAGGTGGAAAAAAATTAAAAAAAATAAAACTTCCATTGCCGAGTCTCGACGTACGACCTCTAGAACACGAACCTGCGGCGTAACGCTCGCAGCTACAACAGCTTCTGTTGAGAACTTGATTGTTTTCGTATATCTATTAACCTGTAAATGTTTAAAGCCATTTTTTATAAAAACGGCTGGCGAGATACCCCTAATGTTTTGCACTTTTTTAATGCCCATCGGTCCCCATAATTTGAGCCCGGTCTCGTTCAAAAAGCGCTCGTCCGGATCGCGACCTTCCCTTGTCAACCGTAAAACCCTTGAAGGTAGAACAGCATGGGTCCATCCGCCCTTGACTATACTTATACCTATTAAAAATCACGTTGACTGGAACAGTTTGTACATTAGGGTGGAGCTTAGGGTGAAGCTTATTTTTCAACTATGAAAATATGATCTTCTCACCATCTCAATTTGTTTCTTTCTATAAAAAATGAAATCGAGCAGAACATGAGCACGATTGATTTATATTTAGGGGTAGCTCAATGATGGTGAAAGTTCCAATGTACATGATAATTATATGGAAACGCATGGAACACTATAAATGTTATCAAATGCATTCATTCGTGAACTATAAATTTAATAACTTATCAAATACAAATGGCAATGTAATGTAACGTAAATGTATAAATTAAAATATGGCCATTATATGTTGAATTTTCATAATTTCTATAATCTTTGATTCATTTGAGCTACCTCTAAACATAAGAATGTATTATCTAAAGTTTTTATATAGTGTTTATGTATCTAAAGGAAGAAATCAGTAGTAACTTACTAGTTCCACTTAGTGTGGAGTTCCCACGTAGTGTTTCAAGCCGTTCCATATAATTATCATGTACCTACATTGGAAATTTCACCATCATTGAGCTACCCATAAATATAGATCAATCGCGCTCATGTTCTGCTCGATTTCATTTTTTATAGAAAGGAACCAATTGAGGTGGTGAGAAGATCATATTTTCATGGTTGAAAAATAAGCACCACCCTATTGTACATACTAATATGTATGTATAAAGAAATGAAATGGATTGGCGTACGGTGCGACAAAAGCCCACCAACACTTGGCAGTAATTCACCAATACGTTCTATAAGATTCTTTTGGTCTTAATTTCATTCAGGAAGCGTGTTACTTGATAAATTGAAGTAATTAACATTCCTTTCACTGTTTTCTTATATAAACTACGTCTTTTTGTACATTTAACAAGCGTTCGAGACGGTAGGGTCAAGTAGGGCTTGTAACTGTACTTCTGCAAAAGTACAGACGTTATATTCACGTTGGAACAATGATGCAATGGAACTTCAAACAAATGTAATGAAGTTTTGCAAAGGTTGGGCTTGCTGTCGCGAGTAACAAAGCCAGAACAACCAACGATACGCTATATTAGGTATATAATTAACAATTATATCCGCGATACAGTCCATAGTGTATTTGGACGCTAAACGAGGTGTGATATTCCCTGGACAGTTTAAACTTTTTCCCATGAAAAAACGGGTTTTCAGCCCACTGTGCGCCGCACGCGAAGAAGCCTAGACCTGACCTGTGATTTTTTCAATATTAGCGGGCTCGCGCCGCCGACGACCCTCAAGATTTCCTGTCTCCGCTTATTGTCACCCCCCTGTGACTCAGGTCGTTGCCAACACGTGCAACGCAGATTTGCGGCAAACACGGTCGGTCACGGCGAGGTGAAAGTTTTAAGAGTCAACCCCCTGAAACGCAAACTACACTTAATTTCACGTGAACAACGTCATATTCGATTCTGAACAGAATCCCAGACATCGAGGTAAAAAGTGATCAATTTGGCGTGACATTAGGCACTCTAAAGGCCCCCATACACACTCCTTCTTGCCTGTTCGATTTACAGACTTGCATATACAGTCAAAAGTTGTAATGCAACACGGAGTGCGTGTGTCAATTGTCTGGCATGAACGCAATCACCGCGAGGTTGATTTATCCGGGTTCCGATTTGCCGCACATCAAAATTAACGGTAAGTGTGGGCCACCGGCAGACAGATTTAAAATTATTGACACGTGTAATTTGCTGAGAGCATTTATCGAATCGTACAAAGAAGATCAATCCATTTGGAGAATTAAATCTAAAGTTTACTTGGACAAAAATAAAAAAAAACTGGTTATAATATCTTAATAAATAAATTAAAGGAATTAGATCAGGATACGAATAAAGATGCAGTAGTAATTCTGCTCTTTTCAGTAGCGGCACTCTGTTGTTTGACCACTACTGTACTCGAGATCTTTGCTTCTTTTTATTAGCGTTTTTCAGCCGATTTTGTGATCTCTTTTCTGGGCGACGAAAAAAGTTTGATGCCTCGTATACCTACACTATTATTCATCTTTTGGTTGTTTAAAATCATGAAGGATGATTTAAAATCTTTACAACTTTCAGAATTATAAGCGTTGTTAACCGTACACATCCTTGTTGCATTGTCCCAAGGCTAACGGCTTTTCCATTGGGCAGAAAAAACAGAACCAAACGTTTCTTTAATCCTTACGAGTGTCGCTATCGCCCTTACCACGACCAGAAATTTGAAAAAAAAAATATGTACAGAAGGGCAGACGGTTAAAGATAAAATACGTTTTCTCCTGCAGTTTTTGTAACTTTCAGGTGCCCAAAAAAAAATCGATGTTTAGAAAATAATGACCTGATTTTTGTAGCGGCGGTAGCGACACTCATAAGGATTAAAAAACCGTTGGTTCAATTTTTTCTGCTTTTCTGCTTTAAGGGGACATTCTACTCTCTCAGCCTCATAAAATTCGATATTTTTTTCCTGAATTCGGAAGAATGCACCTTCTACAATATCGTTCAAAATTTTTGGAGCGAAATTCGATGTATTTTCAATGTTATAGGTATTTGTAGCGTCAGCGGCCTGGTTCTTTCCACTCAAAACTTTAAACCCGTTTTTCTCGAAACAGCATTTTCTTGGTTGGCGGATGTGATAAAAAAAAACTCCACGACCAATTAATCCAAAATTTTAATATGTTATTCTACACATTAGTGGCTTTCCCGCTTAGCACAAATATCTGAAGATTTTTTAATATTTTCTCACATTTTATATCTATTAAACAGAAAAGAAATGCCCTTTTCGGTACTTTCAACTTCGATCGACCGCCATTTGAATAATTTTGGTCCAAAATTGTTCTTTCGCGGTAATCGCGATAACCATACTCCTGCGAATTAAACATATGTTTGGTTTTTTATTTCTGATGATCCAGTCGTCAGAAATTTCAACCGCCAACTTAACTGTGAAATATTTGTGTAAACAAATGAAATAAACAAACAACAATGATTTTTTCTTGTATTTCAAGAGTGGTAAAATATACCCCCAGAAATTCGAAAACATTAAGTGTTTACTTCATTATAAAAACCATCACCGCAAAGTGGCCGATTTTTCGGCCGAGAGAGTAGAATGTCCCCTTAAGGGGGTAGACACGTCACGTGGTCTACCGATTTGGCCGGTCGGTATTACAGCAGGTTTTTTCTGCACAGAAATGGTAATACCCATAGATATGCGGCTGCCTGTACACACGAGAGGGAGCTGTTTGCTATTTCCATATTCTATTTTGAATGTGGAAAGAAATTCTCAGCTGTTGCGTTGTACTTTTTAAACAGAAAGTCTGCTGGTACTGCAAACGTAGAAAATGCATTGTACATTTACTTGAAATGTGCTTATGTTACAATATTTTACGCTGGCAGTAAGGAATTATAAGTGAAAAGGAAAAATAGATGAGGGCATGTCCTCAAAAAATGAAGTTTGTTAGGATAGACATTTTTTAATTATCAAAACACTGAAACAGAACATGAAATACACATCCTATGCAGAAAGCAGTTATGAACAAACATATATATAAACTCGTGTTTGACGTTGAATCCAACGCGTGATTATTATGTGGTCCCTCCTCGAAGTGACAGAAAATATAACCTATGTATATGCTATACCAGGCATGGAACTAAAGTGAACACAGCGGCCGTTTTTCGGAGGCAACGCCTCCTTTCTCCCGCCGCGCGTCTTGGCCCCCGCGGCGGGCCTAGGAGCTTCGAGCGCCTCAGACCCAGGGCCCGATCCAGCTCTTCCGCCGCCCTGGGCAAAAGTGATTTTGGCCGCCCCATGCATTGAATCACAATTAAGTATTTTAAAATATATTTTTTGACATTGAGTAAAATTTTTTGCAGGTGTTTGTTGAATAACAAAAGACTTTTGTTTTATAAAAAATTTAATATTCATAAAATGAAACGTCACCATAACAAAATAAAATATATAAGTAGGAGACAGGTAGGTACTTATTTTGTAAGTCGGGAAAAACTTATCAAATATTTTAAAAAGTCAATTAAAAAACTTCCACTAAATTGCAAAATACAATAAAACAGTTTTCATACATGAAAAAACATTTTCAAGTTTAAACAAATTTTCTTCTAACTTTTTTCTCGGCAAACTCTTTTATAATTTCTTTAAAACATATTTTATCACATAACTCGTGTTCTATACCAATCATAGCCAATCCACTTAGTCTGTTTTGTGTCATGGTGGACCTTAAGTAATTTTTAATTATTTTTAATTTGGAAAAACTTCTTTCGCCACTAGCAACTGTCACAGGTAGAGTCAACAGGATTCTGAGAGCAATATTTATGTCTGGTCCAAAATTTAATTTTGTGATAAATTTTAGAACGTTCCGGGGAGACAGATTTTCATCCAAAAGGGTACATAGGACTGACAACTCATCTGCAAGATCTTGTCCGTTTATATCAGATGAGTCTTTGTCGGTTAAAATAACTTCAAGGGCCTTACAATGACCTAACAGTTCATCGTTAGGCATCTTTCTTAAGCCATATATGTTATAAAGAAAAGCAAAATGTTCACTGTGTTCAACAATTTGGGAAAATCTTAACTCGAGTGAGTTTATAGCTGTGTCCATTATGTGAAAAAAAAACATCTATTTTATATTTCTCTTTGGGATCAATAATAGGTTCATCTCGACACTCATAATTAAATTGTCTTTTTTTAGACCTAACTCGATGTTTAGGCGAAGTGTCAAAATTTGTCTCGCCGTCAATTTCAGTGGCCAATTCTTTGGCATCAACAAGCACTTGATTAAAAAAATAATCTGAACGTGCTTTTTTAAAAAATTCTGTTGTATTCTTTAACAATTGAATTACTGAACATAATTCAAAGTCTGTACTTTGCATTAATTTACTGACAGGGTTAATTCGAAACAAAGTTTCGTACCAAATTATAATGGAGCATACAAATTTAAACTGTTTAACTTGATTCAACAAACCGGAAGCTTCATCTCGTGCAGAGGTGTCCATATCTGAATCTTCATATATGCTAAACAGTGCATCATAAATTTGACCTATTTGATACCTTAGAGGTTTTATTGCCTCTATTCGACTTTCCCACCTTGTATCACTAAGCGGTTTTAATGTTAAACCAGTTACATTTTTCAAGAGTATCGACCATCTCAAAGTTGAAGACGAAAAGAAGACATATATCTTCTGCACCATATGAAAAAAATTTGCCGCTTCCAGTGAGGACTTTACCATATCATTTACTACTAGATTTAATGAGTGGCTACTGCAAGGGACATAGAATGCTCGCGGATTCATATTTCTTATCTTAACTTGGACCCCACTGTGAGCACCTTTCATATTGGATCCATTGTCATATCCTTGTCCTCTCATGTCCTGTAAAGGCAATTCCAGTGTACTTAACTGTTCCAGGAGAACCTTGGTTAATTCTGAGCCTGAAGATTTTTGGATAGGTACAAATCCTAAAAAATTCTCATTTATTACGACATCTGACGTTCGTGAGTCGTCACTGGTTTGATTAATAGAAACATATCTAATTATCATGGTCATCTGTTCAGTTTTGCTAGCATCAGGGGTACAATCTAAGATGATTGAATAATATTTTGATTTACGAACTGCTTTTAGGATATACTGTCTAATATTGTTAGATATTACATCAATTAGCTCATTTTGAATAGTTTTACTTAAGTAGGTTGCTTGTCTCTCCTCTTTTCTCAAAACCCTGCGTACATGTTCTTCCATAACAGGATCAAACTCGGCTAACAACTCAATCATTTTTAAAAAGTTGCCATTGTTATTTTGATATAGTTTATCAGATGTACCCTGAAATGCCAAGCAACTTCTTCCAAACATTTTAATGATAGAAACAATCCGCAACAAAACACCATTCCAATGGTTTATTTCTGAACTGACGATCCTCTGAGACTCCGCGTCTATTGTTTGCGATGATTTAAGCCTGCACGTAAGTTCAAACCAGGATTGTCTAGCTTCTACGTGGCTTTTCGACGTTTCATGAGATTTTAATATATCACCTACATGTTTCCAATTGTTGTAGCCATCTTTAGATAAAAGGGAAGTAGTTACGTTAAAAATTTTACAACAAAAACAATAGACAGCATCTTTTGTAGTAGAATAAACAAGCCAATCCCTCAAAACTTGTTCGCCATTAGTAAGTTTTCTCTTGTAGTTCATCACAGTAAACCTGCGCCCCTTATTATCCTTCGGAAATTCATACTTGTATAGAGGACTTGGAGGACCTTTATTCGCTAAAAATATTCTTTCTGCATCTGCTAAACTGTCGGGCCAGGTTGCTGGATCGGAAGTCAAAATTGTGTTCAAATTTGTTGTCGCTATCTCGCTAGCATCTTCTGAAGATGACGATAATTGTCTATTTATTTGTATTTCTGCTGCAGTACTGGTAGTAGCAGTGGCACCCGTTGTAGTGATGTTAAAATTTTGTATAGGTTGACACTGCGATTCAAGCGCAACTGAATTAGTTGCTTCTTCATGTGCTGGTAGTGTATCAAGTGTCTCTGTCTGTGCGGAACTAACACCTTTCTTTACGAAGGAATCTAATGCCCCAACTTGCTTTTGACGTTCTGCGTCTTTCTCGAACTTTCTTTTTCTATACTGGTACCCCGACAAACGTACCTTGCCGCCAGACATTCTGTTAAAAAACCTATTGATTTATAATAATAAACTTAGAAGGGGTACTTTTGTTCTTTTGTAGAAAATCAAAAGTCAAACTAAAAAGGAAATGTTTTCTTTATTTATTTCTAGTTTGAAGTGTCTGTGCAACTTTTGGAATTTTTAGTGAAAATAGTAAAAAAAATAAAAATTAATATCAGTTGATCAGTTAAAAATAATTGTTTATGTTCTGTTTTTCTTTCCTGTTCATACGAATTTAATATTTGTATTAAAATAAAAAAAATGGAATGGAAAGATTTCTAAAATACTGTATTAAGTAATACCTAAAAGTCAAATGTACTTACTTTCTTCTTTTTTTCAATAAAATCAGTGATGTAATTTATTAGTCACACTGTACAATATACACCATACACGTATTATTTAGATTTTAACTGTACACGCACTACAGTGTTGTAACGTCACATAAGGCGATTTTACCAGCCGCCGTTTGATACAAGTGGCATTTGTGAGGAAAGGTTGTTGTCGTCAACCAAGCGAGCATCGTTGCGCAGCAACGAAAAACAATTGAAAGCGGTGGCTGGTGCATCGCGAGTCGCGGCAGAACGCTTACGTTACGTGAATACGTAATCTTGAATTTTGAATTTTTGGTGTCAGGTTCATTATCAGCGACCTGAAAAACCCTTGATCACCAAGTTTCAGAATGATTCAACGAAATCTTGACTTTTGGCCACAAAAAGCATATTTTCAGCCCACTGTGTACCGAGATGAAGTGCAGCACGCAGCTTTAAGCTTACGAACGATAAAAAAATTTAAACTATTTTTTTATATTTACTGGCGGTAATAGCGCCTACTTAGGAAACCCTTCATATTTTTCTCTATCACGTTTTTAGTTGATTCATTTTTAGGATTTAACGAATGAAACCAAATAAATATAAGAAAAGGGGAAAATCCAAGATTTTAATATAGGTATGTACGCATCTTCCCCTAGTATAGGTAATAGCAATTACTATTGCCCAATGAGAAGAAGAATGATTACCTACAAACTGAAATGTCACAGGGGCAAGGAGAATCGCCCGCTCGCTCCACCCTACCCCCTCCAAGAAGTCCTAGTTTTTAGTTCTTAGCGGCTGTCCATATCCGCGGATTGTCGCGATTGATTTCGTTCGCGTTCTTTGTCACGGGATGAACTGTGTTGAAGGGGATAGGTTGACGCACGTGGATGATTCCCCTTGCCCCTTTGACATTTCAGCTTGTGGGTAGTCATTCTTCTTCTCATCGGGCAATAGTACATAGGTGATTTAAAAACAATTTATAAGTTTGATACTAAATTCATACATGTATTACCTACATTTTACCGTTTTTTCAAAATTTTTACTTTTTACTTGAGTCTACCAATTTTGCCGCCCCCAAAATTTGCCGCCCTGGGCAATTGCCCAGCTTGCGCCCCCCTAGATCTGGGCCTGCTCAGACCCGTACCATATGAACCGCGCGTGGCGTATTAGGATGACATTGTATCAATAGGTTTCCACATCGTCCCAGAGAGCACGATTGTCGATGCGTTTTTTTTTTGTCAACGCGCCACGCGCGGTTCATATGGTACGGGCCTGAGGCGCTCCAAGCTCCATGGCCGCCGCGGGGTCAAGACGTGCGGCAGGAGAAAGGAGGCGTTGCCTCTGAAAATCGGCCGCTGCGTTCACTTTAGTTCCATGCCTGTGCTATACGACAATAAATGTTTAGCGGCTATTTCCTTCTATTTCGCTACATTTGTGAACTTTTTATCATCCTTCCGAAACATTATTATTACGCCGCAACAGTATCTTTAGGAAATCGGGTATAGCATATAGGTTATATTTTCTGTCACTTCGAGGACAGAAAATCTGCACCTCCAGCTGACAGAAAATTCGCCCCTGCACGTTGTCACTAGCCCGGTCGGCAGCATGGAAGGGGTACCTCTTACACCCTGTATTTCTGGTAGTTGCAACGATATTCCTCAGCCCAGTGTACATATGTACACTCTGGTTTGATCTGGAAAAATAAATGAATTCAATAAAAATTAGTTTTTGTGTTTATACCACTTGAATGTAAAGACTGATACTTACACTCACTGAAGAAACCATTATTATTGTGTCCTATTTCTCATAAATATTTTCTTGGAATGGCACTGACCCCTTTCGATTCCAATTAGTTGTCATAGAACCTGTGATAAAAAGTTAGAACGAGTTGTAATCTGAATACAATAAAAATGTAAATGTGTGTATGTTATTTACTTATCTTTATGCTTGTGGAGAAGACTGCCTTCCTTTCCTCGCCTCATAGAGCATGATTTTCAACGTTGATACTGATTGGTGGAAATATCTAGAACAAATTCATATATGAGAGAAACATTCATGATGATTTCCAATTAATCTAATTATTTGCATTACAAAAGTATGTGTCATACTTACGCTTTTATAGATGTCACTTCCACTTGGTATGAAAGAACAGCTATAGGAATTTATCATTAGGAGAGTGTGAAAAGGCCCACCACCACCCCCGTCATAGACGGTCCTATTCACTCTCCGTATGTATCTTCTACATACTTTTTTACTTACATTTTGAAGCATTACTTAACAACAGCTCTTCATATGCGCTGGATGCATTCGCCGGTGCAATTGTCACTTTGAATTGGATTTGCTTATTCGACAGCTCTTCATATGCACTGGATGCACTCGCCGGTGCAATTGTCACTTTGATTTGGATTTTTTTATTCGACAGCTTTTCATATGCGCTGGATGCACTCGCCGGTGCAATAGTGACTTTTGATTGCAATTGTTCATTCGACAGCTCTTCATATGCACTGGATGCACTCGCCGGTGCAATTGTCACTTTGAATTGGATTTGCTTATTCGACAGCTCTTCATATGCACTGGATGCACTCGCCGGTGCAATTGTCACTTTGAATTGGATTTGTTTATTCGACAGCTTTTCATATGCGCTGGATGCACTCGCCGGTGCAATAGTGACTTTTGATTGCAATTGTTCATTCGACAGCTCTTCATATGCACTGGATGCACTCGCCGGTGCAATTGTCACTTTGAATTGGATTTGCATATTCGACAGCTCTTCATATGCGCTGGATGCACTCGCCGGTGCAATTGTCACTTTGATTTGGATTTTTTTATTCGACAGCTTTTCATATGCGCTGGATGCACTCGCCGGTGCAATAGTGACTTTTGATTGCAATTGTTCATTCGACAGCTCTTCATATGCACTGGATGCACTCGCCGGTGCAATTGTCACTTTGAATTGGATTTGCTTATTCGACAGCTCTTCATATGCACTGGATGCACTCGCCGGTGCAATTGTCACTTTGAATTGGATTTGTTTATTCGACAGCTTTTCATATGCGCTGGATGCACTCGCCGGTGCAATAGTGACTTTTGATTGCAATTGCTTATTCGTCAGCTCTTCATATGCGCTGGATGCACTCGCCGGTACTATTGCGATGTTTTCATCCATCGATTTGTGTACTTTTTTGTGTACTCGTACCTGCTCCTCCTGGTTTTATGTACGGAGGTTCTCTAATCGGCTGTTGTCGATTGTATCGACTATCTATAATTTCTGGCAACATGCAGTTCTCATAGAACTTCTTCAGTTTTTCCTCCATCTCTGTTGCCCAGAATCGATCATCTCTCGAAACTGTTGTAATTTTCATTCCTTTTGGCGTCCATAAACAAAAATAGGCCCGTTGCCTTTTCGTTATGTGCAATTGTCCTTGCACTTGATAATAGTAATGATGATTCTTATTCATTTCATTACCCTTGTAAATACGCCTAATATTATCAAGTTTCTTTATTGCTTCAGCAGGTGATAAATCCTTGGCCGATTCAGGACACTTTACTTCGACGATTTTATCATGGTCCACGAGGCCGTCAGGAGTTGCACCTAAGTGAGGCACAGTGTCATCGATGAAGAGGCCACACGGTAGAATATGCATTCCTAATTCTTCTTGCATTTGTTTCAAGGCGTTTGCCTCATTTTCCCTTCCGTATTGGAGAGAATGTAAATTGTGGAGTTGCGGGTACATTATACTCTTCACAGTATTTGCCCGTGGTGTAGTCTTTCGTAATCGGCATACCTTGCCGAAATTGGATGCAGTTAATAATTTCTTCCTATAACCAATCCATTTTTCGCTATTCGTCTGATCGCGAGTTTCCACTTGGATCTCGTCTCGCCTCGTTTGCCAGTGAAGGAGTATATCCGCGTGCCTTTTACACTCGGAAGAGTATACTGTCTCTTCCATATCTGGTTTTGCCGCGTTGGGGCCGTAATCGTGGTCGCACGATTGTTTGTTATTTCGAAAGGAGGATGCTTTCGCTTCTTTTTTATACTCCCTTGCTTTTTCTGCTGCGCGCTTCCGACGTCCTTCCAGCTTTCTTATCATGGTTGGCGGCTCTTTATTCATTGCCGTACTCAATCTGCTGAACGCCTCTTTTGTGTTATATTGGACGACTGCAGCGGAGACTCTACCCTGATACGAGCCTCCTCGTCCAAAGTTTATCCTTTTGCCTCCGATGAATTTAGCAATTATGTTATTAAAACCTTCAACAGCATTGTTATTTAGACCGCGCAGCAAACTGTCAGCTTTAACGAAAAGTTGCTGCATCGCTTCTTCGATACTTTCATAAATACCAGCTTCTCTTAGTTGTGGAACGTAGTCTACTCTGTTGGGATCAGAGTATTTCTTACAGAAGTATGCTAACTTCTGACATTCCTTGTGTTGACCGAAAACGTGACTCGGTATATTTTTCAAGTCTTGCTTCAAATTTTGAATTCGTTCCTCGAGTGGTACTTCTTCTCGCAACCGGTATTCCGCAGCTTTTTTTATACCAGTACGCAGGCGGAGAGCATTATTCTGTACGACAGCTCTTAGATCTTTATTGCGGCCTTTTGTTCCGATTTCGTTTATTCTTTTATTGAAATTGCATAACAGGTGATTGGTGCATTCGATTTTTTGTACCTGCACCATATACTTTCCATATGGATTACTGTCCAATATCTTCTTGTACACACTGCTATCGCCATCGGCAACTAATATATGGTATATTAGGCCGTGCATATCTATGCTGCAATTGAATCCTTCGACAATAGCAACACTCTCCATGCCAGTTGAACTCTGATAACGACCCCAGTTCTTGAAGCAACGATGCTCGCGCGGTTCTTCCTTCCTCGTACCTGCTATTTGGCAAGTCATGCAGAATTTATTCTTCACGCTGATGTACAGCACTTTCTTCGTGTGGTATCCCACGATGGCTCCTACGCCAGAAAGAGAATTGTAATCTCCTCCGCGGTAGGATCTTTTCATCCAGCTGCCATCCGCGACAACTGGGATCAACGGTAGATTGGATTCTGCATGTACGTCGCCTCTTTCGATAGCTAATGCTTTTTCCTCATTTCCAGCATCTTCCATTTCGCGTTGTGCGGCCACTTCGAGGGCATCGATTAGCTCAATCTGACATTTCTCGTAGATCCTTTTCGTCATACAGGACACGTTCACGGCAGTCAGTATGTCCTCCAGTTGATTAGTCATCATTGTTGCGGAAACAACGGCGCTGTTGATATCCATTTTGGAATCACTCTTCCGAAGACAGGATATGCACTTTGTGTATTTGCACATTTTGCACTCTACATAATACACATTTTCTAGTCCATTCCGTTGACATCTAATTATTTCAAAATGTTCGATGCCACAGCCAATAGTCGAATGTTTTCGAAGATTTTTTATTTGTTCGAAAACATACGGAAAATCAACGAAGTCTCTTCCTTCTGAAATTGGATTTTCCGGCTGCTCTGGTTGCGCATTCTCCACCACCCAGTAATCGGCATCAATTCCAATATCTTCATCCGTTTCTTCGTTGATGTCTCTTACGGAATGTATCTCATCCCTGTCTATGTGGAAATCTATTTCTTGTGCAATTTCTTCTTCGTTCGACTCGAAATGCACTTCTTCTACAATTTCCTCTTCGTCCGCATTGAAATGTATTTCTTCTTCAATATCTTCTACGTCGGTATCGAAATGTACTTCTTCTACAATTCCTTCCATAATTGAAAAATCTTCAAAATTTCCTACGTCTTCTTCGTGCATTCTGCCCGTAGGACAATCATCCGCAGCAGATGTGCTTGGAAGTACTCGTTTCGTACGAGGTACCTGCACGAGTACCTGCTTCCGCCACGGTGCCCCGACCTACCGCGAGGCACGCTGCTCTTTTTAATCGTTGCCTGCACGTAAAGAGTCAATAATCAGTAACACGTGACACATACATATAAATAAGAAAAACATACAATAGAAAAGAAAAGCAGGCATAGTAAAAGAAGATATAGTACAGTAATGTCTCGATGTAAGCGAAAACCTCGGAACGTAGGAAAAGAGAGTGAATGGAAGAAAGGGCTGCCGATTGTCCCTATCTTTTTCATTCGCTGTCCTTCTCTGTGGCCGACGCGCATTACCACTAAATATGAATTATCCAAATTATATCGTGTTTGGTGTCATTTATCATTAGGGAAATATCACAAATGTTACGATGCTTTATTTATGAAAATATTATTATTGCATTTCTGTGAATATCATTCTAATTTATCTTCGCGATACGAAGAGGGACGTAGCGTGATACAAATGTTCCTCTTAGACAACGCGATTCCCTCGCTACGCAAACCCAAGGACATGCACTTTTGGCCCGTTCTCTTTTCACACGCACACATCTGCACAACCGTCTCCGCTACTCGCAAGCGAAGGCAGCCACAAGCAGACATGTCTGCGCTGCAATACGCGGCTGTGTGTGTATGCAGGCACGCGTGCACTTGACCGCGTGTGAAAAGAATACTTTTCGCATTTCAATCCTGGGTCATTCGACGCGAAATCGGACACTTTTCGGAGTACCATTTGGAATGTTTGTGAAACTTGCATATATTGTGGTCTTTAGTGATACATAAACGTATTTCAAAGGATTTTTCAAAATTGTCAATATCGTGGAAATTGACTTTTTTCATTAAATTATAACTGTTGAACTAAGAAAAAGGTAAGAATGAGCTTTTGGATGCTTACACTGGGGAAGTAAGAGTACCTAATCAAAATGATGTCACTTAAAAAAAAAATTTTAGACCATTTATTCTGTGATTGTTTTAAACAAATGCAATTTTATACCAGCAAGGCGCTATTCCAAAATTTGAAAAAAAAATGAAAATACAGCCCTACTTGTGCTCTTCGCAGACACGTTTTCAGAAACGCGGATGCTTTAAAATTGGTCGCATGAAAATTAATTGAATGTGACGCTGCATCGCCCGATACCGGCTGGATTAGCTGTAAACCGCGCGGTACTAGCAGCGGCCAAGTGGCTATATCTGATATTGTTATATAGGGTTCTCACGAATGGTAAGTATTTGACAAAAACTAAAAGAGGAAAACATATTTTTTATATCCAACATAATACGGTATGTCATCTTTTGGTGTTCGCGATATTTTCCGTGAACCGAAGGTGATCTTCAGTTTTTTAAATGGAATGCTACATATTTCATTACCCGATATGAGTGTATAAATCTCAAGCCAAATTCAAAAATATGGTGTACTATGACTTTCAATGCCACGCAAGGTTAGGAATGAAACAAATAGATAGTTGTATATTGTAGCACGGACGGCTCAGTCTGTCGAGCCGGTGCTGGGCGGCGCAGCGGCACATTCAATTAATTTTTATGCGACCAATTTTAAAGTATCCGCGTTTCTGAAAACGTGTCTGCAAAGAGCACAAGTAGGGCTGTATCCTCAATTTTTTTCAAATTTTGAAATAGCGCCCTGCTGGTATAATATTGCATTTGTTTAAAACAATCGCAGAATAAATGTTCTAAAATTTTTTTTTAAGTGACATTTTTATTAGGTACTCTTACTTCCCCAGCGTAAGCACTCAGAAGCTCATTCTTACCTGTCTCTTTCTTCAACAATTATAATTTAATGAAAAAAAGTCAATTTCCACGATCTTGACAATTTTGTAATTCGCGTGGAATGTCCCTCCTTGAAAGTCTATAATACTGAAGAGAGAGAGAGAGAGAGAGGGAGAGAGAGAGAGAGAGAGAGAGAGACAGAGAGAGAGAGAGAGAGAGACAGAGAGAGAGTTGGTAATAATATAATTGAAATGATACAACATTGTGTAAGACACATAGGACCATATTTCTAATAAATTATAACCTGAAGGAATAAAAATATTTCCAAACAAACATTTTGCCCTTTTGCATGCTCAGACAATACGACGCAGAAAGGATAGGCTATTTTTAACGTTGTACCTCCTACAACAATTCAACGAGGGGCTGCAGGGTGGTATTTCGTTTTATGGAACGTTGTAAAATAACAGCGAAACGAAGGGTCCGAGAAACACGTGTCGTTTGCCTTTCGCGAAGCAAACCCTACTTCACCGCGCCGGTGTTGGAGATCCGTCTGGTTCTTGTCAACGAGCACGCTTTCCAGCGCATCACCCCGTCTCTTTAGACAACTTTTCGAAAGCGTGGGACTGACCTCGACTTTCGTTACCCTCACACAAGGCGAATCGATGGGGGCGCGAAGCGTTGGTTTCGGTTTTTCGGCAAGGGCTGCCTGCCTATAGCCCAGATGGGCGAAATTTTTGCCTGTAAGGCCCTTGGGGTCAGTTGGATTTTGGCTTGAGTCAGAAAAAATATAATTGTTTTCTTACGTCCGGATAGATGTTTGCGGTACTCAGAAATGCATGGAAAATTTCAGGATCGATATTGCCAGGAAACGGGACCGAAAGTTCTACGGGGACGTCGACGTTGTTCTTCATTGATCATTCAATGTGATCAACATCTCGGTTACGTTTTTTTATTTCAGATAAAGCCAACCCTTCACATCGGTGGGGATACCGATTACATATTACCACGGGCGAAATCCTCAAATAGATCCATAGCGAGAAATCGAAATACCATACCGTGACACCTCAATAAAAAAAATATACCGTTCTATTGCAAAAAACTAACATGACCTTGACATCGCTTCCAATACCTCATTCATAAAAAAAATTTGTACTATTATGTTCGATGGAACTGATACCAAACAGGAATATGTATATTAAACAATTTTCACTTATTGGAGTAATTGGTAAGTAATAAAAGGCGACCCTCGGTTCGAAATTGAATTTGTACGATATAGGTATAGGTGTTCAGCGAACAGAATTCTCCGATGCTCGCGGTTACTTTGTCGCTGTCAATGGGTCGTAAAAGAGAAGGACAGAGCGGGGGTCGTAGCAGCCGAGAAATAAAGTCAGCGCCTCGATCTGCTAATACAGAGCCACAACGTTATTTAGCGGAGGGGGAACACCTACAGGAGTGGTAGTAATGTGTGCGTCAGCGATCGTCATCACGTACGCGTTACCACCACTCCTGTAGGTGTTCCTCTCCGCTAAATAATCGGTTCTGCATAATGTTGCTGGCAACCCTGCAGATACGCAACAATTTTGATATTGAAAAATTGTGGTAATGGTATAGATAGAGGGCAACCTCACGGATTTTGAGGACCTTGAAATATGTTGTCAAGGACGTCATTCTGAACAACTTTTTCCTCTAAACTTTTTGGCGGTCGACCTTGGTTTCCGAGATATTTGCGACAAACTTCTATTCATTTATTCCGACGCAACGGACACAGCGATCAACTTGAGGTGGTTGGTCATCGGGGGGGATGTGTTTATATTTGTCTCTAGACACCTCGGGGCGCTTCGCGAGGTGGATAGCACGTGGGAATGTGATTAAAAAAAGAAAGTAATTTTTTTCAAAAAGAATGTAATTTTTTCAATTACATTACCATGAGCCTATCTACCTCGGGGCGCTTTGCGCCCCGAGGTGTATGGAGACAGGGATAAACACATCCCCCAGATGACCAACCACCTCAAGTTGATCGCTGTGTCCGTTGCGTCGGAATAAATCAACCGAAAGGTCGACATTGTATTCTACCTATACGTACGCGTTCGTAGCAGCACAGCGTTCGGCGATGTTCTGTGCGAATATCTCGGAAACTACTGCCGTGCGACGGTAACATGTATAGGAAAAAGTTGTTCAAAATCTTGATCTTGATAACATATCCAAAAATCATTGAAATCGGTGAGGATGGAAAACTTCTAAATAATTACCAAAAAGTTTAGAAGAAAAAGTTGTTCAGAATGACGTCCTTGACAACATATTTCAAGGTCCTCAAAATCCGTGAGGTTGCCCTCTATCTATACCATTACCACAATTTTTCAATACCAATAATGGCTCAACTTTTTTAATTTTAATTTTTTCTGCATAAACATTTCTTTCAAATATTCATAACATTTTCCTGATTGTGATGAGACCAAACATGATACAATGTCGACAATTTTTGGTCGAAACAGATATTACATCGTGTAACGTGCACGAGAAAATGTACTGTGTGAAAATATCTTTCTACGGAATAGAATTCTCTTTTCGCGTAGTAGTATCCACAACTGCAGGGTACTTGAGATGTCGTAAACATGGCCCGGGCTGGGACAAAGGTTGCCAGTGAGGCCTGGAGAATGTTTCGAAGACTGCGCTTTCCAATGAAAAAAATTCGTTGAAGGTACACATGGACGTATATATTGCGGACAAAATTCGACAGAAGAAAAAGTACTGTGTATTTCGTATTCAACAAGTAACTACATATGCTGAACATCGAATCGCGAATCATCGATGACTGTTTGCTAATTTTAAACATTATCTTCTACATCACATAAATAAAATCTAAAGTGTATATTTTATCCATTCGAAACTACGTACAACCATTGAAATAGTCGCAACTGTATTATAAAGGAGGCATATCTAACGAAACGCGTATAGTTTGAAAGTTTTATGCTAATAAAACGTGCATAATTTGTATAACACATATAACGAAGTTTAAAATTTCTACGTTTCGTCTCATCGGCATGAAAGTTGCAGGAACGCGCTGCTGATGTTTTTCACATGAAAATGAGTCCAAACACGGTATAAATCGGGTTATTAATTAATTAAATACTGATGAACATACGAATTGGAATAGAATGAGTGGGGCAAGAGGGGTAAAGTAATGACATGCGTTGCGATGCGCATAGCATAGAACAGGGTTGTCTAACTGACGACTCACGAGATGCCGGGGGCTCCTCCGCCTTGCGGCCACGCTGACGATCGCAGTAAAATTCGTCCGTCCCTACACAGACATAAATACATTCGATTGCTACGGCCGGCCACGGCCATACGTTGGCCGTGTATTACATATAATTATAATTAATACGACAATACGAACTGATATATCCTTAACAGCGAAGACCAAGAAATGTATTATCGAGTTGCATTGTGTAATTTGCAAGCAGATCCGTTCGTTCATCAATGTTTGGTTCTACATACAGATGCGAAAGTGCGTTTTCCGTTATGACAAAAATAAAAAGTAAATATCGGTCAAGATTAGCGGACCATTCATTATCTTCGCTGTTAAGGATACCCATAACAAAAATTGATGTGGATATACCATCCCTTGTCAATAATATGACGCGGCCTCAATGGCACGTTCACATTCACAGAGACGAGTAAAAGTAAGTATATATCAATTCGTATTGTCGTATTAATTATAATTATATGTAAACGTATGGCCGTAGCCGGCCGTAGCAATCGAATGTATTTATGTCTGTGTAGGGACGGACGAATTTTACTGCGATCGTCAGCGTGGCCGCAAGGCGGAGGAGCCCCCGGCATCTCGTGCGTCGTCAGTTAGACAACCCTGGCATAGAATATGTGTACGTAAAGCGTCAAAGATAGCTGTTGATATACATATTTGAAGAATATGAATAATACTGTATTATACACAATAAAATACCGTGCTACTACTACATCTCAAACTGTGACTTCATACAAATCTGTACCATAACACGTAACTTACATTTCTCGACGCTTTCTATTTTTCGACAAACGCTTTGCAAATAGCTTAGGCTGCTTCCTTTTTGTACCATCCCCCAAATAGCGTTTATTTTTTGCATCTGCGGCTTCCTTCTTTGATTCCATGGCAATAATGAACGTGAATGGTCACACACACTTATCAACACTACAGTAACGAACCACGCGGAAATGGAACAATTCACAAATTATGAATATTCCATATATCGATATCCGCGCATCAAATAAAAGCCCGATTGCTTTCTGCGTCTTCACTGTAGTGCAAACGACAAGAAACTGATCAGCTAGCGTCGTCGCTGCATTGTTTACAGATGCTGAGAGGCTAAACAGAAGATAGTGGGAAAGGGACGAATATACGCGTCCTGTTCCTCTCTTTCTCATTAGGTTTGGTGGTATGCTCATACATTTACGTAGAATATGTACTTCCGGGAATACTGTTTGGTGCACAGAAATGTGCACAGGAAAGAATTTTTTATTATCCTGTGCATATACTGTTGACGTATCACTGATTTCATTAGCGAAGGATTCATATTTCGTTCTACCATTATCCTTTCCCATTTGCCTGACGGTGATGAAGGAACACCCCGCAAGTATGCGCGTACACGCGCCACATTTTCAAACCTTTGCGCATTCGAACTTTTACGCGGGCCGATGACGCCCCGCTCCGGCCTTGGTGCGAGTGAAATACAAAATCTTGAGGGAGTGAGAAAGGCAGTTTGGGCCCTGACCCACCCTCGAGGGTAGCAAAGGCTCGATCGTCAGAAAAAAAACGACTGTCGAGCAGTAAAGACCGTAAGTACTTTCGCGCTTACTATCCCTGTCTTTTTCACTATATGTGCCGGTTATTATGAAAGTGGTCCAAGTCCAAATTTTTCGTTTGTTACATTTCACTTATTTTTTTACGTATTATATCAACGTGATACATGCTAAACGTAAAGTTCAATTTCTTTTTTTTTTAAATTTGGCACGACGCCACTTTCATAATAACTGACATCTACATTTTACTTCCAACCCAATACTGTATTTAGACATATTCCGGGTAAAGTTTCCGATTACCGTCATAGTATTGTTGTAACTTTTTGTGCAAAATCTATCGTGTGAAGTGTGATTGTTTGAGTGTCCGCGTGTTTCTCAAGCTGCGTATCGCCATTGCGGGACTGCCTCGCATGGCACATCATTCGCGGAGTGGAGAGTCTGGAGACTACCTCGACCATGATCATTTTACGAGGCATCAGCCGTCGATTTTTTGACGTGCTCACAGGTGCCTCGCGGCCTCCAGATCAAAAATCGCTAGCTCGGGCGACGCAAATATCATGCTGGATGGAGCGCGAGACTGTCGAAATAGCCTGCCTCGCAAAGTGATCATGATCGAGGTAGACTCCAGACTCTCCATTCCGCGAACCGTGCCTCGCGCGGCATCGTCGCAATGTCGATACGCAGCTTCACGCTCAGAGATTCGTGTATTCATTCTCGCGTAGAATAACAAAGTTATGTTATAATTTCCCCGCGAAATGTCTAGAAAAGGTATATACATTCGGGTGGAATTTAGGTTTCCTTTAGTTGAAACTGAAAACAAGTGATGAATATTAGACTGTTTCTAAACATCAGAAGTGGAAAAATCGGAAATTTTAAAATTGAAGGCTCGGATGCAATAAGGAGACTAGCGCTCGAAAATGCGAAAGAGTATTGTCCAAACGCTAAGAAAGATTGGAAAATTAAATGTTATTAACCTGAATTTTAAAAAATATAGTGTTGTAGAGCTCGTTACGACACACATTTTTCTTTTTACAGTTTCTTTATCGAATCATTACTTAGTATTCGAGATGAAAATTATAAACCAACAAATTTCTTCCACCAAAGTCAATATTTTTTAAACATAAATTGCGATAACTTGAATAAATATTAACGGATCGTTATGAGACTTGAAACATAAAACTCGGAAAACTGTAGCAAAGCTATAAAATGTATGCACAAAATCCTTATGTTAAAAAAAAGTAATAATATTTAATTAGAAATGAATACTGGACATACCCCATGTTTTTCAACGTTCACCGTTAAAAAGTATCAAGGCAATTTTGAGGCACATGTAACTTGCAGCGGCAAAGTGTTTCCTTAATATATAAAGAAGATTTTCACCAATTCTCGCACTAATTAATAAATAATCGTAGAAAATATGACGATATATATAAATCTCGCGGGCCACCAACGGTCAGCAGCCGCGTATAATGCTCTACTTAGCAGTTTTAGCACTCGCGTTGACTGTTGGTGCCGCGCGGGATTTATATACAGTGCCATATCTTCTACAATTATTTTTTATTCAGTGTGAAAATTGGTGAAAATCTTGTTTGTATATTAAGGAAAAACTTTGGCGCTGCAAGTTACATGCACGTAAAAATTGCCTCGATACTTTTTAACGACGAACGTTGAAAAACATGGGTTATATCCAGTATTACTTTTTAATTAAATATTATTACATTTCTTAATATAAGGGTTTTGTGCATATATTTTACGGCTTTGCTAGAATTTTCCGAGTTTTATGTTTCAAGTCTCATAACGATTCGTTAATATTTACTCAAGTTATCCCAATTTATATTAAAAAGATATTGACTTTGGTCGAAGAAATTTGTTTGGTTTATAATTTTTATCTCGAATACTAATGATTCGATGAAGAAAGTGTAAAAAGAAAAAATGTGTGCCGCGACGAGCTTTACAACACCATATTTTTAAAATCCGGTTTAACAAAATTTAATTTTCCAAATTTTTTTAACGTTAGGACAATACTTTTTCGCATTTTCGAGCGCTACAGCGCTATAGTCCCCTTATTGTATCCGAGCCTTCAATTACAGATATTTTGAAACTTGATAACTTCATAATTACAAATTTTGAAAATGTTTGAATTTCAACGCTTTCGAAATTGGAAATTTGTTTCTCAAGCATTTAGAAACATGAAGATTTCCCTCCTGCGGTAAATCTTGGCTAAAGAAAGCCTATATTGCACCCGAATGTACCAAATTGATAAACGTTTACTCTTCTACTGCACTTTCAAATCTATTTCAATAGTTTCACTGTTTCTTCGATTCGCTTTTAGATGGCAAGCAATTCAGGCATGCAGAGTATGGAGAAAGAAAAGGAAGGGACTCCGTCGCGGGAACGGAGTTCTTCAACGAGCGGACGGGCTCCGTCCCGACGACGAAGTCCAAGGAGAGAGAGGACTCCGTCCTCGCGACGGAACAGCAGGAGCAGAGAGAGGACTCCGTCCTCGCGACGGAGCAGGACGGAAAATTTCTTACATTCTCATGAAAGTTATGTTTATTTTTCATATTACAGTACAGTGAGCTAAAAAAGAAAGTCCGCCAAATTGAACACGCGACTTCCAGAGGAAGAGGAGGAAGAGGAGGAAAAGGTGGAAGAGGAGGGAAAGGAGGGGCGCGTCATATTATTAATTTTAATTAGTTTTTTTATAATAAATATATATATATATCATATATGTAGTCAATCATTTTTTTATTCGAAGACCTTGCATCCGTCGGCCATGAATACTTTTCTCGTATTCATTCCTACTCTAGTCGAGAGTAGGGTTGCCACCTTTTTTGCAGAAAAGTAACGTACATTTGCTTTCGTGGGGTATACAAGAAAGTACGCTCAACAAATTAAAAGTACATTATTAGTTTTTATTTCTTCAAAACATATTTTCCATTGCTTTTAGAATTACAGAGTAAATTTTTATTATTTTGAAATATCTCAATGGCATCATAGCACTCAATATTCATATTAAAATAGATCAATAATTTGATTTTTATTAGATTGAGAGAGGCCTTGTTTCTTTCATCCCGCCACTTCACATTCATGACAGAGAAAACTCTCTGAATAAATGCTAAAGTGGCAGGAACAGATAGAAGATAATAATATTGCGTTACTTTCGCGTAGGTACTTTATTGTTATTCAAAAGTATAGAGTACATTTACCTATAATAACGTAAGATACTTTGTTTTAATGTACGAGTGGCAACCCTAGTCAAGAGTCATATATTTAGTCGAGAAAGTACGAATAAACACGAGAAAATTATTCGTGGCCGACAATTGAATTCCCCATGATTAATTAATTCAATGATAACGCTTTAAATACAAATTGTCAGGGGTTATTTAAGTAATGCTCATCTCTGATATTTTGCCATATAATTGAAGCAGTGAGCGCAACAACCAACTAACCCACATTATTTACGAAATTGAGTTAGCAGCAATAACGTATTCCAATAGGCTCTACTAATTATATCGATGGCTTACGGCACACATATTGTAGGTCCACTTTTTATAAAATTTGAGGTTTTATATGCAACAAATAGTGCTTGACTGTGTCTTTCTGCTGTATAAAATCACATTTTTATCTTTTTTATAAATTTATCAAAAATAATATTTTTGTTTATTGTATGTCCCTAAATATCATATTGAAGTAAGATTATTTCCAGTATTATTCCTTTCATTCATTTTTATATAATATCATTCAGTATAGGGTAAAGCCACCAGTAGTCGACCACTTTCAGAAAAACATGAAAAATAAGGTTTTTAAAAGTGACAATCTTTTGAACAGAGTGCAGTTATAGTGCAGTTCGAAAACTGCACTTTGTTCAAAAGATCGTCACTTCTAAAAACCTCATTTTTCATGTTTTCTGAAAGTGGTCGACTACTGATACATGGTCGACTACTGGTGGCTTTATCCTAGTATGTCCTCCTCTGTACTTGGTTACATGTAGCATGTCCATCTTCCAAGTATTATTATCAAATTATTATTGTAATTTTGCAGATTCTAACTTATACTACTAATTACACATTATATATATAATGCAACAAGTATTTATATTTAATTATAAAGTACCATTGAATGTTTGAACCTTTTTTCTCAAAAACGTTAAAACTGGACATACAATATGTGTGCGCTAAGCCATCAATGTACAATAGGAAAAATTTATTTGCAGGTTATTCCGTTTTGCCCTAACTGTCTCAATTATTAAATAAGTACGACAGCGATTTCATGTGAGGTATGTGTTACGGTAAAAGCTTTAGTAAATGTATTCGTTCCCAGCAGTTTCTAGTCCAGGCATGGAACTAAAGTGAACACAGCGGCCGTTTTTCGGAGGCAACACCTCCTTTCTCCCGCCGCGCGTCTTGGCCCCCGCGGCGGGCCTAGGAGCTTCGAGCCAGTGATGCCAGAATCGTGGGACGTGGGACAGAACGCTTACCCCCATTATGACCTACCGTCGTCTCCCAGTATGGCCTGCCGTCGTCCCCCACTTTCTTTCTATCGCACTGCACACAAGCATATTTTTACTCCTGTCCGTGTGAGCTGCTTGTTGGGCTGCCGTGCACACGGACAAGGGTAGGGATATGCTTGTGTGCAGTGCGATGGAAAGAAAGTGGGGGACGACGGTAGGCCATAGTGGGAGACGACGGTAGGTCATAATGGGGGTAAGCGTTCTGTCCCACGTCCCACGATTCTGGCATCACTGCTTCGAGCGCCTCAGACCCGTACCATATGAACCACGCGTGGCGTATTAGGATGACATTGTATCAATAGGTTTCCACATCGTCCCAGAGAGCACGATTGTCGATGCGTTTTTTTTTGTCAACGCGCCACGCGCGGTTCATATGGTACGGGCCTGAGGCGCTCCAAGCTCCATGGCCGCCGCGGGGGCCAAGACGTGCGGCAGGAGAAAGGAGGCGTTGCCTCTGAAAATCGGCCGCTGCGTTCACTTTAGTTCCATGCCTGTTCTAGTCAATGTATGCCTAAAATGCATATAACCTAACCTAGAATCGTTCGAAAATGCATGCATTGACAGCATCACGCTTTTACTGTGGCTCGTGTATCCAGCTAACACTTCAATTTGCTATGATTCCACGTTGGCAGTCCTCCCGTGTAGGCGCCATCTCGTGTGCACTAGCTCAACTAAATTTGTCACGTGACTTGCTCTGTATTATCGTCAATGGGCGGTATTCACAGTCGCGTCTTGAGATCAAGACCATCTCAAGCATTTGCTTAAGATGCCGTCTAGATTCATAGTTGCGTCTTGAGGTCGTGTCTTGAGCATTTGCTTGAGGAAAATCTTTTTCAAATAAGTAAATACTTGTATGACGTCACATGTGTCAAAATAGACGGTAAAACGAGGTTATATTTTCAAGACGACGTTTTACATTTCTTGAGACCGTCTTGAGATTCCACCAGAAGAATGTCCGGAGTAGAGGGGGAACATCTACGGCAGTGGCCGTATGTGTGCGTGATGATTCCATCACCCATGTACCGTCACGTGATAGTCCCCCTCCACTCCAGAGATTCTATTCCCCGGCAACGCGTTGAAAGTTTAAACTATCAAATACTTCCGCCATTACCTGCATAAAGGACGCGAAAAATGGATTTTGTAGACTATATCGACATTAATATTGATATTAACGATATTGACGAAGATGATTATATAGCGGAGAATACAGTCGTTAGAAGGTATATTCGGGACGTGCAAAATCCATTTGAATATTACGATGAAGATGAATTTAAAAGGCGATTTCGATTTAATAAGGACTCTGTATTACATGGTATTTTACCGAGAATTATTGAAGGACTGGCGAAAATAAATAATCGTGGCCTGCCGATTGCCCTGCAATTGCAACTACTTGCATGCTTACGCATGGTATATGGGCCATCACGCATGTAACAGGGTGATCCTGGAGCAACTGGACTTTTGAGAAAAAATTGCGAAATTTCAAAATTGATCTTTGATTGAGCGAGAAGGGTATATATTTTTCTTTACCACCATCCCAAAATTGCCCCCCTTGATACCTGTTACATAAAAACAATATTCTTTATTCTATCGTATCGAAGTCCTGGAAGTCATCGTGAGGCACCACGGGGGGTATCCTCGCCATTCCGGAGACTCTCTGCTAAACTGTTCCCCCGGCATTGCTATAATATAACCTCGACGCTCACACGCATTACAGTTTAGTGGTTGGGTTTATATATTAGTTCATTATGTAAATCAATATAAATCAATTTTACATCTAATTTCCTTGATTATGCTCCGTATTACGTTGTTCCTGAAATCATTATAAAGCACCGCGAGGGGTTATCATCGCCATTCCGGAGACTCTCCGATAAACTGTCCCCCGGCATCGCTATAATATAACCTCGACGGTCATACGCATCACTCACTCACGTTCGAGTATCCTACTCCGTCGTCCACCAAGGAACGAACGGAATATCCTTCATCATTGGTTGTTCTAACAGAATTATTCCGAAAGTTTCCGAACGTGAATGAGCAAATGCTTGAGTAAATGCTTTATAAAGTAAATGGATACGTCATATAAGCAATCGCTTATTCCAAGCAAATGCTTCAGATCATCTTGAGCAACGACTATGAATACCTGATGTCTTCAGGCAAACAAGATCGTCTTCTAGAAGATGATCTCAAGCATTCGCTCAAGACGCGACTGTGAATACCGCCCATAATGGCGTAACTCTGATTTGGGAATGCAGTCACGAGGATACGTTGTTTGTCATTATATGAGCGAATTTTGGGCTGGGCGAGGTCTCATTCGAAAGAGGAAGGTTCAATGCAACACGCTCTGGACATCGTTTGAGTCACAAAACTCTTATAGTGACCTAAAAATACTTGGAATCTGCGAGTGTATTTTCTCCATTTTTTCTCTACTTTGGTCACTCATATTATTACATATCAACAAAATCTCGTCGAACCATGGCCAGAGCGTGTTGTACTGAACCTTCCTCTTTCGAATAAGACCTCGCCCAGCCCAAAATTCGCTCATATAATGACAAACAACGTATCCTACTGAACCCATGTTTTGGGCCAGATTGTGTCGGTATACAGCGCGCTGCATTACCCGTGTCTACCCCCTTAAAGAAGAATTTCGAGGGAACATTACATTGAATTTTACTGTAATCAATATTAGGAACAGTAAAACAAGGGTGATAGTTACATATTACAAGCCTTGCAATGTTCAGCCGGTGAAAGTCTGTTTTGCCCTTACGGCCCAGCCAACTGAAAAGGATTGCAACTTCATTGCTCAGCAATGCCGTAAGCACCCGCTTCACAAAATGGTAATTGCCATCTCCTCCGTATTCGGACAATTCTTTGACCTAAAATTTGAAAATTATTCAACATTAACAAGTTAAGTATAATTTTGTTTCAAAGAATTACTACATCTTTGGTGGGCGGGTAATCGAGTAGGATAGACCGGGGACAGTAGTAATACCGGGGGGGGGGGGGGGGGCGCGAATGTAACACGCTAAATATTGACTGATACTATTGGAACCATAAGCAAAGGATAGTAATGTATTATACGGTATTATACTTACTGCGCCTTTAAATTCACTTTCGGTATTTAAAATTTCGTCGAATTTGTTTAAATCCTCCATTGTTCTTACAGGGAATTGAATATCGAATTTTGTAAAAATAGACGTTCCTGGGGCCTCTGCCGCTAGGCTGGTTAGTAAGTTCTGTATCAAACTTGTCATCTCTTGTCGTGAATTTTTCACTTCTTGTAGTGTATCCACCACAAGGGCCCGAAGCAAAAATATTTGAGTTTTTAATGACTCGTTGTCTTCTTTATTTGCAATGCAGCCGCTGCAGCTAGGTACTGCTACATTTTCTGAAAATGATTTATTACATTCCATATTTTTTCACTGCAACTGTTGACGTTAAAAAATATTTTCGTGTGCAATATCTTTAGAAAAAAAATTAATTACCGATAGGGGTATTCCGGAACGAGGAAGTGTCCGTTGCATGATGTTCTTCCAATCGTTCTTCTGCATGTACCTCTAACGGCTCCTCTGCATCGTCTAAGCGCTCCTCTAAATATTCGACGTTGAAGGAGCCGCTTGGCGGATGGCTCGTCGGACTGCAGGTCGCTAGTATCTTCGGCCAATCTTGCTTTTTCCCTCGCTTTGAGGTAAGTATCTGGAAGTACATATTAGTAATTACTTGATATAATAATTCGAAATTAATTAGTATAATAATTTCAACCTACCAAAAGTGGTTCGTGCAAGCAATTTAAACTGATGTTTTGGCCAACTCTGTGATGCTGGTTCACATTTTTTTATAAAACCGGTGACCATTTTCGGCGCAACCGTTGGCCACGAGCACACTTCGTCATCAAGCCATGATGACGACACAGCTTCGAGGCATCCGTCCTCCAAAAATTTGATCACCGACCACGAACTGGTCATACTAGAAATTAAGTAGTAATTTTTTTACAACGCCTGTCTAGGCGCCTGTGTCTACATTAGGTGCATATATTTAAGAGGAAATGAATCTATCATGTGAATTCTCGGTATTTTTTTTAAAAATTGATACGCCTGTGTAATGTGTGTGTTATAGCTTGGATCTAAAATCACGGTCTGTTCGTAAACGGATTATGCGAATTATATACGAAAAATATATTCTGTTATCTGTGCAATTTCCTTCAGCAGAACATTTACTACAGGAATCATACACATTGTCACCTTTAATGTATTTGATGTATGATTTTGCAAGGGCACTCAAATAAAAGATTTTATTTTTACACGATACAACCGCCCATCAATTGAAATTGTATTATTAATCGACACACACAGTGGGAGAAAATCGGTAGGTGCCGCAGCGGCCAGAAATCTATAACTTTTGAACGGATGAAGATAAAGTAATAATTCTTTTTTCTTTAATGAAGTTGATGTGTCCTTCATCAGTTAGATAATATTAGGTTACTTATGTTAACCCTCGGTTGTCACACTGACCAAATTTTGACCTTAACGTGGTATAATATATTTGAGGCATCGTTGAAAATGATACTACTGGTGCCATGTAATAGTAATTTCGTGTATCCTCTACAGGCAGAGACGCTACCCCAGTGATTTTTTTAGCAATAAAATTTTCTAGAACTTTTTTCAATTTTTTTTTAAACACGAGGATGTTTTAAGTATTAGTTTTCAACGGTGGGCATATATTCTATGTTCAAACATTATCTCAAAACTTTTGCGACTTAATTTAACAGATGGTTTTTAAACAACAGCTGATTGAATATCGAATCGACCCAGTGTGACAACAATGTTCGAAAAAATAGGTGTGATAACCGAGGGTTACGTAATACTTGATTACGTTAGCTAATACGATAATGTGGCTTGCATTATTACTATTTAATATTCGAAAATATCCCTAATCACTTCTGGCCACTCTTCTTGAATATCCTTCGGTTTTCGTTGCAACTAGTGTTCCTGATTTCTCGATGTTTTCGGCATCTCGAGAAATGAGAAATGAGATTATATTTCTCGAGAATTCTCGAGAATTCTCGAGAATTCCCAAAAAAATAAAAAAATATTGCAAAATTTATATTTTTGTAATAATGTTGATAATATTTTTCTAAATTTTTATTCGGGTCTAACTTACACAAAACTTGTGGAAATGAAAAAACAGATATTAAATATAATTGATAAATTTATTTATCTAATACAAAATGTGATCAAAGTGAAACATTACAGTTTTGTTTTAAAATAGTTTTTTAAAAAGCACAATGCGTCTAACGTCGCATCAGCCAATCTACTTCTTTTTTTGGTGACAAAATCCGTGGCTGTAGAAAAATTTCTCTCATTTTGTGTAGATGTTGGTTTCATTGTATATAGAGCATCCAAAAGTTGTTGTAAATTGGATGTCCTTTTCCCAGTGGATTCAAAAATATGGAATTCCTTTGCTACAGTCCGGAATTTATCGTCTCCTTGTTTGACATTAAATTCTTGGAGGGTATTTGCGATTGATAACTCCAATTGTTTTTTTAAAGGTAAATCACCAGTGTCAGGATCTGTGAGGTTTTCAATATTTTCAGGAGAATCGTGGTTATTGCTATATTTTCCGAAAAGTCTACTTAGAATTTGTTTTGCCGTTTTATACATGTCTGTTTTGGATGTTAAGTGGAAAAATGCGTCCTTTGAATCTTTTTGATGAGATTCTGGATTTTGCAAATATTTTATAAGGGATACAATAGCGTTATCTCTTCTTTTCGATATTTCTTGTTTAATTGCAACAAGAAACTCTTTACTTAATTCACTATTTACTTTTTCCAAATTTTTAAATAAGAATTTAAGAGCACCTTCAGCACTTAATAATGTGGAATCTTCTCGACTGAGATTTTCTATTGTTATTCTTATGGGTTCTAATGTGGCTAATAAGGTTTCAGCAATTTTAATATATTCATCGTTCCACATGTAATCTAAATTCATTTCAGCCAGTGCTTTTTTAATTGAATTTTTTACTCGCATAAATCGCCTAATCATAGCCTCCATGGTGTTCCACCTGGTCTTACAATCCAAAATAAGCTTTAACTGTGTATTTTCTTCTTTTTCCACATATTTTTGCAGAATATGATTTTTCACTGGTGAATTCTTAAACACTTTTACAATTTTTCGTATTGCTGTGATTGTTTCATCGATGGTTGGTCGCAACTGAACAGTCGAGGTTTCTACTGTTTCAACATCAGAATCGGAATTGGTTGAATCATTATTTTCATTTTGTGAGGATCCATTGCCATCATCTGAGTGAGGAGTATCAGCAGTATTTTTTTTTACATAAAGTATTTTTAAAACGGCTAAATGTATCCCATGATTATAACAAAACTGTTGGTATGCCGGAGAGAGTCGTCCAAACTTTTGCATAACAGACGCTCCATCACTCATAACAGCTAGAACGTCTTGTTTTAGTGAAAGACTAAAAGAATTTAGTTTTACATCAATTAATTCCAAAGTTCTTTCAGATGTACAGCTTCCATAAATCGGTATTAATCCGAGATTAACAGATTCCTTGCTACTATAATACATATGTACTAGTCCATTCGTCAATAGATATGCTGAACTTTTGGTCGTTCAATTTAAGTGTATTTATTTTTTTAATTAATTCTCCTTTTTTCTGTGTATAAAAATCCATCATTAACTGCATTATGTCTGATGAATTACGAGGAAGATTGAATCCTTTAACCGCTATACTTTGTCTTATAAATTCACTTTTTGATATTTGATTAAATGAAAAGCGATCAACAGCTGCCAATTTCGATATTATTTCTGACAAAGTTGGTCGTGTAATAAATTTATCAATAGTTTCATTGTTGTCTGAACATCGGAATCGTTTGAGTGATTTAAAATTAACACTGCTGGTACTTGGCTCATCCATATTTTCCACTTTTTTCAAACCGTGAATACCTTCAAGATGCCTTCGGAGACCTATAGTCGCCGATCCTTTGCATGAAAGCTGTTTTTCACAAAGATTGCAGATGGCAGATTCTTTGTTTTTACTTTTTCGAAAGTATTCCCAACAGTCCTTATAAGTTTTATTCATATTGAGAGGCTAAATTTGACACAAAACGTGCACAGACGAACACAAGAATCTTCCTCTTTAGAATTCAAAAGTAGACTGACTGTTTATCGCGCAGGGCCAGCGAGTCACCAGTACGGCGATCATCTATGTATTCTTTCTGAAATCTGATTGCTGCCGTCCAAACATTGTGTTACATTGTATCGTGCACCGAACGCAGAAGCACCAAACGCAGCAAGGCCGTCGCGCATTTTAGTGAAGCGCGGCGCTACGAAGAGAAAAGTTTATAAACAATTCCGCAATTCTTCATATGTATTATTAACATTTATTACAAATGTTTATATGTTCAGAATTAACTAGTAACACACAATTTGAACTAACTGAAAATTTATTTCTGAAAACAAATGGGATTTATAGTAATTTTCCTACTCTTAAGTTTCTCGAGAAGTACTGTAATTTCTCGCGAAATGAGAAATAAGAAATTATAAAATTTCTCGAGAAATTCTCGAGAAAGAATTCTCGAGAAGGAACACTAGTTGCAACCTTGACGATGATATTAAAGAATCCGATGAAAGTAGCATAATACAGAAGAGATCTTGATTAATTCTCTGTCTTGATATTTTGCAAGTGTTGCTAAGTCATAACCTTCGATATTCTTTGTAAAATCACACCTTATCAATTACCAAAGCTGTATACTTTTCTTTAAACTTCTAGATTATGTGTAAACGGTTAGAGACGGATGTCATTCTTTGTACACTGGTCAGGGACACATGGTAGAATAATACTACTATAGGAGTCGGAAAAAAGGGAAAGTCGCCTCAACGGGACTCGAACCCGCGATCTCTAGATCCGTAGCGCGCTGGCCAGCCGCCTTAGCCACCTCGGCTACCGCCGACTCCCCCTGTTCCTTAATCCCCCGAACTCCTCATAAATGGACGCCACCTAGGTGCTGCTACTAAACAACTAAGGGTGTAGCACACACACTAGGCCGTTGCCTAAATGCCAGTATGCCTACTACACTACATTACCAGTCCAACTGTGAAACGTCGTGATTCTTTTGGGCTGTACTTCCGAATGGCCCCAGTGGCCGATCGACACGAGGTTTAAGGGGCGGGGTCTGGAGGATGTGTGGACCCCAAATCTAAAATTGTTGCTTCGGGAATTTATTAGTTTCCGAGATATTAATAAAAAAAAATTTTAGCATTTTTGTTGATTTATTCCGACACAACGCATTCCACTTTCCAACTGGTTCCGGATATTAGTATTGGTTGGGGCTAGATTAGTGTCGGGGGTGCGCGCCCGCTTGCTGACGCGTAAAGCATGGTAGCGAACCTATGTGAGTTTGGAGATTTGAACCAGCAACTTGCGAATGCAACCCATCCTACTATATAGGGTGTTATTCTACTGATAGTCAATATCCTAGGGGGTGATTCTACAGGCCAAAATAAGACGAAAATATAGAATACAATTGTTCTAATATCGCGCTTCGTTTTCGAGAAAATTGACTTTAAATTTCAGCTAAATACGCGTGCCTTTCCGGCGCCTGGGGAGCACGCGGAGGTAAGGGGAACGCGTCCAGCAGTTCGTAAAACAGTATGAGGGTACGGGAGGGGTCGCCGGGTAGGGGGGCACGCACCTACGTCCAAAAAAAATTTAATAAAAAAATTAACAATAATTTTTTATTAATATTTTGGAAACTAATAAATACCCGAAGCTACAATTTTAAATTTAGGGTCCACACCCCCACCTCACTCCTCCCTCCAATTCCGAAGAATATACTTTTTTTGCTTCAAACAGTGTAAGTAACTCGAAAACATTATAGGTAATTGCTTGCAGTTAAAAATAAATGTTCCTGTCTATACTTGGTTCATTCTATCCTAAAATACACAGAGTTTAATTATTTAAAAAAAAAGAAAACAAAAAATGTCAAAATATCAAGAGAAAAAGTTAATCAAGATCTCTTCTGTATTATGTTACTTTCATCGGACCCTTTAATATCATTTTTAAGGCTACAACAAAAGGAGAAGGATATTCAAAAAGAGTGGCCAGAATAGATATTTTTGAATTTTAAATAGTAATAATGCAAGTAACATTATCGTATTAGTTAATGTAATTAAGTATTAGTTAATATGTATAAGTAACGTAATGCTAGGGAGACTGTACCTAATATCGCCAGTGTTCCTAATATCGCCACACCCTACATCTCGCAAAGTAAGCACTAAAATTTATCGGTTATGCACTCAATTAGAACCTAACCATATGCAGGAAGACATACTGTAATTGCAGCGTCATGTGATCAACAATTACAGAAAGAGAAGTATTTTAGTGAATCTTAATAGTGTAAAAATTTATTGGACTGTCACAATTTTACATCCCATTCGGAGAAGGTAAGTCTAATAATTCCGTAAATGCAAGAATATCTACTAGAAAAACCTAATTAATGATGTAGTTAAGGACTGTAATCAATTCAAATAGTTTTTATAATGAAAATAACGTTTTTCTTGTAGCAGTATGTGTGTTCCCAATACCGCCTACCGTTAGTGTCCCCAATATAATAAAAGCCCATGTGAAAATGACTTTATTTGTCGAATATGTACATCGGAACGTAAAAAATAAAATACTTTAAACATCTATATTTTTAAATTCTATATTTTTCTAATAAAAATAAAATCAAAGATGGATAAAAATACATTTGTAGTGCAAGAAATAATAAAAGCACGTGTGAAAAAGACTTAAAAAAAACTCATATATACATGAATTAATCAATATTTCTTGAGGTGGCGATATTAGGTACACTTTTTTCAGGACCCGATTTTTGCATGTCTCACGTTTTTTGAGTCCCAATTAAAAATTTGTAGGTTTCAACGATTCTAACTTATACTACATGAAAGATGAATAATTTCTCTTTACTGTGAAACACACTGCATGCAAAAATATCAATTATTATTCAATTGACAGCGATTTAACTTTTGCCTGGCGATATTAGGTACAATTGCCCTATCTAACTAGTGAAGGACTCTTCAACTTGAATAAAGAAAAAAGAATTATTACTTTAGCTTCATCCGTTCAAAAGTTATAGATTTCTGGCCGCTGAAGCACCGATTTTTTCCCACTGTGCGCGACGTGTGTTACGAAAATTAGCACGTTTCACTTTTCTTACGAAAAACAGCACGTTTGTCTTCGTTGTTACGGCAAAACTGTCACGTTTCGTTAGCATGTTTGAGCGATTTGACACGAAATGTAGCATGTTCCGACTGTAGCTACGAAAAACAGCATATTTGGATGGTTCACTAGGAAACATCGAGCGCGTCAACTTAAAATACCTTCCGACGCGATTTTTATTTAGTACTAGGACGGTAATTTATTAAACATTAAAATATCGTACTTAAATTATGTACATTAAAATTTTCATACGTGTTTCCTTTTGGCGATTAGATGGAGTTATATTATTTATAAAACAATATTTTCAAAAGTTGAATTCTTTGATGCAAAATGCACTTGAACAATTTAAACTAACCACGCGCGTGAGCGTGATAATTTCTGCAGTAGAACCCAAAACGTGTAATTTTTCGTGGCGAAACAGGATAATGTGCTAGTTCTCGCCGCAAAGTACGGAATGTGCTATTTTTTAATAAAAAATGATGATAATTGTCTGTTTCGATATGTCTAATTATACGTTTCTGGCTGTTTTTAAAAGCGTTCTGGTATGTAACGTGCTGGAAACTGATCTTTTTAAAATCGGGAGTAAATCATTTATTGCTCGATATGAAATTTTATGTGTTACAGCCAGGTCTGTGAAGATAGCACCCCCAAATTCGAATTTTTGGAAAAACGAAACGGCATTCGTTTGTCCATCGTTTGCCCACGTTTGCCGATAAAAAATTTTCGTTTGCCCACCCTTCAAAAAAAAATTATGGCCAAAAAAAAAAATTTTCATCAGCACCCCCATGAAATTTTTTTTATAATTTAACGGTGGGGCATGATTGTCCATCGCTTGCCCACGTTTGCCCATCCAAAATTTTTTTTTCCCACCAACCAAAAAAAAGTTATGAACAAATTAAAAAATTTGTCTACATCACCCTCCATGTTATCAAAATCGATTGTTTAACGGTGCCGTCCTTTAGGTTAGATGCCAAAGAGATTTGCCCATCCATTTATTTCGTTTGCCCACCCTCCAGATCCGAATTATTAATAAAAATAGCCAAGGAGCGCGACACCCGTTGAAGCGACCAAGTAAAAGTTCGATTTTTTATTAATTAAACGACGAAATCGATTGTTTAACGGTACCGTCCTTTAGTTTAGATGTCAAAGAGATTTGGCCATCCATTTATTTCGTTTGCCCACCCTCCAGTTCCGAATTATTAATAAAAATAGCCAAGGAGCGCGACACCCGTTGAAGCGACCAAGTAAAAGTTCGCTTTTTTATTAATTAAACGACGAAATCGATTGTTTAACGGTGCCGTCCTTTAGTTTAGATGTCAAAGAGATTTGCCCATCCATTTATTTCTTTTGCCCACCCTCCAGATCCGAATTATTAATAAAAATAGCCAAGGAGCGCGACACCCGTTGAAGCGACCAAGTAAAAGTTCGATTTTTTATTAATTAAAAGACGAAATCGATTGTTTAACGGTACCGTCCTTTAGTTTAGATGTCAAAGAGATTTGTCCATCCATTTATTTCGTTTGCCCACCCTCCAGATCCGAATTATTAATAAAAATAGCCAAGGAGCGCGACACCCGTTGAAGCGACCAAGTAAAAGTTCGATTTTTTATTAATTAAACGACGAAATCGATTGTTTAACGGTGCCGTCCTTTAGTTTAGATGTCAAAGAGATTTGCCCATCCATTTATTTCGTTTGCCCACCCTCCAGATCCGAATTATTAATAAAAATAGCCAAGGAGCGCGACACCCGTTGAAGCGACCAAGTAAAAGTTCGATTTTTTATTAATTAAAAGACGAAATCGATTGTTTAACGGTACCGTCCTTTAGTTTAGATGTCAAAGAGATTTGCCCATCCATTTATTTCGTTTGCCCACCCTCCAGATCCGAATTATTAATAAAAATAGCCAAGGAGCGCGACACCCGTTGAAGCGACCAAGTAAAAGTTCGATTTTTTATTAATTAAACGACGAAATCGATTGTTTAACGGTGCCGTCCTTTAGTTTAGATGTCAAAGAGATTTGCCCATCCATTTATTTCGTTTGCCCACCCTCCAGATCCGAATTATTAATAAAAATAGCCAAGGAGCGCGACACCCGTTGAAGCGACCAAGTAAAAGTTCGATTTTTTATTAATTAAAAGACGAAATCGATTGTTTAACGGTACCGTCCTTTAGTTTAGATGTCAAAGAGATTTGCCCATCCATTTATTTCGTTTGCCCACCCTCCAGATCCGAATTATTAATAAAAATAGCCAAGGAGCGCGACACCCGTTGAAGCGACCAAGTAAAAGTTCGATTTTTTATTAATTAAACGACGAAATCGATTGTTTAACGGTGCCAGGCCCAGATCTAGGGGGGCGCAAGCTGGGCAATTGCCCAGGGCGGCAAATTTTGGGGGCGGCAAAATTGGTAGACTCAAGTAAAAAGTAAAAATTTTGAAAAAACGGTAAAATGTAGGTAATACATGTATGAATTTAGTATCAAACTTATAAATTGTTTTTAAATCACCTATGTACTATTGCCCGATGAGAAGAAGAATGACTACCCACAAGCTGAAATGTCAAAGGGGCAAGGGGAATCATCCACGTGCGTCAACCTATCCCCTTCAACACAGTTCATCCCGTGACAAAGAACGCGAACGAAATCAATCGCGACAATCCGCGGATATGGACAGCCGCTAAGAACTAAAAACTAGGACTTCTTGGAGGGGGTAGGGTGGAGCGAGCGGGCGATTCTCCTTGCCCCTGTGACATTTCAGTTTGTAGGTAATCATTCTTCTTCTCATTGGGCAATAGTAATTGCTATTACCTATACTAGGGGAAGATGCGTACATACCTATATTAAAATCTTGGATTTTCCCCTTTTCTTATATTTATTTGGTTTCATTCGTTAAATCCTAAAAATGAATCAACTAAAAACGTGATAGAGAAAAATATGAAGGGTTTCCTAAGTAGGCGCTATTACCGCCAGTAAATATAAAAAAATAGTTTAAATTTTTTTATCGTTCGTAAGCTTAAAGCTGCGTGCTGCACTTCATCTCGGTACACAGTGGGCTGAAAATATGCTTTTTGTGGCCAAAAGTCAAGATTTCGTTGAATCATTCTGAAACTTGGTGATCAAGGGTTTTTCAGGTCGCTGATAATGAACCTGACACCAAAAATTCAAAATTCAAGATTACGTATTCACGTAACGTAAGCGTTCTGCCGCGACTCGCGATGCACCAGCCACCGCTTTCAATTGTTTTTCGTTGCTGCGCAACGATGCTCGCTTGGTTCACGACAACAACCTTTCCTCACAAATGCCACTTGTATCAAACGGCGGCTGGTAAAATCGCCTTATGTGACGTTACAACACTGTAGTGCGTGTACAGTTAAAATCTAAATAATACGTGTATGGTGTATATTGTACAGTGTGACTAATAAATTACATCACTGATTTTATTGAAAAAAAGAAGAAAGTAAGTACATTTGACTTTTAGGTATTACTTAATACAGTATTTTAGAAATCTTTCCATTCCATTTTTTTTATTTTAATACAAATATTAAATTCGTATGAACAGGAAAGAAAAACAGAACATAAACAATTATTTTTAACTGATCAACTGATATTAATTTTTATTTTTTTTACTATTTTCACTAAAAATTCCAAAAGTTGCACAGACACTTCAAACTAGAAATAAATAAAGAAAACATTTCCTTTTTAGTTTGACTTTTGATTTTCTACAAAAGAACAAAAGTACCCCTTCTAAGTTTATTATTATAAATCAATAGGTTTTTTAACAGAATGTCTGGCGGCAAGGTACGTTTGTCGGGGTACCAGTATAGAAAAAGAAAGTTCGAGAAAGACGCAGAACGTCAAAAGCAAGTTGGGGCATTAGATTCCTTCGTAAAGAAAGGTGTTAGTTCCGCACAGACAGAGACACTTGATACACTACCAGCACATGAAGAAGCAACTAATTCAGTTGCGCTTGAATCGCAGTGTCAACCTATACAAAATTTTAACATCACTACAACGGGTGCCACTGCTACTACCAGTACTGCAGCAGAAATACAAATAAATAGACAATTATCGTCATCTTCAGAAGATGCTAGCGAGATAGCGACAACAAATTTGAACACAATTTTGACTTCCGATCCAGCAACCTGGCCCGACAGTTTAGCAGATGCAGAAAGAATATTTTTAGCGAATAAAGGTCCTCCAAGTCCTCTATACAAGTATGAATTTCCGAAGGATAATAAGGGGCGCAGGTTTACTGTGATGAACTACAAGAGAAAACTTACTAATGGCGAACAAGTTTTGAGGGATTGGCTTGTTTATTCTACTACAAAAGATGCTGTCTATTGTTTTTGTTGTAAAATTTTTAACGTAACTACTTCCCTTTTATCTAAAGATGGCTACAACAATTGGAAACATGTAGGTGATATATTAAAATCTCATGAAACGTCGAAAAGCCACGTAGAAGCTAGACAATCCTGGTTTGAACTTACGTGCAGGCTTAAATCATCGCAAACAATAGACGCGGAGTCTCAGAGGATCGTCAGTTCAGAAATAAACCATTGGAATGGTGTTTTGTTGCGGATTGTTTCTATCATTAAAATGTTTGGAAGAAGTTGCTTGGCATTTCAGGGTACATCTGATAAACTATATCAAAATAACAATGGCAACTTTTTAAAAATGATTGAGTTGTTAGCCGAGTTTGATCCTGTTATGGAAGAACATGTACGCAGGGTTTTGAGAAAAGAGGAGAGACAAGCAACCTACTTAAGTAAAACTATTCAAAATGAGCTAATTGATGTAATATCTAACAATATTAGACAGTATATCCTAAAAGCAGTTCGTAAATCAAAATATTATTCAATCATCTTAGATTGTACCCCTGATGCTAGCAAAACTGAACAGATGACCATGATAATTAGATATGTTTCTATTAATCAAACCAGTGACGACTCACGAACGTCAGATGTCGTAATAAATGAGAATTTTTTAGGATTTGTACCTATCCAAAAATCTTCAGGCTCAGAATTAACCAAGGTTCTCCTGGAACAGTTAAGTACACTGGAATTGCCTTTACAGGACATGAGAGGACAAGGATATGACAATGGATCCAATATGAAAGGTGCTCACAGTGGGGTCCAAGTTAAGATAAGAAATATGAATCCGCGAGCATTCTATGTCCCTTGCAGTAGCCACTCATTAAATCTAGTAGTAAATGATATGGTAAAGTCCTCACTGGAAGCGGCAAATTTTTTTCATATGGTGCAGAAGATATATGTCTTCTTTTCGTCTTCAACTTTGAGATGGTCGATACTCTTGAAAAATGTAACTGGTTTAACATTAAAACCGCTTAGTGATACAAGGTGGGAAAGTCGAATAGAGGCAATAAAACCTCTAAGGTATCAAATAGGTCAAATTTATGATGCACTGTTTAGCATATATGAAGATTCAGATATGGACACCTCTGCACGAGATGAAGCTTCCGGTTTGTTGAATCAAGTTAAACAGTTTAAATTTGTATGCTCCATTATAATTTGGTACGAAACTTTGTTTCGAATTAACCCTGTCAGTAAATTAATGCAAAGTACAGACTTTGAATTATGTTCAGTAATTCAATTGTTAAAGAATACAACAGAATTTTTTAAAAAAGCACGTTCAGATTATTTTTTTAATCAAGTGCTTGTTGATGCCAAAGAATTGGCCACTGAAATTGACGGCGAGACAAATTTTGACACTTCGCCTAAACATCGAGTTAGGTCTAAAAAAAGACAATTTAATTATGAGTGTCGAGATGAACCTATTATTGATCCCAAAGAGAAATATAAAATAGATGTTTTTTTTTCACATAATGGACACAGCTATAAACTCACTCGAGTTAAGATTTTCCCAAATTGTTGAACACAGTGAACATTTTGCTTTTCTTTATAACATATATGGCTTAAGAAAGATGCCTAACGATGAACTGTTAGGTCATTGTAAGGCCCTTGAAGTTATTTTAACCGACAAAGACTCATCTGATATAAACGGACAAGATCTTGCAGATGAGTTGTCAGTCCTATGTACCCTTTTGGATGAAAATCTGTCTCCCCGGAACGTTCTAAAATTTATCACAAAATTAAATTTTGGACCAAACATAAATATTGCTCTCAGAATCCTGTTGACTCTACCTGTGACAGTTGCTAGTGGCGAAAGAAGTTTTTCCAAATTAAAAATAATTAAAAATTACTTAAGGTCCACCATGACACAAAACAGACTAAGTGGATTGGCTATGATTGGTATAGAACACGAGTTATGTGATAAAATATGTTTTAAAGAAATTATAAAAGAGTTTGCCGAGAAAAAAGTTAGAAGAAAATTTGTTTAAACTTGAAAATGTTTTTTCATGTATGAAAACTGTTTTATTGTATTTTGCAATTTAGTGGAAGTTTTTTAATTGACTTTTTAAAATATTTGATAAGTTTTTCCCGACTTACAAAATAAGTACCTACCTGTCTCCTACTTATATATTTTATTTTGTTATGGTGACGTTTCATTTTATGAATATTAAATTTTTTATAAAACAAAAGTCTTTTGTTATTCAACAAACACCTGCAAAAAATTTTACTCAATGTCAAAAAATATATTTTAAAATACTTAATTGTGATTCAATGCATGGGGCGGCCAAAATCACTTTTGCCCAGGGCGGCGGAAGAGCTGGATCGGGCCCTGAACGGTGCCGTCCTTTAGTTTAGATGTCAAAGAGATTTGCCCATCCATTTATTTCGTTTGCCCACCCTCCAGATCCGAATTATTAATAAAAATAGCCAAGGAGCGCGACACCCGTTGAAGCGACCAAGTAAAAGTTCGATTTTTTATTAATTAAACGACGAAATCGATTGTTTAACGGTACCGTCCTTTAGTTTAGATGTCAAAGAGATTTGGCCATCCATTTATTTCGTTTGCCCACCCTCCAGATCTGAATTATTAATAAAAATAGCCAAGGAGTGCGACACCCGTTGAAGCGACCAAGTAAAAGTTCGATTTTTTATTAATTAAACGACGAAATCGATTGTTTAACGGTGCCGTCCTTTAGTTTAGATGTCAAAGAGATTTGCCCATCCATTTATTTCGTTTGCCCACCCTCCAGATCCGAATTATTAATAAAAATAGCCAAGGAGCGCGACACCCGTTGAAGCGACCAAGTAAAAGTTCGATTTTTTTATTAATTAAACGACGAAATCGATTGTTTAACGGTGCCGTCCTTTAGTTTAGATGTCAAAGAGATTTGCCCATCCATTTATTTCGTTTGCCCACCCTCCAGAACCGAATTATTAATAAAAATAGCCAAGAAGTACGACACTCGTTGAAGCGACCAAGTAAAAGTTCGGTTTTTCATTAACTAAGCGAGGAAATTGATTGTTTAACGGTGCAGTCCTTTAGCTTAGATGTCGAAGAAATTTGCCCACCCAATAATTTCGTTTGCCTCCAGAATCGAATTAAAAAATAAAATCTGCGGAAAGAAGGGTTCCAGAGAACGCGATCATGTTAAAGTTCGATTTTTTTCGAATATACATATTATCAAAATCGATGATTCCTACCGTGAATGTTTAAGGTGTTTTATCCAAAAATTTTGCACATACTTCTTCCCGGCACTTTATTCGAACGAGACTTCAATTTGTAGCTCTCATCGAATACTTCACACTGTTCACACATCTGCAGCATGTGCAGAATAACACCAGTTTCTATCAATGATTTCCTAGGCATTTTTCACTAATCACCACATTGAAATCGCAAAATGGGAAATAATAGAATCTTCTCGCAGTTACTTCACAAGCCGTAACTGAACGCAAGATCTTGCAATAGCTGTGTCCGAACTCTGAAGACTGACTGACTTTCTTGCGGCGTTGGAAAGAATTGGAGAGTATCGGAGACATCTGTTTACGTTTCAGCAGTGGCTCTTGGCGCCGCGGCCCTTTAGGATGTCAGCGTTGTGTGGCGTCAGCGGAAGGAAATAACTACGTATTCATAAACATTTCTGAGAAGTTATCACCAAATACACTAAACTGTGACGTTAAAAACAATCGGTGGAATTTGCTAACAAATTTGAAAAATATTTTAAAATTTCGGTGGAAGAGGAAGAAAAATAAATATTGAATAGCATTCCCTAGTAGCATTTGTTGTTGGCATGCAGTTGGTCCACACACATAATATTAGTTGGCCAACAGTTAGATTTGGCACTTTTTTTCAGGTTGGGCCAACAACAGATGGCCAAGGTAGGCTTCCCTACTGTTGCCGAATTATTTATATTTTTTCCAAAAGACGTCTTAAAAATGTCCAGAAGGCATCTTAAAGAACTTCAAAGGACGTTGTAAGCACGTTTTTTTCAGGCCTGGTTTAGGAAAAAAGAATCGTGGGTAAGGAGAATCGAACCCAAACTTTTCGCTTGCGAAGCAACCACTATTCGCACTTACCCAACACATTTTCTTGTAAACACTTCTAATTTCTAGTTACATAACTAGAATTAATTGTTTATAAAAACTGTGCAGTGACGCGAAATATTCTACAAAATATCATCATTCGACTTTTAGACTCATTCTTTAAAATTTCACATTCGTCTCAAGACAGAGGACGTCACTACGTACTTATAAATAAGAAAAGAAAAATCACAACTTGGAATATAATAACAGGTTTTTGGGTGTAGCAAATTTTCTGACGTTTATAAGACGGCATTTAATCATTGTTGTAAATTTTTTCTTAATTAACCAATCATAATAATTGTAGGCCCAACATTGAATATTCGTTGGTACACTGTCGCAACTTTTTTGCCGTAGTCTCCATGTTGGGAATTTGTAGGCAAAAACACTAACTATATCCCAACTAATTCCCAACTGTTGACTACCGTTGGCCATCCAGAAATGCTACTAGGGTTAATGTTTCTAATAAAAGTAATACTAGTATTTGAGAATTCTAGCCTTACAATAATCAAAATAAAATAAATAATATACTGCCGCAATTATATTTTAATATTACATTATCTGAGGAGCAATGGATTAATATTGATCAGAGACAATGACAACCTTTATGTGGAATTTTGATCAAAATCTTTGCCCACTTTTAAAAAAAGCTTAGAGAAGAATGATTTATATTAATTACTCATTACATTTTGAAAGAAATTTGACGTTCCACTATTCGTCCACGAGTATCGACGAAAAGTTTTTTTATTGTGTATCCTGTTCGTGCCAACAGGAAAAGCACAACTAGGTGGTTCGAAGTACTAGCCGCAATTTTCCAGCATTTCTTGGGTTTGGGGGCCACTGTGCATAGTGACAAAAACGGGTTCAGAGCGATACGTAAATTCTAGCAGCAATCTAGAACGTGATACGGTCTTTAAGAATTTTAGTCACTCTTCGACCTCAGCTAATCCGTATATTGCTCTGCCGGTTCGTCGACTCGCGGGGGAATACGGTCATAAATCGCAACCCTGGCTACAAACTCTGACCGATCAACCTAATTAATTTTTGGGGACTAGGGACGGTAACCCCAGTCAGCCCCCTCAGTTTTTACTTCAATATGCCAGATGTAAGAAAGGTGCCATCAGCTTAGCAATTAAAAAGTATCACCCAACATTAATACGCCTCGCGGTTCAGCAACTTCTAACAATTACTCGAGCTAATTTGTAAATAAATATGAAAAATACCCAGAATATGTAAAATTACAAATATATTTTTAAAATCCTTTTAATGATGAAATATAAATCGGCCAAAGTTTTAGATAATACTATTAAGAATATGTGTACAAGGTTTGAAATAAATCGGACAATTAGTTTTGGAGATATTTGGTACACCGCTCACGCGGACGAGCTTCCCGGGACAACAAATAACTCGACCATTTTTTAATATTTTTGTACACCCTGTAACAGGGACAGGACTGTACAATATATTACGACAGGCAATGCTTGAGGTCTAATCCGGTCGTCTGTGTTGCAGATGTTCACAACTCAGAGTTAGGCCCGAATTTTCGTCTATGTTAGAAAGGACTTGACCTTGAGTGTTGCCAAATGCACGTTTGGGGAAAGTCGATTTGTCTCCGCCCGCAACCTTTTCCTACCGAGGTTCGGCTTTCATCCACTGGTTTCAAGTGGGCAATAGCAACCGTGTAAAGAACATTTATGAAAAATTTTGTAATAGATTTTAATAATAAGACACAAGCCAAGATTTTAAACAAAATTTTTTTTATTTTGTTGCGCAATTCTTCAGTATACACGTATGTATAAAATTATGCAAAAATAATATATTGCAGTAATAGTAGATACTACGAACTTGGAATTTTCTTTTATAACCGCTCCTTTTACATTTATTTGGTTTAATCTCTGGAGCGCTGATATCAAATTTTCAATTTTGGTCATAAATTTTAATGGGGTGTATGTTCTGTTTTAAGGTGCGTATCGACTTTGCGAGGATTCCTCGCGAGGCTGCTGGGTAGACAGGTTAGACAATAAAAAAACATTTCGTCGTGGAACGTCAAATTTCTTTCAAAATGTAATGAGTAATTAATGTAAAGCATTCATTCTCTAAGTTTTTTTTTAAAAGTGGGCAAAGATTTTGATCAAAATTCCTCATAAAGGTGGTCATTGTCTCTGATCAATATTAATCCATTGCCCCTCAGATAATGTAATATTAAAATATAATTGCGGCAGTGTACGATATACTGACAGGTGAATGAAAATCTAGACTAATACTGGTAAAAGTTGCAGTATATTCTGTGCAGGAAATGAAGTCTCCAAGCGTCCGTTCGTTCTAGAGAATCAGTGATGTGTGCCCATCTTCGAAGTCACGGACTCAAGTTTATTGAAAGACAGACTCTGTTTATTAAAACCAGTAGATAACCGGTGAAGACGTCGGTGTTTCGAGGTGGTCGCTGTAGCCCTGTCAGCGTACCCAGACCCACGATGCCTCGACTTGCCTTCTCAGCTCAGCGACGAATTATCTTATAGCAGTATATTATTTATTTTATTTTGATTATTGTAAGGCTAGAATTCTCAAATACTAGTGTTACTTTTATTAGAAACATTAATGTTATTCAATATTTATTTTTCTTCCTCTTCCACCGAAATTTTAAAATATTTTTCAAATTTGTTAGGAAATTCCACCGATTGTTTTTAACGTCACAGTTTAGTGTATTTGGTGATAACTTCTCAGAAATGTTTATGAATGCGTAGTTATTTCCTTCCGCTGACGCCACACAACGCTGACACCCTAAAGGGCCGCGGCGCCAAGAGCCACTGCTGAAACGTAAACAGATGTCTCCGATACTCTCCAATTCTTTCCAACGCCGCAAGAAAGTCAGTCAGTCTTCAGAGTTCGGACACAGCTATTGCAAGATCTTGCGTTCAGTTACGGCTTGTGAAGTAACTGCGAGAAGATTCTATTATTTCCCATTTTGCGATTTCAATGTGGTGATTAGTGAAAAATGCCTAGGAAATCATTGATAGAAACTGGTGTTATTCTGCACATGCTGCAGATGTGTGAACAGTGTGAAGTATTCGATGAGAGCTACAAATTGAAGTGTCGTTCGAATAAAGTGCCGGGAAGAAGTGTGTGCAAAATTTTTGTATAAAACACCTTAAACATTCACGGTAGGAATCGATTTTGATAATATGTATATTCGAAAAAAATCGAACTTTAACGTGATCGCGTTCTCTGGGACCCTTCTTTCCGCAGATTTTATTTTTTAATTCGATTCTGGAGGGTGGGCAAATCTCTCCTACATCTAGACTAACGGACTGCATCGTTGAAAGAACGATTTTGATAATATTTTCGAAAAAATCGAACTTTAACGGCATCGCGTCCTGTAGGAACCTTCTTTTCGCGGATTTTATTTTCTATTTCGAATCTGAAGGGTGGGCAAACGAAATTATTGCATGGGCAAATCTCTTCTACGTCTATACTAACGGAATGCATCGTTGAAAGAACGATTTTGATAATATTTTTGAAAAAAATCGAACTTTAACGTGATCGCGTCCTCCAGTAACATTCTCTTCGCGGATTTTATTTTTTAATTCGATTCTGGAGGGTGGGCAAACGAAATTATTGGGTGGGCAAATCTCTTCTACATTTAGACTAACGGACTGCATCGTGGAAAGAACGATTTTCATAATATTTTCGAAAAAATCGAACTTTAACGTGATCGCGTCCTCCAGTACACTTTCTCCGCGGATTTTATTTTTTAATTCGATTCTGGTGGGTGGGCAAACGAAATTATTGGGTGGGCAAATCTCTTCTACATGTAGACTAACGGACTGCATCGTTGAAAGGACGATTTTGATAATATTTTCGAAAAAATCGAACTTTAACGGCATCGCGTCCTGTAGGAACCTTCTTTTCGCGGATTTTATTTTCTATTTCGAATCTGAAGGGTGGGCAAACGAAATAAATGGATGGGCAAATCTCTTTGACATCTAAACTGAAGGACTGCACCGTTAAACAAACGATTTCGTTGCTTAATTAATAAAAACCCGAACTTGTACTTGGTCGCTTCAACGGGTGTCGTACTTCTTGGCTATTTTTATTAATAATTCGGTTCTGGAGGGTGGGCAAACGAAATAAATGGATGGGCAAATCTCTTTGACATCTAAACTAAAGGACGGTACCGTTAAACAATCGATTTCGTCGTTTAATTAATAAAAAATCGACCTTTTACTTGGTCGCTTCAACGGGTGTCGCGCTCCTTGGCTATTTTTATTAATAATTCGGATCTGGAGGGTGGGCAAACGAAATAAATGGATGGGCAAATCTCTTTGACATCTAAACTAAAGGACGGCACCCTTAAACAATCGATTTCGTTGTTTAATTAATAATAAACCGAACTTGTACTTGGTCGCTTCAACGGGTGGCGCGCTCCTTGGCTATTTTTATTAATAATTCGGATCTGAAGGGTGGGCAAACGAAATAAATGGATGGGCAAATCTCTTTGACATCTAAACTAAAGGACGGCACCCTTAAACAATCGATTTCGTTGTTTAATTAATAATAAACCGAACTTGTACTTGGTCGCTTCAACGGGTGGCGCGCTCCTTGGCTATTTTTATTAATAATTCGGATCTGGAGGGTGGGCAAACGAAATAAATGGATGGGCAAATCTCTTTGACATCTAAACTAAAGGACGGCACCCTTAAACAATCGATTTCGTTGTTTAATTAATAATAAACCGAACTTGTACTTGGTCGCTTCAACGGGTGTCGCACTCCTTGGCTATTTTTATTAATAATTCGATTCTGGAGGGTGGGCAAACGAAATAAATGGATGGGCAAATCTCTTTGACATCTAAACTAAAGGACGGTACCGTTAAACAATCGATTTCGTCGTTTAATTAATAAAAAATCGACCTTTTACTTGGTCGCTTCAACGGGTGTCGCGCTCCTTGGCTATTTTTATTAATAATTCGGATCTGGAGGGTGGGCAAACGAAATAAATGGATGGGCAAATCTCTTTGACATCTAAACTAAAGGACGGCACCCTTAAACAATCGATTTCGTTGTTTAATTAATAATAAACCGAACTTGTACTTGGTCGCTTCAACGGGTGGCGCGCTCCTTGGCTATTTTTATTAATAATTCGGATCTGGAGGGTGGGCAAACGAAATAAATGGATGGGCAAATCTCTTTGACATCTAAACTAAAGGACTGCACCGTTAAACAAACGATTTCGTTGCTTAATTAATAAAAACCCGAACTTGTACTTGGTCGCTTCAACGGGTGTCGTACTTCTTGGCTATTTTTATTAATAATTCGGTTCTGGAGGGTGGGCAAACGAAATAAATGGATGGGCAAATCTCTTTGACATCTAAACTAAAGGACGGTACCGTTAAACAATCGATTTCGTCGTTTAATTAATAAAAAATCGACCTTTTACTTGGTCGCTTCAACGGGTGTCGCGCTCCTTGGCTATTTTTATTAATAATTCGGATCTGGAGGGTGGGCAAACGAAATAAATGGATGGGCAAATCTCTTTGACATCTAAACTAAAGGACGGCACCCTTAAACAATCGATTTCGTTGTTTAATTAATAATAAACCGAACTTGTACTTGGTCGCTTCAACGGGTGGCGCGCTCCTTGGCTATTTTTATTAATAATTCGGATCTGGAGGGTGGGCAAACGAAATAAATGGATGGGCAAATCTCTTTGACATCTAAACTAAAGGACGGCACCCTTAAACAATCGATTTCGTTGTTTAATTAATAATAAACCGAACTTGTACTTGGTCGCTTCAACGGGTGGCGCGCTCCTTGGCTATTTTTATTAATAATTCGGATCTGGAGGGTGGGCAAACGAAATAAATGGATGGGCAAATCTCTTTGACATCTAAACTAAAGGACGGCACCCTTAAACAATCGATTTCGTTGTTTAATTAATAATAAACCGAACTTGTACTTGGTCGCTTCAACGGGTGTCGCACTCCTTGGCTATTTTTATTAATAATTCGATTCTGGAGGGTGGGCAAACGAAATAAATGGATGGGCAAATCTCTTTGACATCTAAACTAAAGGACGGTACCGTTAAACAATCGATTTCGTCGTTTAATTAATAAAAAATCGAACTTTTACTTGGTCGCTTCAACGGGTGTCGCGCTCCTTGGCTATTTTTATTAATAATTCGAATCTGAAGTGTGGGCAAACGAAATAAATGGATGGGCAAATCTCTTTGACATCTAAACTAAAGGACGGTACCGTTAAACAATCGATTTCGTCGTTTAATTAATAAAAAATCGAACTTTTACTTGGTCGCTTCAACGGGTGTCGCGCTCCTTGGCTATTTTTATTAATAATTCGGATCTGGAGGGTGGGCAAACGAAATAAATGGATGGGCAAATCTCTTTGACATCTAAACTAAAGGACGGTACCGTTAAACAATCGATTTCGTCGTTTAATTAATAAAAAATCGAACTTTTACTTGGTCGCTTCAACGGGTGTCGCGCTCCTTGGCTATTTTTATTAATAATTCGAATCTGAAGTGTGGGCAAACGAAATAAATGGATGGGCAAATCTCTTTGACATCTAAACTAAAGGACGGCACCCTTAAACAATCGATTTCGTTGTTTAATTAATAATAAACCGAACTTGTACTTGGTCGCTTCAACGGGTGTCGCACTCCTTGGCTATTTTTATTAATAATTCGATTCTGGAGGGTGGGCAAACGAAATAAATGGATGGGCAAATCTCTTTGACATCTAAACTAAAGGACGGTACCGTTAAACAATCGATTTCGTCGTTTAATTAATAAAAAATCGAACTTTTACTTGGTCGCTTCAACGGGTGTCGCGCTCCTTGGCTATTTTTATTAATAATTCGAATCTGAAGTGTGGGCAAACGAAATAAATGGATGGGCAAATCTCTTTGACATCTAAACTAAAGGACGGCACCCTTAAACAATCGATTTCGTTGGTTAATTAATAATAAACCGAACTTGTACTTGGTCGCTTCAACGGGTGTCGCACTCCTTGGCTATTTTTATTAATAATTCGATTCTGGAGGGTGGGCAAACGAAATAAATGGATGGGCAAATCTCTTTGACATCTAAACTAAAGGACGGTACCGTTAAACAATCGATTTCGTCGTTTAATTAATAAAAAATCGAACTTTTACTTGGTCGCTTCAACGGGTGTCGCGCTCCTTGGCTATTTTTATTAATAATTCGGATCTGGGTGGTGGGCAAACGAAATAAATGGATGGGCAAATGTCTTTGACATCTAAACTAAAGGACGGTACCGTTAAACAATCGATTTCGTCGTTGAATTAATAAAAAATCGAACTTTTACTTGGTCGCTTCAACGGGTGTCGCGCTCCTTGGCTATTTTTATTAATAATTCGGATCTGGAGGGTGGGCAAACGAAATAAATGGATGGGCAAATCTCTTTGACATCTAAACTAAAGGGCGGCACCCTTAAACAATCGATTTCGTTGTTTAATTAATAATAAACCGAACTTGTACTTGGTCGCTTCAACGGGTGTCGCACTCCTTGGCTATTTTTATTAATAATTCGATTCTGGAGGGTGGGCAAACGAAATAAATGGATGGGCAAATCTCTTTGACATCTAAACTAAAGGACGGTACCGTTAAACAATCGATTTCGTCGTTTAATTAATAAAAAATCGAACTTTTACTTGGTCGCTTCAACGGGTGTCGCGCTCCTTGGCTATTTTTATTAATAATTCGGATCTGGAGGGTGGGCAAACGAAATAAATGGATGGGCAAATCTCTTTGACATCTAAACTAAAGGACGGTACCGTTAAACAATCGATTTCGTCGTTTAATTAATAAAAAATCGAACTTTTACTTGGTCGCTTCAACGGGTGTCGCGCTCCTTGGCTATTTTTATTAATAATTCGGATCTGGAGGGTGGGCAAACGAAATAAATGGATGGGCAAATCTCTTTGACATCTAAACTAAAGGACGGTACCGTTAAACAATCGATTTCGTCGTTTAATTAATAAAAAATCGAACTTTTACTTGGTCGCTTCAACGGGTGTCGCGCTCCTTGGCTATTTTTATTAATAATTCGGATCTGGAGGGTGGGCAAACGAAATAAATGGATGGGCAAATCTCTTTGACATCTAAACTAAAGGACGGTACCGTTAAACAATCGATTTCGTCGTTTAATTAATAAAAAATCGAACTTTTACTTGGTCGCTTCAACGGGTGTCGCGCGCCTTGGCTATTTTTATTAATAATTCGGATCTGGAGGGTGGGCAAACGAAATAAATGGATGGGCAAATCTCTTTGACATCTAAACTAAAGGACGGCACCCTTAAACAATCGATTTCGTTGTTTAATTAATAATAAACCGAACTTGTACTTGGTCGCTTCAACGGGTGTCGCACTCCTTGGTTATTTTTATTAATAATTCGATTCTGGAGGGTGGGCAAACGAAATAAATGGATGGGCAAATCTCTTTGACATCTAAACTAAAGGACGGTACCGTTAAACAATCGATTTCGTCGTTTAATTAATAAAAAATCGAACTTTTACTTGGTCGCTTCAACGGGTGTCGCGCTCCTTGGCTATTTTTATTAATAATTCGGATCTGGAGGGTGGGCAAACGAAATAAATGCATGGGCAAATCTCTTTGACATCTAAACTAAAGGACGGTACCGTTAAACAATCGATTTCGTCGTTTAATTAATAAAAAATCGAACTTTTACTTGGTCGCTTCAACGGGTGTCGCGCTCCTTGGCTATTTTTATTAATAATTCGGATCTGGAGGGTGGGCAAACGAAATAAATGGATGGGCAAATCTCTTTGACATCTAAACTAAAGGACGGCACCGTTAAACAATCGATTTCGTTGTTTAATTAATAAAAAATCGAACTTTTACTTGGTCGCTTCAACGGGTGTCGCGATCCTTGGCTATTTTTATTAATAATTCGGATCTGGAGGGTGGGCAAACGAAATAAATGGATGGGCAAATCTCTTTGACATCTAAACTAAAGGACGGTACCGTTAAACAATCGATTTCGTCTTTTAATTAATAAAAAATCGAACTTTTACTTGGTCGCTTCAACGGGTGTCGCGCTCCTTGGCTATTTTTATTAATAATTCGGATCTGGAGGGTGGGCAAACGAAATAAATGGATGGGCAAATCTCTTTGACATCTAAACTAAAGGACGGCACCGTTAAACAATCGATTTCGTCGTTTAATTAATAAAAAATCGAACTTTTACTTGGTCGCTTCAACGGGTGTCGCGCTCCTTGGCTATTTTTATTAATAATTCGGATCTGGAGGGTGGGCAAACGAAATAAATGGATGGGCAAATCTCTTTGACATCTAAACTAAAGGACGGTACCGTTAAACAATCGATTTCGTCGTTTAATTAATAAAAAATCGAACTTTTACTTGGTCGCTTCAACGGGTGTCGCGCTCCTTGGCTATTTTTATTAATAATTCGGATCTGGAGGGTGGGCAAACGAAATAAATGGATGGGCAAATCTCTTTGACATCTAAACTAAAGGACGGCACCCTTATACAATCGATTTCGTTGATTAATTAATAATAAACCGAACTTGTACTTGGTCGCTTCAACGGGTGTCGCACTCCTTGGCTATTTTTATTAATAATTCGATTCTGGAGGGTGGGCAAACGAAATAAATGGATGGGCAAATCTCTTTGACATCTAAACTAAAGGACGGTACCGTTAAACAATCGATTTCGTCGTTTAATTAATAAAAAATCGAACTTTTACTTGGTCGCTTCAACGGGTGTCGCGCTCCTTGGCTATTTTTATTAATAATTCGGATCTGGAGGGTGGGCAAACGAAATAAATGGATGGGCAAATCTCTTTGACATCTAAACTAAAGGACGGTACCGTTAAACAATCGATTTCGTCGTTTAATTAATAAAAAATCGAACTTTTACTTGGTCGCTTCAACGGGTGTCGCGCTCCTTGGCTATTTTTATTAATAATTCGGATCTGGAGGGTGGGCAAACGAAATAAATGGATGGGCAAATCTCTTTGACATCTAAACTAAAGGACGGCACCCTTAAACAATCGATTTCGTTGTTTAATTAATAATAAACCGAACTTGTACTTGGTCGCTTCAACGGGTGTCGCACTCCTTGGCTATTTTTATTAATAATTCGATTCTGGAGGGTGGGCAAACGAAATAAATGGATGGGCAAATCTCTTTGACATCTAAACTAAAGGACGGTACCGTTAAACAATCGATTTCGTCGTTTAATTAATAAAAAATCGAACTTTTACTTGGTCGCTTCAACGGGTGTCGCGCTCCTTGGCTATTTTTATTAATAATTCGAATCTGAAGTGTGGGCAAACGAAATAAATGGATGGGCAAATCTCTTTGACATCTAAACTAAAGGACGGTACCGTTAAACAATCGATTTCGTCGTTTAATTAATAAAAAATCGAACTTTTACTTGGTCGCTTCAACGGGTGTCGCGCTCCTTGGCTATTTTTATTAATAATTCGGATCTGGAGGGTGGGCAAACGAAATAAATGGATGGGCAAATCTCTTTGACATCTAAACTAAAGGACGGTACCGTTAAACAATCGATTTCGTCGTTTAATTAATAAAAAATCGAACTTTTACTTGGTCGCTTCAACGGGTGTCGCGCTCCTTGGCTATTTTTATTAATAATTCGAATCTGAAGTGTGGGCAAACGAAATAAATGGATGGGCAAATCTCTTTGACATCTAAACTAAAGGACGGCACCCTTAAACAATCGATTTCGTTGTTTAATTAATAATAAACCGAACTTGTACTTGGTCGCTTCAACGGGTGTCGCACTCCTTGGCTATTTTTATTAATAATTCGATTCTGGAGGGTGGGCAAACGAAATAAATGGATGGGCAAATCTCTTTGACATCTAAACTAAAGGACGGTACCGTTAAACAATCGATTTCGTCGTTTAATTAATAAAAAATCGAACTTTTACTTGGTCGCTTCAACGGGTGTCGCGCTCCTTGGCTATTTTTATTAATAATTCGGATCTGGAGGGTGGGCAAACAAAATAAATGGATGGGCAAATCTCTTTGACATCTAAACTAAAGGACGGTACCGTTAAACAATCGATTTCGTCTTTTAATTAATAAAAAATCGAACTTTTACTTGGTCGCTTCAACGGGTGTCGCGCTCCTTGGCTATTTTTATTAATAATTCGGATCTGGAGGGTGGGCAAACGAAATAAATGGATGGGCAAATCTCTTTGACATCTAAACTAAAGGACGGCACCGTTAAACAATCGATTTCGTCGTTTAATTAATAAAAAATCGAACTTTTACTTGGTCGCTTCAACGGGTGTCGCGCTCCTTGGCTATTTTTATTAATAATTCGGATCTGGAGGGTGGGCAAACGAAATAAATGGATGGGCAAATGTCTTTGACATCTAAACTAAAGGACGGTACCGTTAAACAATCGATTTCGTCGTTTAATTAATAAAAAATCGAACTTTTACTTGGTCGCTTCAACGGGTGTCGCGCTCCTTGGCTATTTTTATTAATAATTCGGATCTGGAGGGTGGGCAAACGAAATAAATGGATGGGCAAATCTCTTTGACATCTAAACTAAAGGACGGCACCCTTAAACAATCGATTTCGTTGTTTAATTAATAATAAACCGAACTTGTACTTGGTCGCTTCAACGGGTGTCGCACTCCTTGGCTATTTTTATTAATAATTCGATTCTGGAGGGTGGGCAAACGAAATAAATGGATGGGCAAATCTCTTTGACATCTAAACTAAAGGACGGTACCGTTAAACAATCGATTTCGTCGTTTAATTAATAAAAAATCGAACTTTTACTTGGTCGCTTCAACGGGTGTCGCGCTCCTTGGCTATTTTTATTAATAATTCGGATCTGGAGGGTGGGCAAACGAAATAAATGGATGGGCAAATCTCTTTGACATCTAAACTAAAGGACGGTACCGTTAAACAATCGATTTCGTCGTTTAATTAATAAAAAATCGAACTTTTACTTGGTCGCTTCAACGGGTGTCGCGCTCCTTGGCTATTTTTATTAATAATTCGGATCTGGAGGGTGGGCAAACGAAATAAATGGATGGGCAAATCTCTTTGACATCTAAACTAAAGGACGGTACCGTTAAACAATCGATTTCGTCGTTTAATTAATAAAAAATCGAACTTTTACTTGGTCGCTTCAACGGGTGTCGCGCTCCTTGGCTATTTTTATTAATAATTCGGATCTGGATGGTGGGCAAACGAAATAAATGGATGGGCAAATGTCTTTGACATCTAAACTAAAGGACGGTACCGTTAAACAATCGATTTCGTCGTTTAATTAATAAAAAATCGAACTTTTACTTGGTCGCTTCAACGGGTGTCGCGCTCCTTGGCTATTTTTATTAATAATTCGGATCTGGAGGGTGGGCAAACGAAATAAATGGATGGGCAAATCTCTTTGACATCTAAACTAAAGGACGGCACCCTTAAACAATCGATTTCGTTGTTTAATTAATAATAAACCGAACTTGTACTTGGTCGCTTCAACGGGTGTCGCACTCCTTGGCTATTTTTATTAATAATTCGATTCTGGAGGGTGGGCAAACGAAATAAATGGATGGGCAAATCTCTTTGACATCTAAACTAAAGGACGGTACCGTTAAACAATCGATTTCGTCGTTTAATTAATAAAAAATCGAACTTTTACTTGGTCGCTTCAACGGGTGTCGCGCTCCTTGGCTATTTTTATTAATAATTCGGATCTGGAGGGTGGGCAAACGAAATAAATGGATGGGCAAATCTCTTTGACATCTAAACTAAAGGACGGTACCGTTAAACAATCGATTTCGTCGTTTAATTAATAAAAAATCGAACTTTTACTTGGTCGCTTCAACGGGTGTCGCGCTCCTTGGCTATTTTTATTAATAATTCGGATCTGGAGGGTGGGCAAACGAAATAAATGGATGGGCAAATCTCTTTGACATCTAAACTAAAGGACGGTACCGTTAAACAATCGATTTCGTCGTTTAATTAATAAAAAATCGAACTTTTACTTGGTCGCTTCAACGGGTGTCGCGCTCCTTGGCTATTTTTATTAATAATTCGGATCTGGAGGGTGGGCAAACGAAATAAATGGATGGGCAAATCTCTTTGACATCTAAACTAAAGGACGGTACCGTTAAACAATCGATTTCGTCGTTTAATTAATAAAAAATCGAACTTTTACTTGGTCGCTTCAACGGGTGTCGCGCTCCTTGGCTATTTTTATTAATAATTCGGATCTGGAGGGTGGGCAAACGAAATAAATGGATGGGCAAATCTCTTTGACATCTAAACTAAAGGACGGCACCCTTAAACAATCGATTTCGTTGTTTAATTAATAATAAACCGAACTTGTACTTGGTCGCTTCAACGGGTGTCGCACTCCTTGGTTATTTTTATTAATAATTCGATTCTGGAGGGTGGGCAAACGAAATAAATGGATGGGCAAATCTCTTTGACATCTAAACTAAAGGACGGTACCGTTAAACAATCGATTTCGTCGTTTAATTAATAAAAAATCGAACTTTTACTTGGTCGCTTCAACGGGTGTCGCGCTCCTTGGCTATTTTTATTAATAATTCGGATCTGGAGGGTGGGCAAACGAAATAAATGGATGGGCAAATCTCTTTGACATCTAAACTAAAGGACGGTACCGTTAAACAATCGATTTCGTCGTTTAATTAATAAAAAATCGAACTTTTACTTGGTCGCTTCAACGGGTGTCGCGCTCCTTGGCTATTTTTATTAATAATTCGGATCTGGAGGGTGGGCAAACGAAATAAATGGATGGGCAAATCTCTTTGACATCTAAACTAAAGGACGGCACCGTTAAACAATCGATTTCGTTGTTTAATTAATAAAAAATCGAACTTTTACTTGGTCGCTTCAACGGGTGTCGCGCTCCTTGGCTATTTTTATTAATAATTCGGATCTGGAGGGTGGGCAAACGAAATAAATGGATGGGCAAATCTCTTTGACATCTAAACTAAAGGACGGTACCGTTAAACAATCGATTTCGTCTTTTAATTAATAAAAAATCGAACTTTTACTTGGTCGCTTCAACGGGTGTCGCGCTCCTTGGCTATTTTTATTAATAATTCGGATCTGGAGGGTGGGCAAACGAAATAAATGGATGGGCAAATCTCTTTGACATCTAAACTAAAGGACGGTACCGTTAAACAATCGATTTCGTCGTTTAATTAATAAAAAATCGAACTTTTACTTGGTCGCTTCAACGGGTGTCGCGCTCCTTGGCTATTTTTATTAATAATTCGGATCTGGAGGGTGGGCAAACGAAATAAATGGATGGGCAAATCTCTTTGACATCTAAACTAAAGGACGGCACCCTTAAACAATCGATTTCGTTGTTTAATTAATAATAAACCGAACTTGTACTTGGTCGCTTCAACGGGTGTCACACTCCTTGGCTATTTTTATTAATAATTCGATTCTGGAGGGTGGGCAAACGAAATAAATGGATGGGCAAATCTCTTTGACATCTAAACTAAAGGACGGTACCGTTAAACAATCGATTTCGTCGTTTAATTAATAAAAAATCGAACTTTTACTTGGTCGCTTCAACGGGTGTCGCGCTCCTTGGCTATTTTTATTAATAATTCGGATCTGGAGGGTGGGCAAACGAAATAAATGGATGGGCAAATCTCTTTGACATCTAAACTAAAGGACGGTACCGTTAAACAATCGATTTCGTCGTTTAATTAATAAAAAATCGAACTTTTACTTGGTCGCTTCAACGGGTGTCGCGCTCCTTGGCTATTTTTATTAATAATTCGGATCTGGAGGGTGGGCAAACGAAATAAATGGATGGGCAAATCTCTTTGACATCTAAACTAAAGGACGGTACCGTTAAACAATCGATTTCGTCTTTTAATTAATAAAAAATCGAACTTTTACTTGGTCGCTTCAACGGGTGTCGCGCTCCTTGGCTATTTTTATTAATAATTCGGATCTGGAGGGTGGGCAAACGAAATAAATGGATGGGCAAATCTCTTTGACATCTAAACTAAAGGACGGTACCGTTAAACAATCGATTTCGTCGTTTAATTAATAAAAAATCGAACTTTTACTTGGTCGCTTCAACGGGTGTCGCGCTCCTTGGCTATTTTTATTAATAATTCGGATCTGGAGGGTGGGCAAACGAAATAAATGGATGGGCAAATCTCTTTGACATCTAAACTAAAGGACGGCACCCTTAAACAATCGATTTCGTTGTTTAATTAATAATAAACCGAACTTGTACTTGGTCGCTTCAACGGGTGTCACACTCCTTGGCTATTTTTATTAATAATTCGATTCTGGAGGGTGGGCAAACGAAATAAATGGATGGGCAAATCTCTTTGACATCTAAACTAAAGGACGGTACCGTTAAACAATCGATTTCGTCGTTTAATTAATAAAAAATCGAACTTTTACTTGGTCGCTTCAACGGGTGTCGCGCTCCTTGGCTATTTTTATTAATAATTCGGATCTGGAGGGTGGGCAAACGAAATAAATGGATGGGCAAATCTCTTTGACATCTAAACTAAAGGACGGTACCGTTAAACAATCGATTTCGTCGTTTAATTAATAAAAAATCGAACTTTTACTTGGTCGCTTCAACGGGTGTCGCGCTCCTTGGCTATTTTTATTAATAATTCGGATCTGGAGGGTGGGCAAACGAAATAAATGGATGGGCAAATCTCTTTGACATCTAAACTAAAGGACGGTACCGTTAAACAATCGATTTCGTCGTTTAATTAATAAAAAATCGAACTTTTACTTGGTCGCTTCAACGGGTGTCGCGCTCCTTGGCTATTTTTATTAATAATTCGGATCTGGAGGGTGGGCAAACGAAATAAATGGATGGGCAAATCTCTTTGACATCTAAACTAAAGGACGGCACCGTTAAACAATCGATTTCGTTGTTTAATTAATAAAAAATCGAACTTTTACTTGGTCGCTTCAACGGGTGTCGCGCTCCTTGGCTATTTTTATTAATAATTCGGATCTGGAGGGTGGGCAAACGAAATAAATGGATGGGCAAATCTCTTTGGCATCTAACCTAAAGGACGGCACCGTTAAACAATCGATTTTGATAACATGGAGGGTGATGTAGACAAATTTTTTAATTTGTTCATAACTTTTTTTTGGTGGGTGGGAAAAAAAAAATTTTGGATGGGCAAACGTGGGCAAGCGATGGACAATCATGCCCCACCGTTAAATTATAAAAAAAATTTCATGGGGGTGCTGATGAAAATTTTTTTTTTTGGCCATAATTTTTTTTTGAAGGGTGGGCAAACGAAAATTTTTTATGGGCAAACGTGGGCAAACGAATGCCGTTTCGTTTTTCCAAAAATTCGAATTTGGGGGTGCTATCTTCACAGACCTGTTACAGCCCACTCTGCCAATGAAGAAGCTGAATTAGGACTATTCAATTTTCGTAGGAGGTAAAATTCTGAATTTCTTCTAAATTCGGTGAAATTTGTACATTACTTTCGGTTATATTGGAAGAAGTTTGCGAACTTGTGCGAGGTGAAACATATACAAGTATATTGGTAATGAGAAGCTACAGACAAGATGTTGAATGTATAAATGATTGTGAGCTAGTTCCAGATTAAACATCACCAGTGGAGTACTAACAAAGTGGATCGCAGATGTTAAATGTGAAGAACTAGCATCTAATGATTTTCTGGCTTCCTGAACGGAACGATAAAGTGATCTTGTTAGCACGCATATAGTACTTATTCAATTTCAATTTGTCAGTCATTATTAAAGTAATGAAGAAAATAGAAATAAACTGACTGTAACTTAGAAAAAACAAAATGCACCACTCGTTTCAGAGATATAGAGACATAGAACTTACCTGGAGAATATACGGATGTGGTCCAAAACCAACCGCCAGAGACACACACTTAAGACAACTAACTTTAAACGCGTTGACTAATACTAAAAAAAAACACACACAAAAAAGACTATGAAAACACGATAAAAAAACACTAAAAATACGATAAAAACACGATAAATTACACTACAAAAACACGATAAATTACACTATACGATAAAAATACGATACAAATAATATAAAAACACGATAAATTACACTACAAAATACGATAAAACACACTATAAAAATAATATAAAATTACTAAAACTAACTATGTAAAATAATAAGAAGAAGAAAGGAATAAACTACAGACTAACAATAAAATGAAAAAATATGTGAAAAATGTCTGGAATAAAGCAAGAAATAAAGTGCGTCCCCTGTGATGGTTCTGCGATGACTGCTGCAGTCTGCCAGTGATGCCAGAAAGAGGACGGGTCCTCTCGAGAATTTCCCCCACCACGCATGTACACTACGCCGGAGCGGCGTGTCCGTGAGCTCGGCGCTTCGGACAACGTCGTGAAGACGAGAGAGAAAACGAATGTGCGTCTTTCTCTCTCGCTCTTGAAACGCTGTGATCCATGGTGGGGTGCAAGCGACACGCGGCCGTGCGCGATCTTCTTGAGTGCCTCGAGATTCACTTTTCCCTTTCTGACATATGTATACTCTTGTAATGAAAAAAAATTTGGAAAAAATTTTATTACGGAAATCACGTTTTAAGACCTCCTGATCACGTTTTGGCTATTTAGAAAAGAGCTTTTTTTTTAAATATCTCGTATATTTGTTAACACGATTACGTTTAAACGGCAAAATGGATTTCAATGAAACTTTATATTTAAATTTTATATTGTCTTAAGATCCGATTAGATCACGAAAAACCATAATTACCCGTTATGGTTCTTCGATTTTTCAGATGTTCGAACTAAATTCTACATAAAAAAAAGGTTAGATAAAGTTTTTCTGTAACTTCTTTAACAAAGAAAAATGTACATTCATAATTTCTTGTTTTCATTTTAAATTTCCGTACTTTTTATTCGAGCTATTTCTATTTTTCAAACCTTAAAATGAATTTTTTTATTAAAAGATGAATATTTTGATACTATAAATTGGTGAACTTTGTTAAAATTAGAATCCACTCTTGGCCAGTAGCATGGACGCTGTTGCGCCTTCGATAAAAAATATTTTTTCAGAGTATGATCTAAAATCTAAACGTAATCACATTTCTCGCTAGATTTTTCGATAATTATATCAAGTTGCGACAAAGAATCACGCACTATTTACAAATTTATTACGCGCAGAGTCCACGCTACCGCTCGATGGAAACTACGGGAAAGTGGTGGTCTCTTCCATCGGGAGGGAAATATAAACGATTCGTTATGCAAAGCTAACATCGCGATATACGGTACATTAAAATGTGTAAATCGGTATGAAGGAATATTCCTTATGTCAGAAAGGGAAAAGTGAATCTCGAGGCACTCAAGAAGATCGCGCACGGCCGCGTGTCGCTTGCACCCCACCATGGATCACAGCGTTTCAAGAGCGAGAGAGAAAGACGCACATTCGTTTTCTCTCTCGTCTTCACGACGTTGTCCGAAGCGCCGAGCTCACGGACACGCCGCTCCGGCGTAGTGTATATGCGTGGTGGGGGAAATTCTCGAGAGGACCCGTCCTCTTTCTGGCATCACTGACCTGTAGGCTCCAAGGAAACCTTGCCATCCCCCACTACGCGGCACAACCCCCATCCTGCCGACGGATATTCCTCTGAAGACTTGCCAGGGAACAAGGTCTGTAGAATAGAAAGGTTGCCTGGTAAGTTTCGACCAATCAGGAACCAGAATGAAAAACGCGGGCGTGACGTCACCCAGCATGCCCGTTCGAATTAATAAGAAATTTATATAGTTGTAATGTTGCATAAAAAATGCAATTCTCATGATTACGAGAAATAATATACTAATATAATATTCCACCAACAGAAATATTCAATATGCAATAATTTTTTAAATTCAATCTTCTATGTAGAATACTTTTTTCTATGTAAAGATTCATTTTTAAGGATTATTGAACATTAATGAGATTATTGAATCTTAAGAAACAAATGTATCACAACTACAGTAGAACATCTCGATTAACTGTACTGTATTTTCCTCGATCTTTATTATTTAGATTTTTAACTATTCGAGGTAATTACGATGAAACTATAGGAGGAACTATTGTATTAAGAATTTATCGAAAATAAGAAGAAATTAACTATCAATTTTGAATTCAGATAATTTCTACTGTAAATAATAAGTTCTACTGTACTTAATAAAATCTACAAAATAAAACAGTTTAAATGATTTCATATTTTTTACCAGGATCATTGAATTCATGTTGGTAGTGAATATATTAATGAAACAATACTCAAATACTATTAATACGATATTTATTAAAAGTACAATGGAGTTACGTCACAAACTTTTGTATTTTTTTCGCAATGCTGCTACTTCCCGATGAAATTTTTCTTTTTCCTAATTTTGTTTGTACTTTTTTCAAATTCATAAATTTTATGGGAATAAAAATTCTTTGCCGGCAAAATTCTTTCACTAATTCGGGAGGAATATCATTTACATACTTTTTTATATATTTTCCTGTTCTGGCAATAATGCCTTTGCCACGCTTAAATTTATTCTTATGGAACTTTTGGAAATAGCTTTCCATAGTATTCACTTGTTCTACCCATTTATTTGACGGTTGAACTAAGCCACCATATGATAAGCTTTGCAGCCAAGATGGCATGTTATAGCTGTGAAGACTTGTGGCTTCATCTGCTTTGTATGTAAATTGTCCAAGATGGGGATATTTCGTTAAGTGACGTTTGGCTAAATATCCTGCGATGTATATCAAACCATCTTTTTCTGACGCATCCTTTTCTGACGATATGATAATACTTCCAGAACTAGCACTACTTTCGCTTTGAGCAATATTTACAATATTTTGAGGCTCTGGTAAGTGTACAGTTTCAATATGTGCCTGCTGTAATGCACTGACTAATAAATATTCCTCGTGTTCTAATTCAGGTGAGGTTTGTACGTTTGAATTAGTTTGTACTATCCCTGGATTTTCTCCGAGTAGGATCATCCTCATTCTGTACAAAGCATTTAAAGGTGATGGATGATCATGGAGACCTCCTCGCGTTCTCAACTGAAACAAAAGAAATAAAATTTCATTTTAATTAAATATTCATATATTATATTTGAGTGAAGGTATTAATGTACATATATAATTATTACAATACCTGAGAGAACAGATTTTCTAAACAATCTTGGTTTAGACGGTGAGTTAAAATATATGTAATATTCAATTTACTTTTGAGGTCTTCAAACAAATCTATAAGCGATTTTATGGACATTATTATCCCTTTTTGGAAAATTTGCATAGTTGTTTTTCCTACACATTTCATATCACTAATCATTATTAACATATCATTTAGAATTTCATTCTGAAAATCTATGTTCAGTCCATATGGTTTCTTAGTGGGAATATTTATCGTTGGTGTGTATGAATTCATTGTGTCAAACCAGCTATTGACTAATTGGAAAAACTCTCCTAATTTTTTTGAGCAATTTTTATCTTCCCCTGGTAAATAATGTTTTAACGCAGTAGCTGTAGTATTTGAAAATAATTGGGCTGCTAATTTTACATTCTGTCTTTGTGTCTTTTCACAGTTTAAATGTAACTTGGTTAATTTATAGCATGAGCTGATTTCTGTTGTGGCCATTTGCATTAATGCTTTTACTGGATTCTTGTTGAGAATATCACCATTGCTGAGGCTGAAGCCGGTGTCTAAAAACCAATTCCTCAATAATTTTAGTAAATGTGGAACGTCCGCAAAGAAATAAATGGCATTGTTTGTTACAGGATGCTTCATTGATGTATTATGTACACTGATCCCTAACTCCTTCCATAAACCTTGATTGCTGCCACCGCAATCAGAAGTACAGGCCACTACATTATAATTATTTTGATGTAACTTTATGATTACAGTTTCCAATATGTTCTTTGTCACTTTTTGGTTAAAGTCTATGAACACAGGCTGCTTCCATTTATCAAATAATCCTCTTGCCATTATAACTTGCATATTTGAATACACACCAACAATTTCATCATCCTTTTGATCAAATTCATACATTGATGCAACCTTCATCTCATCGAAGCTTAAAATGGTAGTTCGTTGAATTTCACTTTTCTCTTTGCCAACTGTGTTCATGATTTTTAGGATATCTTCTAAATATCCACTTCTTAAATTTATATTGGCAGCCCATTGTTGTAAGGTGGATAATCCTGGTAAGGGATAATGTAATGTTTGCCTTAAGTATATGTAGCAACGCTTACTGAAATACCTCAACGTAAATGCTTTTGACAATTCCTCTGCAGTCCATCGTGCTTTACTTTTTTTCTGTAACATGATGTCCACTTGGTTAGGAGTTAAAGAATCTTTAAACATTAACTTTACTTTCTCTTCAAATTGAATTTCTTTTTCTTTCACTTGCTTTTCAAGATTAGAAATATTGTTGTATACCAACGTCATTTAATTTTCTTTTCCTATACATAGTATTAGTCATCACGTTACCTTTTCAGATAGCAATAGTAAACACCCCAAATTCTTTCCTTTATGACCTCACTCGTTCCTTATTACTCATCCTTGAACTCTGTTCTCTATGCCTCATCCCTTACTGACCGTTAAACCCAAGTCAACCCCCACTTTCCAACCTACCGAAAACCGTACCTATATATTACACGCAATTCTTCTCAAAAAGAGCACTCTAGTCCGAACAGTCTTGACACGATAATCTAGTTCTGAGTCTACTATAAGTAATTCTGTAATTCGTTTAGTTTCTGTTATTTGTATTAAGTTGTTATTAAATAAAATAAAAGTAATACAAAAGATACGGAATACAACATAAATTTTGGCGACGAGGATGGGATGTCCAGCACTCAACACACAACGAGCATAAGTGGAATTAGCAACTGTACCCTGTGAATCGAGTGGCAACATTCAAATTGCTGAGAACGTGGACATCGAACAAAGCGAAATACAGAAGAGCAGCGTATTTGAGGGAAATTCCGCAATCTGGTTGGAAAATACTGGACCTAGCAACGCCAGCACCAATTGCAAAGGATAACTTCCACAGTAAGTACTGCTCAATAGATATTCTTCAGTCTAGACAATTCTTGTCCTTCTATATTTCTTAAATTTTCCTAAATCCCATACAATCATGCCTGATCAAGACCCGACTACGTACGAAGTCTCATTCTTAATTAAATTAATCCCTGAAACATTTGACGGTGATCGATATAAAATTCGTAGCTTTGTAAAGCAAGTTGACGGAGTGTTCGAACTAGCTACGGAAAGTCAAAAACGTGCTTTATTACTCTACGTGAAAAGTCGTATTACTGGCAAAGCACGAGAACAAATTGACATACATTGCAATCTCACGACTTGGGAAGAAGTTTCTGAGCTTTTTTTAAATCTCTATCAAGATAAAAAAACTCTTGATCAATTATTTGAGGAATTAAATTCAATCACTCAAAATCAGAATGAAAACGTATCACAGTTCTTCCAAAGGATCGAAGATCTATCGTCTCGAATCCTCGCAGCCGTTCACGTATCAGAACAAGACGAAAGTCATTTACCTGGAAGTATCGCAATGATAACTAAGATGACCCTAAATCGATTCATTTATCACACTCATCCTCAGATTTCGCAAATGCTTCGATACAGAGAATTTCAAACAATTAATCAAGCCTTTACTGCCGCTTCAGCGGAAGAAAAAGCCCTTCGAATTCGTTATGATAATTTCCAAAGTTGCACTTATTGCAATAGAACAAATCACGCAAGTAAAGATTGTCGCTTTAAAAATTCAAGGTCAAATCCTTCAATACCTCAACATTCAAAGCCAATCCACTTTAGGCAACAAAATCAATCGTTCAGACAAAATAATTTTCACAGTACTCATAAAAGTACGAATCAATCGCAAAATTCGAATCGATCCTATGATTCAAGGCCAAGTCAAAACTTGCGCCGTCCAATAGATCAAATTCAATGTCGTTATTGTAAAAACATGGGCCATTCTATCGATGAATGCATAAAAAGATTTGCTGCAAATGTTCGACGTAACAAAAATAATGGGAATAGATCGAATCCCCAGAATGCCCAACACTCAAACGTTCACCTGAGTAATCAAAATCTTCAAATCACAAAAAAAAACTCTAATCCTCCTGTGCAAGTACCAGTGAGTAACGATGCACCTAATGTTACGACAAATTTTAGCTCATTTGTATATCATAATGCCTACTTGAACAATAACGAATTAATATTCGTTCTATTCGAATCTCCATCATCAAATTCCTCTGACGGAATTCTAAAGTTTCTAATTGATACGGGAGCATCTGTGTCATTAGTTAAAAAGTCGAGTCTCAGTAATTTTAAAATTACTAACTCTGAACCAATCATGCTCAACGGTATCAAAGCAGACGCACCGATTGCAACTCACGGAGAAACTGAACTTAAATTATCGATCCGTAAACATTCTCTTTATTGCAAATTTCAAATCCTTGATTCTAATACGGGTATTCCTTTCGACGGCCTTTTAGGACAGGACTTTTTTGATTCACAAAATTGCAAAATTGATTATCAAAGCTCGTCTATTTCAATCGAAGCGATTCCATTCTCAATTCCTTTTCAACGAAATACAAATCAACCATCAGACACGTCGTTAATGTCAATTGGACCTCGAACGGAAATGGTGGTCAAAATGCCGATTTTAAACCCTCTCAATTTAAAAGAAGGTTTAATCCTAAGCCAAGCACTGAATAAAAAAGAATCGTTAATTATTCCCAGCGCGTTAGTGAAAGTGATAAATAAGAATGAAGCGTTAATTACGGTTATTAACCGATCTCTGGAAAAGGAAACATTCACTAAACCCAATCTACCACTCTTATGTCCTCCTGAGCAGAGTCATATCTTTTGTTCTTCCAATAACGGGTTAGTAAATAAATATGAAAGGCTTACGTTAATACATAAAAATATACGTACAGATAGTCAGGCCCAGATCTAGGGGGGCGCAAGCTGGGCAATTGCCCAGGGCGGCAAATTTTGGGGGCGGCAAAATTGGTAGACTCAAGTAAAAAGTAAAAATTTTGAAAAAACGGTAAAATGTAGGTAATACATGTATGAATTTAGTATCAAACTTATAAATTGTTTTTAAATCACCTATGTACTATTGCCCGATGAGAAGAAGAATGACTACCCACAAGCTGAAATGTCAAAGGGGCAAGGGGAATCATCCACGTGCGTCAACCTATCCCCTTCAACACAGTTCATCCCGTGACAAAGAACGCGAACGAAATCAATCGCGACAATCCGCGGATATGGACAGCCGCTAAGAACTAAAAACTAGGACTTCTTGGAGGGGGTAGGGTGGAGCGAGCGGGCGATTCTCCTTGCCCCTGTGACATTTCAGTTTGTAGGTAATCATTCTTCTTCTCATTGGGCAATAGTAATTGCTATTACCTATACTAGGGGAAGATGCGTACATACCTATATTAAAATCTTGGATTTTCCCCTTTTCTTATATTTATTTGGTTTCATTCGTTAAATCCTAAAAATGAATCAACTAAAAACGTGATAGAGAAAAATATGAAGGGTTTCCTAAGTAGGCGCTATTACCGCCAGTAAATATAAAAAAATAGTTTAAATTTTTTTATCGTTCGTAAGCTTAAAGCTGCGTGCTGCACTTCATCTCGGTACACAGTGGGCTGAAAATATGCTTTTTGTGGCCAAAAGTCAAGATTTCGTTGAATCATTCTGAAACTTGGTGATCAAGGGTTTTTCAGGTCGCTGATAATGAACCTGACACCAAAAATTCAAAATTCAAGATTACGTATTCACGTAACGTAAGCGTTCTGCCGCGACTCGCGATGCACCAGCCACCGCTTTCAATTGTTTTTCGTTGCTGCGCAACGATGCTCGCTTGGTTGACGACAACAACCTTTCCTCACAAATGCCACTTGTATCAAACGGCGGCTGGTAAAATCGCCTTATGTGACGTTACAACACTGTAGTGCGTGTACAGTTAAAATCTAAATAATACGTGTATGGTGTATATTGTACAGTGTGACTAATAAATTACATCACTGATTTTATTGAAAAAAAGAAGAAAGTAAGTACATTTGACTTTTAGGTATTACTTAATACAGTATTTTAGAAATCTTTCCATTCCATTTTTTTTATTTTAATACAAATATTAAATTCGTATGAACAGGAAAGAAAAACAGAACATAAACAATTATTTTTAACTGATCAACTGATATTAATTTTTATTTTTTTTACTATTTTCACTAAAAATTCCAAAAGTTGCACAGACACTTCAAACTAGAAATAAATAAAGAAAACATTTCCTTTTTAGTTTGACTTTTGATTTTCTACAAAAGAACAAAAGTACCCCTTCTAAGTTTATTATTATAAATCAATAGGTTTTTTAACAGAATGTCTGGCGGCAAGGTACGTTTGTCGGGGTACCAGTATAGAAAAAGAAAGTTCGAGAAAGACGCAGAACGTCAAAAGCAAGTTGGGGCATTAGATTCCTTCGTAAAGAAAGGTGTTAGTTCCGCACAGACAGAGACACTTGATACACTACCAGCACATGAAGAAGCAACTAATTCAGTTGCGCTTGAATCGCAGTGTCAACCTATACAAAATTTTAACATCACTACAACGGGTGCCACTGCTACTACCAGTACTGCAGCAGAAATACAAATAAATAGACAATTATCGTCATCTTCAGAAGATGCTAGCGAGATAGCGACAACAAATTTGAACACAATTTTGACTTCCGATCCAGCAACCTGGCCCGACAGTTTAGCAGATGCAGAAAGAATATTTTTAGCGAATAAAGGTCCTCCAAGTCCTCTATACAAGTATGAATTTCCGAAGGATAATAAGGGGCGCAGGTTTACTGTGATGAACTACAAGAGAAAACTTACTAATGGCGAACAAGTTTTGAGGGATTGGCTTGTTTATTCTACTACAAAAGATGCTGTCTATTGTTTTTGTTGTAAAATTTTTAACGTAACTACTTCCCTTTTATCTAAAGATGGCTACAACAATTGGAAACATGTAGGTGATATATTAAAATCTCATGAAACGTCGAAAAGCCACGTAGAAGCTAGACAATCCTGGTTTGAACTTACGTGCAGGCTTAAATCATCGCAAACAATAGACGCGGAGTCTCAGAGGATCGTCAGTTCAGAAATAAACCATTGGAATGGTGTTTTGTTGCGGATTGTTTCTATCATTAAAATGTTTGGAAGAAGTTGCTTGGCATTTCAGGGTACATCTGATAAACTATATCAAAATAACAATGGCAACTTTTTAAAAATGATTGAGTTGTTAGCCGAGTTTGATCCTGTTATGGAAGAACATGTACGCAGGGTTTTGAGAAAAGAGGAGAGACAAGCAACCTACTTAAGTAAAACTATTCAAAATGAGCTAATTGATGTAATATCTAACAATATTAGACAGTATATCCTAAAAGCAGTTCGTAAATCAAAATATTATTCAATCATCTTAGATTGTACCCCTGATGCTAGCAAAACTGAACAGATGACCATGATAATTAGATATGTTTCTATTAATCAAACCAGTGACGACTCACGAACGTCAGATGTCGTAATAAATGAGAATTTTTTAGGATTTGTACCTATCCAAAAATCTTCAGGCTCAGAATTAACCAAGGTTCTCCTGGAACAGTTAAGTACACTGGAATTGCCTTTACAGGACATGAGAGGACAAGGATATGACAATGGATCCAATATGAAAGGTGCTCACAGTGGGGTCCAAGTTAAGATAAGAAATATGAATCCGCGAGCATTCTATGTCCCTTGCAGTAGCCACTCATTAAATCTAGTAGTAAATGATATGTAAAGTCCTCACTGGAAGCGGCAAATTTTTTTCATATGGTGCAGAAGATATATGTCTTCTTTTCGTCTTCAACTTTGAGATGGTCGATACTCTTGAAAAATGTAACTGGTTTAACATTAAAACCGCTTAGTGATACAAGGTGGGAAAGTCGAATAGAGGCAATAAAACCTCTAAGGTATCAAATAGGTCAAATTTATGATGCACTGTTTAGCATATATGAAGATTCAGATATGGACACCTCTGCACGAGATGAAGCTTCCGGTTTGTTGAATCAAGTTAAACAGTTTAAATTTGTATGCTCCATTATAATTTGGTACGAAACTTTGTTTCGAATTAACCCTGTCAGTAAATTAATGCAAAGTACAGACTTTGAATTATGTTCAGTAATTCAATTGTTAAAGAATACAACAGAATTTTTTAAAAAAGCACGTTCAGATTATTTTTTTAATCAAGTGCTTGTTGATGCCAAAGAATTGGCCACTGAAATTGACGGCGAGACAAATTTTGACACTTCGCCTAAACATCGAGTTAGGTCTAAAAAAAGACAATTTAATTATGAGTGTCGAGATGAACCTATTATTGATCCCAAAGAGAAATATAAAATAGATGTTTTTTTTCACATAATGGACACAGCTATAAACTCACTCGAGTTAAGATTTTCCCAAATTGTTGAACACAGTGAACATTTTGCTTTTCTTTATAACATATATGGCTTAAGAAAGATGCCTAACGATGAACTGTTAGGTCATTGTAAGGCCCTTGAAGTTATTTTAACCGACAAAGACTCATCTGATATAAACGGACAAGATCTTGCAGATGAGTTGTCAGTCCTATGTACCCTTTTGGATGAAAATCTGTCTCCCCGGAACGTTCTAAAATTTATCACAAAATTAAATTTTGGACCAAACATAAATATTGCTCTCAGAATCCTGTTGACTCTACCTGTGACAGTTGCTAGTGGCGAAAGAAGTTTTTCCAAATTAAAAATAATTAAAAATTACTTAAGGTCCACCATGACACAAAACAGACTAAGTGGATTGGCTATGATTGGTATAGAACACGAGTTATGTGATAAAATATGTTTTAAAGAAATTATAAAAGAGTTTGCCGAGAAAAAAGTTAGAAGAAAATTTGTTTAAACTTGAAAATGTTTTTTCATGTATGAAAACTGTTTTATTGTATTTTGCAATTTAGTGGAAGTTTTTTAATTGACTTTTTAAAATATTTGATAAGTTTTTCCCGACTTACAAAATAAGTACCTACCTGTCTCCTACTTATATATTTTATTTTGTTATGGTGACGTTTCATTTTATGAATATTAAATTTTTTATAAAACAAAAGTCTTTTGTCATTCAACAAACACCTGCAAAAAATTTTACTCAATGTCAAAAAATATATTTTAAAATACTTAATTGTGATTCAATGCATGGGGCGGCCAAAATCACTTTTGCCCAGGGCGGCGGAAGAGCTGGATCGGGCCCTGCAGATAGTGATGGGACTCCGGAGTCGGTTCCAAGCGCTTCGAATCCGTCTGAGTATCAGGCGACTACTGCGAAGCGCTTCGAACATGATTCGAAGCCTTGGTCGGCTTCGAAGTCTTGGTCGGCTTCGAAGTCTTGATCGGCTCCGAAGTCTCGAATCTCTTTCGGACCTGTATTTACAGATTGTCGCCTGACACCCCGTGGCGAGGACAACACTTCCCAGTGCCTCACCAAATTTTATGGCTTTCGACCCTAGAAGGGGTTTGAATACCATTAAAAAGTGAGAAATGTCTAGGATTTCCGAATTTCTCATCAGATCTTTGCAAAAACGACGTCAATCGATTCCTTATGTGTCGCAGATGAAACTAGCACCAAGAACGACATAATTCCGACCATAATGAAGGAAATTCCATGAAAAATCAAATTATATCGTTTGAAGCTGACTTCGTTAAAAATAGTCCGATTTACATTAAATTTGATATGATTTTCATCGGAAAAACATAAGGAATCCATTTGTGTCACTTCCATATCGATATGATAAAGAATAAAGAATTTCTTAATACGCTGAAATGAATATTTCTCATTTTCACCCTTGACAGCGGGGCGCCGACCTGGAATCGCTTCGGTCGGCCGAGGATTCATACCTGGTTCAGAAATAAAATAATTCTTTATTCTTTATCGTATCTATATGAAAGTGACGCCGATGGATTCCTTATGTATTTCCGAAGAAAATCATATCAAATTTAATGTAAATCGGACTATTTTTAACGAAGTCAGCTTCAAACGATATAATTCGATTTTTCATGGAATTTCCTTCATTATGGTCGGAATTACGTCGTTCTTGGTGCTAGTTTCATATGCGAAATAAAAGGAATCGTTTGGCGCCGTTTTCGCAAAGATCTGATGAGAAATTCGGAAATCCTTAATGGTATTCAAACCCCTTCGAGGGTCGGAAGCCATAAAATTTGGTGAGGCACTGGGAAGTGTTGTCCTCGCCACGGGGTGTCAGGCGACATTCTGTAAATACAGGTCCGAAAGAGATTCGAGACTTCGGAACCGATCAAGACTTCGAAGCCGACCAAGACTTCGAAGCTGACCAAGGCTTCGAAGCCGACCAAGGCTTTCAAGAGCTTCGAATCATGTTCGAAGCGCTTCGAAGTTTTCGTCATATATATAGATTCGAAGCGCTTCGAAGCGCTTCAAATCCCATCACTACGTACAGAACATTTAAATCCTGAGGAGAAAAATTCAATAATAAAATTATGTCACGAATTTGAAGATATTTTTCACCTCCCCGGTGATACATTAACCGTGACTAATGCAGCTACCAATGAAATTCGAACAACTGATAACATTCCTATTCATGCAAAATCCTATAGATATCCTGAGGTACACAAAAACGAAGTATCGAAACAAATCGATAAAATGTTAGCACAAGGGATCATAAAACCCTCAACAAGTCCGTGGTCAAGCCCACTCTGGGTTGTACCAAAAAAAAAATAGACGCTTCTGGTCAGAAAAGGTGGCGTATTGTCATTGACTATAGGAACCTTAATGAAAAAACGATCGGAGATGCTTACCCTCTCCCACACATAGAGGATATCCTAGATCAGTTAGGTCATGCACATTATTTTACCACTTTAGATCTAGCAAGTGGTTTCCACCAAATTCCCATGCATTCGGACGATGCCCCAAAAACTGCTTTTTCAACTCCAGAAGGTCATTTTGAGTTTATGCGAATGCCCTTTGGTTTAAAAAATGCACCTGCTGTATTTCAAAGAATGATGCATAACGTTTTGACTGGACTTAGTAACAAACAGTGTTTCGTTTATCTGGATGACGTGGTAATTCATGGATCCAGCCTCACTGATCATAATTTAAAACTACGTAATGTTTTCAACAGATTTCGTGAACATAATCTCAAGCTTCAACCGAATAAGTGTGAGTTTTTACACGAATCTTGTCAATATCTTGGGCATGTAATTTCTAAAGACGGAGTCAGACCGAATCCTAAGAAAATCGAGTGTATTCAAGGAATGAATCCTCCAAAAAATTTGAAACAAATAAAGCAATTTCTCGGAATGGTAGGATACTATCGGAAATTTATTCCAAGCTTTTCAACGATCGCGAAACCAATAACATTACTGTTAAAAAATGACACGGAATTCATTTGGTCCGAGCAACAACAAAACGCGTTCGAGACATTAAAATCAATTTTGATAAGTGAACCCCTGTTGCAGTATCCTGATTTCTCTCAAACCTTTGTCGTTACCTGTGATGCCTCCAATGTGGGTATTGGTGGTGTTCTCTCGCAAATAAAAGGTAATAAGGATTTACCCATAGCTTATTATTCAAGAACATTAAACAATGCTGAACAAAACTATTCTACGACTGAAAAGGAGCTATTAGCTATTATAAATACGGTTGAACACTTTCGACCTTATCTCTATGGCAGAGAATTTACTATTTTTACAGATCACAGACCCCTGCAATGGCTTTTTAATTGTAAAAATCCTTCTTCAAAACTTGTTCGATGGCGGTTACGTCTTAATGAATACAAGTATATAATAAAATATAAACCAGGAAGAGTAAATTCTAACGCAGACGGTTTATCGCGATTACATCCTGATCCAAAAGAACTCTCCGAATCTGCGTTTCACGTACGCAAATCCTTCAAAACGTACCAGGATTTTACAAAATTCCATTATCAAAATTTAAGTGTAATCGAATTTTCAAAGGAGGAAACACCTCTTCCAAAATTAAAGGGCACGATAGTATTATTGTGGTCCGAAGATTTGGATGAAGCAAATCAATATTCAGATTACGTGACTGAAAATTTTGACACAACTGCGGTAATATCAAGTCCTAACGGGTTGTACAAATTGAGAAATGATAATCAAACTTTACTAATTCTATTTCCTAAAAATCTACACCATGACAAAATTGATTATCGTAATTTATTTCAAAGTTTTATGAACCTTCAAGATATAATAAAATCAAGGGATTTTACTTTGATTCCACCTAAAAAGAAAAACGGTGTTAAACCTGAAATTTTTAATGAAATGGTTAAATTCATTTTTCCTTCTAATAATATTAAATTTTTAGATACGAGAAAAATCGTTCCCAAAGATCGCGAAGAAATACGAATCATTCTTAAAGAATGCCACGATAGTAAATTATCTGGACATTGTGGGTTTAATCGTACTTATTCTAGAGTCAAAGAAAGATATCACTGGTCTACAATGAAAAGTGATATTAGGAGTTACATTAAAACGTGTCATTCTTGTCAGATAAACAAAACCAATTTTAGACCTACTAAACAACCTATGGAGATTACGACTACTTCGGAAAAACCTTTTCACAGATTAGCTATTGACATAGTAGGACCTTTACCCGTGACTGAACAGGGTAATCGATTTATTATCACAGCTCAAGATGATCTGACAAGGTATTCGTTTGCATTTGCAATCCCAAATCATGAAGCACAAACGATTGTCGAAAAACTACTTTTTATTTTCGTTTATTTTGGTATTCCCCAAACATTCCTGACCGATCAAGGTTCAGATTTTATGTCAAATCTTGTTAAAGAAGTAAGCAACCTCTTTAAAACAAGACATATTTCAACCACACCATATCATCCCCAAACGAATGGAGCACTTGAGAGATCTCATCTTACTTTAAAGGATTACCTCAAGCATTATATAAATAAAAAACAAACGGACTGGGACACTTACATTACTTTTGCAATGTTTAGTTATAACACAGCCGTTCATAAATCCACTCGTTATACACCGTACGAACTTCTTTTCGGACAGAAGGCCTACTTGCCTTCATCTATAACTCAGAATCCAGAGTTCCATTATACTTATGACGATTACATTCGTTCACTTAAATTTAAGCTCAATACGTCCTTTCAAATCGCACGCGAAAATCTTATTGTTTCGAAATTTCGTAGCAAAGAATACCATGATAAAAAAATTAATCCAATTGTATTTAAAGTCAATGATTTGGTTACGATTGAAAACAAGTATATTCCATCGGGACTATCTAAGAAACTTTCCAGCAATGCTAAGGGACCGTATAAAATCATTCGTCTTTTTCCTAATCAAACTGCTGAAATTCAGGTTAATCGGAAATTGGTTAAATATCATACTAATTTACTTAAACTCTATTTTTCAGATGAATCAGACAATTCTGATCCTTCTCCTACTCCCGCTTCTAGCGAGTAGTGATTTTTTCACTCACCATCCTTTCAAAAAATCTAGCGGAATCTTTTATATCAAACAGGGAACAGTAAAAATAGCGAACTCCAAATTTACACTTCTTTCATATATGAATAGAACTCATTTAAACAATGCATTCATGATCATTAACAAGTATTTTATTAAAACAAAAAATATCTGCAATTTAACATTGCAAGACCCAACTCGGAAAGGTGATACTAGCTTTCATTGTGAACGTACTATCCAGTTAATCGAATCAGAATTATTGGAAGTTAATATGAAACGCGAAATCCTCCAGCAATTGACCGAGAAGTTCGTTAGTAGGAAGAAACGTGGTCTTTTAAATGGTATGTCGTATCTATTAAAATGGGCTTTTGGTACTCCTGATGCCGATGACGCTCAATTTTCTGAAGACAGTATTAAAACATTAGTAAATAATAGCAAGCAAACACAAACCCTGCTGAAGGCACAGGTTCAAGTGATTGCAAATACTATTAGAAACTTTAATAGTTCTCTATATTCCCTTCAAAGTCAAGAGAAAGCGATGAATGAAAATATAGGAAAAATAAACTCCTTCACTGTTCAAACAAATTCTTTTATTTCACGATTAGAAATGGAATTTGCGGTGAACCAACAGATTACCACTTTAAACGTGCTAGTAGGGCAAATTAATCGTGAACTTTCAAAATATATAGAAGCTGTCAATCTAGCCGAACATAACATTGTTTCACCGTTCGTTATTACTCCTAAAATGCTTTACGAAGAATTAAAAGATTATAAAAATGAACAGGAACTAGTTATGAAACCAGATTTAGAAAATATACGTGAATTTTATAAATTTATTCAACTCCACGTAATTATCACTAAAGATAATATAATATTTGCACTTCAAATTCCTTTAGTTGTTCGAACGAAATTTGATCTCTTCGAACTTATTCCTCTTCCAATCCAGCATAATGATACGGAATTCTTTTCTTATATTATTCCTCAAAGTCAGTATCTCCTCCTTTCCCAGACAAAATCCCAATTTATCTTTCTAAAGGAATTGTCTGATTGTAATGAATATCGAGATGGGGAGTACGTCTGTTATCACTTGCACACCACGGCTTCAACAAGTCAAGAAATCTGCGAGATCGAGCTGTTGTCTCCTCACATCAGTAAGATTCCTTCTACCTGCACGACGAAGACGATTAAAGGAACGATAGAAACCTGGAAATATATTGCAAGGAATCAATGGATCTATGTCCTTCACAAGCCAACAACTTTAACTATCATGTGCGGAGGAAATCAAGATCATATGCAAGATATTGTTCTAAAAAAAAGCGGAATTATGCAGCTTCAATCTCACTGCAAAGGATATACTAATTTGTTTATGATCGACGCAACATTTGAAAGCAGTAAAAACGCAACTTATTATAGTCCACACATGAATATTCTAGATGATGATTGTTGCAACTTGTTGCCTCATCTAAAAACAATTGAGTCGGCTGCTCTAAAGCCGATACATCTCACGAACATCGATCTTACAGAACTCAAGTACGCTAGTAAGAAATTAAATGAGTTCGATGAGATTATTACCAAACAAATAAATCAACCATTCATCATCACGCACACCAAGTGGTACACGATTGCTCTTGGAATAATCGTAGCTCTCTTCGTATTGTTTATACTCTTAAAATGCTGCCAATGTTGTGGATATCTTTACTGGTTACAACGTTTGTGTTGTTCAACCACGAATTCAAGACATGGAATGACCAATCCTCCATTACCCCTACAGCACACTTTGTTGCAGGAACGTCGCAGTGACGTCGCGCTGCAACATTTGGAACATTGCTCGAAATGTTCCTGAAAAGTTTCAAGCAAATTCCTATGTCCGCCTTGTGTAACATTGCAGGAGATATCTCTGGAACTTTGTTTCGGAATTTTACAGGAATTTTTCGTGGAACGTTTCGGAGATTTTACAGGAATTTTTCGTGGAACGTTTCGGAGATTTTACAGGAATTTTTCGTGGAACGTTTCGGAGATCTTAGAGGAATTTTTCGTGGAACGTTTCGGAGATCTTAGAGGAATTTTTCGTGGAACGTTTCGGAGATTTTACAGGAATTTTTCGTGGAACGTTTCAGAGATTTTACAGGAATTTTTCGTGGAACGTTTCGGAAAAATTGCAGGAATTATTCGTTCACCGTTTCGGGGATACTGCAGGAATTATTCCAGTTTCGGTAATATTATTAGGATCTTCCAAAAAAGTTAAAGAAATGTAAGGGAAAATAATTAAATTTTAACATATTTTAATTTATTAAACATATTTTATTCATTCGTAAAAGCATAATAATATCCATAATAATAATTATACTAGTGCATTCGCAGGGGAGGGCTGCAGTACATTGTCAGGGGAGGGCTGCAGTACATTGTCAGGGGAGGGCTGCAGTGTGTTCTCGGGGAAGGGACTCTCCCCGCTGCAAAACGGCTCACTTAGACGTGCATAGTTGCATGCCTTATCCATGCGTAGCTCTGCACGTGTGATCCGTGTTTTTGTTTGGGCCAACCATTTAGAGGCCCCGAGTATTATAGTTGCATCTGTACATTTATATTCACTATTGCTGCAAATAGCGTGTACAGATCCTGGGAAAATACATACATTTATTTTACAATTTTAAGTGCTAAAATGAGACAAAATAATGAAATTACATACCCAGTATTAACTTCACAATGTTTGGGAAATTCGTGAATGTTTTTTTTTTTCCTGCCATACCAGCTGTACTGTTCAGCCACAGAATTATCAATTAATTTGCTCATAACTGTGGCTGTAGTAATTGGCACGTTGCCTCCGCCGATCTTCTTCAGAAAATGAATCTATAAAATGTCATTAATATATTATTTAAATCCTGAAAATTAGCTTCATTAAAAGCAGTGTTCATATAATGTTAATCACAGGATGGATGCATTGAATCAATGAAAAATAGCAATCACCATTACCGTAACTTTAAATAATTGAACATTCCTCATTATAATATATATATATAAATCTTTCATGCTCTCCAAAATAAAGTCAAAGTTATACAGTATATGCATTATTACAACGAAACTGTTCGAAAAGCTTTTGCTTGTAGCGCAGAAAGCAAAAAGGGTGCCCCAAAATTGTGGGACAATCTCAAACATGCAATATCCCGATGCAAAAAGACATCGAAAAGTGCCGTGGTTTGGAGTGTTCGTGAGTGAAGTGTGCCGCTGAACGTCAACAACCCACCTTACAGTTTACACACATACTACGGCAGCTATTGGCCCGCCGCAGCCTAGTGATCCTCTAGTCTAGAGTCTAGACAGTGATCGGAACAACGTGTATCGTCGCTCATTGGTTGCTGCGATTTGGAGCAAAAGCGGAAGTAGACTGAGAAAGAAACTGTAAAAAAGAAAGAGACAGAAATACTGATAGAAAGAGACAGAAATACTGATAGAAAGAGACAGAAATACCTATAGAAAGAGATAGAGTGAACAGTTAGGTTATGTTTATTTCCGATTTTGCTCCAAATTCTGACAAATGGCGGCGGTTATACCGATCACTTACTGGAGGATCACTACCGCAGCCTGGCTGTGCAGGCCTGCGGCGTAAAGGACTTTTCGATGTCTTTTAACATCGGGATATTGCATGTTCCGAATTGCCTCGCAATTTTCACCCGTATGTGCAGGAAAATCCCATCGCCGTACAATAGCATAAGTGCAGTGCAATGCATTTTACAAATTACAGACATGTTGCTATTGTTTACAATACTCAAGTACTTCTCTTTAGTTAATCCATATCTTCACATGACTGCAATGCAGTAAGACAAACTAGCTGCTCAATATAAAAATAATTAATGTAAATTTAAATTTTTCACTTCATGATACAACTAGAACATTTATTATTCTTACGTGACCGAAAAACGTACCATATTATTTAAAGTCGGTGGGTCATGTAATTTTAAATTTAAATTGCAGAGATCCGTTTCGGTTTTCACTGGAAGGGAGAATTCGCTGGCATTGAATAATCGGTCACAATCATTGACATTATCGGTCCTGTTTAATATTCTTTCCTCAATTCGTTGTAATCGTCTCGTCAAATCGTTTATACCCTCGGATGTCCTCATGGCATGTCTAATCATAAATTCCTGGAAATCTGAATAAAAATAAAAGAGGTTAATTAACATATATGATTTGTTAAGAATAATCAGATTTAGTCAATATTTTACCAAATGTTGGGTTGGTTTGTGTATTCGGCTGCGACCACACCGGCGCTGCCGTTAATAGCTGCTGTTCATGGTCCGGTGAAATTTGCATAGAATTTTCCTCTATAAATGATGGTACAGTAGGAAATTCATTTGAAATGCTGGATCGTTTTTCCTTTGTCCTTGACGGCGTGGACGAACATGCAGGCGCTGGATTGGAACACGCAATTCATCATACAATTATCACCATGCTCAGACAAATGTTCATGCGGGTGTCCCAAAATTGCGTGACTTGTCGGAACATGCAATGACACTTCGAAAAGTCCTTTAACGTTTTCTGATCTGGGCCTTAGTTTTCCACATATTAAAAGTTGAATATTAGCGGTACTTACAACTGGCGCACAGTGTGCGATTTTGGACAAAAATCGCTAGACAGCGCAAATCTTAACCGATTTCAATGATTTTTTTTTTAAATACTCGCGAAGGGCTCAGCAATAACGGAGGGATGCAGTAAATCCTGTATTTTTTGGTCTAATCTATAAAAAACATTATTTAGCATGACATCACATAAAAACGTAAACTTTGGGAATTAAAGATATAAAAAATTAATTTTTTGTAAATTAAATATTAGCTATAAAATAAAAAATTTACTTCAAACTTACAAAATTCATGTTTTAAATAAACTGCTAAGTATAGCTGATTTAAATCTAATATTTTTAAATTATATTTCAATTTTATTATTTTTTATCTTATTTCTAACATAAAATAAAAAAAATATATATATTATTTATTATATATATTATTCTTATTTCCAATATAAAATAAAAAATAATAAAATTGAAATATAAGTTAAAAATATTAGATTTAAATCAGCTATACTTAGCAGTTTATTTAAAACATAAATTTTGTAAATTTGAAGTAAATTTTTTATTTTATAGCTAATATTTAATTTACAAAAAATTAATTTTTAATATCTTTAATTCCCAAAGTTTACGTTTTTATGTGATGTTATGCTTAATTATGTTTTTATAGATTAGACCAAAAAATTCAGGATTTACTGCAGCCCTCCGTTATTGCTGAGCCCTTCACGAGTATTTAAAAAAAAATCATTGAAATCGGTCAAGATTTGCGCTGTCTAGCGATTTTTGTCCAAAATCGCACACTGTGTGGCGGGCCGCGCGAGTCAACTGAACGCGCGGCAGCGTACGGTAAAGGACTTTTCGCTACCTGTTTGCATCAGGATATAGCATGTTCAGTGAAGTCCCGCAATTTTGGAATACCCTGAATATTATTTCATTTTTATTTACATAATAAATAATGAATTAATAATATAAAAATACCGTTTTCCACATCCACTTCCGAGACACCACAGTGTTTGCCTTTTTTTTTCTTTTTTTTGGGCAATTCGGCGGTCGGCATGTCTATACCGCGATCACGTTTCCTTTCCCGTTCTTTGTTTTTCGTTCTTCGATTTTCTTCCTCAACCACGTCTGAGTCCACAATGGTGGAGGTGTCCATCGCATTGTCACGCATTTCGGTGGCCCGCTTATATGTATCTGACACAAATAATTCATTAATACGTAACTCATTAAGTTATGCATATTGAGGTTCAATTAATAGAAATAATGCTTCAATGAAAAAAATTTACCTACTGATCCAAACCACTTCAGAATTGCACATTTATCCCACGGATGGTGGGCATCATCCATTCCAGGTAGATCAGCTTGAATGATAAGTTTGTTGAGTTTGTACAAGTTTTTTACATAGCCCGGCCAAGCACTTTCAGTTTTTTCTGGATTCATCCAGCAGGATGGAATCACCTGGACACCATCGGCGAATTCAACAATGGAATATTTTTTCACCATTTTTCTAACTAAAAAATAATTGAGAATTTATTAAATAAATTACCCTGCACTTAATACTGAATATTGCATTATGACAGGTTTGTCTTTACCCTATAATGTTACTCGTACTTACCGATAATGGAAGTAATTCCCAAGGTATACGAAGATCACTATTGATACACCACACAAACCCGCGAAAAAACTAATAATGAAAAAAATACTAAAAAAAAAAATACGACCTATAAAAAGTATAAAACAAAATGGAATATATTCTATAAAACAAACAAACTATAAAATATTTTAAAAAAATTAAAAAATGGAATATATATATTTTAAACGCAAACTACTACACTACCTATTAAAAGAATAAGAAAAATTGAATATATATATATATAAATTTAAAAACACACACTAACTATAAGAAGACTAAGAAAAACGGAATGTATATATGTAAAAACACGAACTACTACACTACCTATTAAAAGAATACGAAAAATTGAATATATATATATATTTAAAAACACACACTAACTATAAGAAGACTAAGAAAAACAGAATGTATACATGTAAAAACACGAACTACTACACTAACTACAAAATATTGAAAAGTATAAAAAAAAATAAATATATATGTAAAAATGTGGTGGAAAGCTAAGATGTTTTTGATTCAACAGTTCACTTCGATCTGAGGAGCGATGGATCGCCCTTTCGAACGCGGTACGAGGGAGGGCGGAAGTCGAGTGACGTAGGAAGGAGTAGTAGAGGGGGAACATTTTATATAGAAATAAGGTGATATGAATTAATTAAACGAAAAATACTACACATAATTTAATGGGACTTTTAACATGCAACATGTTATTAGGTTCCACTCCACAGCTTCTTGTAACGCTAAAAAGAGTCACAGAAAGTTGTAACGGAAGTGACGTAGGGTCGACGATTCCGAGCCGCCAATGATGCGCAAGTGAGTGAACCAAAGAGGGAGCGAGAGGGGGACGAAAGAGGCGACACGAGCAGGGTTGCCAGAAAACATTATGCAGGACGGCGCTGACACACACATGACCACAACGCCTATAGGTGTTCGCCCTCTCGTAAATCGGTGCTCCTACATGATGTTGCCTGGCAACCCTGTACACGAAGTCACCGTCGGCTACGAAAGCCAGATTTTCAGTACCAGATTACATTGTCCAACAAAATTTAACATTTTTTCTGATTTGTAAGATTCAATAGCCGTTACTTATAGATTTTTGTGCGCTGAATACGAATCCGCACATCGTTGATCGTCATCACTCTCAGTTTTCAAGAAATTCTATTTTTAAAAAAAACCAAATTTTCAACTTTTGAACATCATATGTGTTCAAACAGCAATAGTTATTCGTTTGCTTGTTTCGTCAAATTATGCTAGGAACCCTCGCGAATACAACAATCTAAGTTATTATTGAATTAAGATCATTTAAATATGTTTAAACAACGCTTAAGGGGGGACGCCTACCGAGAGCGGTCGAAACAATGCGGTTTGGGATTTTTTTCTAGAAAAACCGTTACACTTTTATTAATAACTATTCATCTATTGTTAAGAGTACATCTGAACGACAGTTCAGTATTTTTTTGCATTAAAAAATATTAAACGATGTGAAGTTATAGGCGATGACCGGAATGTCTTTTTTTTTAAGCTTTTTGCGGTGACCATCGTAGCTCGTTGCAGTATCATCTAAAATGAAAAATACGAACAGTTTTAGATAGAGTATGAAATTATCTAGGCGCTATCGGAGGGATTTCTTTTTTTTCTTCTTAGTTTTTTTTTTACACGCCAAGAAAGGAACGACCTTTTTGTAAAAATGGATGGTTCAACTTTGTAGCGCCGCCATTTTGTCTCAAAATAATTTTTCCAAAATCGGGCCCGATAGCGCCTAGATAATTTCATACTCTATCTAAAACTGTTCGTATTTTTCATTTTAGATGATACTGCAACGAGCTACGATGGTCACCGCAAAAAGCTTAAAAAAAAGACATTCCGGTCATCGCCTATAACTCTCACATCGTTTAATATTTTTTAATGCAATAAATACTGAACTGTCGTTCAGATGTACTCTTAACAATAGATGAATAGTTATTAATAAAAGTGTAACGGTTTTTCTAGAAAAAAATCCCAAAGAACCGCATTGTTTCGACCGCTCTCGGTAGGCGTCCACCCTTAAAGGGAGAAGGACACCCGAAATGCACGAATTTTTCCACAGATCTTTCTATGTATTTCAAAAAGTAAGGGTCTAGGAGAAAATCTGACTACTCCACGCGATGCAGCAGACATTTTTTATCCGGAAACCATTAACAGAAGTGGTATAAAAAAACCCTTTTGTTTTCAATACAGAAATGATAGAGTTGGGCAAAACGTGCGGCGCTGACAGTGGTAGTCAATGGCGGTGGGCGCCATCGTTCACGCTGTTACCCCCGAGACTACCATTGTTTATATAGAGAAAAACTATTTTCAAGTTTTACGTAAAGGGGTTTTATCCACGCATTCGCCGCTACTTAAATGCATATAACTAAGTACATTATAGGTTGAACATTTTGGCAAATATATTTTCTTGTATGCGTGTTGTGTGTCACTGGGCGAGTTAGGGTCGTTGGTAAAACACGATGCGTCACCGCGGGGCCCAACGACGCGCTCAGCAACTGAAAACGCCAATTTTAGAATTATACGACTCTTGGAAAACCCCACGTTTCCCGACCGTGAAAGTCAGGGGCGTCTTAAGCGGAGGTGCAATAGCTGCGCGGCACCTGGGCGGCTGTGCCTAGGCGACCCCTACTCACACAGGCTCGTCCCTGTATGCAAAATTAGGCACTTGCATAGGGTGTACAGTTGACAAGAGGCGGAAAATGGTGCTTTCATTGTTGCTATTTTTTAAAATAATGTTTTACATGAAATATTACAAGTTGTATTATAAATGTTTTAAGGTACAAATAAAAATTCATAGTAACGAGATGAAAAACGTGAAATTAATATAATATTATAATAATAATATAAAAAATGAAGTGCGGAAGTTGGGAAGTTCGCCTATGGCGCAAGAAAGGCTCGAGCCGGACCTTCCGCCCACCCTCGTGCGGCGTGCGATCCATCGATCACCGCTCCTCAGATCGAAGCAGATCGAAGTAAACTGTTGAGTTACAACCATCTTCACCACGTTTTTTCTGTTTTCCAATATATATTTCATCTTTTTATACTTTTTAATATTTTATAGTTAGCGTATTAGTTTGTGTTTTAATATATATACATATATATATATATATTGCGTATTTCTTATTCTTTATATAGTTAGTGTGTGTTTTTAAATATATATATTGCATATTTCTTATTCTTTTTATAGTTAGTGTATTAGTTTGTGTTTTTAAATATATATACTTCATTTTTTTCATTGTTCTTTTAAGTTTCGTGTATTAGTTTGCGTTTTTAAATATATATACTTCATTTTTTTCATTGTTCTTTTAAGTTTCGTGTGTTAGATTGTTGTAGGAAACAGCGCACTTCGAATACCGTCGAAATCACTTTCATCATCGGTAAGTGCAAGTTCCATCAGGATATATGTATTTATATGAATAAGCCGAACAAGAAGACTCGTAGAAGTGAATAAGGAAAGTGTTTTCATGTAACTAGCATATAAGGGAAGTTCGGGAAACCCGAAATTCATAAAATAACGAACTTTGTGTGCATAGAGCAGGGGTGTGCGGGTACCCGACTTTTCGGGCTCGGGACGGGCCGGAAACTTTCGGGCGAGATCGGGCGGGATCCTGATACTTTCGTATTGCTCGAGATCTCGACGGTCTCGGGATCCCGAGATTCGATTCGGGCTACCTACAAGCATAACCGCCAATAGCTGGCTTTCGACCCGATCGCGTCCGAGTTTTGCCGAGCCGACCTGAAATCAAATTGCCCGCTCACGGCGGTCATGCTTGTAGCCCGAAACGAGTCTCGGGATCCCGAGAACCTCCGGATCTCGAGCAAGACGATAGTATCGAGACCCGCCCGATCCTGCCCGAAACCTTTCCGATCCTGCCCGAAACCTTTCCGCACACCCCTACTCTACACTTGCACACAAAGTGCATTATTTACTGAATTTCCGAGTTACCGAAGTTCCCTTATGCTAGTTAAAAAAAACACTTTCCTTATTCACTTCTGCGAGTCTTTTTGTACGGATTATTAATAAATACAAAAACACACTATAATACGAACAGGCACTTTTCAATAAATTCTCATTATTTTTAGCGGAAAAGTACAAAAAATTCTGACATTACTGCACGCACTACTTTCCAATTCTTGACGTGCATTGTCCAGTCCGTCCATTGCGTTAAAATATCTGGTAAGTATCACTGATGGTAGATCATCTACAGCTGTATATACTTCTTAATAAATTGTTATAATTATTTTTCATTCCTGTATGTTCAGGTTATTATGGCGGACCAAAACCGTATCAGGAAGGACTATAGTTTATGTTCTAATAGACACAAAAGAAGACTAGTCCGCCAATATGTGAAGCGTATTAAAGGCCAAACCGGACAAAACAGTGGTGCAGAATTAATAATTAATGAGTTGATTCCTACACAATCACATTCCTTACACTGTGAAAATTCCGACTCATATGTACATATATCGGACAATGAAGGAAATTGTTCGCAGGAAGAGTATGAATCTTGTAATGAAGTACTCAGTGAAAGTGATGCAGAAGACGAAAAAGTTGATCCATTATTGGATGAAAGTAATGAGTACTATCACTGTATACAGGATCATGACTCATCCAGTGATGAGTCAGGGACTGACGTTGACTGTAATGAACCCCAGAGCCCTATATTAAGATCAGATTTGTCTAACTGGGCCCTGAGAAATAATATCACCCATAAAGCGATCAATGAACTATTGAACATTTTTTTGTTCTATATGCCGAAATGTTTATTGCCGAAAGATGCCAGGACATTATTACATACACCACGTACAACTAATTGTATCGAAGTAGAAGGGGGAGAGTATTTACACTTTGGTGTAGAAACCATTTTAAATTGTTATGCTGAAATGTACGTTCAGGCAAAGATTAGCATGCAACAAATCAATCTATCATTAAACATTGATGGCTTGCCGGTGTCAAGGTCCTCCTCCAACAGTTTCTGGCCCATATTAATAACTGAAGATATTTTTAAACGAATAAAGATCGTTGGGATATATTATGGGCACAGCAAAGCCAATTCATCCAACGAGATTTTGTCGAAATTCATCGATGAAATTACGTTTTTCATAAACAATGGATTTGTGTACGCTAATAAGGAATTTTCTGTGAAATTGTCGAAAATTATTCTTGATGCCCCTGCAAAATCCTTCGTACTCTACACAAAAGGCCATACTGGCTTTTCGAGCTGTTCGAAGTGTCATATTGTTGGAAAATCAATTGAGAGGACTACTTGTTTTCCATACACTGAAGTCCCTGATACACTTCGAACAGACGAAGATTTTGTACGACAAAGTGACGAAAAATACCATAGAGGTGCAACCTCTCTTTTGAAAGTTCCAAATATTGGATTAGTTACAAATGTGGCCCTAGATTATATGCATCTAGTTTGCCTGGGGATCATGAAAAAGCTATTGCTATTATGGTTGAATGGGCCATTAAGCGTCAGAATTGGTGGACAAGCCGCAAACTCCATATCGCAAAATCTAATGTTTACGGGAAATTATGTGCCGCGCGAGTTTTCAAGGAAGCCAAGAAGTTTGGCGGACATTAAATATTGGAAGGCTACGGAATTTCGACAATTTTTGCTGTATACGGGCCCTGTTGTGCTGAAACCTGTACTACCAAAACAGATGTATCGTCATTTTTTAACTCTCCACGTGGCGGTGACTATATTAGTTAGCCCTAATTTAATTAAAAGTGAATCCAACATTAAATATGCTGACGAATTATTGAAATATTTTGTGAAACATTTCGCTCCATTATATGGCAAAAAATTTATTTCCCACAATGTACATAATATACTGCATTTATGTAATGACGTTAGAAATTTCGGCGTATTAGATAATTTCAGTGCATTTCCCTTTGAAAACTTTTTAGCAACATTGAAAAAGTCTTTAAGGAAAGCTGAAAAGCCATTACAGCAATTGGCAAGACGCTATGGAGAACAGGAGCGGGGCTCTGTTCAGAAGTCGTCAACAACTTTGGAAAAATTTATTTGTAAACGATCGCATAACAAGGGACCACTACTGCCCACTTTTCTCGCTGCAACAGTAATACAATATAAAAGATTGGAAACACATGGATATTATATTCATTGTGATGACAATCGCAACAATTGTTTCATGTTAAAGGATGAAACGATTGTACGAATTGTAAATGTAGTAAAAATAGGGACGGGGGAGGTTTACAATATAATAGGCCACACACGACCAGTAGCTAGTAATAAGTTATATAATAAACCCTGTCCATCTTCATTCGTAAAAATTTTTATTGTTGGTGAAGAGACACAACGATTATCTTCTTGGCCGATATCAGAAATAGTATGTAAAATGTGTGTTATTAAAAGAAACCGAACACAGGACTATGTCCTACCATTACGACATACGCATAACTGAAGGCGGAAACACTGTTATAGCGACGTGATATGCTCGTCTTTAACACGTTCTGTGCTACCTGGGTAATTGTCTGTATTAATTTAAAAAAATTGTTGCGGTTAATAAGTGTATTTCATATGTATAATATATATAGAGACGTGTGTGAGTGTGTACGCATGAATGTGTTTGCGCGCGTTTATATATCATTTGAATGAACTTACTTCTTAACTTTTGCATGGCTGGTTTTACCCTTCATTTCATATTAAATCAGGTTAATGCTTGTTATAAATGTTTTACCTATCTAATGCATATTATCAATTAAATAATAATTTTCTGATTTTAGAATAATGTTGTTGTTCATGTTTGTAGTTCATGTATTGTACAGAATATAATTCTTACGTGGTAATCCCCCATAATAAATAACATACACACTTATAGTACTTAAATTAATATTTCCATGCTCAGTTAATATTTCCATTAAAATTTCTTAACGAATCACTAAACACAGATTGGGTACACTGGTAATAGGGACATCTAATATTTCTTTTTTACAAATATCTTTTGTCGCTGTTTACAGTTTCACACTTTCCTTGAACCGTATAGTTATAATTAAGTAATGTCATTAATTATTTATACCACATACTTTCCATGTTCGCCTATGTTTCCCCGGAGGTTTCCTGTGGTATTTAAGACAGTATTCCGTGTGTTTGTATTTCACGAACGCTCCGCGTCAATCCGTATTATCTACGAATGTTGTCTGAACGGCCCACGGTGCCGTTCCTGCAAAGTTCGTCAAGAATACAGACTTCTAAATTTACACTTATATTAGATGTCCCAATTCAAGGACAGTGTTAAACTGTAAACAGCAACAAGAGGTATTTGTAAAAAAGAAATATTAGACGTCTCATGTACTGCCAGTGGCTCTACTGTTGCCATTTAATATATTGTTCATAACAAAAACGTCCCGCGTTGTCGAGTATAAATTTAGAAGTCCGTATTATTGGCGAACGCTGTAGGAACGGCCCCGTGGGCCGTTCAGGCAATATTCGTAAATAATACGGATTTACGCGGGCGTTCCGTATTATTTACGGATATTGCATGAATGGCACCGTGCGTCGTTCCTGCGACATTCGTAAGTAATACGGACTTCTAAAATTACACTCGACATCGCGGGACGTTTTTATTATGAACAATATATTAAATGGCCATAGTAGAGCCACTGGCAGTACATGAGACATCTAATATTTCTTTTTTACAAATACATTTTGTTGCTGTAGAAAGTTTAACACTTTGCTTAAACCCTATGCTGTTAATTAATTATTTGTATTAATTATTTATATCACATATTGTCCATGGTCGCCTATGTTCCCCCGGAGGTTGCTTGTGGAATCTAGGACTGTATTCCGTGTGTTCGCAATTCAGGAACGCTCCGCGTATATCCGTATTATTTACGAATGTCGCAGGAACGACGCACGGTGCCATTCAGGCAACATTCGTAAATAATACGGATTTACGCGGAGCGTTCCTGAATTGCGAACACACGGAATACAGTCCTAGATTCCACAAGCAAACTCCGCGGGAACATAGGCGACCATGGACAATATGTGATATAAATAATTAATAACATTACTTAATTATAAATATACGGTCCAAGGAAAGTGTCAAACTGTCTACAGCAACAAAAGGTATTTGTAAAAAAGAAATATTAGATACCCCAATTACTTCCAGTGCCCCTACTATTTCCATTTCATTTATGGAACTTAATAAAAACGTCCCGCGATGTCGAGTGTAAATTTAGAAGTCCGTATTACTTACGAATGTCGCAGGAACGACGCACGGTGCCATTCAGGCAATATTCGTAAATAATACGGATTTACGCGGAGCGTTCCTGAATTGCGAACACACGGAATACAGTCCTAGATTCCACAAGCAAACTCCGCGGGAACATAGGCGACCATGGACAATATGTGATATAAATAATTAATAACATTACTTAATTATAAATATACGGTCCAAGGAAAGTGTCAAACTGTCTACAGCAACAAAAGGTATTTGTAAAAAAGAAATATTAGATACCCCAATTACTTCCAGTGCCCCTACTATTTCAATTTAATTTATGGAACTTAATAAAAATGTCCCGCGATGTCGAGTATAAATTTAGAAGTCCGTATTATTTACGAATGTCGCAGGAACAACGCACGGTGCCATTCATGCAATATTCGTAAATAATACGGATTTACGCGGAGCGTTCCTGAAATGCGAACACACGGAATACAGTCCTAGATTCCACAAGCAACCTCCGGGGGAACATAGGCGACCATGGACAATATGTGATATAAATAATTAATACATATAATTAATTAACAGTATAGGGTTTAAGCAAAGTGTTAAACTGTCTACAGCAACAAAATGTATTTGTAAAAAAGAAATATTAGATGTCTCATGTACTGCCAGTGGCTCTACTATGGCCATTTAATATATTGTTCATAACAAAAACGTCCCGCGTTGTCGAGTATAAATTTAGAAGTCCGTATTATTGGCGAACGCTGTAGGAACGGCCCCGGGGGCCGTTCAGGCAATATTCGTAAATAATACGGATTTACGCGGGCGTTCCGTATTATTTACGGATATTGCATGAATGGCACCGTGCGTCGTTCCTGCGACATTCGTAAGTAATACGGACTTCTAAAATTACACTCGACATCGCGGGGCGTTTTTATTATGAACAATATATTAAATGGCCATAGTAGAGCCACTGGCAGTACATGAGACATCTAATATTTCTTTTTTACAAATACATTTTGTTGCTGTAGAAAGTTTAACACTTTGCTTAAACCCTATGCTGTTAATTAATTATTTGTATTAATTATTTATATCACATATTGTCCATGGTCGCCTATGTTCCCCCGGAGGTTGCTTGTGGAATCTAGGACTGTATTCCGTGTGTTCGCAATTCAGGAACGCTCCGCGTATATCCGTATTATTTACGAATGTCGCAGGAACGACGCACGGTGCCATTCAGGCAACATTCGTAAATAATACGGATTTACGCGGAGCGTTCCTGAATTGCGAACACACGGAATACAGTCCTAGATTCCACAAGCAAACTCCGCGGGAACATAGGCGACCATGGACAATATGTGATATAAATAATTAATAACATTACTTAATTATAAATATACGGTCCAAGGAAAGTGTCAAACTGTCTACAGCAACAAAAGGTATTTGTAAAAAAGAAATATTAGATACCCCAATTACTTCCAGTGCCCCTACTATTTCCATTTCATTTATGGAACTTAATAAAAACGTCCCGCGATGTCGAGTGTAAATTTAGAAGTCCGTATTACTTACGAATGTCGCAGGAACGACGCACGGTGCCATTCAGGCAATATTCGTAAATAATACGGATTTACGCGGAGCGTTCCTGAATTGCGAACACACGGAATACAGTCCTAGATTCCACAAGCAAACTCCGCGGGAACATAGGCGACCATGGACAATATGTGATATAAATAATTAATAACATTACTTAATTATAAATATACGGTCCAAGGAAAGTGTCAAACTGTCTACAGCAACAAAAGGTATTTGTAAAAAAGAAATATTAGATACCCCAATTACTTCCAGTGCCCCTACTATTTCAATTTAATTTATGGAACTTAATAAAAATGTCCCGCGATGTCGCGTATAAATTTAGAAGTCCGTATTATTTACGAATGTCGCAGGAACAACGCACGGTGCCATTCATGCAATATTCGTAAATAATACGGATTTACGCGGAGCGTTCCTGAAATGCGAACACACGGAATACAGTCCTAGATTCCACAAGCAACCTCCGGGGGAACATAGGCGACCATGGACAATATGTGATATAAATAATTAATACATATAATTAATTAACAGTATAGGGTTTAAGCAAAGTGTTAAACTGTCTACAGCAACAAAATGTATTTGTAAAAAAGAAATATTAGATGTCTCATGTACTGCCAGTGGCTCTACTATGGCCATTTAATATATTGTTCATAACAAAAACGTCCCGCGTTGTCGAGTATAAATTTAGAAGTCCGTATTATTGGCGAACGCTGTAGGAACGGCCCCGTGGGCCGTTCAGGCAATATTCGTAAATAATACGGATTTACGCGGGCGTTCCGTATTATTTACGGATATTGCATGAATGGCACCGTGCGTCGTTCCTGCGACATTCGTAAGTAATACGGACTTCTAAAATTACACTCGACATCGCGGGACGTTTTTATTATGAACAATATATTAAATGGCCATAGTAGAGCCACTGGCAGTACATGAGACATCTAATATTTCTTTTTTACAAATACATTTTGTTGCTGTAGAAAGTTTAACACTTTGCTTAAACCCTATGCTGTTAATTAATTATTTGTATTAATTATTTATATCACATATTGTCCATGGTCGCCTATGTTCCCCCGGAGGTTGCTTGTGGAATCTAGGACTGTATTCCGTGTGTTCGCAATTCAGGAACGCTCCGCGTATATCCGTATTATTTACGAATGTCGCAGGAACGACGCACGGTGCCATTCAGGCAACATTCGTAAATAATACGGATTTACGCGGAGCGTTCCTGAATTGCGAACACACGGAATACAGTCCTAGATTCCACAAGCAAACTCCGCGGGAACATAGGCGACCATGGACAATATGTGATATAAATAATTAATAACATTACTTAATTATAAATATACGGTCCAAGGAAAGTGTCAAACTGTCTACAGCAACAAAAGGTATTTGTAAAAAAGAAATATCAGATACCCCAATTACTTCCAGTGCCCCTACTATTTCCATTCAATTTATGGAACTTAATAAAAACGTCCCGCGATGTCGAGTGTAAATTTAGAAGTCCGTATTACTTACGAATGTCGCAGGAACGACGCACGGTGCCATTCATGCAATATCCGTAAATAATACGGAACGCCCGCGTAAATCCGTATTATTTACGAATGTTGCCTGAATGGCACCGTGCGTCGTTCCTACGACATTCGTAAATAATACGGACTTCTAAATTTACACTCGACATCGCGAGACGTTTTTGTTATGAACAATATATTAAATTGCAATAGTAGAGCCACAGGCAGTACATGAGACATCTAATATTTCTTTTTTGCAAATATCTTTTGTCGCTGTTTACAGTTTCACACTTTCCTTGAACCGTATAGTTATAATTAAGTAATGTTATTAATTATTTATGTCGCATACTTTCCACGTTCGCATATGTTCCCTCGGAGGGTTTCTGTGGTATTTAAGACTGCATTCCGTGTGTTTGTACCTCAGGAACGCTCCGCGTTAATCCGTATTATGTACGAATGTTGCCTGAACGACACACGGTGCCGTTCCTGAAACATTCGCCAAGAATACGGACTTATAAATTTACACTCGACATCGCGGGACGTTTTTATTATGAACAATGAATTAAATGGCAATTGTAGAGACACTGGCAGTAATTGAGACATCTAATATTTCTTTTTTACAAATATGTTTTGTTGCTGTTTACAGTTTAACACTTTGCTTCAACCGTATAGTTATAATTAAGTAATGTTATTAATTATTTATGTCACATACTTTCCATGTGCGTATATGTTCCCTCGGAAGTTTCCTGTGGGAATTTAAGACTGTGTTTCGTGTGTTTGCTTTTCAGGAACGCTTTGCGTAGGTGGGGAGTGAAAATATGTAAGTGCATATTCCACGGCAATGTGTGCGCAATATTCCGGGAGTATTGTACCGCAGGATGTGCGCAATATTCCACGGCAATGTGTGCGCAATATTCTGGGAGTATTGTAGCGCAGTATATGCGCAATATTCCACGGCAATATGTGCGCAATATTCCGGGAATATTGTACCGCAGTATATTCGTAATATTCCACGGAAGTGTGTGCGCAATATTCCCGAAACATTGCACAAACGTGGCCACTGCAATATTCCACGGCAATGTGTGCGCAATATTCTCGGAGTATTGTACCGCAGTATGTGCGCAATATTCCACGGCAATGTGTGCGCAATATTCCCGAAACATTGCACAAACGTGTCCATTGCAATATTCCACGGCAATACTTCCACAATGTTGCAGTATAATTGCACTGCAACCCGCAACCAAACGGTAACATTGCAATGTGTAGCAACGTTTCTGCAACGTTCCTGCAACTTAGTGTGCTGTAGGGGTAATAAGAAATTTCTTTGATTGTGTTTTTAACACATCATCATTGCCACCTTCGGTGAATGAATTAGTCACCTATCAACCAAGGCGGAATCAACCAGTCATCAATAATCCAATACCTGAGATTTCGGAAGACGAGGAAGCGAACCCCGTTCCAACCCGACAAAGAACACGTAGAAGTACTACACCCCTCTAGGAAGTAAGGAAATCGACGCACCCATAGTAATTAATACTATTTATATCCATCCTAGGCTATTTTATACTTTAGTTTTGTTTTTATTTTTGTCATTTATTCTTACATCAGTTACCATACGAGTAAGAAAGAAACTTATTGTATAATAATTGATAATCAGGTTATACTTAATTGTTAACTTTCCGTTAAGCAATTTTATGGCGGAAGGTGTTGTATAATATTATCTTACCTTTTGTTTTTGTAATTTTCAATATCTATGTAATGTAATTATTTCTAATCACGGTATACGTAATTGTTAACTTCCCGTTGAACAATTTTATGGCGGAAGGTGTTGTATACCAACGTCATTTAATTTTCTTTTCCTATACATAGTATTAGTCATCACGTTACCTTTTCAGATAGCAATAGTAAACACCCCAAATTCTTTCCTTTATGACCTCACTCGTTCCTTATTACTCATCCTTGAACTCTGTTCTCTATGCCTCATCCCTTACTGACCGTTAAACCCAAGTCAACCCCCACTTTCCAACCTACCGAAAACCGTACCTATATATTACACGCAATTCTTCTCAAAAAGAGCACTCTAGTCCGAACAGTCTTGACACGATAATCTAGTTCTGAGTCTACTATAAGTAATTCTGTAATTCGTTTAGTTTCTGTTATTTGTATTAAGTTGTTATTAAATAAAATAAAAGTAATACAAAAGATACGGAATACAACAATATCCTGCTTTAATAAATCCTTCTCTTCTTTGTCAATTTCAAGTTTCCTTTGCAATGTTTGCTTTTCCTCCTGCAGTATTTCTAATTCTTTTTTAAATGAAGATTTTAATGATATATTTTTTGTTTTTAATATGTCATTTTCATGACGCAGTGTTTCTAATTCTTCTTTAATTGTAAGTACTGACTCTTTACTACAGCATGGTACTACCAACTTATCACCTATATAGCATATACATAGGTTATATTTTCTGTCACTTCGAGGAGGGACCACATAATAATCACGCGTTGGATTCAACGTCAAACACGAGTTTATATATATGTTTGTTCATAACTGCTTTCTGCATAGGATGTGTATTTCATGTTCTGTTTCAGTGTTTTGATAATTAAAAAATGTCTATCCTAACAAACTTCATTTTTTGAGGACATGCCCTCATCTATTTTTCCTTTTCACTTATAATTCCTTACTGCCAGCGTAAAATATTGTAACATAAGCACATTTCAAGTAAATGTACAATGCATTTTCTACGTTTGCAGTACCAGCAGACTTTCGGTTTAAAAAGTACAACGCAACAGCTGAGAATTTCTTTCCACATTCAAAATAGAATATGGAAATAGCAAACAGCTCCCTCTCGTGTGTACAGGCAGCCGCATATCTATGGGTATTACCATTTCTGTGCAGAAAAAACCTGCTGTAATACCGACCGGCCAAATCGGTAGACCACGTGACGTGTCTACCCCCTTAAGGTGCAGCAAAATGGGGGAAAGTGGCTGAGAATGCTGGAGAAACTGAGCAGTCCATCCAAGAATGGCTCAAAAGAGCTGGGGACAGGATCGGGTCTAAAAAATTTTAAAAGTGTGGGATCCCGAAGCCTAGAATTCAAAAAATTCTGAAACTTTATAAATATCTAGGGGATTTCCTCCTGGCTACAACGCAATTTTTGTTTGCTGCTCAAATTCACTGGAAGCGGGTGAAATTAACCCCCTGAAAATTCGGCTATTTTCCGATTTTGTGTTGCAACTCGCGAACTGTAACGCCGGGTACAGACTTGAGCACGAACGCGAACGAGGCAAGCCGAGGCAGAATGAGTATGCAAGTGTTACACGTCGGTGAACTTCACGAACGTTCAACACTTGTATACTCATTCTGCCTCGTCTTGCCTCGTTCGCGTTCGTGCTCAAGTCTGTACCCGACCTAAGAGACGGAAAAAAAGTTTCAAGACAAAAGAGTTACTTCTTTTAATTAGATCTATCATTTGGTAAAAAATCTCTCAAGCACAAATGTATAGTGCGGGAAAAGACGTAGCTCTACGTCAAAATTATTTTGCAGTTCACGAGTTATAACATAAAATCGGAAAATATGCGAATAATCAGGGGCCAATTACACACCCTTAGAGTGAATTTGGGCAGCATACAAAAATTGCGTTGTAATCAGGAGGCAATTCCCTATATATTCACAAAGTTTCAGAATTTTTTGAATTTCCGGGTTCGGGATGTTCCCTTGTAAGAGACCAAGGAGAGTCGGCGTAGCCGTGATGACAAACGCGATTGGGTTCGATCCCTGACGCCCTGTGACACTCTCTTTTTCCGGGGCTCCGGAACACGAAGGAAGTACTACACCTATTCCTACAAATGTAAGTAACACATTACAGGGAGTCTTTACATAAGTGTATATATACGTCTTTACACATGTCTTTATTTAATTGTTCGTAGAATAATCGCGCAAATAGAAAGGCTGGATACTTCGAAGCATCTCCTTAGATGGATGCCCGCAGTATCAGCAATGCCGTCCGAAGGAAGATGAGTGGAGGAATACGCTTCCCCCAAGCCATGATTGAGAGGGATGTACGAGAAGCAACAGCAATTGTGCAACTACTTATACCCAAGCGGCAATCAGACTAGGCGCTATTTGCCACATTTAGGATTGTACAAGAAATTCTGGATTCTGGCGCCATCTCCCAGGCCCACGGATAATTAGGCAATGGCAACGGCCCGTTCATGTGGAGCAGCGATCACGGCCCACAGTGGAACGACGTAAGGACAATAACTGGACATGGCAATTACTTCTAAACGCTTTGGAGTTTCATTGTAAAAATTTTCACACATTCAATTAATGTTAAGTAGAATAACACAAAATCGAAAAGTAGCCAAATTTTCGGTGGTTAATTTCACCCCCCTTCGAATGAATTCGGGCAGCAAACAAAAATTGCGTTGTAATCAGGAGGAAATGCCGTATATATTTACACAGTTTAAGAATTTTTTAATTTTAATTTTAAAAAATAATTTTTATTGCGGCGTGCTGTGGTCCACCTATTGTATAAATTCGCCGAAAACTTTCTTATTTTGTCTTCGGTTAAATTTAATACTTTATCCGACACGTCAACCGGAACTATCTCAAGAACTTTTCGTGTAATTACTTTATAATCGTTGAAGCTGCAGTTTAATTTAAGTATATATGAATACAGATCGTTATCACTATGAATTATTTCCATTTTTACAATTAATGTACTATATAATTGATAACAGTTGCGGCGTCTTGGAAACAGACACGTGATTCATGCGTTCGTCGATATACGCGTGTCGCGACGATCGAGCATGTCTGCTAGTCGAGGTTAAATACGTATAAACTGAAATGTTTACATTAGATTTATTTTATTAATCGCAGCTAGTAACAGGTAATTTTTCTACAGTTCAAAACCTTACTATTAAAGGATTAAATTAAGGTATTTTAGACCTTGGGCGACTTTGAGCAAAACTTTATATCGCTAGTTGTATTATTATAGTATCGAGTGCAACACATTTTTATTTAATACAGTTGTTTATTGATGAAATCCAAGTTAATTCAGAATGTTTTTTGGACAAAATCATTAATAATAAGATACTCAGTAATATGTAAATTATTGAGAACTTATGAAGTAATAGGATTTAGACAATAATGGTTTAAAGTGGTGCAATTGAAAAACAAAAAGACTGAAATTTTCATATAGGTCAGATTCATATACAATTAAATAAAACCTAATGTGAATATAAAGTTTATTTCTTTTTGTTTTCTAATGCTACGAACACTTAATAAAGATTTAATGAAGCTATAGAACAGAATTTCGAGGCTTCAAATGTTCGCCGATGTCCAAATAAATAGGGCATTCCCGTTCGGCCCCTTCCCTCGACTCACGTTCCTATACAAGTCCTCGTGCAAAAAAAATACATCAAGATTCTTCGCCGTAATTTCATAACTCGCTTTCGGTTCCTTTGCGCCGATCCTCTAATAAGCTTTATAACAAGGATAGAACTTATATATATTACTGCGGTATTTGCGCCTGTTCAGTATTATTATGTTTAACTATATTTACATATTTCATATCTATTTTAAGTGGTATATTCTGTACAATCGCCCTTGCACTCACATTTTCATGCATCTATTGTAACTGCATATGTATATATTCTGCATACTTATATCCTGGACACATAATAATACTACAGATAAATTTAATTGAAATTAAGCAAACGAAATACATTGTTATCGAGTTTGAAATTATTTTGTAAACCATTTACATCCTTAGATTTTTATTCAATCGAACCAGTACCGACGAACGTCCTAAAAACGCCTATTCCAGACCTAACCAAAACATCCTGAAAACGTTTTAAAAACGTCCAGAAAAGGTACTGAAAATGTCCAGAAAAGGTACTGAAAACGCTTTAAAAACGTCCAGAAAAGGTCCTGAAAACGTTTTAAAAACGTCCAGAAAAGGTCCTTAAAACGTTTTAAAAACGTCCAGAAAAGGCCCTGAAAACGTTTTAAAAACGTCTAGAAAAGGTCCTGAAAACGTTTTAAAATCGTCCAGAAACGGTCCTGAAAACGTTTTAAAAACGTCCAGAAAAGGTCCTGAAAACGTTTTAAAAACGTCCAGAAAAGGTCCTTAAAACGTTTTAAAAACGTCCAGAAAAGGCCCTGAAAACGTTTTAAAAACGTCTAGAAAAGGTCCTGAAAACGTTTTAAAAACGTCCAGAAAACGTCCTGAAAACGTTTTAAAAACGTCCTAAAAACGTTCTGGTTTGTGAAAATGGACGTTTTTAGGACCTTTTCTGGACCATTTCTGGACGTTTTTAAGACGTCCTGAACGTCCGACTTGGACGTTTTAAAACGTTTTGGTGCTATCTGGGCATTGATAAGCGTAATTTTGGAAAAGCTGTTTCCATTGGAAAACACCTTTTGTATAAGGGGGGAAGTGTTGCGACTCCCGTCTAGCGGCGTGCAGTATAAGCTTCGGGAGCGCGAAGTTCAGATTGAATCACCTGAATGTAATGGGAAAAGGAGACAAAGTGAAGTTCGCACAAGGCCGAGGTGTTTGAAAATAGTTAGACATCCTTTAATGAGAGGACTTCAAGATTATAAATTAATCGATACCCCCTTGGAAACGGGTGTTTGAATAAATGAACCACACTTTGATCCTTTCTCCTAGGTGAAATTCCAGGGCTATGTTGTTAAACGCTTGATTCTCAAAATCGACCAAGAGGAATTTATTTTTTTTGGCTTAGTTGTTAAGGACATTTTTGTAAAAATGAAAAACGGTTGTAAGAGCGTTCGCTTGGAAAGCGTCACTCGAGCCCCGAAAGCAAAAGTGAACGGACGTACACTAGGCGGCAAAATCGGCTTCCCTTCGGAAATTTGGCAACGTTGCATGTCGGGTCCCCCTGTGTCGAAGAACCACTGAGTTATGCCTAGTGACAATGGTGACAATTTTACAAATTATTATTTAGTATGCTAAAATGAATTTTGCTTGATAAAACATTACACGTAAGAGGATGATGGGCTCGATTCCTCATCTATTTGGCAAAGAAGTAGCATGTATCGTAGGTAGAAAGTTTTTAGACTGCCAGGCCGAAGTCTAGGTAGACGCACGAAATCCCTATATCGGTGTTCCAGCACGGGAAGGCAAGGGAAGGCGTTTTGGCCGCCGCGACCCCAAGGTAGCCGCCGCCCGCATAAGACCCTCTCACTTGCACATAAAGCCCTGTCCTTGTTTAGCACCATCCCTGTCTACCGCATGCTCTCCGTCACTCCCGTGCAGCGAATTGCCGCTAAGAGGCTAGTTATTTCTTACGAAGAAGCCATATCGATGGTCCTCACTATCGATAGGTTATTTTCACTGTGGATAGTTATCGGTATTGAAAATCGTGGGTTGATATCCGTGCAATTCTAATCGCTTTGCTTAAGAACTGCTGCTAAAGCTGATAAAGCATTAAACTTAGCATAATAATAATCAAAAACATCGAAATCCATTAGGAAAACATCGATGGTTTCGATATACATATCGATGTTCCAATATCGATTATAAAAACATCGATGTCTCATTATCATCTCTACTTCAAGTTCAAATTTTATTATAATACAGTTAGGGTAAACCAACCAGTAATTGCCCGCATAGGAATGAATGACCATTAGGCAAAGAAATGTCAATTATAAATTTAAAAAAATATTATATATTTATAAATGGAGTGTAGTTACACTTTTAATATACCATATTTTTAGTTACGCGTATTAAGCAAACATTAATAAGTACAATTCTTACTAAAAGTATGCGGTCATTTACTGGGCTTCTACATGTTTTACATTTTATAATCGTTTTTTTAAAAATTACGATAAGAATAAGTAATTATTTTTATAGAAATTTCAAGACAAATAAATTTAAATGCAATTTCAACAGCTGTTTTGTTGTTATACATAAGTATATTTAAGTATTAATCTCAAAGGTCCATAAATCAACAATTCGGTCATTCACTGGTTGGTTTACCCTATTAAATTTTTTTTATTTGTTTGTGAGGAGAAAGAAGGGATACGAAAGGAAGTAACGTGAGGGTATGTCCAACTTTTGATTGGAAATATGTTTGATATTTCATTCTTTTTCTTCAACGTGTGAGTATGGCTCTGAAAAGAGCCGTTTTATCTTAAAATGTTCTTTAGAGCGAACCGAGTTATTCCTCTGTTTGATTTGATTGTGGCTCTGAAAAGAGCCGTTTGTTTGGTGTTTGGCGTCCTCAACCCTTCAATAGTTTGTCCAACATCCATTGTTGTCGATTACGGCCGATAATCGATTGGGAATGGATCGTCGAAGACTTGAGAAATATTCCGGGCTGCTTCTCAAATCTTCCCATACACTTTGGGCGTGAGCAAGCAGAGTTGCTCGCGTTCTCTCGTGGCCAGGAACCCACCTTCTCCCCATTTCACTCCACACGTTCTCAATTAAATTGAGGTTTGGAGACTTCGCTGGCCAATCGAGGAGATGAATTTCCGGATGCTGCGCGAACCATTGCCGCACAATGAAAGATGTGTGCACTGCACTGTTATCTTGCACGAGGCGGATGACCGGTACCTCCTCAGCCGGGAAAAGTGCTCTCACGCTTGGCAAGAACATATTTTCCAGGATATTTACATAAGCTGGACCATCCATTCTCGGGGGTATCTCGATTAATTCTCCCGGCCCAAACGCGCTAATCCAACCCCACATCCCACATGTAATACGCCCACTACGGTCAATGGGGACCACGTATCGGGGATCAAGTCGCTGGCCTGGAGGCCGCCACACATAAGGTGTCCTGTTAACAGACGAACAGAAAACTTTTTCGTCCAACAAAATTGTGGTATCCCAACATTCCGCAGAGGTTGTAAGGTGTTCCAATGCGAAACCAACACGATTATCGCAGTGGTTTTGCGTTAGTGCGATTTTCCGCGCGGGCCGACAGCAACGCAATCCTGCACCACGCGGGCGTTGTCGAGCAGTTCTCGCGGAAATTTTTAATCGCATATCTCGTGCAGCCTCTACCGGGGGCGGGGGCGGGGGGGGGGGGGGTGTGAATGGATTTTCCACTAGTCGTCGGACCAGTTCGGCGTCTTCATCAGGAGTGGTTTTCCGGTGACGTCCGGCCTCACTCTCGCTCACCGTAGCCGGTAATCCATTTTCTTGGAACTTCCTAATCCAGAATCTCACGGTTTTAATGCTGCATGGCACACGCGCACTAATGTCCCTTAAACTAAATCCTCCCTCCCAATAAGCGGTAATTCGCACCCTGTCTTGTACAGAAATGTTTGGAGCCATCGTCCTCGTACTATCGCGAAAGAAGACTTGACGATTAATGCCATGTCTGAGGATTTTTTCGGCGAAAGACAATGTGACAGTCAACCAGGTATTGCTATAAAGTAATAAAATAATAAAGAATGCCGCGGCAGCCAACACGTGCGGCACACCTTTGGCCTGGTCAACTCTGCTCGACCGTACCGCCACGCCAGCATTACCTGTGGTATGGCGAAAACGCTGTATACTTATTAAACATACCAATGTGGTGCTTATTTGTTTCTCATGAAATTCTAAGAAATATTTCTTCTTAATGTTTTACAGGATGTTTGACGTCTGTTAACAGGACACCTTATGTGTGGCGGCCTCCAGGCCAGCGACTTGATCCCCGATACGTGGTCCCCATTGACCGTAGTGGGCGTATTACATGTGGGATGTGGGGTTGGTTTAGCGCGTTTGGGCCGGGAGAATTAATCGAGATACCCCCGAGAATGGATGGTCCAGCTTATGTAAATATCCTGGAAAATATGTTCTTGCCAAGCGTGAGAGCACTTTTCCCGGCTGAGGAGGTACCGGTCATCCGCCTCGTGCAAGATAACAGTGCAGTGCACACATCTTTCATTGTGCGGCAATGGTTCGCGCAGCATCCGGAAATTCATCTCCTCGATTGGCCAGCGAAGTCTCCAGACCTCAATTTAATTGAGAACGTGTGGAGTGAAATGGGGAGAAGGTGGGTTCCTGGCCACGAGAGAACGCGAGCAACTCTGCTTGCTCACGCCCAAAGTGTATGGGAAGATTTGAGAAGCAGCCCGGAATATTTCTCAAGTCTTCGACGATCCATTCCCAATCGATTATCGGCCGTAATCGACAACAATGGATGTTGGACAAACTATTGAAGGGTTGAGGACGCCAAACACCAAACAAACGGCTCTTTTCAGAGCCACAATCAAATCAAACAGAGGAATAACTCGGTTCGCTCTAAAGAACATTTTAAGATAAAACGGCTCTTTTCAGAGCCATACTCACACGTTGAAGAAAAAGAATGAAATATCAAACATATTTCCAATCAAAAGTTGGACATACCCTCACGTTACTTCCTTTCGTATCCCTTCTTTCTCCTCACAAACAAATAAAAAAAATTTAATAGGGTAAACCAACCAGTGAATGACCGAATTGTTGATTTATGGACCTTTGAGATTAATACTTAAATATACTTATGTATAACAACAAAACAGCTGTTGAAATTGCATTTAAATTTATTTGTCTTGAAATTTCTATAAAAATAATTACTTATTCTTATCGTAATTTTTAAAAAAACGATTATAAAATGTAAAACATGTAGAAGCCCAGTAAATGACCGCATACTTTTAGTAAGAATTGTACTTATTAATGTTTGCTTAATACGCGTAACTAAAAATATGGTATATTAAAAGTGTAACTACACTCCATTTATAAATATATAATATTTTTTTAAATTTATAATTGACATTTCTTTGCCTAATGGTCATTCATTCCTATGCGGGCAATTACTGGTTGGTTTACTCTAACTGTATTATAATAAAATTTGAACTTGAAGTAGAGATGATAATGAGACATCGATGTTTTTATAATCGATATTGGAACATCGATATGTATATCGAAACCATCGATGTTTTCCTAATGGATTTCGATGTTTTTGATTATTATTATGCTAAGTTTAATGCTTTATCAGCTTTAGCAGCAGTTCTTAAGCAAAGCGATTAGAATTGCACGGATATCAACCCACGATTTTCAATACCGATAACTATCCATAGTGAAAATAACCTACCGATAGTGAGGACCATCGATATGGCTTCTTCGTAAGAAATAACTAGCCTCTTAGCGGCAATTCGCTGCACGGGAGTGACGGAGAGCATGCGGTAGACAGGGATGGTGCTAAACAAGGACAGGGCTTTATGTGCAAGTGAGAGGGTCTTATGCGGGCGGCGGCTACCTTGGGGTCGCGGCGGCCAAAACGCCTTCCCTTGCCTTCCCGTGCTGGAACACCGATATAGGGATTTCGTGCGTCTACCTAGACTTCGGCCTGGCAGTCTAAAAAATTTCTACCTACGATACATGCTACTTCTTTGCCAAATAGATGAGGAATCGAGCCCATCATCCTCTTACGTGTAATGTTTTATCAAGCAAAATTCATTTTAGCATACTAAATAATAATTTGTAAAATTGTCACCATTGTCACTAGGCATAACTCAGTGGTTCTTCGACACAGGGGGACCCGACATGCAACGTTGCCAAATTTCCGGAGGGAAGCCGATTTTGCCGCCTAGTGTACATATTAATAAAATTTCTCAAAGATTTATTTTGTGTTAAAATCGTTTCTTGAATTGATTATAGTTATAAGTTATTGTGTTCAAATCGTTTTATTCAATTATTATTATCGTTTTCATTACATTTATTATACAAAAATCCGCGTCCAAGGGGCAGAACGCCTTAGCGTTCCACGGGCATCGTCCTGCGCCGAATTCCCTACGAAGGATCCAGAGGAACCAGCCGGCCACGCAACAACTGTAACACAAGTCATATTGATGTAGTTTATAAAAAATAATTCAATCAATGTTAAGAATTACGATCACAGTAAATTCACTAAAAGTAAAAAAATCGCTATCCCCATCTCTAACCAGAATCCACCAGAACAGGGCTGAGTCAGCTCTAGTATCACCCGAATGTACGGCATGGTGTCGCACTGAAAAAGTTCGCACTGAGTGCGCACTAGTGCAGGTTCCCGAATCCGCTATATGTCTTATGGCTAACTTCACATAATATACGGATTTACACCAGCGAATATCGCAACAACAGACACAAACACAACTATACCGCGACAGCAACGCCACCTAAATTATGAAAGCCTGTTGCTTCCGGTCTAAACGTTATTCCGGAAGTTCCTATCTTAGTTTCTGCCCTCTGGTCGATATCGAGGCGCTGCCCACTGACTGAAGCTAGCCTCGCACGGCTCAAACGATTGTGGCCGATCGAGTTTCGATTGCATTCGAGCTCACTAGGGCTGGCTTTTTTACATCGCTACGATTCTACAGTATTTCGTGAATATGGTGGGGGCACTGCCAAGCCACAGGTTTCCGTCTAGAACACTTTCAATTCATGTTGAAACACCACTGTGGCACCATCTGCCTATGATTGTCATAATTATATAAATCCGCGCGATCGGTTCTGTTCGCGATGCTGTAGCGAAAATGACACAAAGGATAAATGTCAAATGACTTTTATTGCAATGAACCTAAAAAAAATCATAATAATTTTGCCACTATAAACGATAAACTTGTAATGTCCAAAGTAAATAAATCAACGGATTTATATATAAATCCATTGATTATTATAATGGAAAACAAATAAATAAAGCGGGAAACTAGAGTAGTAATGAAAAGAATGGAAACGAATGTTATGTATTTCGAAGAGATGGCAAGGGTTAGGAAACCAGAATACTCAGATGAAAGTCTTGTCCAAAGTAAATAAATCAACGGATTTATATATAAATCCAGTGATTATTATAATGGAAAACACAAATAAATAAAGCGGGAAACTAGAGTAGTAATGAAAAGAATGGAAACGAATGTTATGTATTTCGTAGAGATGGCAAGGGTTAGGAAACCAGAATACTCAGATGAAAGTCTTGTCCAAAGTAAATAAATCAACGGATTTATATATAAATCCATTGATTATTATAATGGAAAACACAAATAAATAAAGCGGGAAACTAGAGTAGTAATGAAAAGAATGGAAACGAATGTTATGTATTTCGTAGAGATGGCAAGGGTTAAGAAACCAGAATACTCAGATGAAAGTCTTGTCCAAAGTAAATAGATCAACGGATTTATAATGGAAGACACAAATAAATAAAGCGGGATGGTGTAGACCAAAGAAATACGCATTTATTTCAAAATCTACTATCTGTTATTTTATGTTAACAACGGGAAAATAAACATAACCGAAAATTAAATTTTGTGACAGGACTGCGCGAACGTGTCTCGCATTAAACGTCATCCGTTTACTTCACGCTATATCTGTCACTCTGTTCATGCGAGTAACCAAAATAAGTAAGAAATTTGTCCGGTTGAGAATTTATGAAAAATAAAAAATATTTTTATTTTTCATTTATTATTATTACATATTATTATTTTTTTTTAACGTCGTGGTTGAGAATTTATGAAAAATAAATAGATCAACGGATTTATAATGGAAGACACAAATAAATAAAGCGGGATAGTGTTTTAATTTTAATAGCTGGAATCCTATTTTGGGCGAATTCCACTTACACCCCAATCGCCCGCATCGCCCGAGATTTCGATTATATATTGCGACCGCGGGCCCGATTTGGGTGTAATTGGAACTCGCCCGCTGTAGCATTCAATTGTTTTTGTAAACTTTATTACATTTGGTTTCGAAAAAAATCGCCATTATCCAAGATGCAGTCCGCAAAGGAACAGCAAGCATTCAGACGGGGCGAAGTGGCGGCGCTCTTTCAAAGTGGGCGCACCGTTTCGTCTATTTCTGAACAGCTACAAATTCCAACGCGGACAGTGAGGAGATACGTACACCGGTTTACGAATATGGGTGAGGAAGGCCTGATTGACCTACGTCAATTTAATAGGGGCGCGCGGAAGACTACGCTAGCAGAAGATAATGTTATCATTGCGGAAATGGTTCAAAACCCATTCCAATCGTCGGAAGACGTTACCGTAAATCTAGATTTGCCAGTATGTCACAATACTGTGCGAAATCGTTTACGGGAAGCCGGCTACTACTGTCGCCGGCCTGCACGTAAGGTGCTGCAGACACAAACGCACCGTGAGGACCGCGTTGCGTTTGCGTTATAGCAGTTACCTGTCCCGCAATTCGAATGGGAAAGGACCATTTTCACCGATGAAAAGGTATTTTCTACTGTTGGCGGTAAATGTTTACATGTATGGAGACCCAATGGGGATTCCCGTCTAGATCCCAGATATGTTTTGCCACGTAATGACAGTGGGCGCATCACGTGTGGTATGTGGGGGTGGGTTTCTGCACGTGGTCCTGGTAGATTAGTCGAAATATCACCGCATATGAACTCTGCGGAATATATTCAAATATTAGAGAACGTACTTGTGCCCAGTGTTCGTGAAATATATTCTGTTGAGACCATGCCGGAGATTAGATTGGTACAGGACAATAGTTCAGTACACACCTCTGCTGCCGTACGTGCATGGTTTAGAAGGCACCCCGACATCGAATTCTCAACCGGACAAATTTCTTACTTATTTTGGTTACTCGCATGAACAGAGTGACAGATATAGGGTAAGTGTGGGTATTACTGCGGACTTTTAAGGTAGGTTAACTTTAGAACCCTCGATACGGCGTTCAAATGAATGAAAGTTCCTCCTTCTTTTTTTAAAAGAAAGGTGGGACCTTAATAATTCCATAAAAAAATATGAGGGCGGGGTAATATGTACAGTTAATTAAAAACACAGAGATTTGTCGATCAATGTCATTGCATGAGTTACTGCGGACATGCATGTATTACTGCGTGCCAGTTACTAACGAAAAATCAGTTACTGCGCATGTATTACTGCGGTCTGATGTCAGGCGAAACATAACCTTAATACCTTTGCAGGTTACGTAGACAGAAGTGAATACGGTCGGAAGAAAGGTTAGGTGGCGCAATGGTCGGTCCGCAGTAATACATGCACATGGTGTAAAGTACTGCACCTAATACTGCAGTGACAAATAAAAATTAAAACTAAAATGTAGACGACTGATTGATTGTTTTTCTGGAAAAATAACTCTTATTCTACCGAGCAATAATGCTACATTACATGTATTACTATTAATAACAAAAATATAAATGTTTTTCTAGTAGGTGTTCATGACCGCCATATCGGGAATCGACCGAAGTTTCGCCTTGACGAATTTCAAACTACGATAAAAGAATTATTAATAACTTTGCTGTACATATTTATTAATAATTACCTGTAATAGAGTTTAAAATAATTTTATTAAAAATTTTCAAGAGATTATGTACTTTCTAACATTAAATATGATCTGTTTTAGAATATCCGCAGTAATCGGGGCATCCGCAGTAATACCCACACTTACCCTAGCGCGAAGTAAACGGATGACGTTTAATGCGAGACACGTTCGCGCAGTCCTGTCACAAAATTTAATTTTCGGTTATGTTTATTTTCCCGTTGTTAACATAAAATAACAGATAGTAGATTTTGAAATAAATGCGTATTTCTTTGGTCTACACCATCCCGCTTTATTTATTTGTGTCTTCCATTATAAATCCGTTGATCTATTTACTTTGGACAAGACTTTCATCTGAGTATTCTGGTTTCATAACCCTTGAAATACATAACATTCGTTTCCATTCTTTTCATTACTACTCTAGTTTCCCGCTTTATTTATTTGTGTTTTCCATTATAATTATCAATGGATTTATATATAAATCCGTTGATTTATTTACTTTGGACAAGACTTTCATCTGAGTATTCTGGTTTCCTAACCCTTGCCATCTCTTCGAAATACATAACATTTGTTTCCATTCTTTTCATTACTACGCTAGTTTCCCGCTTTATTTATTTGTGTTTTCCATTATAATAATCAATGGATTTATATATAAATCCGTTGATTTCTTTACTTTGGACATTACAAGTTTATCGTTTATAGTGGCAAAATTATTATGATTTTTTTTAGGTTCATTGTAATAAAAGTCATTTGACATTTATCCTTTGTGTCATTTTCGCTACAGCATCGCGAACAGAACCGATCGCGCGGATTTATATAATTATGACAATCATAGGCAGATGGTGCCACAGTGGTGTTTCAACATGAATTGGAAGTGTTCTAGACGGGAACCTGTGGCTTGACAGTGCCCCCACCATATTCACGAAATACTGTAGAATCGTAGCGATGTAAAAAAGCCAGCCCTAGTGAGCTCGAATGCAATCGAAACTCGATCGGCCACAATCGTTTGAGCCGTGCGAGGCTAGCTTCAGTCAGTGGGCAGCGCCTCGATATCGACCAGAGGGCAGAAACTAAGATAGGAACTTCCGGAATAACGTTTAGACCGGAAGCAACAGGCTTTCATAATTTAGGTGGCGTTGCTGTCGCGGTATAGTTGTGTTTGTGTCTGTTGTTGCGATATTCGCTGGTGTAAATCCGTATATTATGTGAAGTTAGCCATAAGACATATAGCGGATTCGGGAACCTGCTCTAGTGCGTGTTGCGTGGCCGTTTGGGTCCTCTGGATCCTTGGTAGGGAATTCGGCGAGGGTCGACGCCCGTGGAGTGCTAAGGCACTCTGCTCCTTGGACGCAGATGTTTGAATGGTAAATATAATGAAAATAATAATAAGATTGGAATAAAACTACTTGAACTTAGCAAATTTGTAACTGTAATGGAAGAAAATAAACGATTTTAAAACACAATTTCAATCTGAACAGAACTTTTATTTATACGACTACTCGTGATGGCTTTCCAGGCTCAAGTGACGCTTTCCAAGCGAACGCTCTTACAACTGTTTTTCATTTTTACAAAATGTCCTTAACAACTAAGCCAAACAAACTAAATTCCTCTTGGCCGATTTTGAGAATCAAGCGTTTAACAACATAGCCCTGGAATTTCACCTAGGAGAAAGGATCAAAGTGCGGTTCATTTATTCAAAACACCCGTTTCCAAGGGGGTATCGATTAATTTATAATCTTGAAGTCCTCTCATTAAAGGATCTCTAACTATTTTCAAACACCTCGGCCTTGTGCGAACTTCACTTTGTCTCCTTTTCCCATTACATTCAGGTAATTCAATCTGAACTTCGCGCTTCCGAAGCTTATACTGCACGCCGCTAGACGGGAGTCGCAACACTTCCCCCCTTATACAAAAGGTGTTTTCCAATGGAAACAGCTTTTCCAAAATTACGCTTATCAATGTCGACTCACATTAATTTAATCTATACATAAACGTCTCACAGTGAAGCTTTCCTGAGCCTCCCCTCCTCGCCTCCCCACAGTAGCCGAGCTACTCGGTCCACCCGGTTTCCCGCGAAGATTGCGATTCGAAAGACAAATACAGTAAATTTATTTTGCTCTCTTTCTGTCTATTCAAATAGAATCGCGCGGTTTAATTCCAAAGGCCCTTAATAAAACTGATTATTGCCGTGTTCCTTAATAAATCGTTAACACCAACGTTCTGTATTATACGCGTCCCTGGCGGTGTCTTTAATCCACTATTCTGCATTTCATTGACTCGCGCTCCGAAAACATCTACATTTTATTCCTGGTATTAGTACGGCATTCAAACTATGGACATTAAATGACTGCGCGAAAATTTTTAGAAGATCAATTAATTCGTTTAAAGTTTCTGGCTCTCGTCGATTTGACAACGCTAAATTGGCATGTCTGTCGATCCTACCCCGAATTAGGAATAGAAGAATAGAGAGATAAGATTTAAGAACAGGATTCGCTAAATCCGATGATTTTGTTGAGGAACTACACTCGAGCAAGACGACTCGCTACTTAATTAGGACAAATTAAAGACAGGTGGATCCAATCGTATCGGGAAAAAGTTCAGTTCGCGCAACTGTGACTCGTCACCGGGAATTTCTAAATTAGCAGCAACAACCGTGGCTGGGCAGGGCAAAGGATACTCTGACTCAGGCGGATCAATGAAATAATCACTGATTTGTGTCGGCAAAATACATAATGTTCGAGATTGTGAGAAAGTAATAGGGCGCTTTACTTGCATCGTTTCAGCAGATATATCCTCGACTTCGAAAACCCCGTAAGCAACCCGAACGTAGTTGTCGTCTCTTACGTTTTAATAAATTTTTACTTCTACGCAACATTTTCATAGTGTAAATACGGAACTCTATCCTATCCACTAATAACTAAACTCAATGCAACGACAAACTGTAGAACTTTAACTTAACAATTGGACCATAAATTGAGTATTTTAATTAAACTACGATCTCTCACACAGTTGCAGACGAGTGTTTGATGTCGCCCCGTTGTCCTGATTGATCTCAGCGAGGAAGGTCCTGTGGTCGTGTGCGTGTGGCTTCAGAAAAAACTGGTACGGTCGTCCGAAGTCACTTCCCTCTGGCATTCACCCGTGTTCCGGGGGAAACCGTCCAAAAACCCAGGAAAGAGGGACTGCACAAGTTGGCCGATGGCTGCTCTTGGAATCCTGCGTCCACGAGCCGGCGAATTTGAAACATCCCACCGCTGTCACCAATTTTGTTGCGTGGCCGTTTGGGTCCTCTGGATCCTTGGTAGGGAATTCGGCGAGGGTCGACGCCCGTGGAGTGCTAAGGCACTCTGCTCCTTGGACGCAGATGTTTGAATGGTAAATATAATGAAAATAATAATAAGATTGGAATAAAACTACTTGAACTTAGCAAATTTGTAACTGTAATGGAAGAAAATAAACGATTTTAACACACTATTTCAATCTGAACAGAACTTTTATTTATACGACTACTCGTGATGGCTTTCCAGGCTCAAGTGACGCTTTCCAAGCGAACGCTCTTACAACTGTTTTTCATTTTTACAAAATGTCCTTAACAACTAAGCCAAACAAACTAAATTCCTCTTGGTCGATTTTGAGAATCAAGCGTTTAACAACATAGCCCTGGAATTTCACCTAGGAGAAAGGATCAAAGTGTGGTTCATTTATTCAAACACCCGTTTCCAAGGGGGTATCGATTAATTTATAATCTTGAAGTCCTCTCATTGAAGGATCTCTAACTATTTTCAAACACTTCGGCCTTGTGCGAACTTCACTTTGTCTCCTTTTCCCATTACATTCAGGTGATTCAATCTGAACTCCGCGCTTCCGAAGCTTATACTACACGCCGCCAGACGGGAGTCGCAACACAGTCAAAGCGTTAATTGAACGCAATTCAGCGAATGTATACATTCCCTAGTCAATGTATGCACACACTGATTTGATTGGCTAAAATATTTACATAGATATACATATTTTTTAACTAAAGTTAAGAAATATTCGTTATATTTAAATAGATCAAGAACGATTACAGTGGTTCAAAATATACAACTGAACTTCTATAAGAACATTTGGGAATGTTTTGAGAGAAATTGGGGTTATGTGACGCGCGCAACGCAGCGTTGTGAGGAAAACGACTACCGCGGTAGTCGGATGAGAGTGGGGCCGGCTACCAGCGTCTGAACCAATCAACGCCAAGAGGAAAATTCACCGACGCCAGCGCCAAGCCAAGCCAAGTGGAGTGGCGCCACTTGACTGGTTTGGCGCTGGCGTCAGTTCACACACGTTTTCACCACTCCTGTAGGTGTTTCTCCTTCCATCATTGCGGTTTCTGTCCGCCAAAACCTTGAAGCGAATATGGTGCGTGCTTATTCATAGTGGAGGGGGAACACGCCACGCATGCGCGTGATGACGCCGTGGCGTCCAACCAATCAATGCCAAGATGAGAACGATGAGAAACGTATCGACCCCAGCGCCAAGCCAAACCACGAATCCAATTCGTACACATTCGAAGGCGACGTATCCGATTCGTCACTTGACTTGGCGCTGGCGTCGATTCGTGCTCGTCACGCACACATATAACGCCATACACGCTGACACATTTCCTACAAACGCTGGGCAAAGAGGAGATATAATAAGAGGCGTCACTCGACAAGGACAGAAATAACCTAGGGAAATCACTACACAACCAATTTAAATGCCCATTCGGCCCCATTCGGCAATGATCGGTAAACTTCGGCAATAATTAGCCAATTGCGTTAAGGTACATCTTGTCGATTTGAATATCCCGCTCGAATGTACAACCAATTTAAATGCCAAGGTCAAGTAAGGACTTCAAAGGTTCCGTCCGGAGTGACGCCTCTTATTATACCTACTCTTTGCGCTGGGTGTAGCTCGTTCGTTTTTTCTACTAATGCCTCTGACAATGAGCTTTTTCCAAACAAACGACAAACGGGGTACTTTTCAGTCGTCTCATCTCTCATTGGCTGTTTCTTCATGACGAGATAATCCTGCGCGGCTTGGTACGCACCCACGCAATCTGCGCAGCGTTATGTCCACACCAGAGACCAGCCAATCAAAGAACGGCACGAGAAGAAGGACGCTTCTGGTCGTTCCCAATCGGAACAAGTTCAGAGAGAGCATACAGCATGCAACATAAAAAACTGGGAATTGTAATAATAGTTGTACCCATATTATTTACGAAATATATATTTGTCACTGTTAATTTGTGTGAAAATCATTTCCCGCGCATAGTTTTCTGCAAGCTGGCTACATTGGAGACTGCTCTGCAGTTTATTTCGTTCATCCGAATGCGAAGGTTGCACTACACCAGGGCAGTTCTTGGTGGCCGAATACGATACAAGATTGCTCGCATGTGAAATCCTATGTAATCGGTGCTAGAAAACCCTAGAAAACATGCTGCACTGGCACCGTGCTGAGGCAGCACCGGCATATCGCAAAACTGCGCCAGTGCAGTGCCAGTGCGTGCCTGCCGAATCCGCTAGTATACTGTCTTATAAGTGAAATGCTAGTGTTTACATGTGTTTACTGTTTAATAACTAACTTACAATGAATGTGCAGAAGAATGGAGCAACTGCAAAGAGGGTGACAGGTAAGATAGTTTTATGTACGGTCTGAGTTACATTTGAGACACTTGTTTATTTGAATATTCGTGATGTTCTTATATTTTTAGGTTATAAACTCTATTATCAAAAACTTTCAATTTACTGTAAAAAATATTAAAAATGATTTTGAAATGCACTCGTTAAATGCTATTAAGAGACAGAAAAATGATTTTTGTTAGCTGCAGGGAGAGGACCAACAGTACATTGGCGATGCATAGTGCCATGTTGTACTTCGAACAGCAATATAGAGACACAGCTTCTATAAGAATGTGATAAGGAGTAAACAATGGTTGAACTGAGTACGGTTCAGGCAAAGTGCACCAGGCTGATACGGGTGTCGCAGGTATGCATGATGTAATACTGGTAATAATTATGATAATTACAATAATAATAAGTAAAATATCCTTTATGTTGTATATAGAACTCATCGGTTCCTGCTTGGGGTGAAATCTGGCTATGATGTATCGGTCAACAATATACTGCCCGTATAACATTCCCCTGACCTCCATGTGCGTCTCAAGCGCCTACGATGCACGCATATTTACGTGAAGTTTAAAGTTAATTGTCTCGAAAACGAAGAGGAACACCATGTATATGAAGGTCGCGAACGAAGGAATATATATGTACATACATGAACAATGTGGTATAAGTAATTAATATAACTACTTAGCACTATAGCGTTTAAGCAAACTGTTAAATTGAATACAAGGAACATTTTTCAAGGAAAAATCTGAGCCAGTCACTAATCCTTATCTCTACTTGTATTTTTTACAATTAAGTATCTTATACGAAATGTAGAGTAAGAGATATATTTGTTGGCATTATCAATTATTGTTGGCAAAATAATATCCAATTATGCCAATAATAATAGAAAAAATCGGAAGGTTTAGATAAGAAACTTCAGGCGAATGAGAAATATTTAATTACATTCAATTATTGCAAATTTAATTAAATGTTTTTCTTTAACACCTGAATTTCGTATCCAAATATTCTTAACATGTCAACAAATGTATCTCTTATTCTATATTGCAATACGCAGATTCTGACCGTATTTCAATTTTCCCGGTTTGGGTCGCCATATTTAATTTTAGTTCTAAACACAATCTTTCATAAATTAGATGGCGTTGAAATACGGATCCAAAACTTTTGCTGGAGATTCTGCCCCCTGACTGTATTCGTAATTTAGTTCAGTAGCAATGGAACGTATTCCAAGGTATAAGGCGTTAATTATTGTTAAGCACAAGCGTGCAATAGCGCAATTGCGCATATCGTGAATTATATCTTTAAAATGTTCAATATTACTGTCAATAAACATTCAATACATTACATGAATTGGCGACGAGATGTGTAAGAACCAGACACGTGTTGCTTTTTGAGGTTAGTCACGCACGTGGTGTGGTTGTGTATAATTATTCATTAATTATTTAAAATGACTTTACACGGCGTATTGCCTAAATTTGAGCACAATGAGGACTGGGAGCTATATGCAGAGCAATTGCAGCAGTGTTTTGTTGCTAATGATGTGGTCGAGGAAAAGAAGAAAGTGGCTATTTTATTGACTGTAATCAGTGCCGCAGTGTATAAGACACTGAGAGATTTGTGCCTCCCAGAGAAACCTCAGGTAAAGTCATTTGAGGATCTCGAGAAATTATTAAGAGCTCATTTCCAGCACCGTCAGGCAGTTTTTCGAGAGCTGATTAAATTTTATACTGCTACTCAAGCTAATGGAGAAAATATTGCTGATTGGTACGCTCGAGTTAAGAGCTTATTAGTTTCGTGCAAGTTTGGAAATAATTTGGAAACGACCTTCAATGACAAGTTCGTGACCGGCCTTTCGAACACGAAAGTTCTCAACCGCTTGTGCGAGGAGGATGAGACTAAGACCCTGCAGAAGATGCTCGACCGCGCTATAAAAAGGGAAGCTGTTTTGGTTTGCCAGACGCAGGAGGTGAATCAACTGAAACTCCAGGGCAAGAAGCTGGAGGGTTCTGCCAGGAATCCGAAGAGTGCAACAGCTGCCGCGGTTTCGTCAAAAGCCGTTCGTAAAGAGGCTGTAAAGGACACTAAGAAGAGTTATGCGTGCGGAGGGACTGCCCATGATTTTAAAGCATGTAAATATAGGCAGTACAAGTATAAGAGTTGTAGAAAGGTAGGGCATTTGGCCAAGGTTTGTACCAAGGATCAGTCTCAAAATTTTATAGAAGCTAATAGCGATAGGAACAGTAATAGTGATAGTGACTTGTTAGACCGTGGTAGTGAATTAGGGTTATACGAATTAAGTGATAATAGCACTGGCCCGATAACAATTCAGTTAAAGGTTGATGGCGAAAGCGTGGAGTGGGAATTAGACAGTGGTGCATCAAGGACTGTGATCCCACGTTGGTTGTACGATAAAGCCTTCCGGCACAAGGAGTTGCGACAAACTGAAACTGTTTTGAAAAGCTATTCTGGAAACAAATGTTCCCTCTTTGAAAATTCGAAGTTTGTGTCCAGTATGGTAGTTTCAAGGAAGTAGGTCGAGAGTAGTAGGTCGAGATTGGATAAAGAGACTTGATTTAATTAAGATAAGTTTTACTATAAATCAGTTTTTAAAGGATGTTAAATACCCCTTACCTCGAATAGAAGAACTTTCTGCAGCACTCAGGGGTGGGAAAGAATTTACTAAGCTTGATCTTTCCCAGGCATATAACCAGTTTGTGTTGGACGACCGATCCAGTTTGCTTTTGGCTTGGAGTACTCACAAGGGTATTTTCAAGGTAAATAGAATGCCCTTTGGTGTCAAGCCTGCTTGTTCTATTTTTCAGCAAAAAAAATTGAAAAGGTTTTACAAGGCTGCAAGTCCGTAATAGTTTTTTTAGACGACATAGTGGTTACTGGTCACACGAGGGGTGAACACCTTGAAAATTTAAGGGAAGTACTTGACCGACTATCAAAGGCAGGGTTTAAGGTCAATAGAGATAAGTGCGAGTTTTTCAAGTCCGAAATCAGTTACCTAGGGCACGTAATTAGTGCAGAGGGTTTGCGGAAGGATGCCGACAAGGTTCGGGCAATTGTGGAGGCGCCGGTGCCCGTTAACACGAAGCAAGTCCGAGCATTCGCGGGACTAGCAAATTACTACATTCGTTTCGCACCGGGTTTGTCAGCAATATTGCGTCCCATGTATAATTTGTTAAAATATGGTGTCAAATTTGTCTGGACCAAGGAATGCAAGGAAGCATTCGTTAGAGCTAAGGAATTGTTAGTGTCGGACCAAGTTTTAACGCATTTCTCACCGGATATACCGGTTAAGTTGTCGTGTGATGCGTCCGAAAATGGAATAGGAGCAGTGTTGTCACATGTGTACAGCGACGGCAGTGAACGGCCAATAGACTGCAGCGCTGGGCAGTTTATTTGTCAAATTTCGACTACACGGTCAAGTATATTAAAGGCGAAAATAATGTTAAGGCCGATTGTTTGTCAAGATTGCCAACCGGCAAAATGTCTAGTGTTAAGGAATGCGGGGGTTATTTAAAATTTATCTACGAGCAAGCAGCGTTGGTTGTAGATGCAGCTCGAGTAAGAACGGAAACTAGGCGCGATCCTATTTTAAGTAGGTTGTATGACCATGTTAGTAAAGGTTGGAATAGTAAAATAGCTGTCGAAGAGGAGGATTTAAAAGCGTATTACTCCAGGCGAGAGGAGTTAACCATAGAAGAAGGAATCGTAATGTGGGGTTATCGCGTAATAGTACCTAATAAGTTAAGGTTGCGCATTTTAGAGGAATTACACAGCACTCATTTAGGGACAGTAAAAATGAAAGGTTTGGCTAGGTCGATTTGTTGGTGGCCCGGGTTAGACAACGACATAGAAAAATTTGTCAAAGGTTCTAGAGCGTGCAATTTACCTTCACCGGATCCTAGGAAATCGAAGTTGAGTTTGTGGCCGCAAGCGAAGGAAAATTTCGAAAGAGTACACGTTGACCAGTTCGGTCCGGTTGGAGGCCGAAATTTCTTGATCCTGATTGACGTTTTCAGTAAATGGATTGAGGTATTTCTTATGGATTCGATCGACAGCCAAAGCGTGTTAGAGAAGTTAAGGGAGGTCTTCGCTCGTTTTGGTATTCCGAAAACAATAGTGAGTGATAACGGCCGACAGTTTGTTTCGTTTGAGTTCGAAAATTTTTGTAAGCGCAATGGCATAGTCCACAAAACGTCAGCGCCTTACCATCCCGAAACTAATGGTGCTGCAGAAAATGCGGTCGGAGTGATCAAAAGAGGACTGATTAAAATGTTAAGCGATACAAAGAACTGTAAGGAAATAAGTACACTTTTAAGTAGGGTACCTGTTAGGGTACAGGAATGCGGTACATTCTAGTACCGGCGAGTCTCCAGCAGTATTAATGTTAAATAGGCGCGTGCGTATTCGATTAGATATGTTAAAACCTAACGACCGTAGTGCTAGTAGTAGGGCGAGAGATCATCTAGTCACATATCATGGAGGAAAAAGGTTGCAAAATTTCGGCGAAGGGGAGAAGGTGTACGTCCGCGATTATAGACAAGTAAATAAGAAAAAGTGGATAGAAGCTGTGGTTTTGAACTATGAGGGCAAGAAGGTTTATCGATGTGAAGTTGAATCTGGAAAGGTTTGGAGAAGGCACGTCGATCAGATTAAAGCACGAGAATTAGAGCAAACGGACCCATCAGAAGTGGTCGCACCCCAAGAGCAGAAGGTGGAAGAGTCACCGGTCGCAGTCGCTGCGAGCGCTAATGATGCCGATAACTATCCAGGGAGTCGTCCACCGGAGTGCGTGAAGAGCAGACCGCGAGAACCAGTAGTGGCAGGAGGCAAGGCGTTGGAATCGGCTGTTGCGCCCGTTACGGCGGCCGCCTAGCGGTGATTTGTAACAAGAGAGCAGACTGATTCGTAATTTAGTTCAGTAGCAATGGAACGTATTCCAAGGTATAAGGCAGCGCCTTCCAACTTGCCTCTTGAGAGGCAAAAGCCATCCCCCACCACCATCCGCCGTCACCATGGCGCGAAGTCGCGGCCGAGTCAAAATAACTAATCCGATCTCTTCCCGCGTGAATACAATTGTCGTCTTTTGTTTTACGACTCGCGCATTCAATACATACTATTTGCTGTGACTGCTATCTGTAGACGCGTGGAGCTAATAGATCCATTGCCAATTAAAGCATTATTTTTAAAGGCTTTTTGTAATAATTTAGTAGTGTGTGCTTGGTCTGTGTGTTTACTAATGTGCTCAGTGTGTGATTGTTTTTTCATATTTTTTAATTTTACTTTAATTATAATGCCTAAAGTAACTACAGGTAAATATCGATTTTCTACATTGGACTTGGAAAGTGATCTTCTGTTTGTTAGAGAATCCGGTGATTATGTCAAATGTATAGTTTGTAAAACTGTTCTACAGTTCAAAAAAGGTTCTAATATTTCGCGACATTATTATACACATCACGAAGCCCAATATAAGAATTATTCGAAAGAACAAAGACTGCAGTTACTTAAAGCATACAGAAATGAAAACGGTGATTCAAGTGAGCAGACTCGTGTTGATAAGGCACAAAGCCTAAGTCAGAGCCAAAGCATAAGTGCTTCGTATCAAGTTGCATGGGAAATTGGCCGCGCGAAGAAAAGTTTTAATGAGGGGGAATTCATACAAAAATGTGCAATTTCAATGGCCAGATCTTTTAACAATAATATGGCCATTAAACAGTTCGAAACTGTTCCTGTATCTCCCCAAACGGTATCGCGACGTCTGGTAGATATAGATGAACATTTAAATAACAAACTCCGTACCTTAATTCAAACGTGTGCATATTTTTCACTATGCTTGGATGAAAGGACGGATATAAGTGATATAGCACAATTAGCTATTTTTATTCACGTAGTACAGCCCAATTTTTCAGTTAATGAAGAACTACTTGCATTAACTCCTTTACACAACACCACAAAAGGAGTTGATATATTCAATAGTTTGATAGGGGGGAACCACGTGACGTGCGCGAGAGAAGTACGTGTGTATGCAGACAGGCGAAAGAAATAGACGAAAAGTGTGGCAAAAGTGCGCAGAAAATAACGAGGTCGGGTGAAAAACACGGGGAGAAGACAAGGTTCCGGTGGACAGTATAATCGACAGTTAATAAAGTGTCGAAGTGTGAAATAAAAGGTGAAGAAGAGAAGGTGTGAAACGAGTGCAGGAAGTATAAGAGACGTGGCAAGGATAAGTGACATCTACGGGAGTGGAAAAAGTAAGAAGACAAAACGGAGACAGCAGTAGGTAAAGAAGAGCAGAGACTAATGAACCGAGCAGGCGAAGGCGGGGAAGTGCAAAAGGAAACGAGAAGAAGGGAGGAAGACCATCGTTGGCAGAACAGCTGGGAAGAAGTAGAGCGGGCAGCGAAGGCTCGATACTGGACACGTTCAAGAGGAAACGGGAGGGCGAGGAGGAGCAGGAGAGGTTAAGGGCCGAAAAGGAAATAGAGGAAGAATTCCTAAAAGCGAGGAAAATAGGGAGGTCGCCTCCGACGAAGAAAACTGAGGCAGTTATAGAAACTGCGGTAACGCCGGTCTGCCAGGAGACGGAACAGGACAGAGAAATGGATAAATTAGACAAATTGATAGAAGTAGTGATGGCAGTTAAGAATGGATTGGAGGAACTGAGAAAAGATAATAGAGAGCTGAGGGACGAGTGGAAGAGGAGGGATGAGATATGGGAAAAGGAAAGAAAGAAAATGAGAGGTAGGATAGAAGTACTGGAGGACAGGAAGGATCAGGCAGAGAGGCTGACAGAAAGACTGGAGGGGCTAGAAAGGAAGGAAGAGGCAGGAGAAAAAAGAGAGAGAAGAAATAATATTACCCTAGGGGGAGAGGATTTACCGCAGAAAGAGACGCCGAAGGATACGGTGGAGTATGTGTTAAGGCACGAATTGCAGGTAGAAGCAGAAATGGAGGAAGCCTACTGGGTAGGAAGGGGAGAGGAAAGAGGGCTACTGATAGCGAAGTTAAAAAGCTGGCAACAGAAAAGAGCAGTAATGCTAAAGAAGAATACATTGAAAGATAAGAGGCTGTTTATTGACAATGATCTGACGAAAAAGGAAAGGGAGATACAAAAAAATATTAAAGATATCGCCAAAGCGGAAAGGGAGCAAGGGGCAAAGGTGAAAATTGGATACAGGAAAGTAAAAATCAACAATAAGACATTTATTTGGAAAGAGGATGGTGGACTGAAGGAAGTAAATTTTTGGAGTCGGCAAAGTTCTGTGAACCTCTAAATTATTGGAGGATCACAGCGCTTACAAGGACAACCAACGCACGACAAAAGGCAGTACCAACACCCGTTCCCCGCGCGCCTGCGTATGCAGATATGCGGTGAGAGGGGGGACACGGATTTGGAAAAGGAATAGATACATTTAAAATAGGCTACTGGAATGTAGCAGGTTTATTGATCAAAGACAAACAGTTTTAGGATTTCTTACAAGATCTCGACGTAATAGGATTAATAGAAACGTGGATTGAAGAGAAACAATGGGAAGGATTGAAAGATAAATTGCCACAAGAATTCTCATGGAAATGTAAATATCCACTAGAGAGAGAAAAAAGGGAGAGCGATAGGCGGAATTATCACAGGCGTAAGAAAGGGCATAGAAGAGGAGGAATCGAACGCAGGAACGGAACATATTCAAGAGCGAAGAATCAGGATATAAAATGAAAAATGGAGAGTAATAACAGTGTACAGCAGAGATATGAAGGAGACGAAAGAAGAGCTAGACCAGATAATAGAGGAGAGGGAGGTGGAGAAACTAATAATCGGAGGAGATTTCAATGCAAGAATTGGACAGGAAGGAGGCGACTTTAGAATAGAAGAAAAGCATGACGTAAGGAGATCAAAAGACAAAGTTAAAAACACGGAGGGAAAGGTGTTATTAGAGATGGTGGAGGAAAGAGGATGGAATATTCTGAACGAAAATATGGAGGGAGATGTGAAAGGAGAGTACACATACACGGGTCCGAGAGGCAGCACGGTAATTGATTATATACTAACAAATGTCGAGGCGAAAGAAGATATCAAGAAATTCACAGTGGAAGATAGAGTTGAGTCAGATCATATGCCTCTGATAGCAGAACTATATAGGGGAAATAAAATGAGAGACCGAGGGGGAAATCAGGAGGGGAGGTGGAGAGAGAGAAGAGTCTGGACAGAGGAAAGAAAGAGAGAGTTTCAAATGGAATTAAACAAAATAAACTTTAATAGGACAGAGATGAGTGAAATGGTAGGAAAAATAAATAATGCAGTACGGAAAGAAGAAGTAAAAATAAAGAAATGGAATTTGGGCAGCTTTAAGTGGAGATATTCGAACTGTACAAAAAAGAAAAGAGAAACCAGGAAAGCACTGAGGAACTGGAGAAGAGGGGCAAAGGAGACAAAGAAGACTATCAGAAGAAAAGAAGGGAGTACAAAAAAGTGTGTGAAGAAAGGAGAAGGGAATTACAAGAAAGTATAGAAAATGAGATAATACAATTAAAGGGAGAAAACTAAATATGGGAATATATAAATAAACAAAGAAAGAAAAGAATAGGTATTTCCAATAAAATAGATTTAAAAGAATGGAAGGATCATTTTAAAACATTGCTAGAAGGCGTCAACTGTAAAAAAGAAGTAGAGGAGTACGAAGAAATAGACAACACGGAAGGAGAAGAGGAAGAGGAAATAACAGAAGCAGAAGTAAAAGAACAAATCAGAAAACTAAAAAAAAGAAAGCAGCAGGGGAAGACAAAATAGAAAATGAAGCCTGGATTTACAGTAACGTGAAAATAGTAAAAAGGATCACAGAAATTTTCAGTAAAGTGTGGAAGGGAGAAGGATTCCCGGAGAGATGGAAAGAAGGGGTGATTTCACCAATATTCAAAAAAGGAGATAGAGAAAAAGTAAACAACTACCGGGGGATAACGATCCTAAACACAGCGTACAAAATATATGCTATGGTCCTAGAAAAAAGATTAAAAGAGGAACTGGAAAAGAACCACATAATACCAGAAACGCAAGCAGGATTCAGGAGCGGTAGGTCGACAACAAATAACATTTTTATTCTGAACTATGTCTCTAACAGAGAAATACAGAAAAAAGGGGGAAGCTGTATACGTTTTTCGCGGACCTAAGCGCTGCATTTGACAACGTAGATAGAGTAAAACTTCAGAACATAATGAAGAGAATGGAAATAAGTAAACGCTTGAGAATGAGAATCGCAGAAATTTACAAAGAAACAAGAAATACAATAAAAGTAAACGGAGAAATGTCATCCAAATTCTGGACAACAAAAGGGGTAAGACAGGGATGCCCACTGAGTCCAACGTTATTTACAATATATGTAGCGGACTTGGAGGAAATCATGAGGAAAAACCAAGCAGGAGGAGTTAGAGTAGGAAAAGAAAAAATCTGGACACTAGCATATGCGGACGATATAGCGTTACTGGCAAATGAACCAAAGGATCTTAAGGACATGATACGAAGATTCGGAAAATACCTTGAAAGGAAAGGGTTACAACTGAACGCAGAGAAATCTAAGGTGCTGATTTTCCATAAAGGAAGAGGAAAGAAGAAGAGAGAAGAATGGGGCTGGCAGGGGCACAGTCTGGAAGAAGTAAATGAGTTCAAATACTTGGGGTATAATTTTCAGAAAAACGGAGGCAGTGAGGTGCACATAAGGGAAGTCATAAAGAAAGTTAGAATAGCAATGGCGCAGATATGGGGAATAGGACAAAGAATGTTCAAGAACAATTTTGAGAGAAGAATGAGGATATTCAGAAGCATAGTGAAAAGTATCTTGCTGTACGCGTCAGAAATTTGGGGCTGGATGGAAGCAGAAAAGGTAGAGAAGATACAGGAGAAATACATAAGGTGGACGTTAGGTCTGGACTTTAATACACCAGCATATCTAATTTTGGAGGAAACAAAAACGGACAAAGTAAGGATAGAAGCGGGGAAAAGAGCAATAAAATATGAGGAGAAAGCGAAACGGCTGAACAAGAATAAAATAATACAAGAATGCTGGAGGGAAATAGACGCGAAGCAAACAGAGAAAAAGTCGAAGTGGGAGGAAATGAGAGATGCATACTACAGGCAGAAAATGATGGATATCCAAGAAATGGAAATAGAAAGAAGGCGGGGACGAGAGTTCGCTGAGGAACTAGCGCAAAGGGACAGGGCAGAGCAGGTTCAATGGCAATACGACAGAATACAAGGAGGCAGATACAACACACATTACACAGAAATCAGGGATGACCAAAGAGCAAATTACCTAGACGGAAACTACAGAGGCAGAGACCAAAGCATGATTGCTAGGTTCAGATGTGGAAACGAAGAGCGGGGGAGTAAGTACTGGAAGGAGGAAAAAGACACAGTATGCAGACTATGCAATGGGGCTAGAGAGACGCTGAGTCACAATGCTACAAGACTGTAAGGAGCTGAAAAGAGAGAATTCAACGATCAGAGCGATTCTAAAGGGAGAAGAAGAAGGAGCGGAGTGGATGCGAATGGTTCTGGAAAAAATGAGAAGAAAAGAAAAACAAGATGAAGGAAGAAATCAAATCGGCGCATCCCTGAGTTAACAGTCCTAGAAACACTTACACATATAACACATGTAACCCCATTTTGAGGCCGAAAGGCAAAAAATAAACCTATTTACTACTACTACTACTACAATTCACTAGTTTGGTAATGCAAGTAGAAAATTATTGTACAAATTTTGATAAATGTTCATGCATTGTAACCGATGGAGCACCGTCCATGACTGGGAAAGATAAAGGGCTAGTTGGATTGTTAAGAAAAATATCCATAAAATGTTATATATTTCATTGCATAATACACCAAGAAGTATTATGCACAAAATCTTTAAGAGTTTCGTCAGTAATGAAATTAGTTATGCGGGTTACTAATCTTGTTAGAGGAGGTAACCGCTCGTTGAATCATCGAAAATTAAAATTATTTTTAAAGGATAAAGGTGCCACGTATAATGATTTATCATTGCACGCGGAAACTCGTTGGCTAAGCGCCGGTAAAACTTTAGAACGTTTCTTTGCAATGCGCAAAGAATTAGTTATGTTTCTCAAATCTGAGATTACAAGTGTTACGACAGATATTGTATCAGAATTAGAAACCCATGAATTTCTGTGTGGATTGGCATTTCTAACTGATATGACGTGCCACCTTAATGACTTAAATATTAAACTACAAGGTAGGGGAAAAAATATTGCTCACTTATTCGGACATATAAATGGCTTCCGTCGAAAATTAGAATTGTTCGCGACGCATTTTGAAAACGAAGAACTGTTACATTTTCTTCGTTGCAAGGAAATTAAGAACGAATTTTCTAATGTACAGTCCTCCCCATTTCGGCAAAATATATTAGACATTTTAAAAGAATTTAATGATAGATTTGTAGATTTTCAAAATTTAAAAAATGATATTCTATTGTATAGAAATCCATTAACTGTTACAGTTAACGATCAAAATCCAGATCTTCAATTAGAATTATGTAATTTACAAGAAGATCCCGTGTTTGTGTTGATGCAAGAAATACAGGACGACTTTTTCAAATTGTTACCTGCAGATAAATGTCCAAAATTGCGAAGCTTTGGATTAAAAATGTTTTCAATGTTTGCATCGACTTATATATGTGAAAGTAGTTTTTCGACCATGAAATTAATTAAATCCAATGAACGTAATTCATTGAGTGAAATTTCATTGGTAAGTGCGTTGCGAATTGCGACCACAGAATTAACTATTGATATTCCTGAAATAATTCGAAACAAGGAATGAAAATATTTTGTATTGGATTTTTCATTATTTTTGCAATGCCATCAAGTCCGATTAAGTGAATTATACACGAAGTTTGATGGAATAATATATACTTCTATAGTAAAGTGCATGTAGTAGGTAAAATGCAAGCAATGTTTATGCTTTTTATTCTTTCTTATGCTTCTTATTCTTCTTTATGCTTTAGTACTTATGCTTATTTAATAGGCACTGCATATCTTTCTGTTTTTTTTTATTTGAATGACGAGATGGGCGGGTGTTTGTAACTCCTATGATGATAAAATCGTTCTGATATCTGTATATATGAATTACAGATTTTGAACTGTCACTTCTGAGGAGTTTTTATAAATAAATAAAAGATTGATAAGAAAGTATTCGTAGGAAATGATAGTCATTGGCTTGCTGTTGTCGCGCGCGTCACTAAAAGCCAGTTCAGAGTAACAAAATATTGTCTGTAGACATGTCTCCGCAGACAATCCGTACACATTACGTACATGCGTTTGCAGTCTAGATACATTTTCTAGCGACATCGCTAGGTGTCGGCTTACAATGTAGAACATCTACAAACAATGTCTGTCAGTCTGGACTGGCCTCTACGGTTATGTTTGGTACATGAACATCGACCGTTGATCGGCATCGCGCGTGGCGTCTGAGCTTCCTTGTCTACGGAACTGTCACGGTCTCCTTTTAAGCGTCGCGAGGTTTCCTTGACAACAAGTCACGCTGCTGGAAAGAAAGGTTGGAAGGGGAAGCAGGCGCGTGAGGGGCCCCTACGCTGGATGGCGTTAATTATTATAAATATATTTATAAATGTGGTATATATTTTGTGGACTCTCGGAAAAGTTTGGTGTTGTGGTGCATTTCAAGACAATAGAAGTGTGAAACAAGCTGAAACTATCTTTAAACCAAATTAAAATTTAAAAACTGATAAAGGTATGTATAAGTTAATAGAGACCTGAAATAGACAAAATTATTGGTACGCAGTCAAAAAGGTTAAGTGCCCGTGGAAAAGAGGTTAGCACAATTAGCTATTGAAAGGAAAAATTGTGCAGTTAACTATAAAATCGTGTTAGAGGACAGTATTATAATTGTAGAAATTTTTTCACCACCCTGTGGGTATTTACCATGGCACGTTACCTTTTCTTTTATTATAATGGGTTAACTTACATAAAATATGTTTATGATTTTCAGATTGCAAAAGTTGGGGTTCCGAATTACCATCATCTATTTTGGCTTACAATATTGCATACACAGGAATAAATGAGGTTATCACTTTTCAGTGGGAACAGAAAGACCCCTTCTTTGTAAGTGATCGAAATATACATCGCTTACAGTTTTACCTTTATCCTCCACAATTAATAATCGACATATATTACAATTTGATTTTTTAGCAACAGAGTGGGACCCATAACAGGATATGTAAATTTTAATGGAATCATCTATAACCGGTAGAATATTTTGTTGGTGTCCAATTTTTACGAGGAATAGCAACCATTTATTTTTTCGGTAATTCCTCATCTTTGAGAATGAAAATATTGAATTATAATTATTATCTTTTAAAGTATCATTATAATTTCCCCTGCAATTCTTGGCAGGAAGACATGAATTCAGTATGATAGATGAGAAGGAACGAAGAGTAAAAATAAGCGACGCAGAGGTATATCAAGTATGCAACATGGGAAGAAGGGATACTCTAAAGCATGCCCTGTCTGTATGCACAAAAGGTTAGGGAAAAAGAGTTCCCTAAAGTATTAAATATTAGGAACATCGTGCAAGTAAAGAATATGTTTTATTTTGTACAGTCAGTCATAAAAATAAGAAAACTCGCACTAATTGAAATGTAATATTATGTTTGAGGTTTAGGAATCGTAGAGGCCTTCGTTAGGGTTGCAGTAAATAGAATATTTAATCAGTTATACGTTTGGATTAGTTGGATACAAAAAGATGTACGTCTGTCGCGTGACTTGTCGCGTTGCGTTCTAAAAGCGAAGTCGGTAGTTCACACTTGAACTATAATACATAGAACTATATTGCATACATTGTACACCTGTGGTCGACTCGTGTCTGACCGCGTAATTCAAAATAAGGATCCCGCCTTTACAAACGCTCCTTAATATCTAGGCAGTACTAAGAACGAGGACTAAATTTTCTTATCACAACATATTATTATTATCATAATTATTTTTATTAATTTCCTTTAATGAATACGTGAAATTTGTAAAAAAGTTTATGTAAAACAAAATGTCCAAAAATGCTACAGATTGTATTAAATAAATGAGCTACACACACAAATAAAGATCTGTAGGGTTAATATAAACATTTAAAAGATAAACGTGAAACCGAAAGGCCGGTAGAGGGCGACTGTGTAGGCGGGAGGCCGGTGGGTAGTGAGAAGCTGATACGGTAGGTATATATATATCGAAGCCGGACTCTCGCAGTGTTGCCATTTTGCCTTCAGCACGGCTAGTACTAGAGTCGGCTGTGCCATGGGGTAATATTATCGATGCGTTTTTTTGTCAGTGGTATCCCCTGTAGGCCTATTCCAACTGTGTTGCGTGATAAAAAATGGATTGGAAAAACGCGTTTTCCTATCAAAATTTTAAATATGTTTGGGAAAACTAGATTTTCGCGCACGTTTAGACGTGCTGGGCATATCTAAAATATTAAGGGGGAGGCTGGACGACGATGTACGGATCAAAGTTAACAGCAAGGAATCGTTTAGCCCTGTACGCTGTTCGGTCTTAATGTTACGCATTTTCGAGAACGAACATTCGCACAAATATGTGGATCCGAACATGGAGAAAATTTGGAGCGCGAAATCCCTAAGTTTGGGGTATGTCGATTCTTCCAGTGTTTTGAAAAATTCGGCTCCTTTTTTTCCCCTCGTTTTCAAAGAAATGTCGTGCTGAAGATCGCACAGTTCTTCTTGATACTCGAGGGCTTGTTCTTCGATTTTTACGGTGAGGGGATTCTCAAAGAGAATTAGATCATTTCTGAGCGAATCGAAGTCAGTGAAACGCTCATCGAACTGGTCTATCACCGATCGAAGAATGTGCAAATGATTATCTAAATCACACTTGTTGTCGAATTCTTCGAAATTAAGCTACATGAGGGAAAAAAGAACAAATTTTTTTCTTTTAACAGGAGATGATTTTGATAAACTACGAGCCTCCTACGGAAATAATCGACGTGGCTGCACAACTGCGAAATAGTTTGGCCGGGATTTTGCAGTTTTAAATTTAAGGTGTTCATATGGTTAGTAAGATCTACTATAAGTGAGAGTTCACAAAGGAAACTCGCATCTGTTAACAAGGGGAAATATTCTTCTGCCTTTGAATTTGGATATTCTTGCAAGAAATGGAAAATCTCATTTCTTATAGCAAAGAATTGGCTTAAACATTTCGCTACACTGAGCCATACTTCACAATGCAAAGAGACATCAGTGTAAGTAGCGTTATATGTTTCAAGAAATTCTATAAATTTCCTGTGAGATAGAAATTTATTTCCGCCTGTTCGAGAAAACGACCTATTAACGACACCTTTTGAGAAATGTCACTAATTAGGCAGGTAACAACGACCTGCTCACTCATGTGGAGCGCGGATCGCGTCCCCTTCCATCGACTCGCGAGCTATGGAGGGGGAAGGCGATTCCTTTCAGGAAATCGACGGAGATTTCCTGGATCGCTCTCTCTGTTCGCGACCTAGTTACGTTCAACACGCACTTTTGCTTGCTTTATACGCATCTCTTGCTTACGCATAATCTTAACAAACTTCCCTCATCTGCTGAGGAACTTGCTTCGCGCTTACGAACTGCTTGCTTGCTTAGCTGCTAACATATAATTAAAAATAACTGCGCTTCTCTCCGCTTAAATAATTAGTGATTTCTTTGTAAATAGTGTAAAGTTTATTTGTGACTTTGTACATAAATTTGAATTATAACAGTAACTGTGATTGTGAATATTAAAGTACAATTAAGTAGTACAATTGTCTTAGTATTCTTTAATAAACTTTAGTTTCCTTACGCTTTAGCGTACTAGAGGATCGGCCTATGTTATAAATAACACCGCCCTTGATAGGCCGCTCCTATTAAATCAAATTTTTCGCGGCCTTCATATGATGTATACTCTTGGGCATGATAACATGAATAGTGCCGTTCAATAGCATTTTTCTTTACTAGGGCAGGCTCAAATCCACAAAGAAAACAAATCGTACGATTACTAATTTTAGCGAAAAAAAAGTTTTCCCATACCTTGTCAAAATTTTGATAATACCTCGGCTCTGTGGACATCTTGATCTGATTCGTGAATTCCGAATTTACTGACAATCAAATGCATTTACATCGTCTATTCGCTCTGAACGAATGGAGATGTCTGACGAAAAGACGTTACAAACAATGTTGTAAGACAGAAAACAGTCTCTGAAACTGTAACGTCTTTTGTTCGGACGAAAGCACCGATAACCGGCATACGAGTCAATTGAACATTTTCGTTCGAATTGTACAAAATGATTTTTCGTATGTCGAGGAGCTTTTGGACTTCGTGCCTTTGCACAACACAACGACAGGGCTGGATATTTATAATGCAGTAGAGAACACTGTTCAAAAATTCCATGTTGATTTATCGAAATGCTCTGCAGTCGTAACCGATGGTGCGAAAGCCATGACAGGTGCCAAAATAGGACTGAACGGGCAGTTTAAAAAACGCGGTTTCAAATTCCCAATGATGCACTACATTATTCATCAGGGAGCGTTATGTGGGAGAGATATAAAATTATCTTCCGCAATGAAGAAGGTTACGCAACTAATCAATTCTATCAAGGGCGGAAATAAATTTCTATCTCACAGGAAATTTATAGAATTTCTTGAAACATATAACGCTACTTACACTGATGTCTCTTTGCATTGTGAAGTATGCTGGCTCAGTGCAGCGAAATGTTTAAACCAATTCTTTGCTATGTTGTGCTGAGGCGCCTGGGGGTCGAGATTCTGGGTACGAATCTCGGGGTGCTCCTGGGCATCCTTCACGATCGTCGTCCACGGGCTCCGAAGATTTGGGTGATTATGCCGGGAAGGGAGGATTCGGTTTAGAACCCGGAGGTAGGAGATCGTTGCAGGTTGAAGAGTTGGAACTCACAGTAAGGTTAACCTTTAGGCTGCCGCTATTTTTTCGTAAAAATAGGGGTCCTTTTTTCCAAAAATTGTTATGTATTAGTAGTCAATAGGTCCCATAGAGTCGAGGGGGTAGAACCGTGCCAATATAGTGGCTATAGCGGCAGCCTAAGGGTTAACAAGTTTATTCGGTCCCGATCTGGGTGACAATGACACTGTGCCTACTTTGGCATAAGTCTCGTATAAAGTCGGGTGACGATCTCGTAACAAAGCTTTATCAAGTCTAAGCTCGCATTACTCGTACATCGGTCTCATACAGGGTCATCCGTTAAAACTGCAACCTACGCGCGCGCGAACAGACGAAAATGGCAACACCGCCTCACGGACGCATTCCACTACAACCATGCACCGGCCCAGCGTTCGGAGGGTTACCTGCGTAGGAGTGATGCACGAGCTTCGAAAATTTTAGGATGGTGTTTTAAGTTAAGTTTTGGATCGCGCTTGGATTAGTCCGGAATGAGTCGCGGTTAAATTAAAGGGAGACTGGATCTTAATCTATGATTTAATTTACACTATGTACACTAGTTATTGTCTATAAATACCTTTACAATGCAATAAAACGTCCTTATTTCTAATTAAGCCACGCACAGAGAGTTAATACTTATGTAGCAGCGTTTAAGCCTCACAAGAATTTAAGCAAGCGGATTGCAGAAAGAAGCGGAGAGAGATTAGCACGCACACGTAAGCGACGGAATGTCCAAAGCAAGTGAACGAGGAAACCGAAGTCGGTTTCCGGGAAACGAGATCGAGTTCCCTTTCCATCGATAGCCGGTCGATGGGAGGGAGCGGTGATCGACGCTCCACATGAGCAGGCAGGCCATATCGTGAATCATCGCTGATTAATCGCGATCTCACGCCATAGATGGCACTGCGATGTCGATTTTCCGAACAGATGGTCTCTTTCAAATTAACGCCGCGCCGCCAAGAGCTCAGCGGAATTTCCCGGCCCAGGTAAGCGAGCAGCGCGCTTCGCTTTTATGATCGGTTTACCACTCGCACCCCGAATTACTGTAATGCGGTTGGAAAACAATGTAAACTGGTCTCGTATTCGTCTTAATTTCAAAACTTTTAGCTACGACAGGGTTGACCGTGGCGCTATACCCTTGTACAGAGAGATTTTTCGCCACGTGCGTGTAAAAGCCACAATAATGACGCATCGTTCCAAAAATGACATTACCGGAAGCCGGTATAGGCGTGTCCTTGAGTAGCTAATAGGTTAAACATTCAGACACAAAAATTCTAGAAAAAAAATTCAAACACCGCTACAATCAAAGACACGTCCCATTAAGTAGTAGGGCTAAGCGGGTTCTAATTCAAATTTGAGTTTGGAGGTCATTTCCCCCACCCCTCCCCGACTTTGAAACTCAAATTTGAGTTTCAAGGCCGCAGGAAATCCATCGCAGCGGGGCGGCGGGCAGCGGCGGCGGATGACGTCATAGAGATGACGAGGTGGTGGGGAGTATAGCGCGAGACCAGATATCGATCAATCGATAACCGAATTGATTTCGCACCGATGCCGAAACCGCATGTAGGAGGAAACGCGGGTGAAGTACCACTCTCTCCGAAGCGTGGTATGTCGGTAAGGAAGGAAATATTAATTTTAAGATATTAATTTAAATGAAAAAACAGAATCCAGGCGACAAGGCTCGAACCCAAGACCTCCACGGTACGAGTCAGCCGCCTAACCAACTCCCCCAACGCCCACTCTCTGACATTAGTCTTTCTCCAATGGTACATATACCAAGCGTCACACGCGTCCGTTTTTTATCGGACGATCTCGGGAAAGATCGGCTTTTTACACACCGCGTCTTCAGAGGAGGGAAAGAGACAGCACTACTTAGGGCTACAATCGCATGCATTCTAAAGCGTTCCGATTTAACGTCGCGGCGTATCGCGCGATAACGTGCGTAATTTAAGTCCTCTGGAGCAGCCATCATGTAGCGGTGTGAAGAAGGCGCGAATCATAGAATTACGCAGCGTCAGCAGAATTCTTTTTCCGTACCAATATGCGGCATACAGACATTTATTTCCAACGCAGGGAAATAATAATTTTTTTGAATCAACGATGTAGCGAACCAATATGTGGTAAACATACATTCTAAAGCTAACAATTTTTTCATAATGTTTTTTAATCTTAACATCGCAGCATATCGCATGTAATTCGAACCCACCCTCAAGGATAAAAGTCTCGACACGTGTTGAATGTAATATAATACCTGTGGGAACGTCGAATCTTTGAATTATGTGGAGTCAGCAGAAATTTCCTCGGATGATTTTGCGCACTAATTTATCATATGCGAATCATAGAGAGAATTATGCTGCATCAGCGGAAATTGCCTCGGGTGATATCAGGAAGGATCGGCTTTTTTGCATTGGAGGAAGGAGGTACGCCAAAAGAGTTAGACAGAGATAACAAATCGCAGTGTAGGTATAAATATGTGCTCTAAACTGTGCAAAGTCTCAAATCGTGGCAACGTGTTGTGCGGAAAAATCATTACATTTTTTCATTCCATTTACAACCGTGGAAGAATTCGCGCAAGTAGAATACCAATTATTGGATCAATCTGCACGATTGATTTCACGGGAAGAGTATCTCGCGTGGGAAGAACGATGCAACGCGTGTATCGAATCTTTAGAACAATGTAGCCGCGTAAAACGCCCGCGATTATCGATCGGTGTTCAACAATCGTTGGTTGCTCGAATCACGCGGATCGAAGGATTGAAACATTCCTTGCGGGGACATTTCGTACGCGAAGGTGCCGGACATTCGAGCACAGGACAAGCATGCTTGTAAAAGCATCAATACCCGGAACTGCGAACTCTTCCACACATCCGATCTACAGGAGTGGTACCAGCGATGTATCATCGAACCCACCCTGGCATCGCTGGAAGAGTTCCAGGAACGCGACAGCGGATGGGCATTGACGAGAACCATGAATCTGACCGTCAATGTCAACATGTATAATCCGCTGCGCGCGGGATGCCACTACAAGTTGCCGCGGGAATTGTTGGTGAAGAGAGCGACGATTAGCATACAATCCGAGGATAATGCATGTTTCGCGTGGGCAGTGGTCGCCGCTCTCCATCCTGTGGAAAGAAATCCCCATCGTCCAAGCTCATATCCGCACTATACATTGGTGCTAAATCTCCAGGGCATCGAGTTTCCAATGTCCCTGGCGCAAATTGGGAAGTTTGAGCGGCAAAATAACATCTCCGCCAACGTCTACAGTTTCGAGGAGGAGAAAGGGTCGACAGTCTTTCCACTGCGCCTCACCAGCCAAAAGAGGGATCGGCACGTCAACCTGCTCTACACGAAGAATCAAGAGCACGGCGATGTAGGGCACTTTGCATGCATCAAGAATTTGTCCCGGTTGTTTAGCGCACAGCTGAGCAAGAACAAGGCAAAGAAATTCATCTGCGATCGGTATGTTACGTGAGTTTAGCTGTTACGTGAGGGCGTTCATTTTTATTCGACCGAGCGGTTGAGTCTTATTTCCTCGGTAACGCTTAACGAATTTTAAAGAGATTTTATAATTTTGACATAATCCGGTTATTACGCAAAAATCAGGATTGTTTTGGGGGGTGGCTTTCGTCTACAACCCATACAGGTTGTCCAATCGGGATGTGGTATTTTAGAGGAGACTGGTTCGAAACAAAATTAGACAAGTTAAGGAATGATATACCATGTATTACAAAAAATATATATATAAAGAAGTTTTGAAAGGTGGTACAAAATGGGGAAAATTACATGGATTTGTGTTACGCCAAATCATATATAAAAAGTCCAATTACAATGTGTAAAATCCTAGACTTGCTTATGAGGTTTGGATTTAGTCAGAATTGAATGTGAACGGGAACGACGGACGGTGAACAAACAACAAGTCAACAATAATTGATCGGGGGAAAACCCACAACCCACTAAGTGGTTGGATCAATAATCGCGTTTGTAATTAAGAAATTTCGTACATTCACTCGAGTTAGTTGAATGGTTAATTTGGTCGCAATTTATACTACTCGAAACAAGACAATTTTTAACCGTGTCACACGCCGGAGGGAAGGTAACAGCTAATTGAGGGAAAACCCATAACCCACTAGGTGGTTGAATCAGCTTCTGCTTCCGTACAATATCATGGATAGATAGAATCACTCACCAACTCTGTACAAGAGATTACTAATTTGAACTACGGCGCCCTCTCTCTCTCTCTCTCTCTCTCGCTCGCTCTCTCACTCTCTCTCTCTGAATGACCTGAGGGTCCCGCGTACTGGATGGTGAATCGCAGAAGCGTCGCACAACACACAATGTCAAAACTTGGTTCGCAATATGTTTTAATTATTAAACGGTAGAGGTTAAATGATTTAATTAATGGTTAAAGTTGATTATATTTTAAACAGTGAAAAACGTGAAAATATATATATAATGTTTGAGTCTCTACGGGGACTGAGTCTTTCCACGTTTACTAAGATGCGATGGAACTCCGGCTCAAAGACTATTTAACAAATAGTTATGTCCCTCGGACAGCACGACCACGCACCAAGCGATTTGACGGTAGACTGTCACGAGCGTTCGCAGGGTAGGCCCGAGCACTCGGGCCTTTGTATAATTGCTGACTCTGCACCTCGTGCACACGGGCCTAACCGTCGTCGCCTCGGACCGTTCCCAGCCTCACAGTGCTTAGGTTTTCAGAATGTTATCGCATCCGGCGTTCCAAGAACGTCGATGCTGATGAAAGATTTTCTCATGGAAGAAACGCAGTGGCGTAACAGTTCATATAAAATTATTATTATAAAGCGGTTAGTATACCATATCGGTTTATTGACAATTGATCGAGGGAAACTCCCATAACACTCAATTGGTAGGATCAGATGTCAATGATGCTGTAATAAAATTTTAACAGGGAAGAAAAATATAAAGTAGTCTACAACAATGCCTCGGAAGGCTTATCACAGCGCGCATATCAAGAACGTCGACGGTGTTGAAAGATCGTTGATAATACTCTTTTGTGAGAATATGCCGTGGCGTGACAGGCTTCAAGCAGAATTAAATTATAACTATTAAGAATGTTTACAGATAATTGACTATTGATCGAGGGAAACTCCCATAACACGCTAAGCGGTTGGATCAATAGACAACATCTGCAAAATGACTGTAGCGAATGTAAAAAAGAAATGAATTTGGAAAAATAACCGGCACGTAACACCTCTCCCCCCTTGGAATCATCGTCCTCGATGATAGTTAGGCGTAAGGACATTTGGAGTGCCGTGTATAGTCTAAGAAAACGTGGAATAGCTGCCTGTCACGCCTGCGGGGTATCGCGCTTGTTCCGCCTACACGAATTTCGATTCGTTGATTGTGAGGATCGCCACGCAGGGCGGAGTACACGCAGTTTATAAAAGGGCGTCCTATATTTACGCAGGCCTCTAGGTCTATCATTTTTAAGGTAGCGTTGTTTCTAATGAGGCCACAGACATCCTCATCTGTTACACCCTGATTATCCCTGCATGTCAACTCCCTGAGCGACAACATGTCCCCGAGGAACTGGGCACCGACATCCGGGTATAGTAGGCTGATCTGTAGCTCAGTGCAATGATTCAGATCACCGAGTCCTTCGAGGCTAACCTGACCCCTGATGTTGGTACACCCGGTGATATTCAATTTAATAAGATGTTTCATGTGCCGACCCACTTCGTCGATGAAGGTGTTATCCACCCAGCCGCGGAATGCTACCCCGAGCTCGGTAACCAGTGGGTAGCGGGAGGGAAGACTGACCGTCATTTCGACGGGACCGAGGTCGAATTCAAAGAAATCCGACGCCTCCTCCGGTTCGGCTCCTGCATCCTCCTCCTGCCGTCCTCCGCCCCTGGGCCGGGGGTTACACCCCACGAATACCATCGACTCCATGGATCGGGATAGTGTGGTGTTTTCGATTAGTTCCTGCAAAATGTTGGGTTGAAAGTTTTTGGGTCTGTATAAGCAAGATAGTACTGTGAAGTGCGAAATGGCTGCGGCGATATATTCGCCTTTAGCCGTACAGTCTTTTAGATCTAGCCTTACTAGATCCCTTGCTATTTGTAACAGGGACCTTCCGGAAAAATCAGTGCCCTTAGCGCTGAACCTTTGTAAACCCTTATTGGCCTCGAGAACCCTTCCGAGTTCAATATCGCTGCAGTTTGTGGAACGCCCAATCGACAAATCTCTCAGGGAGGTGACCCTTGCCGCCAGCTCTCGAAAGGCCGATGGTCGGACATTAACGGCCGTTACATCCAGCTCCTCCAGTGCAGGACAATTTTTGGCAATCAGGGCCAACAGCTGAGGTCGCAGATCTTCGGTGGCTAGCTCATCATCTAAAACAATATATTTCAAATAAGGGGCGCATCGCGCTAACACCCAGTAGAAGCCCTCTGTGTTAATGCGTCTCCATCCCTGCATCCCAGGCCATCTCCAATCGTCAAAATCGAGGCGTTGCATATTGCGAAAAGCCTCCTGCACTCCTGCTCTCCAGGTCTTTGCTACTTGCTCCATTCGGGCGCGATCGGCGAATGGTAGGAATGCTGCTATCCGTGTGACCACTTCCACTGGCAAGAGCGCTGACCAGACCGGTTCGTACCCTGGGAATGGATCATCCCGTTTGCTTCCGCTGCCAGTAGACGGCCCGCTGCTCGAGGATGGCAGATTGAAGCTATGCCATGCGTCCGCGACCATGACTCGGAGTCTCTTCTTATGGAGGACGATTGGCTGCGTGAGGGCGTCGTTCGCCACTTTAGCTGCTTGCTGCGGGGTTTGAAACGTAACGAAAGCCACGTTTCCGCCCGGCTGGACCTTTAGGACAGCGTGCTCAGCGCCATGAGGACCAAAGAGTTTTAACAGGTCCTTTTGCTTTGTAAACCGCGCAAGACGGCACACAAATATCCTCCTGGATGTCCCATGGTCGTTAGTGACCGGTCCCGACATTGCTACTAGACTGATAAACAAACAATAAGAGTAATAATAGCAACTTATACCACAAAAACGAAGAACTATGCGATTATTGATCGAGGGTTTCCCCATAACGCTTAATGGTTGGATCAATCATTGTCCTTGTAGTCGTTGCCTAATCTACTATTGCCTGCTGGCACGGTAATGACGATATGGTGGTGGCTGGTTTCGGCGTAACGCCGCGTGTTCCCTCCTCTAGAACGTCCGCCGTCTCGGGTGAAGTCCTCGGCTTCCTCTTTTTGCAGCTCCAGGTTGGTAACAATTTCCAAAGAATCCTTCTCATACAATACAACAATAGTCCCAGGGCGAAGATGGATGACAGTGTTAGTCCACCATGTAATAGATGATTGCTGAATTTTTTATTACGGTGGTGTCGCCCTATCTCATCAAGTTTTCCTTCTATTTCAGACATGGTGTCTTCCACAATTGGAGCATTTACATATTTAGTATACAATGGTCGAATATCATGATATTTGTGAATTTGGGGTAGAAGTTCCGAAACATTCAATAGTAAATTTGGCTGATAGAGGTACTGTTCTTTACTTTCCAAATGTTGAATTCCGACTAGGGTCACATAGGTGGTTTTCGCAATGCATCCCTGTTTTAGATGCAAAATTCCAGTGCCTTCCATGATTATTAGGTTGTCTTTCATCCCGTTACATATGACTTGCACTGATTCTGGTGTCTCCAAGGAATATAACCATCCCTGTGTTGATTTTAGTCGCGCCCAGAATGGAGTGTGATGCGGTCGTATACGCACATCGCAGTACTTAAATACTCGTACGGTTGGTCGCAATAATAGCGATACTTCGCAAGCGTCAGTGGACGAGACCTCAAACAATGGTTGATCCAATGGGCAAAAGTGCGCGTAGGAGGTTCTGTGGCAGCTATTAATGTATAGTTCATCCGCATTAAAGTAGAACCGATGATCATTACTTATCGCCAGATATGGGAACTTCGGATGTATATAGCTTGACCCTGTCGAATTTTGAATAAAATTTTGTGGGATAGGCCAAGAATACGTGCGGTAAAGGTGGTATGATACTCCATCTACCAAAGGCAGATGTAGTACCAATAATAGCCTGCCATTATGGTGTCCGATTTTTATGCTAGACAGCCTAATTAGTTCCTCTATTCCTTGATATCCTTGAGGTATCGGAAGATCGTATGAAGTGTGTGTGTTCCTAATGTCCGTTATTATGCGGCGAAATTTTGATCTATCTAAAATCACGCTGTGTACCTCGCCTGCTCTCGCGGCGTTTTGTATTTCGGTCCAATGCCTTATGGTATTTATGGAGCCTACTGGTAATAATATGAGTCTGATTCTTTATAACTTGCGTTATCTCATGCTGTTCCTGGTATAATTTATCTATTTCCGAATTAAAGTAGTCTGCGTCTTGCGTTGTTAATGTACCAAAGAGTGTGTGGCTTAACGAACCGATGAACCCAAAAGGGACACTCCTCCGCACGATAGTCCTGGGATTGTGGAAATCTCCCGGAACTTGGATCGCCGAAAGTAGCTCCCTTAGTTCCAGACGCAACGCTAAAGCTTCTTCTATTCTCCCATTGAGATAAATCCGACGTAAGATGCTGTCGCATTGATTTGCCATCAGCAGAGAGATGCAGTAGTCGTATGTTTCATTTAACCTCTTATAGTCTGTTGGGAATTGAGTTTCTAATTTATGGGTGTCGAGAAAAACCATGACTCGCCAATCAGCGGTCACCAGTCTCATGGTGTATAGTCTTTCAAAATATAGTCCAGGGCTAGCGTCAATCCTTGAAATCTCGTACGTTTTCCGATTTTCTCCGAAAATCGTTGTGATCCAGGTCATCAGAGAGAGGAGTATTACCAACTTCATTCTTGCCGGATTCGGTACAATTCTACTGATCTTATTTAGTTCTAGAATTTTAAATATTGATAGGGATGTTTCAACGGTACTAGACTAGCCCTGTATAAGTGCGGGAACATACGGAACATACGGAATGCATTGGCAATGGGGCAATTTTAACCAGTGAAAATGCACCCCAACAATGCGCAGGGTATGCACGTCTAAAATTTCGAGGCTACACCAATAATTACCCTGATGGTGTATTAATAGTTTATCAGCATGCTTTACAAATCGTTCGCCAGATTTCTTTTGTAGTATAATATTATTCTTTTCTAAAATTCCAACAATTGTGTAAGGACCGTGATATCGACTGCCAAATTTCCCTTTTCTGACTTCTACTAAAACGCGTGCCATGTCGCCAATTTTACCCTGAAATGGTCGCGCTTTTTCATCGTAATGTAATTTTGACTTATGTTTAGCCGATATCAAATTTTGTGCAACCAACGTCTGCATCTCAGTTAATCGCGTTAATAAATCTTGAAGATAACCGTTATACGTCAATAAAGGCCCGTCTGTAGGGAACGCACTAGGACAGCGTGCTATTTCGCCAAATACTAATTCGTGTGGAGTGAAATTTGTTGCCTCGTGAACGGACGTGTTATACGAAAATATTGCAAATGGTACTATTTTATCCCAATCATCAAAGTCATTTAGATAATGTTTTATATATTCAGTCAAGACTATATGGCTACGTTCCAAAGCACCATTTGTTTGTGGACGATACCCAGAGGTAGTTACATGATTAATTTTGAAAACTTTCGCTAATTCTTTTAACACCTTGTTAATGAAGCTAGTGCCTTGATCAGTTAAAATTGCGCGTGGAGCCCCATATTGCAATACCAGATGCGTGACCAGCGCATGAGCTACAGTTTCTGCTTTTATATCCGGTACAGGAACTGCAATGCAGTATTTCGTAAGATTATCCTGCATAGTTAAAATGTGCCGATTACCGCTAGGAGTTAACGGAAGGGGTCCCACAGTATCTAAGGATATTTTATCGAATGGCTTTAATGGAGTATCAGTTATAAGCATTGGTTCACGAGTTTTTGTCCTAATAAGTTTATTTTCCTGACAACAATTGCATGTTCTAATGAAATTTTGAATATCGTTACGCATCGATGGCCAATAAAATCTTTCCCGAATTCTTTGATAGTGTTGAGGATTCATGGCTCGCTGGTGCGAAGAAGAAGGCGATCGGGACGATCGCCTGTCAAGCTGTCATTTGGGAGTCAGCCGCCATTACAAGCAGACGTCTCGATATTGTATCCCGCCTAGCAGATTGTATTCGTTACCGTTCTTACTTTCCTTGTTATCACCCTTTGTTAATGGTCTGTTATCGTTGCTGTTCAGTAAACTTATATTATGCCCAACCAAAATCGTAACATTGGTGTCAGAAGTGGGATGCCCGCCCGGAGCGGCATGCCCACTCGCGCTTCCGCGGTTTCCGCGGTCCCTGCGGAACCTCCCTCCGGAGCGATGGGCAATCCGTCCCTGCAGGAGCTGTTTACCAGCCTCCAACTAGGCATCGCGGGACAGTTGCGGGAACTGCGGAGGGACAACGAGGCCCGGTGGCAGAGGGAGGACCGTCGCAGGGAGGAAAAGGAAGCCTCCGACCGAAGAACACAGGCGGCTCTTGAAGCCCGGATGTTAGAGATGGAAAATCGCATCCAGGTCGTAGTTTCCTTATTACAGAATGTTCTTGGCTCAGCGGACAGCGGCGCGAGCCCTCGGGGACAAGAGACACTTTCTAATGTGAATGGTGTAAATAATGGTGTAAATATCGCTGTAAATAATGGTGTAAATATCGCTGCAAATAATGGTGTAGATATCGGTGTAAATAATGGTGTAAATAGTGTTCGCCCTGCGGATGTCTCTGTCCCTGCCTCTGTTCCCGTCGTTGCGCCCGCTGCTGCCCTTCTTTCGGAGCCCCGCGTACTCAGCCTGGGGTACGCGGTAAAGCCGTCCATTTTCGATGGGAAAGGTTCCTGGGGGGAGTATAGAGTGCAATTTGAGGTCATCGCGCGTGCAAACGGATGGGATGACGACAGGAAGGCCACGGCCTTGATCGCTTCCCTCGGGGGTTCTGCGAGGAGCGTCCTCACGACGCTCTCCGCTGCCCAATGCGAAAATTTCGCGGATGTAGTTTCGGCACTTGAATTCCGTTACGGGGCGAAGAATTTGTCGAATCTGAACTGCGTACTCTTCCAGAGCCATAGGCAGCGGAGAGATGAGAGTATCTCCTCGCTTGCCACCAAAATCGAGCGATTAGCGCAGTCCGCTTTCGCGGACTGCCCGTTGGAGACCCGCGACAAGCTTGCCGCGTCTCAGTTCGTGACGGCATTGTCGAGCTCGGTTATGCAGCGGGAACTGCGACTCGGCGGTTTTACATCTTTAAGAGCCGCTGTGACCAGAGCTTTAGAAATCGAGGCCGTCGAGGCAATGTCTCACAGCTCCGCAGCTGAATCGCGAGAACGATACTCGGAAAAACGTAAGGCTATACCCTCCGACACATTTGAAAGGTACCCGGCCAAGAAGCGAAGGTCCGACAAACCCGAGGATCGAACGGACTACACGGAGAAAAACTGCTGGCAGTGTCGAAAAGCCGGACATCTCCAGAGGAACTGCTTTGAATTGAGAAATTGAGAGGAACAGCGTCAAGAGAAGGAGTGAAGGGAGGCCGTCGGAGACGGTGGTACCTGGGCTCGACCAATTTGGGGGAACACCGGTCGACAACACTCGGAGCCAGGATAGTGCTGCCGTGAGGGCGTGCGGATCTGTTGCAACGTGGAGGCGCCTGGAGTGCGCGGAGTTGCCGAGCTGTGACGAAGGGAGTTCGAGGGCGAATATCGTCACAGTAACGCTGAGTACAAAGACCGGACGGAGGGAGTTCGAGGGCGAATACCGTCGCGGGATAGCTGTGTACGAAGTTGCGACGGAGGGAGTTCGAGGGCGAATACCGTCGAGAGATCCGCGACGCGTCGTGACGGAGGGAGTTCGAGGGCGAATACCGTCACGGAGTCGGCGACCCATAAGTGAAGGCCCAGGATGAAGAGTTTGAGTACAGCAGTGGCGCTCGTTCGAAAAAAAGAAATCGGGACAACTGCGAGAGGAGTGAAGACGTCGCGGGACTTACACTGGACTCAGGAAAGAAGATTGGACGAAGCTAATCTGGTGGACTGGGCTGCGGGGTCTGCCTCCGTCGCCCGGCCCTCCCTTTTCTTGAGTCTGTTTCAGGGAACACGATACCCCACGACGAGGGACAAGGTGTCGGGGGACTGCTACCGCGGCTTGGATGCGATTCCGAATTCCCCGAATGTGCCACAATAGCGTGGTGGTCCGCAGCGGGGCGCGGACATACGTGAAACCGCCTCGCTAGCCCCCCTGGAAGTGTACCTCCTGAGCCCCGGAGCGTGCTCCGGTGTGGAACTCAGGGGGGTCCCCAGGTAGCAGTGCGCACGGGGTGGACAGCAAACGGGAAATGGTGTCCCCAACCACCGGACGGACGTGCGACGCAGTTGCACGGATCGGAGGGGGCATCGCGGAGACGGAACCGTTGACGAGCTGCACCGAGACGGTCCCCTGGGGCAGCACCAGATGCCACGAAGAGGATTGGGGCCATCTAGAAGTCAAGGATTGGAAAACTGGAGCAGTTAGAAGAAAGAAGACGGGCGGACGGTTCGGGGTGGATTGATCGGGGAGCGGGCCGATAGCAATGCTCATAAGTGTGACCCCCTGCTTTCGTGCTTGCCTCGCCTTTCCGTCCCCCGTTCCGGCCGCTCCACCGGATGCCGGCAAATAGGAAGGAAATAAAATGTTTTCTTTGTCCTTTTGCAAAGGGTACCACGGCGCATCATGTAGGAGAGGCTGAACCAAGGAATGTAGCAGCCTTGGAGCAACGCAGTCGCCGAGGGACGTTCCGGAGGCATCGAGGGATACACGCCGGAACTCCGCCGTAGGACAGCGAGGGACTGGATCACGGATACCGAAGGCGCAATGAGTTCCGACCATGAAAGACTAGGTCCCTCCGCCCGTCTCTGCCCAAGAAGAAGATGCGTCGTCGCAGAATATGGAATCCCCTCAAGCAAGAAGTGCTCAAGTCCGAAGACGCAAGTGGAGGGTAGAGACGCGAAGGACCACGTACCCACGCCTTGCCCAGGGTTTTTGGGGTGGTTTTTCCCCTGGGCGTGAAGGTGAATGCCGAGGAGACGGACGGAAGAGGCCACGTAGAGTCCTTCCCACTCTTCCGGGCCAGGGTGCAGCTGCAGTCGACGGAGAACCTGCAGCGGTCGGGACGACCGCTTCCCGAGGGGGGGAGGGAGCAGTGTTGCGAGCACCCTATGTAGAGGATTCACGGCTCGCTGGTGCTCGCGACGAAGACAAGAGACAGCGAGAAGAAGGCGATCGGGACGATCGCCTGTCAAGCTGTCATTTGGGAGTCAGCCGCCATTACAAGCAGACGTCTCGATATTGTATCCCGCCTAGCAGATTGTATTCGTTACCGTTCTTACTTTCCTTGTTATCACCCTTTGTTAATGTTCTGTTATCGTTGCTGTTCAGTAAACTTATATTATGCCCAACCAAAATCGTAACTATATGTTTTTGTTACGCCCTTATGCCCTCCTATTAAACTTTCATGTAATTCCGAAATGATTTTCGGACGGAGTTTTTCGGGCGGTACCTGTACGTTTCCGGTGCACAATGTTATTTTGATATCGCTATCCGCAAAAATATTTGATAAGATACCAGCTAGTGTACCCTGCGGAAGTGTATCAGTAAACTCACCGGATTTTGAAATTCTAAAGGTTTTTATGCCTGATTGTAGAAGTGTGTATTTTAAATTTTTCAAAGCATTACCTAATTGTGCGACTGAGGTATCATCATAATACCTTTCTTTGATTACTACACTGAAAATTTTGTATTTACCTCACGGCGTAACGAGTACTTGGCCTTCTTTTGGCTTTGAATTTCGCAAATTGTCTATGCTTATGGCTCCTATATCTGCGAGCAATTTACTGATCGGGATTACTAATTCCACATCGGAAGAAATGAAATGAACATAATTTTCGCGAATGTTTGTTAACCTTTAGAGGGCCGGGCTGGCCAGTATAGTGGCCACCTAAGAATTTGGATACTTTGTGGGCCATTTTGGTGGTATATATGCATAAATTTTTAGTAAATAAAATTTACGATTTCAATGAAAAAATCCCGACCCTCTAAAGGTTAAACTGTTTCGAGTAAATTTAATATTTTCTTCGCGTGGGCTTCGGGAGAAAGTCGGTGACGTTAATACGTCGGGAAGTATACTTTCTGTTATTTGAATTCCTGGTCGATACTGGTCAATTTTACTATAGTCCATTGATTCAGGAGCAGGTGCACGTTTGGGGGTGGAAGGTAGATCAGAAACTGTTGTTTTTGGTTTCGAATAAGGTGTAGATAGCGCAAGCGGTTTGTTTGATGGTAACGGGGTTGGAATCATAGATCGGCGCGGTAGACGGCGAATTAGCGTGTTATCAAATCCTGAGACATTGTTTGGTTCTTCTTCTTCCTGTATGGATTCCAAAGGAGGTCTCCCTATTTAGGATCTCGAAGGTCCTACCTCGGCGCCTGTTGTTTCAGCACTATCTTGTCTTCGTGATTTATATTGAGCCCACAAGTCTTCTGCGCGTTTATCCCGGAATGAATTTTCTGTATCTAGTTCTGATTCATCGGATGATTTTTGAAGAATGTCGCTATGCTTCTGCAGCGATTGGTCGAAACGGTTAAAAGATTCCTGAAGTTCCTGTAGTCTAATGGGTTGTGTAGTGTCGAGGTGGATCTCGTTATCGTCACTATCATTGGATGGAGGTGCAACCTCTATCGTTATGCTTTCGGCGGGTGTTGGAGCCGCGGCAGCTTCATCCTCTGTAGTGTCCAAAGCCTCGGACTGGTCTTCAGATTGTACTTCTTTAGAAAGGGTGCGTTGAAATTCTTGAACCAATATCGGTGATTTGAGATTAGGTAACACGCTTTTTCGTCCTCGGAATACCGGCGGATCGACCACCTCGGTAGGCAGTTCTTCTTCGGAATTTTGTGAAGATTCGGCACTTGTTAATTCCGCGTAATTAATGGGAGTTTTAGATTCGGCAGGTTGAACTGCGGAACGTGTTCTTGTTGCAATGGCACTTTTATCTAATGGAAATGTACGTTTACTTTTCTTAACAATTGGTTTAGCTACAGATTTTGATTTTGAAGGTACGGATCTAGAAGTGCTTGGCGTTGGTAATCTTTTATCCGCGGGAGGTTTTTTAATAGGCATAACTTTGGAAATCTTAGTATTGCATTCCGAGTCGCTATCGGATGTATCTTTTGAACTGGAATCAGAACTAGTATTAATTTCTGTTACCGGATTTCGAGACAATGCATCTGCATTGGAATTTAGACGTCCAGGTTTATGTACAAATTCGTATTCGTAATCATGCAATTTTAATCTCCAACGTACTAATCGTTGTCCTGGATCTTTTATCGAATCTATCCATTTTAGAGGCTCGTAATCACTAACCAAAGTAAATTTTCTTCCGTAAAGGTATGGTCGAAAATGTAATATTGCAAAAAGAACTGCTAGACATTCCTTTTCTGTGGTAAAATAATTTTGTTCCGGCTTCGTTAAATTTCTCGAAAGGAAAGCTACCGGCAAATCGTGTCCGTCTGCGTTTTGGCTAAGTACGGCGCCTATTGCGTAGTCAGATGCATCCGTAGTTAATGTGAACGGTTTATTGAACTCGGGATATTGCAATATGGGATTCTTGCACAAAGCTTTACGTAGAATTTTGAAGCTATTTTTATGTTCTCTACTCCATACAAATTTAGCATTCTTTTTTAATAATTCGGTTAAAGGCTTCGCTTTTGATGCAAAATCTTTGATGAATCGGGGATAATAACCGGCTAATCCAAGAAATTGTCGTACATTTTTTTGGTTTTTAGGACGAGGAAAATGTTTTACCGCAATTATTTTCTTTGGATCTGGTCTTACTCCAGAACGACTAATAATATGGCCTAAATATGTGACTTCGGTTCTCAAAAATTCACATTTATCTGGCTGAAGGGTTAATTTTGCATCATTTAATCGCGTAAACAGACGTCGGACTTTCTTTTCGTGTTCTTCCAAATTTTTCGCGTAAACAACAATGTCATCGAGGTAGACAAATACTTCCACACCCTGTAATCCGCGCAATACCTGATCCATCAGCCGTTGAAACATCGCGGGAGCATTCTTAAGCCCTTCGGGCATACGAATATACTCATAATGACCATTAGGTGTAGTAAAGGCTGTTTTAGCACGGTCTCGCGGATCCATTTCAATTTGTTGGAATCCACTAGCGAGATCAAAGGTGGAAAAGTATTTCGCTTCGCCTAAGTGATCTAGAATTTCTGTGATGTTAGGAAGGGGATATGCGTCACCAATTGTTTTTTCATTGAGATATCGAAAATCGATTACCAATCTCCACCTTGGATTTCCCTCTGAATCAGGTTTCTTTGGTACTATCCAGATTGGTGAATTGTACGGAGAATTTGAAAGTGCAATAATTTTATCTGCCAATTTATTAGAAATTTGACGAGCTATTTCTTCTTGGTGGACTCGTGGAAACCGATATTGCCTAGTGTTAATGGGCAAGTCATCTATTGTGGGTATTCGATGTTGTATTAAAGGAGTGGATTCTAATTTGTCACCTGGTAGACGAAATCGTTCAGGAAATTCCTCGATTAATTTAATTACATGTTCTTTTTCTTCATCATTTAAATGATCTAAACTCAATTTTGATAAAATTCTGGTTACTCGGTCCGTCAATACCGATGACTCCTGCAGTTCAGAGTCAGAATCGAAATATTCGCGTTCTTCAGGAAAGTTATGATATTCAAATGGTAAAATTTCTTGAGGCGGTATTTCTATTTCAATATCTTTATCCAAGGTATTTATTGCGAGAACATGGCACACGTTGTTTTTAACTTTTACCAGCGCTTCTCCAATATAAATTCCATCTATTGTTTTAATCAGTGGTAAATATCCTTCTTTCAAATTACAATCGATGGCATCTATGGCGATTGCTTGTCGGGTACGACTATTAATACGATAAACACGCGTCGTACTATTTTTCTGAGGTGCTTGCTCCGGAGGAGCCTCGCCAATAAAATGGATCGGTCGAATTGGTTGACTTTGTGTAACTATTGTATTGTGTGCAAAAGAAATTTCGGCTTTTTCTTGTCTCAAATAAGCTTTTCCTAAAATACCGTCACTATGTATCGGAAAATTTGATCTTACTACATGAAATAGGACTGGTTGATTCAAAATTTCTATTATTGTGGTTCCTAATGTTTCCATTCTTTCGTGCGTAATTCCTCTCATTTCAATAGAATCGCGTACGTCGACTGTTATATCCTCATGCAATGCGTTTATTTTATTTATATTTTATATTTTATATTTATATATATTTCACGGGACCAGCCCAATAATAACACAAGAAAGTACCACTAGTGTACTAAATGCAATAGTATACAGACAGTTACAATATAACAGAAAACCCTATGCCATGGCTGCTCCAAAGTGCAAGATTACCGACCGTCTGAAAGCTTCAAGCGATGAACCAAAAAAGTTAATCCGGTCGGCTACCTCGCTTCCCCGCACACAAACCCTAGTGATAGGATCACTCAGCCGCATGTTGGTTCGGAAGAATCTAACACGAAACAGAGGAGTAAAGCGTAGCGGTCTGGACAAAGCACTGAAATTAATTAACTCCAATAGCCGTGGACAATTTATGTCACCATTAATAATTCTAAACAGAAAACACAGATCCGCCAACACCAATCTCTGCTGCATCGTTAAAAAATTGAATCTACGCTGCGCAGGCCCATAGTCATGATCGTAAACATTGAGAGGTTGCCCAAGACGAAAGGACGCAAACCGTAGAAACCTGTGTTGTACTCTTTCAATAGCCTCTATAAGGTAAGCCTGGTGCGGAGCCCAAATAACCGACGCATATTCAAGGTGAGGCCTTACCAACGCATCATACAAAAGCTTGAAGGTCCTCATGTTCTTAAATCCCCGCGAATGCCTCATAATAAAACCTAGTTGTTTAGATGCTAAGTTTATAGCACCATTAATATGGTCAACAAAAGAAAAGGCAGCATTATAGGTCACCCCCAAGTCCCGCACTTTCTCAATGGTGGATAATACCATCGGGCCTAACGAATACGCGCAAATACATGTACTACGAGCACGAGTAATCCTAAGGACTTGACACTTCGTCAGGTTCAACGGCAGTCTATTTATCACGCACCAATTATATAATCTATCCAGGTCGCCCTGGAGCATTACGGCATCGTCTAAACAGTTAACAGTAGCGAATAACTTAAGGTCGTCTGCAAACAATAACGGAGTACCGAACCGAAACAAGTCCGCGAGGTCGTTTATGAAAATACAAAAAAGCAAGGGCCCCAGATGTGAACCCTGGGGCACCCCAGATGAGACCTGTATCTGTTGAGATCGGCAATCGCGCACCTTAATAATCTGGGAACGGCCCGATAAGTAACTACCGAGCCACTGTAATAACACTCCATGTATCCCACACATATTCAATTTTCTCAGCAGAATGTCGTGATCCACTGTATCGAAAGCCTTTCTGAAATCAGTGTAGACCACATCCACCTGTTGACGCGAGTCCAAAGCAGAGGACACAAAATTTGCAAAAACTGACAGGTTTGTCACCGTAGATCTTCCCGGGAAAAAGCCATGTTGGGCATCAGACAAACTACCTCTGATCAGACCCGAGAGCTTGCTGGTGACTAGCTTCTCGAATATCTTAGGGAAGCAACTAAGAAGTGAAATTGGCCTGTAGTTCCCAACCTCACTCTTCAGGCCCGACTTAAATACCGGCGTCACGACACTCAATTTCCAGGACTCCGGGAAGGACCCAGAATTTAGTGATCTATTAAAGATAATCCATAACGCTCTGGCAAGACCGTACGCACAGGATTTAACAAATATCGGAGGTAAACCATCCTCACCAGCAGACTTATTCGGACCAAGATCATTAATAGCCTCAAACACCTCTGCGAGACTAATATCTAAGTCACAAAAATGTACCATCGAAGCGGAAACAGGGACCGCGTCAAAAGATGTCCGTGAGGGCGGGACAAATACCGATTTAAATTGTTCTGCAAAAAGGTTCGCAATACCCTCATCCACATCCGAGACCCTGCCGCCAAGATGCATGCTTGCAGGCAAGGAAGCATCCCCCCTTTTGGAATTGACATGCCCCCAGAAAGCCTTAATATTACACGATATGTTACCTTCCAGTCTAGCTAAGTAGGACGCATGGTCCCTTTTAATTAATTCTTTACACCGCGCGCGGAGAAACGAGAAACTATGGAAATTGCACTGTAAGTTTGAGCTGTTCCAGATACCATGCGCTATCTTCTTATTTCTGATAACCTGCCTTAGTTCACGCGAGAACCAACTCGGGAAAGACGACTTAAAAGTACGGTATTTAGGTACATACGACTCTATTAAATAACTTAAGTGCGAATTTAGCTCACGGACACACTCATCAGTAGACAAATCCAACAATGCACTGTCCCAATCAATGCCAATAAGCGCCGAATTAATGGAGACATAATCAGCTCCACGAAAATTAGACTTGATCACAGTCCCAGACTGAGGTCCTCCACAAGTGGCCATAATCGAAAACGATAGGGGCGGATGATATGAGTCAACTGGAACGATAGCTACGACAGGACTAGAAATATTCATCACTGTAAAGTTAGCAAATATCCAGTCAAGCATTCGACTATCACAGTTCCCCACGAGATTAAATTGCGACACATTATGGAAATTCAAACACTCCGCCATCGCTGACGTTGCCAAAATATCATCCGCACAGCCCGACTGCAATATTGGGACCAGCGCTAAGGCGGAATCCCAGTGCCAAGTGACACGTGGTAGATTAAAGTCGCCCGTAACACATAGATTTATATCTTCCACATCAACTAGTAACTCGTCTATACAATTACAATACATTGCATAGGACGCTGGCGGTGAACCAGGCGGAAAGTAAACACTACCGAAGATGTAAACCGATTCCCCCATGATAACTTTGACAAAAACCTGCTCTATATTATCGACTGCAGGAATGAGCTCCACCGCACTCCAGTTTTTATTAACAGCAATAAGGACGCCGCCTCCGCGGGAGAGCATGCTAGTCGCAGCGCACCTATCTTTACGAAAAATACTATAATTAGGCAACCCCAGTTCTGCGGAAGCAATATCCTCAGTTAGCCATGTTTCCGTAAAAATTAGGATATCATATACAACGTGATGCGCCAAGACAGAATCGCTTAAAACTTGCAATTTAGTACGCGACAGTTCGTGAACTCCTCTTGATATTCCCTCATGAGCTGATCACGAAACTTGCCCAACTCAGCGCTCATGAGCTGCCGCATAGAGCTTAGCAAGACTTCATTAGCGACGGAAGGATCATAAGGTCCGTCTTCTTGGGAGGCCACAGTCCTTGAGGACCCTGACGAGGGAGACAGATCTCCTTTGCCTTCCTTGCAATCCAGCAGCGTACCGGTCCTCCACGGGTGACCAGTGCGACTGAGACAGCCAGGGTGCGACAAAACCCCACAGCTTGGGCACGAAAGAGGATTCACTACTGAAGACTTGCACCCTTTACACACCTTTTTGCCCGTAGCAATCATGATGCACCAATCCCAGATAATTCAAATTGACAAGCGAAGCAGCGTTTCAACGAATATGAAAACCAGACGATAACACGAGGTACACAACAACCACGCGAGCGATCAGAATACACGTCCGTACACCATAACAGCTGACAGCAGTTTAATTTTATTACATTTATGTCAGCACCCGTATCAATCAAAAATGTTGCAGTTTTATATCGTAATTGTTCCGCGGTTAATTTTACAACAGGCGATTCGTCATTACAACCCAAATTTAATATTGTTGATCCTTTTCCAGAAATCTTACCGTCGGGCGACGCTCGGAATTTTGATTGTTCGACGGGCGACGCTCGGGATTTTGGTAACTCGTCGTCGCGTCTGTTCGAGGACTTACACGGGAGCTTAAATCTGAATTATTACGTGCTTCTAACGAATTTTGATTCGGCGAATACGATCGATTTTGATTCGGCGAATACGATCGATTTTGATTTGGCGAATACGGCCTGGATTCCCGAAATCCTACGGAATTCCGCGAATCGGAATTCGAGTTTCGGAAACTATTTTGGAAATTTGAATTTTGGGGTGTGACTTGCGTCGACTGGGGAATTGGACTCGTGCTCCGTGCCAATTGTGGAGCCGTCGGAGATTGTGCGTACGGCGAATTTAACGGAAAACGCGGATCCTGTGGATATGGTGAATAATATGGTGGATAAGGCATTTGATAAAAAGGTGGATAAGGCATATAAGGATACGGAGAATAGACAGGATACCCATGTTCGGGATATCTACTCGAGTCCATGTTATTCCGTGGTGGTTTAAGAATACCTGTTGAGAATCTTGAATAATCTGAATTTCCTGTCGCGTTTGGACTCGGACTTCGCGAACGAGAATCTCCAAAATTTTGATTTCGCGAATCGCGATGAGTGAATAAGCTTTGACGTGAATTACTTTGAACAGGGGAATCTGGACGGGAATTTAAACGAGAATCATCCTGCCGTGAAAGAAACAGTCTGTTTGTATCTCCAGTCGGTATTACTCCAGACCTCATTCGCGTCGCATGTTTTAGCGCGTCTTCTAGAGTTTTCGGATCCCGCGCGTCTACGGCCCTGGCTATCTCGTCCGGCAAGCCCCGAATAAATGCTTCTAGCGCACAGTCTTTTATCGGGCGCAGCATCTTATCCGCGTCCTCGCCATACGAGTCTTCCAGCGCGAGCCGGGCTCCGCTAACCAAGATATTAAGCCGATCATAAAAATCATTTACAGTTTCGTTTCTATGCATGCGGATATTTTCAATTTCATGATGGTAATATGGATAATTTTTCCCGGGAGCAAATCTAGTTTTCAAATGTTTAATTTATTCGTTTACGGTATTAAAAGTTTTTCCGAAAGTACTATCGCGTGCAGCTCCTTGTAATTTACCTAGAACTGCTTTGACAAACGGGCTTTCCGACGCAGGCGGTACGAAAACCGCGCCGTTTTGCACGTCTTGTAAGAAATCTTTTAGAGGTATGTTTTTCCCATTAAAGAAAGGAATATTGAGCGTCCCGTGCTGCAAAGCAAAGCATTCCGCCATAGACGTCATCATCGCGTTCGTTACTGATAAATTCGCGGACGCGTTACTTGACGCGCTAGCGGTTTCATTGGGACTAGCCATTTTGTTAAATTTTTCGAATTAGTTCAAAGAATATAAACAAATATATAATAAGCTGAAAATAAATTAGAAGGCGATATCACGGATTTTCCTAAAACATTCAAGACACAAAAGAAAACAAAAATGTAAAGCATACCAATTAAATCACATATAAAAAATTACATATGCACTCTTTTATCTCGAACGTCTCAGAAAATACCACAAGTGACGGGTTTGACAAAAGCAGTATCCCACTTCTGACACCAGTTTAGCTGTTACGTGAGGGCGTTAATTTTTATTCGACCGAGCGGTTGAGTCTTATTTCCTCGGTAACGCTTAACGAATTTTAAAGAGATTTTATAATTTTGACATAATCCGGTTATTACGCAAAAATCAGGATTGTTTTGGGGGGCGGCTTTCGTCTACAACCCATACAGGTTGTCCAATCGGGATGTGGTATTTTAGAGGAGACTGGTTCGAAACAAAATTAGACAAGTTAAGGAATGATATACCATGTATTACAAAAAATATATATATAAAGGAGTTTTGAAAGGTGGTACAAAATGGGGAAAATTACATGGATTTGTGTTACGCCAAATCATATATAAAAAGTCCAATTACAATGTGTAAAATCCTAGTCTTGCTTATGAGGTTTGGATTTAGTCAGAATTGAATGTGAACGGGAACGACGGACGGTGAACAAACAACAAGTCAACAATAATTGATCGGGGGAAAACCCACAACCCACTAAGTGGTTGGATCAATAATCGCGTTTGTAATTAAGAAATTTCGTACATTCACTCGAGTTAGTTGAATGGTTAATTTGGTCGCAATTTATACTACTCGAAACAAGACAATTTTTAACCGTGTCACACGCCGGAGGGAAGGTAACAGCTAATTGAGGGAAAACCCATAACCCACTAGGTGGTTGAATCAGCTTCTGCTTCCGTACAGTATCATGGATAGATAGAATCACTCACCAACTCTGTACAAGAGATTATTAATTTGAACTACGGCGCCCTCTCTCTCTCTCTCTCGCTCTCTCACTCTCTCTCTCTGAATGACCTGAGGGTCCCGCGTACTGGATGGTGAATCGCAGGAGCGTCGCACAACACACAATGTCAAAACTTGGTTCGCAATATGTTTTAATTATTACACGGTAGAGGTTAAATGATTTAATTAACGGTTAAAGTTGATTATATTTTAAACAGTGAAAAACGTGAAAATATATATATAATGTTTGAGTCTCTACGGGGACTGAGTCCTTCCACGTTTACTAAGATGCGATGGAACTCCGGCTCAAAGACTATTTAACAAATAGTTATGTCCCTCGGACAGCACGACCACGCACCAAGCGATTTGACGGTAGACTGCCACGAGCGTTCGCAGGGTAGGCCCGAGCACTCGGGCCTTTGTACAATTGCTGACTCTGCACCTCGTGCACACGGGCCTAACCGTCGTAGCCTCGGACCGTTCCCAGCCTCACAGTGCTTAGGTTTTCAGAATGTTATCGCATCCGGCGTTCCAAGAACGTCGATGCTGATGAAAGATTTTCCCATGGAAGAAACGCAGTGGCGTAACAGTTCATATAAAATTATTATTATAAAGCGGTTAGTATACGATATCGGTTTATTGACAATTGATCGAGGGAAACTCCCATAACACTCAATTGGTAGGATCAGATGTCAATGATGCTGTAATAAAATTTTAACAGGGAAGAAAAATATAAAGTAGTCTACAACAATGCCTCGGAAGGCTTATCACAGCGCGCATATCAAGAACGTCGACGGTGTTGAAAGATCGTTGATAATACTCTTTTGTGAGAATATGCCGTGGCGTGACAGGCTTCAAGCAGAATTAAATTATAACTATTAAGAATGTTTACAGATAATTGACTATTGATCGAGGGAAACTCCCATAACACGCTAAGCGGTTGGATCAATAGACAACATCTGCAAAATGACTGTAGCGAATGTAAAAAAGAAATGAATTTGGAAAAATAACCGGCACGTAACAGTATGTATATAAACTTATGAAATGTTGAAATGTCTCACGAAAAAAAACAAATTAAATAAAAATTTTTTTGGGTTTACAAATGCATGCACTACTTCGGATCTGTCGAGATGTTGGAGACCCATTCAGTGGACTGTGGGCAAATGAATGACTGCGCCATCCTGCTGCCCAGCGAAGGGAAAAATCTGCTCAGCTTCAACAACCACTGTAGGAAGGAGCGACTCCCGTTCGTGGTATTTAAATTATAAAAAAGCGTTTTACATCCCCATAGTTTTCCATAATTTATCAGGCTACGATTCGCATTTCATTATCGAGGAAATAGCTACCACTTTCGAAGGTAGCGTTGACGTATTACCCACATCTAAAGTAAAGTATATTTCATTCACAAAAAATGTCGAAGATACGGCTGATTCAGACTCGCGAAATTGTATTAAATTGCAATTCATCGATTCGTACAAATTTCTCAACACCAGTCTCGACAAATTAGCATCCTTTCTTAGCACAGATAAATTAAAAATTTTACGATCACAATTTGAAACATTATCCATTGAGGATTTCAATTTATTGACGCGAAAGGGTGTCTTTCCGTATGAATACCTTGATTGCGCGAACAAGATGCAGGATCCATGCTTACCGCCGCGCGAATCATTCTACAGTTCGTTAACGGGTGAGACTGTATCCGAGACCGATTACGCACACGCAGAGACTGTCTGGCAGCGTTTCGAGATTAGAACATTGGGCGAATACAGCGACTTGTATTTGAAAACAGATGTCTTTTTATTGGCAGATATTTTTGAAAATTTTCGCGAAAGTTGCATCAAGAATTATGGATTAGATTCAGCACATTATTATACTTTACCTGGTTTCACGTGGGATGCAATGCTAAAGCATACCAAAATTACATTAGATTTGCTCACTGACGTCGATATGGTCATGTTTATCGAACGCGGTATACGTGGGGGTTTAAGTCAATGTTCCGGAAGATACGCACATGCCAATAACAAGTACATGCCATCTTACGATGCATCGGAAAAGTCATCGTACTTGATGTACTTTGACGTGCACAATTTGTATGGATGGACAATGTGTCGACCCCTGCCATACGCTAAATTTCAATGGGTCGAAGATGCTGTAAATTTTGATGTGTCTTCAATCGGTGTGGATTCGCCCAGAGGATACATTCTCGAGGTAGATCTGGACTATCCGCAACGTCTGCACGACGCTCATGCCGATCTACCGTTCTGCCCGATGCGTGCCAAACCACCTGCCAGCAGACAGGACAAGTATATGAGAAGCAGCGTTACGTTAACCATTATCGCAACTTGCAGCAGTGCACGCGTCACGGTCTTCGTATTACAAAGATACACCACGTGCTTCAATTCGCTCAATCCCCCTGGCTCCGCGATTACATCGAACTCAATACATGGTTTAGAACAAGCGCGACAAACGACTTTGAAAAAAATTTGTACAAATTGATGAACAACGCGGTATTCGGTAAATCTATGGAAAATGTACGAAACCATGTGGATGTAAAACTTTTGACACATTGGGAAGGGCGATATGGCGCGGAGTCAATGATCGCGAAACCGAATTTCCACAGCAGAAGTGTTTTTTCGGAAAATTTAATTGATGTTGAATTGCGAAAACTCGAGGTGAAATTCAACAAACCGATATACGTGGGTATGTGAGTAGTATAGCTATGCCGGTTCTAACCCAGGTCCTCTGAGGGGAGCGCGGGGGCGGGGGGAAGTGAGGGCGCGCGGGGAGCGCGGCGGAGGGAAACATGGGCGCGGGGCCTGCGGGGAGAGGAAGACCGGTTGCGCGCGCACGAGCCGCGGAGTCGGGGAAGCTGTGATGATGGAGGGGATCACTCCAGGCTGAGCCGCCGTGGAGACCGGACCCACCGCCGAAAACTTTTTAGAGGGAGGGAATGACCCCCGAAAAACTTTTTCAAACCCCGATCCACCACCGGAAATTTTTTCCGAGCGAGAGAATGACCTTGGCCCACCCCCAAATATTTTTCCAAACCATTATGTAGCTGAAATTATTTTAATAATTTATTTTTATTGGGAATTATTTCGGACGATCTCGGGAAAGATCGGCGTTTTTTTACACACCGCGTCATCGGAGGGTGGGAAAGAGATAGAACATTACTTTAAAGCAAAATCTGGGAGAGTGTTTGAGATTCAGTAGTTCCGATCTCCGCCACACCCAACTCATCGCAGCACCTCCTGGACAGCGGATCGACAAGCCCGATCCACAATCGATCGACCAATCAGGTGTCAGCGACAGAACGCTCAGCCAATCGCATTTCCCCACGTCGCTCGATCCTCCAGACTTTGGAGAAGACGACTAACGGAAATCGATTGGCCATATTGCTCTTGCTCTTCTTATTCACGCAGAGTACAAGTTCAGACGCGTCGGTTTCACTGAACGTTTAGCTCATTGTAACTCGTGAATTCTCGCAAAATTGCTTACCTTAGTGCTCAACCTCGTAATTTCTCACCGCTCAATTTAATATCTCGTGCTCAGACTCGTCGTGTATCGATTGTGGATCGTGGTCTGTTACGCGGCCACGTGCGCGTCGTTTTGCGATTCGTCTCAACGAGACAAGAACTGTACATTCTCTGCACAACGTGCATCTGCTCAGGCTCACCCACTCAGCTTTTACGTTGTGACTCACTCCGCGAGTGTGAAATAAACTAATTGTATATTGCTCATTAATACTGTGCGTTCTTTACATAACCTAACCGGCATCTCACGCTCATCGCGATCTCTTTCGCGAACATTCTGGTCCTTCGAGCCGGATTATTGTGTGAAGTTCTGTGCAGTGCTCACCCAGAACAGTTCACCCTCATTACTCAGTGCTCACCCCCAGTGCAACGCAAGCTCAGCAACGCGAGATGGAAGGAGACAACGATTCCTCCAAGACCAGCTCAGAGACCCGGTCCCGGTCGCCGTCACCTAACCCTCAAGGAGGGCAGGTCGCCCAGGTCAGTCTCCAGGTCCCCACAGAGCCACCGACTCAACACGCTGGCAGGACGAGATCCTCGTCCCCATCAACGGTACCGGCTCCGCTCATTATAAAGGCGAGATCGCAGGTCAGTCGGTTTGAGGCTTTACAAGCGTTGCGGAATGAAATTCCCACGGACCCAGAGTCGACGTCCCTCGGCGAGGTGCAGTCGCTGCTGGACTGCATAACCGAGCTGCACAAAGCGTTCCTCTCCGAGCACGCTCACCTTGAGGAATTTTGGCCCGTCAAGTGCCTCTCGCACGAGTACTTCGCCTCAGATCTCCTGGGTCGTGAGACGACTCTCGTGGCTCAACTCAAAAGGGCACTCAAGCGTCTCATCTCTCACCATTCTAACTCAACTCAAACCAGCTCATCCGCTCACACCGACTCAATCTCTGAAGTGATGGCCAGCAGAGCTGCCAAGATTCCAGAGCTGGCCATTCCCAAATTTGGGGGAAAGTTTGTGGAATGGCCAGCCTTCAGCGAGCTGTTCACCTCGCTCATTATTAAAGACTCGAGACTTGCAGAGATAGACCGCCTCTGCTATTTGAGGGCAAGTTTGACAGGCGAACCTTCCCGACGGGTCAACGCCTTCCCTCTTCGAGGCTCATCCTTCCTGGCTGCTTGGGACTACCTGGAAAAGCGCTTCTCAAATAAACGGCTGCTCATCAAAGAGCAACTTGACAAGTTGCTCAGTATACCAGCCATCTCAACGAGATCGGCGCCGGCGCTCATCAACCTAGCGGCCACCATCAACGAGGTGAACGAGACGTTGGTGGCTCTGGGTGCAGATAAAGAAATGCACAACTGCTTAATGGTGCACGTGCTCACCAACAGCCTTGACAAGGTGACGCGAGAGGCCTGGGAAACCTCTCTCGCCAACTCAACGGAGTGCCCCAGTTACAAGGACCTGCTAGCCTTTGTGGAGAATAAAGGTGCTGCCTTGGAGCAGATCGAGGCTCCTCCCAAGAAACCAGCTGCTCCTTCGTCCTCCACAGCACGCTCATCTCAGAGGAGAACGACTGCTCACCCTGCGACGCAGGCAAAATCTCAACCCCAGACGTCGTCCAAGGCCCAGTCGACGAAATATCCTTGCGACTGGTGCCACGCCGACCACTTCGTGGTCATGTGCCCTAAATTCAGGGAAACGCCAGTGACCGAGCGTCGCAACTTCATCGTCGCCCGATCACTGTGCAAAAATTGCTGTGGTCGACACAACACAGATATGTGCAAATCGGCTCACCGGTGCAAGACCTGTGGGGCAAAGCACCACTCAATGCTGCACCCTCCTCAGCCATCAACTACTCAAGGCTCAGCTCAACCTCAGCCCAGGTCAACGACCGAGCCTAGCCCTGCTCAACAAGCCCCTCCAACGGAAGGGAAGAAGTCAGAAGATGACACTGACTTCTGAAGCGTCGGTGCAGTCGTCAACTCATTCTCACCCAACTCACCAAGCTCAAGCACAACAGGTCAAACTCAAACGTCTCTGTCTCACCCAGCCACTGGTTGCCATGCAACCTCGCTCACGCTCACCCTATTAGCAACAGCTAACGCACAGCTCATCTCACCTGTGGCCTCGCTGCCAGTCAGGCTACTCATCGACTCAGGCTCAGAGCTCACCTTCATCAAGGAGGAGCTCATCACTCAACTTAACCTTCAAAGAACCCACTCATCCATCTCAATTATTGGCATTGGAGGCAACAAAACTACTCACACTCGAGGCGTCGTGTCAATCACTCTACGATCAAGCTACGACTCCTCCACGGTCTCCACTCAAGCTCATGTTCTGCGAACTCTCACATCCAGTCTACCATCCGTTGAAGCACCACGTCAAGATTGGCCACATCTCACCAGGTTAAGGTTAGCTGATCCAGATTTTCTAAAACCTAGGCCTATTGACATAATTATTGGTGCAGACTCATATGGGAAAATTATAAAACCTAACCTCATAAAGGGTGACCCTTCAATGCCAATTGCCCAGTGCTCAATCTTTGGGTGGCTCGTTCTTGGGCCAATTAACACACCTCAGTCTCAATTCAGCTCGTCGCACACAGCTGCAGTCATGCAGTACAGCGACAAAACAATACAAGATCTATTGGCTAAATTCTGGATTCAAGAAGAGCTCCCGACAGATACGCCCTCAAAGCTCACCCCTGAAGAACAAGAATGTGAGGGTCTCTTTCGGGCGACACACACTCGTGATTCTACAGGAAGGTACATCGTACGCATCCCTCTCAAGCCATCTCGAAGTCTGTTGGGCAATTCCTACCAGACAGCCCATGCCTGTCTGAAGCGAACACTCAACAAGCTCATCAAAGATTCTGAATATCGCAATCTCTACCAAGGGTTCATGAAGGAATATGAGGCACTCCATCATATGGTAAGAGCTGCCTCACTCTCACCTAATACTCACTCTGTTTTTTATCTTCCACATCATGGAGTGCTCAAGCTCGACAGTCAGACCACGAAGTTGAGGGTCGTCTTCAATGGCTCAAGCCCGACTACAACGGGGCACTCGATCAACGATCTCATGCATACTGGTGCGAACCTTCTACTCAACATCTCGAACGTGCTGCTGTGGATTCGCCAGCACAAGTACATTTTCGCCACAGACGTGACAAAAATGTACAGACAAATCAAGGTTTACGAAGACGACCAGGACCTCCAGAGGATACTGTGGATTGACGAGGATTCAGAGGAGGTGCCTTACAAACTCACTACGGTCACTTATGGAACCAAGGCTGCGCCGTTTCTCGCTGTCAGAGTACTACTGCAGTTGGTCGAAGACGAAGGACATCGTTTTCCCCTGGCAGTACCGTCAATCACTCATGCCAGATACGTCGACGACATATTTGGCGGCGCCGATACAGGTGAGACACTCATTACAATTGCTCAACAATTAAATGACCTGTGCAAGGCGGGAGGTTTTCCACTTGCCAAGTGGCAATCAACCTACCCTCCATTGCTTGAATCAATTTCTCATGACGTGCGAGCTAGCAACTCGTACATAGCACTTGACGACTGCAATACCAAAATCCTCGGATTACAATGGAACGCTCTCACTGACAACTTCTCATTCTCGACAAAACCTCTCAGCGACTCAAGGCTCACTAAACGTCTCATTCTCTCTGAAGTAGCAAAGATATTTGATCCACTCGGCTTCTTAGCTCCAGTCATCATTCGGGCAAAGGCACTTTTGCAGGAATTGTGGCTGCACAAACTGAACTGGGACGACCCACTGCCTTCCCAAGTCACTGCTCACTGGCTCACCATCAGAGAAGATCTAACAAGTCTGGCCAGACTCTCAATACCAAGGTGGTTCAACACCTTCTCCTACTCGACAGTGGAATTACATGGATTCTCTGATGCCTCTCAACTCGCCATGGCAGCGGTAATTTACATTATCGTGTCCACACCGTCCACAGCTCACAAAGTGTCGACACTAGTGTGCTCCAAAACCAAGGTAGCACCACTCAAGAAACTCACAATCCCAAGGCTCGAACTCACTGCAGCTTTAATGCTGGCAAAGCTCACGAAGTATGTTCAAGCTACTCTTCAACTCAACATCTCTACAACTCATCTGTGGACGGACTCTCAAATCTCACTCTCATGGATCAAATCACATGCTTCACGCTGGAAGGATTACGTACGGAATCGTGTCTCCCAAATTCAAGAGCTCACTCCACACGCACATTGGAGACACGTTCCTGGAACGGCGAATCCAGCTGACTGTGCCTCTCGAGGCCTAACAACACATCAGCTTGAACACCACGAGCTTTGGTGGATGGGACCATCTTGGCTCACTCAACCCAGTGACTCATGGCCCTCTCAACCTACATTGAAGGACAGTCCAAGCATGCAGGAAGCTCGTCCTGGAATCTCAAATTTGCTCAACATTCGAAAACTCGAATATCACTGGGACCTCATTTACAAATACTCATCTCTCAACAAACTCTTTCGTATCACTTCAGTTTGTTTCAGAATTCTGTCACATTTAAGGAGGTCAACGATTTCCTTACCACTCATCGTTCAGTCGCCCGAGGATCTGGAGAGGGCCAGGATCTTCTGAATTAAAGCGACGCAGTCCCTTTACTTCGCACACGAAATAAGGACGCTCAGCTCTGGCGCGACGCTGCCATCTTCTCACACCTTCAATAGGCTCACGGCCTTTATCGACCAAGAAGGAGTGATCCGAGTCGGGGGCCGACTCAACAACGCTCACATTGCATATGGAAGTAAGCATCCTGCAATTTTGCCTCGTCACTCACGTCTGTCCGATCTGATTATAGATCAAGCTCACCGAGAAACTCTCCATGGAGGGACTCAGCTCACGCTCGCTCAAATCAGCCAGACCTACTGGATCATCGGTGGTCGAGCTCCAGTGAAATCTCACATTCTACGGTGTGTTGTGTGTGCTCGGCAAAGGGGGATCCGTGCCCATCAACTGATGGGCCAACTACCTCTTTCACGAGTCACACCCACACGCCCATTCACCAACACTGGACTGGACTATGCTGGTCCTGTCACCTTAAGGACGTGGAAAGGGCGAGGCGCCAAGACTCACAAGGGATGGATCTGTGTGTTCGTCTGTCTCACCACCTCAGCTGTTCATCTCGAGCTAGTCACCGACTACTCCACAGATGGTTTCATAGCAACGTACAGGCGTTTCATCTCACGGAGAGGAATCCCTCACTCACTCTACTCAGATTGTGGCACCAACTTCATCGGAGCCGATGCCACGCTCAAGAGGATGTTCACTCAGGGCTCTCAAGATCACCAAACTCTCGCTCAGCTGTTGGTCAACGACAACACTCGCTGGTGTTTCAACCCTCCAGCCGCACTACACATGGGAGGCAAATGGGAGGCTGTGGTGAAGTCGACGAAACATCATCTTCGGCGAACAGTGAGTGAAACAGCACTCACCTACGAAGAGTTCAGTACACTTCTCACGCAGATTGAGGCCCTGTTGAATTCACGACCTCTCGAGCCCCTCAGCGACGATCCTGATGACGTCGCAACGCTCACTCCTGCTCACTTCCTCATTGGCCACCCGCTCTCAGCTCTACCGGAACCCTCTGTGGAGCACACATCCATCTCACCATCAGCGCGGTGGCAACTCATCCAACAGAAGACTCAACAATTCTGGACTCAATGGTCATCTCATTATCTGCAACGTCAGCTCTCAATCTCGAAGTGGCATCATCCATCCAACGCCATCAAGGTCGGCTCTCTGGTGCTCATCACCGATGAGCGGTTTCCCCCCAGCAAGTGGCCACTTGCTCGGGTCCTCACCCTTCACTCAGGGAAGGATGGACTGACCAGGGTGGTGACGCTCAAGACCGCCACTACCATCTTAACCAGGCCAATCGCAAAATTGGCTGTTTTGAATGTTACAGACTCATCATCAACATCTTCTTCCAGCTGTTGAGGCCGGGAGCATGTTTGAGATTCAGTAGTTCCGATCTCCGCCACACCCAACTCATCGCAGCACGTCCTGGACAGCGGATCGACAAGCCCGATCCACAATCGATCGACCAATCAGGTGTCAGCGACAGAACGCTCAGCCAATCGCATTTCCCCACGTCGCTCGATCCTCCAGACTTTGGAGAAGACGACTAACGGAAATCGATTGGCCATATTGCTCTTGCTCTTCTTATTCACGCAGAGTACAAGTTCAGACGCGTCGGTTTCACTGAACGTTTAGCTCATTGTAACTCGTGAATTCTCGCAAAATTGCTCACCTTAGTGCTCAACCTCGTAATTTCTCACCGCTCAATTTAATATCTCGTGCTCAGACTCGTCGTGTATCAATTGTGGATCGTGGTCTGTTACGCGGCCACGTGCGCGTCGTTTTGCGATTCGTCTCAACGAGACAAGAACTGTACATTCTCTGCACAACGTGCATCTGCTCAAGCTCACCCACTCAGCTTTTACGTTGTGACTCACTCCGCGAGTGTGAAATAAACTAATTGTATATTGCTCATTAATACTGTGCGTTCTTTACATAACCTAACCGGCATCTCACGCTCATCGCGATCTCTTTCGCGAACAGAGAGGGAAAGAGACAGCGCTACATAGTGATACAAACACATTTTATTAAAGCTAACAGTATTTCAAACCGTTCCGATTTAACGTCGCTGCATATCGTGTGTAATTTGAATCTCCTGGAGCAGTCGTGCAGGATGGCGATATTTGGCAGCGCGAATCATAGAAAGAATTATGCGGCGTCAGCAGAAACTTTTTTTCGTACCAATATGTGATGGAAAGTTTTCCCCAACACAGAGAAATAATAATAATTTTTTAATCACCGATATAGCAAACTGTTATGTAGCAAACAGACATATTTTTCCGAACCATTATGTAGCGAGCATTCTAAAGCTAACAGTATTTCAAAGCGTTCCGATTTAACGTCGCGGCGTATCGCGAGATTTCGCAAAATCTGACTCTTCTGGAGCAGCCGCGCTAGATGACGTCATTTGGCAGCGTGAAGAACAAAATACAATACATGTAGAAACGTCGAATCTTAAAATTATGCGGCATCAGCAGAAAAAATCTTTTCCATATCAACAGACATTTTTTCCCAACGCAGAGAAATAATAATTTTAATCCCCTCCCTCACCGATCTACCGAACCAATATGTAGCAAACACACACTCTAAAGCTAACAATTTTTAAAAATGTTTTTCAATCTTAACATCGCAGCGTATCGCGCGATCACGTGTAATTTGAATCCCCCGTGATGGGACCGCCGTGCAAGATTACATCATTTGGTGGCGTAACGAACGCACGAGTCATAAAAAGAATTATGTGGTGTCAGCAGAAATTGGTGAGGTGAGAAGGAGGAAGACGGATAAGTAAATAGAGAAATAATATGTTTAAGAAATTTAATTACAATTAAAAGAATATAAAAATATAAACAGAAATGGAATATAATTTAACATTTTTTTCCTACGAGCATCCGCTAAAATATCATTGATGACAGATGCTACCAGTTCGCAATCTACAAGATAATCCTCGTCGTAGTATTCGCTATCACATATTATTTTAGCAGCACGACGCGTATGTAATCTTTCGCAGGCAGCGTCGCTCTCTTACAACACAGTAACAAAAGGTTTAAAGTTTGTCCTTACATCTTCTGCAGTTTGATACAGCCGCGGATACACATAGCTTACACATGACTTAAGATTAAATAAAAATGATACTGTATTCAGTTTGAAATACAGCGACTTATTACGTAGTATCGTCTTTAGAATTGGAGGCGAGAATCATAGAAAGAATTATGCAGAGTCGATAGAAATTGATGACAAGTGAAGGAGGGAGACAGACAAGCAAATAGATTGCAATATTTGTAAAATGATTAACAGTAATATCTCAACAACATTCGCCGAAAGTGTTACGTATCTATTGTATCGCCTCAATTCTTTATCTCTAAATAAACCGCACGATTCTCAACATCTTTGAGTTCTCTCCATACAAATAGAACATAAAAATACAATATAAAAAAGACAAAAATAAAATAATAATAATAAAAATAATAATTTAATTTATTACCCACTTTCCTGTTACAATTTAACGATGAAATAATCTTTCCATTTCATTCTCATGATTGTGTCAGTGTAAGTCCCACCCTTCTAATGTATCCTGCTGTGTCTTAACAATTTTTTCTATTTTACAAGTGTTTCCTAATCTATTCTATGTTGTATAATATTCTTTTATCACTTTCCTGTTCTTCCCATGTTTTCCTTCTCCCTATTATCTCCCATAGAATAGCCAAGTTTTTCCCTTCTCCTCTAATTACCTCTTTCCAATTCCTAAATACAACACAATATAAATATAAAAGAAAATACAATTAAATAAGAAATATAATAAAAAAGAATATAATAAAATAAAAGTAAATACAATTAAAGAAGAAATATAATAAAAAGAATATAATAATATAATAACAGGAAATAAAATAATAAAAAAAGAAAATACAATTAAATATCAAATATAATATAAAAAAGAAAAAATATAAAAATAGAATATAAATAGAATGTCACGTCCTGGGTGGTGTCTTCATGGACAATGACAGGTGGGGCAATCATCAGGCGAGAATACAAGGTTTCAACACTCTGATCGTTTTAGGAAAGGGGTGGCGAGAATCTGAAAATCAACACTCTTGGTTTGAGGGAAGGTTGGCGAGAATCTAAAATTCAACACTCTTGGTTTGAGGGAAGGTTGGCGAGAATCTAAAATTCAACACTCTTGGTTTGAGGGAAGGTTGGCGAGAATCTATATTTCAACACTCTTGGTTTGAGGGAAGGTTGGCGAGAATCTAAAATTCAACACTCTGACTGACCAGAGAAGGTTTGAACTCGAATACGCACTTGGAAGACACACGTTAGAAGACTTTGTTTGTTTTTGACTGGGCGATCGCATTCACCGTTGCATTTATATATGAATTTACTCGTAATACTTCCACGAAATCCGTCTAGGAATACGGCTATTCACGGTCCATGCGAAAGAACGTTGGTAAACACAGTAGGCACTTTCGCGTTCGCGGACCGAGATCAGCTGTCGCTGCAGCTTGTTTTGATTTGAGAATCCCCGCAACCGAAGAATGGATACGATAGTTCGAGGCGTGATTTAGAATAAAGTGTGTTTATTCAATTTAAAACACTTGGTTATGCCATACACGGTTTGTGATGGCAGTTACACTTTACAATTATGCGTAGGACATTAAGCATTAGCACATGACATTTATATAAAATAAGCAATAGCAAAATATGTATGGACATGAAATACGATATACGATAATAAAGTAGAATGATATCGGCAATATGCGTTAATAAGACAAAAGTATGAACGCAATAGGCGTTAAAATGCAAAATAATGTGAAAAGCAGTAAGCGTTGATAGTATAAGATAATATGAAATACAATAAGCTTAAGAATACAAAATATATGAACCCAATAAGCAATAACTATGCACAGTTTTATGAAAGCAATAAGCAATAACTATGCATAGTAATATGAAAGTAATAAGCAATAATAAGACAAGAATGAAATAGATGATGGTGATGTTCAATTCAGTTAAATGGTAATTATAAATGCTTACAAAATTGATGAACGTCGTTGATTTACACTGTTTTAAAAATACTTTTAGGTGGTCCTTTCGCGGATAGGTTTCGTTGAAAGAGGACTTCTGTCTCGGTCCCCTCGTATTTATATAATTGTCGCGGGGGTACGCGCGGTATAGGCCTTGACATATTTAATAAATAAGTCGCAGTAGGACTTCCGGGGTTTTTATGAATAGGGAATTATATGCTCAACCCATCGGATGGATTTCTGGAGTTTTAATGGGAAAGGGGTGAACGTGGTCTTGACTTGTAGGGTCTTAGAGAAGGGGTGAGACGTGGTCTCGATTTAAGGAGTTTTTGGGGCGAGGGACTTGTTTAGAATTAGTAAAAGGGGGAGAGTTTGTGCCTCGTATGGCGAATAATCGAAGGAGGTTTTGTACTGACCATCTCGAGATGGGGACCGCTAAGGTACATCATCGAGGTGATCAGCGATTGGGGAAAAGGGGTATTTGTTGATTTGGAAGGACTTTGGTGGAGTGACTTGGAGGTTTATACGAAGATGTTTAAATAGTACCGCGCGAAAAATAGTGGGATATCACAAGAATATAAATAGAATATAAAAATAAGAAATAAAAAAATAAAAATATAAAAACTCAATTCAATATAAAAATACAATATAAAAAAAATAATATAATAAAAGAAAATAAAATAATAAAAAAAGAAAATACAATTAAATATTAAATATAATATAAAAAAGAAAAAATATAAAAATAGAATTTAAATAGAATATAAAAAATATGGTCAGCGAAAATGAATGTGGAGAACAACAGCATCTTACTTTTGCAAAGCTACGCACTTCTCGATTTCATGATAAGATTTTAAATGCAAGAGCCTGGAGATGCAGCGAGACCAGTTGTCTTCAAATCTTTGACGGCAACAGTCTCTTTAAAGGCAATAGTTCCAACCAAAAATAATGGGAATATTCAGGATTGCGCCCGACGAGGACCAGGAGATGTGGGGGAATAATCAGGAGGTATGTACATAACAATGTTTTGTACGTTTTTTTTACGTTTAACACGTGAATATTATATCAAGGTTTCTATGTTCTAGGATTTGCAGGGAGCAGTCGGTGGTGGTGGTGGTGGTGAGGACAGCATCGAGGACTCCTCATCCTCCGACACCGATGACACCGATGACAGCGATGACAGCGACAACATCGCTGCAGCCATTGATGGCTTGCTGGTAAGTGATATTGTGATAGGATATTGTGATAGGATATTGTACGGAATATATTAATATTATATTTGCGTTTACATGTTTTAGAACCTGCCACCGCTGCCACCACCGCCCCAAATAGAGCGTTTGCGGGACATGCTCCCGGATCTTGCTCGCGCCACCGCCAACGCAGCGCGGAGAGATTAATTTATATAGATTTTAATTTGTTTAGTTAATTTCATTTGTATATATTTTTTCCATTTTTTCTATTTTTTCTATTTTTTCTATTTTTCTATTTTTTCTATTTTTACTATTTTTTCTATTTTATATTATTATTATTCATACTTTTATTCATATTCTTCTTCATATTCTTATATTTATTCCATGTTATTTTATTATATTTTATTATTATATTCCTTTTTTATTATATTTCTATTTAGTTGTATATTTATATTTTTTTCTATAACAATATATATTTCTTAAACTTATATTATTTCTACATTTTATTTACCCGTCTTCCTTCTCCTTTCGCCACATAATTCTTGCAGACACTGCATAATTCTATTTCGTTCGAGCCTTCTTCGCGCCGTTGAATGACGTCATCGCACGCGGCTGCTCCAGAGGAGTCAAATTACGCACGATCGCGCGAGACGCTGCGACGCTAAGTATTGCTCTCTCTTTCCCTCCACGAATTTAGATTTTAATGTAATGCTCTCTCTTTCCTTCCTCCGAATACATGGTTTGTAAAATGCCGATCTTTCCCGACATTGTCCGAAACATCATCCGATAAAAATAAATTATTATTTCTCTGTGTTGGGGGGAAAATTCGATCACATATTGGTTTGGAAAAAATTTTCGGGGTTGGGCCAAGGTCATTTCCTCACTCGGCTAGGTATAAAAAATTTTCGGGCGTGGGTCAGGTCTGGAGAGGTCTCCGTGGCTGGCTATCGAAAGAAGAAAGAAGAAAGGATATGTATGGTTTGTAAGAAAGTGGAAGAAACAGTGAAACACGTGATTGAAGCATGTGAAGTAAGTGGAAAGAGTGGCAGCAATTGGAAAGAGGTAATTAGAGGAGAAGGGACAAACTTGGTTATTCTATAGGAGATAATAGGGAGAAGGAAAAGATGGGAAGAACAGGAATGTGATAAAAGATGATTATGCAACATAAAATAAATTAGGAAACACTTGTAAAATAAAAAAAGTTGTTAAGACACAGCAGGATACATTAGAAGGGTAGGACTTACACTGACACAATCACGGGAATGAAATGGAAAGAGTAGGGTAAGTGTGGGTATTACTGCGGATGCCCCGATTACTGCGGATATTCTAAAACAGATCATATTTAATGTTAGAAAGTACATAATCTCTTGAAAATTTTTAATAAAATTATTTTAAACTCTATTACAGGTAATTATTAATAAATATGTACAGCAAAGTTATTATTAATTCTTTTATCGTAGTTTGAAATTCGTCAAGGCGAAACTTCGGTCGATTCCCGATATGGCGGTCATGAACACCTACTAGAAAAACATTTATATTTTTGTTATTAATAGTAATACATGTAATGTAGCATTATTACTCGGTAGAATAAGAGTTATTTTTCCAGAAAAACAATCAATCAGTCGTCTACATTTTAGTTTTAATTTTTATTTGTCACCGCAGTATTAGGTGCAGTACTTTACACCATGTGCATGTATTACTGCGGACCGACCATTGCGCCACCTAACCTTTCTTCCGACCGTATTCACTTCTGTCTACGTAACCTGCAAAGGTATTAAGGTTATGTTTCGCCTGACATCAGACCGCAGTAATACATGCGCAGTAACTGATGTTTCGTTAGTAACTGGCACGCAGTAATACATGCATGTCCGCAGTAACTCATGCAATGACATTGATCGACAAATCTCTGTGTTTTTAATTAACTGTACATATTACCCCGCCCTCATATTTTTTTATGGAATTATTAAGGTCCCACCTTTCTTTTAAAAAAAGAAGGAGGAACTTTCATTCATTTGAACGCCGTATCGAGGGTTCTAAAGTTAACCTACCTTAAAAGTCCGCAGTAATACCCACACTTACCCTATATGATCGTTAAATTGTAACACAAAAGTGGGTAACAAATTAAATTATTATTATTATTATTATTATATTTTTTCTTTTTATAATGTATTTTTTATATTGAATTTTTATATTTTTATTTTTTAATTCATATTTTTATATTCATATATATATTTTTTATTTTCTTTTATATTTTTATTGAATTTTATATTGTATTTTATTATCTATTTTAATTGTATTTTTATATTTTTATATTTTTAATTTCATTTATATTCATTTATATTTATTTTTTTATATTGTATTGTATTTTATCTTATATTTTTATATTTTTTCTTTTTTATATTATATTCCTTTATATTCTATTTTTATGTTTTTTTTTCTTTTTATATTATATTTATTATTTTATTTTATTCTTTTTTATTATATTTCTTATTTAATTGTATTTTATTGTTTTTTATATTGTATTGTACTGTATTGTATTTTCTTTTATTTTATTTTATTATTATTTTATTTTATTTTTCAATTGTATTTTTATATTTTATTGGCGAAGAAGTGTGATCGAAAATATATACATCCAAGAACAAGAAAGAGAGATGAAAATAAAAGAGTCAAAGTTCCTAAGAGAATTAAGAGAGGTGGCAAGCAAACCAGGAGATAAGTCGAAATACTTATGAGGGAAGAAGAAAAAAAGGAGAGGAGAATTAGAATGGATAGGAAGATTCATACAGGGTAGTGAAACGAGGACATGTAAATATTGGATATCGAAAGATGAAAGGATATGTAGGCTTTGTAAGAAAGAGGAAGAAACAGTGAAACACGTGATTGAAGCATGTGAAGTAAGTGGAGAGAATGGCAGCAATTGGAAAGAGGTAATTAGATGAGAAAGGATAAACTTGGTTATTCTATAGGAGATAATAGGGAGAAGGAAAAGATGGGAAGAACAGGAAAGTGATAAAAGATGATTATGCAACATAAAATAGATTAGGAAACACTTGTAAAATAGAAAAATTGGTTAAGACACAGCAGGATACATTAGAAGGGTAGGACTTACACTGACACAATCACGGGAATGAAATGGAAAGAGTATATGATCGTTAAATTGTAACGCGAATGTGGGCAATAAATTAAATTATTATTATTATTATTATTATATTTTTTTTTATAATGCACTTTTATATTGAATTTTTATATTTTTTATTTTTTTATTTCTTATTTTTTATATTCTATTTATATTCTATTTTTATATTTTTTCTTTTTTATATTATATTTAATATTTAATTGTATTTTAGTAGTATAGTTATGACAGTTCTAACCCAAATTTGAGTTTGAAGGCCATTTCCCCCACCCCTCCCCCTCCCATCAAACTCAAATTTGAGTTTCAAGGTCGGCGGAAAAATTCCCCGCGGGCAGCGCGCGAGCGGCGGGCGGCGCGTGGCCGAGCGGATGACGTCATCGAGATCGGGCAGCGGCGGATGATGTCATCGAGATGGCTGAGTGGTGGGGGTTATAGCGCGAGACCAGATATCGACTCAATCGATACCGAACCGATACCGAATCCGCATCGAGGAGGAACCGCGGGTGAATTGCTGCTACTATCGGGCGTGGTATCGCCACAGTCGGTAAGGAAGGAAATATTAATTTAAGATATTAATATAAATGAAAAAACAGAATCTCGGGCGACGGGGCTCGAACCCAAGACCTCCGCGGTACGAGTCAGCCGCCTAACCAACTCCCCCAACGCCGACGCTGTAACATTAGTCTTTAATAAATGGTGCATATACAGAGCGTCACCAAGCATAATACATTATTTTTTCATCGGACGATGTTGGGCAATGTCGGGAAAGATCGGCGTTTTTACACACCGCGTCTTCGGATGGATGGGAAAGAGAGAGAGAACATGCATTCTAAAGCTTAAATTCGAGGGAGGGAAGAAGACAATAGAATAGCGTCTGAGAGCACGGCTTAAATAGAGGCGCAATTGCCCCCCCCCCCCCCACCACAGCATTTTATTTTAAAACTACCAATTTTTCCATAATGTGTTTCAATCTTAACGTAGCATGTAACTTGAGTCCCACCCTCAAGGATAAAAGTCTCGACACGCGCCGAATGTAATATAATACCTGTGGAAGCGTCAAATCTTAGAATTATGCGGTGTCAGCAGAAACTGCATCGGATGATTTTGCGCGCTAATTTGCCATACATGTGAATCATAGAAAGAATTATGCAGTATCAGCAGAAATTGCATAGAACCATGTTTGGACCAATCGGCTTTTTACATGCAATCTTTTTGGGGGAGGGGGTACACCAAAAGAGTTAAACATACGCGTGAATCATAGACAGAATTATGCTGTATCAGCACAAATTGCATTGTTTGGACCAATCGGCTTTTTACATGCAATCTTTTGGGGGGAGGGGGAACACCAAAAGAGATAGACAGAGATATCAAATCGTGGTATCAGTCATAAAAGCGCACTCCAAACTGCACAAAGCCTCAAATCGTTGCAACGTGTTGCGTGGAAAAGACATTACATATACATTCCATTTACGACCATGGGAGAATTCGCGCAAGTAATCCGCCAATTATTGGATCAATCCGCACGATTGATTTCACGGGAAGAATACCTCGCGTGGGAAGAACGGTGCAACGAGTGCATCGAATCTTTGGAAGAACACAGCCGAGTGAAACGCCCGCGATTATCAATCGGTGTTCGGCAATCGCTGGTTGCTCGAATCGCGCAGCTCGAAGGATTGAAACATTCGTTGCGCGGACGTTTCGTGCATGAAGGTGCAGGACATTCGAGTACGGGACTTTTGTGGCGCGAAATAGACGCTGCGTTCGATAGCCGCGTATTAACTGGTGCCGTGCTAAATTCGAATTACATCGAGCCGCGCAACTTCCTCCAGGATGCGGGGACCATTGTGTTGGAGCATGTGCGGGACACATTGAGGAAACATCGAAACCTCAAAGTGAACACTGTATTTAACGGTGAATTTGTGGCAGGTGACAAGCATGCATGTAAAAGCATCAACACCCGGAACTGCGAACTCTTCCGCACATCCGATCTACAGGAGTGGTACCAGAGATGCGTCATCGAACCCACCCTGGCATCGCTGGAAGAGTTCCAGGAACGCGACAGCGGATGGGCATTGACGAGAATCATGAATCTGACCATCAATGTCAACAAATACAATCCGTTGCGCGCGGGGTGTCATTTCAAGTTGCCGCGTGATTTATTGCTGAAGAAAGCGACCATTAGCGTACGATCCGAGGATAATGCATGCTTCGCGTGGGCAGTGGTCGCCGCTCTCCATCCCGCGGAAAGACATCCCGATCGCCCAAGTTCCTACCCCGACTATACATTGGTGCTAAATCTCCAAGGCATTGAGTTCCCAATGTCCCTGGAGCAAATTGGAAAATTTGAGCGACAGAACGACATCTCAATCAATGTGTACACCTTCGAGGCGGAGATGAAGAAGGGATCGACGGTCTTTCCGTTGCGCCTCACCAGCCAAAAGAGGGATCGACACGTCAACCTGCTCTACACGCCGAATCAAGAACACGGCGATGTAGGGCACTTTATACTGATCAAGAACTTGTCCCGGCTGGTGAGCACCCAGTTGAGCAGGCATGATGGAAAGAAATTCATCTGCGATCGGTACGTATAGAAAATTTATGAAATGTTGAAATATCTCATGAAACAAATTAAATAAAAAAATTTTTTGGGTTTACAGGTGCATGCACTACTTCGGATCCACCGCGAAGTTGGAGGCCCATGCAGTGGACTGTGGGCAAATGAACGATTGCGCCATCCTGCTGCCCACCGAAGGCAAAAATCTCCTCAGCTTCAACAACCACTGCAGGAAGGAGCGACTTCCCTACGTGGTGTACGCAGATCTGGAATGTGTGATTGAAAAAACAGAGGACAGTCACCGAATGGGTGATAAATTATGCGCGTATCAGCACCATAATGTACACAGTATTGCATATTATATGCATTGTTCGTACGATACATCGCTGTCGACGTATCGATGTCGCCGCGACGCAGATTGCGTTTCATGGTTCGTAGACGAATTGAAAAATTTCGCGAATTTTGTCAAACCCATTCTGGCCAGTAATGTTCCAATGCTGGATTTAACTCCCGAACAGTTGTCGACATTTCGCAATGCAACACACTGTCATATTTGCGAAAAACCATACGAGGCTAGCGATGTACGAGTCCACGATCATTGCCATCTGTCCGGACGGTTTAGAGGCCCAGCACATACGGAATGCAATTTAAATTATAAAAACGCGTTTTACATCCCCATAGTTTTCCACAATTTATCCGGCTATGATTCACATTTCATTATCGAGGAAATAGCTATCGCTTTCGAAGGTCACGTTGACGTATTACCCATAACTAAAGAAAAGTATATTTCTTTCACAAAAAATGTCGAAGATACGGCTGATTCAGACTCGCGAAATTGTATTAAATTGCGGTTCATCGATTCGTACAAATTTCTCAACGCCACTCTCGACAAATTAGCATCCTTTCTTAGCACAGATAAATTAAAAATTTTACAATCCCAATTTGAAACATTATCCACCGAGGATTTCAATTTATTGACACGAAAGGGTGTCTTTCCGTACGAATACCTTGATTGCGAGGACAAGCTGCAGGACCCATGCTTACCGCCGCGCGAATCATTCTACAGTTCGTTAACGGGTGAGACTGTATCCGAGAGCGATTACGCGCACGCCGAGACTGTCTGGCAGCGTTTCGAGATTAGAACCTTGGGCGAATACAGCGACTTGTATTTGAAAACTGATGTCTTGTTATTGGCAGATATTTTTGAAAATTTTCGCGAAAGTTGTATCAAGAGTTACGGATTAGATTCAGCACATTATTATACTCTACCTGGTTTCACATGGGATGCAATGCTAAAACATACTAAAATTACATTCGAATTGCTCACAGACATCGATATGGTTATGTTTATCGAACGCGGTATACGTGGGGGTTTAAGTCAATGTTCCGGAAGATACGCACATGCCAATAACAAGTACATGTCATCTTACGACGCATCAGAAAAGTCATCATACTTGATGTACTTTGACGTGAACAATTTGTATGGATGGGCAATGTGTCAGCCCCTACCATACGCTAAATTTCAATGGGTCGAAGATGTTGCGAATTTTGACGTGTCTTCAATCCCGATCGATTCGCCCACGGAATACATTCTTGAGGTAGATCTGGAATATCCGCAACGTCTGCACGACGCTCATGCCGATCTACCGTTCTGCCCGACGCGTGCCAAACCACGTGGTAGCAAGCAGGACAAATTACTCGCGACGGTATACGATAAGCAGCGTTACGTTATCCATTATCGCAACCTGCAACAGTGCACGCGACACGGTCTTCGTATTACAAAGATACACCGCGTGCTTCAATTCGCTCAATCTCCCTGGCTCCGCGATTATATCGAACTCAATACACGGTTTAGAACAAGCGCGACAAACGACTTTGAAAAAAATTTGTACAAATTGATGAACAACGCGGTATTCGGTAAAACTATGGAAAATGTACGAAATCACGTGGATGTAAAACTTTTGACACATTGGGAAGGGCGATAAGGTGCGGAGGCAATGATCGCGAAACCGAATTTCCACAGCAGAAGTGTTTTTTCGGAAAATTTAATAGCTGTTGAATTGCGAAAACTCGAGGTGAAATTCAACAAGCCGATATATGTGGGTATGTGCATTCTGGACATATCAAAAATTTGTTTGTACGAATTTCACCACGAGTACATGTCGCCCAAGCATGGAAAAAATTGTAAAATTCTATATACCGACACAGATAGTCTCATTTATCACATTCAATGCGATGATATCTATGAGTCCATGAAACACAATATCGATAGATTCGACACGAGCGATTATTCTACCGACAATCCATATAATATGCCGCGCGTAAATAAGAAGGTTCCGGGGCTGATGAAGGATGAAAATAACGGTGCGATAATGACCGAATTCGTAGGTCTTAGAGCGAAAATGTATGCACTTCGCGTAGACGGCAAAAAAGATACGAAAAAGGTGAAAGGCGTCAAGACCAACGTCATAGCCAGAACGATAACTTTCGACGACTACGCGCAATGTTTGCATAGGGAGATCGAAATGGTTCGCAGACAATCATGCATACGGTCTAAATTTCATAAAGTGTTCACCATTTCGGAATCTAAAATCGCTCTAAGCCCACACGATGACAAGCGGCATATCGTACCCAATTCGATCGACACTCTGCCTTGGGGTCATTATAATATCCCATTGTAAAATAGAAATTGTTATTATTGTATAATATAAAATTATTTGAGAAAGTATAAAAAATTATTATTGTGTTTATTATATTTATTGTGTAAAATATAAATGGTGGAATTAATGTATAAAAAATTGTTCACACATATATATGTATCATTGTATTTATTGAACCATCTATTATTATTATGCTACAATACATTATTTTTATTTATCCAAGAATTGTGTGATTTATCAAATCCCAACCACTTGACGTACACCTTATCCCCCTTCCTACGTAAGACTTTTTCCACTAGATACACATCAGGATCGGTGACGCGTTGCAGCTCGTGTTCATAGAATCCTCCGGCAACAGGTTTTCCACAGGAATCGACCAGCAGATACGTTGCGGGATTAGTTGTCTGTACTTTGGCTATCTTGAACACCTCCGTTGTCCAATTCGGCGTATAGCCTTTATCGAATATGGTTTTAAATTTGTCTTGAATCTCGCTGGAGCAGCGATCTTTATGTTGCTGTACACGGTGGCTAGCAGCTTATCGGCGATCGCAGGGGTAACATCGCAAGGACGCATTCCGATGGTTCTATGTTTTCGTGCGTTATACTCTGCAAGTAGACTTGGTAGCGCATCGGTCCATCTATAGGTTCCATTGAGCGTAAACAGTTTCCACATATCGTTTTTCAAAGTTCGATTGAAACGTTCCACGACGGAGGCCTTCATCACAGAATACGTCGAATAATGATTAACGTTATGCTTTGCCAAGAGTTTCTGCACATCAGCGTTGTAAAATTCTTTTCCTTGATCGGTTTGCAAATTTTTCGGATATCGATTTCTAAATATCTTTGCAAACGCTTTAGTCACCTCAGCACCACTTTTAGTCTTGAGCGGCAACGCCCATGCATACTTGCTCAACACATCGATGACGGTGAGTATGTAGTGGTGACCCTGGTTGAATCGTGAGTATGGACGCATTTCTACAATGTCAGCTTGCCACAGATCATCGTATCCATACACTATGACACGCCTCCGCGGAAAATGTCTTCGAGCTGGAGCATGCAATTCCTCAACGAGTTGTAGCTTCTTGTGGCCGTGGTTTTCTTTACTCTTGGATTTCGATAATGGCTGCATGTTTGATCGCAGAGGTGTCTTTGACACGAATGATGCGATAATTATCAGACACGTTCATTAAGTGCTCCCAATCGGTCCAGGGGCAAGTTCATCCGCCTCGCATGATTCTCCTTCGCAGCGTTGCTGCGGGATAGAATTCGACGCCTGCGATATCTTTTGAACGCTGTTTTGCAGCGTCAGCATATCTCTTTGAAACGCGATCAGTTTCCTCTCTAATTCTTCCTGCCGCTCTCTCAAAAGTTTAATGTTCTTTTCCATGTATAGTTTATTGACGGCATCGGTGTCAGCCACCGGTTGAGCTACGCGTCGTATCTTGCATGATTTTGCATCAAAGTCGGTACCAACCACGCAAAGAGCGTTATCTCGCATGTAATTTCGAAGCAAACCACTCCATTTGTAATAGTCCATTCTAGCTGCTCCACTCTTCTCGAGCGATACCCCAAATTTGTTGATCGGCATCTCGATGCATACAGTGCACATCATTGGCGTGCGGCTTAATTTATATAATGAGGCCTACCTCGCGTAGTTCCTCGACAATCGATAGAATTTCGGGATCATGAGAGTTGTTACCCGCCTGACGTGACACTTCCAGCAAACGCAATCGATCCACCAGCTCGTTGGGATCGTCCCAGTGTACGTAATCGATCTTAATATCGTTTACCACCATGGCTCGTGGTGTCCTAAGACCTTTCCCTGCTTTATTGACTGATGCGCGTGGGATTAGCGGTGCAATTACATGTCTGTACTTGTATCCCGTGTTGCTCAATATGGGATTTTTAGCACCATGACCGCGTCTGTGGGCATTCGTCGCCAGCAGTATACTTTTGTATTTTTGTTTATCAGCATCGGTGTATATAGCATCATTGGGAATTCTCTTGAAAATCAGTTCGTAAACACCGGATGTTCCTCCGTATCTTACACCATCTATGATTATATTATCATCCTTGTCTATATCGAAAGCTTTATCCCCAAGCATCGTTCCACTATTGCCAAAGTATACACCGTACACATAGTCCATTGATGTATCCTTATCACCACTTAGGATCGCGCTTATATATTTTTGCCCCAGCGGACCGAAATGACTGCGAAACGTTTCTTGTCCCTCGGATGTTTGAAGTTGCTGTCTGATAGATGTTACAAACGACTCATTGGGACTAGTTTCGAAAACGTCGTCATCAATACTTGCGAGCGATTGTACACTGGGAAATGTACTTATTGGTGTGTGAGGAACGGGAGACTCGTTTGATGTAGCATTCCGTCGTTTATGCTTCGATTGAACTGGTGTTGAGGTTATCGGTGAATATTCAGACGACATGTGCCGTTTCCTCTTTGTCTTGCGCGATGTGTTCCCTTTCGGATGGATTTTTTTAGGCGTTTATGTTTCATTCCCTTCAACGTCTATGCTCATCGGTGGTGATGCGCCAGCTTCTGTCGCTGAGGTATTTTCCACAATATGTTTTAAGGGTTCGACGATAGGTTTGAAGTATCTCTCCAACGCGACATCTTCCTCCATCTTGCCTGTCTTCAAAGCCTGATGTTTCTTGCGAATGGATTCGCTAGTTTTTGCAATTTCCTTCGCTATTCTCTCGCGATCCTTAATCTCCAGAGTATCGATATCAATCATCGTTGTACCGCTGACGTTGCTTTCCCACCGACGTGTTGATGACAATTGACCGTCTCACGGTACGGCAAACTCGTTAAATCCCTTTCTGTAACGTCCATTGGACATCGCGCTATCCTTGTCTATTACTATGAAACCATACTCCCGTTGCCAACAATTACGACACAAAGCGCAGAAATCCTCGTAAGACATGTCAGTGTTTACGTGATCGTTGTACACATGTTTCAAGTTGGTACCATCCTGCTTAAACAGAATCAACAGATTGGCATTGTCGCGTATAAGATGTTTGGGTATCTTTGCATACGTCTGACAGAGATAGAAGCAGTCAACGTTCGAGTGGCGCCCCATTGCAAAGTATTCCCTTATCGTATCTTGCTTGTCGCATGCCACGTCATCAAAGATGAAAATAGAATTCGGAAGCGATTCGCACGGTGGGATGACGTCACTGTTATTCGAAAACGTAAAGTAGCCAATTTCATCTATCGGAGTTAATAAATTCTCCAAATACTGATATTTCGGCTGTTGCAAGAACTTGGAGTACACGTACACGTTCTCGAAGCGGACGCCGTGAGGACTTTCCAACAAGCTCACCAACACGTTTGTCTTTCCGCAATTTGATGGGCCACAAACGAGGCAGCGTATAGTGTTTGGTAGCATGCTACCATGTCTGCGTCTTGTTTTCGAAGACATCACTCGTGATTTATCGTCAAAATTTGTCACGCGTATCGTTACAGGTTGTCGCACGAATCGCATCCTCTCCGCAAACTGTGAAAAATGATTTTGATACGTCGAAGCGCCCTATTTATAGGTCCGCATCGACACAAAACAGCTCAGTATTCAAAATGCTTCTGATCCTGTCGGATAATTGCGATATTCGAGACCTAACCTCTGAGCAGTTGAAATATATACCAAAGATTATTCTACTCCGAGAGTTTGGGAGACACATTGATCAGTTGTGGGACAGACTCCCCGAGCACATAAAAGCCGATTCTGAGGTTCGGCAGTATCGTCGGTGTCTGGAGCATTATAATCGTTCTTGGCAGCGAACGCATATCGACGGTCCAGCACCATTGATTAAAAACTGTAGCGAATGTCGCCGACGAGAGTAAAGAAAGGCTGTGGTTTGTTAAATCGAGCGATAAACGCGCTACCTATCGAATTACATATTCCGGGATACCAGTTTTGCGGTCCAGGAACACATCTGGCAAAACGATTGGTTAGAGAGGATCAAGGTATCAATCCGTTGGACGCGGCGTGTCGCGAACACGATATTGCGTATTCGCGCAGCAACGACCTCGGCGAAAGGCACGCGGCAGATAAAGTTCTCGCTGACAAAGCGCGAAAACGCATCGTTGCGCGAGACTCGACTCTGGGTGAAAGAGGTGCTGCTACAGCTGTTTGGGCAGCTATGAAGGCCAAGACGAAAATCGGAATGGGGATGAAAACAAAACCCCGCAAAAGTACTCCAAAGAGAGCGCCGAAAAAGCGGATTCTTCCGGTGGCAAAACGGGGTGGTATATTTCCACTTCTCCCGCTGCTAGGTGTTCTCGGATCATTAGCTGGTGGAGCGGCGGGGATCGCCAAGGCGGTAAACGATAATAAGGCGGCACAACATCAGCTGCAGGAAATGCAACGTCATAATCGCTCCATGGAAGGTCGCGGACTTTATCTCGCACCATACAAGCGTGGACAGGGAATATCGAAACGAAAAAAAAACGTCGAAAAGAAAATAAAAATGCCCGCGGGTGTAACTACCGATGCACAATTGGAGGAGTTGGCAAAACGTATGCGTATTCCATTCTTTAGAGACAGTACGTCGGAACGAGAGCGGTATTGTAAATTTGGACAATGTCGAGGGGTCGGGGACTCATTGGGTTGCATATGCGAAGAGAGGGTGTCGAGCTATATATTTCGACAGCTTTGGAAATCTTCGACCGCCCAAGGAATTGGTAAAATATCTGGATAAGGATGCTGTGAAAATTGAATACAATCGAACGTCTTATCAAAAGTACGATCAGAGCAATTGCGGACAACTATGTCTACGCTTTCTACAAACGATCGGTACCAAATTTAAGGATTGACTTCCCGCCACTCTGATTCAGTACTAATCGAGCCGTACAGTTCGGAATATGTCGTTAACATTCACTCTAACCGGCAAGAGTAGCACCCTCGCGGTGAGCTACTTTCCACCCATAGATTTGAGCGACGATGATTACGAGCTTGGTCTAACAACCTTTGAAACTTATCACACCATACCAAACTTCGACTCGAGCAATGATAAATTCTACTTCACCGTAAACTATGACATCAGCAACAGCGTCGACACCACTCCTGAATACATTACGATTCCCCATGGCTCCTACGAACTAGACGCCATTGCCAAGTATTTGAAGCAGCGATTACTCGAGCGATATCCTCAAAATCTCGACGGTACCGATGGTGGTGACAACGATGCGTATCCAATAGTGTTGCGTCCCAACAACAACACCATGAAAAGCGAACTGTACTGTCGGTTCACCGTAGATTTTACAAAGCCTAATAACATTGGATCGCTACTGGGATTCTCGACGAATCGGGTATTAGAACCAGGACGGTGGCACGAATCGGACGATCCAATTAATATCATGAACGTGAACATTGTTCGTATAGAATGTAGCGTGACCGCTGGCGCGTACAACAGTGGGAGGCGTGTACATACGATACATGAATTTTCTCCGAGAGTTCCACCAGGATATAAGATATCGGAAACGCCCGCGCAGATCATTTACCTTCCAATCACCGCACGGATCATTACGGATCTAACGATATGCGTTGTGGATCAAAACGGACGGTTGCTCGATTTTCGAGGTGAAGAGATTACCATCAGATTGCACGTACGACGGCGACGACGATAATACATGTGGTGCGAACGAAAGAGATGCTTGTATTGAACGACTCTAGAAACCCGTTTCTCCCAAGTGAAATTGTTTACAACAACTGCAACAGCTCCGATCACGCTAAAAAGAAGCGGCTCAGTGCTGCGAACATTGCATTTTTGAAATCATTGGGATTCATTGTGCGCATTTAGGTTGAAAAATGGTTGACATTCTAAGTATTGGAGGGAAGCCGACGTTTGATGACCGCATCGTCAAGCTTCATACTCACACATACAACCCATACGTCAACACGACGTTTGGATACAGCGATGAGATAAGAATACCGATACAACAGCAGGATTTATACACATTACGTTTGGATACAGCGATGAGATAAGAATACCGATACAACAGCAGGATTTATACACATTACCGTGTGAAAGTTTCCTCTATGTGGAGGGGAAATTGAAGATAAATAAGCCAAAAGATGCATTAACGGTGACGTTAGGAAATAATTGCATGGCGTTCTTATTCGATGAGATTCGATACGAGCTGAATGGCGTGGAGATTGATCGCAACTGAAACGTTGGAATAACTAGCACGCTTAAAAACTATGTATCGCTGACATCTGGCGAAGACAAAAATATGGAGAATGTCGGATGGGGCTTGAAACGGCGCGATGGGCCAATAGTGAAAAGTCATTTCAATTTTTGCATCCCACTCAAATATTTGCTGGGATTTTGTGAGGACTACAAACGCATGATTATTAATGCGCGTCACGAATTGATTTTAATACGATCGCGCAACGACAACAATGCTCTGATAGGATCGCCGATGTTGGAACCAGAAATTGAATTGGTTAAACTACAATGGCGAATGCCCCATGTGACGTTAAATGATGTTAATAAGCTATCGTTGCTACATACTTTGGAACGTGGACAAAACCTGAGCATTTGTTTTCAATCGTGGGATCTGTACGAGCATCCTCTCTTACAGAGCACGACCAAGCATTCGTGGGCCGTGAAGGCATCTGCACAGCTGGAGAAGCCGCGATGCGTGATCCTTGCTCTACAGACTGGTCGAAGAAATGTGATGAGCGAAAACGTTACTATGTTCAACAACTGCAAATTGGCTAATGTAAAACTTTTTCTCAACTCGGAATTTTACCCATATGATGACCTGAACTTGGACTTTGACAAGAATAAGCACGCCATCTTGTATCACATGTATATGCAATTCCGTAAATCATATTATGGGTATAGTTGCAACGAGGCATTATTCACCGTGGCTGAATTTTTACAATTTGGTCCCCTCGTGGTAATTGATTGCTCGCGACAAAATGAGTCGATCAAGAATGGCACCGTGGACGTGCGCATAGAATTCGAGTGTAAAGAGAATGTGCCTGCAAATACTACAGCCTACTGTCTGATTCTGCATGATCGGGTGGTTGAATACAATCCATTAACAAACATGGTGCGCAAAATAAATTAAATTACCACGCTACTTGCCCGCCCTCTGCTGTACTAAATTCGCAAAAAAATTTCATCGTGAAAATCGAGATGTTTTCCGAGAAAGACTGCATTCTCTCGTCTGTCTTGGAAGCGAGTGGACCTCCAAATTGTATCGATAATGGTTGTACCAATGTTCGTTGACATGCAAGGGTTCATCGTTGATGGAAGATTTGTCGTCAAGGAAGTGGCTGTCCTACGAATGGGAACAATTCTCTCGCACTATATTTTTGGGAGTTCGATGCCGCATTATCTTCTTTCGAAATCTGACAAATCAAGCATCCGCTGGTTAACGGCGAAACATCATGGGTTACGCTGGGACGATGGAGAAGTTCCATACAGTATGGCTAAACGGCTAATTTCGAAAGCTGTAGCTGATGCGATCGATGAAGAAGAGGATGACACGTGCCATGTCGTATATGTTAAAGGGCTGCAGAAACGCGACTGGCTTGCGGATTTCCTCGATGAAAGTACGAGAGCAGACGCGGTCATCGAGACGCTGGACATTGACTACGAGGATATCAAATCTCTAAATAAGCTAAATGTAGTAAATACTCTGCGATGTGGTAGACACGCGAAACACTGTGCCATGCAAAATGTATTTAAAATATTCAACTGGTGGTCTAAACACCAGGGAAATTCATAAATAAAATATAATCAATTTTTAATGCGCATAATTTTCTTCACCCTCCCCAACCTCCTACATGTGATGTATGCTAGATTAAGACGATAGTTATGCAGAAGTCGTTCGATACACGTTCGATTCACGTTCAAAGCCGTTCGATTCACGTTCGAAGAGGTACGATTGACGTTCATTACATGTTCGAAGTGGTTCATTACATGTCCAATACACGTTCAAAACCGTTCAATACTCGATCAAAGTCGTTCAATACACGTTCGATTCACGTTCGATTCACGTTCGAAGTGGTATCATTCACGTTCGAAGAGGTACGATTGGCGTTCATTACATGTTCGAAGTGGTTCAATACCCGTTCAATACCCATTCAAAGCCGTTCATTACCCGTTCAATTCACGTTCGATTCACGTTCAGAGTGGTACGATTCACGTTCGATTCGCGTTCAGAGGGGTACGTTAGACGTTCGATACCCGATCAAAGCCGTTCAATACCCAATCAAAGCCGTTCGATGCATGATCAAAGTGGTATGATAGACGTTCAATACCCGATCAAAGCCGTTCAATACCCGTTCGATGCACGATCAAAGCCGTTCAATATCCGTTCAATATCCGTTCAATACCCGATCAAGGTGGTATGATAGACGTTGGATACATTTAAGTGATATGGTCTAGTCGAATGATGTGTCAGAGAAGAAGGGAAAGAAGATGCGTGTGAATAAGGAGAGGACGGTCAGCGAAGAAGAAGATAAGTACATGGAGGAGGATGGTCAGCGAAAATGCAGGTGGCTTGTGATGGAGATAGTGAAGAACAAAGGCATCCTACTTTGCAAAGCTACGCACTTCTCGGTTTCATGATAAGATTTTAGATGCGAGAGTCAGGAGATGCAGCGAGACCAGTTGTCTTCAAAGCTTGACAGGCAACAGTTCTTAATAGTTAACTTTTTTTTTGTGTGAGCCAAGTTTTGTTACAATAATGGGAATAACGCGGATAGCACCAGAGTGCGACCCCGAGGTATGTACATAACAATATTTTCAACATTTATCGCGTTTAACCGTTGGAACCAAGTGCTCTTAAATCGGGGGTTCGTCTTCCGAGGGTTAAAATGTCATTATTATATCCTAGATTTCTATTTTTCTAGCAATCCCCACCGCCGTCGCCCACCTGGTCGTCGGATTGGGGATTGCCGCAGCCGTCGCCGCAGCCGTCGCCGCCACCGCAGTCCCCACCGCTATCACCGCCGCCGCCTCCGCATGTATGTAATACTTTGTATTGGTGCGTGCGTTTGATATTTATTATGTTTGATGTGTTAATATTATATCAACGTTTGCGTATGTGTTCTAGGACATACCGCTGCATGTCATGCAGGATTGGTTGGCGGAATTGGAGACGTGGGCGCACCAAGTTGCGCCCATCATGCATGCGACTGTACCACTGTGTATTGTTGTCTTCTTCCCTCCCTCGAATTTAAGCTTTAGAATGCATGCTCTCTCTCTTTCCCATCCATCCGAAGACGCGGTGTATAAAAACGCCGATCTTTCCCGACATTGCCCGACATCGTCCGATGAAAAAATAATGTATTATGCTTGGTGACGCTCTGTATATGTACCATTTATTAAAGACTAATGTTACAGCGTCGGCGTTGGGGGAGTTGGTTAGGCGGCTGACTCGTACCGCGGAGGTCTTGGGTTCGAGCCCCGTCGCCCGAGATTCTGTTTTTTCATTTATATTAATATCTTAAATTAATATTTCCTTCCTTACCGACTGTGGCGATACCATGCCCGATAGTAGCAGCAATTCACCCGCGGTTCCTCCTCGATGCGGATTCGGTTTCGGTTGGGTATCGATTGATTCGATATCTGGTCTCGCGCTATAACCCCCACCACTCCGCCATCTCGATGACATCATCCGCCGCTGCCCGATCTCGATGACGTCATCCGCCCGGCCACGCGCCGCCCGCCGCTCGCGCGCTGCCCGCGGGGAATTTTTCCGCCGACCTTGAAACTCAAATTTGAGTTTGATGGGAGGGGGAGGGGTGGGGGAAATGGCCTTCAAACTCAAATTTGGGTTAGAACTGTCATAACTATACTACTTATTTTCTTTTTTTATTATTTTATTTTCTTTTATTATATTATTTTTTTTATATTGTATTTTTATATTGAATTGAGTTTTTATATTTTTATTTTTTTATTTCTTATTTTTATATTCTGTTTATATTCTTGTGATATCCCACTATTTTTCGCGCGGTACTATTTAAACATCTTCGTATAAACCTCCAAGTCACTCCACCAAAGTCCTTCCAAATCAACAAATACCCCTTTTCCCCAATCGCTGATCACCTCTATGATGTACCTTAGCGGTCCCCATCTCGAGATGGTCAGTACAAAACCTCCTTCGATTATTCGCCATACGAGGCACAAACTCTCCCCCTTTTACTAATTCTAAACAAGTCCCTCGCCCCAAAAACTCCTTAAATCGAGACCACGTCTCACCCCTTCTCTAAGACCCTACAAGTCAAGACCACGTTCACCCCTTTCCCATTAAAACTCCAGAAATCCATCCGATGGGTTGAGCATATAATTCCCTATTCATAAAAACCCCGGAAATGTAATTGCGAAGAATATTTGGTGTACGTGACAGAAACGCGTCTAATAATAGACGTACCAATGTAAAAACCCCGGAAGTCCTACTGCGACTTATTTATTAAATATGTCAAGGCCTATACCGCGCGTACCCCCGCGACAATTATATAAATACGAGGGGACCGAGACAGAAGTCCTCTTTCAACGAAACCTATCCGCGAAAGGACCACCTAAAAGTATTTTTAAAACAGTGTAAATCAACGACGTTCATCAATTTTGTAAGCATTCATAATTACCATTTAACTGAATTGAACATCACCATCATCTATTTCATTCTTGTCTTATTATTGCTTATTACTTTCATATTACTATGCATAGTTATTGCTTATTGCTTTCATAAAACTGTGCATAGTTATTGCTTATTGGGTTCATATATTTTGTATTCTTAAGCTTATTGTATTTCATATTATCTTATACTATCAACGCTTATTGCTTTTCACATTATTTTGCATTTTAACGCCTATTGCGTTCATACTTTTGTCTTATTAACGCATATTGCCGATATCATTCTACTTTATTATCGTATATCGTATTTCATGTCCATACATATTTTGCTATTGCTTATTTTATATAAATGTCATGTGCTAATGCTTAATGTCCTACGCATAATTGTAAAGTGTAACTGCCATCACAAACCGTGTATGGCATAACCAAGTGTTTTAAATTGAATAAACACACTTTATTCTAAATCACGCCTCGAACTATCGTATCCATTCTTCGGTTGCGGGGATTCTCAAATCAAAACAAGCTGCAGCGACAGCTGATCTCGGTCCGCGAACGCGAAAGTGCCTACTGTGTTTACCAACGTTCTTTCGCATGGACCGTGAATAGCCGTATTCCTAGACGGATTTCGTGGAAGTATTACGAGTAAATTCATATATAAATGCAACGGTGAATGCGATCGCCCAGTCAAAAACAAACAAAGTCTTCTAACGTGTGTCTTCCAAGTGCGTATTCGAGTTCAAACCTTCCCTGGTCAGTCAGAGTGTTGAATTTTAGATTCTCGCCAACCTTCCCTCAAACCAAGAGTGTTGAAATATAGATTCTCGCCAACCTTCCCTCAAACCAAGAGTGTTGAATTTTAGATTCTCGCCAACCTTCCCTCAAACCAAGAGTGTTGAATTTTAGATTCTCGCCAACCTTCCCTCAAACCAAGAGTGTTGATTTTCAGATTCTCGCCACCCCTTTCTTAAAACGATCAGAGTGTTGAAACCTTGTATTCTCGCCTGATGATTGCCCCACCTGTCATTGTCCATGAAGACACCACCCAGGACGTGACATTCTATTTATATTCTATTTTTATATTTTTTCTTTTTTATATTATATTTGATATTTAATTGTATTTTCTTTTTTTATTATTTTATTTCCTGTTATTATATTATTATATTCTTTTTATTATATTTCTTCTTTAATTGTATTTACTTTTATTTTATTATATTCTTTTTTATTATATTTCTTATTTAATTGTATTTTCTTTTATATTTATATTGTGTTGTATTTAGGAATTGGAAAGAGGTAATTAGAGGAGAAGGGAAAAACTTGGCTATTCTATGGGAGATAATAGGGAGAAGGAAAACATGGGAAGAACAGGAAAGTGATAAAAGAATATTATACAACATAGAATAGATTAGGAAACACTTGTAAAATAGAAAAAATTGTTAAGACACAGCAGGATACATTAGAAGGGTGGGACTTACACTGACACAATCATGAGAATGAAATGGAAAGATTATTTCATCGTTAAATTGTAACACAAAAGTGGGCAATAAATTAAATTATTATTTTTATTATTATTATTTTATTTTTGTCTTTTTTATATTGTATTTTTATGTTCTATTTGTATGGAGAGAACTCAAAGATGTTGAGAATCGTGCGGTTTATTTAGAGATAAAGAATTGAGGCGATACAATAGATACGTAACACTTTCGGCGAATGTTGTTCAGATATTACTGTTCTGTGTAACTGAGCACTCGGGTCGGTCACGAGAGCGTGAGTGCGTATGAATGTAGACGAGGTGTTGTGTGGAAGAGTATGTATGTATGATGTCGCGAAAAGTAAATAGGAAGTCCATCAGCTGTTCGAGAATGTTCATGTTGTCTTGCGATTGATGTGAAGAAGAGAAAAAGAGAAGGAGAAAGAACGAGAGATTGAGAGACAGAGAGAGAGAGAGAGAGAGAGAGAGAGAGAGAGAGAGAGAGAGAGAGAGTTGGTTCTGCTGATACACTATTTATATTCTATTTTTATATTTCTATTGTTAAATTAATTGAACAATATGTAATCATTTTATAAATATTGCAATCTATTTGCTTGTCTGTCTCCCTCCTTCACTTGTCATTAATTTCTATCGACTCTGCATAATTCTTTCTATGATTCTCGCCTCCAATTCTAAAGACGATACTACGTAATAAGTCGCTGTATTTCAAACTGAATACAGTATCATTTTTATTTAATCTTAAGTCATGTGTAAGCTATGTGTATCCGCGGCTGTATCAAACTGCAGAAGATGTAAGGACAAACTTTAAACCTTTTGTTACTGTGTTGTAAGAGAGCGACGCTGCCTGCGAAAGATTACATACGCGTCGTGCTGCTAAAATAATATGTGATAGCGAATACTACGACGAGGATTATCTTGTAGATTGCGAACTGGTAGCATCTGTCATCAATGATATTTTAGCGGATGCTCGTAGGAAAAAAATGTTAAATTATATTCCATTTCTGTTTATATTTTTATATTCTTTTAATTGTAATTAAATTTCTTAAACATATTATTTCTCTATTTACTTATCCGTCTTCCTCCTTCTCACCTCACCAATTTCTGCTGACACCACATAATTCTTTTTATGATTCGTGCGTTCGTTACGCCACCAAATGATGTAATCTTGCACGGCGGTCCCATCACGGGGGATTCAAATTACACGTGATCGCGCGATACGCTGCGATGTTAAGATTGAAAAACATTTTTAAAAATTGTTAGCTTTAGAGTGTGTGTTTGCTACATATTGGTTCGGTAGATCGGTGAGGGAGGGGATTAAAATTATTATTTCTCTGCGTTGGGAAAAAATGTCTGTTGATATGGAAAAGATTTTTTCTGCTGATGCCGCATAATTTTAAGATTCGACGTTTCTACATGTATTGTATTTTGTTCTTCACGCTGCCAAATGACGTCATCTAGCGCGGCTGCTCCAGAAGAGTCAGATTTCGCGAAATCTCGCGATATGCCGCGACGTTAAATCGGAACGCTTTGAAATACTGTTAGCTTTAGAATGCTCGCTACATAATGGTTCGGAAAAATATGTCTGTTTGCTACATAACAGTTTGCTATATCGGTGATTAAAAAATTATTATTATTTCTCTGTGTTGGGGAAAACTTTCCATCACATATTGGTATGGAAAAAAGTTTCTGCTGACGCCGCATAATTCTTTCTATGATTCGCGCTGCCAAATATCGCCATCCTGCACGACTGCTCCAGGAGATTCAAATTACACACGATATGCAGCGACGTTAAATCGGAACGCTTGTACAACTAACGGAAGTTTTGGATCGAAGTGTACTAAAATCTTATTACTCATAAATTCATTTTTGCTGTAACAAAAGCTTTCTCGCATGCAGGTGTCCACTGAAACGACACCTCTCGGCCCTCTCTTTTTTCTAATAGTGTATGTAGGGGTGCTAACAATGTACTTAAGTTTTGTATAAAACGACCGTAATAATTGACCATACCGAGGAATGCGCGTAATTCGTTTGTATTTCGCGGTCTTGGCATATTCTTAATTGCTTCCAGTTTGCATTTTTCTTTGTGTATTCCGTATTTATCGATGTAATGACCGCAATAACTAATGCCTTTTTGGAAAAATTCTCTTTTGTCCCTATTGATTCGTATGTTGTAATTCGCGAGCCGTGTAAGTACTTCCCTGAGACGTTGCAAATGCCCCGTATCCTTCTTTCCCGTTACCTTAATGTCATCTAGGAAAACTGAGATTCCGGAAATTCCTCCGAGGATCTTCTCCATTTCTCTTTGCCAAATCGCTGGAACTGAAGCGATGTCATATAATAAACGTGTACATCTGAACAACCCTCGGTGGGTGTTCAAAGTTAAATACTCCCTGTCGTCGGGATGAACTTCCATCTGCAAGTACGCTTCTTTTAAATCTATTTTAGAAAATTTTTCTCCTCCTGCGAGGGTACTAAAAAGTTCGTCCGTCGTGGGGAGTGGATACTCGTCAATCTGCAGGTTTTGATTCAACGTGACGCTAAACTCTCCGCATACGCGGACTTTCTTTCCTTTTTTTAGGACTGGAACAATTGGTGTTGTCCACGCCGAGGTATTGACTATCTATTTCTTGTTCAACCAAAGGAATAAGTTTAAAAGGAACCCTCCGTGCCTTTAAAAACACGGTGCGTGCCTCCTCCAACAGTGTTAATCTAGCTTGTACGTTCCTTATCTTTGTGGACTTTTCGCCTAATTTATTTTGATATTCTATCAACGTATTTTGTAACAACCTTTCAGTATCCTCAACTAAAGCGTATAATGTATTATTTAACTGAACCTGCAATTGTCGAGTCCACTATCGACCCATCAACGGCTCCCGATCCGTGTCTGTAACGTACATGTGTAAGAGCCGTGTGACATCATTACATTCAACTTTTACCTCAACATATCCGATTACTTTAACGATCGTTTTACATTAAGTGGTTAGTCTTGAATCTGTATTTTTAATAGGAACATTTTTCAGCCATTTCTCAAGGAAATACCTACTTACGATTGTTACTGCCGCACCGCTATCAACTTCGAAACGTATTTGCCTACCTTCTATCTTTACTGTGACCATGTATTTCTGTCTGTACCTCTCTTGTCCTGCTTGTAAACATAAGATATCGGTCAATGGAGAGGTGTCGTTCAGTTGGTTTGTCGTTACTGGCTTTTTCCGCATGCAGACTTTCTGCAAGTGCCCTTTTGTCCCACAATTTCTACAGGCTATATTTTTGTTTAATGTACAATTGGTGGCGAGGTGAATTCTTCCAGTTTCGCCGTCAGTTCATTGTACGTAGCACTGTAGGGGTCCTTCGGCGATAGGCTATCGCAAAGTATATCGAAGGATTTTGCCCCAATAAAATGTAACAGATACGCTACCTTTTTCGTCTCTTTGATGTCGAAAACTGCGACGGCACCTTCGAACCTCATTAGCCATCTTTTCCAGTTCGTATTTGTTGAGTCAAACATGTGGATTGCAATATTTCCATATTTAGACTCCACCATCGTTCAAACGATAGATTTCTAATAGTGCAGTACGTGGACGGCGTAATGAACCATTGCTTCGTACTACGCACTTCGGGGTCCTTTGTTCACAAGGTAGCGGTGAGCACGTGTTGCACGTTGCAAGTTCTTTTCTTTGCAAATTTTCCACTCCCGGAACTAATACTTTGAATGGGATCCCATCCTCGTCGCCAAACTGTCATGTATGTGACAAAATAAATACTCTCCCGTTCTGGAGATAGTTATATAACAATATATATTCTACTTCAGAAAAGGTGTACAAAAGGCTGGTATCTGCGTGCTAGTCGCAAGCGAAGTGATCGACATTTTTGTTCGATCCGCCGGCTTTCCTGCGGTGCGGCGCTGCCCGTCGCCGGTGTTACCAAACTGCGCTAAATTCAAACGCTCCGACACAACAGGCAGTATCGTTGGTGTCTGGAGCATTATAATCGCCTTTGGCAGCGAACGCATATCGACGGTCCAGCACCATTGATTAAAAACTGTAGCGAATGTCGCCGACGAGTGTAAAGAAAGGCTGTGGTTTGTTAAATCGAGCGATAAACGCGCTACCTATCGAATTACATATTCCGGGATACCAGTTTTGCGGCCCGGGAACTCATCTGGCTAAACGATTGGCTAGAGGGGATCGAGGTATCAATCCGTTGGACGCGGCGTGTCGCGAACACGATATTGCGTATTCGCGTAACAACGACCTTAGCGAAAGGCAAGCGGCAGATAACGTTCTCGCTGACAAAGCGCGAAAACGCATCGTTGCGCGAGACACGACTCTGGGGGAAAGAGTTGCTGCTACAGCTATTTGGGCGGCTATGAAGGCCAAGACGAAAATCGGAATGGGGATGAAAACAAAATTGCGCAAAGGGACTCCAAAGAGAGCACCGAAAAAGCGGATTCTTCCGGTGGCAAAACGGGGTGGTATATTACCACTTCTCCCGCTGTTAGGTGTTCTCGGATCATTGGCTGGTGGAGCGGCGGGGATCGCCACGGCGGTAAACGATAATAAGGCGGCGCAACATCAGTTGCTGGAAATGCAACGCCATAATCGCTCCATGGAAGGTCGCGGACTTTATCTCGCACCATACAGGCGCGGACAGGGAATATCGAAAAAAAAAACGCCGAAAAGAAAATAAAAATGCCCGCGGGCGTAACTACCGATGCACAATTGGAGGAGTTTGCAAAACGTATGCGTATTCCATTCTATAGAGGTGTTTTTATGCGAAACGCGTTACCAGTCGGAGGAGTACGACGAAACGAGAGCGGTATCGTAAATTTGGACAATGTCGAGGGACCGGGGACTCATTGGGTGGCGTATGTGAAGAGAGGGTGTCGAGTTATATATTTCGACAGCTTTGGAAATCTTCGACCGCCCAAGGAATTGGTAAAATATCTGGATAAAGATGCTGTGAAAATTGAATACAATCGAACGTCTTATCAGAAGTACGATCAGAGCAATTGCGGACAACTATGTCTACGCTTTCTACAAACGATCGGTACCAAATTTAAGGATTGACTTCCCACCACTCTGATTCAGTACTAGTCGTGCCGTGCAGGTCGGAATATGTCGTTAACATTCACTCTAACCGGTAAGAGTAGCACCCTCGCGGTAAGCTACTTTCCACCCATAGATTTGTGACGATGATTACGAGCTTGGCCCAACAACCTTTGAAACTTATCACACAATACCGAACATCGACTCGAGCAACAATAAATTCTACTCCACCGTAAACTATGATATCAACAATAGCGTCGACACCTCTTATGAATACATTACGATTCCCCACGGCTCCTACAAACTAAACGCCATTGCCAAGTAGTTGAAGCAGCGATTACTCGAACGATATCCTCAAAATCTCGACGGTACCGATGGCGGTGACAACGATGCGTATCCAATAGTGTTGCGCTCCAACAACAATACCATGAAAAGCGAGCTGTACTGCCGGTTCGCTGTGGACTTTACAAAGCCTAATAACATTGGATCGCTACTGGGATTCTCGACAAATCGGGTATTAGAACCAGGACGGTGGCACGAATCGGACGATCCAATTAATATCATGAACGTGAACATTGTTCGTATAGAATGTAGCGTGACCGCTGGCGCGTACAACAATGGGAGGCGTGTACATACGATACACGAATTTTCTCCGGGAGTTCCACCAGGATATAAGATATCGGAAACGCCCGCGCAGATCATTTACCTTCCAATCACCGCACGGGTCATTACGGATCTAACGATACGCGTTGTGGATCAAGACGGACGGTTGCTTGATTTTCGAGGTGAAGAGATTACCATCAGATTACACGTACGACGGCGACGACGATAATACATGTGGTGCGAACGAAAGAGATGCTTGTATTGAATGACTCTAGAAACCCGTTTCTTCCAAGTGAAATTGTTTACAACAACAACAACTGCAACAGCTCCGATCACGCTAAAAAGATGAGGCTCAGTGATGCGGACATTGCATTTTTTAAATCATTGGGATTCATTGTGTGCATTTAGGTTGAAAAATTGGTGACATGCTAAGTATTGGAGGGAAGCCGACGTTTGATGACCGCATCGTCAAGCTTCAGACTCACACATACAACCCATACGTCAACACGACGTTTGGATACAGCGATGAGATAAGAATACCGATACAGCAGCAGGATTTATACACATTGCCGTGTGAAAGTTTATTCTATGTGGAGGGGAAATTGAAGATAAATAAGCCAAAAGATGCATTAACGGTGACGTTGGGAAATAATTGCATGGCGTTCTTATTCGATGAGATTCGATACGAGCTGAATGGCGTGGAGATGGATCGCAACAGAAACGTTGGAATAACTAGCACGCTTAAAAACTATGTATCACTGACATCTGGCGAAGACAAAAATATGGAGAATGTCGGATGGGGCTTGAAACGGCGCGATGGGCCAGTAGTGAAGAATCAATTCAATTTTTGCATCCCACTCAAATATTTGCTGGGATTTTTCGAGGACTACAAACGCATGATTATTAATGCGGGTCACGAATTGATTTTAATACGATCGCGCAACGACAACAATGCTCTGATAAGATCGTCGATGTTGGAACCAGAAATTGAATTGGTTAAACTACAATGGCGGATGCCCCATGAAACGTTAAATGACGTTAATAAGCTATCGTTGCTACATACTTTATAACGTGGACAAAACCTGAGCATTTGTTTTCAATCGTGGGATCTGTAGGAGTATCCTCTCTTAAGGTAGGATTTCCTAGACACGATTCGCCGCGGCGGCGGATCGCGGTGGTGAATCGTGGCCCGTCGCCGCGGCGAGCAGACCTCAGGTACCGCGTTAAGGGACCCAGTTGAGTTCAAGCACTTGAAAGGGTCTATTCTAACGGTCGGTATACCTGCTTCAGAAAAACCAAATTGCTTATTCTTTATCGTATCTCTATGGAAGTGACACCGAGGACTTCCTTGCGTTTTTCCGATGAAAATCATACCAAATGTCATGTAAATCGGTTTATTTTTAACGAAGTTAGGTTGAAATTGTGCAAATGAATTTTTCATCAATTTCCTTCATTATGCTCCGAATTACGTCGTTCTTGGTGTTAGTTTAATCGGCGAAACATAGAGAATCGATTGGTACCGTTGTCGCAAAGATCTGATGAGAAATATGGAACTTGGATTTTTCCACCTTTAATGGTATTCCAAACCTTTCGAGGGCCGAATGCCATAAAATTCGGTGCGGCATCACGGAAGGTTGACCTCGCCACGTGGTGCCAGCCGGCATCTCTTTAACAGGCGTCGCTCCAGAATCACCCTGTACAATACAGTATGTACATATACATATGTACATACAGAGTCTCGAGGACGAAATGAGACGATGATTCGAGGTCTGCGAACCCCCTAATTGCGAATTTTTATAAAACAATGATGGCATTCGATTGTCGACATTTGTCCAACAAAAGTTTGGTTTGTCCACCCGTAAAAAAAGGATATACCTAAAGAATAAAATTGTTAACAATAAAAATATACATGTTAGATTTGTAGATGTTATGAAACATTCATTGCACAGATGTACTGAAGCAGGGTCACAAAAATATTCCAACGGCATTAATTACCAATACGTACCTTATTTTATATATATATTACGTTTTGTCGACGTTGTCGCATGCTGTGCACTAGGTTTTCAGTTATTTTAGATTCGATAGAATTCCATACTTCTAAAATATTTTGTTGTAGTATGTCTTTCGAAGTTATGTCGTACTTTTTTAATGTCCTGTGGATTTCAGCCTACAAATATTCGATGAGGTTAATGTCCAGACATTATGGGGATGTATGACATGTACGTAATCCATGCGGCATATTCCTTGCTGTAAATAAAAATTCCCCACCAATCCCAATTTCCAATACATTTTTAATATATTTTCAATATATTCAGTTCGGAACCCTACCAATTTTTAATTTACAAGACAACAACCGCAAGCATTACGGCCAGAATTGTGCAAGAATGATTATTGTATAATATGCCGCATGGATTACATACATGTCATACATCCCCATAATGTCTGGACATTAACCTCATCCAATATTTATGGGTGGAAATTCACAGGAGATTAAAAAAGTAGGACATAACATCGAAAGACATATTACAACAAAAAATTTTAGAAATATGGAATTCTATCGAATCTAAAATAATTGGAAAGCTAGTGTACAGCATACGACAACGTCGAAAAAACGTAATATTAATATGAAATAAGGTACGTATAGGTAATTAATGCTGTTGGAATACTTCTATGACCCTGCTTCAGTACATCTGTGCAATGAATGCTCATATTATTAGTTTACAAGAAATATATAAAGAAAACATAATCCCATAACTTTTGGATTTCAACTAGTTTCCTTATTTCTTGGGATTCTGTCCCACTATGGAAATGGATCGCGCGGCGGTCTCCGCTAGACTCAGTTTGGAGCAGTCAAGGTTTTGGCCGCCGCGATTCGCCGCCCGCCAGGAGATTCCGCCATAAATGGCGGAAAACAGACACTCATCGCATTGTGTTGCGTCTCGAGTAGCCTAGGTAGCTGCCGAGACAGACACACTGACAGAGCGGTTGGAAAACGCGCCTAGGAAAACGGATACACGCTTCTCCATAACAGCGGTGCTTAGGATTCGCCGCCGCGATCTGCCGCCGCGGCGAATCGTGTCTAGGAAATCCTACCTTTACAAAGCACGACCAAGCATTCGTGGGCTGTGAAGGCATCTGCACAGCTGGAGAAGCCGCAGTGCGTGATCCTTGCTCTACAGATTGGTCGAAGGAATGTGATGAGCGAAGACGTTACTATGTTCAACAACTGCAAATTGGCCAATGTAAAACTTTTTCTCAACTCGGAATTTTACCCATATGATGACCTGAACTTTGACTTTGACAAGAATAAGCACGCCATCTTGTATCACATGTATACGCAATTCCATAAATCATATTATGGGTATAGTTGCAACGAGGCATTATTCACCGTGGCTGAATTTTTACAATTTGGCCCCCTCCTGGTGATTGATTGCTCGCGACAAAATGAGTCGATCAAGAATGGCACCGTGGACGTGCGCATAGAATTCGAGTGTAAAGAGAATGTGCCTGCAAATACTACGGCCTACTGTCTGATGTTGCACGATCGGATGGTTGAATACAACCGCTGACAAACATGGAGCGCAAAATAAATTAAATGGTCGCGCTACTTGCCCGCCCTCTCCTGTATCAAATTCGTACAAAATTTCATCGTGAAAATCGAGATGCTTTATACGAAAGACTGCATTTTCTAGGCTGTCTTGGAAACGAGTGGACCTCCAAATTGTACCGATAATAGTTGTACCAACGTTCGTTGACCTGCAAGGGTTCATCGTTGATGGAAGATTTATCGTGAAGGAAGTGACTGTCCTACGAAAGGGAATAATTCCCTCGCACTATATTTTTGGGATTCCTATGCCACAATTTCTTCTTTCGAAATCCGACAAATCGAGCATCCGATGGTTGGTGACAAAACATCATGGACTACGTTGGGACGACGGAGACGTTCCGTACAGTATGGCTAAACAGCTAATTACGAAAGCTGTAGCTGATGCGATCGATGAAGGAGATGACGTATCCGATATCGTATACGTTAAAGGGCTGCAGAAACGCGACTGGCTTGCGAATTTCCTCGTTGAAAACGGACGTGGTCATTGAGACGCTGGACATTGACTACGAGGATATCAAATCTCTAAATAAGCTAAATGTAGTAAATACTCTACGATGTGGCAGACACGCGGAACACTGTGCCATGCAAAATGTATTTGAAATATTCAACTGGTGGCCCAAACACCAGAGAAATGCATAAATAAAATATAATCAAATTTTAAAATATATGAAAATGTTTTTCTTCACCCTCCTCCCAATCCAACTTCATACATGTGATGTACGCTACATTAAGACGATACTTATCATTAATATGTAGAAGTTGTTCGATACCTATTCGATACCCAATCAAAGTTATTCGATTCATGTTCGATTCACGTTCAGAGTGTACGGTACACGTTCGATACCCGTTCGATATCCGTTTGATATACGTTCAAAACCGTTCAATACCCGTTTGATAGACGTTCAAAATAGGTCAATATCTGTATTTTATTTTACTTTATTTTACTTTATTATACTTTATTTTACTTTATTTTACATTATTTTACTTTATTTTATTTTACTTTATTTTACTTTATTTTACTTTATTTTACTTTATTTTACTTTATTTTAATTTAGTTTACTTTAGTTTACTTTAGTTTACTTTAGTTTACTTTACTTTACCTTAGATTACTTTACTTTACATTAGTTTACTTTACTTTACCTTAGTTTATATTACTTTACCTTAGTTTACTTTACTTTACTTCACTTTACTTCACTTCACTTCACTTCACTTCACTTCACCTCACTTCACCTCAGCTCACCTCACCTCACCTCACCTCACCTCACCTCACCTCACCTCACCTCACTCACCTCACCTCACCTCACCTCACCTCACCTCACCACACCTCACCTCACCTCACCTCGCCTCACCTCACCTCACCTCACCACACCTCACCTCACCTCACTTCACTTCACTCATATACATACTCATACTCATACTCATACTCATACTCATACTCATACTCATACTCATACTCATACGCATGCTCATACTCATACTCATACTCATACTCATACTCATACTCATACTCATACTCATACGCATGCTCATACTCATACGCATACTCATACTCATACACATACTCATACACATACTCATACACATACTCATACACATACTCATACACATACTCATACACATACTCATACACATACTCATACTCATACTCATACTCATACTCACATTCACACTCACATTCATACTCATACACATACGCATACTCATACTCATACTCATACTCATACTCATACTCATACTCATACTCATACTCATAGTCATACTCATACTCATACTCATACTCATACTCATACACATACACATACTCATACTCATACTCATACTCACATTCACCTCATACTCGTACTCATACTCATGCTCATGATCATACTCATGCTCATGCTCATGCTCATACTCATACAGACACTCATACTCATACTCATACTCATACTCACATACACACTCCCATTCATACTCATACACATACGCATACTCATACTCATACTCACACTCATACTCATACGCATGCTCATACTCATACTCATACTCATACTCATACACATACTCATACACATACTCATACACATACTCATACTCATACTCATACTCACATTCACACTCAGATTCATACTCATACACATACGCATACGCATGCTCATGCTCATGCTCATGCTCATGCTCATGCACATGCTCATACTCATACTCATACTCATACTCATACGCATGCTCATGCTCATGCTCATGCTCATGCTCATGCTCATGCTCATACTCATACACATACACATACTCATACTCATACTCACATTCACCTCATACTCGTACTCATACTCATACTCATACACATACTCATACACATACTCATACACATACTCATACTCATACTCATACTCGCATTCACACTCACATTCATACTCATACACATACGCATACTCATACTCATACTCATACTCATACTCATACTCACACTCATACTCATACTCATGCTCATACTCATACGCATGCTCATGCTCATGCTCATACTCATGCTCATACTCATACTCATACTCATACTCATACGCATACTCATACTCATACTCATACTCATACTCATACTCATACTCATAGTCATACTCATACTCATACTCATACTCATAATCATACTCATACTCATACTCATACTCCTACTCATACTCATACTCATACTCATACTCATACTCATACTCATACTCATGCTCATACTCATACTCATACTCACACTCACACTCATACTCATACTCTCATTCACACTCACACTCATACTCACACATATACGCATACTCATACTCACACTCATACTCATACTCATACTCATACTCATACTCATACTCATGCTTATACTCATACTCGTACTCATACTCACACTCACACTCATACTCTCATTCACACTCACACTCATACTCATACAGATACGCATACTCATACTCACACTCATACTCATACATATACGCATACTCATACTCACACTCATAATCATACTCATAATCATACTCATACTCATACTCATACTCATACTCATACTCATACTCATACACATACGCATGCTCATGCTCATTCTCATGCTCATGCTCATGCTCATACTCTTACTGACACTCGCACTCATACTCATACTCATACTCATACCCATAGTCACACTCACACTCACACTCATACTCATACTCATACTCATACTCATACTCATACATATACGCATATTCATACTCATACTCATACTCATACTCATACTCATGCTTATACTCATACTCATACTCATACTCACACTCACACTCATACTCTCATTCACACTCACACTCATACTCATACAGATACGCATACTCATACTCACACTCATACTCATACATATACGCATACTCATACTCACACTCATAATCATACTCATAATCATACTCATACTCATACTCATACTCATACTCATACTCATACTCATACACATACGCATGCTCATGCTCATGCTCATGCTCATGCTCATGCTCATACTCTTACTGACACTCGCACTCATACTCATACTCATACTCATACCCATAGTCACACTCACACTCACACTCATACTCATACTCATACTCATACTCATACTCATACATATACGCATATTCATAGTCACACTCATAATCATACTCATAATCATACTCATACTCATACTCATACTCATACTCATACTCATACTCATACTCATACTCATACTCATGCTCATACTCATACTCATACTCACACTCACACTCATACTCATACTCTCATTCACACTCACACTCATACTCACACATATACGCATACTCATACTCACACTCATACTCATACTCATACTCATACTCATACTCATGCTCATACTCATACTCATACTCATACTCACACTCATACTCATACTCATACTCATACTCATACTCATACTCATGCTAATACGCATACTCGTAATCGTACTCATACTCATACTCATACTCATACTCATACTCATATTCATATTCATACTCATACTCATACTCATATTCATACTAATACGCATACTCGTACTCCAAATCATACTCATACTCATACTCACACTCATACTCATACTCATACTCATACTCATAATCATACTTATACTCATACTCATACTCATACTCACACTCACACTCATACTCATACTCATTCTCATACGCATACGCATGCTCATGCTCATGCTCATACTCATACTCATACTCATACTCATACTCATAGTCATTCTCATACTCATACTCATACTCATACTCATACTCATACTCATACTCACACTCACACTCACACTCATACTCATACTCATACTCATACTCATACTCATACGCATGCTCATGCTCATGCTCATGCTCATGCTCATACTCATACTCATACTCATACTCATACTCATACTCATACGCATGCTCATGCTCATACACATACTCATACACATACTCATACTCATACTCATACTCGTACTCATACTCATACTCATACTCATACTCATACTCATACTCATACTCATACTCATACTCATACTCATACTCATACTCATACTCATACTTACACTCATACTCCTACTCATACTCATACGCATACTCATACTCATACTCATACTCATACTCATACTCATACTCATACTCATACTCATACTCATACTCATACTCATACTCATACTCATAGTCATACTCATACTCATACTCATACTCATACTCATACGCATGCTTATACTCATACTCATACTCATACTCACACTCACACTCATACTCATACTCTCATTCACACTCACACTCATACTCATACAGATACGCATACTCATACTCACACTCATACTCATACATATACGCATACTCATACTCATACTCATACTCATACTCATACACATACGCATGCACATGCTCATGCTCATGCTCATGCTCATGCTCATACTGACACTCGCACTCATACTCATACTCATACTCATACTCATAGTCACACTCACACTCACACTCATACTCATACTCATACTCATACTCATACGCATACTCATACTCATACTCATACTCATACTCATACTCATACTCATACTCATACTCATAGTCATACTCATACTTACACTCATACTCCTACTCATACTCATACGCATACTCATACTCATACTTATACGCATATTCGTACTCGTACTCATACTCATACTCATACTCATACTCATACGCATGCTCATGCTCATACACATACTCATACACATACTCATACTCATACTCATACTCGTACTCATACTCATACTCATACTCATACTCATATCCATACTCATACTCATATTCATACTCATACACATACACATACTCATACTCATACTCACATTCACCTCATACTCGTACTCATACTCATACTCATACACATACTCATACACATACTCATACTCATACTCATACTCGTACTCATACTCATACTCATACGCATGCTCATGCTCATACACATACTCATACACATACTCATACTCATACTCATACTCGTACTCATACTCATACTCATACTCATACTCATACTCATACTCATACTCATACTCATACTCATACTTACACTCATACTCCTACTCATACTCATGCTCATACTCATACTCATACGCATGCTCATGCTCATACACATACTCATACACATACTCATACTCATACTCATACTCGTACTCATACTCACACTCACACTCACACTCATACTCATACTCATACTCATACTCATATGCATGCTCATGCTCATGCTCATGCTCATGCTCATACTCATACACATACTCATACGCATGCTCATGCTCATACACATACTCATACTCATACTCATACTCGTACTCATACTCATACTCATACTCATACTCATACTCATACTCATACTCATACTCATACTCATACTCATACTCATACTCATACTTACACTCATACTCCTACTCATACTCATACCCATACTCATACTCATACTCATACTCATACTCATACTCATACTTACACTCATACTCCTACTCATACGCATACTCATACTCATACTCATACGCATGCTCATGCTCATACACATACTCATACACATACTCATACTCATACTCATACTCGTACTCATACTCATACTCATACTCATACTCATACTCATACTCATATCCATACTCATACTCATATTCATACTCATGCACATACACATACTCATACTCATACTCACATTCACCTCATACTCGTACTCATACTCATACTCATACACATACTCATACACATACTCATACACCTACTCATACTCATACTCATACTCGCATTCACACTCACATTCATACTCATACACAAACGCATACTCATACTCATACTCATACTCATACTCATACTCATACTCACACTCATACTCATGCTCATACTCATACGCATGCTCATGCTCATGCTCATACTCATGCTCATACTCATACTCATACTCATACTCATACTCATACTCATACGCATACTCATACTCATACTCATACTCATACTCATACTCATACTCATACTCACACTCATACTCATACTCATACTCATACTCATAATCATACTCATGCTCATACTCATACTCACACTCACACTCATACTCATACTCTCATTCACACTCACACTCATACTCATACAGATACGCATACTCATACTCACACTCATACTCATACATATACGCATACTCATACTCACACTCATAATCATACTCATACTCATACTCATAGTCATTCTCATACTCATACTCATACTCATACTCATACTCATACTCATACTCATACTCATACTCACACTCACACTCACACTCATACTCATACTCATACTCATACTCATACGCATGCTCATGCTCATGCTCATGCTCATGCTCATACTCATACTCATACTCATACTCATACGCATGCTCATGCTCATACACATACTCATACACATACTCATACTCATACTCATACTCGTATTCATACTCATACTCATACTCATACTCATACTCATACTCATACTCATACTCATACTCATACTCATACTTACACTCATACTCCTACTCATACTCATACGCATACTCATACTCATACTCATACTCATACTCATACTCATACTCATACTCGTACTCATACTCATACTCATACTCATACTCATATCCATACTCATACTCATATTCATACTCATACACATACACATACTCATACTCATACTCACATTCACCTCATACTCGTACTCATACTCATACTCATACACATACTCATACACATACTCATACTCATACTCATACTCGTACTCATACTCATACTCATACTCATACTCATACTCATACTCATACTCATACTCATACTTACACTCATACTCCTACTCATACGCATACTCATACTCATACTCATACGCATGCTCATGCTCATACACATACTCATACACATACTCATACTCATACTCATACTCGTACTCATACTCATACTCATACTCATACTCATACTCATACTCATACTCGAACTCATACTCATACTCATACTCATACTCATACTCATACTCATACTCATACTCATACTCATACTTACACTCATACTCCTACTCATACTCATACGCATACTCATACTCATACTCATACTCATACTCATACTCATACTCATGCTCATACTCATACTCATACGCATGCTCATGCTCATACACATACTCATACACATACTCATACTCATACTCATACTCGTACTCATACTCACACTCACACTCACACTCATACTCATACTCATACTCATACTCATACGCATGCTCATGCTCATACACATACTCATACACATACTCATACTCATACTCATACTCGTACTCATACTCATACTCATACTCATACTCATACTCATACTCATATCCATACTCATACTCATATTCATACTCATGCACATACACATACTCACACTCATACTCACATTCACCTCATACTCGTACTCATACTCATACTCATACACATACTCATACACATACTCATACACATACTCATACTCATACTCATACTCGCATTCACACTCACATTCATACTCATACACAAACGCATACTCATACTCATACTCATACTCATACTCATACTCACACTCATACTCATGCTCATACTCATACGCATGCTCATGCTCATGCTCATACTCATGCTCATACTCATACTCATACTCATACTCATACTCATACTCATACGCATACTCATACTCATACTCATACTCATACTCATACTCATACTCACACTCATACTCATACTCATACTCATACTCATAATCATACTCATACTCATACTCATACTCACACTCACACTCATACTCATACTCTCATTCACACTCACACTCATACTCACACATATACGCATACTCATACTCACACTCATACTCATACTCATACTCATACTCATACTCATACTCATGCTTATACTCATACTCGTACTCATACTCACACTCACACTCATACTCTCATTCACACTCACACTCATACTCATACAGATACGCATACTCATACTCACACTCATACTCATACATATACGCATACTCATACTCACACTCATAATCATACTCATAATCATACTCATACTCATACTCATACTCATACTCATACTCATACTCATACACATACGCATGCTCATGCTCATGCTCATGCTCATGCTCATACTCATACTCACACTCATACTCATACTCATACTCATACTCATACTCATACTCATGCTAATACGCATACTCGTAATCGTACTCATACTCATACTCATACTCATACTCATACTCATATTCATATTCATACTCATACTCATACTCATATTCATACTAATACGCATACTCGTACTCCAAATCATACTCATACTCATACTCACACTCATACTCATACTCATACTCATACTCATAATCATACTTATACTCATACTCATACTCATACTCACACTCACACTCATACTCATACTCATTCTCATACGCATACGCATGCTCATGCTCATGCTCATACTCATACTCATACTCATACTCATACTCATAGTCATTCTCATACTCATACTCATACTCATACTCATACTCATACTCATACTCACACTCACACTCACACTCATACTCATACTCATACTCATACTCATACGCATGCTCATGCTCATGCTCATGCTCATGCTCATACTCATACTCATACTCATACTCATACTCATACTCATACTCATACGCATGCTCATGCTCATACACATACTCATACACATACTCATACTCATACTCATACTCGTACTCATACTCATACTCATACTCATACTCATACTCATACTCATACTCATACTCATACTCATACTCATACTCATACTTACACTCATACTCCTACTCATACTCATACGCATACTCATACTCATACTCATACTCATACTTATACTCATACTCATACTCATACTCATACTCATACTCATACTCATACTCATACTCATAGTCATAGTCATACTCATACTCATACTCATACTCATACTCATACGCATGCTTATACTCATACTCATACTCATACTCACACTCACACTCATACTCATACTCTCATTCACACTCACACTCATACTCATACAGATACGCATACTCATACTCACACTCATACTCATACATATACGCATACTCATACTCACACTCATAATCATACTCATAATCATACTCATACTCATACTCATACTCATACTCATACACATACGCATGCACATGCTCATGCTCATGCTCATGCTCATGCTCATACTGACACTCGCACTCATACTCATACTCATACTCATACTCATAGTCACACTCACACTCACACTCATACTCATACTCATACTCATACGCATACTCATACTCATACTCATACTCATACTCATACTCATACTCATACTCATACTCATAGTCATACTCATACTTACACTCATACTCCTACTCATACTCATACGCATACTCATACTCATACTTATACGCATATTCGTACTCGTACTCATACTCATACTCATACTCATACTCATACTCATACGCATGCTCATGCTCATACACATACTCATACACATACTCATACTCATACTCATACTCGTACTCATACTCATACTCATACTCATACTCATATCCATACTCATACTCATATTCATACTCATACACATACACATACTCATACTCATACTCACATTCACCTCATACTCGTACTCATACTCATACTCATACACATACTCATACACATACTCATACTCATACTCATACTCGTACTCATACTCATACTCATACGCATGCTCATGCTCATACACATACTCATACACATACTCATACTCATACTCATACTCGTACTCATACTCATACTCATACTCATACTCATACTCATACTCATACTCATACTCATACTCATACTTACACTCATACTCCTACTCATACGCATACTCATACTCATACTCATACGCATGCTCATGCTCATACACATACTCATACACATACTCATACTCATACTCATACTCGTACTCATACTCATACTCATACTCATACTCATACTCATACTCATACTCATACTCGAACTCATACTCATACTCATACTCATACTCATACTCATACTCATACTCATACTCATACTCATACTCATACTTACACTCATACTCCTACTCATACTCATACGCATACTCATACTCATACTCATACTCATACTCATACTCATACTCATGCTCATACTCATACTCATACGCATGCTCATGCTCATACACATACTCATACACATACTCATACTCATACTCATACTCGTACTCATACTCACACTCACACTCACACTCATACTCATACTCATACTCATACTCATACGCATGCTCATGCTCATGCTCATGCTCATGCTCATACTCATACTCATACTCATACTCATACGCATGCTCATGCTCAAACACATACTCATACTCATACTCATACTCGTACTCATACTCATACTCATACTCATACTCATACTCATACTCATACTCATACTCATACTCATACTCATACTCATACTTACACTCATACTCCTACTCATACTCATACCCATACTCATACTCATACTCATACTCATACTCATACTCATACTCATACTTACACTCATACTCCTACTCATACGCATACTCATACTCATACTCATACGCATGCTCATGCTCATACACATACTCATACACATACTCATACTCATACTCATACTCGTACTCATACTCATACTCATACTCATACTCATACTCATACTCATATCCATACTCATACTCATATTCATACTCATGCACATACACATACTCATACTCATACTCACATTCACCTCATACTCGTACTCATACTCATACTCATACACATACTCATACACATACTCATACACCTACTCATACTCATACTCATACTCGCATTCACACTCACATTCATACTCATACACAAACGCATACTCATACTCATACTCATACTCATACTCATACTCATACTCACACTCATACTCATGCTCATACTCATACGCATGCTCATGCTCATGCTCATACTCATGCTCATACTCATACTCATACTCATACTCATACTCATACGCATACTCATACTCATACTCATACTCATACTCATACTCATACTCATACTCACACTCATACTCATACTCATACTCATACTCATAATCATACTCATACTCATACTCATACTCACACTCATACTCATACTCTCATTCACACTCACACTCATACTCATACAGATACGCATACTCATACTCATACTCATACTCATACATATACGCATACTCATACTCACACTCATAATCATACTCATACTCATACTCATAGTCATTCTCATACTCATACTCATACTCATACTCATACTCATACTCATACTCACACTCACACTCACACTCATACTCATACTCATACTCATACTCATACGCATGCTCATGCTCATGCTCATGCTCATGCTCATACTCATACTCATACTCATACTCATACGCATGCTCATGCTCATACACATACTCATACACATACTCATACTCATACTCATACTCGTACTCATACTCATACTCATACTCATACTCATACTCATACTCATACTCATACTCATACTCATACTCATACTTACACTCATACTCCTACTCATACTCATACGCATACTCATACTCATACTCATACTCATACTCATACTCATACTCATACTCGTACTCATACTCATACTCATACTCATACTCATATCCATACTCATACTCATATTCATACTCATACACATACACATACTCATACTCATACTCACATTCACCTCATACTCGTACTCATACTCATACTCATACACATACTCATACACATACTCATACTCATACTCGTACTCATACTCATACTCATACTCATACTCATACTCATACTCATACTCATACTCATACTCATACTTACACTCATACTCCTACTCATACGCATACTCATACTCATACTCATACGCATGCTCATGCTCATACACATACTCATACACATACTCATACTCATACTCATACTCGTACTCATACTCATACTCATACTCATACTCATGCTCATGCTCATACTCATACTCATACTCATACTCATACGCATGCTCATGCTCATACACATACTCATACTCATACTCATACTCGTACTCATACTCATACTCATACTCATACTCATACTCATACTCATACTCATACTCATACTCATACTCATACTCATACTTACACTCATACTCCTACTCATACTCATACCCATACTCATACTCATACTCATACTCATACTCATACTCATACTCATACTTACACTCATACTCCTACTCATACGCATACTCATACTCATACTCATACGCATGCTCATGCTCATACACATACTCATACACATACTCATACTCATACTCATACTCGTACTCATACTCATACTCATACTCATACTCATACTCATACTCATACTCATATCCATACTCATACTCATATTCATACTCATGCACATACACATACTCACACTCATACTCACATTCACCTCATACTCGTACTCATACTCATACTCATACACATACTCATACACATACTCATACTCATACTCATATCCATACTCATACTCATATTCATACTCATACACATACACATACTCATACTCATACTCACATTCACCTCATACTCGTACTCATACTCATACTCATACACATACTCATACACATACTCATACACATACTCATACTCATACTCGCATTCACACTCACATTCATACTCATACACAAACGCATACTCATACTCATACTCATACTCATACTCATACTCATACTCATACTCATACTCATACTCATATCCATACTCATACTCATATTCATACTCATACACATACACATACTCATACTCATACTCACATTCACCTCATACTCGTACTCATACTCATACTCATACACATACTCATACACATACTCATACACATACTCATACTCATACTCGCATTCACACTCACATTCATACTCATACACAAACGCATACTCATACTCATACTCATACTCATACTCATACTCATACTCATACTCATACTCATACTCATACTCACACTCATACTCATACTCATGCTCATACTCATACGCATGCTCATGCTCATGCTCATACTCATGCTCATACTCATACTCATACTCATACTCATACTCATACTCATACGCATACTCATACTCATACTCATACTCATACTCATACTCATACTCATACTCACACTCATACTCATACTCACACTCATACTCATAATCATACTCATACTCATACTCATACTCATACTCACACTCACACTCATACTCATACTCATTCTCATACGCATACGCATGCTCATGCTCATGCTCATACTCATACTCATACTCATACTCATACTCATAGTCATTCTCATACTCATACTCATACTCATACTCATACTCATACTCATACTCATACTCATACTCATACTCATACTCATAGTCATACTCATACTTACACTCATACTCCTACTCATACTCATACGCATACTCATACTCATACTTATACGCATATTCGTACTCGTACTCATATTCATACTCATACTCATACTCACACTCATACTCATACTCATACTCATACTCATACTCATACTCATACTCTCATTCACACTCACACTCATACTCATACAGATACGCATACTCATACTCACACTCATACTCATACATATACGCATACTCATACTCACACTCATAATCATACTCATAATCATACTCATACTCATACTCATACTCATACTCATACTCATACTCATACTCATACTCATACTCATACTCATACTCATACTCATACTCATAGTCATACTCATACTCATACTCATACTCATACTCATACGCATGCTTATACTCATACTCATACTCATACTCACACTCACACTCATACTCATACTCTCATTCACACTCACACTCATACTCATACAGATACGCATACTCATACTCACACTCATACTCATACATATACGCATACTCATACTCACACTCATAATCATACTCATACTCATACTCATAGTCATTCTCATACTCATACTCATACTCATACTCATACTCATACTCATACTCATACTCATACTCACACACACACTCACACTCATACTCATACTCATACTCATACTCATACTCATACGCATGCTCATGCTCATGCTCATGCTCATGCTCATACTCATACTCATACTCATACTCATACGCATGCTCATGCTCATACACATACTCATACACATACTCATACTCATACTCATACTCGTACTCATACTCATACTCATACTCATACTCATACTCATACTCATACTCATACTCATACTCATACTCATACTCATACTTACACTCATACTCCTACTCATACTCATACGCATACTCATACTCATACTCATACTCATACTCATACTCATACTCATACTCGTACTCATACTCATACTCATACTCATACTCATATGCATACTCATACTCATATTCATACTCATACACATACACATACTCATACTCATACTCACATTCACCTCATACTCGTACTCATACTCATACTCATACACATACTCATACACATACTCATACTCATACTCATACTCGTACTCATACTCATACTCATACGCATGCTCATGCTCATACACATACTCATACACATACTCATACTCATACTCATACTCGTACTCATACTCATACTCATACTCATACTCATACTCATACTCATACTCATACTCATACTCATACTTACACTCATACTCCTACTCATACGCATACTCATACTCATACTCATACGCATGCTCATGCTCATACACATACTCATACACATACTCATACTCATACTCATACTCGTACTCATACTCATACTCATACTCATACTCATACTCATACTCATATCCATACTCATACTCATATTCATACTCATACACATACACATACTCATACTCATACTCACATTCACCTCATACTCGTACTCATACTCATACTCATACACATACTCATACACATACTCATACACATACTCATACTCATACTCGCATTCACACTCACATTCATACTCATACACAAACGCATACTCATACTCATACTCATACTCATACTCATACTCATACTCATACTCATACTCATACTCATACTCACACTCATACTCATACTCATGCTCATACTCATACGCATGCTCATGCTCATGCTCATACTCATGCTCATACTCATACTCATACTCATACTCATACTCATACTCATACGCATACTCATACTCATACTCATACTCATACTCATACTCATACTCATACTCACACTCATACTCATACTCATACTCATACTCATAATCATACTCATACTCATACTCATACTCATACTCACACTCACACTCATACTCATACTCATTCTCATACGCATACGCATGCTCATGCTCATGCTCATACTCATACTCATACTCATACTCATACTCATAGTCATTCTCATACTCATACTCATACTCATACTCATACTCATACTCATACTCATACTCATACTCATACTCATACTCATACTCATAGTCATACTCATACTTACACTCATACTCCTACTCATACTCATACGCATACTCATACTCATACTTATACGCATATTCGTACTCGTACTCATATTCATACTCATACTCATACTCACACTCATACTCATACTCATACTCATACTCATACTCATACTCATACTCTCATTCACACTCACACTCATACTCATACAGATACGCATACTCATACTCACACTCATACTCATACATATACGCATACTCATACTCACACTCATAATCATACTCATAATCATACTCATACTCATACTCATACTCATACTCATACTCATAGTCATACTCATACTTACACTCATACTCCTACTCATACTCATACGCATACTCATACTCATACTTATACGCATATTCGTACTCGTACTCATACTCATACTCATACTCATACTCACACTCATACTCATACTCATACTCATACTCATACTCATACTCTCATTCACACTCACACTCATACTCATACAGATACGCATACTCATACTCACACTCATACTCATACATATACGCATACTCATACTCACACTCATAATCATACTCATAATCATACTCATACTCATACTCATACTCATACTCATACTCATACGCATGCTCATGCTCATACACATACTCATACACATACTCATACTCATACTCATACTCGTACTCATACTCATACTCATACGCATGCTCATGCTCATACACATACTCATACACATACTCATACTCATACTCGTACTCATACTCATACTCATACTCATACTCATACTCATACTCATACTCATACTCATACTCATACTCATACTCATACTCATACTCATACTCATACTCATACTCATACTCATACTCATACTCATACTCATAGTCATACTCATACTCATACTCATACTCATACTCATACGCATGCTTATACTCATACTCATACTCACACTCACACTCATACTCATACTCTCATTCACACTCACACTCATACTCATACAGATACGCATACTCATACTCACACTCATACTCATACATATACGCATACTCATACTCACACTCATAATCATACTCATAATCATACTCATACTCATACTCATACTCATACTCATACTCATACTCATACTCATACTCATATCCATACTCATACTCATATTCATACTCATGCACATACACATACTCACACTCATACTCACATTCACCTCATACTCGTACTCATACTCATACTCATACACATACTCATACACATACTCATACACATACTCATACTCATACTCATACTCGCATTCACACTCACATTCATACTCATACACAAACGCATACTCATACTCATACTCATACTCATACTCATACTCATACTCACACTCATACTCATGCTCATACTCATACGCATGCTCATGCTCATGCTCATACTCATGCTCATACTCATACTCATACTCATACTCATACTCATACTCATACGCATACTCATACTCATACTCATACTCATACTCATACTCATACTCATACTCACACTCATACTCATACTCATACTCATACTCATAATCATACTCATACTCATACTCATACTCACACTCACACTCATACTCATACTCTCATTCACACTCACACTCATACTCATACAGATACGCATACTCATACTCACACTCATACTCATACATATACGCATACTCATACTCACACTCATAATCATACTCATACTCATACTCATAGTCATTCTCATACTCATACTCATACTCATACTCATACTCATACTCATACTCATACTCATACTCACACTCACACTCACACTCATACTCATACTCATACTCATACTCATACTCATACGCATGCTCATGCTCATGCTCATGCTCATGCTCATACTCATACTCATACTCATACTCATACGCATGCTCATGCTCATACACATACTCATACACATACTCATACTCATACTCATACTCGTACTCATACTCATACTCATACTCATACTCATACTCATACTCATACTCATACTCATACTCATACTCATACTCATACTTACACTCATACTCCTACTCATACTCATACGCATACTCATACTCATACTCATACTCATACTCATACTCATACTCATACTCGTACTCATACTCATACTCATACTCATACTCATATGCATACTCATACTCATATTCATACTCATACACATACACATACTCATACTCATACTCACATTCACCTCATACTCGTACTCATACTCATACTCATACACATACTCATACACATACTCATACTCATACTCATACTCGTACTCATACTCATACTCATACGCATGCTCATGCTCATACACATACTCATACACATACTCATACTCATACTCATACTCGTACTCATACTCATACTCATACTCATACTCATACTCATACTCATACTCATACTCATACTCATACTTACACTCATACTCCTACTCATACGCATACTCATACTCATACTCATACGCATGCTCATGCTCATACACATACTCATACACATAATCATACTCATACTCATACTCGTACTCATACTCATACTCATACTCATACTCATACTCATACTCATACTCATATCCATACTCATACTCATATTCATACTCATACACATACACATACTCATACTCATACTCACATTCACCTCATACTCGTACTCATACTCATACTCATACACATACTCATACACATACTCATACACATACTCATACTCATACTCGCATTCACACTCACATTCATACTCATACACAAACGCATACTCATACTCATACTCATACTCATACTCATACTCATACTCATACTCATACTCATACTCACACTCATACTCATACTCATGCTCATACTCATACGCATGCTCATGCTCATGCTCATACTCATGCTCATACTCATACTCATACTCATACTCATACTCATACTCATACGCATACTCATACTCATACTCATACTCATACTCATACTCATACTCATACTCACACTCATACTCATACTCATACTCATACTCATAATCATACTCATACTCATACTCATACTCATACTCACACTCACACTCATACTCATACTCATTCTCATACGCATACGCATGCTCATGCTCATGCTCATACTCATACTCATACTCATACTCATACTCATAGTCATTCTCATACTCATACTCATACTCATACTCATACTCATACTCATACTCATACTCATACTCATACTCATACTCATAGTCATACTCATACTTACACTCATACTCCTACTCATACTCATACGCATACTCATACTCATACTTATACGCATATTCGTACTCGTACTCATATTCATACTCATACTCATACTCACACTCATACTCATACTCATACTCATACTCATACTCTCATTCACACTCACACTCATACTCATACAGATACGCATACTCATACTCACACTCATACTCATACATATACGCATACTCATACTCACACTCATAATCATACTCATAATCATACTCATACTCATACTCATACTCATACTCATATTCATACGCATGCTTATACTCATACTCATACTCATACTCACACTCACACTCATACTCATACTCTCATTCACACTCACACTCATACTCATACAGATACGCATACTCATACTCACACTCATACTCATACATATACGCATACTCATACTCACACTCATAATCATACTCATAATCATACTCATACTCATACTCATACTCATACTCATACTCATACACATACGCATGTACATGCTCATGCTCATGCTCATGCTCATGCTCATACTGACACTCGCACTCATACTCATACTCATACTCATACTCATAGTCACACTCACACTCACACTCATACTCATACTCATTCTCATACGCATACGCATGCTCATGCTCATGCTCATACTCATACTCATACTCATACTCATACTCATAGTCATTCTCATACTCATACTCATACTCATACTCATACTCATACTCATACTCATACTCATACTCATACTCATAGTCATACTCATACTTACACTCATACTCCTACTCATACTCATACGCATACTCATACTCATACTTATACGCATATTCGTACTCGTACTCATATTCATACTCATACTCATACTCACACTCATACTCATACTCATACTCATACTCATACTCATACTCTCATTCACACTCACACTCATACTCATACAGATACGCATACTCATACTCACACTCATACTCATACATATACGCATACTCATACTCACACTCATAATCATACTCATAATCATACTCATACTCATACTCATACTCATACTCATACTCATACTCATACTCATACTCATACTCATACTCATACTCATACTCATAGTCATACTCATACTCATACTCATACTCATACTCATACGCATGCTTATACTCATACTCATACTCATACTCACACTCACACTCATACTCATACTCTCATTCACACTCACACTCATACTCATACAGATACGCATACTCATACTCACACTCATACTCATACATATACGCATACTCATACTCACACTCATAATCATACTCATAATCATACTCATACTCATACTCATACTCATACTCATACTCATACACATACGCATGTACATGCTCATGCTCATGCTCATGCTCATGCTCATACTGACACTCGCACTCATACTCATACTCATACTCATAGTCACACTCACACTCACACTCATACTCATACTCATACTCATACTCATACGCATACTCATACTCATACTCATACTCATACTCATACTCATACTCATACTCATAGTCATACTCATACTTACACTCATACTCCTACTCATACTCATACGCATACTCATACTCATACTTATACGCATATTCGTACTCGTACTCATACTCATACTCATACTCATACTCACACTCATACTCATACTCATACTCATACTCATACTCATACTCTCATTCACACTCACACTCATACTCATACAGATACGCATACTCATACTCACACTCATACTCATACATATACGCATACTCATACTCACACTCATAATCATACTCATAATCATACTCATACTCATACTCATACTCATACTCATACTCATACGCATGCTCATGCTCATACACATACTCATACACATACTCATACTCATACTCATACTCGTACTCATACTCATACTCATACGCATGCTCATGCTCATACACATACTCATACACATACTCATATTCATACTCATACTCGTACTCATACTCATACTCATACTCATACTCATACACATACTCATACTTACACTCATACTCCTACTCATACTCATACACATACGCATGCTTATACTCATACTCATACTCATACTCACACTCACACTCATACTCATACTCTCATTCACACTCACACTCATACTCATACAGATACGCATACTCATACTCACACTCATACTCATACATATACGCATACTCATACTCACACTCATAATCATACTCATAATCATACTCATACTCATACTCATACTCATACTCATACCCATACGCATGCTCATGCTCATACACATACTCATACACATACTCATACTCATACTCATACTCATACGCATGCTCATGCTCATACACATACTCATACTCATACTCATACTCGTACTCATACTCATACTCATACTCATACTCATACTCATACTCATACTCATACTCATACTCATACTCATACTCATACTCATACTTACACTCATACTCCTACTCATACTCATACGCATACTCATACTCATACTCATACTCATACTCATACTCATACTCATACTCATACTCATACTCATACGCATGCTCATGCTCATGCTCATGCTCATGCTCATGCTCATACTCATACTCATACTCGAACTCATACTCATACTCATACTCATACTCATACTCATACTCATACTCATACTCATGCTCATACTCATACTCATACGCATGCTCATGCTCATACACATACTCATACACATACTCATACTCATACTCATACTCGTACTCATACTCACACTCACACTCAGACTCATACTCATACTCATACTCATACGCATGCTCATGCTCATGCTCATGCTCATGCTCATACTCATACTCATACTCATACTCATACGCATGCTCATGCTCATACACATACTCATACTCATACTCATACTCGTACTCATACTCATACTCATACTCATACTCATACTCATACTCATACTCATACTCATACTCATACTCATACTCATACTCATACTCATACTCATACTTACACTCATACTCCTACTCATACTCATACGCATACTCATACTCATACTCATACTCATACTCATACTCATACTCATACTCATACTCATACTCATACGCATGCTCATGCTCATGCTCATGCTCATGCTCATGCTCATACTCATACTCATACTCGAACTCATACTCATACTCATACTCATACTCATACTCATACTCATACTCATACTTACACTCATACTCCTACTCATACTCATACGAATACTCATACTCATACTCATACTCATACTCATACACATACTCATACTCATGCTCATACTCATATTCATACGCATGCTCATGCTCATACACATACTCATACACATACTCATACTCATACTCATACTCGTACTCATACTCACACTCACACTCACACTCATACTCATACTCATACTCATACGCATGCTCATGCTCATGCTCATGCTCATGCTCATACTCATACTCATACTCATACTCATACGCATGCTCATGCTCATACACATACTCATACTCATACTCATACTCGTACTCATACTCATACTCATACTCATACTCATACTCATACTCATACTCATACTCATACTCATACTCATACTCATACTCATACTCATACTCATACTCATACTCATACTCATACTCATGCTCATACTCATAGTCATACTCATACTCATACTCATACTCATACTCATACGCATGCTTATACTCATACTCATACTCACACTCATACTCATACTCATACTCTCATTCACACTCACACTCATACTCATACAGATACGCATACTCATACTCACACTCATACTCATACATATACGCATACTCATACTCACACTCATAATCATACTCATAATCATACTCATACTCATACTCATACTCATACTCATACTCATACACATACGCATGCACATGCTCATGCTCATGCTCATGCTCATGCTCATACTGACACTCGCACTCATACTCATACTCATACTCATACTCATAGTCACACTCACACTCACACTCATACTCATACTCATACTCATTCTCATACGCATACTCATACTCATACTCATACTCATACTCATACTCATACTCATACTCATACTCATACTCATACTCATACTCATACTCATACTCATAGTCATACTCATACTTACACTCATACTCCTACTCATACTCATACGCATACTCATACTCATACTTATACGCATATTCGTACTCGTACTCATACTCATACTCATACTCATACTCACACTCATACTCATACTCATACTCATACTCATACTTACACTCATACTCCTACTCATACTCATACGCATACTCATACTCATACTCATACTCATACTCATACTCATACTCATACTCATGCTCATACTCATACTCATACGCATGCTCATGCTCATACACATACTCATACACATACTCATACTCATACTCATACTCGTACTCATACTCACACTCACACTCACACTCATACTCATACTCATACTCATACGCATGCTCATGCTCATGCTCATGCTCATGCTCATACTCATACTCATACTCATACTCATACGCATGCTCATGCTCATACACATACTCATACTCATACTCATACTCGTACTCATACTCATACTCATACTCATACTCATACTCATACTCATACTCATACTCATACTCATACTCATACTCATACTCATACTTACACTCATACTCCTACTCATACTCATACGCATACTCATACTCATACTCATACTCATACTCATACTCATACTCATACTCATGCTCATACTCATACTCATACGCATGCTCATGCTCATACACATACTCATACACATACTCATACTCATACTCATACTCGTACTCATACTCACACTCACACTCACACTCATACTCATACTCATACTCATACGCATGCTCATGCTCATGCTCATGCTCATGCTCATACTCATACTCATACTCATACTCATACGCATGCTCATGCTCATACACATACTCATACTCATACTCATACTCACACTCACACTCACACTCATACTCATACTCATACTCATACGCATGCTCATGCTCATGCTCATGCTCATGCTCATACTCATACTCATACTCATACTCATACGCATGCTCATGCTCATACACATACTCATACTCATACTCATACTCGTACTCATACTCATACTCATACTCATACTCATACTCATACTCATACTCATACTCATACTCATACTCATACTCATACTCATACTCATACTCATACTCATACTCATACTCATACTCATACTCATACTCATAGTCATACTCATACTCATACTCATACTCATACTCATACGCATGCTTATACTCATACTCATACTCACACTCACACTCATACTCATACTCTCATTCACACTCACACTCATACTCATACAGATACGCATACTCATACTCACACTCATACTCATACATATACGCATACTCATACTCACACTCATAATCATACTCATAATCATACTCATACTCATACTCATACTCATACTCATACTCATACACATACGCATGCACATGCTCATGCTCATGCTCATGCTCATACTGACACTCGCACTCATACTCATACTCATACTCATACTCATAGTCACACTCACACTCACACTCATACTCATACTCATACTCATTCTCATACGCATACTCATACTCATACTCATACTCATACTCATACTCATACTCATACTCATACTCATACTCATACTCATACTCATACTCATACTCATACTCATAGTCATACTCATACTTACACTCATACTCCTACTCATACTCATACGCATACTCATACTCATACTTATACGCATATTCGTACTCGTACTCATACTCATACTCATACTCATACTCACACTCATACTCATACTCATACTCATACTCATACTCATACTCTCATTCACACTCACACTCATACTCATACAGATACGCATACTCATACTCACACTCATACTCATACATATACGCATACTCATACTCATACTTACACTCATACTCCTACTCATACTCATACGCATACTCATACTCATACTCATACTCATACTCATACTCATACTCATACTCATGCTCATACTCATACTCATACGCATGCTCATGCTCATACACATACTCATACACATACTCATACTCATACTCATACTCGTACTCATACTCACACTCACACTCACACTCATACTCATACTCATACTCATACGCATGCTCATGCTCATGCTCATGCTCATGCTCATACTCATACTCATACTCATACTCATACGCATGCTCATGCTCATACACATACTCATACTCATACTCATACTCGTACTCATACTCATACTCATACTCATACTCATACTCATACTCATACTCATACTCATACTCATACTCATACTCATACTCATACTCATACTCATACTTACACTCATACTCCTACTCATACTCATACGCATACTCATACTCATACTCATACTCATACTCATACTCATACTCATACTCATGCTCATACTCATACTCATACGCATGCTCATGCTCATACACATACTCATACACATACTCATACTCATACTCATACTCGTAGTCATACTCACACTCACACTCACACTCATACTCATACTCATACTCATACGCATGCTCATGCTCATGCTCATGCTCATGCTCATACTCATACTCATACTCATACTCATACGCATGCTCATGCTCATACACATACTCATACTCATACTCATACTCACACTCACACTCACACTCATACTCATACTCATACTCATACGCATGCTCATGCTCATGCTCATGCTCATGCTCATACTCATACTCATACTCATACTCATACGCATGCTCATGCTCATATACATACTCATACTCATACTCATACTCGTACTCATACTCATACTCATACTCATACTCATACTCATACTCATACTCATACTCATACTCATACTCATACTCATACTCATACTCATACTCATACTCATACTCATACTCATACTCATACTCATACTCATACTCATAGTCATACTCATACTCATACTCATACTCATACTCATACGCATGCTTATACTCATACTCATACTCACACTCACACTCATACTCATACTCTCATTCACACTCACACTCATACTCATACAGATACGCATACTCATACTCACACTCATACTCATACATATACGCATACTCATACTCACACTCATAATCATACTCATAATCATACTCATACTCATACTCATACTCATACTCATACTCATACACATACGCATGCACATGCTCATGCTCATGCTCATGCTCATGCTCATACTGACACTCGCACTCATACTCATACTCATACTCATACTCATAGTCACACTCACACTCACACTCATACTCATACTCATACTCATTCTCATACGCATACTCATACTCATACTCATACTCATACTCATACTCATACTCATACTCATACTCATACTCATACTCATACTCATACTCATACTCATACTCATAGTCATACTCATACTTACACTCATACTCCTACTCATACTCATACGCATACTCATACTCATACTTATACGCATATTCGTACTCGTACTCATACTCATACTCATACTCATACTCACACTCATACTCATACTCATACTCATACTCATACTCATACTCTCATTCACACTCACACTCATACTCATACAGATACGCATACTCATACTCACACTCATACTCATACATATACGCATACTCATACTCACACTCATAATCATACTCATAATCATACTCATACTCATACTCATACTCATACTCATACCCATACGCATGCTCATGCTCATACACATACTCATACACATACTCATACTCATACTCATACTCGTACTCATACTCATACTCATACTCATACTCATACTCATACTCATACTCATACTCATACTTACACTCATACTCCTACTCATACTCATACGCATACTCATACTCATACTCATACTCATACTCATACTCATACTCATACTCATACTCGTACTCATACTCATACTCATACGCATGCTCATGCTCATACACATACTCATACACATACTCATACTCATACTCATACTCGTACTCATACTCATACTCATACTCATACTCATACACATACTCATACTTACACTCATACTCCTACTCATACTCATACACATACGCATGCTTATACTCATACTCATACTCATACTCATACTCACACTCACACTCATACTCATACTCTCATTCACACTCACACTCATACTCATACAGATACGCATACTCATACTCACACTCATACTCATACATATACGCATACTCATACTCACACTCATAATCATACTCATAATCATACTCATACTCATACTCATACTCATACTCATACCCATACGCATGCTCATGCTCATACACATACTCATACACATACTCATACTCATACTCGTACTCATACTCATAGTCATACTCATACTCATACTCATACTCATACTCATACTCATACTCATACTTACACTCATACTCCTACTCATACTCATACGCATACTCATACTCATACTCATACTCATACTCATACTCATACTCATACTCATACTCATACTCATACGCATGCTCATGCTCATGCTCATGCTCATGCTCATGCTCATACTCATACTCATACTCGAACTCATACTCATACTCATACTCATACTCATACTCATACTCATACTCATACTTACACTCATACTCCTACTCATACTCATACGCATACTCATACGCATGCTCATGCTCATACACATACTCATACACATACTCATACTCATACTCATACTCGTACTCATACTCACACTCACACTCACACTCATACTCATACTCATACTCATACGCATGCTCATGCTCATGCTCATGCTCATGCTCATACTCATACTCATACTCATACTCATACGCATGCTCATGCTCATACACATACTCATACTCATACTCATACTCGTACTCATACTCATACTCATACTCATACTCATACTCATACTCATACTCATACTCATACTCATACTCATACTCATACTTACACTCATACTCCTACTCATACTCATACGCATACTCATACTCATACTCATACTCATACTCATACTCATACTCATACTCATACTCATACTCATACGCATGCTCATGCTCATGCTCATGCTCATGCTCATGCTCATACTCATACTCATACTCGAACTCATACTCATACTCATACTCATACTCATACTCATACTCATACTCATACTCATACTTACACTCATACTCCTACTCATACTCATACGAATACTCATACTCATACTCATACTCATACTCATACTCATACTCATGCTCATACTCATATTCATACGCATGCTCATGCTCATACACATACTCATACACATACTCATACTCATACTCATACTCGTACTCATACTCACACTCACACTCACACTCATACTCATACTCATACTCATACGCATGCTCATGCTCATGCTCATGCTCATGCTCATACTCATACTCATACTCATACTCATACGCATGCTCATGCTCATACACATACTCATACTCATACTCATACTCGTACTCATACTCATACTCATACTCATACTCATACTCATACTCATACTCATACTCATACTCATACTCATACTCATACTCATACTCATACTCATACTCATACTCATACTCATGCTCATACTCATACTCATAGTCATACTCATACTCATACTCATACTCATACTCATACGCATGCTTATACTCATACTCATACTCACACTCACACTCATACTCATACTCTCATTCACACTCACACTCATACTCATACAGATACGCATACTCATACTCACACTCATACTCATACATATACGCATACTCATACTCACACTCATAATCATACTCATAATCATACTCATACTCATACTCATACTCATACTCATACTCATACACATACGCATGCACATGCTCATGCTCATGCTCATGCTCATGCTCATACTGACACTCGCACTCATACTCATACTCATACTCATACTCATAGTCACACTCACACTCACACTCATACTCATACTCATACTCATTCTCATACGCATACTCATACTCATACTCATACTCATACTCATACTCATACTCATACTCATACTCATACTCATACTCATACTCATAGTCATACTCATACTTACACTCATACTCCTACTCATACTCATACGCATACTCATACTCATACTTATACGCATATTCGTACTCGTACTCATACTCATACTCATACTCATACTCACACTCATACTCATACTCATACTCATACTCATACTTACACTCCTACTCCTACTCATACTCATACGCATACTCATACTCATACTCATACTCATACTCATACTCATACTCATACTCATGCTCATACTCATACTCATACGCATGCTCATGCTCATACACATACTCATACACATACTCATACTCATACTCATACTCGTACTCATACTCACACTCACACTCACACTCATACTCATACTCATACTCATACGCATGCTCATGCTCATGCTCATGCTCATGCTCATACTCATACTCATACTCATACTCATACGCATGCTCATGCTCATACACATACTCATACTCATACTCATACTCGTACTCATACTCATACTCATACTCATACTCATACTCATACTCATACTCATACTCATACTCATACTCATACTCATACTCATACTCATACTCATACTCATACTCATACTCATACTCATACTCATACTCATACTCATACTCATAGTCATACTCATACTCATACTCGTACTCATACTCATACGCATGCTTATACTCATACTCATACTCACACTCACACTCATACTCATACTCTCATTCACACTCACACTCATACTCATACAGATACGCATACTCATACTCACACTCATACTCATACATATACGCATACTCATACTCACACTCATAATCATACTCATAATCATACTCATACTCATACTCATACTCATACTCATACTCATACACATACGCATGCACATGCTCATGCTCATGCTCATGCTCATGCTCATACTGACACTCGCACTCATACTCATACTCATACTCATACTCATAGTCACACTCACACTCACACTCATACTCATACTCATACTCATTCTCATACGCATACTCATACTCATACTCATACTCATACTCATACTCATACTCATACTCATACTCATACTCATACTCATACTCATACTCATACTCATACTCATAGTCATACTCATACTTACACTCATACTCCTACTCATACTCATACGCATACTCATACTCATACTTATACGCATATTCGTACTCGTACTCATACTCATACTCATACTCATACTCACACTCATACTCATACTCATACTCATACTCATACTCTCATTCACACTCACACTCATACTCATACAGATACGCATACTCATACTCACACTCATACTCATACATATACGCATACTCATACTCACACTCATAATCATACTCATAATCATACTCATACTCATACTCATACTCATACTCATACTCATACGCATGCTCATGCTCATACACATACTCATACACATACTCATACTCATAGTCATACTCGTACTCATACTCATACTCATACGCATGCTCATGCTCATACACATACTCATACACATACTCATACTCATACTCATACTCGTACTCATACTCATACTCATACTCATACTCATACTCATACTCATACTCATACTTACACTCATACTCCTACTCATACTCATACACATACGCATGCTTATACTCATACTCATACTCATACTCACACTCACACTCATACTCATACTCTCATTCACACTCACACTCATACTCATACAGATACGCATACTCATACTCACAATCATACTCATACATATACGCATACTCATACTCACACTCATAATCATACTCATAATCATACTCATACTCATACTCATACTCATACTCATACTCATACGCATGCTCATGCTCATACACATACTCATACACATACTCATACTCATACTCATACTCGTACTCATACTCATACTCATACTCATACTCATACTCATACTCATACTTACACTCATACTCCTACTCATACGCATACTCATACTCATACTCATACTCATACTCATACTCATACTCATACTCATACTCATACTCATACTCATACGCATGCTCATGCTCATGCTCATGCTCATGCTCATGCTCATACTCATACTCATACTCGAACTCATACTCATACTCATACTCATACTCATACTCATACTCATACTCATACTCATACTCATACTCATACTCATACTCATACTCATACTCACACTCACACTCATACTCATACTCATACTCATTCTCATACGCATACTCATACTCATACTCATACTCATACTCATACTCATACTCATACTCATACTCATACTCATACTCATACTCATACTCATACTCATACTCATAGTCATACTCATACTTACACTCATACTCCTACTCATACTCATACGCATACTCATACTCATACTTATACGCATATTCGTACTCGTACTCATACTCATACTCATACTCATACTCACACTCATACTCATACTCATACTCATACTCATACTCATACTCTCATTCACACTCACAATCATACTCATACATATACGCATACTCATACTCACACTCATAATCATACTCATAATCATACTCATACTCATACTCATACTCATACTCATACGCATGCTCATGCTCATACACATACTCATACACATACTCATACTCATACTCATACTCGTACTCATACTCATACTCATACTCATACTCATACTCATACTCATACTTACACTCATACTCCTACTCATACTCATACGCATACTCATACTCATACTCATACTCATACTCATACTCATACTCATACTCATACTCATACTCATACTCATACGCATGCTCATGCTCATGCTCATGCTCATGCTCATGCTCATACTCATACTCATACTCGAACTCATACTCATATCCATACTCATACTCATATTCATACTCATGCACATACACATACTCATACTCATACTCACATTCACCTCATACTCGTACTCATACTCATACTCATACACATACTCATACACATACTCATACACATACTCATACTCATACTCATACTCGCATTCACACTCACATTCATACTCATACACAAACGCATACTCATACTCATACTCATACTCATACTCATACTCACACTCATACTCATGCTCATACTCATACGCATGCTCATGCTCATGCTCATACTCATGCTCATACTCATACTCATACTCATACTCATACTCATACGCATACTCATACTCATACTCATACTCATACTCATACTCATACTCACACTCATACTCATACTCATACTCATACTCATAATCATACTCATACTCATACTCATACTCACACTCACACTCATACTCATACTCTCATTCACACTCACACTCATACTCATACAGATACGCATACTCATACTCACACTCATACTCATACATATACGCATACTCATACTCACACTCATAATCATACTCATACTCATACTCATAGTCATTCTCATACTCATACTCATACTCATACTCATACTCATACTCATACTCATACTCATACTCACACTCACACTCACACTCATACTCATACTCATACTCATACTCATACGCATGCTCATGCTCATGCTCATGCTCATGCTCATACTCATACTCATACTCATACTCATACGCATGCTCATGCTCATACACATACTCATACACATACTCATACTCATACTCATACTCGTACTCATACTCATACTCATACTCATACTCATACTCATACTCATACTCATACTCATACTCATACTCATACTCATACTCATACTCATACTCATACTTACACTCATACTCCTACTCATACTCATACGCATACTCATACTCATACTCATACTCATACTCATACTCATACTCATACTCGTACTCATACTCATACTCATACTCATACTCATATCCATACTCATACTCATATTCATACTCATACACATACACATACTCATACTCATACTCACATTCACCTCATACTCGTACTCATACTCATACTCATACACATACTCATACACATACTCATACTCATACTCATACTCGTACTCATACTCATACTCATACGCATGCTCATGCTCATACACATACTCATACACATACTCATACTCATACTCATACTCGTACTCATACTCATACTCATACTCATACTCATACTCATACTCATACTCATACTCATACTTACACTCATACTCCTACTCATACGCATACTCATACTCATACTCATACGCATGCTCATGCTCATACACATACGCATACACATACTCATACTCATACTCATACTCGTACTCATACTCATACTCATACTCATACTCATACTCATACTCATACTCATATCCATACTCATACTCATATTCATACTCATACACATACACATACTCATACTCATACTCACATTCACCTCATACTCGTACTCATACTCATACTCATACACATACTCATACACATACTCATACACATACTCATACTCATACTCGCATTCACACTCACATTCATACTCATACACAAACGCATACTCATACTCATACTCATACTCATACTCATACTCACACTCATACTCATACTCATGCTCATACTCATACGCATGCTCATGCTCATGCTCATACTCATGCTCATACTCATACTCATACTCATACTCATACTCATACTCATACGCATACTCATACTCATACTCATACTCATACTCATACTCATACTCACACTCATACTCATACTCATACTCATACTCATAATCATACTCATACTCATACTCATACTCATACTCATACTCATACTCATACTCATACTCACACTCATACTCATGCTCATACTCATACGCATGCTCATGCTCATGCTCATACTCATGCTCATACTCATACTCATACTCATACTCATACTCATACGCATACTCATACTCATACTCATACTCATACTCATACTCATACTCACACTCATACTCATACTCATACTCATACTCATAATCATACTCATACTCATACTCATACTCACACTCACACTCATACTCATACTCTCATTCACACTCACACTCATACTCATACAGATACGCATACTCATACTCACACTCATACTCATACATATACGCATACTCATACTCACACTCATAATCATACTCATACTCATACTCATAGTCATTCTCATACTCATACTCATACTCGTACTCATACTCATACTCATACTCATACTCACACTCATACTCATACTCATACTCATACTCATACTCATACTCATACTCTCATTCACACTCACACTCATACTCATACAGATACGCATACTCATACTCACACTCATACTCATACATATACGCATACTCATACTCACACTCATAATCATACTCATAATCATACTCATACTCATACTCATACTCATACTCATACTCATACTCATACGCATGCTCATGCTCATACACATACTCATACACATACTCATACTCATACTCATACTCATACTCATACTCGTACTCATACTCATACTCATACGCATGCTCATGCTCATACACATACTCATACACATACTCATACTCATACTCATACTCGTACTCATACTCATACTCATACTCATACTCATACTCATACTCATACTTACACTCATACTCCTACTCATACTCATACACATACGCATGCTTATACTCATACTCATACTCATACTCACACTCACACTCATACTCATACTCTCATTCACACTCACACTCATACTCATACAGATACGCATACTCATACTCACACTCATACTCATACATATACGCATACTCATACTCACACTCATAATCATACTCATAATCATACTCATACTCATACTCATACTCATACTCATACCCATACGCATGCTCATGCTCATACACATACTCATACACATACTCATACTCATACTCATACTCGTACTCATACTCATACTCATACTCATACTCATGCTCATACTCATACTCATACTCATACTTACACTCATACTCCTACTCATACTCATACGCATACTCATACTCATACTCATACTCATACTCATACTCATACTCATACTCATACTCATACTCATACGCATGCTCATGCTCATGCTCATGCTCATGCTCATGCTCATACTCATACTCATACTCGAACTCATACTCATACTCATACTCATACTCATACTCATACTCATACTCATACTTACACTCATACTCCTACTCATACTCATACGCATACTCATACTCATACTCATACTCATACTCATACTCATACTCATGCTCATACTCATACTCATACGCATGCTCATGCTCATACACATACTCATACACATACTCATACTCATACTCATACTCGTACTCATACTCACACTCACACTCACACTCATACTCATACTCATACTCATACGCATGCTCATGCTCATGCTCATGCTCATGCTCATACTCATACTCATACTCGTACTCATACTCATACTCATACTCATACTCATACTCATACTCATACTCATACTCATACTCATACTCATACTCATACTCATACTTACACTCATACTCCTACTCATACTCATACGCATACTCATACTCATACTCATACTCATACTCATACTCATACTCATACTCATACTCATACTCATACTCATACGCATGCTCATGCTCATGCTCATGCTCATGCTCATGCTCATACTCATACTCATACTCGAACTCATACTCATACTCATACTCATACTCATACTCATACTCATACTCACACTCACACTCATACTCATACTCTCATTCACACTCACACTCATACTCATACAGATACGCATACTCATACTCACACTCATACTCATACATATACGCATACTCATACTCACACTCATAATCATACTCATAATCATACTCATACTCATACTCATACTCATACTCATACACATACGCATGCACATGCTCATGCTCATGCTCATGCTCATACTCATACTCATACTCATACGCATGCTCATGCTCATGCTCATGCTCCTGCTCATACTCATACTCATACTCATACACATACGCATGCTCATGCTCATACACATACTCATACACATACTCATACTCATACTCATACTCGTACTCATACTCATACTCATACTCATACTCATACTCATACTCATACTCATACTCATACTCATACTCATACTCATACTTACACTCATACTCCTACTCATACTCATACGCATACTCATACTCATACTCATACTCATACTCATACTCATACTCATACTCATACTCATACTCATACTCATACTCATACTCATACTCATACTCATACTCATACTCATACTCATACTCATACTCATAGTCATACTCATACTCATACTCATACTCATACTCATACGCATGCTTATACTCATACTCATACTCATACTCACACTCACACTCATACTCATACTCTCATTCACACTCACACTCATACTCATACAGATACGCATACTCATACTCACACTCATACTCATACATATACGCATACTCATACTCACACTCATAATCATACTCATAATCATACTCATACTCATACTCATACTCATACTCATACTCATACACATACGCATGCACATGCTCATGCTCATGCTCATGCTCATGCTCATACTGACACTCGCACTCATACTCATACTCATACTCATACTCATACTCATACTCATACTCATAGTCATACTCATACTTACACTCATACTCCTACTCATACTCATACGCATACTCATACTCATACTTATACGCATATTCGTACTCGTACTCATACTCATACTCATACTCATACTCACACTCATACTCATACTCATACTCATACTCATACTCATACTCTCATTCACACTCACACTCATACTCATACAGATACGCATACTCATACTCACACTCATACTCATACATATACGCATACTCATACTCACACTCATAATCATACTCATAATCATACTCATACTCATACTCATACTCATACTCATACTCATACTCATACGCATGCTCATGCTCATACACATACTCATACACATACTCATACTCATACTCGTACTCATACTCATACTCATACGCATGCTCATGCTCATACACATACTCATACACATACTCATACTCATACTCATACTCGTACTCATACTCATACTCATACTCATACTCATACTCATACTCATACTTACACTCATACTCCTACTCATACTCATACACATACGCATGCTTATACTCATACTCATACTCATACTCACACTCACACTCATACTCATACTCTCATTCACACTCACACTCATACTCATACAGATACGCATACTCATACTCACACTCATACTCATACATATACGCATACTCATACTCACACTCATAATCATACTCATAATCATACTCATACTCATACTCATACTCATACTCATACCCATACGCATGCTCATGCTCATACACATACTCATACACATACTCATACTCATACTCATACTCGTACTCATACTCATACTCATACTCATACTCATACTCATACTCATACTCATACTTACACTCATACTCCTACTCATACTCATACGCATACTCATACTCATACTCATACTCATACTCATACTCATACTCATACTCATACTCATACGCATGCTCATGCTCATGCTCATGCTCATGCTCATGCTCATACTCATACTCATACTCATACTCATACGCATGCTCATGCTCATACACATACTCATACACATACTCATACTCATACTCATACTCGTACTCATACTCATACTCATACTCATACTCATACTCATACTCATACTCATACTCATACTCATACTCATACTCATACTCATACTCATACTCATACTTACACTCATACTCCTACTCATACTCATACGCATACTCATACTCATACTCATACTCATACTCATACTCATACTCATACTCGTACTCATACTCATACTCATACTCATACTCATATCCATACTCATACTCATATTCATACTCATACACATACACATACTCATACTCATACTCACATTCACCTCATACTCGTACTCATACTCATACTCATACACATACTCATACACATACTCATACTCATACTCATACTCGTACTCATACTCATACTCATACGCATGCTCATGCTCATACACATACTCATACACATACTCATACTCATACTCATACTCGTACTCATACTCATACTCATACTCATACTCATACTCATACTCATACTCATACTCATACTCATACTTACACTCATACTCCTACTCATACGCATACTCATACTCATACTCATACGCATGCTCATGCTCATACACATACGCATACACATACTCATACTCATACTCATACTCGTACTCATACTCATACTCATACTCATACTCATACTCATACTCATACTCATATCCATACTCATACTCATATTCATACTCATACACATACACATACTCATACTCATACTCACATTCACCTCATACTCGTACTCATACTCATACTCATACACATACTCATACACATACTCATACACATACTCATACTCATACTCGCATTCACACTCACATTCATACTCATACACAAACGCATACTCATACTCATACTCATACTCATACTCATACTCACACTCATACTCATACTCATGCTCATACTCATACGCATGCTCATGCTCATGCTCATACTCATGCTCATACTCATACTCATACTCATACTCATACTCATACTCATACGCATACTCATACTCATACTCATACTCATACTCATACTCATACTCACACTCATACTCATACTCATACTCATACTCATAATCATACTCATACTCATACTCATACTCATACTCACACTCACACTCATACTCATACTCATTCTCATACGCATACGCATGCTCATGCTCATGCTCATACTCATACTCATACTCATACTCATACTCATACTCATAGTCATTCTCATACTCATACTCATACTCATACTCATACTCATACTCATACTCATACTCACACTCACACTCACACTCATACTCATACTCATACTCATACTCATACTCATACTCATACTCATACTCATACTCATACTCATAGTCATACTCATACTTACACTCATACTCCTACTCATACTCATACGCATACTCATACTCATACTTATACGCATATTCGTACTCGTACTCATACTCATACTCATACTCATACTCACACTCATACTCATACTCATACTCATACTCATACTCATACTCATACTCTCATTCACACTCACACTCATACTCATACAGATACGCATACTCATACTCACACTCATACTCATACATATACGCATACTCATACTCACACTCATAATCATACTCATAATCATACTCATACTCATACTCATACTCATACTCATACTCATACTCATACGCATGCTCATGCTCATACACATACTCATACACATACTCATACTCATACTCATACTCATACTCATACTCGTACTCATACTCATACTCATACGCATGCTCATGCTCATACACATACTCATACACATACTCATACTCATACTCATACTCGTACTCATACTCATACTCATACTCATACTCATACTCATACTCATACTTACACTCATACTCCTACTCATACTCATACACATACGCATGCTTATACTCATACTCATACTCATACTCACACTCACACTCATACTCATACTCTCATTCACACTCACACTCATACTCATACAGATACGCATACTCATACTCACACTCATACTCATACATATACGCATACTCATACTCACACTCATAATCATACTCATAATCATACTCATACTCATACTCATACTCATACTCATACCCATACGCATGCTCATGCTCATACACATACTCATACACATACTCATACTCATACTCATACTCGTACTCATACTCATACTCATACTCATACTCATGCTCATACTCATACTCATACTCATACTTACACTCATACTCCTACTCATACTCATACGCATACTCATACTCATACTCATACTCATACTCATACTCATACTCATACTCATACTCATACTCATACGCATGCTCATGCTCATGCTCATGCTCATGCTCATGCTCATACTCATACTCATACTCGAACTCATACTCATACTCATACTCATACTCATACTCATACTCATACTCATACTTACACTCATACTCCTACTCATACTCATACGCATACTCATACTCATACTCATACTCATACTCATACTCATACTCATGCTCATACTCATACTCATACGCATGCTCATGCTCATACACATACTCATACACATACTCATACTCATACTCATACTCGTACTCATACTCACACTCACACTCACACTCATACTCATACTCATACTCATACGCATGCTCATGCTCATGCTCATGCTCATGCTCATACTCATACTCATACTCGTACTCATACTCATACTCATACTCATACTCATACTCATACTCATACTCATACTCATACTCATACTCATACTCATACTCATACTTACACTCATACTCCTACTCATACTCATACGCATACTCATACTCATACTCATACTCATACTCATACTCATACTCATACTCATACTCATACTCATACTCATACGCATGCTCATGCTCATGCTCATGCTCATGCTCATGCTCATACTCATACTCATACTCGAACTCATACTCATACTCATACTCATACTCATACTCATACTCATACTCACACTCACACTCATACTCATACTCTCATTCACACTCACACTCATACTCATACAGATACGCATACTCATACTCACACTCATACTCATACATATACGCATACTCATACTCACACTCATAATCATACTCATAATCATACTCATACTCATACTCATACTCATACTCATACACATACGCATGCACATGCTCATGCTCATGCTCATGCTCATACTCATACTCATACTCATACGCATGCTCATGCTCATGCTCATGCTCCTGCTCATACTCATACTCATACTCATACACATACGCATGCTCATGCTCATACACATACTCATACACATACTCATACTCATACTCATACTCGTACTCATACTCATACTCATACTCATACTCATACTCATACTCATACTCATACTCATACTCATACTCATACTCATACTTACACTCATACTCCTACTCATACTCATACGCATACTCATACTCATACTCATACTCATACTCATACTCATACTCATACTCATACTCATACTCATACTCATACTCATACTCATACTCATACTCATACTCATACTCATACTCATACTCATACTCATAGTCATACTCATACTCATACTCATACTCATACTCATACGCATGCTTATACTCATACTCATACTCATACTCACACTCACACTCATACTCATACTCTCATTCACACTCACACTCATACTCATACAGATACGCATACTCATACTCACACTCATACTCATACATATACGCATACTCATACTCACACTCATAATCATACTCATAATCATACTCATACTCATACTCATACTCATACTCATACTCATACACATACGCATGCACATGCTCATGCTCATGCTCATGCTCATGCTCATACTGACACTCGCACTCATACTCATACTCATACTCATACTCATACTCATACTCATACTCATAGTCATACTCATACTTACACTCATACTCCTACTCATACTCATACGCATACTCATACTCATACTTATACGCATATTCGTACTCGTACTCATACTCATACTCATACTCATACTCACACTCATACTCATACTCATACTCATACTCATACTCATACTCTCATTCACACTCACACTCATACTCATACAGATACGCATACTCATACTCACACTCATACTCATACATATACGCATACTCATACTCACACTCATAATCATACTCATAATCATACTCATACTCATACTCATACTCATACTCATACTCATACTCATACGCATGCTCATGCTCATACACATACTCATACACATACTCATACTCATACTCGTACTCATACTCATACTCATACGCATGCTCATGCTCATACACATACTCATACACATACTCATACTCATACTCATACTCGTACTCATACTCATACTCATACTCATACTCATACTCATACTCATACTTACACTCATACTCCTACTCATACTCATACACATACGCATGCTTATACTCATACTCATACTCATACTCACACTCACACTCATACTCATACTCTCATTCACACTCACACTCATACTCATACAGATACGCATACTCATACTCACACTCATACTCATACATATACGCATACTCATACTCACACTCATAATCATACTCATAATCATACTCATACTCATACTCATACTCATACTCATACCCATACGCATGCTCATGCTCATACACATACTCATACACATACTCATACTCATACTCATACTCGTACTCATACTCATACTCATACTCATACTCATACTCATACTCATACTCATACTTACACTCATACTCCTACTCATACTCATACGCATACTCATACTCATACTCATACTCATACTCATACTCATACTCATACTCATACTCATACGCATGCTCATGCTCATGCTCATGCTCATGCTCATGCTCATACTCATACTCATACTCGAACTCATACTCATACTCATACTCATACTCATACTCATACTCATACTCATACTTACACTCATACTCCTACTCATACTCATACGCATACTCATACTCATACTCATACTCATACTCATACTCATACTCATACTCATACTCATGCTCATACTCATACTCATACGCATGCTCATGCTCATACACATACTCATACACATACTGATACTCATACTCATACTCGTACTCATACTCACACTCACACTCACACTCATACTCATACTCATACTCATACGCATGCTCATGCTCATGCTCATGCTCATGCTCATACTCATACTCATACTCATACTCATACGCATGCTCATGCTCATACACATACTCATACTCATACTCATACTCGTACTCATACTCATACTCATACTCATACTCATACACATACTCATACTCATACTCATACTCATACTCATACTCATACTCATACTTACACTCATACTCCTACTCATACTCATACGCATACTCATACTCATACTCATACTCATACTCATACTCATACTCATACTCATACTCATACGCATGCTCATGCTCATGCTCATGCTCATGCTCATGCTCATACTCATACTCATACTCGAACTCATACTCATACTCATACTCATACTCATACTCATACTCATACTCATACTTACACTCATACTCCTACTCATACTCATACGCATACTCATACTCATACTCATACTCATACTCATACTCATGCTCATACTCATACTCATACGCATGCTCATGCTCATACACATACTCATACACATACTCATACTCATACTCATACTCGTACTCATACTCACACTCACACTCACACTCATACTCATACTCATACTCATACGCATGCTCATGCTCATGCGCATGCTCATGCTCATACTCATACTCATACTCATACTCATACGCATGCTCATGCTCATACACATACTCATACTCATACTCATACTCGTACTCATACTCATACTCATACTCATACTCATACTCATACTCATACTCATACTCATACTCATACTCATACTCATACTCATACTCATACTCATACTCATACTCATACTCATAGTCATACTCATACTCATACTCATACTCATACTCATACGCATGCTTATACTCATACTCATACTCACACTCACACTCATACTCATACTCTCATTCACACTCACACTCATACTCATACAGATACGCATACTCATACTCACACTCATACTCATACATATACGCATACTCATACTCACACTCATAATCATACTCATAATCATACTCATACTCATACTCATACTCATACTCATACTCATACACATACGCATGCACATGCTCATGCTCATGCTCATGCTCATGCTCATACTGACACTCGCACTCATACTCATACTCATACTCATACTCATAGTCACACTCACACTCACACTCATACTCATACTCATACTCATTCTCATACGCATACTCATACTCATACTCATACTCATACTCATACTCATACTCATACTCATACTCATACTCATACTCATACTCATACTCATACTCATAGTCATACTCATACTTACACTCATACTCCTACTCATACTCATACGCATACTCATACTCATACTTATACGCATATTCGTACTCGTACTCATACTCATACTCATACTCATACTCACACTCATACTCATACTCATACTCATACTCATACTTACACTCATACTCCTACTCATACTCATACGCATACTCATACTCATACTCATACTCATACTCATACTCATACTCATACTCATGCTCATACTCATACTCATACGCATGCTCATGCTCATACACATACTCATACACATACTCATACTCATACTCATACTCGTACTCATACTCACACTCACACTCACACTCATACTCATACTCATACTCATACGCATGCTCATGCTCATGCTCATGCTCATGCTCATACTCATACTCATACTCATACTCATACGCATGCTCATGCTCATACACATACTCATACTCATACTCATACTCGTACTCATACTCATACTCATACTCATACTCATACTCATACTCATACTCATACTCATACTCATACTCATACTCATACTCATACTCATACTCATACTCATACTCATACTCATACTCATACTCATAGTCATACTCATACTCATACTCATACTCATACTCATACGCATGCTTATACTCATACTCATACTCACACTCACACTCATACTCATACTCTCATTCACACTCACACTCATACTCATACAGATACGCATACTCATACTCACACTCATACTCATACATATACGCATACTCATACTCACACTCATAATCATACTCATAATCATACTCATACTCATACTCATACTCATACTCATACTCATACACATACGCATGCACATGCTCATGCTCATGCTCATGCTCATGCTCATACTGACACTCGCACTCATACTCATACTCATACTCATACTCATAGTCACACTCACACTCACACTCATACTCATACTCATACTCATTCTCATACGCATACTCATACTCATACTCATACTCATACTCATACTCATACTCATACTCATACTCATACTCATACTCATACTCATACTCATACTCATACTCATAGTCATACTCATACTTACACTCATACTCCTACTCATACTCATACGCATACTCATACTCATACTTATACGCATATTCGTACTCGTACTCATACTCATACTCATACTCATACTCACACTCATACTCATACTCATACTCATACTCATACTCATACTCTCATTCACACTCACACTCATACTCATACAGATACGCATACTCATACTCACACTCATACTCATACATATACGCATACTCATACTCACACTCATAATCATACTCATAATCATACTCATACTCATACTCATACTCATACTCATACTCATACGCATGCTCATGCTCATACACATACTCATACACATACTCATACTCATAGTCATACTCGTACTCATACTCATACTCATACGCATGCTCATGCTCATACACATACTCATACACATACTCATACTCATACTCATACTCGTACTCATACTCATACTCATACTCATACTCATACTCATACTCATACTCATACTTACACTCATACTCCTACTCATACTCATACACATACGCATGCTTATACTCATACTCATACTCATACTCACACTCACACTCATACTCATACTCTCATTCACACTCACACTCATACTCATACAGATACGCATACTCATACTCACAATCATACTCATACATATACGCATACTCATACTCACACTCATAATCATACTCATAATCATACTCATACTCATACTCATACTCATACTCATACTCATACGCATGCTCATGCTCATACACATACTCATACACATACTCATACTCATACTCATACTCGTACTCATACTCATACTCATACTCATACTCATACTCATACTCATACTTACACTCATACTCCTACTCACACTCATACTCATACAGATACGCATACTCATACTCACACTCATACTCATACATATACGCATACTCATACTCACACTCATAATCATACTCATAATCATACTCATACTCATACTCATACTCATACTCATACTCATACGCATGCTCATGCTCATACACATACTCATACACATACTCATACTCATAGTCATACTCATACTCATACTCATACTCATACTCATACGCATGCTTATACTCATACTCATACTCACACTCACACTCATACTCATACTCTCATTCACACTCACACTCATACTCATACAGATACGCATACTCATACTCACACTCATACTCATACATATACGCATACTCATACTCACACTCATAATCATACTCATAATCATACTCATACTCATACTCATACTCATACTCATACTCATACACATACGCATGCACATGCTCATGCTCATGCTCATGCTCATGCTCATACTGACACTCGCACTCATACTCATACTCATACTCATACTCATAGTCACACTCACACTCACACTCATACTCATACTCATACTCATTCTCATACGCATACTCATACTCATACTCATACTCATACTCATACTCATACTCATACTCATACTCATACTCATACTCATACTCATACTCATAGTCATACTCATACTTACACTCATACTCCTACTCATACTCATACGCATACTCATACTCATACTTATACGCATATTCGTACTCGTACTCATACTCATACTCATACTCATACTCACACTCATACTCATACTCATACTCATACTCATACTTACACTCATACTCCTACTCATACTCATACGCATACTCATACTCATACTCATACTCATACTCATACTCATACTCATACTCATGCTCATACTCATACTCATACGCATGCTCATGCTCATACACATACTCATACACATACTCATACTCATACTCATACTCGTACTCATACTCACACTCACACTCACACTCATACTCATACTCATACTCATACGCATGCTCATGCTCATGCTCATGCTCATGCTCATACTCATACTCATACTCATACTCATACGCATGCTCATGCTCATACACATACTCATACTCATACTCATACTCGTACTCATACTCATACTCATACTCATACTCATACTCATACTCATACTCATACTCATACTCATACTCATACTCATACTCATACTCATACTCATACTCATACTCATACTCATACTCATACTCATACTCATAGTCATACTCATACTCATACTCATACTCATACTCATACGCATGCTTATACTCATACTCATACTCACACTCACACTCATACTCATACTCTCATTCACACTCACACTCATACTCATACAGATACGCATACTCATACTCACACTCATACTCATACATATACGCATACTCATACTCACACTCATAATCATACTCATAATCATACTCATACTCATACTCATACTCATACTCATACTCATACACATACGCATGCACATGCTCATGCTCATGCTCATGCTCATGCTCATACTGACACTCGCACTCATACTCATACTCATACTCATACTCATAGTCACACTCACACTCACACTCATACTCATACTCATACTCATTCTCATACGCATACTCATACTCATACTCATACTCATACTCATACTCATACTCATACTCATACTCATACTCATACTCATACTCATACTCATACTCATACTCATAGTCATACTCATACTTACACTCATACTCCTACTCATACTCATACGCATACTCATACTCATACTTATACGCATATTCGTACTCGTACTCATACTCATACTCATACTCATACTCACACTCATACTCATACTCATACTCATACTCATACTCATACTCTCATTCACACTCACACTCATACTCATACAGATACGCATACTCATACTCACACTCATACTCATACATATACGCATACTCATACTCACACTCATAATCATACTCATAATCATACTCATACTCATACTCATACTCATACTCATACTCATACGCATGCTCATGCTCATACACATACTCATACACATACTCATACTCATAGTCATACTCGTACTCATACTCATACTCATACGCATGCTCATGCTCATACACATACTCATACACATACTCATACTCATACTCATACTCGTACTCATACTCATACTCATACTCATACTCATACTCATACTCATACTCATACTTACACTCATACTCCTACTCATACTCATACACATACGCATGCTTATACTCATACTCATACTCATACTCACACTCACACTCATACTCATACTCTCATTCACACTCACACTCATACTCATACAGATACGCATACTCATACTCACAATCATACTCATACATATACGCATACTCATACTCACACTCATAATCATACTCATAATCATACTCATACTCATACTCATACTCATACTCATACTCATACGCATGCTCATGCTCATACACATACTCATACACATACTCATACTCATACTCATACTCGTACTCATACTCATACTCATACTCATACTCATACTCATACTCATACTTACACTCATACTCCTACTCATACTCATACGCATACTCATACTCATACTCATACTCATACTCATACTCATACTCATACTCATACTCATACTCATACGCATGCTCATGCTCATGCTCATGCTCATGCTCATGCTCATACTCATACTCATACTCGAACTCATACTCATACTCATACTCATACTCATACTCATACTCATACTCATACTCATACTTACACTCATACTCCTACTCATACTCATACGCATACTCATACTCATACTCATACTCATACTCATACTCATGCTCATACTCATACTCATACGCATGCTCATGCTCATACACATACTCATACACATACTCATACTCATACTCATACTCGTACTCATACTCACACTCACACTCACACTCATACTCATACTCATACTCATACTCATACGCATGCTCATGCTCATGCTCATGCTCATGCTCATACTCATACTCATACTCATACTCATACGCATGCTCATGCTCATACACATACTCATACTCATACTCATACTCGTACTCATACTCATACTCATACTCATACTCATACTCATACTCATACTCATACTCATACTCATACTCATTCTCATACTTACACTCATACTCCTACTCATACTCATACCCATACTCATACTCATACTCATACTCATACTCATACTCATACTCATACTTACACTCATACTCCTACTCATACGCATACTCATACTCATACTCATACGCATGCTCATGCTCATACACATACTCATACACATACTCATACTCATACTCATACTCGTACTCATACTCATACTCATACTCATACTCATACTCATACTCATATCCATACTCATACTCATATTCATACTCATGCACATACACATACTCATACTCATACTCACATTCACCTCATACTCGTACTCATACTCATACTCATACACATACTCATACACATACTCATACACATACTCATACTCATACTCATACTCGCATTCACACTCACATTCATACTCATACACAAACGCATACTCATACTCATACTCATACTCATACTCATACTCATACTCACACTCATACTCATGCTCATACTCATACGCATGCTCATGCTCATGCTCATACTCATGCTCATACTCATACTCATACTCATACTCATACTCATACGCATACTCATACTCATACTCATACTCATACTCATACTCATACTCACACTCATACTCATACTCATACTCATACTCATAATCATACTCATACTCATACTCATACTCACACTCACACTCATACTCATACTCTCATTCACACTCACACTCATACTCATACAGATACGCATACTCATACTCACACTCATACTCATACATATACGCATACTCATACTCACACTCATAATCATACTCATACTCATACTCATAGTCATTCTCATACTCATACTCATACTCATACTCATACTCATACTCATACTCATACTCATACTCACACTCACACTCACACTCATACTCATACTCATACTCATACTCATACGCATGCTCATGCTCATGCTCATGCTCATGCTCATACTCATACTCATACTCATACTCATACGCATGCTCATGCTCATACACATACTCATACACATACTCATACTCATACTCATACTCGTACTCATACTCATACTCATACTCATACTCATACTCATACTCATACTCATACTCATACTCATACTCATACTCATACTCATACTCATACTTACACTCATACTCCTACTCATACTCATACGCATACTCATACTCATACTCATACTCATACTCATACTCATACTCATACTCGTACTCATACTCATACTCATACTCATACTCATATCCATACTCATACTCATATTCATACTCATACACATACACATACTCATACTCATACTCACATTCACCTCATACTCGTACTCATACTCATACTCATACACATACTCATACACATACTCATACTCATACTCATACTCGTACTCATACTCATACTCATACGCATGCTCATGCTCATACACATACTCATACACATACTCATACTCATACTCATACTCGTACTCATACTCATACTCATACTCATACTCGTACTCATACTCATACTCATACGCATGCTCATGCTCATACACATACTCATACACATACTCATACTCATACTCATACTCGTACTCATACTCATACTCATACTCATACTCATACTCATACTCATACTCATACTCATACTCATACTTACACTCATACTCCTACTCATACGCATACTCATACTCATACTCATACGCATGCTCATGCTCATACACATACGCATACACATACTCATACTCATACTCATACTCGTACTCATACTCATACTCATACTCATACTCATACTCATACTCATACTCATATCCATACTCATACTCATATTCATACTCATACACATACACATACTCATACTCATACTCACATTCACCTCATACTCGTACTCATACTCATACTCATACACATACTCATACACATACTCATACACATACTCATACTCATACTCGCATTCACACTCACATTCATACTCATACACAAACGCATACTCATACTCATACTCATACTCATACTCATACTCACACTCATACTCATACTCATGCTCATACTCATACGCATGCTCATGCTCATGCTCATACTCATGCTCATACTCATACTCATACTCATACTCATACTCATACTCATACGCATACTCATACTCATACTCATACTCATACTCATACTCATACTCATACTCACACTCATACTCATACTCATACTCATACTCATAATCATACTCATACTCATACTCATACTCATACTCACACTCACACTCATACTCATACTCATTCTCATACGCATACGCATGCTCATGCTCATGCTCATACTCATACTCATACTCATACTCATACTCATACTCATAGTCATTCTCATACTCATACTCATACTCATACTCATACTCATACTCATACTCGTACTCATACTCATACTCATACTCATACTCATATCCATACTCATACTCATATTCATACTCATACACATACACATACTCATACTCATACTCACATTCACCTCATACTCGTACTCATACTCATACTCATACACATACTCATACACATACTCATACTCATACTCATACTCGTACTCATACTCATACTCATACGCATGCTCATGCTCATACACATACTCATACACATACTCATACTCATACTCATACTCGTACTCATACTCATACTCATACTCATACTCGTACTCATACTCATACTCATACGCATGCTCATGCTCATACACATACTCATACACATACTCATACTCATACTCATACTCGTACTCATACTCATACTCATACTCATACTCATACTCATACTCATACTCATACTCATACTCATACTTACACTCATACTCCTACTCATACGCATACTCATACTCATACTCATACGCATGCTCATGCTCATACACATACGCATACACATACTCATACTCATACTCATACTCGTACTCATACTCATACTCATACTCATACTCATACTCATACTCATACTCATATCCATACTCATACTCATATTCATACTCATACACATACACATACTCATACTCATACTCACATTCACCTCATACTCGTACTCATACTCATACTCATACACATACTCATACACATACTCATACACATACTCATACTCATACTCGCATTCACACTCACATTCATACTCATACACAAACGCATACTCATACTCATACTCATACTCATACTCATACTCACACTCATACTCATACTCATGCTCATACTCATACGCATGCTCATGCTCATGCTCATACTCATGCTCATACTCATACTCATACTCATACTCATACTCATACTCATACGCATACTCATACTCATACTCATACTCATACTCATACTCATACTCATACTCACACTCATACTCATACTCATACTCATACTCATAATCATACTCATACTCATACTCATACTCATACTCACACTCACACTCATACTCATACTCATTCTCATACGCATACGCATGCTCATGCTCATGCTCATACTCATACTCATACTCATACTCATACTCATACTCATAGTCATTCTCATACTCATACTCATACTCATACTCATACTCATACTCATACTCATACTCACACTCACACTCACACTCATACTCATACTCATACTCATACTCATACTCATACTCATACTCATACTCATACTCATACTCATAGTCATACTCATACTTACACTCATACTCCTACTCATACTCATACGCATACTCATACTCATACTTATACGCATATTCGTACTCGTACTCATACTCATACTCATACTCATACTCACACTCATACTCATACTCATACTCATACTTACACTCATACTCCTACTCATACGCATACTCATACTCATACTCATACGCATGCTCATGCTCATACACATACGCATACACATACTCATACTCATACTCATACTCGTACTCATACTCATACTCATACTCATACTCATACTCATACTCATACTCATATCCATACTCATACTCATATTCATACTCATACACATACACATACTCATACTCATACTCACATTCACCTCATACTCGTACTCATACTCATACTCATACACATACTCATACACATACTCATACACATACTCATACTCATACTCGCATTCACACTCACATTCATACTCATACACAAACGCATACTCATACTCATACTCATACTCATACTCATACTCACACTCATACTCATACTCATGCTCATACTCATACGCATGCTCATGCTCATGCTCATACTCATGCTCATACTCATACTCATACTCATACTCATACTCATACTCATACGCATACTCATACTCATACTCATACTCATACTCATACTCATACTCATACTCACACTCATACTCATACTCATACTCATACTCATAATCATACTCATACTCATACTCATACTCATACTCACACTCACACTCATACTCATACTCATTCTCATACGCATACGCATGCTCATGCTCATGCTCATACTCATACTCATACTCATACTCATACTCATACTCATAGTCATTCTCATACTCATACTCATACTCATACTCATACTCATACTCATACTCTCATTCACACTCACACTCATACTCATACAGATACGCATACTCATACTCACACTCATACTCATACATATACGCATACTCATACTCACACTCATAATCATACTCATAATCATACTCATACTCATACTCATACTCATACTCATACTCATACTCATACGCATGCTCATGCTCATACACATACTCATACACATACTCATACTCATACTCATACTCATACTCATACTCGTACTCATACTCATACTCATACGCATGCTCATGCTCATACACATACTCATACACATACTCATACTCATACTCATACTCGTACTCATACTCATACTCATACTCATACTCATACTCATACTTACACTCATACTCCTACTCATACTCATACACATACGCATGCTTATACTCATACTCATACTCATACTCACACTCACACTCATACTCATACTCTCATTCACACTCACACTCATACTCATACAGATACGCATACTCATACTCACACTCATACTCATACATATACGCATACTCATACTCACACTCATAATCATACTCATAATCATACTCATACTCATACTCATACTCATACTCATACCCATACGCATGCTCATGCTCATACACATACTCATACACATACTCATACTCATACTCATACTCGTACTCATACTCATACTCATACTCATACTCATGCTCATACTCATACTCATACTCATACTTACACTCATACTCCTACTCATACTCATACGCATACTCATACTCATACTCATACTCATACTCATACTCATACTCATACTCATACTCATACTCATACTCATACGCATGCTCATGCTCATGCTCATGCTCATGCTCATGCTCATACTCATACTCATACTCGAACTCATACTCATACTCATACTCATACTCATACTCATACTCATACTCATACTTACACTCATACTCCTACTCATACTCATACGCATACTCATACTCATACTCATACTCATACTCATACTCATACTCATGCTCATACTCATACTCATACGCATGCTCATGCTCATACACATACTCATACACATACTCATACTCATACTCATACTCGTACTCATACTCACACTCACACTCACACTCACACTCATACTCATACTCATACTCATACGCATGCTCATGCTCATGCTCATGCTCATGCTCATACTCATACTCATACTCGTACTCATACTCATACTCATACTCATACTCATACTCATACTCATACTCATACTCATACTCATACTCATACTCATACTTACACTCATACTCCTACTCATACTCATACGCATACTCATACTCATACTCATACTCATACTCATACTCATACTCATACTCATACTCATACTCATACTCATACGCATGCTCATGCTCATGCTCATGCTCATGCTCATGCTCATACTCATACTCATACTCGAACTCATACTCATACTCATACTCATACTCATACTCATACTCATACTCACACTCACACTCATACTCATACTCTCATTCACACTCACACTCATACTCATACAGATACGCATACTCATACTCACACTCATACTCATACATATACGCATACTCATACTCACACTCATAATCATACTCATAATCATACTCATACTCATACTCATACTCATACTCATACACATACGCATGCACATGCTCATGCTCATGCTCATGCTCATACTCATACTCATACTCATACGCATGCTCATGCTCATGCTCATGCTCCTGCTCATACTCATACTCATACTCATACACATACGCATGCTCATGCTCATACACATACTCATACACATACTCATACTCATACTCATACTCGTACTCATACTCATACTCATACTCATACTCATACTCATACTCATACTCATACTCATACTCATACTCATACTCATACTCATACTCATACTTACACTCATACTCCTACTCATACTCATACGCATACTCATACTCATACTCAAACTCATACTCATACTCATACTCATACTCATACTCATACTCATACTCATACTCATACTCATACTCATACTCATACTCATAGTCATACTCATACTCATACTCATACTCATACTCATACGCATGCTTATACTCATACTCATACTCATACTCACACTCACACTCATACTCATACTCTCATTCACACTCACACTCATACTCATACAGATACGCATACTCATACTCACACTCATACTCATACATATACGCATACTCATACTCACACTCATAATCATACTCATAATCATACTCATACTCATACTCATACTCATACTCATACTCATACACATACGCATGCACATGCTCATGCTCATGCTCATGCTCATGCTCATACTGACACTCGCACTCATACTCATACTCATACTCATACTCATACTCATACTCATACTCATAGTCCTACTCATACTTACACTCATACTCCTACTCATACTCATACGCATACTCATACTCATACTTATACGCATATTCGTACTCGTACTCATACTCATACTCATACTCATACTCACACTCATACTCATACTCATACTCATACTCATACTCATACTCTCATTCACACTCACACTCATACTCATACAGATACGCATACTCATACTCACACTCATACTCATACATATACGCATACTCATACTCACACTCATAATCATACTCATAATCATACTCATACTCATACTCATACTCATACTCATACTCATACTCATACGCATGCTCATGCTCATACACATACTCATACACATACTCATACTCATACTCATACTCGTACTCATACTCATACTCATACGCATGCTCATGCTCATACACATACTCATACACATACTCATACTCATACTCATACTCGTACTCATACTCATACTCATACTCATACTCATACTCATACTCATACTTACACTCATACTCCTACTCATACTCATACACATACGCATGCTTATACTCATACTCATACTCATACTCACACTCACACTCATACTCATACTCTCATTCACACTCACACTCATACTCATACAGATACGCATACTCATACTCACACTCATACTCATACATATACGCATACTCATACTCACACTCATAATCATACTCATAATCATACTCATACTCATACTCATACTCATACTCATACCCATACGCATGCTCATGCTCATACACATACTCATACACATACTCATACTCATACTCATACTCGTACTCATACTCATACTCATACTCATACTCATACTCATACTCATACTCATACTTACACTCATACTCCTACTCATACTCATACGCATACTCATACTCATACTCATACTCATACTCATACTCATACTCATACTCATACTCATACGCATGCTCATGCTCATGCTCATGCTCATGCTCATGCTCATACTCATACTCATACTCGAACTCATACTCATACTCATACTCATACTCATACTCATACTCATACTTACACTCATACTCCTACTCATACTCATACGCATACTCATACTCATACTCATACTCATACTCATACTCATACTCATACTCATACTCATGCTCATACTCATACTCATACGCATGCTCATGCTCATACACATACTCATACACATACTCATACTCATACTCATACTCGTACTCATACTCACACTCACACTCACACTCATACTCATACTCATACTCATACGCATGCTCATGCTCATGCTCATGCTCATGCTCATACTCATACTCATACTCATACTCATACGCATGCTCATGCTCATACACATACTCATACTCATACTCATACTCGTACTCATACTCATACTCATACTCATACTCATACTCATACTCATACTCATACTCATACTCATACTCATACTCATACTCATACTTACACTCATACTCATACTCATACTCATACGCATACTCATACTCATACTCATACTCATACTCATACTCATACTCATACTCATACTCATACTCATACTCATACGCATGCTCATGCTCATGCTCATGCTCATGCTCATGCTCATACTCATACTCATACTCGAACTCATACTCATACTCATACTCATACTCATACTCATACTCATACTCATACTTACACTCATACTCCTACTCATACTCATACGCATACTCATACTCATACTCATACTCATACTCATACTCATGCTCATACTCATACTCATACGCATGCTCATGCTCATACACATACTCATACACATACTCATACTCATACTCATACTCGTACTCATACTCACACTCACACTCACACTCATACTCATACTCATACTCATACGCATGCTCATACTCATGCTCATGCTCATGCTCATACTCATACTCATACTCATACTCATACGCATGCTCATGCTCATACACATACTCATACTCATACTCATACTCGTACTCATACTCATACTCATACTCATACTCATACTCATACTCATACTCATACTCATACTCATACTCATACTCATACTCATACTCATACTCATACTCATACTCATACTCATACTCATACTCATACTCATAGTCATACTCATACTCATACTCATACTCATACTCATACGCATGCTTATACTCATACTCATACTCACACTCACACTCACACTCATACTCATACTCATACTCATACGCATGCTCATGCTCATGCTCATGCTCATGCTCATACTCATACTCATACTCATACTCATACTCATACTCATACTTACACTCATACTCCTACTCATACTCATACTCATACTCATACTCATACTCATACTCATACTCATACTCATACTCATACTCATACTCATACTCATACTCATACTCATACTCATACTCATACTCATACTCATACTCATACTCATACTCATAGTCATACTCATACTCATACTCATACTCATACTCATACGCATGCTTATACTCATACTCATACTCACACTCACACTCATACTCATACTCTCATTCACACTCACACTCATACTCATACAGATACGCATACTCATACTCACACTCATACTCATACATATACGCATACTCATACTCACACTCATAATCATACTCATAATCATACTCATACTCATACTCATACTCATACACATACGCATGCACATGCTCATGCTCATGCACATGCTCATGCTCATACTGACACTCGCACTCATACTCATACTCATACTCATACTCATACTCATAGTCACACTCACACTCACACTCATACTCATACTCATACTCATACTCATACGCATACTCATACTCATACTCATACTCATACTCATACTCATACTCATACTCATACTCATACTCATAGTCATACTCATACTTACACTCATACTCCTACTCATACTCATACGCATACTCATACTCATACTTATACGCATATTCGTACTCGTACTCATACTCATACTCATACTCATACTCACACTCATACTCATACTCATACTCATACTCATACTCATACTCTCATTCACACTCACACTCATACTCATACAGATACGCATACTCATACTCACACTCATACTCATACATATACGCATACTCATACTCACACTCATAATCATACTCATAATCATACTCATACTCATACTCATACTCATACCCATACTCATACGCATGCTCATGCTCATACACATACTCATACACATACTCATACTCATACTCATACTCGTACTCATACTCATACTCATACGCATGCTCATGCTCATACACATACTCATACACATACTCATACTCATACTCATACTCGTACTCATACTCATACTCATACTCATACTCATACTCATACTCATACTCATACTCATACTTACACACATACTCCTACTCATACTCATACACATACGCATGCTTATACTCATACTCATACTCACACTCACACTCATACTCATACTCTCATTCACACTCACACTCATACTCATACAGATACGCATACTCATACTCACACTCATACTCATACATATACGCATACTCATACTCACACTCATAATCATACTCATAATCATACTCATACTCATACTCATACTCATACTCATACTCATACGCATGCTCATGCTCATACACATACTCATACACATACTCATACTCATACTCATACTCGTACTCATACTCATACTCATACTCATACTCATACTCATACTCATACTTACACTCATACTCCTACTCATACTCATACGCATACTCATACTCATACTCATACTCATACTCATACTCATACTCATACTCATACTCATACTCATACTCATACGCATGCTCATGCTCATGCTCATGCTCATGCTCATGCTCATACTCATACTCATACTCGAACTCATACTCATACTCATACTCATACTCATACTCATACTCATACTCATACTCATACTTACACTCATACTCCTACTCATACTCATACGCATACTCATACTCATACTCATACTCATACTCATACTCATACTCATACTCATACTCATGCTCATACTCATACTCATACGCATGCTCATGCTCATACACATACTCATACACATACTCATACTCATACTCATACTCGTACTCATACTCACACTCACACTCACACTTATACTCATACTCATACTCATACTCATACGCATGCTCATGCTCATGCTCATGCTCATGCTCATACTCATACTCATACTCATACTCATACGCATGCTCATGCTCATACACATACTCATACTCATACTCATACTCGTACTCATACTCATACTCATACTCATACTCATACTCATACTCATACTCATACTCATACTCATACTCATACTTACACTCATACTCCTACTCATACTCATACCCATACTCATACTCATACTCATACTCATACTCATACTCATACTCATACTTACACTCATACTCCTACTCATACGCATACTCATACTCATACTCATACGCATAGTCATGCTCATACACATACTCATACATATACTCATACTCATACTCATACTCGTACTCATACTCATACTCATACTCATACTCATACTCATATCCATACTCATACTCATATTCATACTCATACACATACACATACTCATACTCATACTCACATTCACCTCATACTCGTACTCATACTCATACTCATACACATACTCATACACATACTCATACACATACTCATACACATACTCATACTCATACTCATACTCGCATTCACACTCACATTCATACTCATACACAAACGCATACTCATACTCATACTCATACTCATACTCACACTCATACTCATGCTCATACTCATACGCATGCTCATGCTCATGCTCATACTCATGCTCATACTCATACTCATACTCATACTCATACGCATACTCATACTCATACTCATACTCATACTCATACTCATACTCATACTCACACTCATACTCATACTCATACTCATACTCATAATCATACTCATACTCATACTCATACTCACACTCACACTCATACTCATACTCTCATTCACACTCACACTCATACTCATACAGATACGCATACTCATACTCACACTCATACTCATACATATACGCATACTCATACTCACACTCATAATCATACTCATACTCATACTCATAGTCATTCTCATACTCATACTCATACTCATACTCATACTCATACTCATACTCACACTCACACTCACACTCATACTCATACTCATACTCATACTCATACGCATGCTCATGCTCATGCTCATGCTCATGCTCATACTCATACTCATACTCATACTCATACGCATGCTCATGCTCATACACATACTCATACACATACTCATACTCATACTCATACTCATACTCATACCCATACTCATACGCATGCTCATGCTCATACACATACTCATACACATACTCATACTCATACTCATACTCGTACTCATACTCATACTCATACGCATGCTCATGCTCATACACATACTCATACACATACTCATACTCATACTCATACTCGTAATCATACTCATACTCATACTCATACTCATACTCATACTCATACTCATACTTACACTCATACTCCTACTCATACTCATACACATACGCATGCTTATACTCATACTCATACTCATACTCACACTCACACTCATACTCATACTCTCATTCACACTCACACTCATACTCATACAGATACGCATACTCATACTCACACTCATACTCATACATATACGCATACTCATACTCACACTCATAATCATACTCATAATCATACTCATACTCATACTCATACTCATACTCATACTCATACGCATGCTCATGCTCATACACATACTCATACACATACTCATACTCATACTCATACTCATACTCATACTTACACTCATACTCCTACTCATACTCATACGCATACTCATACTCATACTCATACTCATACTCATACTCATACTCATACTCATACTCATACTCATACTCATACGCATGCTCATGCTCATGCTCATGCTCATGCTCATGCTCATACTCATACTCATACTCGAACTCATACTCATACTCATACTCATACTCATACTCATACTCATACTCATACTTACACTCATACTCCTACTCATACTCATACGCATACTCATACTCATACTCATACTCATACTCATACTCATGCTCATACTCATACTCATACGCATGCTCATGCTCATACACATACTCATACACATACTCATACTCATACTCATACTCGTACTCATACTCACACTCACACTCACACTCATACTCATACTCATACTCATACGCATGCTCATGCTCATGCTCATGCTCATGCTCATACTCATACTCATACTCATACTCATACGCATGCTCATGCTCATACACATACTCATACTCATAGTCACACTCACACTCACACTCATACTCATACTCATACTCATTCTCATACGCATACTCATACTCATACTCATACTCATACTCATACTCATACTCATACTCATACTCATACTCATACTCATACTCATACTCATACTCATACTCATAGTCATACTCATACTTACACTCATACTCCTACTCATACTCATACGCATACTCATACTCATACTTATACGCATATTCGTACTCGTACTCATACTCATACTCATACTCATACTCACACTCATACTCATACTCATACTCATACTCATACTCATACTCTCATTCACACTCACACTCATACTCATACAGATACGCATACTCATACTCACACTCATACTCATACATATACGCATACTCATACTCACACTCATAATCATACTCATAATCATACTCATACTCATACTTATACTCATACTCATACTCATACGCATGCTCATGCTCATACACATACTCATACACATACTCATACTCATAGTCATACTCGTACTCATACTCATACTCATACGCATGCTCATGCTCATACACATACTCATACACATACTCATACTCATACTCATACTCGTACTCATACTCATACTCATACTCATACTCATACTCATACTCATACTCATACTTACACTCATACTCCTACTCATACTCATACACATACGCATGCTTATACTCATACTCATACTCATACTCACACTCACACTCATACTCATACTCTCATTCACACTCACACTCATACTCATACAGATACGCATACTCATACTCACAATCATACTCATACATATACGCATACTCATACTCACACTCATAATCATACTCATAATCATACTCATACTCATACTCATACTCATACTCATACGCATGCTCATGCTCATACACATACTCATACACATACTCATACTCATACTCATACTCGTACTCATACTCATACTCATACTCATACTCATACTCATACTCATACTTACACTCATACTCCTACTCATACTCATACGCATACTCATACTCATACTCATACTCATACTCATACTCATACTCATACTCATACTCATACTCATACTCATACGCATGCTCATGCTCATGCTCATGCTCATGCTCATGCTCATACTCATACTCATACTCGAACTCATACTCATACTCATACTCATACTCATACTCATACTCATACTCATACTCATACTTACACTCATACTCCTACTCATACTCATACGCATACTCATACTCATACTCATACTCATACTCATACTCATGCTCATACTCATACTCATACGCATGCTCATGCTCATACACATACTCATACACATACTCATACTCATACTCATACTCGTACTCATACTCACACTCACACTCACACTCATACTCATACTCATACTCATACTCATACGCATGCTCATGCTCATGCTCATGCTCATGCTCATACTCATACTCATACTCATACTCATACGCATGCTCATGCTCATGCTCATGCTCATGCTCATGCTCATACTCATACTCATACTCGAACTCATACTCATACTCATACTCATACTCATACTCATACTCATACTTACACTCATACTCCTACTCATACTCATACGCATACTCATACTCATACTCATACTCATACTCATACTCATACTCATACTCATACTCATGCTCATACTCATACTCATACGCATGCTCATGCTCATACACATACTCATACACATACTCATACTCATACTCATACTCGTACTCATACTCACACTCACACTCACACTCATACTCATACTCATACTCATACGCATGCTCATGCTCATGCTCATGCTCATGCTCATACTCATACTCATACTCATACTCATACGCATGCTCATGCTCATACACATACTCATACTCATACTCATACTCGTACTCATACTCATACTCATACTCATACTCATACTCATACTCATACTCATACTCATACTCATACTCATACTCATACTCATACTTACACTCATACTCCTACTCATACTCATACGCATACTCATACTCATACTCATACTCATACTCATACTCATACTCATACTCATACTCATACTCATACTCATACGCATGCTCATGCTCATGCTCATGCTCATGCTCATGCTCATACTCATACTCATACTCGAACTCATACTCATACTCATACTCATACTCATACTCATACTCATACTCATACTTACACTCATACTCCTACTCATACTCATACGCATACTCATACTCATACTCATACTCATACTCATACTCATGCTCATACTCATACTCATACGCATGCTCATGCTCATACACATACTCATACACATACTCATACTCATACTCATACTCGTACTCATACTCACACTCACACTCACACTCATACTCATACTCATACTCATACGCATGCTCATACTCATGCTCATGCTCATGCTCATACTCATACTCATACTCATACTCATACGCATGCTCATGCTCATACACATACTCATACTCATACTCATACTCGTACTCATACTCATACTCATACTCATACTCATACTCATACTCATACTCATACTCATACTCATACTCATACTCATACTCATACTCATACTCATACTCATACTCATACTCATACTCATACTCATACTCATACTCATACTCATAGTCATACTCATACTCATACTCATACTCATACTCATACGCATGCTTATACTCATACTCATACTCACACTCACACTCACACTCATACTCATACTCATACTCATACGCATGCTCATGCTCATGCTCATGCTCATGCTCATACTCATACTCATACTCATACTCATACTCATACTCATACTTACACTCATACTCCTACTCATACTCATACTCATACTCATACTCATACTCATACTCATACTCATACTCATACTCATACTCATACTCATACTCATACTCATACTCATACTCATACTCATACTCATACTCATACTCATACTCATACTCATAGTCATACTCATACTCATACTCATACTCATACTCATACGCATGCTTATACTCATACTCATACTCACACTCACACTCATACTCATACTCTCATTCACACTCACACTCATACTCATACAGATACGCATACTCATACTCACACTCATACTCATACATATACGCATACTCATACTCACACTCATAATCATACTCATAATCATACTCATACTCATACTCATACTCATACACATACGCATGCACATGCTCATGCTCATGCACATGCTCATGCTCATACTGACACTCGCACTCATACTCATACTCATACTCATACTCATACTCATAGTCACACTCACACTCACACTCATACTCATACTCATACTCATACTCATACGCATACTCATACTCATACTCATACTCATACTCATACTCATACTCATACTCATACTCATACTCATAGTCATACTCATACTTACACTCATACTCCTACTCATACTCATACGCATACTCATACTCATACTTATACGCATATTCGTACTCGTACTCATACTCATACTCATACTCATACTCACACTCATACTCATACTCATACTCATACTCATACTCATACTCTCATTCACACTCACACTCATACTCATACAGATACGCATACTCATACTCACACTCATACTCATACATATACGCATACTCATACTCACACTCATAATCATACTCATAATCATACTCATACTCATACTCATACTCATACCCATACTCATACGCATGCTCATGCTCATACACATACTCATACACATACTCATACTCATACTCATACTCGTACTCATACTCATACTCATACGCATGCTCATGCTCATACACATACTCATACACATACTCATACTCATACTCATACTCGTACTCATACTCATACTCATACTCATACTCATACTCATACTCATACTCATACTCATACTTACACACATACTCCTACTCATACTCATACACATACGCATGCTTATACTCATACTCATACTCACACTCACACTCATACTCATACTCTCATTCACACTCACACTCATACTCATACAGATACGCATACTCATACTCACACTCATACTCATACATATACGCATACTCATACTCACACTCATAATCATACTCATAATCATACTCATACTCATACTCATACTCATACTCATACTCATACTCATACGCATGCTCATGCTCATACACATACTCATACACATACTCATACTCATACTCATACTCGTACTCATACTCATACTCATACTCATACTCATACTCATACTCATACTTACACTCATACTCCTACTCATACTCATACGCATACTCATACTCATACTCATACTCATACTCATACTCATACTCATACTCATACTCATACTCATACTCATACGCATGCTCATGCTCATGCTCATGCTCATGCTCATGCTCATACTCATACTCATACTCGAACTCATACTCATACTCATACTCATACTCATACTCATACTCATACTCATACTCATACTTACACTCATACTCCTACTCATACTCATACGCATACTCATACTCATACTCATACTCATACTCATACTCATACTCATACTCATGCTCATACTCATACTCATACGCATGCTCATGCTCATACACATACTCATACACATACTCATACTCATACTCATACTCGTACTCATACTCACACTCACACTCACACTTATACTCATACTCATACTCATACTCATACGCATGCTCATGCTCATGCTCATGCTCATGCTCATACTCATACTCATACTCATACTCATACGCATGCTCATGCTCATACACATACTCATACTCATACTCATACTCGTACTCATACTCATACTCATACTCATACTCATACTCATACTCATACTCATACTCATACTCATACTCATACTTACACTCATACTCCTACTCATACTCATACCCATACTCATACTCATACTCATACTCATACTCATACTCATACTCATACTTACACTCATACTCCTACTCATACGCATACTCATACTCATACTCATACGCATAGTCATGCTCATACACATACTCATACATATACTCATACTCATACTCATACTCGTACTCATACTCATACTCATACTCATACTCATACTCATATCCATACTCATACTCATATTCATACTCATACACATACACATACTCATACTCATACTCACATTCACCTCATACTCGTACTCATACTCATACTCATACACATACTCATACACATACTCATACACATACTCATACACATACTCATACTCATACTCATACTCGCATTCACACTCACATTCATACTCATACACAAACGCATACTCATACTCATACTCATACTCATACTCACACTCATACTCATGCTCATACTCATACGCATGCTCATGCTCATGCTCATACTCATGCTCATACTCATACTCATACTCATACTCATACGCATACTCATACTCATACTCATACTCATACTCATACTCATACTCATACTCACACTCATACTCATACTCATACTCATACTCATAATCATACTCATACTCATACTCATACTCACACTCACACTCATACTCATACTCTCATTCACACTCACACTCATACTCATACAGATACGCATACTCATACTCACACTCATACTCATACATATACGCATACTCATACTCACACTCATAATCATACTCATACTCATACTCATAGTCATTCTCATACTCATACTCATACTCATACTCATACTCATACTCATACTCATACTCACACTCACACTCACACTCATACTCATACTCATACTCATACTCATACGCATGCTCATGCTCATGCTCATGCTCATGCTCATACTCATACTCATACTCATACTCATACGCATGCTCATGCTCATACACATACTCATACACATACTCATACTCATACTCATACTCATACTCATACCCATACTCATACGCATGCTCATGCTCATACACATACTCATACACATACTCATACTCATACTCATACTCGTACTCATACTCATACTCATACGCATGCTCATGCTCATACACATACTCATACACATACTCATACTCATACTCATACTCGTAATCATACTCATACTCATACTCATACTCATACTCATACTCATACTCATACTCATACTTACACTCATACTCCTACTCATACTCATACACATACGCATGCTTATACTCATACTCATACTCATACTCACACTCACACTCATACTCATACTCTCATTCACACTCACACTCATACTCATACAGATACGCATACTCATACTCACACTCATACTCATACATATACGCATACTCATACTCACACTCATAATCATACTCATAATCATACTCATACTCATACTCATACTCATACTCATACTCATACGCATGCTCATGCTCATACACATACTCATACACATACTCATACTCATACTCATACTCATACTCATACTTACACTCATACTCCTACTCATACTCATACGCATACTCATACTCATACTCATACTCATACTCATACTCATACTCATACTCATACTCATACTCATACTCATACGCATGCTCATGCTCATGCTCATGCTCATGCTCATGCTCATACTCATACTCATACTCGAACTCATACTCATACTCATACTCATACTCATACTCATACTCATACTCATACTTACACTCATACTCCTACTCATACTCATACGCATACTCATACTCATACTCATACTCATACTCATACTCATGCTCATACTCATACTCATACGCATGCTCATGCTCATACACATACTCATACACATACTCATACTCATACTCATACTCGTACTCATACTCACACTCACACTCACACTCATACTCATACTCATACTCATACGCATGCTCATGCTCATGCTCATGCTCATGCTCATACTCATACTCATACTCATACTCATACGCATGCTCATGCTCATACACATACTCATACTCATAGTCACACTCACACTCACACTCATACTCATACTCATACTCATTCTCATACGCATACTCATACTCATACTCATACTCATACTCATACTCATACTCATACTCATACTCATACTCATACTCATACTCATACTCATACTCATACTCATAGTCATACTCATACTTACACTCATACTCCTACTCATACTCATACGCATACTCATACTCATACTTATACGCATATTCGTACTCGTACTCATACTCATACTCATACTCATACTCACACTCATACTCATACTCATACTCATACTCATACTCTCATTCACACTCACACTCATACTCATACAGATACGCATACTCATACTCACACTCATACTCATACATATACGCATACTCATACTCACACTCATAATCATACTCATAATCATACTCATACTCATACTTATACTCATACTCATACTCATACGCATGCTCATGCTCATACACATACTCATACACATACTCATACTCATAGTCATACTCGTACTCATACTCATACTCATACGCATGCTCATGCTCATACACATACTCATACACATACTCATACTCATACTCATACTCGTACTCATACTCATACTCATACTCATACTCATACTCATACTCATACTCATACTTACACTCATACTCCTACTCATACTCATACACATACGCATGCTTATACTCATACTCATACTCATACTCACACTCACACTCATACTCATACTCTCATTCACACTCACACTCATACTCATACAGATACGCATACTCATACTCACAATCATACTCATACATATACGCATACTCATACTCACACTCATAATCATACTCATAATCATACTCATACTCATACTCATACTCATACTCATACGCATGCTCATGCTCATACACATACTCATACACATACTCATACTCATACTCATACTCGTACTCATACTCATACTCATACTCATACTCATACTCATACTCATACTTACACTCATACTCCTACTCATACTCATACGCATACTCATACTCATACTCATACTCATACTCATACTCATACTCATACTCATACTCATACTCATACTCATACGCATGCTCATGCTCATGCTCATGCTCATGCTCATGCTCATACTCATACTCATACTCGAACTCATACTCATACTCATACTCATACTCATACTCATACTCATACTCATACTCATACTCATACTTACACTCATACTCCTACTCATACTCATACGCATACTCATACTCATACTCATACTCATACTCATACTCATGCTCATACTCATACTCATACGCATGCTCATGCTCATACACATACTCATACACATACTCATACTCATACTCATACTCGTACTCATACTCACACTCACACTCACACTCATACTCATACTCATACTCATACTCATACGCATGCTCATGCTCATGCTCATGCTCATGCTCATACTCATACTCATACTCATACTCATACGCATGCTCATGCTCATACACATACTCATACTCATACTCATACTCGTACTCATACTCATACTCATACTCATACTCATACTCATACTCATACTCATACTCATACTCATACTCATACTTACACTCATACTCCTACTCATACTCATACCCATACTCATACTCATACTCATACTCATACTCATACTCATACTCATACTTACACTCATACTCATACTCATACGCATACTCATACTCATACTCATACGCATGCTCATGCTCATACACATACTCATACACATACTCATACTCATACTCATACTCGTACTCATACTCATACTCATACTCATACTCATACTCATACTCATACTCATATCCATACTCATACTCATATTCATACTCATGCACATACACATACTCATACTCATACTCACATTCACCTCATACTCGTACTCATACTCATACTCATACACATACTCATACACATACTCATACACATACTCATACTCATACTCATACTCGCATTCACACTCACATTCATACTCATACACAAACGCATACTCATACTCATACTCATACTCATACTCATACTCACACTCATACTCATGCTCATACTCATACGCATGCTCATGCTCATGCTCATACTCATGCTCATACTCATACTCATACTCATACTCATACTCATACGCATACTCATACTCATACTCATACTCATACTCATACTCATACTCACACTCATACTCATACTCATACTCATACTCATAATCATACTCATACTCATACTCATACTCACACTCACACTCATACTCATACTCTCATTCACACTCACACTCATACTCATACAGATACGCATACTCATACTCACACTCATACTCATACATATACGCATACTCATACTCACACTCATAATCATACTCATACTCATACTCATAGTCATTCTCATACTCATACTCATACTCATACTCATACTCATACTCATACTCATACTCATACTCACACTCACACTCACACTCATACTCATACTCATACTCATACTCATACGCATGCTCATGCTCATGCTCATGCTCATGCTCATACTCATACTCATACTCATACTCATACGCATGCTCATGCTCATACACATACTCATACACATACTCATACTCATACTCATACTCGTACTCATACTCATACTCATACTCATACTCATACTCATACTCATACTCATACTCATACTCATACTCATACTCATACTCATACTCATACTTACACTCATACTCCTACTCATACTCATACGCATACTCATACTCATACTCATACTCATACTCATACTCATACTCATACTCGTACTCATACTCATACTCATACTCATACTCATGTCCATACTCATACTCATATTCATACTCATACACATACACATACTCATACTCATACTCACATTCACCTCATACTCGTACTCATACTCATACTCATACACATACTCATACACATACTCATACTCATACTCATACTCGTACTCATACTCATACTCATACGCATGCTCATGCTCATACACATACTCATACACATACTCATACTCATACTCATACTCGTACTCATACTCATACTCATACTCATACTCATACTCGTACTCATACTCATACTCATACGCATGCTCATGCTCATACACATACTCATACACATACTCATACTCATACTCATACTCGTACTCATACTCATACTCATACTCATACTCATACTCATACTCATACTCATACTCATACTTACACTCATACTCCTACTCATACGCATACTCATACTCATACTCATACGCATGCTCATGCTCATACACATACGCATACACATACTCATACTCATACTCATACTCGTACTCATACTCATACTCATACTCATACTCATACTCATACTCATACTCATATCCATACTCATACTCATATTCATACTCATACACATACACATACTCATACTCATACTCACATTCACCTCATACTCGTACTCATACTCATACTCATACACATACTCATACACATACTCATACACATACTCATACTCATACTCGCATTCACACTCACATTCATACTCATACACAAACGCATACTCATACTCATACTCATACTCATACTCACACTCATACTCATACTCATGCTCATACTCATACGCATGCTCATGCTCATGCTCATACTCATGCTCATACTCATACTCATACTCATACTCATACTCATACTCATACGCATACTCATACTCATACTCATACTCATACTCATACTCATACTCATACTCACACTCATACTCATACTCATACTCATACTCATAATCATACTCATACTCATACTCATACTCATACTCACACTCACACTCATACTCATACTCATTCTCATACGCATACGCATGCTCATGCTCATGCTCATACTCATACTCATACTCATACTCATACTCATACTCATAGTCATTCTCATACTCATACTCATACTCATACTCATACTCATACTCATACTCATACTCACACTCACACTCACACTCATACTCATACTCATACTCATACTCATACTCATACTCATACTCATACTCATACTCATACTCATACTCATAGTCATACTCATACTTACACTCATACTCCTACTCATACTCATACGCATACTCATACTCATACTTATACGCATATTCGTACTCGTACTCATACTCATACTCATACTCATACTCACACTCATACTCATACTCATACTCATACTCATACTCATACTCTCATTCACACTCACACTCATACTCATACAGATACGCATACTCATACTCACACTCATACTCATACATATACGCATACTCATACTCACACTCATAATCATACTCATAATCATACTCATACTCATACTCATACTCATACTCATACTCATACTCATACGCATGCTCATGCTCATACACATACTCATACACATACTCATACTCATACTCATACTCATACTCATACTCGTACTCATACTCATACTCATACGCATGCTCATGCTCATACACATACTCATACACATACTCATACTCATACTCATACTCGTACTCATACTCATACTCATACTCATACTCATACTCATACTCATACTCATACTCATACTCATACTCATACTCATACTCATACTCATACTCATACTCATACTTACACTCATACTCCTACTCATACTCATACGCATACTCATACTCATACTCATACTCATACTCATACTCATACTCATACTCATACTCATACTCATACTCATACGCATGCTCATGCTCATGCTCATGCTCATGCTCATGCTCATACTCATACTCATACTCGAACTCATACTCATACTCATACTCATACTCACACTCATACTCATACTCTCATTCACACTCACACTCATACTCATACAGATACGCATACTCATACTCACACTCATACTCATACATATACGCATACTCATACTCACACTCATAATCATACTCATAATCATACTCATACTCATACTCATACTCATACTCATACTCATACTCATACTCATACTCATACGCATGCTCATGCTCATGCTCATGCTCATGCTCATGCTCATACTCATACTCATACTCGAACTCATACTCATACTCATACTCATACTCATACTCATACTCATACTCATACTTACACTCATACTCCTACTCATACTCATACGCATACTCATACTCATACTCATACTCATACTCATACTCATACTCATGCTCATACTCATACTCATACGCATGCTCATGCTCATACACATACTCATACACATACTCATACTCATACTCATACTCGTACTCATACTCACACTCACACTCACACTCATACTCATACTCATACTCATACGCATGCTCATGCTCATGCTCATACTCATACTCATACTTACACTCATACTCCTACTCATACTCATACGCATACTCATACTCATACTCATACTCATACTCATACTCATACTCATACTCATACTCATACTCATACTCATACGCATGCTCATGCTCATGCTCATGCTCATGCTCATGCTCATACTCATACTCATACTCGAACTCATACTCATACTCATACTCATACTCATACTCATACTCATACTCACACTCACACTCATACTCATACTCTCATTCACACTCACACTCATACTCATACAGATACGCATACTCATACTCACACTCATACTCATACATATACGCATACTCATACTCACACTCATAATCATACTCATAATCATACTCATACTCATACTCATACTCATACTCATACACATACGCATGCACATGCTCATGCTCATGCTCATGCTCATACTCATACTCATACTCATACGCATGCTCATGCTCATGCTCATGCTCCTGCTCATACTCATACTCATACTCATACACATACGCATGCTCATGCTCATACACATACTCATACACATACTCATACTCATACTCATACTCGTACTCATACTCATACTCATACTCATACTCATACTCATACTCATACTCATACTCATACTCATACTCATACTCATACTTACACTCATACTCCTACTCATACTCATACGCATACTCATACTCATACTCATACTCATACTCATACTCATACTCATACTCATACTCATACTCATACTCATACTCATACTCATACTCATACTCATACTCATACTCATACTCATAGTCATACTCATACTCATACTCATACTCATACTCATACGCATGCTTATACTCATACTCATACTCATACTCACACTCACACTCATACTCATACTCTCATTCACACTCACACTCATACTCATACAGATACGCATACTCATACTCACACTCATACTCATACATATACGCATACTCATACTCACACTCATAATCATACTCATAATCATACTCATACTCATACTCATACTCATACTCATACTCATACAGATACGCATGCACATGCTCATGCTCATGCTCATGCTCATGCTCATACTGACACTCGCACTCATACTCATACTCATACTCATACTCATACTCATACTCATACTCATAGTCATACTCATACTTACACTCATACTCCTACTCATACTCATACGCATACTCATACTCATACTTATACGCATATTCGTACTCGTACTCATACTCATACTCATACTCATACTCACACTCATACTCATACTCATACTCATACTCATACTCATACACTCATTCACACTCACACTCATACTCATACAGATACGCATACTCATACTCACACTCATACTCATACATATACGCATACTCATACTCACACTCATAATCATACTCATAATCATACTCATACTCATACTCATACTCCTACTCATACTCATACTCATACTCATACGCATGCTCATGCTCATACACATACTCATACACATACTCATACTCATACTCATACTCGTACTCATACTCATACTCATACGCATGCTCATGCTCATACACATACTCATACACATACTCATACTCATACTCATACTCGTACTCATACTCATACTCATACTCATACTCATACTCATACTCATACTTACACTCATACTCCTACTCATACTCATACACATACGCATGCTTATACTCATACTCATACTCATACTCACACTCACACTCATACTCATACTCTCATTCACACTCACACTCATACTCATACAGATACGCATACTCATACTCACACTCATACTCATACATATACGCATACTCATACTCACACTCATAATCATACTCATAATCATACTCATACTCATACTCATACTCATACTCATACCCATACGCATGCTCATGCTCATACACATACTCATACACATACTCATACTCATACTCATACTCGTACTCATACTCATACTCATACTCATACTCATACTCATACTCATACTCATACTTACACTCATACTCCTACTCATACTCATACGCATACTCATACTCATACTCATACTCATACTCATACTCATACTCATACTCATACTCATACGCATGCTCATGCTCATGCTCATGCTCATGCTCATGCTCATACTCATACTCATACTCGAACTCATACTCATACTCATACTCATACTCATACTCATACTCATACTTACACTCATACTCCTACTCATACTCATACGCATACTCATACTCATACTCATACTCATACTCATACTCATACTCATACTCATACTCATGCTCATACTCATACTCATACGCATGCTCATGCTCATACACATACTCATACACATACTCATACTCATACTCATACTCGTACTCATACTCACACTCACACTCACACTCATACTCATACTCATACTCATACGCATGCTCATGCTCATGATCATGCTCATGCTCATACTCATACTCATACTCATACTCATACGCATGCTCATGCTCATACACATACTCATACTCATACTCATACTCGTACTCATACTCATACTCATACTCATACTCATACTCATACTCATACTCATACTCATACTCATACTCATACTCATACTCATACTCATACTTACACTCATACTCCTACTCATACTCATACGCATACTCATACTCATACTCATACTCATACTCATACTCATACTCATACTCATACTCATACTCATACGCATGCTCATGCTCATGCTCATGCTCATGCTCATGCTCATACTCATACTCATACTCGAACTCATACTCATACTCATACTCATACTCATTCTCATACTCATACTCATACTTACACTCATACTCCTACTCATACTCATACGCATACTCATACTCATACTCATACTCATACTCATACTCATGCTCATACTCATACTCATACGCATGCTCATGCTTATACACATACTCATACACATACTCATACTCATACTCATACTCGTACTCATACTCACACTCACACTCACACTCATACTCATACTCATACTCATACGCATGCTCATGCTCATGCTCATGCTCATGCTCATACTCATACTCATACTCATACTCATACGCATGCTCATGCTCATACACATACTCATACTCATACTCATACTCGTACTCATACTCATACTCATACTCATACTCATACTCATACTCATACTCATACTCATACTCATACTCATACTCATACTCATACTCATACTCATACTCATACTCATACTCATACTCATACTCATAGTCATACTCATACTCATACTCATACTCATACTCATACGCATGCTTATACTCATACTCATACTCACACTCACACTCATACTCATACTCTCATTCACACTCACACTCATACTCATACAGATACGCATACTCATACTCACACTCATACTCATACATATACGCATACTCATACTCACACTCATAATCATACTCATAATCATACTCATACTCATACTCATACTCATACACATACGCATGCACATGCTCATGCTCATGCACATGCTCATGCTCATACTGACACTCGCACTCATACTCATACTCATACTCATACTCATACTCATAGTCACACTCACACTCACACTCATACTCATACTCATACTCATACTCATACGCATACTCATACTCATACTCATACTCATACTCATACTCATACTCATACTCATACTCATACTCATACTCATAGTCATACTCATACTTACACTCATACTGCTACTCATACTCATACGCATACTCATACTCATACTTATACGCATATTCGTACTCGTACTCATACTCATACTCATACTCATACTCACACTCATACTCATACTCATACTCATACTCATACTCATACTCTCATTCACACTCACACTCATACTCATACAGATACGCATACTCATACTCACACTCATACTCATACATATACGCATACTCATACTCACACTCATAATCATACTCATAATCATACTCATACTCATACTCATACTCATACCCATACTCATACGCATGCTCATGCTCATACACATACTCATACACATACTCATACTCATACTCATACTCGTACTCATACTCATACTCATACGCATGCTCATGCTCATACACATACTCATACACATACTCATACTCATACTCATACTCGTACTCATACTCATACTCATACTCATACTCATACTCATACTCATACTCATACTCATACTTACACACATACTCCTACTCATACTCATACACATACGCATGCTTATACTCATACTCATACTCATACTCACACTCACACTCATACTCATACTCTCATTCACACTCACACTCATACTCATACAGATACGCATACTCATACTCACACTCATACTCATACATATACGCATACTCATACTCACACTCATAATCATACTCATAATCATACTCATACTCATACTCATACTCATACTCATACTCATACGCATGCTCATGCTCATACACATACTCATACACATACTCATACTCATACTCATACTCGTACTCATACTCATACTCATACTCATACTCATACTCATACTCATACTTACACTCATACTCCTACTCATACTCATACGCATACTCATACTCATACTCATACTCATACTCATACTCATACTCATACTCATACTCATACTCATACTCATACGCATGCTCATGCTCATGCTCATGCTCATGCTCATGCTCATACTCATACTCATACTCGAACTCATACTCATACTCATACTCATACTCATACTCATACTCATACTCATACTCATACTTACACTCATACTCCTACTCATACTCATACGCATACTCATACTCATACTCATACTCATACTCATACTCATACTCATACTCATGCTCATACTCATACTCATACGCATGCTCATGCTCATACACATACTCATACACATACTCATACTCATACTCATACTCGTACTCATACTCACACTCACACTCACACTTATACTCATACTCATACTCATACTCATACGCATGCTCATGCTCATGCTCATGCTCATGCTCATACTCATACTCATACTCATACTCATACGCATGCTCATGCTCATACACATACTCATACTCATACTCATACTCGTACTCATACTCATACTCATACTCATACTCATACTCATACTCATACTCATACTCATACTCATACTCATACTCATACTCATACTCATACTCATACTCATACTTACACTCATACTCCTACTCATACTCATACCCATACTCATACTCATACTCATACTCATACTCATACTCATACTCATACTCATACTTACACTCATACTCCTACTCATACGCATACTCATACTCATACTCATACGCATAGTCATGCTCATACACATACTCATACACATACTCATACTCATACTCATACTCGTACTCATACTCATACTCATACTCATACTCATACTCATATCCATACTCATACTCATATTCATACTCATACACATACACATACTCATACTCATACTCACATTCACCTCATACTCGTACTCATACTCATACTCATACACATACTCATACACATACTCATACACATACTCATACACATACTCATACTCATACTCATACTCGCATTCACACTCACATTCATACTCATACACAAACGCATACTCATACTCATACTCATACTCATACTCATACTCACACTCATACTCATGCTCATACTCATACGCATGCTCATGCTCATGCTCATACTCATGCTCATACTCATACTCATACTCATACTCATACGCATACTCATACTCATACTCATACTCATACTCATACTCATACTCATACTCATACTCACACTCATACTCATACTCATACTCATACTCATAATCATACTCATACTCATACTCATACTCACACTCACACTCATACTCATACTCTCATTCACACTCACACTCATACTCATACAGATACGCATACTCATACTCACACTCATACTCATACATATACGCATACTCATACTCACACTCATAATCATACTCATACTCATACTCATAGTCATTCTCATACTCATACTCATACTCATACTCATACTCATACTCATACTCATACTCACACTCACACTCACACTCATACTCATACTCATACTCATACTCATACGCATGCTCATGCTCATGCTCATGCTCATGCTCATACTCATACTCATACTCATACTCATACGCATGCTCATGCTCATACACATACTCATACACATACTCATACTCATACTCATACTCATACTCATACTCATACCCATACTCATACGCATGCTCATGCTCATACACATACTCATACACATACTCATACTCATACTCATACTCGTACTCATACTCATACTCATACGCATGCTCATGCTCATACACATACTCATACACATACTCATACTCATACTCATACTCGTACTCATACTCATACTCATACTCATACTCATACTCATACTCATACTCATACTTACACTCATACTCCTACTCATACTCATACACATACGCATGCTTATACTCATACTCATACTCATACTCACACTCACACTCATACTCATACTCTCATTCACACTCACACTCATACTCATACAGATACGCATACTCATACTCACACTCATACTCATACATATACGCATACTCATACTCACACTCATAATCATACTCATAATCATACTCATACTCATACTCATACTCATACTCATACTCATACGCATGCTCATGCTCATACACATACTCATACACATACTCATACTCATACTCATACTCGTACTCATACTCATACTCATACTCATACTCATACTCATACTCATACTCATACTTACACTCATACTCCTACTCATACTCATACGCATACTCATACTCATACTCATACTCATACTCATACTCATACTCATACTCATACTCATACTCATACTCATACGCATGCTCATGCTCATGCTCATGCTCATGCTCATACTCATACTCATACTCGAACTCATACTCATACTCATACTCATACTCATACTCATACTCATACTCATACTCATACTCATACTTACACTCATACTCCTACTCATACTCATACGCATACTCATACTCATACTCATACTCATACTCATACTCATACTCATACTCATGCTCATACTCATACTCATACGCATGCTCATGCTCATACACATACTCATACACATACTCATACTCATACTCATACTCGTACTCATACTCACACTCACACTCACACTCATACTCATACTCATACTCATACTCATACGCATGCTCATGCTCATGCTCATGCTCATGCTCATACTCATACTCATACTCATACTCATACGCATGCTCATGCTCATACACATACTCATACTCATACTCATACTCGTACTCATACTCATACTCATACTCATACTCACACTCATACTCATACTCATACTCATACTCATACTCATACTCATACTTACACTCATACTCCTACTCATACTCATACCCATACTCATACTCATACTCATACTCATACTCATACTCATACTCATACTTACACTCATACTCCTACTCATACGCATACTCATACTCATACTCATACGCATGCTCATGCTCATACACATACTCATACACATACTCATACTCATACTCATACTCGTACTCATACTCATACTCATACTCATACTCATACTCATATCCATACTCATACTCATATTCATACTCATACACATACACATACTCATACTCATACTCACATTCACCTCATACTCGTACTCATACTCATACTCATACACATACTCATACACATACTCATACACATACTCATACTCATACTCATACTCGCATTCACACTCACATTCATACTCATACACAAACGCATACTCATACTCATACTCATACTCATACTCATACTCACACTCATACTCATGCTCATACTCATACGCATGCTCATTCTCATGCTCATACTCATGCTCATACTCATACTCATACTCATACTCATACGCATACTCATACTCATACTCATACTCATACTCATACTCATACTCAAACTCACACTCATACTCATACTCATACTCATACTCATACTCATAATCATACTCATACTCATACTCACACTCACACTCATACTCATACTCTCATTCACACTCACACTCATACTCATACAGATACGCATACTCATACTCACACTCATACTCATACATATACGCATACTCATACTCACACTCATAATCATACTCATACTCATACTCATAGTCATTCTCATACTCATACTCATACTCATACTCATACTCATACTCATACTCACACTCACACTCACACTCATACTCATACTCATACTCATACTCATACGCATGCTCATGCTCATGCTCATGCTCATGCTCATACTCATACTCATACTCATACTCATACGCATGCTCATGCTCATACACATACTCATACACATACTCATACTCATACTCGTACTCATACTCATACTCATACTCATACTCATACTCATACTCATACTCATACTCATACTCATACTCATACTCATACTCATACTTACACTCATAGTCCTACTCATACTCATACGCATACTCATACTCATACTCATACTCATACTCATACTCATACTCATACTCGTACTCATACTCATACTCATACTCATACTCATATCCATACTCATACTCATATTCATACTCATACACATACACATACTCATACTCATACTCACATTCACCTCATACTCGTACTCATACTCATACTCATACACATACTCATACACATACTCATACTCATACTCGTACTCATACTCATACTCATACGCATGCTCATGCTCATACACATACTCATACACATACTCATACTCATACTCATACTCGTACTCATACTCATACTCATACTCATACTCATACTCATACTCATACTCATACTCATACTTACACTCATACTCCTACTCATACGCATACTCATACTCATACTCATACGCATGCTCATGCTCATACACATACTCATACACATACTCATACTCATACTCATACTCGTACTCATACTCATACTCATACTCATACTCATACTCATACTCATACTCATATCCATACTCATACTCATATTCATACTCATACACATACACATACTCATACTCATACTCACATTCACCTCATACTCGTACTCATACTCATACTCATACACATACTCATACACATACTCATACACATACTCATACTCATACTCGCATTCACACTCACATTCATACTCATACACAAACGCATACTCATACTCATACTCATACTCATACTCATACTCACACTCATACTCATACTCATGCTCATACTCATACGCATGCTCATGCTCATGCTCATACTCATGCTCATACTCATACTCATACTCATACTCGTACTCATACTCATACTCATACTCATACTCATACTCATATCCATACTCATACTCATATTCATACTCATACACATACACATACTCATACTCATACTCACATTCACCTCATACTCGTACTCATACTCATACTCATACACATACTCATACACATACTCATACACATACTCATACTCATACTCGCATTCACACTCACATTCATACTCATACACAAACGCATACTCATACTCATACTCATACTCATACTCATACTCACACTCATACTCATACTCATGCTCATACTCATACGCATGCTCATGCTCATGCTCATACTCATGCTCATACTCATACTCATACTCATACTCATACTCATACTCATACGCATACTCATACTCATACTCATACTCATACTCATACTCATACTCATACTCACACTCATACTCATACTCATACTCATACTCATAATCATACTCATACTCATACTCATACTCACACTCACACTCATACTCATACTCATTCTCATACGCATACGCATGCTCATGCTCATGCTCATACTCATACTCATACTCATACTCATACTCATAGTCATTCTCATACTCATACTCATACTCATACTCATACTCATACTCACACTCACACTCACACTCATACTCATACTCATACTCATACTCATACGCATGCTCATGCTCATGCTCATGCTCATGCTCATACTCATACTCATACTCATACTCATACGCATGCTCATGCTCATACACATACTCATACACATACTCATACTCATACTCATACTCGTACTCATACTCATACTCATACTCATACTCATACTCATACTCATACTCATACTCATACTTACACTCATACTCCTACTCATACTCATACGCATACTCATACTCATACTCATACTCATACTCATACTCATACTCATACTCATACTCATACTCATACTCATACTCATACTCATACTCATACTCATACTCATACTCATACTCATAGTCATACTCATACTCATACTCATACTCATACTCATACGCATGCTTATACTCATACTCATACTCATACTCACACTCACACTCATACTCATACTCTCATTCACACTCACACTCATACTCATACAGATACGCATACTCATACTCACACTCATACTCATACATATACGCATACTCATACTCACACTCATAATCATACTCATAATCATACTCATACTCATACTCATACTCATACTCATACTCATACACATACGCATGCACATGCTCATGCTCATGCTCATGCTCATGCTCATGCTCATACTGACACTCGCACTCATACTCATACTCATACTCATACTCATAGTCACACTCACACTCACACTCATACTCATACTCATACTCATACTCATACGCATACTCATACTCATACTCATACTCATACTCATACTCATACTCATACTCATACTCATACTCATAGTCATACTCATACTTACACTCATACTCCTACTCATACTCATACGCATACTCATACTCATACTTATACGCATATTCGTACTCGTACTCATACTCATACTCATACTCATACTCACACTCATACTCATACTCATACTCATACTCATACTCATACTCTCATTCACACTCACACTCATACTCATACAGATACGCATACTCATACTCACACTCATACTCATACATATACGCATACTCATACTCACACTCATAATCATACTCATAATCATACTCATACTCATACTCATACTCATACTCATACTCATACTCATACGCATGCTCATGCTCATACACATACTCATACACATACTCATACTCATACTCATACTCGTACTCATACTCATACTCATACGCATGCTCATGCTCATACACATACTCATACACATACTCATACTCATACTCATACTTACACTCATACTCCTACTCATACTCATACGCATACTCATACTCATACTCATACTCATACTCATACTCATACTCATACTCATACTCATACTCATACTCATACTCATACTCATACTCATACTCATACTCATACTCATAGTCATACTCATACTCATACTCATACTCATACTCATACGCATGCTTATACTCATACTCATACTCATACTCACACTCACACTCATACTCATACTCTCATTCACACTCACACTCATACTCATACAGATACGCATACTCATACTCACACTCATACTCATACATATACGCATACTCATACTCACACTCATAATCATACTCATAATCATACTCATACTCATACTCATACTCATACTCATACTCATACACATACGCATGCACATGCTCATGCTCATGCTCATGCTCATGCTCATGCTCATACTGACACTCGCACTCATACTCATACTCATACTCATACTCATAGTCACACTCACACTCACACTCATACTCATACTCATACTCATACTCATACGCATACTCATACTCATACTCATACTCATACTCATACTCATACTCATACTCATACTCATACTCATAGTCATACTCATACTTACACTCATACTCCTACTCATACTCATACGCATACTCATACTCATACTTATACGCATATTCGTACTCGTACTCATACTCATACTCATACTCATACTCACACTCATACTCATACTCATACTCATACTCATACTCATACTCTCATTCACACTCACACTCATACTCATACAGATACGCATACTCATACTCACACTCATACTCATACATATACGCATACTCATACTCACACTCATAATCATACTCATAATCATACTCATACTCATACTCATACTCATACTCATACTCATACTCATACGCATGCTCATGCTCATACACATACTCATACTCAAACTCACACTCATACTCATACTCATACTCATACTCATACTCATAATCATACTCATACTCATACTCACACTCATACTCATACTCATACTCATACTCATAATCATACTCATACTCATACTCACACTCACACTCATACTCATACTCTCATTCACACTCACACTCATACTCATACAGATACGCATACTCATACTCACACTCATACTCATACATATACGCATACTCATACTCACACTCATAATCATACTCATACTCATACTCATAGTCATTCTCATACTCATACTCATACTCATACTCATACTCATACTCATACTCACACTCACACTCACACTCATACTCATACTCATACTCATACTCATACGCATGCTCATGCTCATGCTCATGCTCATGCTCATACTCATACTCATACTCATACTCATACGCATGCTCATGCTCATACACATACTCATACACATACTCATACTCATACTCGTACTCATACTCATACTCATACTCATACTCATACTCATACTCATACTCATACTCATACTCATACTCATACTCATACTCATACTTACACTCATACTCCTACTCATACTCATACGCATACTCATACTCATACTCATACTCATACTCATACTCATACTCATACTCGTACTCATACTCATACTCATACTCATACTCATATCCATACTCATACTCATATTCATACTCATACACATACACATACTCATACTCATACTCACATTCACCTCATACTCGTACTCATACTCATACTCATACACATACTCATACACATACTCATACTCATACTCGTACTCATACTCATACTCATACGCATGCTCATGCTCATACACATACTCATACACATACTCATACTCATACTCATACTCGTACTCATACTCATACTCATACTCATACTCATACTCATACTCATACTCATACTCATACTTACACTCATACTCCTACTCATACGCATACTCATACTCATACTCATACGCATGCTCATGCTCATACACATACTCATACACATACTCATACTCATACTCATACTCGTACTCATACTCATACTCATACTCATACTCATACTCATACTCATACTCATATCCATACTCATACTCATATTCATACTCATACACATACACATACTCATACTCATACTCACATTCACCTCATACTCGTACTCATACTCATACTCATACACATACTCATACACATACTCATACACATACTCATACTCATACTCGCATTCACACTCACATTCATACTCATACACAAACGCATACTCATACTCATACTCATACTCATACTCATACTCACACTCATACTCATACTCATGCTCATACTCATACGCATGCTCATGCTCATGCTCATACTCATGCTCATACTCATACTCATACTCATACTCGTACTCATACTCATACTCATACTCATACTCATACTCATATCCATACTCATACTCATATTCATACTCATACACATACACATACTCATACTCATACTCACATTCACCTCATACTCGTACTCATACTCATACTCATACACATACTCATACACATACTCATACACATACTCATACTCATACTCGCATTCACACTCACATTCATACTCATACACAAACGCATACTCATACTCATACTCATACTCATACTCATACTCACACTCATACTCATACTCATGCTCATACTCATACGCATGCTCATGCTCATGCTAATACTCATGCTCATACTCATACTCATACTCATACTCATACTCATACTCATACGCATACTCATACTCATACTCATACTCATACTCATACTCATACTCATACTCACACTCATACTCATACTCATACTCATACTCATAATCATACTCATACTCATACTCATACTCACACTCACACTCATACTCATACTCATTCTCATACGCATACGCATGCTCATGCTCATGCTCATACTCATACTCATACTCATACTCATACTCATAGTCATTCTCATACTCATACTCATACTCATACTCATACTCATACTCACACTCACACTCACACTCATACTCATACTCATACTCATACTCATACGCATGCTCATGCTCATGCTCATGCTCATGCTCATACTCATACTCATACTCATACTCATACGCATGCTCATGCTCATACACATACTCATACACATACTCATACTCATACTCATACTCGTACTCATACTCATACTCATACTCATACTCATACTCATACTCATACTCATACTCATACTTACACTCATACTCCTACTCATACTCATACGCATACTCATACTCATACTCATACTCATACTCATACTCATACTCATACTCATACTCATACTCATACTCATACTCATACTCATACTCATACTCATACTCATACTCATAGTCATACTCATACTCATACTCATACTCATACTCATACGCATGCTTATACTCATACTCATACTCATACTCACACTCACACTCATACTCATACTCTCATTCACACTCACACTCATACTCATACAGATACGCATACTCATACTCACACTCATACTCATACATATACGCATACTCATACTCACACTCATAATCATACTCATAATCATACTCATACTCATACTCATACTCATACTCATACTCATACACATACGCATGCACATGTTCATGCTCATGCTCATGCTCATGCTCATGCTCATACTGACACTCGCACTCATACTCATACTCATACTCATACTCATAGTCACACTCACACTCACACTCATACTCATACTCATACTCATACTCATACGCATACTCATACTCATACTCATACTCATACTCATACTCATACTCATACTCATACTCATACTCATAGTCATACTCATACTTACACTCATACTCCTACTCATACTCATACGCATACTCATACTCATACTTATACGCATATTCGTACTCGTACTCATACTCATACTCATACTCATACTCACACTCATACTCATACTCATACTCATACTCATACTCATACTCTCATTCACACTCACACTCATACTCATACAGATACGCATACTCATACTCACACTCATACTCATACATATACGCATACTCATACTCACACTCATAATCATACTCATAATCATACTCATACTCATACTCATACTCATACATATACGCATACTCATACTCACACTCATAATCATACTCATACTCATACTCATAGTCATTCTCATACTCATACTCATACTCATACTCATACTCATACTCATACTCACACTCACACTCACACTCATACTCATACTCATACTCATACTCATACGCATGCTCATGCTCATGCTCATGCTCATGCTCATACTCATACTCATACTCATACTCATACGCATGCTCATGCTCATACACATACTCATACACATACTCATACTCATACTCGTACTCATACTCATACTCATACTCATACTCATACTCATACTCATACTCATACTCATACTCATACTCATACTCATACTCATACTTACACTCATACTCCTACTCATACTCATACGCATACTCATACTCATACTCATACTCATACTCATACTCATACTCATACTCGTACTCATACTCATACTCATACTCATACTCATATCCATACTCATACTCATATTCATACTCATACACATACACATACTCATACTCATACTCACATTCACCTCATACTCGTACTCATACTCATACTCATACACATACTCATACACATACTCATACTCATACTCGTACTCATACTCATACTCATACGCATGCTCATGCTCATACACATACTCATACACATACTCATACTCATACTCATACTCGTACTCATACTCATACTCATACTCATACTCATACTCATACTCATACTCATACTCATACTTACACTCATACTCCTACTCATACGCATACTCATACTCATACTCATACGCATGCTCATGCTCATACACATACTCATACACATACTCATACTCATACTCATACTCGTACTCATACTCATACTCATACTCATACTCATACTCATACTCATACTCATATCCATACTCATACTCATATTCATACTCATACACATACACATACTCATACTCATACTCACATTCACCTCATACTCGTACTCATACTCATACTCATACACATACTCATACACATACTCATACACATACTCATACTCATACTCGCATTCACACTCACATTCATACTCATACACAAACGCATACTCATACTCATACTCATACTCATACTCATACTCACACTCATACTCATACTCATGCTCATACTCATACGCATGCTCATGCTCATGCTCATACTCATGCTCATACTCATACTCATACTCATACTCGTACTCATACTCATACTCATACTCATACTCATACTCATATCCATACTCATACTCATATTCATACTCATACACATACACATACTCATACTCATACTCACATTCACCTCATACTCGTACTCATACTCATACTCATACACATACTCATACACATACTCATACACATACTCATACACATACTCATACTCAAACTCACACTCATACTCATACTCATACTCATACTCATACTCATAATCATACTCATACTCATACTCACACTCATACTCATACTCATACTCATACTCATAATCATACTCATACTCATACTCACACTCACACTCATACTCATACTCTCATTCACACTCACACTCATACTCATACAGATACGCATACTCATACTCACACTCATACTCATACATATACGCATACTCATACTCACACTCATAATCATACTCATACTCATACTCATAGTCATTCTCATACTCATACTCATACTCATACTCATACTCATACTCATACTCACACTCACACTCACACTCATACTCATACTCATACTCATACTCATACGCATGCTCATGCTCATGCTCATGCTCATGCTCATACTCATACTCATACTCATACTCATACGCATGCTCATGCTCATACACATACTCATACACATACTCATACTCATACTCGTACTCATACTCATACTCATACTCATACTCATACTCATACTCATACTCATACTCATACTCATACTCATACTCATACTCATACTTACACTCATACTCCTACTCATACTCATACGCATACTCATACTCATACTCATACTCATACTCATACTCATACTCATACTCGTACTCATACTCATACTCATACTCATACTCATATCCATACTCATACTCATATTCATACTCATACACATACACATACTCATACTCATACTCACATTCACCTCATACTCGTACTCATACTCATACTCATACACATACTCATACACATACTCATACTCATACTCGTACTCATACTCATACTCATACGCATGCTCATGCTCATACACATACTCATACACATACTCATACTCATACTCATACTCGTACTCATACTCATACTCATACTCATACTCATACTCATACTCATACTCATACTCATACTTACACTCATACTCCTACTCATACGCATACTCATACTCATACTCATACGCATGCTCATGCTCATACACATACTCATACACATACTCATACTCATACTCATACTCGTACTCATACTCATACTCATACTCATACTCATACTCATACTCATACTCATATCCATACTCATACTCATATTCATACTCATACACATACACATACTCATACTCATACTCACATTCACCTCATACTCGTACTCATACTCATACTCATACACATACTCATACACATACTCATACACATACTCATACTCATACTCGCATTCACACTCACATTCATACTCATACACAAACGCATACTCATACTCATACTCATACTCATACTCATACTCACACTCATACTCATACTCATGCTCATACTCATACGCATGCTCATGCTCATGCTCATACTCATGCTCATACTCATACTCATACTCATACTCGTACTCATACTCATACTCATACTCATACTCATACTCATATCCATACTCATACTCATATTCATACTCATACACATACACATACTCATACTCATACTCACATTCACCTCATACTCGTACTCATACTCATACTCATACACATACTCATACACATACTCATACACATACTCATACTCATACTCGCATTCACACTCACATTCATACTCATACACAAACGCATACTCATACTCATACTCATACTCATACTCATACTCACACTCATACTCATACTCATGCTCATACTCATACGCATGCTCATGCTCATGCTAATACTCATGCTCATACTCATACTCATACTCATACTCATACTCATACTCATACGCATACTCATACTCATACTCATACTCATACTCATACTCATACTCATACTCACACTCATACTCATACTCATACTCATACTCATAATCATACTCATACTCATACTCATACTCACACTCACACTCATACTCATACTCATTCTCATACGCATACGCATGCTCATGCTCATGCTCATACTCATACTCATACTCATACTCATACTCATAGTCATTCTCATACTCATACTCATACTCATACTCATACTCATACTCACACTCACACTCACACTCATACTCATACTCATACTCATACTCATACGCATGCTCATGCTCATGCTCATGCTCATGCTCATACTCATACTCATACTCATACTCATACGCATGCTCATGCTCATACACATACTCATACACATACTCATACTCATACTCATACTCGTACTCATACTCATACTCATACTCATACTCATACTCATACTCATACTCATACTCATACTTACACTCATACTCCTACTCATACTCATACGCATACTCATACTCATACTCATACTCATACTCATACTCATACTCATACTCATACTCATACTCATACTCATACTCATACTCATACTCATACTCATACTCATACTCATAGTCATACTCATACTCATACTCATACTCATACTCATACGCATGCTTATACTCATACTCATACTCATACTCACACTCACACTCATACTCATACTCTCATTCACACTCACACTCATACTCATACAGATACGCATACTCATACTCACACTCATACTCATACATATACGCATACTCATACTCACACTCATAATCATACTCATAATCATACTCATACTCATACTCATACTCATACTCATACTCATACACATACGCATGCACATGTTCATGCTCATGCTCATGCTCATGCTCATGCTCATACTGACACTCGCACTCATACTCATACTCATACTCATACTCATAGTCACACTCACACTCACACTCATACTCATACTCATACTCATACTCATACGCATACTCATACTCATACTCATACTCATACTCATACTCATACTCATACTCATACTCATACTCATAGTCATACTCATACTTACACTCATACTCCTACTCATACTCATACGCATACTCATACTCATACTTATACGCATATTCGTACTCGTACTCATACTCATACTCATACTCATACTCACACTCATACTCATACTCATACTCATACTCATACTCATACTCTCATTCACACTCACACTCATACTCATACAGATACGCATACTCATACTCACACTCATACTCATACATATACGCATACTCATACTCACACTCATAATCATACTCATAATCATACTCATACTCATACTCATACTCATACTCATACTCATACTCATACGCATGCTCATGCTCATACACATACTCATACACATACTCATACTCATACTCATACTCGTACTCATACTCATACTCATACGCATGCTCATGCTCATACACATACTCATACACATACTCATACTCATACTCATACTTACACTCATACTCCTACTCATACTCATACGCATACTCATACTCATACTCATACTCATACTCATACTCATACTCATACTCATACTCATACTCATACTCATACTCATACTCATACTCATACTCATACTCATACTCATAGTCATACTCATACTCATACTCATACTCATACTCATACGCATGCTTATACTCATACTCATACTCATACTCACACTCACACTCATACTCATACTCTCATTCACACTCACACTCATACTCATACAGATACGCATACTCATACTCACACTCATACTCATACATATACGCATACTCATACTCACACTCATAATCATACTCATAATCATACTCATACTCATACTCATACTCATACTCATACTCATACACATACGCATGCACATGCTCATGCTCATGCTCATGCTCATGCTCATGCTCATACTGACACTCGCACTCATACTCATACTCATACTCATACTCATAGTCACACTCACACTCACACTCATACTCATACTCATACTCATACTCATACGCATACTCATACTCATACTCATACTCATACTCATACTCATACTCATACTCATACTCATACTCATAGTCATACTCATACTTACACTCATACTCCTACTCATACTCATACGCATACTCATACTCATACTTATACGCATATTCGTACTCGTACTCATACTCATACTCATACTCATACTCACACTCATACTCATACTCATACTCATACTCATACTCATACTCTCATTCACACTCACACTCATACTCATACAGATACGCATACTCATACTCACACTCATACTCATACATATACGCATACTCATACTCACACTCATAATCATACTCATAATCATACTCATACTCATACTCATACTCATACTCATACTCATACTCATACGCATGCTCATGCTCATACACATACTCATACACATACTCATACTCATACTCATACTCGTACTCATACTCATACTCATACGCATGCTCATGCTCATACACATACTCATACACATACTCATACTCATACTCATACTCGTACTCATACTCATACTCATACTCATACTCATACTCATACTCATACTCATACTTACACTCATACTCCTACTCATACTCATACACATACGCATGCTTATACTCATACTCATACTCATACTCACACTCACACTCATACTCATACTCTCATTCACACTCACACTCATACTCATACAGATACGCATACTCATACTCACACTCATACTCATACATATACGCATACTCATACTCACACTCATAATCATACTCATAATCATACTCATACTCATACTCATACTCATACTCATACGCATGCTCATGCTCATACACATACTCATACACATACTCATACTCATACTCATACTCGTACTCATACTCATACTCATACTCATACTCATACTCATACTCATACTCATACTCATACTCATACTTACACTCATACTACTACTCATACTCATACGCATACTCATACTCATACTCATACTCATACTCATACTCATACTCATACGCATGCTCATGCTCATGCTCATGCTCATGCTCATGCTCATACTCATACTCATACTCGAACTCATACTCATACTCATACTCATACTCATACTCATACTCATACTCATACTCATACTTACACTCATACTCCTACTCATACTCATACGCATACTCATACTCATACTAATACTCATACTCATACTCATACTCATGCTCATACTCATACTCATACGCATGCTCATGCTCATACACGTACTCATACACATACTCATACTCATACTCATACTCGTACTCATACTCACACTCACACTCACACTCATACTCATACTCATACTCATACTCATACGCATGCTCATGCTCATGCTCATGCTCATGCTCATACTCATACTCATACTCATACTCATACGCATGCTCATGCTTATACACATACTCATACTCATATTCATACTCGTACTCATACTCATACTCATACTCATACTCATACTCATACTCATACTCATACTCATACTCATACTCATACTCATACTTACACTCATACTCCTACTCATACTCATACCCATACTCATACTCATACTCATACTCATACTCATACTCATACTCATACTCATACTCATACTCATACTCATACTCATACTCATACTCATACTCATACTCATACTCATAGTCATACTCATACTCATACTCATACTCATACTCATACGCATGCTTATACTCATACTCATACTCACACTCACACTCATACTCATACTCTCATTCACACTCACACTCATACTCATACAGATACGCATACTCATACTCACACTCATACTCATACATATACGCATACTCATACTCACACTCATAATCATACTCATAATCATACTCATACTCATACTCATACTCATACTCATACGCATGCTCATGCTCATACACATACTCATACACATACTCATACTCATACTCATACTCGTACTCATACTCATACTCATACGCATGCTCATGCTCATACACATACTCATACACATACTCATACTCATACTCATACTCGTACTCATACTCATACTCATACTCATACTCATACTCATACTCATACTTACACTCATACTCCTACTCATACTCATACACATACGCATGCTTATACTCATACTCATACTCATACTCACACTCACACTCATACTCATACTCTCATTCACACTCACACTCATACTCATACAGATACGCATACTCATACTCACACTCATACTCATACAAATACGCATACTCATACTCACACTCATAATCATACTCATAATCATACTCATACTCATACTCATACTCATACTCATACTCATACTCATACTCATACTCATACTCATACTCATACTTACACTCATACTCCTACTCATACTCATACGCATACTCATACTCATACTCATACTCATACTCATACTCATACTCATGCTCATACTCATACTCATACTCATACTCACACTCATACTCATACTCATACTCATACTCATACTCATACTTACACTCATACTCCTACTCATACTCATACCCATACTCATACTCATACTCATACTCATACTCATACTCATACTCATACTCATACTCATACTCATACTCATACTCATACTCATACTCATACTCATACTCATACTCATAGTCATACTCATACTCATACTCATACTCATACTCATACTCATACGCATGCTTATACTCATACTCATACTCACACTCACACTCATACTCATACTCTCATTCACACTCACACTCATACTCATACAGATACGCATACTCATACTCACACTCATACTCATACATATACGCATACTCATACTCACACTCATAATCATACTCATAATCATACTCATACTCATACTCATACTCATACTCATACTCATACACATACGCATGCACATGCTCATGCTCATGCTCATGCTCATGCTCATGCTCATACTGACACTCGCACTCATACTCATACTCATACTCATACTCATAGTCACACTCACACTCACACTCATACTCATACTCATACTCATACTCATACGCATACTCATACTCATACTCATACTCATACGCATGCTCATGCTCATGCTCATGCTCATGCTCATGCTCATACTCATACTCATACTCGAACTCATACTCATACTCATACTCATACTCATACTCATACTCATACTCATACTCATACTTACACTCATACTCCTACTCATACTCATACGCATACTCATACTCATACTAATACTCATACTCATACTCATACTCATGCTCATACTCATACTCATACGCATGCTCATGCTCATACACGTACTCATACACATACTCATACTCATACTCATACTCGTACTCATACTCACACTCACACTCACACTCATACTCATACTCATACTCATACTCATACGCATGCTCATGCTCATGCTCATGCTCATGCTCATACTCATACTCATACTCATACTCATACGCATGCTCATGCTTATACACATACTCATACTCATATTCATACTCGTACTCATACTCATACTCATACTCATACTCATACTCATACTCATACTCATACTCATACTCATACTCATACTCATACTCATACTTACACTCATACTCCTACTCATACTCATACCCATACTCATACTCATACTCATACTCATACTCATACTCATACTCATACTCATACTCATACTCATACTCATACTCATACTCATACTCATACTCATACTCATACTCATAGTCATACTCATACTCATACTCATACTCATACTCATACGCATGCTTATACTCATACTCATACTCACACTCACACTCATACTCATACTCTCATTCACACTCACACTCATACTCATACAGATACGCATACTCATACTCACACTCATACTCATACATATACGCATACTCATACTCACACTCATAATCATACTCATAATCATACTCATACTCATACTCATACTCATACTCATACGCATGCTCATGCTCATACACATACTCATACACATACTCATACTCATACTCATACTCGTACTCATACTCATACTCATACGCATGCTCATGCTCATACACATACTCATACACATACTCATACTCATACTCATACTCGTACTCATACTCATACTCATACTCATACTCATACTCATACTCATACTTACACTCATACTCCTACTCATACTCATACACATACGCATGCTTATACTCATACTCATACTCATACTCACACTCACACTCATACTCATACTCTCATTCACACTCACACTCATACTCATACAGATACGCATACTCATACTCACACTCATACTCATACAAATACGCATACTCATACTCACACTCATAATCATACTCATAATCATACTCATACTCATACTCATACTCATACTCATACTCATACTCATACTCATACTCATACTCATACTCATACTTACACTCATACTCCTACTCATACTCATACGCATACTCATACTCATACTCATACTCATACTCATACTCATACTCATGCTCATACTCATACTCATACTCATACTCACACTCATACTCATACTCATACTCATACTCATACTCATACTTACACTCATACTCCTACTCATACTCATACCCATACTCATACTCATACTCATACTCATACTCATACTCATACTCATACTCATACTCATACTCATACTCATACTCATACTCATACTCATACTCATACTCATAGTCATACTCATACTCATACTCATACTCATACTCATACTCATACGCATGCTTATACTCATACTCATACTCACACTCACACTCATACTCATACTCTCATTCACACTCACACTCATACTCATACAGATACGCATACTCATACTCACACTCATACTCATACATATACGCATACTCATACTCACACTCATAATCATACTCATAATCATACTCATACTCATACTCATACTCATACTCATACTCATACACATACGCATGCACATGCTCATGCTCATGCTCATGCTCATGCTCATGCTCATACTGACACTCGCACTCATACTCATACTCATACTCATACTCATAGTCACACTCACACTCACACTCATACTCATACTCATACTCATACTCATACGCATACTCATACTCATACTCATACTCATACTCATACTCATACTCATACTCATACTCATAGTCATACTCATACTTGCACTCATACTCCTACTCATACTCATACGCATACTCATACTCATACTTATACGCATATTCGTACTCGTACTCATACTCATACTCATACTCATACTCACACTCATACTCATACTCATACTCATACTCATACTCATACTCTCATTCACACTCACACTCATACTCATACAGATACGCATACTCATACTCACACTCATACTCATACATATACGCATACTCATACTCACACTCATAATCATACTCATAATCATACTCATACTCATACTCATACTCATACTCATACTCATACTCATACGCATGCTCATGCTCATACACATACTCATACACATACTCATACTCATACTCATACTCGTACTCATACTCATACGCATGCTCATGCTCATACACATACTCATACACATACTCATACTCATACTCATACTCGTACTCATACTCATACTCATACTCATACTCATACTCATACTCATACTCATACTTACACTCATACTCCTACTCATACTCATACACATACGCATGCTTATACTCATACTCATACTCATACTCACACTCACACTCATACTCATACTCTCATTCACACTCACACTCATACTCATACAGATACGCATACTCATACTCACACTCATACTCATACATATACGCATACTCATACTCACACTCATAATCATACTCATAATCATACTCATACTCATACTCATACTCATACTCATACTCATACTCATACTCATACTCATACTCATACTTACACTCATACTCCTACTCATACTCATACTCATACTCATACTCATACTCATACTCATACTCATGCTCATACTCATACTCATACTCATACTCACACTCATACTCATACTCATACTCATACTCATACTCATACTCATACTTACACTCATACTCCTACTCATACTCATACGCATACTCATACTCATACTCATACTCATACAAATGCTCATGCTCATACACATACTCATACACATACACATACTCATACTCATACTCATACTCGTACTCATACTCATACTCATACTCATACTCATACTCATACTCATACTCATACTTACACTCATACTCCTACTCATACTCATACGCATACTCATACTCATACTCATACTCATACTCATACACATACTCATACTCATACTCACACTCACACTCATACTCATACTCTCATTCACACTCACACTCATACTCATACATATACGCATACTCATACTCACACTCATACTCATACTTACACTCATACTCCTACTCATACTCATACGCATACTCATACTCATACTCATACTCATACGCATGCTCATGCTCATACACATACTCATACACATACACATACTCATACTCATACTCGTACTCATATTCATACTCATACTCATACTCATACTCATACTCATACTCATACTCATACTCATACTCATACTCATACTTACACTCATACTCCTACTCATACTCATACGCATACTCATACTCATACTCATACTCATACTCATACTCATACTCATACTCATACTCACACTCACACTCATACTCATACTCTCATTCACACTCACACTCATACTCATACAGATACGCATACTCATACTCACACTCATACTCATACATATACGCATACTCATACTCACACTCATAATCATACTCATAATCATACTCATACTCATACTCATACTCATACGCATGCTCATGCTCATGCTCATGCTCATGCTCATGCTCATACTCATACGCATGCTCATGCTCATGCTCATACTCATACTCATAATCATAATCATACTCATACTTATATCCATACTCATACTCATATTCATACTCATACACATACACATACTCATACTCATACTCACATTCACCTCATACTCGTACTCATACTCATACTCATACACATACTCATACACATACTCATACACATACTCATACTCATACTCATACTCGCATTCACACTCACATTCATACTCATACACATACGCATACTCATACTCATACTCATACTCATACTCACACTCATACTCATACTCATGCTCATACTCATACGCATGCTCATGCTCATGCTCATACTCATACTCATACTCGAACTCATACTCATACTCATACTCATACTCATACTCATACTCATACTCATACTCATACTCATACTTACACTCATACTCCTACTCATACTCATACGCATACTCATACTCATACTCATACTCATACTCATACTCATACTCATGCTCATACTCATACTCATACTCATACTCACACTCATACTCATACTCATACTCATACTCATACTCATACTCATACTCATACTTACACTCATACTCCTACTCATACTCATACGCATACTCATACTCATACTCATACTCATACTCATACTCATACGCATGCTCATGCTCATACACATACTCATACACATACACATACTCATACTCATACTCGTACTCATACTCATACTCATACTCATACTCATACTCATACTCATACTCATACTCATACTTACACTCATACTCCTACTCATACTCATACGCATACTCATACTCATACTCATACTCATACTCATACTCATACTCATACTCATACTCATACTCACATTCACACTCATACTCATACTCTCATTCACACTCACACTCATACTCATACAGATACGCATACTCATACTCACACTCATACTCATACTTACACTCATACTCCTACTCATACTCATACGCATACTCATACTCATACTCATACTTACACTCATACTCCTACTCATACTCATACGCATACTCATACTCATACTCATACTCATACTCATACTCATACTCATACTCATACTCACACTCACACTCATACTCATACTCTCATTCACACTCACACTCATACTCATACATATACGCATACTCATACTCACACTCATACTCATACTTACACTCATACTCCTACTCATACTCATACGCATACTCATACTCATACTCATACTCATACTCATACGCATGCTCATGCTCATACACATACTCATACACATACACATACTCATACTCATACTCGTACTCATACTCATACTCATACTCATACTCATACTCATACTCATACTCATACTCATACTCATACTCATACTCATACTCATACTCATACTCATACTCATACTCATACTTACACTCATACTCCTACTCATACTCATACGCATGCTCATACTCATACTCATACTCATACTCATACTCATACTCATACTCATACTCATACTCATACTCATACTCATACTCACACTCACACTCATACTCATACTCTCATTCACACTCACACTCATACTCATACAGATACGCATACTCATACTCACACTCATACTCATACATATACGCATACTCATACTCACACTCATAACCATACTCATAATCATACTCATACTCATACTCATACTCATACTCATACACATACGCATGCTCATGCTCATGCTCATGCTCATGCTCATACTCATACTGACACTCGCACTCATACTCATACTCATACTCATACTCATACTCATACTCATACTCATACTCATACTCATACTCATACTCATACTCATACTCATACTCATACTCATACTCATACTCATACTCATACTCATACTCATACTCATACTCATACTCATACTCATACTCATACTCATACTCATACTCATACTCATACTCATACTTATACTCATACTCATACTCATACTCATGCTCATACTCATACTCACATTCACACTCAGATTCATACTCATACACATACGCATACGCATGCTCATGCTCATGCTCATGCTCATGCTCATGCTCATGCTCATACTCATACTCATACTCATACTCATACGCATGCTCATGCTCATGCTCATGCTCATGCTCATGCTCATGCTCATACTCATACGCATGCTCATGCTCATGCTCATGCTCATACTCATACTCATAATCATAATCATACTCATACTTATATCCATACTCATACTCATATTCATACTCATACACATACACATACTCATACTCATACTCACATTCACCTCATACTCGTACTCATACTCATACTCATACACATACTCATACACATACTCATACTCATACTCATGTTCATACTCATACTCATACTCATACTCACACTCATACTCATACTCATACTCATACTCATACTCATACTCATACTCATACTTACACTCATACTCCTACTCATACTCATACGCATACTCATACTCATACTCATACTCATACTCATACTCATACTCATACTCATACTCATACTCATACTCATACTCATACTCACACTCACACTCATACTCATACTCATACGCATGCTCATGCTCATACACATACTCATACACATACTCATACTCATACTCATACTCGTACTCATACTCATACGCATGCTCATGCTCATACACATACTCATACACATACTCATACTCATACTCATACTCGTACTCATACTCATACTCATACTCATACTCATACTCATACTCATACTTACACTCATACTCCTATTCATACTCATACACATACTCATACGCATGCTTATACTCATACTCATACTCACACTCACACTCATACTCATACTCTCATTCACACTCACACTCATACTCATACAGATACGCATACTCATACTCACACTCATACTCATACATATACGCATACTCATACTCACACTCATAATCATACTCATAATCATACTCATACTCATACTCATACTCATACTCATACTCATACACATACGCATGCACATGCTCATGCTCATGCTCATGCTCATGCTCATACTGACACTCGCACTCATACTCATACTCATACTCATACTCATAGTCACACTCACACTCACACTCATACTCATACTCATACTCATACTCATACGCATACTCATACTCATACTCATACTCATACTCATACTCATACTCATACTCATACTCATAGTCATACTCATACTTGCACTCATACTCCCACTCATACTCATACGCATACTCATACTCATACTTATACGCATATTCGTACTCGTACTCATACTCATACTCATACTCATACTCACACTCATACTCATACTCATACTCATACTCATACTCATACTCTCATTCACACTCACACTCATACTCATACAGATACGCATACTCATACTCACACTCATACTCATACATATACGCATACTCATACTCACACTCATAATCATACTCATAATCATACTCATACTCATACTCATACTCATACTCATACTCATACTCATACGCATGCTCATGCTCATACACATACTCATACACATACTCATACTCATACTCATACTCGTACTCATACTCATACGCATGCTCATGCTCATACACATACTCATACACATACTCATACTCATACTCATACTCGTACTCATACTCATACTCATACTCATACTCATACTCATACTCATACTTACACTCATACTCCTACTCATACTCATACACATACGCATGCTTATACTCATACTCATACTCATACTCACACTCACACTCATACTCATACTCTCATTCACACTCACACTCATACTCATACAGATACGCATACTCATACTCACACTCATACTCATACATATACGCATACTCATACTCACACTCATAATCATACTCATAATCATACTCATACTCATACTCATACTCATACTCATACTCATACTCATACTCATACTCATACTCATACTCATACTCATACTCATACTCATACTCATACTCATACTTATACGCATATTCGTACTCGTACTCATACTCATACTCATACTCATACTCACACTCATACTCATACTCATACTCATACTCATACTCATACTCTCATTCACACTCACACTCATACTCATACAGATACGCATACTCATACTCACACTCATACTCATACATATACGCATACTCATACTCACACTCATAATCATACTCATAATCATACTCATACTCATACTCATACTCATACTCATACTCATACTCATACTCATACGCATGCTCATGCTCATACACATCCTCATACACATACTCATACTCATACTCATACTCGTACTCATACTCATACTCATACGCATGCTCATGCTCATACACATACTCATACACATACTCATACTCATACTCATACTCGTACTCATACTCATACTCATACTCATACTCATACTCATACTCATACTTACACTCATACTCCTACTCATACTCATACACATACGCATGCTTATACTCATACTCATACTCATACTCACACTCACACTCATACTCATACTCCCATTCACACTCACACTCATACTCATACAGATACGCATACTCATACTCACACTCATACTCATACAAATACGCATACTCATACTCACACTCATAATCATACTCATAATCATACTCATACTCATACTCATACTCATACTCATACTCATACTCATACTCATACTCATACTCATACTCATACTTACACTCATACTCCTACTCATACTCATACGCATACTCATACTCATACTCATACTCATACTCATACTCATACTCATGCTCATACTCATACTCATACTCATACTCACACTCATACTCATACTCATACTCATACTCATACTTACACTCATACTCCTACTCATACTCATACCCATACTCATACTCATACTCATACTCATACTCATACTCATACTCATACTCATACTCATACTCATACTCATACTCATACTCATACTCATACTCATAGTCATACTCATACTCATACTCATACTCATACTCATACGCATGCTTATACTCATACTCATACTCACACTCACGCTCATACTCATACTCTCATTCACACTCACACTCATACTCATACAGATACGCATACTCATACTCACACTCATTCTCATACATATACGCATACTCATACTCACACTCATAATCATACTCATAATCATACTCATACTCATACTCATACTCATACTCATACTCATACACATACGCATGCACATGCTCATGCTCATGCTCATGCTCATGCTCATACTGACACTCGCACTCATACTCATACTCATACTCATACTCATAGTCACACTCACACTCACACTCATACTCATACTCATACTCATACTCATACGCATACTCATACTCATACTCATACTCATACTCATACTCATACTCATACTCATACTCATACTCATAGTCATACTCATACTTGCACTCATACTCCTACTCATACTCATACGCATACTCATACTCATACTTATACGCATATTCGTACTCGTACTCATACTCATACTCATACTCATACTCACACTCATACTCATACTCATACTCATACTCATACTCATACTCTCATTCACACTCACACTCATACTCATACAGATACGCATACTCATACTCACACTCATACTCATACATATACGCATACTCATACTCACACTCATAATCATACTCATAATCATACTCATACTCATACTCATACTCATACTCATACTCATACGCATGCTCATGCTCATACACATACTCATACACATACTCATACTCATACTCATACTCGTACTCATACTCATACGCATGCTCATGCTCATACACATACTCATACACATACTCATACTCATACTCATACACGTACTCATACTCATACTCATACTCATACTCATACTCATACTCATACTTACACTCATACTCCTACTCATACTCATACACATACGCATGCTTATACTCATACTCATACTCATACTCACACTCACACTCATACTCATACTCTCATTCACACTCACACTCATACTCATACAGATACGCATACTCATACTCACACTCATACTCATACATATACGCATACTCATACTCACACTCATAATCATACTCATACTCATACTCATACTCATACTCATACTCATACTCATACTCATACTCATACTCATACTCATACTTACACTCATACTCCTACCCATACTCATACGCATACTCATACTCATACTCATACTCATACTCATACTCATACTCATACTCATACTCATACTCATACTCATACTCACACTCACACTCATACTCATACTCTCATTCACACTCACACTCATACTCATACAGATACGCATACTCATACTCACACTCATACTCATACATATACGCATACTCATACTCACACTCATAACCATACTCATAATCATACTCATACTCATACTCATACTCATACTCATACACATACGCATGCTCATGCTCATGCTCATGCTCATGCTCATGCTCATACTCATACTGACACTCGCAATCATACTCATACTCATACTCATACTCATACTCATACTCATACTCATACTCATACTCATACTCATACTCATACTCATACTCATACTCATACTCATACTCATACTCATACTCATACTCATACTCATACTCATACTCATACTCATACTCATACTCATACTCATACTCATACTCATACTCATACTCATACTCATACTTATACTCATACTCATACTCATACTCATACTCATGCTCATACTCATACTCACATTCACACTCAGATTCATACTCATACTCATACGCATACGCATGCTCATGCTCATGCTCATGCTCATGCTCATGCTCATGCTCATACTCATACTCATACTCATACTCATACGCATGCTCATGCTCATGCTCATGCTCATGCTCATGCTCATGCTCATACTCATACGCATGCTCATGCTCATGCTCATGCTCATACTCATACTCATAATCATAATCATACTCATACTTATATCCATACTCATACTCATATTCATACTCATACACATACACATACTCATACTCATACTCACATTCACCTCATACTCGTACTCATACTCATACTCATACACATACTCATACACATACTCATACTCATACTCATGCTCATACTCATACTCATACTCATACTCACACTCATACTCATACTCATACTCATACTCATACTCATACTCATACTTACACTCATACTCCTACTCATACTCATACGCATACTCATACTCATACTCATTCTCATACTCATACTCATACTCATACGCATGCTCATGCTCATACACATACTCATACACATACACATACTCATACTCATACTCGTACTCATACTCATACTCATACTCATACTCATACTCATACTCATACTCATACTCATACTCATACTTACACTCATACTCCTACTCATACTCATACGCATACTCATACTCATACTCATACTCATACTCATACTCATACTCATACTCATACTCATACTCACACTCACACTCATACTCATACTCTCATTCACACTCACACTCATACTCATACAGATACGCATACTCATACTCACACTCATACTCATACTTACACTCATACTCCTACTCATACTCATACGCATATTCATACTCATACTCATACTCATACTCATACGCATGCTCATGCTCATACACATACTCATACACATACACATACTCATACTCATACTCATACTCATACTTACACTCATACTCCTACTCATACTCATACGCATACTCATACTCATACTCATACTCATACTCATACTCATACTCGTACTCATACTCATACTCATACTCACACTCACACTCATACTCATACTCTCATTCACACTCACACTCATACTCATACAGATACGCATACTCATACTCACACTCATACTCATACATATACGCATACTCATACTCACACTCATAATCATACTCATAATCATACTCATACTCATACTCATACTCATACGCATGCTCATGCTCATGCTCATGCTCATGCTCATGCTCATGCTCATACTCATACGCATGCTCATGCTCATGCTCATACTCATACTCATAATCATAATCATACTCATACTTATATCCATACTCATACTCATATTCATACTCATACACATACACATACTCATACTCATACTCACATTCACCTCATACTCGTACTCATACTCATACTCATACACATACTCATACACATACTCATACACATACTCATACTCATACTCATACTCGCATTCACACTCACATTCATACTCATACACATACGCATACTCATACTCATACTCATACTCATACTCACACTCATACTCATACTCATGCTCATACTCATACGCATGCTCATGCTCATGCTCATACTCATACTCATACTCGAACTCATACTCATACTCATACTCATACTCATACTCATACTCATACTCATACTCATACTTACACTCATACTCCTACTCATACTCATACGCATACTCATACTCATACTCATACTCATACTCATACTCATACTCATACTCATGCTCATACTCATACTCATACTCATACTCACACTCATACTCATACTCATACTCATACTCATACTCATACTCATACTCATACTTACACTCATACTCCTACTCATACTCATACGCATACTCATACTCATACTCATACTCATACTCATACTCATACTCATACGCATGCTCATGCTCATACACATACTCATACACATACATATACTCATACTCATACTCGTACTCATACTCATACTCATACTCATACTCATACTCATACTCATACTCATACTCATACTTACACTCATACTCCTACTCATACTCATACGCATACTCATACTCATACTCATACTCATACTCATACTCATACTCATACTCATACTCATACTCACACTCACACTCATACTCATACTCTCATTCACACTCACACTCATACTCATACAGATACGCATACTCATACTCACACTCATACTCATACTTACACTCATACTCCTACTCATACTCATACGCATACTCATACTCATACTCATACTTACACTCATACTCCTACTCATACTCATACGCATACTCATACTCAAACTCATACTCATACTCATACTCATACTCATACTCATACTCATACTCACACTCACACTCATACTCATACTCTCATTCACACTCACACTCATACTCATACATATACGCATACTCATACTCACACTCATACTCATACTTACACTCATACTCCTACTCATACTCATACGCATACTCATACTCATACTCATACTCATACTCATACGCATGCTCATGCTCATACACATACTCATACACATACACATACTCATACTCATACTCGTACTCATACTCATACTCATACTCATACTCATACTCATACTCATACTCATACTCATACTCATACTCATACTCATACTCATACTCATACTCATACTCATACTTACACTCATACTCCTACCCATACTCATACGCATACTCATACTCATACTCATACTCATACTCATACTCATACTCATACTCATACTCATACTCATACTCATACTCATACTCATACTCACACTCACACTCATACTCATACTCTCATTCACACTCACACTCATACTCATACAGATACGCATACTCATACTCACACTCATACTCATACATATACGCATACTCATACTCACACTCATAACCATACTCATAATCATACTCATACTCATACTCATACTCATACTCATACACATACGCATGCTCATGCTCATGCTCATGCTCATGCTCATGCTCATACTCATACTGACACTCGCACTCATACTCATACTCATACTCATACTCATACTCATACTCATACTCATACTCATACTCATACTCATACTCATACTCATACTCATACTCATACTCATACTCATACTCATACTCATACTCATACTCATACTCATACTCATACTCATACTCATACTCATACTCATACTTATACTCATACTCATACTCATACTCATACTCATGCTCATACTCATACTCACATTCACACTCAGATTCATACTCATACTCATACGCATACGCATGCTCATGCTCATGCTCATGCTCATACTCATACTCATACTCATACTCATACGCATGCTCATGCTCATGCTCATGCTCATGCTCATGCTCATGCTCATACTCATACGCATGCTCATGCTCATGCTCATGCTCATACTCATACTCATAATCATAATCATACTCATACTTATATCCATACTCATACTCATATTCATACTCATACACATACACATACTCATACTCATACTCACATTCACCTCATACTCGTACTCATACTCATACTCATACACATACTCATACACATACTCATACTCATACTCATGCTCATACTCATACTCATACTCATACTCACACTCATACTCATACTCATACTCATACTCATACTCATACTCATACTTACACTCATACTCCTACTCATACTCATACGCATACTCATACTCATACTCATTCTCATACTCATACTCATACTCATACGCATGCTCATGCTCATACACATACTCATACACATACACATACTCATACTCATACTCGTACTCATACTCATACTCATACTCATACTCATACTCATACTCATACTCATACTCATTCTTACACTCATACTCCTACTCATACTCATACGCATACTCATACTCATACTCATACTCATACTCATACTCATACTCATACTCATACTCATACTCATACTCACACTCACACTCATACTCATACTCTCATTCACACTCACACTCATACTCATACAGATACGCATACTCATACTCACACTCATACTCATACTTACACTCATACTCCTACTCATACTCATACGCATATTCATACTCATACTCATACTCATACTCATACTCATACGCATGCTCATGCTCATACACATACTCATACACATACACATACTCATACTCATACTCACACTCATAATCATACTCATAATCATACTCATACTCATACTCATACTCATACTCATACTCATACTCATACTCATACTCATACTCATACTCATACTCATACTTACACTCATACTCCTACTCATACTCATACGCATACTCATACTCATACTCATACTCATACTCATACTCATACTCATGCTCATACTCATACTCATACTCATACTCACACTCATACTCATACTCATACTCATACTCATACTCATACTTACACTCATACTCCTACTCATACTCATACCCATACTCATACTCATACTCATACTCATACTCATACTCATACTCATACTCATACTCATACTCATACTCATACTCATGCTCATACACATACTCATACACATACACATACTCATACTCATACTCATACTCATACTCATACTCATACACATACGCATGCACATGCTCATGCTCATGCTCATGCTCATGCTCATACTGACACTCGCACTCATACTCATACTCATACTCATACTCATAGTCACACTCACACTCACACTCATACTCATACTCATACTCATACTCATACGCATACTCATACTCATACTCATACTCATACTCATACTCATAGTCATACTCATACTTGCACTCATACTCCTACTCATACTCATACGCATACTCATACTCATACTTATACGCATATTCTTACTCGTACTCATACTCATACTCATACTCATACTCACACTCATACTCATACTCATACTCATACTCATACTCATACTCTCATTCACACTCACACTCATACTCATACAGATACGCATACTCATACTCACACTCATACTCATACATATACGCATACTCATACTCACACTCATAATCATACTCATAATCATACTCATACTCATACTCATACTCATACTCATACTCATACTCATACGCATGCTCATGCTCATACACATACTCATACACATACTCATACTCATACTCATACTCGTACTCATACTCATACGCATGCTCATGCTCATACACATACTCATACACATACTCATACTCATACTCATACTCGTACTCATACTCATACTCATACTCATACTCATACTCATACTCATACTCATACTCTCATTCACACTCACACTCATACTCATACAGATACGCATACTCATACTCACACTCATACTCATACATATACGCATACTCATACTCACACTCATAATCATACTCATACTCATACTCATACTCATACTCATAGTCATACTCATACTTGCACTCATACTCCTACTCATACTCATACGCATACTCATACTCATACGCATACTCATACTCACACTCATACTCATACATATACGCATACTCATACTCACACTCATAACCATACTCATAATCATACTCATACTCATACTCATGCTCATACTCATACTCACATTCACACTCAGATTCATACTCATACTCATACGCATACGCATGCTCATGCTCATGCTCATGCTCATGCTCATGCTCATGCTCATACTCATACTCATACTCATACTCATACGCATGCTCATGCTCATGCTCATGCTCATGCTCATGCTCATGCTCATACTCATACGCATGCTCATGCTCATGCTCATGCTCATACTCATACTCATAATCATAATCATACTCATACTTATATCCATACTCATACTCATATTCATACTCATACACATACACATACTCATACTCATACTCACATTCACCTCATACTCGTACTCATACTCATACTCATACACATACTCATACACATACTCATACTCATACTCATGCTCATACTCATACTCATACTCATACTCACACTCATACTCATACTCATACTCATACTCATACTCATACTCATACTTACACTCATACTCCTACTCATACTCATACGCATACTCATACTCATACTCATACTCATTCTCATACTCATACTCATACTCATACGCATGCTCATGCTCATACACATACTCATACACATACACATACTCATACTCATACTCATACTCATACTCATTCTTACACTCATACTCCTACTCATACTCATACGCATACTCATACTCATACTCATACTCATACTCATACTCATACTCATACTCATACTCATACTCATACTCATACTCACACTCACACTCATACTCATACTCTCATTCACACTCACACTCATACTCATACAGATACGCATACTCATACTCACACTCATACTCATACTTACACTCATACTCCTACTCATACTCATACGCATATTCATACTCATACTCATACTCATACTCATACTCATACGCATGCTCATGCTCATACACATACTCATACACATACACATACTCATACTCATACTCACACTCATAATCATACTCATAATCATACTCATACTCATACTCATACTCATACTCATAGTCACACTCACACTCACACTCATACTCATACTCATACTCATACTCATACGCATACTCATACTCATACTCATACTCATACTCATACTCATACTCATACTCATACTCATAGTCATACTCATACTTGCACTCATACTCCCACTCATACTCATACGCATACTCATACTCATACTTATACGCATATTCGTACTCGTACTCATACTCATACTCATACTCATACTCACACTCATACTCATACTCATACTCATACTCATACTCATACTCTCATTCACACTCACACTCATACTCATACAGATACGCATACTCATACTCACACTCATACTCATACATATACGCATACTCATACTCACACTCATAATCATACTCATAATCATACTCATACTCATACTCATACTCATACTCATACTCATACTCATACGCATGCTCATGCTCATACACATACTCATACACATACTCATACTCATACTCATACTCGTACTCATACTCATACGCATGCTCATGCTCATACACATACTCATACACATACTCATACTCATACTCATACTCGTACTCATACTCATACTCATACTCATACTCATACTCATACTCATACTTACACTCATACTCCTACTCATACTCATACACATACGCATGCTTATACTCATACTCATACTCATACTCACACTCACACTCATACTCATACTCTCATTCACACTCACACTCATACTCATACAGATACGCATACTCATACTCACACTCATACTCATACATATACGCATACTCATACTCACACTCATAATCATACTCATAATCATACTCATACTCATACTCATACTCATACTCATACTCATACTCATACTCATACTCATACTCATACTCATACTCATACTCATACTCATACTCATACTCATACTTATACGCATATTCGTACTCGTACTCATACTCATACTCATACTCATACTCACACTCATACTCATACTCATACTCATACTCATACTCATACTCTCATTCACACTCACACTCATACTCATACAGATACGCATACTCATACTCACACTCATACTCATACATATACGCATACTCATACTCACACTCATAATCATACTCATAATCATACTCATACTCATACTCATACTCATACTCATACTCATACTCATACGCATGCTCATGCTCATACACATACTCATACACATACTCATACTCATACTCATACTCGTACTCATACTCATACTCATACGCATGCTCATGCTCATACACATACTCATACACATACTCATACTCATACTCATACTCGTACTCATACTCATACTCATACTCATACTCATACTCATACTCATACTTACACTCATACTCCTACTCATACTCATACACATACGCATGCTTATACTCATACTCATACTCATACTCACACTCACACTCATACTCATACTCCCATTCACACTCACACTCATACTCATACAGATACGCATACTCATACTCACACTCATACTCATACAAATACGCATACTCATACTCACACTCATAATCATACTCATAATCATACTCATACTCATACTCATACTCATACTCATACTCATACTCATACTCATACTCATACTCATACTCATACTTACACTCATACTCCTACTCATACTCATACGCATACTCATACTCATACTCATACTCATACTCATACTCATACTCATGCTCATACTCATACTCATACTCATACTCACACTCATACTCATACTCATACTCATACTCATACTCATACTTACACTCATACTCCTACTCATACTCATACCCATACTCATACTCATACTCATACTCATACTCATACTCATACTCATACTCATACTCATACTCATACTCATACTCATACTCATACTCATACTCATAGTCATACTCATACTCATACTCATACTCATACTCATACGCATGCTTATACTCATACTCATACTCACACTCACGCTCATACTCATACTCTCATTCACACTCACACTCATACTCATACAGATACGCATACTCATACTCACACTCATTCTCATACATATACGCATACTCATACTCACACTCATAATCATACTCATAATCATACTCATACTCATACTCATACTCATACTCATACTCATACACATACGCATGCACATGCTCATGCTCATGCTCATGCTCATGCTCATACTGACACTCGCACTCATACTCATACTCATACTCATACTCATAGTCACACTCACACTCACACTCATACTCATACTCATACTCATACTCATACGCATACTCATACTCATACTCATACTCATACTCATACTCATACTCATACTCATACTCATACTCATAGTCATACTCATACTTGCACTCATACTCCTACTCATACTCATACGCATACTCATACTCATACTTATACGCATATTCGTACTCGTACTCATACTCATACTCATACTCATACTCACACTCATACTCATACTCATACTCATACTCATACTCATACTCTCATTCACACTCACACTCATACTCATACAGATACGCATACTCATACTCACACTCATACTCATACATATACGCATACTCATACTCACACTCATAATCATACTCATAATCATACTCATACTCATACTCATACTCATACTCATACTCATACGCATGCTCATGCTCATACACATACTCATACACATACTCATACTCATACTCATACTCGTACTCATACTCATACGCATGCTCATGCTCATACACATACTCATACACATACTCATACTCATACTCATACACGTACTCATACTCATACTCATACTCATACTCATACTCATACTCATACTTACACTCATACTCCTACTCATACTCATACACATACGCATGCTTATACTCATACTCATACTCATACTCACACTCACACTCATACTCATACTCTCATTCACACTCACACTCATACTCATACAGATACGCATACTCATACTCACACTCATACTCATACATATACGCATACTCATACTCACACTCATAATCATACTCATACTCATACTCATACTCATACTCATACTCATACTCATACTCATACTCATACTCATACTCATACTTACACTCATACTCCTACCCATACTCATACGCATACTCATACTCATACTCATACTCATACTCATACTCATACTCATACTCATACTCATACTCATACTCATACTCACACTCACACTCATACTCATACTCTCATTCACACTCACACTCATACTCATACAGATACGCATACTCATACTCACACTCATACTCATACATATACGCATACTCATACTCACACTCATAACCATACTCATAATCATACTCATACTCATACTCATACTCATACTCATACACATACGCATGCTCATGCTCATGCTCATGCTCATGCTCATGCTCATACTCATACTGACACTCGCAATCATACTCATACTCATACTCATACTCATACTCATACTCATACTCATACTCATACTCATACTCATACTCATACTCATACTCATACTCATACTCATACTCATACTCATACTCATACTCATACTCATACTCATACTCATACTCATACTCATACTCATACTCATACTCATACTTATACTCATACTCATACTCATACTCATACTCATGCTCATACTCATACTCACATTCACACTCAGATTCATACTCATACTCATACGCATACGCATGCTCATGCTCATGCTCATGCTCATGCTCATGCTCATGCTCATACTCATACTCATACTCATACTCATACGCATGCTCATGCTCATGCTCATGCTCATGCTCATGCTCATGCTCATACTCATACGCATGCTCATGCTCATGCTCATGCTCATACTCATACTCATAATCATAATCATACTCATACTTATATCCATACTCATACTCATATTCATACTCATACACATACACATACTCATACTCATACTCACATTCACCTCATACTCGTACTCATACTCATACTCATACACATACTCATACACATACTCATACTCATACTCATGCTCATACTCATACTCATACTCATACTCACACTCATACTCATACTCATACTCATACTCATACTCATACTCATACTTACACTCATACTCCTACTCATACTCATACGCATACTCATACTCATACTCATTCTCATACTCATACTCATACTCATACGCATGCTCATGCTCATACACATACTCATACACATACACATACTCATACTCATACTCGTACTCATACTCATACTCATACTCATACTCATACTCATACTCATACTCATACTCATACTCATACTTACACTCATACTCCTACTCATACTCATACGCATACTCATACTCATACTCATACTCATACTCATACTCATACTCATACTCATACTCATACTCACACTCACACTCATACTCATACTCTCATTCACACTCACACTCATACTCATACAGATACGCATACTCATACTCACACTCATACTCATACTTACACTCATACTCCTACTCATACTCATACGCATATTCATACTCATACTCATACTCATACTCATACGCATGCTCATGCTCATACACATACTCATACACATACACATACTCATACTCATACTCATACTCATACTTACACTCATACTCCTACTCATACTCATACGCATACTCATACTCATACTCATACTCATACTCATACTCATACTCGTACTCATACTCATACTCATACTCACACTCACACTCATACTCATACTCTCATTCACACTCACACTCATACTCATACAGATACGCATACTCATACTCACACTCATACTCATACATATACGCATACTCATACTCACACTCATAATCATACTCATAATCATACTCATACTCATACTCATACTCATACGCATGCTCATGCTCATGCTCATGCTCATGCTCATGCTCATGCTCATACTCATACGCATGCTCATGCTCATGCTCATACTCATACTCATAATCATAATCATACTCATACTTATATCCATACTCATACTCATATTCATACTCATACACATACACATACTCATACTCATACTCACATTCACCTCATACTCGTACTCATACTCATACTCATACACATACTCATACACATACTCATACACATACTCATACTCATACTCATACTCGCATTCACACTCACATTCATACTCATACACATACGCATACTCATACTCATACTCATACTCATACTCACACTCATACTCATACTCATGCTCATACTCATACGCATGCTCATGCTCATGCTCATACTCATACTCATACTCGAACTCATACTCATACTCATACTCATACTCATACTCATACTCATACTCATACTTACACTCATACTCCTACTCATACTCATACGCATACTCATACTCATACTCATACTCATACTCATACTCATACTCATACTCATGCTCATACTCATACTCATACTCATACTCACACTCATACTCATACTCATACTCATACTCATACTCATACTCATACTCATACTTACACTCATACTCCTACTCATACTCATACGCATACTCATACTCATACTCATACTCATACTCATACTCATACTCATACGCATGCTCATGCTCATACACATACTCATACACATACATATACTCATACTCATACTCGTACTCATACTCATACTCATACTCATACTCATACTCATACTCATACTCATACTCATACTCATACTCATACTCTCATTCACACTCACACTCATACTCATACAGATACGCATACTCATACTCACACTCATACTCATACATATACGCATACTCATACTCACACTCATAATCATACTCATAATCATACTCATACTCATACTCATACTCATACTCATACTCATACTCATACGCATGCTCATGCTCATACACATACTCATACACATACTCATACTCATACTCATACTCGTACTCATACTCATACTCATACGCATGCTCATGCTCATACACATACTCATACACATACTCATACTCATACTCATACTCGTACTCATACTCATACTCATACTCATACTCATACTCATACTCATACTTACACTCATACTCCTACTCATACTCATACACATACGCATGCTTATACTCATACTCATACTCATACTCACACTCACACTCATACTCATACTCCCATTCACACTCACACTCATACTCATACAGATACGCATACTCATACTCACACTCATACTCATACAAATACGCATACTCATACTCACACTCATAATCATACTCATACTCATACTCATACTCATACTCATACTCATACTCATACTCATACTCATACTCATACTCATACTCATACTTACACTCATACTCCTACTCATACTCATACGCATACTCATACTCATACTCATACTCATACTCATACTCATACTCATGCTCATACTCATACTCATACTCATACTCACACTCATACTCATACTCATACTCATACTCATACTCATACTTACACTCATACTCCTACTCATACTCATACCCATACTCATACTCATACTCATACTCATACTCATACTCATACTCATACTCATACTCATACTCATACTCATACTCATACTCATACTCATACTCATACTCATAGTCATACTCATACTCATACTCATACTCATACTCATACGCATGCTTATACTCATACTCATACTCACACTCACGCTCATACTCATACTCTCATTCACACTCACACTCATACTCATACAGATACGCATACTCATACTCACACTCATTCTCATACATATACGCATACTCATACTCACACTCATAATCATACTCATAATCATACTCATACTCATACTCATACTCATACTCATACTCATACACATACGCATGCACATGCTCATGCTCATGCTCATGCTCATGCTCATACTGACACTCGCACTCATACTCATACTCATACTCATACTCATAGTCACACTCACACTCACACTCATACTCATACTCATACTCATACTCATACGCATACTCATACTCATACTCATACTCATACTCATACTCATACTCATACTCATACTCATACTCATAGTCATACTCATACTTGCACTCATACTCCTACTCATACTCATACGCATACTCATACTCATACTTATACGCATATTCGTACTCGTACTCATACTCATACTCATACTCATACTCACACTCATACTCATACTCATACTCATACTCATACTCATACTCTCATTCACACTCACACTCATACTCATACAGATACGCATACTCATACTCACACTCATACTCATACATATACGCATACTCATACTCACACTCATAATCATACTCATAATCATACTCATACTCATACTCATACTCATACTCATACTCATACGCATGCTCATGCTCATACACATACTCATACACATACTCATACTCATACTCATACTCGTACTCATACTCATACGCATGCTCATGCTCATACACATACTCATACACATACTCATACTCATACTCATACACGTACTCATACTCATACTCATACTCATACTCATACTCATACTCATACTTACACTCATACTCCTACTCATACTCATACACATACGCATGCTTATACTCATACTCATACTCATACTCACACTCACACTCATACTCATACTCTCATTCACACTCACACTCATACTCATACAGATACGCATACTCATACTCACACTCATACTCATACATATACGCATACTCATACTCACACTCATAATCATACTCATACTCATACTCATACTCATACTCATACTCATACTCATACTCATACTCATACTCATACTCATACTTACACTCATACTCCTACCCATACTCATACGCATACTCATACTCATACTCATACTCATACTCATACTCATACTCATACTCATACTCATACTCATACTCATACTCACACTCACATTCATACTCATACTCTCATTCACACTCACACTCATACTCATACAGATACGCATACTCATACTCACACTCATACTCATACATATACGCATACTCATACTCACACTCATAACCATACTCATAATCATACTCATACTCATACTCATACTCATACTCATACACATACGCATGCTCATGCTCATGCTCATGCTCATGCTCATGCTCATACTCATACTGACACTCGCAATCATACTCATACTCATACTCATACTCATACTCATACTCATACTCATACTCATACTCATACTCATACTCATACTCATACTCATACTCATACTCATACTCATACTCATACTCATACTCATACTCATACTCATACTCATACTCATACTCATACTCATACTCATACTCATACTTATACTCATACTCATACTCATACTCATACTCATGCTCATACTCATACTCACATTCACACTCAGATTCATACTCATACTCATACGCATACGCATGCTCATGCTCATGCTCATGCTCATGCTCATGCTCATGCTCATACTCATACTCATACTCATACTCATACGCATGCTCATGCTCATGCTCATGCTCATGCTCATGCTCATGCTCATACTCATACGCATGCTCATGCTCATGCTCATGCTCATACTCATACTCATAATCATAATCATACTCATACTTATATCCATACTCATACTCATATTCATACTCATACACATACACATACTCATACTCATACTCACATTCACCTCATACTCGTACTCATACTCATACTCATACACATACTCATACACATACTCATACTCATACTCATGCTCATACTCATACTCATACTCATACTCACACTCATACTCATACTCATACTCATACTCATACTCATACTCATACTTACACTCATACTCCTACTCATACTCATACGCATACTCATACTCATACTCATTCTCATACTCATACTCATACTCATACGCATGCTCATGCTCATACACATACTCATACACATACACATACTCATACTCATACTCGTACTCATACTCATACTCATACTCATACTCATACTCATACTCATACTCATACTCATACTCATACTTACACTCATACTCCTACTCATACTCATACGCATACTCATACTCATACTCATACTCATACTCATACTCATACTCATACTCATACTCATACTCACACTCACACTCATACTCATACTCTCATTCACACTCACACTCATACTCATACAGATACGCATACTCATACTCACACTCATACTCATACTTACACTCATACTCCTACTCATACTCATACGCATATTCATACTCATACTCATACTCATACTCATACGCATGCTCATGCTCATACACATACTCATACACATACACATACTCATACTCATACTCATACTCATACTTACACTCATACTCCTACTCATACTCATACGCATACTCATACTCATACTCATACTCATACTCATACTCATACTCGTACTCATACTCATACTCATACTCACACTCATACTCATACTCTCATTCACACTCACACTCATACTCATACAGATACGCATACTCATACTCACACTCATACTCATACATATACGCATACTCATACTCACACTCATAATCATACTCATAATCATACTCATACTCATACTCATACTCATACGCATGCTCATGCTCATGCTCATGCTCATGCTCATGCTCATGCTCATACTCATACGCATGCTCATGCTCATGCTCATACTCATACTCATAATCATAATCATACTCATACTTATATCCATACTCATACTCATATTCATACTCATACACATACACATACTCATACTCATACTCACATTCACCTCATACTCGTACTCATACTCATACTCATACACATACTCATACACATACTCATACACATACTCATACTCATACTCATACTCGCATTCACACTCACATTCATACTCATACACATACGCATACTCATACTCATACTCATACTCATACTCACACTCATACTCATACTCATGCTCATACTCATACGCATGCTCATGCTCATGCTCATACTCATACTCATACTCGAACTCATACTCATACTCATACTCATACTCATACTCATACTCATACTCATACTTACACTCATACTCCTACTCATACTCATACGCATACTCATACTCATACTCATACTCATACTCATACTCATACTCATACTCATGCTCATACTCATACTCATACTCATACTCACACTCATACTCATACTCATACTCATACTCATACTCATACTCATACTCATACTTACACTCATACTCCTACTCATACTCATACGCATACTCATACTCATACTCATACTGATACTCATACTCATACTCATACGCATGCTCATGCTCATACACATACTCATACACATACATATACTCATACTCATACTCGTACTCATACTCATACTCATACTCATACTCATACTCATACTCATACTCATACTCATACTTACACTCATACTCCTACTCATACTCATACGCATACTCATACTCATACTCATACTCATACTCATACTCATACTCATACTCATACTCATACTCACACTCACACTCATACTCATACTCTCATTCACACTCACACTCATACTCATACAGATACGCATACTCATACTCACACTCATACTCATACTTACACTCATACTCCTACTCATACTCATACGCATACTCATACTCATACTCATACTTACACTCATACTCCTACTCATACTCATACGCATACTCATACTCAAACTCATACTCATACTCATACTCATACTCATACTCATACTCATACTCACACTCACACTCATACTCATACTCTCATTCACACTCACACTCATACTCATACATATACGCATACTCATACTCACACTCATACTCATACTTACACTCATACTCCTACTCATACTCATACGCATACTCATACTCATACTCATACTCATACTCATACGCATGCTCATGCTCATACACATACTCATACACATACACATACTCATACTCATACTCGTACTCATACTCATACTCATACTCATACTCATACTCATACTCATACTCATACTCATACTCATACTCATACTCATACTCATACTCATACTCATACTCATACTTACACTCATACTCCTACCCATACTCATACGCATACTCATACTCATACTCATACTCATACTCATACTCATACTCATACTCATACTCATACTCATACTCATACTCATACTCATACTCACACTCACACTCATACTCATACTCTCATTCACACTCACACTCATACTCATACAGATACGCATACTCATACTCACACTCATACTCATACATATACGCATACTCATACTCACACTCATAACCATACTCATAATCATACTCATACTCATACTCATACTCATACTCATACACATACGCATGCTCATGCTCATGCTCATGCTCATGCTCATGCTCATACTCATACTGACACTCGCACTCATACTCATACTCATACTCATACTCATACTCATACTCATACTCATACTCATACTCATACTCATACTCATACTCATACTCATACTCATACTCATACTCATACTCATACTCATACTCATACTCATACTCATACTCATACTCATACTCATACTCATACTCATACTCATACTTATACTCATACTCATACTCATACTCATACTCATGCTCATACTCATACTCACATTCACACTCAGATTCATACTCATACTCATACGCATACGCATGCTCATGCTCATGCTCATGCTCATACTCATACTCATACTCATACTCATACGCATGCTCATGCTCATGCTCATGCTCATGCTCATGCTCATGCTCATACTCATACGCATGCTCATGCTCATGCTCATGCTCATACTCATACTCATAATCATAATCATACTCATACTTATATCCATACTCATACTCATATTCATACTCATACACATACACATACTCATACTCATACTCACATTCACCTCATACTCGTACTCATACTCATACTCATACACATACTCATACACATACTCATACTCATACTCATGCTCATACTCATACTCATACTCATACTCACACTCATACTCATACTCATACTCATACTCATACTCATACTCATACTTACACTCATACTCCTACTCATACTCATACGCATACTCATACTCATACTCATTCTCATACTCATACTCATACTCATACGCATGCTCATGCTCATACACATACTCATACACATACACATACTCATACTCATACTCGTACTCATACTCATACTCATACTCATACTCATACTCATACTCATACTCATACTCATTCTTACACTCATACTCCTACTCATACTCATACGCATACTCATACTCATACTCATACTCATACTCATACTCATACTCATACTCATACTCATACTCATACTCACACTCACACTCATACTCATACTCTCATTCACACTCACACTCATACTCATACAGATACGCATACTCATACTCACACTCATACTCATACATACACTCATACTCCTACTCATACTCATACGCATATTCATACTCATACTCATACTCATACTCATACTCATACGCATGCTCATGCTCATACACATACTCATACACATACACATACTCATACTCATACTCACACTCATAATCATACTCATAATCATACTCATACTCATACTCATACTCATACTCATACTCATACTCATACTCATACTCATACTCATACTCATACTCATACTCATACTTACACTCATACTCATACTCATACTCATACTCATACTCATACTCATACTCATACTCATACTCATAGTCATACTCATACTCATACTCATACTCATACTCATACGCATGCTTATACTCATACTCATACTCACACTCACACTCATACTCATACTCTCATTCACACTCACACTCATACTCATACAGATACGCATACTCATACTCACACTCATACTCATACATATACGCATACTCATACTCACACTCATAATCATACTCATAATCATACTCATACTCATACTCATACACATACGCATGCACATGCTCATGCTCATGCTCATGCTCATGCTCATACTGACACTCGCACTCATACTCATACTCATACTCATACTCATAGTCACACTCACACTCACACTCATACTCATACTCATACTCATACTCATACGCATACTCATACTCATACTCATACTCATACTCATACTCATACTCATACTCATACTCATAGTCATACTCATACTTGCACTCATACTCCTACTCATACTCATACGCATACTCATACTCATACTTATACGCATATTCGTACTCGTACTCATACTCATACTCATACTCATACTCACACTCATACTCATACTCATACTCATACTCATACTCATACTCATACTCATACTCATAGTCATACTCATACTTGCACTCATACTCCTACTCATACTCATACGCATACTCATACTCATACTTATACGCATATTCGTACTCGTACTCATACTCATACTCATACTCATACTCACACTCATACTCATACTCATACTCATACTCATACTCATACTCTCATTCACACTCACACTCATACTCATACAGATACGCATACTCATACTCACACTCATACTCATACATATACGCATACTCATACTCACACTCATAATCATACTCATAATCATACTCATACTCATACTCATACTCATACTCATACTCATACTCATACGCATGCTCATGCTCATACACATACTCATACACATAATCATACTCATACTCATACTCGTACTCATACTCATACGCATGCTCATGCTCATACACATACTCATACACATACTCATACTCATACTCATACTCGTACTCATACTCATACTCATACTCATACTCATACTCATACTCATACTTACACTCATACTCCTACTCATACTCATACACATACGCATGCTTATACTCATACTCATACTCATACTCACACTCACACTCATACTCATACTCTCATTCACACTCACACTCATACTCATACAGATACGCATACTCATACTCACACTCATACTCATACATATACGCATACTCATACTCACACTCATAATCATACTCATAATCATACTCATACTCATACTCATACTCATACTCATACTCATACTCATACTCATACTCATACTTACACTCATACTCCTACTCATACTCATACGCATACTCATACTCATACTCATACTCATACTCATACTCATACTCATACTCATGCTCATACTCATACTCATACTCATACTCACACTCATACTCATACTCATACTCATACTCATACTCATACTCATACTCATACTTACACTCATACTCCTACTCATACTCATACGCATACTCATACTCATACTCATACTCATACTCATACGCATGCTCATGCTCATACACATACTCATACACATACACATACTCATACTCATACTCATACTCGTACTCATACTCATACTCATACTCATACTCATACTCATACTCATACTCATACTTACACTCATACTCCTACTCATACTCATACGCATACTCATACTCATACTCATACTCATACTCATACTCATACTCATACTCATACTCATACTCATACTCACACTCACACTCATACTCATACTCTCATTCACACTCACACTCATACTCATACATATACGCATACTCATACTCACACTCATACTCATACTTACACTCATACTCCTACTCATACTCATACGCATACTCATACTCATACTCATACTCATACTCATACGCATGCTCATGCTCATACACATACTCATACACATACACATACTCATACTCATACTCGTACTCATATTCATACTCATACTCATACTCATACTCATACTCATACTCATACTCATACTCATACTCATACTCATACTCATACTTACACTCATACTCCTACTCATACTCATACGCATACTCATACTCATACTCATACTCATACTCATACTCATACTCATACTCATACTCATACTCATACTCACACTCACACTCATACTCATACTCTCATTCACACTCACACTCATACTCATACAGATACGCATACTCATACTCACACTCATACTCATACATATACGCATACTCATACTCACACTCATAATCATACTCATAATCATACTCATACTCATACTCATACTCATACGCATGCTCATGCTCATGCTCATGCTCATGCTCATGCTCATGCTCATACTCATACGCATGCTCATGCTCATGCTCATACTCATACTCATAATCATAATCATACTCATACTTATATCCATACTCATACTCATATTCATACTCATACACATACGCATGCTTATACTCATACTCATACTCATACTCACACTCACACTCATACTCATACTCTCATTCACACTCACACTCATACTCATACAGATACGCATACTCATACTCACACTCATACTCATACATATACGCATACTCATACTCACACTCATAATCATACTCATAATCATACTCATACTCATACTCATACTCATACTCATACTCATACTCATACTCATACTCATACTCATACTCATACTCATACTCATACTCGTACTCATATTCATACTCATACTCATACTCATACTCATACTCATACTCATACTCATACTCATACTCATACTCATACTCATACTTACACTCATACTCCTACTCATACTCATACGCATACTCATACTCATACTCATACTCATACTCATACTCATACTCATACTCATACTCATACTCATACTCACACTCACACTCATACTCATACTCTCATTCACACTCACACTCATACTCATACAGATACGCATACTCATACTCACACTCATACTCATACATATACGCATACTCATACTCACACTCATAATCATACTCATAATCATACTCATACTCATACTCATACTCATACGCATGCTCATGCTCATGCTCATGCTCATGCTCATGCTCATGCTCATACTCATACGCATGCTCATGCTCATGCTCATACTCATACTCATAATCATAATCATACTCATACTTATATCCATACTCATACTCATATTCATACTCATACACATACGCATGCTTATACTCATACTCATACTCATACTCACACTCACACTCATACTCATACTCTCATTCACACTCACACTCATACTCATACAGATACGCATACTCATACTCACACTCATACTCATACATATACGCATACTCATACTCACACTCATAATCATACTCATAATCATACTCATACTCATACTCATACTCATACTCATACTCATACTCATACTCATACTCATACTCATACTCATACTCATACTCATACTCATACTCATACTCATACTTATACGCATATTCGTACTCGTACTCATACTCATACTCATACTCATACTCACACTCATACTCATACTCATACTCATACTCATACTCATACTCTCATTCACACTCACACTCATACTCATACAGATACGCATACTCATACTCACACTCATACTCATACATATACGCATACTCATACTCACACTCATAATCATACTCATAATCATACTCATACTCATACTCATACTCATACTCATACGCATGCTCATGCTCATACACATACTCATACACATACTCATACTCATACTCATACTCGTACTCATACTCATACTCATACGCATGCTCATGCTCATACACATACTCATACACATACTCATACTCATACTCATACTCGTACTCATACTCATACTCATACTCATACTCATATTCATACTTACACTCATACTCCTACTCATACTCATACACATACGCATGCTTATACTCATACTCATACTCATACTCACACTCACACTCATACTCATACTCTCATTCACACTCACACTCATACTCATACAGATACGCATACTCATACTCACACTCATACTCATACAAATACGCATACTCATACTCACACTCATAATCATACTCATAATCATACTCATACTCATACTCATACTCATACTCATACTCATACTCATACTCATACTCATACTCATACTCATACTTACACTCATACTCCTACTCATACTCATACGCATACTCATACTCATACTCATACTCATACTCATACTCATACTCATGCTCATACTCATACTCATACTCATACTCACACTCATACTCATACTCATACTCATACTCATACTCATACTTACACTCATACTCCTACTCATACTCATACCCATACTCATACTCATACTCATACTCATACTCATACTCATACTCATACTCATACTCATACTCATACTCATACTCATACTCATACTCATACTCATAGTCATACTCATACTCATACTCATACTCATACTCATACGCATGCTTATACTCATACTCATACTCACACTCACACTCATACTCATAATCTCATTCACACTCACACTCATACTCATACAGATACGCATACTCATACTCACACTCATACTCATACATATACGCATACTCATACTCACACTCATAATCATACTCATAATCATACTCATACTCATACTCATACTCATACTCATACTCATACACATACGCATGCACATGCTCATGCTCATGCTCATGCTCATGCTCATACTGACACTCGCACTCATACTCATACTCATACTCATACTCATAGTCACACTCACACTCACACTCATACTCATACTCATACTCATACGCATACTCATACTCATACTCATACTCATACTCATACTCATACTCATACTCATAGTCATACTCATACTTGCACTCATACTCCTACTCATACTCATACGCATACTCATACTCATACTTATACGCATATTCGTACTCGTACTCATACTCATACTCATACTCATACTCACACTCATACTCATACTCATACTCATACTCATACTCTCATTCACACTCACACTCATACTCATACAGATACGCATACTCATACTCACACTCATACTCATACATATACGCATACTCATACTCACACTCATAATCATACTCATAATCATACTCATACTCATACTCATACTCATACTCATACTCATACGCATGCTCATGCTCATACACATACTCATACACATACTCATACTCATACTCATACTCGTACTCATACTCATACGCATGCTCATGCTCATACACATACTCATACACATACTCATACTCATACTCATACTCGTACTCATACTCATACTCATACTCATACTCATACTCATACTCATACTTACACTCATACTCCTACTCATACTCATACACATACGCATGCTTATACTCATACTCATACTCATACTCACACTCACACTCATACTCATACTCTCATTCACACTCACACTCATACTCATACAGATACGCATACTCATACTCACACTCATACTCATACATATACGCATACTCATACTCACACTCATAATCATACTCATAATCATACTCATACTCATACTCATACTCATACTCATACTCATACTCATACTCATACTCATACTCATACTTACACTCATACTCCTACTCATACTCATACGCATACTCATACTCATACTCATACTCATACTCATACTCATACTCATACTCATACTCATGCTCATACTCATACTCATACTCACACTCATACTCATACTCATACTCATACTCATACTCATACTCATACTCATACTCATACTTACACTCATACTCCTACTCATACTCATACGCATACTCATACTCATACTCATACTCATACTCATACGCATGCTCATGCTCATACACATACTCATACACATACACATACTCATACTCATACTCATACTCGTACTCATACTCATACTCATACTCATACTCATACTCATACTCATACTCATACTTACACTCATACTCATACTCATACTCATACGCATACTCATACTCATACTCATACTCATACTCATACTCATACTCATACTCATACTCATACTCATACTCACACTCACACTCATACTCATACTCTCATTCACACTCACACTCATACTCATACATATACGCATACTCATACTCACACTCATACTCATACTTACACTCATACTCCTACTCATACTCATACGCATACTCATACTCATACTCATACTCATACTCATACGCATGCTCATGCTCATACACATACTCATACACATACACATACTCATACTCATACTCGTACTCATATTCATACTCATACTCATACTCATACTCATACTCATACTCATACTCATACTCATACTCATACTCATACTCATACTTACACTCATACTCCTACTCATACTCATACGCATACTCATACTCATACTCATACTCATACTCATACTCATACTCATACTCATACTCATACTCATACTCACACTCACACTCATACTCATACTCTCATTCACACTCACACTCATACTCATACAGATACGCATACTCATACTCACACTCATACTCATACATATACGCATACTCATACTCACACTCATAATCATACTCATAATCATACTCATACTCATACTCATACTCATACGCATGCTCATGCTCATGCTCATGCTCATGCTCATGCTCATGCTCATACTCATACGCATGCTCATGCTCATGCTCATACTCATACTCATAATCATAATCATACTCATACTTATATCCATACTCATATTCATATTCATACTCATACACATACACATACTCATACTCATACTCACATTCACCTCATACTCGTACTCATACTCATACTCATACACATACTCATACACATACTCATACACATACTCATACTCATACTCATACTCGCATTCACACTCACATTCATACTCATACACATACGCATACTCATACTCATACTCATACTCATACTCACACTCATACTCATACTCATGCTCATACTCATACGCATGCTCATGCTCATGCTCATACTCATACTCATACTCGAACTCATACTCATACTCATACTCATACTCATACTCATACTCATACTCATACTTACACTCATACTCCTACTCATACTCATACGCATACTCATACTCATACTCATACTCATACTCATACTCATGCTCATACTCATACTCATACTCATACTCACACTCATACTCATACTCATACTCATACTCATACTCATACTCATACTCATACTTACACTCATACTCCTACTCATACTCATACGCATACTCATACTCATACTCATACTCATACTCATACTCATACGCATGCTCATGCTCATACACGTACTCATACACATACATATACTCATACTCATACTCGTACTCATACTCATACTCATACTCATACTCATACTCATACTCATACTCATACTCATACTTACACTCATACTCCTACTCATACTCATACGCATACTCATACTCATACTCATACTCATACTCATACTCATACTCATACTCATACTCATACTCACACTCACACTCATACTCATACTCTCATTCACACTCACACTCATACTCATACAGATACGCATACTCATACTCACACTCATACTCATACTTACACTCATACTCCTACTCATACTCATACGCATACTCATACTCATACTCATACTTACACTCATACTCCTACTCATACTCATACGCATACTCATACTCAAACTCATACTCATACTCATACTCATACTCATACTCATACTCATACTCACACTCACACTCATACTCATACTCTCATTCACACTCACACTCATACTCATACATATACGCATACTCATACTCACACTCATACTCATACTTACACTCATACTCCTACTCATACTCATACGCATACTCATACTCATACTCATACTCATACTCATACGCATGCTCATGCTCATACACATACTCATACACATACACATACTCATCCTCATACTCGTACTCATACTCATACTCATACTCATACTCATACTCATACTCATACTCATACTCATACTCATACTCATACTCATACTCATACTCATACTCATACTTACACTCATACTCCTACCCATACTCATACGCATACTCATACTCATACTCATACTCATACTCATACTCATACTCATACTCATACTCATACTCATACTCATACTCACACTCACACTCATACTCATACTCTCATTCACACTCACACTCATACTCATACAGATACGCATACTCATACTCACACTCATACTCATACATATACGCATACTCATACTCACACTCATAACCATACTCATAATCATACTCATACTCATACTCATACTCATACTCATACACATACGCATGCTCATGCTCATGCTCATGCTCATGCTCATGCTCATACTCATACTGACACTCGCACTCATACTCATACTCATACTCATACTCATACTCATACTCATACTCATACTCATACTCATACTCATACTCATACTCATACTCATACTCATACTCATACTCATACTCATACTCATACTCATACTCATACTCATACTCATACTCATACTCATACTCATACTCATACTTATACTCATACTCATACTCATACTCATACTCATGCTCATACTCATACTCACATTCACACTCAGATTCAAACTCATACTCATACGCATACGCATGCTCATGCTCATGCTCATGCTCATGCTCATGCTCATGCTCATACTCATACTCATACTCATACTCATACGCATGCTCATGCTCATGCTCATGCTCATGCTCATGCTCATGCTCATACTCATACGCATGCTCATGCTCATGCTCATGCTCATACTCATACTCATAATCATAATCATACTCATACTTATATCCATACTCATACTCATATTCATACTCATACACATACACATACTCATACTCATACTCACATTCACCTCATACTCGTACTCATACTCATACTCATACACATACTCATACTCATACTTACACTCATACTCCTACCCATACTCATACGCATACTCATACTCATACTCATACTCATACTCATACTCATACTCATACTCATACTCATACTCATACTCATACTCATACTCATACTCACACTCACACTCATACTCATACTCTCATTCACACTCACACTCATACTCATACAGATACGCATACTCATACTCACACTCATACTCATACATATACGCATACTCATACTCACACTCATAACCATACTCATAATCATACTCATACTCATACTCATACTCATACTCATACACATACGCATGCTCATGCTCATGCTCATGCTCATGCTCATGCTCATACTCATACTGACACTCGCACTCATACTCATACTCATACTCATACTCATACTCATACTCATACTCATACTCATACTCATACTCATACTCATACTCATACTCATACTCATACTCATACTCATACTCATACTCATACTCATACTCATACTCATACTCATACTCATACTCATACTCATACTCATACTCATACTTATACTCATACTCATACTCATACTCATACCCATGCTCATACTCATACTCACATTCACACTCAGATTCATACTCATACTCATACGCATACGCATGCTCATGCTCATGCTCATGCTCATGCTCATGCTCATGCTCATACTCATACTCATACTCATACTCATACGCATGCTCATGCTCATGCTCATGCTCATGCTCATGCTCATGCTCATACTCATACGCATGCTCATGCTCATGCTCATGCTCATACTCATACTCATAATCATAATCATACTCATACTTATATCCATACTCATACTCATATTCATACTCATACACATACACATACTCATACTCATACTCACATTCACCTCATACTCGTACTCATACTCATACTCATACACATACTCATACACATACTCATACTCATACTCATGCTCATACTCATACTCATACTCATACTCACACTCATACTCATACTCATACTCATACTCATACTCATACTCATACTTACACTCATACTCCTACTCATACTCATACGCATACTCATACTCATACTCATTCTCATACTCATACTCATACTCATACGCATGCTCATGCTCATACACATACTCATACACATACACATACTCATACTCATACTCGTACTCATACTCATACTCATACTCATACTCATACTCATACTCATACTCATACTCATACTTACACTCATACTCCTACTCATACTCATACGCATACTCATACTCATACTCATACTCATACTCATACTCATACTCATACTCATACTCATACTCATACTCACACTCACACTCATACTCATACTCTCATTCACACTCACACTCATACTCATACAGATACGCATACTCATACTCACACTCATACTCATACTTACACTCATACTCCTACTCATACTCATACGCATATTCATACTCATACTCATACTCATACTCATACTCATACGCATGCTCATGCTCATACACATACTCATACACATACACATACTCATACTCATACTCATACTCATACTTACACTCATACTCCTACTCATACTCATACGCATACTCATACTCATACTCATACTCATACTCATACTCATACTCATACTCATACTCATACTCATACTCACACTCACACTCATACTCATACTCTCATTCACACTCACACTCATACTCATACAGATACGCATACTCATACTCACACTCATACTCATACATATACGCATACTCATACTCACACTCATAATCATACTCATAATCATACTCATACTCATACTCATACTCATACGCATGCTCATGCTCATGCTCATGCTCATGCTCATGCTCATGCTCATACTCATACGCATGCTCATGCTCATGCTCATACTCATACTCATAATCATAATCATACTCATACTTATATCCATACTCATACTCATATTCATACTCATACACATACACATACTCATACTCATACTCACATTCACCTCATACTCGTACTCATACTCATACTCATACACATACTCATACACATACTCATACACATACTCATACACATACTCATACTCATACTCATACTCGCATTCACACTCACATTCATACTCATACACATACGCATACTCATACTCATACTCATACTCATACTCACACTCATACTCATACTCATGCTCATACTCATACGCATGCTCATGCTCATGCTCATACTCATACTCATACTCGAACTCATACTCATACTCATACTCATACTCATACTCATACTCATACTCATACTCATACTCATACTTACACTCATACTCCTACTCATACTCATACGCATACTCATACTCATACTCATACTCATACTCATACTCATACTCATGCTCATACTCATACTCATACTCATACTCACACTCATACTCATACTCATACTCATACTCATACTCATACTCATACTCATACTTACACTCATACTCCTACTCATACTCATACGCATACTCTTACTCATACTCATACTCATACTCATACTCATACGCATGCTCATGCTCATACACATACTCATACACATACATATACTCATACTCATACTCGTACTCATACTCATACTCATACTCATACTCATACTCATACTCATACTCATACTCATACTTACACTCATACTCCTACTCATACTCATACGCATACTCATACTCATACTCATACTCATACTCATACTCATACTCATACTCATACTCATACTCACACTCACACTCATACTCATACTCTCATTCACACTCACACTCATACTCATACAGATACGCATACTCATACTCACACTCATACTCATACTTACACTCATACTCCTACTCATACTCATACGCATACTCATACTCATACTCATACTTACACTCATACTCCTACTCATACTCATACGCATACTCATACTCAAACTCATACTCATACTCATACTCATACTCATACTCATACTCATACTCACACTCACACTCATACTCATACTCTCATTCACACTCACACTCATACTCATACATATACGCATACTCATACTCACACTCATACTCATACTTACACTCATACTCCTACTCATACTCATACGCATACTCATACTCATACTCATACTCATACTCATACGCATGCTCATGCTCATACACATACTCATACACATACACATACTCATACTCATACTCGTACTCATACTCATACTCATACTCATACTCATACTCATACTCATACTCATACTCATACTCATACTCATACTCATACTCATACTCATACTCATACTTACACTCATACTCCTACCCATACTCATACGCATACTCATACTCATACTCATACTCATACTCATACTCATACTCATACTCATACTCATACTCATACTCATACTCATACTCACACTCACACTCATACTCATACTCTCATTCACACTCACACTCATACTCATACAGATACGCATACTCATACTCACACTCATACTCATACATATACGCATACTCATACTCACACTCATAACCATACTCATAATCATACTCATACTCATACTCATACTCATACTCATACACATACGCATGCTCATGCTCATGCTCATGCTCATGCTCATGCTCATACTCATACTGACACTCGCACTCATACTCATACTCATACTCATACTCATACTCATACTCATACTCATACTCATACTCATACTCATACTCATACTCATACTCATACTCATACTCATACTCATACTCATACTCATACTCATACTCATACTCATACTCATACTCATACTCATACTCATACTTATACTCATACTCATACTCATACTCATACTCATGCTCATACTCATACTCACATTCACACTCAGATTCATACTCATACTCATACGCATACGCATGCTCATGCTCATGCTCATGCTCATGCTCATGCTCATGCTCATACTCATACTCATACTCATACTCATACGCATGCTCATGCTCATGCTCATGCTCATGCTCATGCTCATGCTCATACTCATACGCATGCTCATGCTCATGCTCATGCTCATACTCATACTCATAATCATAATCATACTCATACTTATATCCATACTCATACTCATATTCATACTCATACACATACACATACTCATACTCATACTCACATTCACCTCATACTCGTACTCATACTCATACTCATACACATACTCATACTCATACTTACACTCATACTCCTACCCATACTCATACGCATACTCATACTCATACTCATACACATACTCATACTCATACTCATACTCATACTCATACTCATACTCATACTCATACTCACACTCACACTCATACTCATACTCTCATTCACACTCACACTCATACTCATACAGATACGCATACTCATACTCACACTCATACTCATACATATACGCATACTCATACTCACACTCATAACCATACTCATAATCATACTCATACTCATACTCATACTCATACTCATACACATACGCATGCTCATGCTCATGCTCATGCTCATGCTCATGCTCATACTCATACTGACACTCGCACTCATACTCATACTCATACTCATACTCATACTCATACTCATACTCATACTCATACTCATACTCATACTCATACTCATACTCATACTCATACTCATACTCATACTCATACTCATACTCATACTCATACTCATACTCATACTCATACTCATACTCATACTCATACTCATACTCATACTCATACTTATACTCATACTCATACTCATACTCATACTCATGCTCATACTCATACTCACATTCACACTCAGATTCATACTCATACTCATACGCATACGCATGCTCATGCTCATGCTCATGCTCATGCTCATGCTCATGCTCATACTCATACTCATACTCATACTCATACGCATGCTCATGCTCATGCTCATGCTCATGCTCATGCTCATGCTCATACTCATACGCATGCTCATGCTCATGCTCATGCTCATACTCATACTCATAATCATAATCATACTCATACTTATATCCATACTCATACTCATATTCATACTCATACACATACACATACTCATACTCATACTCACATTCACCTCATACTCGTACTCATACTCATACTCATACACATACTCATACACATACTCATACTCATACTCATGCTCATACTCATACTCATACTCATACTCACACTCATACTCATACTCATACTCATACTCATACTCATACTCATACTTACACTCATACTCCTACTCATACTCATACGCATACTCATACTCATACTCATTCTCATACTCATACTCATACTCATACGCATGCTCATGCTCATACACATACTCATACACATACACATACTCATACTCATACTCGTACTCATACTCATACTCATACTCATACTCATACTCATACTCATACTCATACTCATACTTACACTCATACTCCTACTCATACTCATACGCATACTCATACTCATACTCATACTCATACTCATACTCATACTCATACTCATACTCATACTCATACTCATACTCACACTCACACTCATACTCATACTCTCATTCACACTCACACTCATACTCATACAGATACGCATACTCATACTCACACTCATACTCATACTTACACTCATACTCCTACTCATACTCATACGCATATTCATACTCATACTCATACTCATACTCATACTCATACGCATGCTCATGCTCATACACATACTCATACACATACACATACTCATACTCATACTCATACTCATACTTACACTCATACTCCTACTCATACTCATACGCATACTCATACTCATACTCATACTCATACTCATACTCATACTCATACTCATACTCATACTCATACTCACACTCACACTCATACTCTCATTCACACTCACACTCATACTCATACAGATACGCATACTCATACTCACACTCATACTCATACATATACGCATACTCATACTCACACTCATAATCATACTCATAATCATACTCATACTCATACTCATACTCATACGCATGCTCATGCTCATGCTCATGCTCATGCTCATGCTCATGCTCATACTCATACGCATGCTCATGCTCATGCTCATACTCATACTCATAATCATAATCATACTCATACTTATATCCATACTCATACTCATATTCATACTCATACACATACACATACTCATACTCATACTCACATTCACCTCATACTCGTACTCATACTCATACTCATACACATACTCATACACATACTCATACACATACTCATACACATACTCATACTCATACTCATACTCGCATTCACACTCACATTCATACTCATACACATACGCATACTCATACTCATACTCATACTCATACTCACACTCATACTCATACTCATGCTCATACTCATACGCATGCTCATGCTCATGCTCATACTCATACTCATACTCATAATCATAATCATACTCATACTTATATCCATACTCATACTCATATTCATACTCATACACATACACATACTCATACTCATACTCACATTCACCTCATACTCGTACTCATACTCATACTCATACACATACTCATACTCATACTTACACTCATACTCCTACCCATACTCATACGCATACTCATACTCATACTCATACACATACTCATACTCATACTCATACTCATACTCATACTCATACTCATACTCATACTCACACTCACACTCATACTCATACTCTCATTCACACTCACACTCATACTCATACAGATACGCATACTCATACTCACACTCATACTCATACATATACGCATACTCATACTCACACTCATAACCATACTCATAATCATACTCATACTCATACTCATACTCATACTCATACACATACGCATGCTCATGCTCATGCTCATGCTCATGCTCATGCTCATACTCATACTGACACTCGCACTCATACTCATACTCATACTCATACTCATACTCATACTCATACTCATACTCATACTCATACTCATACTCATACTCATACTCATACTCATACTCATACTCATACTCATACTCATACTCATACTCATACTCATACTCATACTCATACTCATACTCATACTCATACTCATACTCATACTCATACTTATACTCATACTCATACTCATACTCATACTCATGCTCATACTCATACTCACATTCACACTCAGATTCATACTCATACTCATACGCATACGCATGCTCATGCTCATGCTCATGCTCATGCTCATGCTCATGCTCATACTCATACTCATACTCATACTCATACGCATGCTCATGCTCATGCTCATGCTCATGCTCATGCTCATGCTCATACTCATACGCATGCTCATGCTCATGCTCATGCTCATACTCATACTCATAATCATAATCATACTCATACTTATATCCATACTCATACTCATATTCATACTCATACACATACACATACTCATACTCATACTCACATTCACCTCATACTCGTACTCATACTCATACTCATACACATACTCATACACATACTCATACTCATACTCATGCTCATACTCATACTCATACTCATACTCACACTCATACTCATACTCATACTCATACTCATACTCATACTCATACTTACACTCATACTCCTACTCATACTCATACGCATACTCATACTCATACTCATTCTCATACTCATACTCATACTCATACGCATGCTCATGCTCATACACATACTCATACACATACACATACTCATACTCATACTCGTACTCATACTCATACTCATACTCATACTCATACTCATACTCATACTCATACTCATACTCATACTCATACGCATGCTCATGCTCATGCTCATGCTCATGCTCATGCTCATGCTCATACTCATACGCATGCTCATGCTCATGCTCATACTCATACTCATAATCATAATCATACTCATACTTATATCCATACTCATACTCATATTCATACTCATACACATACACATACTCATACTCATACTCACATTCACCTCATACTCGTACTCATACTCATACTCATACACATACTCATACATATACGCATACTCATACTCACACTCATACTCATACTTACACTCATACTCCTACTCATACTCATACGCATACTCATACTCATACTCATACTCATACTCATACGCATGCTCATGCTCATACACATACTCATACACATACACATACTCATACTCATACTCGTACTCATACTCATACTCATACTCATACTCATACTCATACTCATACTCATACTCATACTCATACTCATACTCATACTCATACTCATACTCATACTTACACTCATACTCCTACCCATACTCATACGCATACTCATACTCATACTCATACTCATACTCATACTCATACTCATACTCATACTCATACTCATACTCATACTCACACTCACACTCATACTCATACTCTCATTCACACTCACACTCATACTCATACAGATACGCATACTCATACTCACACTCATACTCATACATATACGCATACTCATACTCACACTCATAACCATACTCATAATCATACTCATACTCATACTCATACTCATACTCATACACATACGCATGCTCATGCTCATGCTCATGCTCATGCTCATGCTCATACTCATACTGACACTCGCACTCATACTCATACTCATACTCATACTCATACTCATACTCATACTCATACTCATACTCATACTCATACTCATACTCATACTCATACTCATACTCATACTCATACTCATACTCATACTCATACTCATACTCATACTCATACTCATACTCATACTCATACTCATACTTATACTCATACTCATACTCATACTCATACTCATGCTCATACTCATACTCACATTCACACTCAGATTCATACTCATACTCATACGCATACGCATGCTCATGCTCATGCTCATGCTCATGCTCATGCTCATGCTCATACTCATACTCATACTCATACTCATACGCATGCTCATGCTCATGCTCATGCTCATGCTCATGCTCATGCTCATACTCATACGCATGCTCATGCTCATGCTCATGCTCATACTCATACTCATAATCATAATCATACTCATACTTATATCCATACTCATACTCATATTCATACTCATACACATACACATACTCATACTCATACTCACATTCACCTCATACTCGTACTCATACTCATACTCATACACATACTCATACTCATACTTACACTCATACTCCTACCCATACTCATACGCATACTCATACTCATACTCATACACATACTCATACTCATACTCATACTCATACTCATACTCATACTCATACTCATACTCACACTCACACTCATACTCATACTCTCATTCACACTCACACTCATACTCATACAGATACGCATACTCATACTCACACTCATACTCATACATATACGCATACTCATACTCACACTCATAACCATACTCATAATCATACTCATACTCATACTCATACTCATACTCATACACATACGCATGCTCATGCTCATGCTCATGCTCATGCTCATGCTCATACTCATACTGACACTCGCACTCATACTCATACTCATACTCATACTCATACTCATACTCATACTCATACTCATACTCATACTCATACTCATACTCATACTCATACTCATACTCATACTCATACTCATACTCATACTCATACTCATACTCATACTCATACTCATACTCATACTCATACTCATACTCATACTCATACTCATACTTATACTCATACTCATACTCATACTCATACTCATGCTCATACTCATACTCACATTCACACTCAGATTCATACTCATACTCATACGCATACGCATGCTCATGCTCATGCTCATGCTCATGCTCATGCTCATGCTCATACTCATACTCATACTCATACTCATACGCATGCTCATGCTCATGCTCATGCTCATGCTCATGCTCATGCTCATACTCATACGCATGCTCATGCTCATGCTCATGCTCATACTCATACTCATAATCATAATCATACTCATACTTATATCCATACTCATACTCATATTCATACTCATACACATACACATACTCATACTCATACTCACATTCACCTCATACTCGTACTCATACTCATACTCATACACATACTCATACACATACTCATACTCATACTCATGCTCATACTCATACTCATACTCATACTCACACTCATACTCATACTCATACTCATACTCATACTCATACTCATACTTACACTCATACTCCTACTCATACTCATACGCATACTCATACTCATACTCATTCTCATACTCATACTCATACTCATACGCATGCTCATGCTCATACACATACTCATACACATACACATACTCATACTCATACTCGTACTCATACTCATACTCATACTCATACTCATACTCATACTCATACTCATACTCATACTTACACTCATACTCCTACTCATACTCATACGCATACTCATACTCATACTCATACTCATACTCATACTCATACTCATACTCATACTCATACTCATACTCATACTCACACTCACACTCATACTCATACTCTCATTCACACTCACACTCATACTCATACAGATACGCATACTCATACTCACACTCATACTCATACTTACACTCATACTCCTACTCATACTCATACGCATATTCATACTCATACTCATACTCATACTCATACTCATACGCATGCTCATGCTCATACACATACTCATACACATACACATACTCATACTCATACTCATACTCATACTTACACTCATACTCCTACTCATACTCATACGCATACTCATACTCATACTCATACTCATACTCATACTCATACTCATACTCATACTCATACTCATACTCATACTCACACTCACACTCATACTCATACTCTCATTCACACTCACACTCATACTCATACAGATACGCATACTCATACTCACACTCATACTCATACATATACGCATACTCATACTCACACTCATAATCATACTCATAATCATACTCATACTCATACTCATACTCATACGCATGCTCATGCTCATGCTCATGCTCATGCTCATGCTCATGCTCATACTCATACGCATGCTCATGCTCATGCTCATACTCATACTCATAATCATAATCATACTCATACTTATATCCATACTCATACTCATATTCATACTCATACACATACACATACTCATACTCATACTCACATTCACCTCATACTCGTACTCATACTCATACTCATACACATACTCATACACATACTCATACACATACTCATACACATACTCATACTCATACTCATACTCGCATTCACACTCACATTCATACTCATACACATACGCATACTCATACTCATACTCATACTCATACTCACACTCATACTCATACTCATGCTCATACTCATACGCATGCTCATGCTCATGCTCATACTCATACTCATACTCGAACTCATACTCATACTCATACTCATACTCATACTCATACTCATACTCATACTCATACTTACACTCATACTCCTACTCATACTCATACGCATACTCATACTCATACTCATACTCATACTCATACTCATACTCATGCTCATACTCATACTCATACTCATACTCACACTCATACTCATACTCATACTCATACTCATACTCATACTCATACTCATACTTACACTCATACTCCTACTCATACTCATACGCATACTCTTACTCATACTCATACTCATACTCATACTCATACGCATGCTCATGCTCATACACATACTCATACACATACATATACTCATACTCATACTCGTACTCATACTCATACTCATACTCATACTCATACTCATACTCATACTCATACTCATACTTACACTCATACTCCTACTCATACTCATACGCATACTCATACTCATACTCATACTCATACTCATACTCATACTCATACTCATACTCATACTCACACTCACACTCATACTCATACTCTCATTCACACTCACACTCATACTCATACAGATACGCATACTCATACTCACACTCATACTCATACTTACACTCATACTCCTACTCATACTCATACGCATACTCATACTCATACTCATACTTACACTCATACTCCTACTCATACTCATACGCATACTCATACTCAAACTCATACTCATACTCATACTCATACTCATACTCATACTCATACTCACACTCACACTCATACTCATACTCTCATTCACACTCACACTCATACTCATACATATACGCATACTCATACTCACACTCATACTCATACTTACACTCATACTCCTACTCATACTCATACGCATACTCATACTCATACTCATACTCATACTCATACGCATGCTCATGCTCATACACATACTCATACACATACACATACTCATACTCATACTCGTACTCATACTCATACTCATACTCATACTCATACTCATACTCATACTCATACTCATACTCATACTCATACTCATACTCATACTCATACTCATACTCATACTTACACTCATACTCCTACCCATACTCATACGCATACTCATACTCATACTCATACTCATACTCATACTCATACTCATACTCATACTCATACTCATACTCATACTCATACTCATACTTATACTCATACTCATACTCATACTCATACTCATGCTCATACTCATACTCACATTCACACTCAGATTCATACTCATACTCGTACGCATACGCATGCTCATGCTCATGCTCATGCTCATGCTCATGCTCATGCTCATACTCATACTCATACTCATACTCATACGCATGCTCATGCTCATGCTCATGCTCATGCTCATGCTCATGCTCATACTCATACGCATGCTCATGCTCATGCTCATGCTCATACTCATACTCATAATCATAATCATACTCATACTTATATCCATACTCATACTCATATTCATACTCATACACATACACATACTCATACTCATACTCACATTCACCTCATACTCGTACTCATACTCATACTCACACTCACACTCATACTCATACTCTCATTCACACTCACACTCATACTCATACAGATACGCATACTCATACTCACACTCATACTCATACTTACACTCATACTCCTACTCATACTCATACGCATATTCATACTCATACTCATACTCATACTCATACTCATACGCATGCTCATGCTCATACACATACTCATACACATACACATACTCATACTCATACTCACACTCATAATCATACTCATAATCATACTCATACTCATACTCATACTCATACTCATACTCATACTCATACTCATACTCATACTCATACTCATACTCATACTTACACTCATACTCCTACTCATACTCATACGCATACTCATACTCATACTCATACTCATACTCATACTCATACTCATGCTCATACTCATACTCATACTCATACTCACACTCATACTCATACTCATACTCATACTCATACTCATACTTACACTCATACTCCTACTCATACTCATACCCATACTCATACTCATACTCATACTCATACTCATACTCATACTCATACTCATACTCATACTCATACTCATGCTCATACACATACTCATACACATACACATACTCATACTCATACTCATACTCATACACATACGCATGCACATGCTCATGCTCATGCTCATGCTCATGCTCATACTGACACTCGCACTCATACTCATACTCATACTCATACTCATAGTCACACTCACACTCACACTCATACTCATACTCATACTCATACTCATACGCATACTCATACTCATACTCATACTCATACTCATACTCATACTCATACTCATACTCATAGTCATACTCATACTTGCACTCATACTCCTACTCATACTCATACGCATACTCATACTCATACTTATACGCATATTCTTACTCGTACTCATACTCATACTCATACTCATACTCACACTCATACTCATACTCATACTCATACTCATACTCATACTCATACTCTCATTCACACTCACACTCATACTCATACAGATACGCATACTCATACTCACACTCATACTCATACATATACGCATACTCATACTCACACTCATAATCATACTCATAATCATACTCATACTCATACTCATACTCATACTCATACTCATACTCATACGCATGCTCATGCTCATACACATACTCATACACATACTCATACTCATACTCATACTCGTACTCATACTCATACGCATGCTCATGCTCATACACATACTCATACACATACTCATACTCATACTCATACTCGTACTCATACTCATACTCATACTCATACTCATACTCATACTCATACTCATACTCTCATTCACACTCACACTCATACTCATACAGATACGCATACTCATACTCACACTCATACTCATACATATACGCATACTCATACTCACACTCATAATCATACTCATACTCATACTCATACTCATACTCATAGTCATACTCATACTTGCACTCATACTCATACTCATACTCATACGCATACTCATACTCATACTTATACGCATATTCGTACTCGTACTCATACTCATACTCATACTCATACTCACACTCATACTCATACTCATACACATACTCATACACATACTCATACTCATACTCATACTCGTACTCATACTCATACTCATACTCATACTCATACTCATACTCATACTTACACTCATACTCCTACTCATTCTCATACACATACGCATGCTTATACTCATACTCATACTCATACTCACACTCTCACTCATACTCATACTCTCATTCACACTCACACTCATACTCATACAGATACGCATACTCATACTCACACTCATACTCATACATATACGCATACTCATACTCACACTCATAATCATACTCATAATCATACTCATACTCATACTCATATTCATACTCATACTCGTACTCATACTCATACTCATACTTACACTCATACTCCTACTCATACTCATACGCATACTCATACTCATACTCATACTCATACTCATACTCATACTCATACTCATGCTCATACTCATACTCATACTCATACTCACACTCATACTCATACTCATACTCATACTCATACTCATACTCATACTCATACTCATACTTACACTCATACTCCTACTCATACTCATACGCATACTCATACTCATACTCATACTCATACTCATACGCATGCTCATGCTCATACACATACTCATACACATACACATACTCATACTCATACTCATACTCGTACTCATACTCATACTCATACTCATACTCATACTCATACTCATACTCATACTCATACTTACACTCCTACTCCTACTCATACTCATACGCATACTCATACTCATACTCATACTCATACTCATACTCATACTCATACTCATACTCATATTCATACTCACACTCACACTCATACTCATACTCTCATTCACACTCACACTCATACTCATACATATACGCATACTCATACTCACACTCATACTCATACTTACACTCATACTCCTACTCATACTCATACGCATACTCATACTCATACTCATACTCATACTCATACGCATGCTCATGCTCATACACATACTCATACACATACACATACTCATACTCATACTCGTACTCATATTCATACTCATACTCATACTCATACTCATACTCATACTCATACTCATACTCATACTCATACTCATACTCATACTTACACTCATACTCCTACTCATACTCATACGCATACTCATACTCATACTCATACTCATACTCATACTCATACTCATACTCATACTCATACTCATACTCACACTCACACTCATACTCATACTCTCATTCACACTCACACTCATACTCATACAGATACGCATACTCATACTCACACTCATACTCATACATATACGCATACTCATACTCACACTCATAATCATACTCATAATCATACTCATACTCATACTCATACTCATACGCATGCTCATGCTCATGCTCATGCTCATGCTCATGCTCATGCTCATACTCATACGCATGCTCATGCTCATGCTCATACTCATACTCATAATCATAATCATACTCATACTTATATCCATACTCATACTCATATTCATACTCATACACATACACATACTCATACTCATACTCACATTCACCTCATACTCGTACTCATACTCATACTCATACACATACTCATACACATACTCATACACATACTCATACTCATACTCATACTCGCATTCACACTCACATTCATACTCATACACATACGCATACTCATACTCATACTCATACTCATACTCACACTCATACTCATACTCATGCTCATACTCATACGCATGCTCATGCTCATGCTCATACTCATACTCATACTCGAACTCATACTCATACTCATACTCATACTCATACTCATACTCATACTCATACTCATACTTACACTCATACTCCTACTCATACTCATACGCATACTCATACTCATACTCATACTCATACTCATACTCATACTCATACTCATACTCATACTCATGCTCATACTCATACTCATACTCATACTCACACTCATACTCATACTCATACTCATACTCATACTCATACTCATACTCATACTTACACTCATACTCCTACTCATACTCATACGCATACTCATACTCATACTCATACTCATACTCATACTCATACTCATACGCATGCTCATGCTCATACACATACTCATACACATACACATACTCATACTCATACTCGTACTCATACTCATACTCATACTCATACTCATACTCATACTCATACTCATACTCATACTTACACTCATACTCCTACTCATACTCATACGCATACTCATACTCATACTCATACTCATACTCATACTCATACTCATACTCATACTCATACTCACACTCACACTCATACTCATACTCTCATTCACACTCACACTCATACTCATACAGATACGCATACTCATACTCACACTCATACTCATACTTACACTCATACTCCTACTCATACTCATACGCATACTCATACTCATACTCATAATTACACTCATACTCCTACTCATACTCATACGCATACTCATACTCAAACTCATACTCATACTCATACTCATACTCATACTCATACTCATACGCATGCTCATGCTCATACACATACTCATACTCATACTCATACTCATACTCATACTCATACGCATGCTCATGCTCATACACATACTCATACACATACACATACTCATACTCATACTCACACTCATAATCATACTCATAATCATACTCATACTCATACTCATACTCATACTCATACTCATACTCATACTCATACTCATACTCATACTCATACTCATACTTACACTCATACTCCTACTCATACTCATACGCATACTCATACTCATACTCATACTCATACTCATACTCATACTCATGCTCATACTCATACTCATACTCATATTCACACTCATACTCATACTCATACTCATACTCATACTCATACTTACACTCATACTCATACTCATGCTCATACTCATACGCATGCTCATGCTCATGCTCATACTCATACTCATACTCGAACTCATACTCATACTCATACTCATACTCATACTCATACTCATACTCATACTCATACTTACACTCATACTCCTACTCATACTCATACGCATACTCATACTCATACTCATACTCATACTCATACTCATACTCATACTCATACTCATACTCATGCTCATACTCATACTCATACTCATACTCACACTCATACTCATACTCATACTCATACTCATACTCATACTCATACTCATACTTACACTCATACTCCTACTCATACTCATACGCATACTCATACTCATACTCATACTCATACTCATACTCATACTCATACGCATGCTCATGCTCATACACATACTCATACACATACACATACTCATACTCATACTCGTACTCATACTCATACTCATACTCATACTCATACTCATACTCATACTCATACTCATACTTACACTCATACTCCTACTCATACTCATACGCATACTCATACTCATACTCATACTCATACTCATACTCATACTCATACTCATACTCATACTCACACTCACACTCATACTCATACTCTCATTCACACTCACACTCATACTCATACAGATACGCATACTCATACTCACACTCATACTCATACTTACACTCATACTCCTACTCATACTCATACGCATACTCATACTCATACTCATAATTACACTCATACTCCTACTCATACTCATACGCATACTCATACTCAAACTCATACTCATACTCATACTCATACTCATACTCATACTCATACGCATGCTCATGCTCATACACATACTCATACACATACATATACTCATACTCATACTCGTACTCATACTCATACTCATACTCATACTCATACTCATACTCATACTCATACTCATACTTACACTCATACTCCTACTCATACTCATACGCATACTCATACTCATACTCATACTCATACTCACACTCACACTCATACTCATACTCTCATTCACACTCACACTCATACTCATACATATACGCATACTCATACTCACACTCATACTCATACTTACACTCATACTCCTACTCATACTCATACGCATACTCATACTCATACTCATACTCATACTCATACGCATGCTCATGCTCATACACATACTCATACACATACACATACTCATACTCATACTCGTACTCATACTCATACTCATACTCATACTCATACTCATACTCATACTCATACTCATACTCATACTCATACTCATACTCATACTCATACTCATACTCATACTTACACTCATACTCCTACCCATACTCATACGCATACTCATACTCATACTCATACTCATACTCATACTCATACTCATACTCATACTCATACTCATACTCATACTCATACTCACACTCACACTCATACTCATACTCTCATTCACACTCACACTCATACTCATACAGATACGCATACTCATACTCACACTCATACTCATACATATACGCATACTCATACTCACACTCATAACCATACTCATAATCATACTCATACTCATACTCATACTCATACTCATACACATACGCATGCTCATGCTCATGCTCATGCTCATGCTCATGCTCATACTCATACTGACACTCGCACTCATACTCATACTCATACTCATACTCATACTCATACTCATACTCATACTCATACTCATACTCATACTCATACTCATACTCATACTCATACTCATACTCATACTCATACTCATACTCATACTCATACTCATACTCATACTCATACTCATACTCATACTCATACTCATACTTATACTCATACTCATACTCATACTCATACTCATGCTCATACTCATACTCACATTCACATTCAGATTCATACTCATACTCATACGCATACGCATGCTCATGCTCATGCTCATGCTCATGCTCATGCTCATGCTCATACTCATACTCATACTCATACTCATACGCATGCTCATGCTCATGCTCATGCTCATGCTCATGCTCATGCTCATACTCATACGCATGCTCATGCTCATGCTCATGCTCATACTCATACTCATAATCATAATCATACTCATACTTATATCCATACTCATACTCATATTCATACTCATACACATACACATACTCATACTCATACTCACATTCACCTCATACTCGTACTCATACTCATACTCACACTCACACTCATACTCATACTCTCATTCACACTCACACTCATACTCATACAGATACGCATACTCATACTCACACTCATACTCATACATACACTCATACTCCTACTCATACTCATACGCATATTCATACTCATACTCATACTCATACTCATACTCATACGCATGCTCATGCTCATACACATACTCATACACATACACATACTCATACTCATACTCACACTCATAATCATACTCATAATCATACTCATACTCATACTCATACTCATACTCATACTCATACTCATACTCATACTCATACTCATACTCATACTCATACTTACACTCATACTCCTACTCATACTCATACGCATACTCATACTCATACTCATACTCATACTCATACTCATACTCATGCTCATACTCATACTCATACTCATATTCACACTCATACTCATACTCATACTCATACTCATACTCATACTTACACTCATACTCCTACTCATACTCATACCCATACTCATACTCATACTCATACTCATACTCATACTCATACTCATACTCATACTCATACTCATACTCATGCTCATACACATACTCATACACATACACATACTCATACTCATACTCATACTCATACACATACGCATGCACATGCTCATGCTCATGCTCATGCTCATGCTCATACTGACACTCGCACTCATACTCATACTCATACTCATACTCATAGTCACACTCACACTCACACTCATACTCATACTCATACTCATACTCATACGCATACTCATACTCATACTCATACTCATACTCATACTCATACTCATACTCATACTCATAGTCATACTCATACTTGCACTCATACTCCTACTCATACTCATACGCATACTCATACTCATACTTATACGCATATTCTTACTCGTACTCATACTCATACTCATACTCATACTCACACTCATACTCATACTCATACTCATACTCATACTCATACTCTCATTCACACTCACACTCATACTCATACAGATACGCATACTCATACTCACACTCATACTCATACATATACGCATACTCATACTCACACTCATAATCATACTCATAATCATACTCATACTCATACTCATATTCATACTCATACTCGTACTCATACTCATACTCATACTTACACTCATACTCCTACTCATACTCATACGCATACTCATACTCATACTCATACTCATACTCATACTCATACTCATACTCATGCTCATACTCATACTCATACTCATACTCACACTCATACTCATACTCATACTCATACTCATACTCATACTCATACTCATACTCATACTTACACTCATACTCCTACTCATACTCATACGCATACTCATACTCATACTCATACTCATACTCATACGCATGCTCATGCTCATACACATACTCATACACATACACATACTCATACTCATACTCATACTCGTACTCATACTCATACTCATACTCATACTCATACTCATACTCATACTCATACTCATACTTACACTCATACTCCTACTCATACTCATACGCATACTCATACTCATACTCATACTCATACTCATACTCATACTCATACTCATACTCATATTCATACTCACACTCACACTCATACTCATACTCTCATTCACACTCACACTCATACTCATACATATACGCATACTCATACTCACACTCATACTCATACTTACACTCATACTCCTACTCATACTCATACGCATACTCATACTCATACTCATACTCATACTCATACGCATGCTCATGCTCATACACATACTCATACACATACACATACTCATACTCATACTCGTACTCATATTCATACTCATACTCATACTCATACTCATACTCATACTCATACTCATACTCATACTCATACTCATACTCATACTTACACTCATACTCCTACTCATACTCATACGCATACTCATACTCATACTCATACTCATACTCATACTCATACTCATACTCATACTCATACTCATACTCACACTCACACTCATACTCATACTCTCATTCACACTCACACTCATACTCATACAGATACGCATACTCATACTCACACTCATACTCATACATATACGCATACTCATACTCACACTCATAATCATACTCATAATCATACTCATACTCATACTCATACTCATACGCATGCTCATGCTCATGCTCATGCTCATGCTCATGCTCATGCTCATACTCATACGCATGCTCATGCTCATGCTCATACTCATACTCATAATCATAATCATACTCATACTTATATCCATACTCATACTCATATTCATACTCATACACATACACATACTCATACTCATACTCACATTCACCTCATACTCGTACTCATACTCATACTCATACACATACTCATACACATACTCATACACATACTCATACTCATACTCATACTCGCATTCACACTCACATTCATACTCATACACATACGCATACTCATACTCATACTCATACTCATACTCACACTCATACTCATACTCATGCTCATACTCATACGCATGCTCATGCTCATGCTCATACTCATACTCATACTCGAACTCATACTCATACTCATACTCATACTCATACTCATACTCATACTCATACTCATACTTACACTCATACTCCTACTCATACTCATACGCATACTCATACTCATACTCATACTCATACTCATACTCATACTCATACTCATACTCATACTCATGCTCATACTCATACTCATACTCATACTCACACTCATACTCATACTCATACTCATACTCATACTCATACTCATACTCATACTTACACTCATACTCCTACTCATACTCATACGCATACTCATACTCATACTCATACTCATACTCATACTCATACTCATACGCATGCTCATGCTCATACACATACTCATACACATACACATACTCATACTCATACTCGTACTCATACTCATACTCATACTCATACTCATACTCATACTCATACTCATACTCATACTCATACTTACACTCATACTCCTACTCATACTCATACGCATACTCATACTCATACTCATACTCATACTCATACTCATACTCATACTCATACTCATACTCACACTCACTCATACTCATACTCTCATTCACACTCACACTCATACTCATACAGATACGCATACTCATACTCACACTCATACTCATACTTACACTCATACTCCTACTCATACTCATACGCATACTCATACTCATACTCATAATTACACTCATACTCCTACTCATACTCATACGCATACTCATACTCAAACTCATACTCATACTCATACTCATACTCATACTCATACTCATACTCATACTCACACTCACACTCATACTCATACTCTCATTCACACTCACACTCATACTCATACATATACGCATACTCATACTCATACTCATACTCATACTCACACTCACACTCATACTCATACTCTCATTCACACTCACACTCATACTCATACATATACGCATACTCATACTCACACTCATACTCATACTTACACTCATACTCCTACTCATACTCATACGCATACTCATACTCATACTCATACTCATACTCATACGCATGCTCATGCTCATACACATACTCATACACATACACATACTCATACTCATACTCGTACTCATACTCATACTCATACTCATACTCATACTCATACTCATACTCATACTCATACTCATACTCATACTCATACTCATACTCATACTCATACTTACACTCATACTCCTACCCATACTCATACGCATACTCATACTCATACTCATACTCATACTCATACTCATACTCATACTCATACTCATACTCATACTCATACTCATACTCATACTCATACTCACACTCACACTCATACTCATACTCTCATTCACACTCACACTCATACTCATACAGATACGCATACTCATACTCACACTCATACTCATACATATACGCATACTCATACTCACACTCATACTCATACTCATGCTCATACTCATACTCATACTCATACTCATACTCATACACATACGCATGCTCATGCTCATGCTCATGCTCATGCTCATGCTCATACTCATACTGACACTCGCACTCATACTCATACTCATACTCATACTCATACTCATACTCATACTCATACTCATACTCATACTCATACTCATACTCATACTCATACTCATACTCATACTCATACTCATACTCATACTCATACTCATACTCATACTCATACTTATATCCATACTCATACTCATATTCATACTCATACACATACACATACTCATACTCATACTCACATTCACCTCATACTCGTACTCATACTCATACTCATACACATACTCATACACATACTCATACTCATACTCATGCTCATACTCATACTCATACTCATACTCACACTCATACTCATACTCATACTCATACTCATACTCATACTCATACTTACACTCATACTCCTACTCATACTCATACGCATACTCATACTCATACTCATACTCATACTCATACTCATACTCATACGCATGCTCATGCTCATACACATACTCATACACATACACATACTCATACTCATACTCGTACTCATACTCACACTCATACTCATACTCATACTCATACTCATACTCATACTCATACTTACACTCATACTCCTACTCATACTCATACGCATACTCATACTCATACTCATACTCATACTCATACTCATACTCATACTCATACTCATACTCACACTCACACTCATACTCATACTCTCATTCACACTCACACTCATACTCATACAGATACGCATACTCATACTCACACTCATACTCATACTTACACTCATACTCCTACTCATACTCATACGCATATTCATACTCATACTCATACTCATACTCATACTCATACTCATACGCATGCTCATGCTCATACACATACTCATACACATACACATACTCATACTCATACTCACACTCATAATCATACTCATAATCATACTCATACTCATACTCATACTCATACTCATACTCATACTCATACTCATACTCATACTCATACTCATACTCATACTTACACTCATACTCCTACTCATACTCATACGCATACTCATACTCATACTCATACTCATACTCATACTCATACTCATGCTCATACTCATACTCATACTCATACTCACACTCATACTCATACTCATACTCATACTCATACTCATACTTACACTCATACTCCTACTCATACTCATACCCATACTCATACTCATACTCATACTCATACTCATACTCATACTCATACTCATACTCATACTCATACTCATACTCATACTCATACTCATACTCATAGTCATACTCATACTCATACTCATACTCATACTCATACGCATGCTTATACTCATACTCATACTCACACTCACACTCATACTCATACTCTCATTCACACTCACACTCATACTCATACAGATACGCATACTCATACTCACACTCATACTCATACATATACGCATACTCATACTCACACTCATAATCATACTCATAATCATACTCATACTCATACTCATACTCATACTCATACTCATACACATACGCATGCACATGCTCATGCTCATGCTCATGCTCATGCTCATACTGACACTCGCACTCATACTCATACTCATACTCATACTCATAGTCACACTCACACTCACACTCATACTCATACTCATACTCATACGCATACTCATACTCATACTCATACTCATACTCATACTCATACTCATACTCATACTCATACTCATAGTCATACTCATACTTGCACTCATACTCCTACTCATACTCATACGCATACTCATACTCATACTTATACGCATATTCGTACTCGTACTCATACTCATACTCATACTCATACTCACACTCATACTCATACTCATACTCATACTCATACTCATACTCTCATTCACACTCACACTCATACTCATACAGATACGCATACTCATACTCACACTCATACTCATACATATACGCATACTCATACTCACACTCATAATCATACTCATAATCATACTCATACTCATACTCATACTCATACTCATACTCATACTCATACGCATGCTCATGCTCATACACATACTCATACACATACTCATACTCATACTCATACTCGTACTCATACTCATACGCATGCTCATGCTCATACACATACTCATACACATACTCATAATCATACTCATACTCGTACTCATACTCATACTCATACTCATACTCATACTCATACTCATACTCATACTTACACTCATACTCCTACTCATACTCATACACATACGCATGCTTATACTCATACTCATACTCATACTCACACTCACACTCATACTCATACTCTCATTCACACTCACACTCATACTCATACAGATACGCATACTCATACTCACACTCATACTCATACATATACGCATACTCATACTCACACTCATAATCATACTCATAATCATACTCATACTCATACTCATACTCATACTCATACTCATACTCATACTCATACTCATACTTACACTCATACTCCTACTCATACTCATACGCATACTCATACTCATACTCATACTCATACTCATACTCATACTCATACTCATGCTCATACTCATACTCATACTCATACTCACACTCATACTCATACTCATACTCATACTCATACTCATACTCATACTCATACTCATACTTACACTCATACTCCTACTCATACTCATACGCATACTCATACTCATACTCATACTCATACTCATACGCATGCTCATGCTCATACACATACTCATACACATACACATACTCATACTCATACTCATACTCGTACTCATACTCATACTCATACTCATACTCATACTCATACTCATACTCATACTTACACTCATACTCCTACTCATACTCATACGCATACTCATACTCATACTCATACTCATACTCATACTCATACTCATACTCATACTCATACTCACACTCACACTCATACTCATACTCTCATTCACACTCACACTCATACTCATACATATACGCATACTCATACTCACACTCATACTCATACTTACACTCATACTCCTACTCATACTCATACGCATACTCATACTCATACTCATACTCATACTCATACGCATGCTCATGCTCATACACATACTCATACACATACACATACTCATACTCATACTCGTACTCATATTCATACTCATACTCATACTCATACTCATACTCATACTCATACTCATACTCATACTCATACTTACACTCATACTCCTACTCATACTCATACGCATACTCATACTCATACTCATACTCATACTCATACTCATACTCATACTCATACTCATACTCATACTCACACTCACACTCATACTCATACTCTCATTCACACTCACACTCATACTCATACAGATACGCATACTCATACTCACACTCATACTCATACATATACGCATACTCATACTCACACTCATAATCATACTCATAATCATACTCATACTCATACTCATACTCATACGCATGCTCATGCTCATGCTCATGCTCATGCTCATGCTCATGCTCATACTCATACGCATGCTCATGCTCATGCTCATACTCATACTCATAATCATAATCATACTCATACTTATATCCATACTCATACTCATATTCATACTCATACGCATACACATACTCATACTCATACTCACATTCACCTCATACTCGTACTCATACTCATACTCATACACATACTCATACACATACTCATACACATACTCATACTCATACTCATACTCGCATTCACACTCACATTCATACTCATACACATACGCATACTCATACTCATACTCATACTCATACTCACACTCATACTCATACTCATGCTCATACTCATACGCATGCTCATGCTCATGCTCATACTCATACTCGAACTCATACTCATACTCATACTCATACTCATACTCATACTCATACTCATACTCATACTTACACTCATACTCCTACTCATACTCATACGCATACTCATACTCATACTCATACTCATACTCATACTCATACTCATACTCATACTCATGCTCATACTCATACTCATACTCATACTCATACTCACACTCATACTCATACTCATACTCATACTCATACTCATACTCATACTCATACTTACACTCATACTCCTACTCATACTCATACGCATACTCATACTCATACTCATACTCATACTCATACTCATACTCATACTCATACGCATGCTCATGCTCATACACATACTCATACACATACACATACTCATACTCATACTCGTACTCATAGTCATACTCATACTCATACTCATACTCATACTCATACTCATACTCATACTTACACTCATACTCCTACTCATACTCATACGCATACTCATACTCATACTCATACTCATACTCATACTCATACTCATACTCACACTCACACTCATACTCATACTCTCATTCACACTCACACTCATACTCATACAGATACGCATACTCATACTCACACTCATACTCATACTTACACTCATACTCCTACTCATACTCATACGCATACTCATACTCATACTCATACTTACACTCATACTCCTACTCATACTCATACGCATACTCATACTCAAACTCATACTCATACTCATACTCATACACATACTCATACTCATACTCACACTCACACTCATACTCATACTCTCATTCACACTCAAACTCATACTCATACATATACGCATACTCATACTCACACTCATACTCATACTTACACTCATACTCCTACTCATACTCATACGCATACTCATACTCATACTCATACTCATACTCATACGCATGCTCATGCTCATACACATACTCATACACATACTCATACTCATACTCGTACTCATACTCATACTCATACTCATACTCATACTCATACTCATACTCATACTCATACTCATACTCATACTCATACTCATACTCATACTTACACTCATACTCCTACCCATACTCATACGCATACTCATACTCATACTCATACTCATACTCATACTCATACTCATACTCATACTCATACTCATACTCATACTCATACTCATACTCACACTCACACTCATACTCATACTCTCATTCACACTCACACTCATACTCATACAGATACGCATACTCATACTCACACTCATACTCATACATATACGCATACTCATACTCACACTCATAACCATACTCATAATCATACTCATACTCATACTCATACTCATACACATACGCATGCTCATGCTCATGCTCATGCTCATGCTCATGCTCATACTCATACTGACACTCGCACTCATACTCATACTCATACTCATACTCATACTCATACTCATACTCATACTCATACTCATACTCATACTCATACTCATACTCATACTCATACTCATACTCATACTCATACTCATACTCATACTCATACTCATACTTATACTCATACTCATACTCATACTCATACTCATACTCATGCTCATACTCATACTCACATTCACACTCAGATTCATACTCATACTCATACGCATACGCATGCTCATGCTCATGCTCATGCTCATGCTCATGCTCATGCTCATACTCATACTCATACTCATACTCATACGCATGCTCATGCTCATGCTCATGCTCATGCTCATGCTCATTCTCATACTCATACGCATGCTCATGCTCATGCTCATGCTCATACTCATACTCATAATCATAATCATACTCATACTTATATCCATACTCATACCCATATTCATACTCATACACATACACATACTCATACTCATACTCACATTCACCTCATACTCGTACTCATACTCATACTCATACACATACTCATACACATACTCATACTCATACTCATGCTCATACTCATACTCATACTCATACTCACACTCATACTCATACTCATACTCATACTCATACTCATACTCATTCTTACACTCATACTCCTACTCATACTCATACGCATACTCATACTCATACTCATACTCATACTCATACTCATACTCATACGCATGCTCATGCTCATACACATACTCATACACATACACATACTCATACTCATACTCGTACTCATACTCATACTCATACTCATAATCATACTCATAATCATACTCATACTCATACTCATACTCATACTCATACGCATGCTCATGCTCATACACATACTCCTACACATACTCATACTCATACTCATACTCGTACTCATACTCATACGCATGCTCATGCTCATACACATACTCATACTCATACTCATACTCATACTCATACTCATACTCATACTCATACTCATACTCATACTTACACTCATACTCCTACTCATACTCATACGCATACTCATACTCATACTCATACTCATACTCATACTCATACTCATACTCATGCTCATACTCATACTCATACTCATACTCACACTCATACTCATACTCATACTCATACTCATACTCATACTCATACTCATACTCATACTTACACTCATACTCCTACTCATACTCATACGCATACTCATACTCATACTCATACTCATACTCATACTCATACGCATGCTCATGCTCATACACATACTCATACACATACACATACTCATACTCATACTCATACTCGTACTCATACTCATACTCATACTCATACTCATACTCATACTCATACTTACACTCATACTCCTACTCATACTCATACGCATACTCATACTCATACTCATACTCATACTCATACTCATACTCATACTCATACTCATACTCATACTCACACTCACACTCATACTCATACTCTCATTCACACTCACACTCATACTCATACATATACGCATACTCATACTCACACTCATACTCATACTTACACTCATACTCCTACTCATACTCATACGCATACTCATACTCATACTCATACTCATACTCATACGCATGCTCATGCTCATACACATACTCATACACATACACATACTCATACTCATACTCGTACTCATATTCATACTCATACTCATACTCATACTCATACTCATACTCATACTCATACTCATACTCATACTCATACTCATACTTACACTCATACTCCTACTCATACTCATACGCATACTCATACTCATACTCATACTCATACTCATACTCATACTCATACTCATACTCATACTCATACTCACACTCACACTCATACTCATACTCTCATTCACACTCACACTCATACTCATACAGATACGCATACTCATACTCACACTCATACTCATACATATACGCATACTCATACTCACACTCATAATCATACTCATAATCATACTCATACTCATACTCATACTCATACGCATGCTCATGCTCATGCTCATGCTCATGCTCATGCTCATGCTCATACTCATACGCATGCTCATGCTCATGCTCATACTCATACTCATAATCATAATCATACTCATACTTATATCCATACTCATACTCATATTCATACTCATACACATACACATACTCATACTCATACTCACATTCACCTCATACTCGTACTCATACTCATACTCATACACATACTCATACACATACTCATACACATACTCATACTCATACTCATACTCGCATTCACACTCACATTCATACTCATACACATACGCATACTCATACTCATACTCATACTCATACTCACACTCATACTCATACTCATGCTCATACTCATACGCATGCTCATGCTCATGCTCATACTCATACTCATACTCGAACTCATACTCATACTCATACTCATACTCATACTCATACTCATACTCATACTCATACTTACACTCATACTCCTACTCATACTCATACGCATACTCATACTCATACTCATACTCATACTCATACTCATACTCATACTCATGCTCATACTCATACTCATACTCATACTCACACTCATACTCATACTCATACTCATACTCATACTCATACGCATGCTCATGCTCATACACATACTCATACTCATACTCATACTCATACTCATACTCATACTCATACTCATACTTACACTCATACTCCTACTCATACTCATACGCATACTCATACTCATACTCATACTCATACTCATACTCATACTCATACTCATGCTCATACTCATACTCATACTCATACTCACACTCATACTCATACTCATACTCATACTCATACTCATACTCATACTCATACTCATACTTACACTCATACTCCTACTCATACTCATACGCATACTCATACTCATACTCATACTCATACTCATACTCATACGCATGCTCATGCTCATACACATACTCATACACATACACATACTCATACTCATACTCATACTCGTACTCATACTCATACTCATACTCATACTCATACTCATACTCATACTTACACTCATACTCCTACTCATACTCATACGCATACTCATACTCATACTCATACTCATACTCATACTCATACTCATACTCATACTCATACTCATACTCACACTCACACTCATACTCATACTCTCATTCACACTCACACTCATACTCATACATATACGCATACTCATACTCACACTCATACTCATACTTACACTCATACTCCTACTCATACTCATACGCATACTCATACTCATACTCATACTCATACTCATACGCATGCTCATGCTCATACACATACTCATACACATACACATACTCATACTCATACTCGTACTCATATTCATACTCATACTCATACTCATACTCATACTCATACTCATACTCATACTCATACTCATACTCATACTCATACTTACACTCATACTCCTACTCATACTCATACGCATACTCATACTCATACTCATACTCATACTCATACTCATACTCATACTCATACTCATACTCATACTCATACTAACACTCACACTCATACTCATACTCTCATTCACACTCACACTCATACTCATACTCATACAGATACGCATACTCATACTCACACTCATACTCATACATATACGCATACTCATACTCACACTCATAATCATACTCATAATCATACTCATACTCATACTCATACTCATACGCATGCTCATGCTCATGCTCATGCTCATGCTCATGCTCATGCTCATACTCATACGCATGCTCATGCTCATGCTCATACTCATACTCATAATCATAATCATACTCATACTTATATCCATACTCATACTCATATTCATACTCATACACATACACATACTCATACTCATACTCACATTCACCTCATACTCGTACTCATACTCATACTCATACACATACTCATACACATACTCATACACATACTCATACTCATACTCATACTCGCATTCACACTCACATTCATACTCATACACATACGCATACTCATACTCATACTCATACTCATACTCACACTCATACTCATACTCATGCTCATACTCATACGCATGCTCATGCTCATGCTCATACTCATACTCATACTCGAACTCATACTCATACTCATACTCATACTCATACTCATACTCATACTCATACTCATACTTACACTCATACTCCTACTCATACTCATACGCATACTCATACTCATACTCATACTCATACTCATACTCATACTCATACTCATGCTCATACTCATACTCATACTCATACTCACACTCATACTCATACTCATACTCATACTCATACTCATACTCATACTCATACTTACACTCATACTCCTACTCATACTCATACGCATACTCATACTCATACTCATACTCATACTCATACTCATACTCATACGCATGCTCATGCTCATACACATACTCATACACATACACATACTCATACTCATACTCGTACTCATACTCATACTCATACTCATACTCATACTCATACTCATACTCATACTCATACTCATACTTACACTCATACTCCTACTCATACTCATACGCATACTCATACTCATACTCATACTCATACTCATACTCATACTCATACTCATACTCACACTCACACTCATACTCATACTCTCATTCACACTCACACTCATACTCATACAGATACGCATACTCATACTCACACTCATACTCATACTTACACTCATACTCCTACTCATACTCATACGCATACTCATACTCATACTCATACTTACACTCATACTCCTACTCATACTCATACGCATACTCATACTCAAACTCATACTCATACTCATACTCATACTCATACTCATACGCATGCTCATGCTCATACACATACTCATACTCATACACATACACATACTCATACTCATACTCGTACTCATACTCATACTCATACTCATACTCATACTCATACTCATACTCATACTCATACTCATACTCATACTCATACTCATACTCATACTCATACTTACACTCATACTCCTACCCATACTCATACGCATACTCATACTCATACTCATACTCATACTCATACTCATACTCATACTCATACTCATACTCATACTCATACTCATACTCATACTCACACTCACACTCATACTCATACTCTCATTCACACTCACACTCATACTCATACAGATACGCATACTCATACTCACACTCATACTCATACATATACGCATACTCATACTCACACTCATAACCATACTCATAATCATACTCATACTCATACTCATACTCATACTCATACACATACGCATGCTCATGCTCATGCTCATACGCATGCTCATGCTCATGCTCATGCTCATGCTCATGCTCATGCTCATACTCATACTCATACTCATACTCATACGCATGCTCATGCTCATGCTCATGCTCATGCTCATGCTCATGCTCATACTCATACGCATGCTCATGCTCATGCTCATGCTCATACTCATACTCATAATCATAATCATACTCATACTTATATCCATACTCATACTCATATTCATACTCATACACATACACATACTCATACTCATACTCACATTCACCTCATACTCGTACTCATACTCATACTCATACACATACTCATACACATACTCATACTCATACTCATGCTCATACTCATACTCATACTCATACTCACACTCATACTCATACTCATACTCATACTCATACTCATACTCATTCTTACACTCATACTCCTACTCATACTCATACGCATACTCATACTCATACTCATACTCATACTCATACTCATACTCATACTCATACTCATACTCATACTCATACTCATACTCATACTCATAGTCATACTCATACTCATACTCATACTCATACTCATACGCATGCTTATACTCATACTCATACTCACACTCACACTCATACTCATACTCTCATTCACACTCACACTCATACTCATACAGATACGCATACTCATACTCACACTCATACTCATACATATACGCATACTCATACTCACACTCATAATCATACTCATAATCATACTCATACTCATACTCATACTCATACTCATACTCATACACATACGCATGCACATGCTCATGCTCATGCTCATGCTCATGCTCATACTGACACTCGCACTCATACTCATACTCATACTCATACTCATAGTCACACTCACACTCACACTCATACTCATACTCATACTCATACTCATACTCATACTCATACGCATACTCATACTCATACTCATACTCATACTCATACTCATACTCATACTCATACTCATACTCATAGTCATACTCATACTTGCACTCATACTCCTACTCATACTCATACGCATACTCATACTCATACTTATACGCATATTCGTACTCGTACTCATACTCATACTCATACTCATACTCACACTCATACTCATACTCATACTCATACTCATACTCTCATTCACACTCACACTCATACTCATACAGATACGCATACTCATACTCACACTCATACTCATACATATACGCATACTCATACTCACACTCATAATCATACTCATAATCATACTCATACTCATACTCATACTCATACTCATACTCATACTCATACGCATGCTCATGCTCATACACATACTCATACACATACTCATACTCATACTCATACTCGTACTCATACTCATACGCATGCTCATGCTCATACACATACTCATACACATACTCATACTCATACTCATACTCGTACTCATACTCATACTCATACTCATACTCATACTCATACTCATACTTACACTCATACTCCTACTCATACTCATACACATACGCATGCTTATACTCATACTCATACTCATACTCACACTCACACTCATACTCATACTCTCATTCACACTCACAGTCATACTCATACAGATACGCATACTCATACTCACACTCATACTCAAACATATACGCATACTCATACTCACACTCATAATCATACTCATAATCATACTCATACTCATACTCATACTCATACTCATACTCATACTCATACTCATACTCATACTCATACTCATACTCATACTCATACTCATACTCATACTCATACTCATACTCATACTCATACTCATACTCATACTCATACTCATACTCATACTCATACTCATACTCATACTCATACTCATACTTATACTCATACTCATACTCATACTCATACTCATGCTCATACTCATACTCACATTCACACTCAGATTCATACTCATACACATACGCATACGCATGCTCATGCTCATGCTCATGCTCATGCTCATGCTCATGCTCATACTCATACTCATACTCATACTCATACGCATGCTCATGCTCATGCTCATGCTCATGCTCATGCTCATGCTCATACTCATACGCATGCTCATGCTCATGCTCATGCTCATACTCATACTCATAATCATAATCATACTCATACTTATATCCATACTCATACTCATATTCATACTCATACACATACACATACTCATACTCATACTCACATTCACCTCATACTCGTACTCATACTCATACTCATACACATACTCATACACATACTCATACTCATACTCATGCTCATACTCATACTCATACTCATACTCACACTCATACTCATACTCATACTCATACTCATACTCATACTCATACTTACACTCATACTCCTACTCATACTCATACGCATACTCATACTCATACTCATACTCATACTCATACTCATACGCATGCTCATGCTCATACACATACTCATACACATACACATACTCATACTCATACTCGTACTCATACTCATACTCATACTCATACTCATACTCATACTCATACTCATACTCATACTCATACTCATACTCATAGTCATACTCATACTCATACTCATACTCATACTCATACGCATGCTTATACTCATACTCATACTCACACTCACACTCATACTCATACTCTCATTCACACTCACACTCATACTCATACAGATACGCATACTCATACTCACACTCATACTCATACATATACGCATACTCATACTCACACTCATAATCATACTCATAATCATACTCATACTCATACTCATACTCATACACATACGCATGCACATGCTCATGCTCATGCACATGCTCATGCTCATACTGACACTCGCACTCATACTCATACTCATACTCATACTCATACTCATAGTCACACTCACACTCACACTCATACTCATACTCATACTCATACTCATACGCATACTCATACTCATACTCATACTCATACTCATACTCATACTCATACTCATACTCATACTCATACTCATAGTCATACTCATACTTACACTCATACTCCTACTCATACTCATACGCATACTCATACTCATACTTATACGCATATTCGTACTCGTACTCATACTCATACTCATACTCATACTCACACTCATACTCATACTCATACTCATACTCATACTCATACTCTCATTCACACTCACACTCATACTCATACAGATACGCATACTCATACTCACACTCATACTCATACATATACGCATACTCATACTCACACTCATAATCATACTCATAATCATACTCATACTCATACTCATACTCATACCCATACTCATACGCATGCTCATGCTCATACACATACTCATACACATACTCATACTCATACTCATACTCGTACTCATACTCATACTCATACGCATGCTCATGCTCATACACATACTCATACACATACTCATACTCATACTCATACTCGTACTCATACTCATACTCATACTCATACTCATACTCATACTCATACTCATACTCATACTTACACACATACTCCTACTCATACTCATACACATACGCATGCTTATACTCATACTCATACTCATACTCACACTCACACTCATACTCATACTCTCATTCACACTCACACTCATACTCATACAGATACGCATACTCATACTCACACTCATACTCATACATATACGCATACTCATACTCACACTCATAATCATACTCATAATCATACTCATACTCATACTCATACTCATACTCATACTCATACGCATGCTCATGCTCATACACATACTCATACACATACTCATACTCATACTCATACTCGTACTCATACTCATACTCATACTCATACTCATACTCATACTCATACTTACACTCATACTCCTACTCATACTCATACGCATACTCATACTCATACTCATACTCATACTCATACTCATACTCATACTCATACTCATACTCATACTCATACGCATGCTCATGCTCATGCTCATGCTCATGCTCATGCTCATACTCATACTCATACTCGAACTCATACTCATACTCATACTCATACTCATACTCATACTCATACTCATACTCATACTTACACTCATACTCCTACTCATACTCATACGCATACTCATACTCATACTCATACTCATACTCATACTCATACTCATACTCATGCTCATACTCATACTCATACGCATGCTCATGCTCATACACATACTCATACACATACACATACTCATACTCATACTCGTACTCATACTCATACTCATACTCATACTCATACTCATACTCATACTCATACTCATACTCATACTCATACTCATAGTCATACTCATACTCATAATCATAATCATACTCATACTTATATCCATACTCATACTCATATTCATACTCATACACATACACATACTCATACTCATACTCACATTCACCTCATACTCGTACTCATACTCATACTCATACACATACTCATACACATACTCATACTCATACTCATGCTCATACTCATACTCATACTCATACTCACACTCATACTCATACTCATACTCATACTCATACTCATACTCATACTTACACTCATACTCCTACTCATACTCATACGCATACTCATACTCATACTCATACTCATACTCATACTCATACGCATGCTCATGCTCATACACATACTCATACACATACACATACTCATACTCATACTCGTACTCATACTCATACTCATACTCATACTCATACTCATACTCATACTCATACTCATACTCATACTCATACTCATAGTCATACTCATACTCATACTCATACTCATACTCATACGCATGCTTATACTCATACTCATACTCACACTCACACTCATACTCATACTCTCATTCACACTCACACTCATACTCATACAGATACGCATACTCATACTCACACTCATACTCATACATATACGCATACTCATACTCACACTCATAATCATACTCATAATCATACTCATACTCATACTCATACTCATACACATACGCATGCACATGCTCATGCTCATGCACATGCTCATGCTCATACTGACACTCGCACTCATACTCATACTCATACTCATACTCATACTCATAGTCACACTCACACTCACACTCATACTCATACTCATACTCATACTCATACGCATACTCATACTCATACTCATACTCATACTCATACTCATACTCATACTCATACTCATACTCATACTCATAGTCATACTCATACTTACACTCATACTCCTACTCATACTCATACGCATACTCATACTCATACTTATACGCATATTCGTACTCGTACTCATACTCATACTCATACTCATACTCACACTCATACTCATACTCATACTCATACTCATACTCATACTCTCATTCACACTCACACTCATACTCATACAGATACGCATACTCATACTCACACTCATACTCATACATATACGCATACTCATACTCACACTCATAATCATACTCATAATCATACTCATACTCATACTCATACTCATACCCATACTCATACGCATGCTCATGCTCATACACATACTCATACACATACTCATACTCATACTCATACTCGTACTCATACTCATACTCATACGCATGCTCATGCTCATACACATACTCATACACATACTCATACTCATACTCATACTCGTACTCATACTCATACTCATACTCATACTCATACTCATACTCATACTCATACTCATACTTACACACATACTCCTACTCATACTCATACACATACGCATGCTTATACTCATACTCATACTCATACTCACACTCACACTCATACTCATACTCTCATTCACACTCACACTCATACTCATACAGATACGCATACTCATACTCACACTCATACTCATACATATACGCATACTCATACTCACACTCATAATCATACTCATAATCATACTCATACTCATACTCATACTCATACTCATACTCATACGCATGCTCATGCTCATACACATACTCATACACATACTCATACTCATACTCATACTCGTACTCATACTCATACTCATACTCATACTCATACTCATACTCATACTTACACTCATACTCCTACTCATACTCATACGCATACTCATACTCATACTCATACTCATACTCATACTCATACTCATACTCATACTCATACTCATACTCATACGCATGCTCATGCTCATGCTCATGCTCATGCTCATGCTCATACTCATACTCATACTCGAACTCATACTCATACTCATACTCATACTCATACTCATACTCATACTCATACTCATACTTACACTCATACTCCTACTCATACTCATACGCATACTCATACTCATACTCATACTCATACTCATACTCATACTCATACTCATGCTCATACTCATACTCATACGCATGCTCATGCTCATACACATACTCATACACATACTCATACTCATACTCATACTCGTACTCATACTCACACTCACACTCACACTTATACTCATACTCATACTCATACTCATACGCATGCTCATGCTCATGCTCATGCTCATGCTCATACTCATACTCATACTCATACTCATACGCATGCTCATGCTCATACACATACTCATACTCATACTCATACTCGTACTCATACTCATACTCATACTCATACTCATACTCATACTCATACTCATACTCATACTCATACTCATACTCATACTCATACTCATACTCGTACTCATACTCATACTCATACTCATACTCATACTCATACTCATACTCATACTCATACTCATACTCATACTCATACTCATACTCATACTTACACTCATACTCCTACTCATACTCATACCCATACTCATACTCATACTCATACTCATACTCATACTCATACTCATACTTACACTCATACTCCTACTCATACGCATACTCATACTCATACTCATACGCATAGTCATGCTCATACACATACTCATACACATACTCATACTCATACTCATACTCGTACTCATACTCATACTCATACACATACTCATACTCATATCCATACTCATACTCATATTCATACTCATACACATACACATACTCATACTCATACTCACATTCACCTCATACTCGTACTCATACTCATACTCATACACATACTCATACACATACTCATACACATACTCATACACATACTCATACTCATACTCATACTCGCATTCACACTCACATTCATACTCATACACAAACGCATACTCATACTCATACTCATACTCATACTCATACTCACACTCATACTCATGCTCATACTCATACGCATGCTCATGCTCATGCTCATACTCATGCTCATACTCATACTCATACTCATACTCATACGCATACTCATACTCATACTCATACTCATACTCATACTCATACTCATACTCACACTCATACTCATACTCATACTCATACTCATAATCATACTCATACTCATACTCATACTCACACTCACACTCATACTCATACTCTCATTCACACTCACACTCATACTCATACAGATACGCATACTCATACTCACACTCATACTCATACATATACGCATACTCATACTCACACTCATAATCATACTCATACTCATACTCATAGTCATTCTCATACTCATACTCATACTCATACTCATACTCATACTCATACTCATACTCATACTCACACTCACACTCACACTCATACTCATACTCATACTCATACTCATACGCATGCTCATGCTCATGCTCATGCTCATGCTCATACTCATACTCATACTCATACTCATACGCATGCTCATGCTCATACACATACTCATACACATACTCATACTCATACTCATACTCATACTCATACTCATACCCATACTCATACGCATGCTCATGCTCATACACATACTCATACACATACTCATACTCATACTCATACTCGTACTCATACTCATACTCATACGCATGCTCATGCTCATACACATACTCATACACATACTCATACTCATACTCATACTCGTACTCATACTCATACTCATACTCATACTCATACTCATACTCATACTCATACTTACACTCATACTCCTACTCATACTCATACACATACGCATGCTTATACTCATACTCATACTCATACTCACACTCACACTCATACTCATACTCTCATTCACACTCACACTCATACTCATACAGATACGCATACTCATACTCACACTCATACTCATACATATACGCATACTCATACTCACACTCATAATCATACTCATAATCATACTCATACTCATACTCATACTCATACTCATACTCATACGCATGCTCATGCTCATACACATACTCATACACATACTCATACTCATACTCATACTCGTACTCATACTCATACTCATACTCATACTCATACTCATACTCATACTCATACTTACACTCATACTCCTACTCATACTCATACGCATACTCATACTCATACTCATACTCATACTCATACTCATACTCATACTCATACTCATACTCATACTCATACTCATACGCATGCTCATGCTCATGCTCATGCTCATGCTCATACTCATACTCATACTCGAACTCATACTCATACTCATACTCATACTCATACTCATACTCATACTCATACTCATACTTACACTCATACTCCTACTCATACTCATACGCATACTCATACTCATACTCATACTCATACTCATACTCATACTCATACTCATGCTCATACTCATACTCATACGCATGCTCATGCTCATACACATACTCATACACATACTCATACTCATACTCATACTCGTACTCATACTCACACTCACACTCACACTCATACTCATACTCATACTCATACTCATACGCATGCTCATGCTCATGCTCATGCTCATGCTCATACTCATACTCATACTCATACTCATACGCATGCTCATGCTCATACACATACTCATACTCATACTCATACTCGTACTCATACTCATACTCATACTCATACTCACACTCATACTCATACTCATACTCATACTCATACTCATACTCATACTCATACTTACACTCATACTCCTACTCATACTCATACCCATACTCATACTCATACTCATACTCATACTCATACTCATACTCATACTTACACTCATACTCCTACTCATACGCATACTCATACTCATACTCATACGCATGCTCATGCTCATACACATACTCATACACATACTCATACTCATACTCATACTCGTACTCATACTCATACTCATACTCATACTCATACTCATATCCATACTCATACTCATATTCATACTCATACACATACACATACTCATACTCATACTCACATTCACCTCATACTCGTACTCATACTCATACTCATACACATACTCATACACATACTCATACACATACTCATACTCATACTCATACTCGCATTCACACTCACATTCATACTCATACACAAACGCATACTCATACTCATACTCATACTCATACTCATACTCACACTCATACTCATGCTCATACTCATACGCATGCTCATGCTCATGCTCATGCTCATGCTCATACTCATACTCATACTCATACTCATACGCATACTCATACTCATACTCATACTCATACTCATACTCATACTCAAACTCACACTCATACTCATACTCATACTCATACTCATACTCATAATCATACTCATACTCATACTCACACTCACACTCATACTCATACTCATACTCTCATTCACACTCACACTCATACTCATACAGATACGCATACTCATACTCACACTCATACTCATACATATACGCATACTCATACTCACACTCATAATCATACTCATACTCATACTCATAGTCATTCTCATACTCATACTCATACTCATACTCATACTTATACTCATACTCACACTCACACTCACACTCATACTCATACTCATACTCATACTCATACGCATGCTCATGCTCATGCTCATGCTCATGCTCATACTCATACTCATACTCATACTCATACGCATGCTCATGCTCATACACATACTCATACACATACTCATACTCATACTCATACTCGTACTCATACTCATACTCATACTCATACTCATACTCATACTCATACTCATACTCATACTCATACTCATACTCATACTCATACTTACACTCATACTCCTACTCATACTCATACGCATACTCATACTCATACTCATACTCATACTCATACTCATACTCATACTCGTACTCATACTCATACTCATACTCATACTCATATCCATACTCATACTCATATTCATACTCATACACATACACATACTCATACTCATACTCACATTCACCTCATACTCGTACTCATACTCATACTCATACACATACTCATACACATACTCATACTCATACTCATACTCGTACTCATACTCATACTCATACGCATGCTCATGCTCATACACATACTCATACACATACTCATACTCATACTCATACTCGTACTCATACTCATACTCATACTCATACTCATACTCATACTCATACTCATACTCATACTTACACTCATACTCCTACTCATACGCATACTCATACTCATACTCATACGCATGCTCATGCTCATACACATACTCATACACATACTCATACTCATACTCATACTCGTACTCATACTCATACTCATACTCATACTCATACTCATACTCATACTCATATCCATACTCATACTCATATTCATACTCATACACATACACATACTCATACTCATACTCACATTCACCTCATACTCGTACTCATACTCATACTCATACACATACTCATACACATACTCATACACATACTCATACTCATACTCGCATTCACACTCACATTCATACTCATACACAAACGCATACTCATACTCATACTCATACTCATACTCATACTCACACTCATACTCATACTCATGCTCATACTCATACGCATGCTCATGCTCATGCTCATACTCATGCTCATACTCATACTCATACTCATACTCGTACTCATACTCATACTCATACTCATACTCATACTCATATCCATACTCATACTCATATTCATACTCATACACATACACATACTCATACTCATACTCACATTCACCTCATACTCGTACTCATACTCATACTCATACACATACTCATACACATACTCATACACATACTCATACTCATACTCGCATTCACACTCACATTCATACTCATACACAAACGCATACTCATACTCATACTCATACTCATACTCATACTCACACTCATACTCATACTCATGCTCATACTCATACGCATGCTCATGCTCATGCTCATACTCATGCTCATACTCATACTCATACTCATACTCATACTCATACTCATACGCATACTCATACTCATACTCATACTCATACTCATACTCATACTCATACTCATACTCACACTCATACTCATACTCATACTCATACTCATAATCATACTCATACTCATACTCATACTCACACTCACACTCATACTCATACTCATTCTCATACGCATACGCATGCTCATGCTCATGCTCATACTCATACTCATACTCATACTCATACTCATAGTCATTCTCATACTCATACTCATACTCATACTCATACTCATACTCATACTCACACTCACACTCACACTCATACTCATACTCATACTCATACTCATACGCATGCTCATGCTCATGCTCATGCTCATGCTCATACTCATACTCATACTCATACTCATACGCATGCTCATGCTCATACACATACTCATACACATACTCATACTCATACTCATACTCGTACTCATACTCATACTCATACTCATACTCATACTCATACTCATACTCATACTCATACTTACACTCATACTCCTACTCATACTCATACGCATACTCATACTCATACTCATACTCATACTCATACTCATACTCATACTCATACTCATACTCATACTCATACTCATACTCATACTCATACTCATACTCATACTCATAGTCATACTCATACTCATACTCATACTCATACTCATACGCATGCTTATACTCATACTCATACTCATACTCACACTCACACTCATACTCATACTCTCATTCACACTCACACTCATACTCATACAGATACGCATACTCATACTCACACTCATACTCATACATATACGCATACTCATACTCACACTCATAATCATACTCATAATCATACTCATACTCATACTCATACTCATACTCATACTCATACACATACGCATGCACATGCTCATGCTCATGCTCATGCTCATGCTCATGCTCATACTGACACTCGCACTCATACTCATACTCATACTCATACTCATAGTCACACTCACACTCACACTCATACTCATACTCATACTCATACTCATACGCATACTCATACTCATACTCATACTCATACTCATACTCATACTCATACTCATACTCATACTCATAGTCATACTCATACTTACACTCATACTCCTACTCATACTCATACGCATACTCATACTCATACTTATACGCATATTCGTACTCGTACTCATACTCATACTCATACTCATACTCACACTCATACTCATACTCATACTCATACTCATACTCATACTCTCATTCACACTCACACTCATACTCATACAGATACGCATACTCATACTCACACTCATACTCATACATATACGCATACTCATACTCACACTCATAATCATACTCATAATCATACTCATACTCATACTCATACTCATACTCATACTCATACTCATACTCATACGCATGCTCATGCTCATACACATACTCATACACATACTCATACTCATACTCATACTCGTACTCATACTCATACTCATACTCATACTCATACTCATATCCATACTCATACTCATATTCATACTCATACACATACACATACTCATACTCATACTCACATTCACCTCATACTCGTACTCATACTCATACTCATACACATACTCATACACATACTCATACACATACTCATACTCATACTCGCATTCACACTCACATTCATACTCATACACAAACGCATACTCATACTCATACTCATACTCATACTCATACTCACACTCATACTCATACTCATGCTCATACTCATACGCATGCTCATGCTCATGCTCATACTCATGCTCATACTCATACTCATACTCATACTCATACTCATACTCATACGCATACTCATACTCATACTCATACTCATACTCATACTCATACTCATACTCATACTCACACTCATACTCATACTCATACTCATACTCATAATCATACTCATACTCATACTCATACTCACACTCACACTCATACTCATACTCATTCTCATACGCATACGCATGCTCATGCTCATGCTCATACTCATACTCATACTCATACTCATACTCATAGTCATTCTCATACTCATACTCATACTCATACTCATACTCATACTCATACTCACACTCACACTCACACTCATACTCATACTCATACTCATACTCATACGCATGCTCATGCTCATGCTCATGCTCATGCTCATACTCATACTCATACTCATACTCATACGCATGCTCATGCTCATACACATACTCATACACATACTCATACTCATACTCATACTCGTACTCATACTCATACTCATACTCATACTCATACTCATACTCATACTCATACTCATACTTACACTCATACTCCTACTCATACTCATACGCATACTCATACTCATACTCATACTCATACTCATACTCATACTCATACTCATACTCATACTCATACTCATACTCATACTCATACTCATACTCATACTCATACTCATAGTCATACTCATACTCATACTCATACTCATACTCATACGCATGCTTATACTCATACTCATACTCATACTCACACTCACACTCATACTCATACTCTCATTCACACTCACACTCATACTCATACAGATACGCATACTCATACTCACACTCATACTCATACATATACGCATACTCATACTCACACTCATAATCATACTCATAATCATACTCATACTCATACTCATACTCATACTCATACTCATACACATACGCATGCACATGCTCATGCTCATGCTCATGCTCATGCTCATGCTCATACTGACACTCGCACTCATACTCATACTCATACTCATACTCATAGTCACACTCACACTCACACTCATACTCATACTCATACTCATACTCATACGCATACTCATACTCATACTCATACTCATACTCATACTCATACTCATACTCATACTCATACTCATAGTCATACTCATACTTACACTCATACTCCTACTCATACTCATACGCATACTCATACTCATACTTATACGCATATTCGTACTCGTACTCATACTCATACTCATACTCATACTCACACTCATACTCATACTCATACTCATACTCATACTCATACTCTCATTCACACTCACACTCATACTCATACAGATACGCATACTCATACTCACACTCATACTCATACATATACGCATACTCATACTCACACTCATAATCATACTCATAATCATACTCATACTCATACTCATACTCATACTCATACTCATACTCATACTCATACGCATGCTCATGCTCATACACATACTCATACACATACTCATACTCATACTCATACTCGTACTCATACTCATACTCATACGCATGCTCATGCTCATACACATACTCATACACATACTCATACTCATACTCATACTCGTACTCATACTCATACTCATACTCATACTCATACTCATACTCATACTCATACTTACACTCATACTCCTACTCATACTCATACACATACGCATGCTTATACTCATACTCATACTCATACTCACACTCACACTCATACTCATACTCTCATTCACACTCACACTCATACTCATACAGATACGCATACTCATACTCACACTCATACTCATACATATACGCATACTCATACTCACACTCATAATCATACTCATAATCATACTCATACTCATACTCATACTCATACTCATACTCATACGCATGCTCATGCTCATACACATACTCATACACATACTCATACTCATACTCATACTCGTACTCATACTCATACTCATACTCATACTCATACTCATACTCATACTCATACTCATACTCATACTTACACTCATACTACTACTCATACTCATACGCATACTCATACTCATACTCATACTCATACTCATACTCATACGCATGCTCATGCTCATGCTCATGCTCATGCTCATGCTCATACTCATACTCATACTCGAACTCATACTCATACTCATACTCATACTCATACTCATACTCATACTCATACTTACACTCATACTCCTACTCATACTCATACGCATACTCATACTCATACTAATACTCATACTCATACTCATACTCATGCTCATACTCATACTCATACGCATGCTCATGCTCATACACGTACTCATACACATACTCATACTCATACTCATACTCGTACTCATACTCACACTCACACTCACACTCATACTCATACTCATACTCATACTCATACTCATACGCATGCTCATGCTCATGCTCATGCTCATGCTCATACTCATACTCATACTCATACTCATACGCATGCTCATGCTCATACACATACTCATACTCATACTCATACTCGTACTCATACTCATACTCATACTCATACTCATACTCATACTCATACTCATACTCATACTCATACTCATACTCATACTTACACTCATACTCCTACTCATACTCATACCCATACTCATACTCATACTCATACTCATACTCATACTCATACTCATACTCATACTCATACTCATACTCATACTCATACTCATACTCATACTCATACTCATACTCATACTCATAGTCATACTCATACTCATACTCATACTCATACTCATACGCATGCTTATACTCATACTCATACTCACACTCACACTCATACTCATACTCTCATTCACACTCACACTCATACTCATACAGATACGCATACTCATACTCACACTCATACTCATACATATACGCATACTCATACTCACACTCATAATCATACTCATAATCATACTCATACTCATACTCATACTCATACTCATACGCATGCTCATGCTCATACACATACTCATACACATACTCATACTCATACTCATACTCGTACTCATACTCATACTCATACGCATGCTCATGCTCATACACATACTCATACACATACTCATACTCATACTCATACTCGTACTCATACTCATACTCATACTCATACTCATACTCATACTCATACTTACACTCATACTCCTACTCATACTCATACACATACGCATGCTTATACTCATACTCATACTCATACTCACACTCACACTCATACTCATACTCTCATTCACACTCACACTCATACTCATACAGATACGCATACTCATACTCACACTCATACTCATACAAATACGCATACTCATACTCACACTCATAATCATACTCATAATCATACTCATACTCATACTCATACTCATACTCATACTCATACTCATACTCATACTCATACTCATACTCATACTTACACTCATACTCCTACTCATACTCATACGCATACTCATACTCATACTCATACTCATACTCATACTCATGCTCATACTCATACTCATACTCATACTCACACTCATACTCATACTCATACTCATACTCATACTCATACTTACACTCATACTCCTACTCATACTCATACCCATACTCATACTCATACTCATACTCATACTCATACTCATACTCATACTCATACTCATACTCATACTCATACTCATACTCATACTCATACTCATACTCATACTCATACTCATACTCATACTCATAGTCATACTCATACTCATACTCATACTCATACTCATACGCATGCTTATACTCATACTCATACTCACACTCACACTCATACTCATACTCTCATTCACACTCACACTCATACTCATACAGATACGCATACTCATACTCACACTCATACTCATACATATACGCATACTCATACTCACACTCATAATCATACTCATAATCATACTCATACTCATACTCATACTCATACTCATACTCATACACATACGCATGCACATGCTCATGCTCATGCTCATGCTCATGCTCATGCTCATACTGACACTCGCACTCATACTCATACTCATACTCATACTCATAGTCACACTCACACTCACACTCATACTCATACTCATACTCATACTCATACGCATACTCATACTCATACTCATACTCATACTCATACTCATACTCATACTCATACTCATAGTCATACTCATACTTGCACTCATACTCCTACTCATACTCATACGCATACTCATACTCATACTTATACGCATATTCGTACTCGTACTCATACTCATACTCATACTCATACTCACACTCATACTCATACTCATACTCATACTCATACTCATACTCTCATTCACACTCACACTCATACTCATACAGATACGCATACTCATACTCACACTCATACTCATACATATACGCATACTCATACTCACACTCATAATCATACTCATAATCATACTCATACTCATACTCATACTCATACTCATACTCATACTCATACTCATACGCATGCTCATGCTCATACACATACTCATACACATACTCATACTCATACTCATACTCGTACTCATACTCATACGCATGCTCATGCTCATACACATACTCATACACATACTCATACTCATACTCATACTCGTACTCATACTCATACTCATACTCATACTCATACTCATACTCATACTCATACTTACACTCATACTCCTACTCATACTCATACACATACGCATGCTTATACTCATACTCATACTCATACTCACACTCACACTCATACTCATACTCTCATTCACACTCACACTCATACTCATACAGATACGCATACTCATACTCACACTCATACTCATACATATACGCATACTCATACTCACACTCATAATCATACTCATAATCATACTCATACTCATACTCATACTCATACTCATACTCATACTCATACTCATACTCATACTCATACTTACACTCATACTCCTACTCATACTCATACTCATACTCATACTCATACTCATACTCATACTCATGCTCATACTCATACTCATACTCATACTCACACTCATACTCATACTCATACTCATACTCATACTCATACTCATACTCATACTCATACTTACACTCATACTCCTACTCATACTCATACGCATACTCATACTCATACTCATACTCATACTCATACAAATGCTCATGCTCATACACATACTCATACACATACACATACTCATACTCATACTCATACTCGTACTCATACTCATACTCATACTCATACTCATACTCATACTCATACTCATACTCATACTTACACTCATAATCCTACTCATACTCATACGCATACTCATACTCATACTCATACTCATACTCATACACATACTCATACTCATACTCACACTCACACTCATACTCATACTCTCATTCACACTCACACTCATACTCATACATATACGCATACTCATACTCACACTCATACTCATACTTACACTCATACTCCTACTCATACTCATACGCATACTCATACTCATACTCATACTCATACGCATGCTCATGCTCATACACATACTCATACACATACACATACTCATACTCATACTCGTACTCATATTCATACTCATACTCATACTCATACTCATACTCATACTCATACTCATACTCATACTCATACTCATACTCATACTCATACTTACACTCATACTCCTACTCATACTCATACGCATACTCATACTCATACTCATACTCATACTCATACTCATACTCATACTCATACTCATACTCACACTCACACTCATACTCATACTCTCATTCACACTCACACTCATACTCATACAGATACGCATACTCATACTCACACTCATACTCATACATATACGCATACTCATACTCACACTCATAATCATACTCATAATCATACTCATACTCATACTCATACTCATACGCATGCTCATGCTCATGCTCATGCTCATGCTCATGCTCATACTCATACGCATGCTCATGCTCATGCTCATACTCATACTCATAATCATAATCATACTCATACTTATATCCATACTCATACTCATATTCATACTCATACACATACACATACTCATACTCATACTCACATTCACCTCATACTCGTACTCATACTCATACTCATACACATACTCATACACATACTCATACACATACTCATACTCATACTCATACTCGCATTCACACTCACATTCATACTCATACACATACGCATACTCATACTCATACTCATACTCATACTCACACTCATACTCATACTCATGCTCATACTCATACGCATGCTCATGCTCATGCTCATACTCATACTCATACTCGAACTCATACTCATACTCATACTCATACTCATACTCATACTCATACTCATACTCATACTTACACTCATACTCCTACTCATACTCATACGCATACTCATACTCATACTCATACTCATACTCATACTCATACTCATGCTCATACTCATACTCATACTCATACTCACACTCATACTCATACTCATACTCATACTCATACTCATACTCATACTCATACTTACACTCATACTCCTACTCATACTCATACGCATACTCATACTCATACTCATACTCATACTCATACTCATACGCATGCTCATGCTCATACACATACTCATACACATACACATACTCATACTCATACTCGTACTCATACTCATACTCATACTCATACTCATACTCATACTCATACTCATACTCATACTCATACTTACACTCATACTCCTACTCATACTCATACGCATACTCATACTCATACTCATACTCATACTCATACTCATACTCATACTCATACTCATACTCACATTCACACTCATACTCATACTCTCATTCACACTCACACTCATACTCATACAGATACGCATACTCATACTCACACTCATACTCATACTTACACTCATACTCCTACTCATACTCATACGCATACTCATACTCATACTCATACTTACACTCATACTCCTACTCATACTCATACGCATACTCATACTCATACTCATACTCATACTCATACTCATACTCATACTCATACTCACACTCACACTCATACTCATACTCTCATTCACACTCACACTCATACTCATACATATACGCATACTCATACTCACACTCATACTCATACTTACACTCATACTCCTACTCATACTCATACGCATACTCATACTCATACTCATACTCATACTCATACGCATGCTCATGCTCATACACATACTCATACACATACACATACTCATACTCATACTCGTACTCATACTCATACTCATACTCATACTCATACTCATACTCATACTCATACTCATACTCATACTCATACTCATACTCATACTCATACTTACACTCATACTCCTACTCATACTCATACGCATGCTCATACTCATACTCATACTCATACTCATACTCATACTCATACTCATACTCATACTCATACTCATACTCACACTCACACTCATACTCATACTCTCATTCACACTCACACTCATACTCATACAGATACGCATACTCATACTCACACTCATACTCATACATATACGCATACTCATACTCACACTCATAACCATACTCATAATCATACTCATACTCATACTCATACTCATACTCATACACATACGCATGCTCATGCTCATGCTCATGCTCATGCTCATGCTCATACTCATACTGACACTCGCACTCATACTCATACTCATACTCATACTCATACTCATACTCATACTCATACTCATACTCATACTCATACTCATACTCATACTCATACTCATACTCATACTCATACTCATACTCATACTCATACTCATACTCATACTCATACTCATACTCATACTCATACTCATACTCATACTCATACTCATACTCATACTTATACTCATACTCATACTCATACTCATACTCATGCTCATACTCATACTCACATTCACACTCAGATTCATACTCATACACATACGCATACGCATGCTCATGCTCATGCTCATGCTCATGCTCATGCTCATGCTCATACTCATACTCATACTCATACTCATACGCATGCTCATGCTCATGCTCATGCTCATGCTCATGCTCATACTCATACGCATGCTCATGCTCATGCTCATGCTCATACTCATACTCATAATCATAATCATACTCATACTTATATCCATACTCATACTCATATTCATACTCATACACATACACATACTCATACTCATACTCACATTCACCTCATACTCGTACTCATACTCATACTCATACACATACTCATACACATACTCATACTCATACTCATGCTCATACTCATACTCATACTCATACTCACACTCATACTCATACTCATACTCATACTCATACTCATACTCATACTCATACTTACACTCATACTCCTACTCATACTCATACGCATACTCATACTCATACTCATACTCATACTCATACTCATACTCATACGCATGCTCATGCTCATACACATACTCATACACATACACATACTCATACTCATACTCGTACTCATACTCATACTCATACTCATACTCATACTCATACTCATACTCATACTCATACTTACACTCATACTCCTACTCATACTCATACGCATACTCATACTCATACTCATACTCATACTCATACTCATACTCATACTCATACTCATACTCACACTCACACTCATACTCATACTCATACGCATGCTCATGCTCATACACATACTCATACACATACTCATACTCATACTCATACTCGTACTCATACTCATACGCATGCTCATGCTCATACACATACTCATACACATACTCATACTCATACTCATACTCGTACTCATACTCATACTCATACTCATACTCATACTCATACTCATACTTACACTCATACTCCTACTCATACTCATACACATACTCATACGCATGCTTATACTCATACTCATACTCACACTCACACTCATACTCATACTCTCATTCACACTCACACTCATACTCATACAGATACGCATACTCATACTCACACTCATACTCATACATATACGCATACTCATACTCACACTCATAATCATACTCATAATCATACTCATACTCATACTCATACTCATACTCATACTCATACACATACGCATGCACATGCTCATGCTCATGCTCATGCTCATGCTCATACTGACACTCGCACTCATACTCATACTCATACTCATACTCATAGTCACACTCACACTCACCCTCATACTCATACTCATACTCATACTCATACGCATACTCATACTCATACTCATACTCATACTCATACTCATACTCATACTCATACTCATACTCATAGTCATACTCATACTTGCACTCATACTCCTACTCATACTCATACGCATACTCATACTCATACTTATACGCATATTCGTACTCGTACTCATACTCATACTCATACTCATACTCACACTCATACTCATACTCATACTCATACTCATACTCATACTCTCATTCACACTCACACTCATACTCATACAGATACGCATACTCATACTCACACTCATACTCATACATATACGCATACTCATACTCACACTCATAATCATACTCATAATCATACTCATACTCATACTCATACTCATACTCATACTCATACTCATACGCATGCTCATGCTCATACACATACTCATACACATACTCATACTCATACTCATACTCGTACTCATACTCATACGCATGCTCATGCTCATACACATACTCATACACATACTCATACTCATACTCATACTCGTACTCATACTCATACTCATACTCATACTCACACTCATACTCATACTCATACTTACACTCATACTCCTACTCATACTCATACACATACGCATGCTTATACTCATACTCATACTCATACTCACACTCACACTCATACTCATACTCTCATTCACACTCACACTCATACTCATACAGATACGCATACTCATACTCACACTCATACTCATACATATACGCATACTCATACTCACACTCATAATCATACTCATAATCATACTCATACTCATACTCATACTCATACTCATACTCATACTCATACTCATACTCATACTCATACTCATACTCATACTCATACTCATACTCATACTTATACGCATATTCGTACTCGTACTCATACTCATACTCATACTCATACTCACACTCATACTCATACTCATACTCATACTCATACTCATACTCTCATTCACACTCACACTCATACTCATACAGATACGCATACTCATACTCACACTCATACTCATACATATACGCATACTCATACTCACACTCATAATCATACTCATAATCATACTCATACTCATACTCATACTCATACTCATACTCATACTCATACTCATACTCATACTCATACTCATACTCACACTCATACTCATACTCATACTCATACTCATACTCATACTTACACTCATACTCCTACTCATACTCATACCCATACTCATACTCATACTCATACTCATACTCATACTCATACTCATACTCATACTCATACTCATACTCATACTCATACTCATACTCATACTCATAGTCATACTCATACTCATACTCATACTCATACTCATACGCATGCTTATACTCATACTCATACTCACACTCACGCTCATACTCATACTCTCATTCACACTCACACTCATACTCATACAGATACGCATACTCATACTCACACTCATACTCATACATATACGCATACTCATACTCACACTCATAATCATACTCATAATCATACTCATACTCATACTCATACTCATACTCATACTCATACTCATACTCATACTCATACTCATACTCATACTCATACTCATACTCATACTCATACTCATACGCATACTCATACTCATACTCATACTCATACTCATACTCATACTCATACTCATACTCATAGTCATACTCATACTTGCACTCATACTCCTACTCATACTCATACGCATACTCATACTCATACTTATACGCATATTCGTACTCGTACTCATACTCATACTCATACTCATACTCACACTCATACTCATACTCATACTCATACTCATACTCATACTCTCATTCACACTCATACTCATACTCTCATTCACACTCACACTCATACTCATACAGATACGCATACTCATACAGATACGCATACTCATACTCACACTCATACTCATACATATACGCATACTCATACTCACACTCATAACCATACTCATAATCATACTCATACTCATACTCATACTCATACTCATACACATACGCATGCTCATGCTCATGCTCATGCTCATGCTCATGCTCATACTCATACTGACACTCGCAATCATACTCATACTCATACTCATACTCATACTCATACTCATACTCATACTCATACTCATACTCATACTCATACTCATACTCATACTCATACTCATACTCATACTCATACTCATACTCATACTCATAGTCATACTCATACTTGCACTCATACTCCTACTCATACTCATACGCATACTCATACTCATACTTATACGCATATTCGTACTCGTACTCATACTCATACTCATACTCATACTCACACTCATACTCATACTCATACTCATACTCATACTCATACTCTCATTCACACTCACACTCATACTCATACAGATACGCATACTCATACTCACACTCATACTCATACATATACGCATACTCATACTCACACTCATAATCATACTCATAATCATACTCATACTCATACTCATACTCATACTCATACTCATACGCATGCTCATGCTCATACACATACTCATACACATACTCATACTCATACTCATACTCGTACTCATACTCATACGCATGCTCATGCTCATACACATACTCATACACATACTCATACTCATACTCATACACGTACTCATACTCATACTCATACTCATACTCATACTCATACTCATACTTACACTCATACTCCTACTCATACTCATACACATACGCATGCTTATACTCATACTCATACTCATACTCACACTCACACTCATACTCATACTCTCATTCACACTCACACTCATACTCATACAGATACGCATACTCATACTCACACTCATACTCATACATATACGCATACTCATACTCACACTCATAATCATACTCATACTCATACTCATACTCATACTCATACTCATACTCATACTCATACTCATACTCATACTCATACTTACACTCATACTCCTACCCATACTCATACGCATACTCATACTCATACTCATACTCATACTCATACTCATACTCATACTCATACTCATACTCATACTCACACTCACACTCATACTCATACTCTCATTCACACTCACACTCATACTCATACAGATACGCATACTCATACAGATACGCATACTCATACTCACACTCATACTCATACATATACGCATACTCATACTCACACTCATAACCATACTCATAATCATACTCATACTCATACTCATACTCATACTCATACACATACGCATGCTCATGCTCATGCTCATGCTCATGCTCATGCTCATACTCATACTGACACTCGCAATCATACTCATACTCATACTCATACTCATACTCATACTCATACTCATACTCATACTCATACTCATACTCATACTCATACTCATACTCATACTCATACTCATACTCATACTCATACTCATACTCATACTCATACTCATACTCATACTCATACTCATACTCATACTCATACTTATACTCATACTCATACTCATACTCATACTCATGCTCATACTCATACTCACATTCACACTCAGATTCATACTCATACTCATACGCATACGCATGCTCATGCTCATGCTCATGCTCATGCTCATGCTCATGCTCATACTCATACTCATACTCATACTCATACGCATGCTCATGCTCATGCTCATGCTCATGCTCATGCTCATGCTCATACTCATACGCATGCTCATGCTCATGCTCATGCTCATACTCATACTCATAATCATAATCATACTCATACTTATATCCATACTCATACTCATATTCATACTCATACACATACACATACTCATACTCATACTCACATTCACCTCATACTCGTACTCATACTCATACTCATACACATACTCATACACATACTCATACTCATACTCATGCTCATACTCATACTCATACTCATACTCACACTCATACTCATACTCATACTCATACTCATACTCATACTCATACTCATACTTACACTCATACTCCTACTCATACTCATACGCATACTCATACTCATACTCATTCTCATACTCATACTCATACTCATACGCATGCTCATGCTCATACACATACTCATACACATACACATACTCATACTCATACTCGTACTCATACTCATACTCATACTCATACTCATACTCATACTCATACTCATACTCATACTCATACTCATACTCATACTCATACTCATACTTACACTCATACTCCTACTCATACTCATACGCATACTCATACTCATACTCATACTCATACTCATACTCATACTCATACTCATACTCACACTCACACTCATACTCATACTCTCATTCACACTCACACTCATACTCATACAGATACGCATACTCATACTCACACTCATACTCATACTTACACTCATACTCCTACTCATACTCATACGCATATTCATACTCATACTCATACTCATACTCATACTCATACGCATGCTCATGCTCATACACATACTCATACACATACACATACTCATACTCATACTCATACTCATACTTACACTCATACTCCTACTCATACTCATACGCATACTCATACTCATACTCATACTCATACTCATACTCATACTCGTACTCATACTCATACTCATACTCACACTCACACTCATACTCATACTCTCATTCACACTCACACTCATACTCATACAGATACGCATACTCATACTCACACTCATACTCATACATATACGCATACTCATACTCACACTCATAATCATACTCATAATCATACTCATACTCATACTCATACTCATACGCATGCTCATGCTCATGCTCATACTCATGCTCATACTCATACTCATACTCATACTCACACTCATACTCATACTCATACTCATACTCATACTCATACTCATACTCATACTTACACTCATACTCCTACTCATACTCATACGCATACTCATACTCATACTCATACTCATACTCATACTCATACTCATACGCATGCTCATGCTCATACACATACTCATACACATACATATACTCATACTCATACTCGTACTCATACTCATACTCATACTCATACTCATACTCATACTCATACTCATACTCATACTTACACTCATACTCCTACTCATACTCATACGCATACTCATACTCATACTCATACTCATACTCACACTCATACTCATACTCATACACATACTCATACACATACTCATACACATACTCATACTCATACTCATACTCGCATTCACACTCACATTCATACTCATACACATACGCATACTCATACTCATACTCATACTCATACTCACACTCATACTCATACTCATGCTCATACTCATACGCATGCTCATGCTCATGCTCATACTCATACTCATACTCGAACTCATACTCATACTCATACTCATACTCATACTCATACTCATACTCATACTCATACTCATACTTACACTCATACTCCTACTCATACTCATACGCATACTCATACTCATACTCATACTCATACTCATACTCATACTCATACTCATGCTCATACTCATACTCATACTCACACTCATACTCATACTCATACTCATACTCATACTCATACTTACACTCATACTCCTACTCATACTCATACCCATACTCATACTCATACTCATACTCATACTCATACTCATACTCATACTCATACTCATACTCATACTCATACTCATACTCATACTCATACTCATAGTCATACTCATACTCATACTCATACTCATACTCATACGCATGCTTATACTCATACTCATACTCACACTCACGCTCATACTCATACTCTCATTCACACTCACACTCATACTCATACAGATACGCATACTCATACTCACACTCATACTCATACATATACGCATACTCATACTCACACTCATAATCATACTCATAATCATACTCATACTCATACTCATACTCATACTCATACTCATACACATACGCATGCACATGCTCATGCTCATGCTCATGCTCATGCTCATACTGACACTCGCACTCATACTCATACTCATACTCATACTCATAGTCACACTCACACTCACACTCATACTCATACTCATACTCATACTCATACGCATACTCATACTCATACTCATACTCATACTCATACTCATACTCATACTCATACTCATAGTCATACTCATACTTGCACTCATACTCCTACTCATACTCATACGCATACTCATACTCATACTTATACGCATATTCGTACTCGTACTCATACTCATACTCATACTCATACTCACACTCATACTCATACTCATACTCATACTCATACTCATACTCTCATTCACACTCACACTCATACTCATACAGATACGCATACTCATACTCACACTCATACTCATACATATACGCATACTCATACTCACACTCATAATCATACTCATAATCATACTCATACTCATACTCATACTCATACTCATACTCATACGCATGCTCATGCTCATACACATACTCATACACATACTCATACTCATACTCATACTCGTACTCATACTCATACGCATGCTCATGCTCATACACATACTCATACACATACTCATACTCATACTCATACACGTACTCATACTCATACTCATACTCATACTCATACTCATACTCATACTTACACTCATACTCCTACTCATACTCATACACATACGCATGCTTATACTCATACTCATACTCATACTCACACTCACACTCATACTCATACTCTCATTCACACTCACACTCATACTCATACAGATACGCATACTCATACTCACACTCATACTCATACATATACGCATACTCATACTCACACTCATAATCATACTCATACTCATACTCATACTCATACTCATACTCATACTCATACTCATACTCATACTCATACTCATACTTACACTCATACTCCTACCCATACTCATACGCATACTCATACTCATACTCATACTCATACTCATACTCATACTCATACTCATACTCATACTCATACTCATACTCACACTCACACTCATACTCATACTCTCATTCACACTCACACTCATACTCATACAGATACGCATACTCATACAGATACGCATACTCATACTCACACTCATACTCATACATATACGCATACTCATACTCACACTCATAACCATACTCATAATCATACTCATACTCATACTCATACTCATACTCATACACATACGCATGCTCATGCTCATGCTCATGCTCATGCTCATGCTCATACTCACATTCACACTCAGATTCATACTCATACTCATACGCATACGCATGCTCATGCTCATGCTCATGCTCATGCTCATGCTCATGCTCATACTCATACTCATACTCATACTCATACGCATGCTCATGCTCATGCTCATGCTCATGCTCATGCTCATGCTCATACTCATACGCATGCTCATGCTCATGCTCATGCTCATACTCATACTCATAATCATAATCATACTCATACTTATATCCATACTCATACTCATATTCATACTCATACACATACACATACTCATACTCATACTCACATTCACCTCATACTCGTACTCATACTCATACTCATACACATACTCATACACATACTCATACTCATACTCATGCTCATACTCATACTCATACTCATACTCACACTCATACTCATACTCATACTCATACTCATACTCATACTCATACTTACACTCATACTCCTACTCATACTCATACGCATACTCATACTCATACTCATTCTCATACTCATACTCATACTCATACGCATGCTCATGCTCATACACATACTCATACACATACACATACTCATACTCATACTCGTACTCATACTCATACTCATACTCATACTCATACTCATACTCATACTCATACTCATACTCATACTCATACTCATACTCATACTCATACTTACACTCATACTCCTACTCATACTCATACGCATACTCATACTCATACTCATACTCATACTCATACTCATACTCATACTCATACTCACACTCACACTCATACTCATACTCTCATTCACACTCACACTCATACTCATACAGATACGCATACTCATACTCACACTCATACTCATACTTACACTCATACTCCTACTCATACTCATACGCATATTCATACTCATACTCATACTCATACTCATACTCATACGCATGCTCATGCTCATACACATACTCATACACATACACATACTCATACTCATACTCATACTCATACTTACACTCATACTCCTACTCATACTCATACGCATACTCATACTCATACTCATACTCATACTCATACTCATACTCGTACTCATACTCATACTCATACTCACACTCACACTCATACTCATACTCTCATTCACACTCACACTCATACTCATACAGATACGCATACTCATACTCACACTCATACTCATACATATACGCATACTCATACTCACACTCATAATCATACTCATAATCATACTCATACTCATACTCATACTCATACGCATGCTCATGCTCATGCTCATACTCATGCTCATACTCATACTCATACTCATACTCACACTCATACTCATACTCATACTCATACTCATACTCATACTCATACTCATACTTACACTCATACTCCTACTCATACTCATACGCATACTCATACTCATACTCATACTCATACTCATACTCATACTCATACGCATGCTCATGCTCATACACATACTCATACACATACATATACTCATACTCATACTCGTACTCATACTCATACTCATACTCATACTCATACTCATACTCATACTCATACTCATACTTACACTCATACTCCTACTCATACTCATACGCATACTCATACTCATACTCATACTCATACTCACACTCATACTCATACTCATACACATACTCATACACATACTCATACACATACTCATACTCATACTCATACTCGCATTCACACTCACATTCATACTCATACACATACGCATACTCATACTCATACTCATACTCATACTCACACTCATACTCATACTCATGCTCATACTCATACGCATGCTCATGCTCATGCTCATACTCATACTCATACTCGAACTCATACTCATACTCATACTCATACTCATACTCATACTCATACTCATACTCATACTCATACTTACACTCATACTCCTACTCATACTCATACGCATACTCATACTCATACTCATACTCATACTCATACTCATACTCATACTCATGCTCATACTCATACTCATACTCATACTCACACTCATACTCATACTCATACTCATACTCATACTCATACTCATACTCATACTTACACTCATACTCCTACTCATACTCATACGCATACTCATACTCATACTCATACTCATACTCATACTCATACTCATACGCATGCTCATGCTCATACACATACTCATACACATACATATACTCATACTCATACTCGTACTCATACTCATACTCATACTCATACTCATACTCATACTCATACTCATACTCATACTTACACTCATACTCCTACTCATACTCATACGCATACTCATACTCATACTCATACTCATACTCATACTCATACTCATACTCATACTCATACTCACACTCACACTCATACTCATACTCTCATTCACACTCACACTCATACTCATACAGATACGCATACTCATACTCACACTCATACTCATACTTACACTCATACTCCTACTCATACTCATACGCATACTCATACTCATACTCATACTTACACTCATACTCCTACTCATACTCATACGCATACTCATACTCAAACTCATACTCATACTCATACTCATACTCATACTCATACTCATACTCACACTCACACTCATACTCATACTCTCATTCACACTCACACTCATACTCATACATATACGCATACTCATACTCACACTCATACTCATACTTACACTCATACTCCTACTCATACTCATACGCATACTCATACTCATACTCATACTCATACTCATACGCATGCTCATGCTCATACACATACTGATACACATACACATACTCATACTCATACTCGTACTCATACTCATACTCATACTCATACTCATACTCATACTCATACTCATACTCATACTCATACTCATACTCATACTCATACTCATACTTACACTCATACTCCTACCCATACTCATACGCATACTCATACTCATACTCATACTCATACTCATACTCATACTCATACTCATACTCATACTCATACTCATACTCATACTCACACTCACACTCATACTCATACTCTCATTCACACTCACACTCATACTCATACAGATACGCATACTCATACTCACACTCATACTCATACATATACGCATACTCATACTCACACTCATAACCATACTCATAATCATACTCATACTCATACTCATACTCATACTCATACACATACGCATGCTCATGCTCATGCTCATGCTCATGCTCATGCTCATACTCATACTGACACTCGCACTCATACTCATACTCATACTCATACTCATACTCATACTCATACTCATACTCATACTCATACTCATACTCATACTCATACTCATACTCATACTCATACTCATACTCATACTCATACTCATACTCATACTCATACTCATACTCATACTCATACTCATACTCATACTTATACTCATACTCATACTCATACTCATACTCATGCTCATACTCATACTCACATTCACACTCAGATTCATACTCATACTCATACGCATACGCATGCTCATGCTCATGCTCATGCTCATGCTCATGCTCATGCTCATACTCATACTCATACTCATACTCATACGCATGCTCATGCTCATGCTCATGCTCATGCTCATGCTCATGCTCATACTCATACGCATGCTCATGCTCATGCTCATGCTCATACTCATACTCATAATCATAATCATACTCATACTTATATCCATACTCATACTCATATTCATACTCATACACATACACATACTCATACTCATACTCACATTCACCTCATACTCGTACTCATACTCATACTCATACACATACTCATACACATACTCATACTCATACTCATGCTCATACTCATACTCATACTCATACTCACACTCATACTCATACTCATACTCATACTCATACTCATACTCATACTTACACTCATACTCCTACTCATACTCATACGCATACTCATACTCATACTCATTCTCATACTCATACTCATACTCATACGCATGCTCATGCTCATACACATACTCATACACATACACATACTCATACTCATACTCGTACTCATACTCATACTCATACTCATACTCATACTCATACTCATTCTTACACTCATACTCCTACTCATACTCATACGCATACTCATACTCATACTCATACTCATACTCATACTCATACTCATACTCATACTCATACTCACACTCACACTCATACTCATACTCTCATTCACACTCACACTCATACTCATACAGATACGCATACTCATACTCACACTCATACTCATACTTACACTCATACTCCTACTCATACTCATACGCATATTCATACTCATACTCATACTCATACTCATACTCATACGCATGCTCATGCTCATACACATACTCATACACATACACATACTCATACTCATACTCACACTCATAATCATACTCATAATCATACTCATACTCATACTCATACTCATACTCATACTCATACTCATACTCATACTCATACTCATACTCATACTCATACTTACACTCATACTCCTACTCATACTCATACGCATACTCATACTCATACTCATACTCATACTCATACTCATACTCATGCTCATACTCATACTCATACTCATACTCACACTCATACTCATACTCATACTCATACTCATACTCATACTTACACTCATACTCCTACTCATACTCATACCCATACTCATACTCATACTCATACTCATACTCATACTCATACTCATACTCATACTCATACTCATACTCATACTCATGCTCATACACATACTCATACACATACACATACTCATACTCATACTCATACTCATACTCATACACATACGCATGCACATGCTCATGCTCATGCTCATGCTCATGCTCATACTGACACTCGCACTCATACTCATACTCATACTCATACTCATAGTCACACTCACACTCACACTCATACTCATACTCATACTCATACTCATACGCATACTCATACTCATACTCATACTCATACTCATACTCATACTCATACTCATACTCATAGTCATACTCATACTTGCACTCATACTCCTACTCATACTCATACGCATACTCATACTCATACTTATACGCATATTCTTACTCGTACTCATACTCATAATCATACTCATACTCACACTCATACTCATACTCATACTCATACTCATACTCATACTCTCATTCACACTCACACTCATACTCATACAGATACGCATACTCATACTCACACTCATACTCATACATATACGCATACTCATACTCACACTCATAATCATACTCATAATCATACTCATACTCATACTCATACTCATACTCATACTCATACTCATACGCATGCTCATGCTCATACACATACTCATACACATACTCATACTCATACTCATACTCGTACTCATACTCATACGCATGCTCATGCTCATACACATACTCATACACATACTCATACTCATACTCATACTCGTACTCATACTCATACTCATACTCATACTCATACTCATACTCATACTCATACTCTCATTCACACTCACACTCATACTCATACAGATACGCATACTCATACTCACACTCATACTCATACATATACGCATACTCATACTCACACTCATAATCATACTCATACTCATACTCATACTCATACTCATAGTCATACTCATACTTGCACTCATACTCCTACTCACACTCATACGCATACTCATACTCATACTTATACGCATATTCGTACTCGTACTCATACTCATACTCATACTCATACTCACACTCATACTCATACTCATACTCATACTCATACTCTCATTCACACTCACACTCATACTCATACAGATACGCATACTCATACTCACACTCATACTCATACATATACGCATACTCATACTCACACTCATAATCATACTCATAATCATACTCATACTCATACTCATACTCATACTCATACTCATACTCATACGCATGCTCATGCTCATACACATACTCATACACATACTCATACTCATACTCATACTCGTACTCATACTCATACGCATGCTCATGCTCATACACATACTCATACACATACTCATACTCATACTCATACTCGTACTCATACTCATACTCATACTCATACTCATACTCATACTCATACTTACACTCATACTCCTACTCATACTCATACACATACGCATGCTTATACTCATACTCATACTCATACTCACACTCACACTCATACTCATACTCTCATTCACACTCACACTCATACTCATACAGATACGCATACTCATACTCACACTCATACTCATACATATTCGCATACTCATACTCACACTCATAATCATACTCATAATCATACTCATACTCATACTCATACTCATACTCATACTCATACTCATACTCATACTTACACTCATACTCCTACTCATACTCATACGCATACTCATACTCATACTCATACTCATACTCATACTCATACTCATACTCATACTCATACTCATACTCATACTTACACTCATACTCCTACTCATACTCATACGCATACTCATACTCATACTCATACTCATACTCATACTCATACTCATACTCATACTCATACTCATACTCATGCTCATACTCATACTCATACTCATACTCACACTCATACTCATACTCATACTCATACTCATACTCATACTCATACTCATACTTACACTCATACTCCTACTCATACTCATACGCATACTCATACTCATACTCATACTCATACTCATACTCATACGCATGCTCATGCTCATACACATACTCATACACATACACATACTCATACTCATACTCGTACTCTTACTCATACTCATACTCATACTCATACTCATACTCATACTCATACTCATACTTACACTCATACTCCTACTCATACTCATACGCATACTCATACTCATACTCATACTCATACTCATACTCATACTCATACTCATACTCATACTCATATTCACACTCACACTCATACTCATACTCTCATTCACACTCACACTCATACTCATACAGATACGCATACTCATACTCACACTCATACTCATACTTACACTCATACTCCTACTCATACTCATACGCATACTCATACTCATACTCATACTTACACTCATACTCCTACTCATACTCATACGCATACTCATACTCAAACTCATACTCATACTCATACTCATACTCATACTCATACTCATACTCACACTCACACTCATACTCATACTCTCATTCACACTCACACTCATACTCATACATATACGCATACTCATACTCACACTCATACTCATACTTACACTCATACTCCTACTCATACTCATACGCATACTCATACTCATACTCATACTCATACTCATACGCATGCTCATGCTCATACACATACTCATACACATACACATACTCATACTCATACTCGTACTCATACTCATACTCATACTCATACTCATACTCATACTCATACTCATACTCATACTCATACTCATACTCATACTCATACTCATACTCATACTCATACTTACACTCATACTCCTACCCATACTCATACGCATACTCATACTCATACTCATACTCATACTCATACTCATACTCATACTCATACTCATACTCATACTCATACTCATACTCACACTCACACTCATACTCATACTCTCATTCACACTCACACTCATACTCATACAGATACGCATACTCATACTCACACTCATACTCATACATATACGCATACTCATACTCACACTCATAACCATACTCATAATCATACTCATACTCATACTCATACTCATACTCATACTCATACACATACGCATGCTCATGCTCATGCTCATGCTCATGCGCATGCTCATACTCATACTGACACTCGCACTCATACTCATACTCATACTCATACTCATACTCATACTCATACTCATACTCATACTCATACTCATACTCATACTCATACTCATACTCATACTCATACTCATACTCATACTCATACTCATACTCATACTCATACTCATACTCATACTCATACTTATACTCATACTCATACTCATACTCATACTCATACTCATGCTCATACTCATACTCACATTCACACTCAGATTCATACTCATACTCATACGCATACGCATGCTCATGCTCATGCTCATGCTCATGCTCATGCTCATGCTCATACTCATACTCATACTCATACTCATACGCATGCTCATGCTCATGCTCATGCTCATGCTCATGCTCATGCTCATACTCATACGCATGCTCATGCTCATGCTCATGCTCATACTCATACTCATAATCATAATCATACTCATACTTATATCCATACTCATACTCATATTCATACTCATACACATACACATACTCATACTCATACTCACATTCACCTCATACTCGTACTCATACTCATACTCATACACATACTCATACACATACTCATACTCATACTCATGCTCATACTCATACTCATACTCATACTCACACTCATACTCATACTCATACTCATACTCATACTCATACTCATACTTACACTCATACTCCTACTCATACTCATACGCATACTCATACTCATACTCATACTCATACTCATACTCATACTCATACTCATACGCATGCTCATGCTCATACACATACTCATACACATACACATACTCATACTCATACTCGTACTCATACTCATACTCATACTCATACTCATACTCATACTCATACTCATACTTACACTCATACTCCTACTCATACTCATACGCATACTCATACTCATACTCATACTCATACTCATACTCATACTCATACTCATACTCACACTCACACTCATACTCATACTCTCATTCACACTCACACTCATACTCATACAGATACGCATACTCATACTCACACTCATACTCATACTTACACTCATACTCCTACTCATACTCATACGCATATTCATACACATACTCATACTCATACTCATACTCATACGCATGCTCATGCTCATACACATACTCATACACATACACATACTCATACTCATACTCACACTCATAATCATACTCATAATCATACTCATACTCATACTCATACTCATACTCATACTCATACTCATACTCATACTCATACTCATACTCATACTTACACTCATACTCCTACTCATACTCATACGCATACTCATACTCATACTCATACTCATACTCATACTCATACTCATGCTCATACTCATACTCATACTCATACTCACACTCATACTCATACTCATACTCATACTCATACTCATACTTACACTCATACTCCTACTCATACTCATACCCATACTCATACTCATACTCATACTCATACTCATACTCATACTCATACTCATACTCATACTCATACTCATACTCATACTCATACTCATAGTCATACTCATACTCATACTCATACTCATACTCATACGCATGCTTATACTCATACTCATACTCACACTCACACTCATACTCATACTCTCATTCACACTCACACTCATACTCATACAGATACGCATACTCATACTCACACTCATACTCATACATATACGCATACTCATACTCACACTCATAATCATACTCATAATCATACTCATACTCATACTCATACTCATACTCATACTCATACACATACGCATGCACATGCTCATGCTCATGCTCATGCTCATGCTCATACTGACACTCGCACTCATACTCATACTCATACTCATACTCATAGTCACACTCACACTCACACTCATACTCATACTCATACTCATACTCATACGCATACTCATACTCATACTCATACTCATACTCATACTCATACTCATACTCATACTCATACTCATAGTCATACTCATACTTGCACTCATACTCCTACTCATACTCATACGCATACTCATACTCATACTTATACGCATATTCGTACTCGTACTCATACTCATACTCATACTCATACTCACACTCATACTCATACTCATACTCATACTCATACTCATACTCTCATTCACACTCACACTCATACTCATACAGATACGCATACTCATACTCACACTCATACTCATACATATACGCATACTCATACTCACACTCATAATCATACTCATAATCATACTCATACTCATACTCATACTCATACTCATACTCATACTCATACGCATGCTCATGCTCATACACATACTCATACACATACTCATACTCATACTCATACTCGTACTCATACTCATACGCATGCTCATGCTCATACACATACTCATACACATACTCATACTCATACTCATACTCGTACTCATACTCATACTCATACTCATACTCATACTCATACTCATACTTACACTCATACTCCTACTCATACTCATACACATACGCATGCTTATACTCATACTCATACTCATACTCACACTCACACTCATACTCATACTCTCATTCACACTCACACTCATACTCATACAGATACGCATACTCATACTCACACTCATACTCATACATATACGCATACTCATACTCACACTCATAATCATACTCATAATCATACTCATACTCATACTCATACTCATACTCATACTCATACTCATACTCATACTCATACTTACACTCATACTCCTACTCATACTCATACGCATACTCATACTCATACTCATACTCATACTCATACTCATACTCATACTCATACTCATGCTCATACTCATACTCATACTCATACTCACACTCATACTCATACTCATACTCATACTCATACTCATACTCATACTCATACTTACACTCATACTCCTACTCATACTCATACGCATACTCATACTCATACTCATACTCATACTCATACGCATGCTCATGCTCATACACATACTCATACACATACACATACTCATACTCATACTCATACTCGTACTCATACTCATACTCATACTCATACTCATACTCATACTCATACTCATACTTACACTCATACTCCTACTCATACTCATACGCATACTCATACTCATACTCATACTCATACTCATACTCATACTCATACTCATACTCATACTCATACTCACACTCACACTCATACTCATACTCTCATTCACACTCACACTCATACTCATACATATACGCATACTCATACTCACACTCATACTCATACTTACACTCATACTCCTACTCATACTCATACGCATACTCATACTCATACTCATACTCATACTCATACGCATGCTCATGCTCATACACATACTCATACACATACACATACTCATACTCATACTCGTACTCATATTCATACTCATACTCATACTCATACTCATACTCATACTCATACTCATACTCATACTCATACTCATACTCATACTTACACTCATACTCCTACTCATACTCATACGCATACTCATACTCATACTCATACTCATACTCATACTCATACTCATACTCATACTCATACTCACACTCACACTCATACTCATACTCTCATTCACACTCACACTCATACTCATACAGATACGCATACTCATACTCACACTCATACTCATACATATACGCATACTCATACTCACACTCATAATCATACTCATAATCATACTCATACTCATACTCATACTCATACGCATGCTCATGCTCATGCTCATGCTCATGCTCATGCTCATGCTCATACTCATACGCATGCTCATGCTCATGCTCATACTCATACTCATAATCATAATCATACTCATACTTATATCCATACTCATACTCATATTCATACTCATACACATACGCATGCTTATACTCATACTCATACTCATACTCACACTCACACTCATACTCATACTCTCATTCACACTCACACTCATACTCATACAGATACGCATACTCATACTCACACTCATACTCATACATATACGCATACTCATACTCACACTCATAATCATACTCATAATCATACTCATACTCATACTCATACTCATACTCATACTCATACTCATACTCATACTCATACTCATACTCATACTCATACTCATACTCATACTCATACTCATACTCATACGCATATTCGTACTCGTACTCATACGCATACTCATACTCATACTCATACTCATACTCATACTCATACTCATGCTCATACTCATACTCATACTCATACTCACACTCATACTCATACTCATACTTACACTCATACTCCTACTCATACTCATACGCATACTCATACTCATACTCATACTCATACTCATACTCATACTCATACGCATGCTCATGCTCATACACATACTCATACACATACACATACTCATACTCATACTCGTACTCATACTCATACTCATACTCATACTCATACTCATACTTACACTCATACTCCTACTCATACTCATACGCATACTCATACTCATACTCATACTCATACTCATACTCATACTCATACTCATACTCACACTCACACTCATACTCATACTCTCATTCACACTCACACTCATACTCATACAGATACGCATACTCATACTCACACTCATACTCATACTTACACTCATACTCCTACTCATACTCATACGCATATTCATACACATACTCATACTCATACTCATACTCATACGCATGCTCATGCTCATACACATACTCATACACATACACATACTCATACTCATACTCACACTCATAATCATACTCATAATCATACCCATACTCATACTCATACTCATACTCATACTCATACTCATACTCATACTCATACTCATACTCATACTCATACTCATACTCATACTTACACTCATACTCCTACTCATACTCATACGCATACTCATACTCATACTCATACTCATACTCATACTCATACTCATGCTCATACTCATACTCATACTCATACTCACACTCATACTCATACTCATACTCATACTCATACTCATACTTACACTCATACTCCTACTCATACTCATACCCATACTCATACTCATACTCATACTCATACTCATACTCATACTCATACTCATACTCATACTCATACTCATACTCATACTCATACTCATACTCATAGTCATACTCATACTCATACTCATACTCATACTCATACGCATGCTTATACTCATACTCATACTCACACTCACACTCATACTCATACTCTCATTCACACTCACACTCATACTCATACAGATACGCATACTCATACTCACACTCATACTCATACATATACGCATACTCATACTCACACTCATAATCATACTCATAATCATACTCATACTCATACTCATACTCATACTCATACGCATACGCATGCTCATGCTCATGCTCATGCTCATGCTCATGCTCATGCTCATACTCATACTCATACTCATACTCATACGCATGCTCATGCTCATGCTCATGCTCATGCTCATGCTCATGCTCATACTCATACGCATGCTCATGCTCATGCTCATGCTCATACTCATACTCATACTCATACTCATACTCATGCTCATACTCATACTCATACTCATACTCACACTCATACTCATACTCATACTCATACTCATACTCATACTTACACTCATACTCATACTCATACTCATACTCATACTCATACTTACACTCATACTCCTACTCATACTCATACCCATACTCATACTCATACTCATACTCATACTCATACTCATACTCATACTCATACTCATACTCATACTCATACTCATACTCATACTCATACTCATAGTCATACTCATACTCATACTCATACTCATACTCATACGCATGCTTATACTCATACTCATACTCACACTCACACTCATACTCATACTCTCATTCACACTCACACTCATACTCATACAGATACGCATACTCATACTCACACTCATACTCATACATATACGCATACTCATACTCACACTCATAATCATACTCTCATTCACACTCACACTCATACTCATACAGATACGCATACTCATACTCACACTCATACTCATACATATACGCATACTCATACTCACACTCATAATCATACTCATAATCATACTCATACTCATACTCATACTCATACTCATACTCATACTCATACTCATACTCATACTCATACTCATACTCATACTCATACTTATACGCATATTCGTACTCGTACTCATACTCATACTCATACTCATACTCACACTCATACTCATACTCATACTCATACTCATACTCATACTCTCATTCACACTCACACTCATACTCATACAGATACGCATACTCATACTCACACTCATACTCATACATATACGCATACTCATACTCACACTCATAATCATACTCATAATCATACTCATACTCATACTCATACTCATACTCATACGCATGCTCATGCTCATACACATACTCATACACATACTCATACTCATACTCATACTCGTACTCATACTCATACTCATACGCATGCTCATGCTCATACACATACTCATACACATACTCATACTCATACTCATACTCGTACTCATACTCATACTCATACTCATACTCATACTCATACTTACACTCATACTCCTACTCATACTCATACACATACGCATGCTTATACTCATACTCATACTCATACTCACACTCACACTCATACTCATACTCTCATTCACACTCACACTCATACTCATACAGATACGCATACTCATACTCACACTCATACTCATACAAATACGCATACTCATACTCACACTCATAATCATACTCATAATCATACTCATACTCATACTCATACTCATACTCATACTCATACTCATACTCATACTCATACTCATACTCATACTCATACTTACACTCATACTCCTACTCATACTCATACGCATACTCATACTCATACTCATACTCATACTCATACTCATGCTCATACTCATACTCATACTCATATTCACACTCATACTCATACTCATACTCATACTCATACTCATACTTACACTCATACTCCTACTCATACTCATACCCATACTCATACTCATACTCATACTCATACTCATACTCATACTCATACTCATACTCATACTCATACTCATACTCATACTCATACTCATACTCATAGTCATACTCATACTCATACTCATACTCATACTCATACGCATGCTTATACTCATACTCATACTCACACTCACACTCATACTCATACTCTCATTCACACTCACACTCATACTCATACAGATACGCATACTCATACTCACACTCATACTCATACATATACGCATACTCATACTCACACTCATAATCATACTCATAATCATACTCATACTCATACTCATACTCATACTCATACTCATACACATACGCATGCACATGCTCATGCTCATGCTCATGCTCATGCTCATACTGACACTCGCACTCATACTCATACTCATACTCATACTCATAGTCACACTCACACTCACACTCATACTCATACTCATACTCATACTCATACGCATACTCATACTCATACTCATACTCATACTCATACTCATACTCATACTCATACTCATAGTCATACTCATACTTGCACTCATACTCCTACTCATACTCATACGCATACTCATACTCATACTTATACGCATATTCGTACTCGTACTCATACTCATACTCATACTCATACTCACACTCATACTCATACTCATACTCATACTCATACTCATACTCTCATTCACACTCACACTCATACTCATACAGATACGCATACTCATACTCACACTCATACTCATACATATACGCATACTCATACTCACACTCATAATCATACTCATAATCATACTCATACTCATACTCATACTCATACTCATACTCATACGCATGCTCATGCTCATACACATACTCATACACATACTCATACTCATACTCATACTCGTACTCATACTCATACGCATGCTCATGCTCATACACATACTCATACACATACTCATACTCATACTCATACTCGTACTCATACTCATACTCATACTCATACTCATACTCATACTCATACTTACACTCATACTCCTACTCATACTCATACACATACGCATGCTTATACTCATACTCATACTCATACTCACACTCACACTCATACTCATACTCTCATTCACACTCACACTCATACTCATACAGATACGCATACTCATACTCACACTCATACTCATACATATACGCATACTCATACTCACACTCATAATCATACTCATAATCATACTCATACTCATACTCATACTCATACTCATACTCATACTCATACTCATACTCATACTTACACTCATACTCCTACTCATACTCATACGCATACTCATACTCATACTCATACTCATACTCATACTCATACTCATACTCATACTCATGCTCATACTCATACTTATACTCATACTCACACTCATACTCATACTCATACTCATACTCATACTCATACTCATACTAATACTCATACTCATACTTACACTCATACTCCTACTCATACTCATACGCATACTCATACTCATACTCATACTCATACTCATACGCATGCTCATGCTCATACACATACTCATACACATACACATACTCATACTCATACTCATACTCGTACTCATACTCATACTCATACTCATACTCATACTCATACTCATACTCATACTCATACTTACACTCATACTCATACTCATACTCATACGCATACTCATACTCATACTCATACTCATACTCATACTCATACTCATACTCATACTCATACTCATACTCACACTCACACTCATACTCATACTCTCATTCACACTCACACTCATACTCATACATATACGCATACTCATACTCACACTCATACTCATACTTACACTCATACTCCTACTCATACTCATACGCATACTCATACTCATACTCATACTCATACTCATACGCATGCTCATGCTCATACACATACTCATACACATACACATACTCATACTCATACTCGTACTCATATTCATACTCATACTCATACTCATACTCATACTCATACTCATACTCATACTCATACTCATACTCATACTCATACTTACACTCATACTCCTACTCATACTCATACGCATACTCATACTCATACTCATACTCATACTCATACTCATACTCATACTCATACTCATACTCATACTCACACTCACACTCATACTCATACTCTCATTCACACTCACACTCATACTCATACAGATACGCATACTCATACTCACACTCATACTCATACATATACGCATACTCATACTCACACTCATAATCATACTCATAATCATACTCATACTCATACTCATACTCATACGCATGCTCATGCTCATGCTCATGCTCATGCTCATGCTCATACTCATACGCATGCTCATGCTCATGCTCATACTCATACTCATAATCATAATCATACTCATACTTATATCCATACTCATATTCATATTCATACTCATACACATACACATACTCATACTCATACTCACATTCACCTCATACTCGTACTCATACTCATACTCATACACATACTCATACACATACTCATACACATACTCATACTCATACTCATACTCGCATTCACACTCACATTCATGCTCATACACATACTCATACTCATACTCATACTCATACTCATACTCATACTCATACTCATGCTCATACACATACTCATACACATACACATACTCATACTCATACTCATACTCATACACATACGCATGCACATGCTCATGCTCATGCTCATGCTCATGCTCATACTGACACTCGCACTCATACTCATACTCATACTCATACTCATAGTCACACTCACACTCACACACATACTCATACTCATACTCGTACTCATACTCATACTCATACTCATACTCATACTCATACTCATACTCATACTCATACTTACACTCATACTCCTACTCATACTCATACGCATACTCATACTCATACTCATACTCTCATTCACACTCACACTCATACTCATACAGATACGCATACTCATACTCACACTCATACTCATACTTACACTCATACTCCTACTCATACTCATACGCATATTCATACTCATACTCATACTCATACTCATACTCATACGCATGCTCATGCTCATACACATACTCATACACATACACATACTCATACTCATACTCACACTCATAATCATACTCATAATCATACTCATACTCATACTCATACTCATACTCATACTCATACTCATACTCATACTCATACTCATACTCATACTCATACTTACACTCATACTCCTACTCATACTCATACGCATACTCATACTCATACTCATACTCATACTCATACTCATACTCATGCTCATACTCATACTCATACTCATACTCACACTCATACTCATACTCATACTCATACTCATACTCATACTTACACTCATACTCCTACTCATACTCATACCCATACTCATACTCATACTCATACTCATACTCATACTCATACTCATACTCATACTCATACTCATACTCATGCTCATACACATACTCATACACATACACATACTCATACTCATACTCATACTCATACACATACGCATGCACATGCTCATGCTCATGCTCATGCTCATGCTCATACTGACACTCGCACTCATACTCATACTCATACTCATACTCATAGTCACACTCACACTCACACTCATACTCATACTCATACTCATACTCATACGCATACTCATACTCATACTCATACTCATACTCATACTCATACTCATACTCATACTCATAGTCATACTCATACTTGCACTCATACTCCTACTCATACTCATACGCATACTCATACTCATACTTATACGCATATTCTTACTCGTACTCATACTCATACTCATACTCATACTCACACTCATACTCATACTCATACTCATACTCATACTCATACTCTCATTCACACTCACACTCATACTCATACAGATACGCATACTCATACTCACACTCATACTCATACATATACGCATACTCATACTCACACTCATAATCATACTCATAATCATACTCATACTCATACTCATACTCATACTCATACTCATACTCATACGCATGCTCATGCTCATACACATACTCATACACATACTCATACTCATACTCATACTCGTACTCATACTCATACGCATGCTCATGCTCATACACATACTCATACACATACTCATACTCATACTCATACTCGTACTCATACTCATACTCATACTCATACTCATACTCATACTCATACTCATACTCTCATTCACACTCACACTCATACTCATACAGATACGCATACTCATACTCACACTCATTCTCATACATATACGCATACTCATACTCACACTCATAATCATACTCATACTCATACTCATACTCATACTCATAGTCATACTCATACTTGCACTCATACTCCTACTCATACTCATACGCATACTCATACTCATACTTATACGCATATTCGTACTCGTACTCATACTCATACTCATACTCATACTCACACTCATACTCATACTCATACTCATACTCATACTCATACTCTCATTCACACTCACACTCATACTCATACAGATACGCATACTCATACTCACACTCATACTCATACATATACGCATACTCATACTCACACTCATAATCATACTCATAATCATACTCATACTCATACTCATACTCATACTCATACTCATACTCATACGCATGCTCATGCTCATACACATACTCATACACATACTCATACTCATACTCATACTCGTACTCATACTCATACGCATGCTCATGCTCATACACATACTCATACACATACTCATACTCATACTCATACTCGTACTCATACTCATACTCATACTCATACTCATACTCATACTCATACTTACACTCATACTCCTACTCATACTCATACACATACGCATGCTTATACTCATACTCATACTCATACTCACACTCTCACTCATACTCATACTCTCATTCACACTCACACTAATACTCATACAGATACGCATACTCATACTCACACTCATACTCATACATATACGCATACTCATACTCACACTCATAATCATACTCATAATCATACTCATACTCATACTCATACTCATACTCATACTCGTACTCATACTCATACTCATACTTACACTCATACTCCTACTCATACTCATACGCATACTCATACTCATACTCATACTCATACTCATACTCATACTCATACTCATGCTCATACTCATACTCATACTCATACTCACACTCATACTCATACTCATACTCATACTCATACTCATACTCATACTCATACTCATACTTACACTCATACTCCTACTCATACTCATACGCATACTCATACTCATACTCATACTCATACTCATACGCATGCTCATGCTCATACACATACTCATACACATACACATACTCATACTCATACTCATACTCGTACTCATACTCATACTCATACTCATACTCATACTCATACTCATACTCATACTTACACTCATACTCCTACTCATACTCATACGCATACTCATACTCATACTCATACTCATACTCATACTCATACTCATACTCATACTCATACTCATACTCACACTCACACTCATACTCATACTCTCATTCACACTCACACTCATACTCATACATATACGCATACTCATACTCACACTCATACTCATACTTACACTCATACTCCTACTCATACTCATACGCATACTCATACTCATACTCATACTCATACTCATACGCATGCTCATGCTCATACACATACTCATACACATACACATACTCATACTCATACTCGTACTCATATTCATACTCATACTCATACTCATACTCATACTCATACTCATACTCATACTCATACTCATACTCATACTCATACTTACACTCATACTCCTACTCATACTCATACGCATACTCATACTCATACTCATACTCATACTCATACTCATACTCATACTCATACTCATACTCACACTCACACTCATACTCATACTCTCATTCACACTCACACTCATACTCATACAGATACGCATACTCATACTCACACTCATACTCATACATATACGCATACTCATACTCACACTCATAATCATACTCATAATCATACTCATACTCATACTCATACTCATACGCATGCTCATGCTCATGCTCATGCTCATGCTCATGCTCATGCTCATACTCATACGCATGCTCATGCTCATGCTCATACTCATACTCATAATCATAATCATACTCATACTTATATCCATACTCATACTCATATTCATACTCATACACATACACATACTCATACTCATACTCACATTCACCTCATACTCGTACTCATACTCATACTCATACACATACTCATACACATACTCATACACATACTCATACTCATACTCATACTCGCATTCACACTCACATTCATACTCATACACATACGCATACTCATACTCATACTCATACTCATACTCACACTCATACTCATACTCATGCTCATACTCATACGCATGCTCATGCTCATGCTCATACTCATACTCATACTCGAACTCATACTCATACTCATACTCATACTCATACTCATACTCATACTCATACTCATACTTACACTCATACTCCTACTCATACTCATACGCATACTCATACTCATACTCATACTCATACTCATACTCATACTCATACTCATACTCATGCTCATACTCATACTCATACTCATACTCACACTCATACTCATACTCATACTCATACTCATACTCATACTCATACTCATACTTACACTCATACTCCTACTCATACTCATACGCATACTCATACTCATACTCATACTCATACTCATACTCATACTCATACGCATGCTCATGCTCATACACATACTCATACACATACACATACTCATACTCATACTCGTACTCATACTCATACTCATACTCATACTCATACTCATACTCATACTCATACTCATACTTACACTCATACTCCTACTCATACTCATACGCATACTCATACTCATACTCATACTCATACTCATACTCATACTCATACTCATACTCATACTCACACTCACACTCATACTCATACTCTCATTCACACTCACACTCATACTCATATAGATACGCATACTCATACTCACACTCATACTCATACTTACACTCATACTCCTACTCATACTCATACGCATACTCATACTCATACTCATACTTACACTCATACTCCTACTCATACTCATACGCATACTCATACTCAAACTCATACTCATACTCATACTCATACTCATACTCATACTCATACTCATACTCACACTCACACTCATACTCATACTCTCATTCACACTCACACTCATACTCATACATATACGCATACTCATACTCACACTCATACTCATACTTACACTCATACTCCTACTCATACTCATACGCATACTCATACTCATACTCATACTCATACTCATACGCATGCTCATGCTCATACACATACTCATACACATACACATACTCATACTCATACTCGTACTCATACTCATACTCATACTCATACTCATACTCATACTCATACTCATACTCATACTCATACTCATACTCATACTCATACTCATACTTACACTCATACTCCTACCCATACTCATACGCATACTCATACTCATACTCATACTCATACTCATACTCATACTCATACTCATACTCATACTCATACTCATACTCATACTCACACTCACACTCATACTCATACTCTCATTCACACTCACACTCATACTCATACAGATACGCATACTCATACTCACACTCATACTCATACATATACGCATACTCATACTCACACTCATAACCATACTCATAATCATACTCATACTCATACTCATACTCATACTCATACACATACGCATGCTCATGCTCATGCTCATGCTCATGCTCATGCTCATACTCATACTGACACTCGCACTCATACTCATACTCATACTCATACTCATACTCATACTCATACTCATACTCATACTCATACTCATACTCATACTCATACTCATACTCATACTCATACTCATACTCATACTCATACTCATACTCATACTCATACTCATACTCATACTCATACTCATACTTATACTCATACTCATACTCATACTCATACTCATACTCATGCTCATACTCATACTCACATTCACACTCAGATTCATACTCATACTCATACGCATACGCATGCTCATGCTCATGCTCATGCTCATGCTCATGCTCATACTCATACTCATACTCATACGCATGCTCATGCTCATGCTCATGCTCATGCTCATGCTCATGCTCATACTCATACGCATGCTCATGCTCATGCTCATGCTCATACTCATACTCATAATCATAATCATACTCATACTTATATCCATACTCATACTCATATTCATACTCATACACATACACATACTCATACTCATACTCACATTCACCTCATACTCGTACTCATACTCATACTCATACACATACTCATACACATACTCATACTCATACTCATGCTCATACTCATACTCATACTCATACTCACACTCATACTCATACTCATACTCATACTCATACTCATACTCATACTTACACTCATACTCCTACTCATACTCATACGCATACTCATACTCATACTCATACTCATACTCATACTCATACGCATGCTCATGCTCATACACATACTCATACACATACACATACTCATACTCATACTCGTACTCATACTCACACTCATACTCATACTCATACTCATACTCATACTCATACTCATACTTACACTCATACTCCTACTCATACTCATACGCATACTCATACTCATACTCATACTCATACTCATACTCATACTCATACTCATACTCATACTCACACTCACACTCATACTCATACTCTCATTCACACTCACACTCATACTCATACAGATACGCATACTCATACTCACACTCATACTCATACTTACACTCATACTCCTACTCATACTCATACGCATATTCATACTCATACTCATACTCATACTCATACTCATACGCATGCTCATGCTCATACACATACTCATACACATACACATACTCATACTCATACTCACACTCATAATCATACTCATAATCATACTCATACTCATACTCATACTCATACTCATACTCATACTCATACTCATACTCATACTCATACTCATACTCATACTTACACTCATACTCCTACTCATACTCATACGCATACTCATACTCATACTCATACTCATACTCATACTCATACTCATGCTCATACTCATACTCATACTCATACTCACACTCATACTCATACTCATACTCATACTCATACTCATACTTACACTCATACTCCTACTCATACTCATACCCATACTCATACTCATACTCATACTCATACTCATACTCATACTCATACTCATACTCATACTCATACTCATACTCATACTCATACTCATACTCATAGTCATACTCATACTCATACTCATACTCATACTCATACGCATGCTTATACTCATACTCATACTCACACTCACACTCATACTCATACTCTCATTCTCACTCACACTCATACTCATACAGATACGCATACTCATACTCACACTCATACTCATACATATACGCATACTCATACTCATACTCATACTTACACTCATACTCCTACTCATACTCATACGCATACTCATACTCATACTCATACTCATACTCATACTCATACGCATGCTCATGCTCATACACATACTCATACACATACACATACTCATACTCATACTCGTACTCATACTCACACTCATACTCATACTCATACTCATACTCATACTCATACTCATACTTACACTCATACTCCTACTCATACTCATACGCATACTCATACTCATACTCATACTCATACTCATACTCATACTCATACTCATACTCATACTCACACTCACACTCATACTCATACTCTCATTCACACTCACACTCATACTCATACAGATACGCATACTCATACTCACACTCATACTCATACTTACACTCATACTCCTACTCATACTCATACGCATATTCATACTCATACTCATACTCATACTCATACTCATACGCATGCTCATGCTCATACACATACTCATACACATACACATACTCATACTCATACTCACACTCATAATCATACTCATAATCATACTCATACTCATACTCATACTCATACTCATACTCATACTCATACTCATACTCATACTCATACTCATACTCATACTTACACTCATACTCCTACTCATACTCATACGCATACTCATACTCATACTCATACTCATACTCATACTCATACTCATGCTCATACTCATACTCATACTCATACTCACACTCATACTCATACTCATACTCATACTCATACTCATACTTACACTCATACTCCTACTCATACTCATACCCATACTCATACTCATACTCATACTCATACTCATACTCATACTCATACTCATACTCATACTCATACTCATACTCATACTCATACTCATACTCATAGTCATACTCATACTCATACTCATACTCATACTCATACGCATGCTTATACTCATACTCATACTCACACTCACACTCATACTCATACTCTCATTCTCACTCACACTCATACTCATACAGATACGCATACTCATACTCACACTCATACTCATACATATACGCATACTCATACTCACACTCATAATCATACTCATAATCATACTCATACTCATACTCATACTCATACTCATACTCATACACATACGCATGCACATGCTCATGCTCATGCTCATGCTCATGCTCATACTGACACTCGCACTCATACTCATACTCATACTCATACTCATAGTCACACTCACACTCACACTCATACTCATACTCATACTCATACTCATACTCATACGCATACTCATACTCATACTCATACTCATACTCATACTCATACTCATACTCATACTCATACTCATAGTCATACTCATACTTGCACTCATACTCCTACTCATACTCATACGCATACTCATACTCATACTTATACGCATATTCGTACTCGTACTCATACTCATACTCATACTCATACTCACACTCATACTCATACTCATACTCATACTCATACTCATACTCTCATTCACACTCACACTCATACTCATACATATACGCATACTCATACTCACACTCATACTCATACTTACACTCATACTCCTACTCATACTCATACGCATACTCATACTCATACTCATACTCATACTCATACGCATGCTCATGCTCATACACATACTCATACACATACACATACTCATACTCATACTCGTACTCATATTCATACTCATACTCATACTCATACTCATACTCATACTCATACTCATACTCATACTCATACTCATACTTACACTCATACTCCTACTCATACTCATACGCATACTCATACTCATACTCATACTCATACTCATACTCATACTCATACTCATACTCATACTCATACTCATACTCACACTCACACTCATACTCATACTCTCATTCACACTCACACTCATACTCATACAGATACGCATACTCATACTCACACTCATACTCATACATATACGCATACTCATACTCACACTCATAATCATACTCATAATCATACTCATACTCATACTCATACTCATACGCATGCTCATGCTCATGCTCATGCTCATGCTCATGCTCATGCTCATACTCATACGCATGCTCATGCTCATGCTCATGCTCATACTCATAATCATAATCATACTCATACTTATATCCATACTCATACTCATATTCATACTCATACACATACACATACTCATACTCATACTCACATTCACCTCATACTCGTACTCATACTCATACTCATACACATACTCATACACATACTCATACACATACTCATACTCATACTCATACTCGCATTCACACTCACATTCATACTCATACACATACGCATACTCATACTCATACTCATACTCATACTCACACTCATACTCATACTCATGCTCATACTCATACGCATGCTCATGCTCATGCTCATACTCATACTCATACTCGAACTCATACTCATACTCATACTCATACTCATACTCATACTCATACTCATACTCATACTTACACTCATACTCCTACTCATACTCATACGCATACTCATACTCATACTCATACTCATACTCATACTCATACTCATACTCATACTCATACTCATGCTCATACTCATACTCATACTCATACTCACACTCATACTCATACTCATACTCATACTCATACTCATACTCATACTCATACTTACACTCATACTCCTACTCATACTCATACGCATACTCATACTCATACTCATACTCATACTCATACTCATACTCATACGCATGCTCATGCTCATACACATACTCATACACATACACATACTCATACTCATACTCGTACTCATACTCATACTCATACTCATACTCATACTCATACTCATACTCATACTCATACTTACACTCATACTCCTACTCATACTCATACGCATACTCATACTCATACTCATACTCATACTCATACTCATACTCATACTCACACTCACACTCATACTCATACTCTCATTCACACTCACACTCATACTCATACAGATACGCATACTCATACTCACACTCATACTCATACTTACACTCATACTCCTACTCATACTCATACGCATACTCATACTCATACTCATACTTACACTCATACTCCTACTCATACTCATACGCATACTCATACTCAAACTCATACTCATACTCATACTCATACTCATACTCATACTCATACTCACACTCACACTCATACTCATACTCTCATTCACACTCAAACTCATACTCATACATATACGCATACTCATACTCACACTCATACTCATACTTACACTCATACTCCTACTCATACTCATACGCATACTCATACTCATACTCATACTCATACTCATACGCATGCTCATGCTCATACACATACTCATACACATACACATACTCATACTCATACTCGTACTCATACTCATACTCATACTCATACTCATACTCATACTCATACTCATACTCATACTCATACTCATACTCATACTCATACTCATACTTACACTCATACTCCTACCCATACTCATACGCATACTCATACTCATACTCATACTCATACTCATACTCATACTCATACTCATACTCATACTCATACTCATACTCATACTCATACTCACACTCACACTCATACTCATACTCTCATTCACACTCACACTCATACTCATACAGATACGCATACTCATACTCACACTCATACTCATACATATACGCATACTCATACTCACACTCATAACCATACTCATAATCATACTCATACTCATACTCATACTCATACTCATACACATACGCATGCTCATGCTCATGCTCATGCTCATGCTCATGCTCATACTCATACTGACACTCGCACTCATACTCATACTCATACTCATACTCATACTCATACTCATACTCATACTCATACTCATACTCATACTCATACTCATACTCATACTCATACTCATACTCATACTCATACTCATACTCATACTCATACTCATACTCATACTCATACTTATACTCATACTCATACTCATACTCATACTCATACTCATGCTCATACTCATACTCACATTCACACTCAGATTCATACTCATACTCATACGCATACGCATGCTCATGCTCATGCTCATGCTCATACACATACTCATACACATACACATACTCATACTCATACTCGTACTCATACTCATACTCATACTCATACTCATACTCATACTCATACTCATACTCATACTCATACTCATACTCATACTCATACTCATACTTACACTCATACTCCTACCCATACTCATACGCATACTCATACTCATACTCATACTCATACTCATACTCATACTCATACTCATACTCATACTCATACTCATACTCATACTCATACTCACACTCACACTCATACTCATACTCTCATTCACACTCACACTCATACTCATACAGATACGCATACTCATACTCACACTCATACTCATACATATACGCATACTCATACTCACACTCATAACCATACTCATAATCATACTCATACTCATACTCATACTCATACTCATACACATACGCATGCTCATGCTCATGCTCATGCTCATGCTCATGCTCATACTCATACTGACACTCGCACTCATACTCATGCTCATACACATACTCCTACACATACTCATACTCATACTCATACTCGTACTCATACTCATACGCATGCTCATGCTCATACACATACTCATACTCATACTCATACTCATACTCATACTCATACTCATACTCATACTTACACTCATACTCCTACTCATACTCATACGCATACTCATACTCATACTCATACTCATACTCATACTCATACTCATACTCATGCTCATACTCATACTCATACTCATACTCACACTCATACTCATACTCATACTCATACTCATACTCATACTCATACTCATACTCATACTCATACTTACACTCATACTCCTACTCATACTCATACGCATACTCATACTCATACTCATACTCATACTCATACTCATACGCATGCTCATGCTCATACACATACTCATACACATACACATACTCATACTCATACTCATACTCGTACTCATACTCATACTCATACTCATACTCATACTCATACTCATACTTACACTCATACTCCTACTCATACTCATACGCATACTCATACTCATACTCATACTCATACTCATACTCATACTCATACTCATACTCATACTCATACTCACACTCACACTCATACTCATACTCTCATTCACACTCACACTCATACTCATACATATACGCATACTCATACTCACACTCATACTCATACTTACACTCATACTCCTACTCATACTCATACGCATACTCATACTCATACTCATACTCATACTCATACGCATGCTCATGCTCATACACATACTCATACACATACACATACTCATACTCATACTCGTACTCATATTCATACTCATACTCATACTCATACTCATACTCATACTCATACTCATACTCATACTCATACTCATACTCATACTTACACTCATACTCCTACTCATACTCATACGCATACTCATACTCATACTCATACTCATACTCATACTCATACTCATACTCATACTCATACTCATACTCACACTCACACTCATACTCATACTCTCATTCACACTCACACTCATACTCATACAGATACGCATGCTCATACTCACACTCATACTCATACATATACGCATACTCATACTCACACTCATAATCATACTCATAATCATACTCATACTCATACTCATACTCATACGCATGCTCATGCTCATGCTCATGCTCATGCTCATGCTCATGCTCATACTCATACGCATGCTCATGCTCATGCTCATACTCATACTCATAATCATAATCATACTCATACTTATATCCATACTCATACTCATATTCATACTCATACACATACACATACTCATACTCATACTCACATTCACCTCATACTCGTACTCATACTCATACTCATACACATACTCATACACATACTCATACACATACTCATACTCATACTCATACTCGCATTCACACTCACATTCATACTCATACACATACGCATACTCATACTCATACTCATACTCATACTCACACTCATACTCATACTCATGCTCATACTCATACGCATGCTCATGCTCATGCTCATACTCATACTCATACTCGAACTCATACTCATACTCATACTCATACTCATACTCATACTCATACTCATACTCATACTTACACTCATACTCCTACTCATACTCATACGCATACTCATACTCATACTCATACTCATACTCATACTCATACTCATACTCATGCTCATACTCATACTCATACTCATACTCACACTCATACTCATACTCATACTCATACTCATACTCATACTCATACTCATACTTACACTCATACTCCTACTCATACTCATACGCATACTCATACTCATACTCATACTCATACTCATACTCATACTCATACTCATACGCATGCTCATGCTCATACACATACTCATACACATACACATACTCATACTCATACTCGTACTCATACTCATACTCATACTCATACTCATACTCATACTCATACTCATACTCATACTCATACTTACACTCATACTCCTACTCATACTCATACGCATACTCATACTCATACTCATACTCATACTCATACTCATACTCATACTCATACTCACACTCACACTCATACTCATACTCTCATTCACACTCACACTCATACTCATACAGATACGCATACTCATACTCACACTCATACTCATACTTACACTCATACTCCTACTCATACTCATACGCATACTCATACTCATACTCATACTTACACTCATACTCCTACTCATACTCATACGCATACTCATACTCAAACTCATACTCATACTCATACTCATACTCATACTCATACTCATACGCATGCTCATGCTCATACACATACTCATACACATACACATACTCATACTCATACTCGTACTCATACTCATACTCATACTCATACTCATACTCATACTCATACTCATACTCATACTCATACTCATACTCATACTCATACTCATACTCATACTCATACTTACACTCATACTCCTACCCATACTCATACGCATACTCATACTCATACTCATACTCATACTCATACTCATACTCATACTCATACTCATACTCATACTCATACTCATACTCACACTCACACTCATACTCATACTCTCATTCACACTCACACTCATACTCATACAGATACGCATACTCATACTCACACTCATACTCATACATATACGCATACTCATACTCACACTCATAACCATACTCATAATCATACTCATACTCATACTCATACTCATACTCATACACATACGCATGCTCATGCTCATGCTCATACGCATGCTCATGCTCATGCTCATGCTCATGCTCATGCTCATGCTCATACTCATACTCATACTCATACTCATACGCATGCTCATACTCATACGCATGCTCATGCTCATGCTCATGCTCATACTCATACTCATAATCATAATCATACTCATACTTATATCCATACTCATACTCATATTCATACTCATACACATACACATACTCATACTCATACTCACATTCACCTCATACTCGTACTCATACTCATACTCATACACATACTCATACACATACTCATACTCATACTCATGCTCATACTCATACTCATACTCATACTCACACTCATACTCATACTCATACTCATACTCATACTCATACTCATTCTTACACTCATACTCCTACTCATACTCATACGCATACTCATACTCATACTCATACTCATACTCATACTCATACTCATACTCATACGCATGCTCATGCTCATACACATACTCATACACATATACATACTCATACTCATACTCGTACTCATACTCATACTCATACTCATACTCATACTCATACTCATACTCATACTCATACTCATACTCATACTCATACTCATACTCATACTCATACTCATACTCATACTCATAGTCATACTCATACTCATACTCATACTCATACTCATACGCATGCTTATACTCATACTCATACTCACACTCACACTCATACTCATACTCTCATTCACACTCACACTCATACTCATACAGATACGCATACTCATACTCACACTCATACTCATACATATACGCATACTCATACTCACACTCATAATCATACTCATAATCATACTCATACTCATACTCATACTCATACTCATACTCATACACATACGCATGCACATGCTCATGCTCATGCTCATGCTCATGCTCATACTGACACTCGCACTCATACTCATACTCATACTCATACTCATAGTCACACTCACACTCACACTCATACTCATACTCATACTCATACGCATACTCATACTCATACTCATACTCATACTCATACTCATACTCATACTCATACTCATACTCATAGTCATACTCATACTTGCACTCATACTCCTACTCATACTCATACGCATACTCATACTCATACTTATACGCATATTCGTACTCGTACTCATACTCATACTCATACTCATACTCACACTCATACTCATACTCATACTCATACTCATACTCTCATTCACACTCACACTCATACTCATACAGATACGCATACTCATACTCACACTCATACTCATACATATACGCATACTCATACTCACACTCATAATCATACTCATAATCATACTCATACTCATACTCATACTCATACTCATACTCATACTCATACGCATGCTCATGCTCATACACATACTCATACACATACTCATACTCATACTCATACTCGTACTCATACTCATACGCATGCTCATGCTCATACACATACTCATACACATACTCATACTCATACTCATACTCGTACTCATACTCATACTCATACTCATACTCATACTCATACTCATACTCATACTTACACTCATACTCCTACTCATACTCATACACATACGCATGCTTATACTCATACTCATACTCATACTCACACTCACACTCATACTCATACTCTCATTCACACTCACAGTCATACTCATACAGATACGCATACTCATACTCACACTCATACTCATACATATACGCATACTCATACTCACACTCATAATCATACTCATAATCATACTCATACTCATACTCATACTCATACTCATACTCATACTCATACTCATACTCATACTCATACTCATACTCATACTCATACTCATACTCATACTCATACTCATACTCATACTCATACTCATACTCATACTCATACTCATACTCATACTCATACTCATACTCATACTCATACTTATACTCATACTCATACTCATACTCATACTCATGCTCATACTCATACTCACATTCACACTCAGATTCATACTCATACACATACGCATACGCATGCTCATGCTCATGCTCATGCTCATGCTCATGCTCATGCTCATACTCATACTCATACTCATACTCATACGCATGCTCATGCTCATGCTCATGCTCATGCTCATGCTCATGCTCATGCTCATACTCATACGCATGCTCATGCTCATGCTCATGCTCATACTCATACTCATAATCATAATCATACTCATACTTATATCCATACTCATACTCATATTCATACTCATACACATACACATACTCATACTCATACTCACATTCACCTCATACTCGTACTCATACTCATACTCATACACATACTCATACACATACTCATACTCATACTCATGCTCATACTCATACTCATACTCATACTCACACTCATACTCATACTCATACTCATACTCATACTCATACTCATACTTACACTCATACTCCTACTCATACTCATACGCATACTCATACTCATACTCATACTCATAGTCATACTCATACGCATGCTCATGCTCATACACATACTCATACACATACACATACTCATACTCATACTCGTACTCATACTCATACTCATACTCATACTCATACTCATACTCATACTCATACTCATACTCATACTTACACTCATACTCCTACTCATACTCATACGCATACTCATACTCATACTCATACTCATACTCATACTCATACTCATACTCATACTCATACTCACACTCACACTCATACTCATACTCTCATTCACACTCACACTCATACTCATACAGATACGCATACTCATACTCACACTCATACTCATACTTACACTCATACTCCTACTCATACTCATACGCATACTCATACTCATACTCATACTCATACTCATACTCATACGCATGCTCATGCTCATACACATACTCATACACATACACATACTCATACTCATACTCGTACTCATACTCATACTCATACTCATACTCATACTCATACTCATACTCATACTCATACTTACACTCATACTCCTACTCATACTCATACGCATACTCATACTCATACTCATACTCATACTCATACTCATACTCATACTCATACTCATGCTCATACTCATACTCATACTCATACTCACACTCATACTCATACTCATACTCATACTCATACTCATACTCATACTCATACTCATACGCATGCTCATGCTCATACACATACTCATACACATACTCATACTCATACTCATACTCGTACTCATACTCATACTCATACGCATGCTCATGCTCATACACATACTCATACACATACTCATACTCATACTCATACTCGTACTCATACTCATACTCATACTCATACTCATACTCATACTCATACTTACACTCATACTCCTACTCATACTCATACACATACGCATGCTTATACTCATACTCATACTCATACTCACACTCACACTCATACTCATACTCTCATTCACACTCACACTCATACTCATACAGATACGTATACTCATACTCACACTCATACTCATACTCATACTCATACTCACACTCACACTCATACTCATACTCTCATTCACACTCACACTCATACTCATACAGATACGTATACTCATACTCACACTCATACTCATACATATACGCATACTCATACTCACACTCATAATCATACTCATAATCATACTCATACTCATACTCATACTCATACTCATACTCATACTCATACTCATACTCATACTCATACTCATACTTACACTCATACTCCTACTCATACTCATACGCATACTCATACTCATACTCATACTCATACTCATACTCATACTCATGCTCATACTCATACTCATACTCATACTCACACTCATACTCATACTCATACTCATACTCATACTCATACTCATACTCATACTCATACTTACACTCATACTCCTACTCATACTCATACGCATACTCATACTCATACTCATACTCATACTCATACGCATGCTCATGCTCATACACATACTCATACACATACACATACTCATACTCATACTCATACTCGTACTCATACTCATACTCATACTCATACTCATACTCATACTCATACTCATACTCATACTTACACTCATACTCCTACTCATACTCATACGCATACTCATACTCATACTCATTCTCATACTCATACTCATACTCATACTCATACTCATACTCATACTCTCATTCACACTCACACTCATACTCATACAGATACGCATACTCATACTCACACTCATACTCATACATATACGCATACTCATACTCACACTCATAATCATACTCATAATCATACTCATACTCATACTCATACTCATACTCATACTCATACTCATACGCATGCTCATGCTCATACACATACTCATACACATACTCATACTCATACTCATACTCGTACTCATACTCATACGCATGCTCATGCTCATACACATACTCATACACATACTCATACTCATACTCATACTCGTACTCATACTCATACTCATACTCATACTCATACTCATACTCATACTTACACTCATACTCCTACTCATACTCATACACATACGCATGCTTATACTCATACTCATACTCATACTCACACTCACACTCATACTCATACTCTCATTCACACTCACAGTCATACTCATACAGATACGCATACTCATACTCACACTCATACTCATACATATACGCATACTCATACTCACACTCATAATCATACTCATAATCATACTCATACTCATACTCATACTCATACTCATACTCATACTCATACTCATACTCATACTCATACTCATACTCATACTCATACTCATACTCATACTCATACTCATACTCATACTCATACTCATACTCATACTCATACTCATACTCATACTCATACTCATACTCATACTCATACTCATACTCATACTTATACTCATACTCATACTCATACTCATACTCATGCTCATACTCATACTCACATTCACACTCAGATTCATACTCATACACATACGCATACGCATGCTCATGCTCATGCTCATGCTCATGCTCATGCTCATGCTCATACTCATACTCATACTCATACTCATACGCATGCTCATGCTCATGCTCATGCTCATGCTCATGCTCATACTCATACGCATGCTCATGCTCATGCTCATGCTCATACTCATACTCATAATCATAATCATACTCATACTTATATCCATACTCATACTCATATTCATACTCATACACATACACATACTCATACTCATACTCACATTCACCTCATACTCGTACTCATACTCATACTCATACACATACTCATACACATACTCATACTCATACTCATGCTCATACTCATACTCATACTCATACTCACACTCATACTCATACTCATACTCATACTCATACTCATACTCATACTTACACTCATACTCCTACTCATACTCATACGCATACTCATACTCATACTCATACTCATAGTCATACTCATACGCATGCTCATGCTCATACACATACTCATACACATACACATACTCATACTCATACTCGTACTCATACTCATACTCATACTCATACTCATACTCATACTCATACTCATACTCATACTCATACTTACACTCATACTCCTACTCATACTCATACGCATACTCATACTCATACTCATACTCATACTCATACTCATACTCATACTCATACTCATACTCACACTCACACTCATACTCATACTCTCATTCACACTCACACTCATACTCATACAGATACGCATACTCATACTCACACTCATACTCATACTTACACTCATACTCCTACTCATACTCATACGCATACTCATACTCATACTCATACTCATACTCATACTCATACGCATGCTCATGCTCATACACATACTCATACACATACACATACTCATACTCATACTCGTACTCATACTCATACTCATACTCATACTCATACTCATACTCATACTCATACTCATACTTACACTCATACTCCTACTCATACTCATACGCATACTCATACTCATACTCATACTCATACTCATACTCATACTCATACTCATACTCATGCTCATACTCATACTCATACTCATACTCACACTCATACTCATACTCATACTCATACTCATACTCATACTCATACTCATACTCATACGCATGCTCATGCTCATACACATACTCATACACATACTCATACTCATACTCATACTCGTACTCATACTCATACTCATACGCATGCTCATGCTCATACACATACTCATACACATACTCATACTCATACTCATACTCGTACTCATACTCATACTCATACTCATACTCATACTCATACTCATACTTACACTCATACTCCTACTCATACTCATACACATACGCATGCTTATACTCATACTCATACTCATACTCACACTCACACTCATACTCATACTCTCATTCACACTCACACTCATACTCATACAGATACGTATACTCATACTCACACTCATACTCATACTCATACTCATACTCACACTCACACTCATACTCATACTCTCATTCACACTCACACTCATACTCATACAGATACGTATACTCATACTCACACTCATACTCATACATATACGCATACTCATACTCACACTCATAATCATACTCATAATCATACTCATACTCATACTCATACTCATACTCATACTCATACTCATACTCATACTCATACTCATACTCATACTTACACTCATACTCCTACTCATACTCATACGCATACTCATACTCATACTCATACTCATACTCATACTCATACTCATGCTCATACTCATACTCATACTCATACTCACACTCATACTCATACTCATACTCATACTCATACTCATACTCATACTCATACTCATACTTACACTCATACTCCTACTCATACTCATACGCATACTCATACTCATACTCATACTCATACTCATACGCATGCTCATGCTCATACACATACTCATACACATACACATACTCATACTCATACTCATACTCGTACTCATACTCATACTCATACTCATACTCATACTCATACTCATACTCATACTCATACTTACACTCATACTCCTACTCATACTCATACGCATACTCATACTCATACTCATTCTCATACTCATACTCATACTCATACTCATACTCATACTCATACTCATAATCATACTCATATTCATACTAATACGCATACTCGTACTCCAACTCATACTCATACTCATACTCACACTCATACTCATACTCATACTCATACTCATAATCATACTCATACTCATACTCATACTCATAGTCATTCTCATACTCATACTCATACTCATACTCATACTCATACTCATACTCATACTCACACTCACACTCATACTCATACTCATACTCATACGCATGCTCATGCTCATGCTCATGCTCATGCTCATACTCATACTCATACTCATACTCATACTCATACTCATACGCATGCTCATGCTCATACACATACTCATACACATACTCATACTCATACTCATACTCGTACTCATACTCATACTCATACACATACTCATACTCATACTCATACTCATACTCATACTCATACTTACACTCATACTCCTACTCATACTCATACGCATGCTCATACTCATACTCATACTCATACTCATACTCATACTCATACTCATACTCATACTCATACTCATACTCATACTCATACTCATACTCATACTCATAGTCATACTCATACTCATACTCATACTCATACGCATGCTTATACTCATACTCATACTCATACTCACACTCACACTCATACTCATACTCTCATTCACACTCACACTCATACTCATACAGATACGCATACTCATACTCACACTCATACTCATACATATACGCATACTCATACTCACACTCATAATCATACTCATAATCATACTCATACTCATACTCATACTCATACTCATACTCATACTCATACACATACGCATGCACATGCTCATGCTCATGCTCATGCTCATGCTCATGCTCATACTGACACTCGCACTCATACTCATACTCATACTCATACTCATAGTCACACTCACACTCACACTCATACTCATACTCATACTCATACTCATACGCATACTCATACTCATACTCATACTCATACTCATACTCATACTCATACTCATACTCATAGTCATACTCATACTTACACTCATACTCCTACTCATACTCATACGCATACTCATACTCATACTTATACGCATATTCGTACTCGTACTCATACTCATACTCATACTCATACTCATACTCATACTCATACTCATACTCATACTCATACTCATACTCCCATTCACACTCACACTCATACTCATACAGATACGCATACTCATACTCACACTCATACTCATACATATACGCATACTCATACTCACACTCATAATCATACTCATAATCATACTCATACTCATACTCATACTCATACTCATACTCATACTCATACGCATGCTCATGCTCATACACATACTCATACACATACTCATACTCATACTCATACTCGTACTCATACTCATACTCATACGCATGCTCATGCTCATACACATACTCATACACATACTCATACTCATACTCATACTCATACTCGTACTCATACTCATACTCATACTCATACTCATACTCATACTCATACTCATACTCATACTTACACTCATACTCCTACTCATACTCATACACATACGCATGCTTATACTCATACTCATACTCATACTCACACTCACACTCATACTCATACTCTCATTCACACTCACACTCATACTCATACAGTTACGCATACTCATACTCACACTCATACTCATACATATACGCATACTCATACTCACACTCATAATCATACTCATAATCATACTCATACTCATACTCATACTCATACTCATACTCATACTCATACTCATACGCATGCTCATGCTCATACACATACTCATACACATACTCATACTCATACTCATACTCGTACTCATACTCATACTCATACTCATACTCATACTCATACTCATACTCATACTCATACTCATACTCATACTTACACTCATACTCCTACTCATACTCATACGCATGCTCATACTCATACTCATACTCATACTCATACTCATACTCATACTCATACTCATACGCATGCTCATGCTCATGCTCATGCTCATACTCATACTCATACTCGAACTCATATTCATACTCATACTCATACTCATACTCATACTCATACTCATACTCATACTCATACTCATACTTACACTCATACTCCTACTCATACTCATACGCATACTCATACTCATACTCATACTCATACTCATACTCATACTCATGCTCATACTCATACTCATACGCATGCTCATGCTCATACACATACTCATACACATACTCATACTCATACTCATACTCGTACTCATACTCATACTCATACTCATACTCATACTCATACTCATACTCATACTCATACTTACACTCATACTCCTACTCATACTCATACGCATACTCATACTCATACTTATACGCATATTCGTACTCGTACTCATACTCATACTCATACTCATACTCATACTCATACTCATACTCATACGCATGCTCATGCTCATACACATACTCATACACATACTCATACTCATACTCATACTCGTACTCATACTCATACTCATACTCATAATCATACTCATACTCATACTCATACTCATACTCATACTCATACTTACACTCATACTCATACTCATACATATACGCATACTCATACTCACACTCATAATCATACTCATAATCATACTCATACTCATACTCATACTCATACTCATACACATACGCATGCTCATGCTCATGCTCATGCTCATGCTCATGCTCATACTCATACTGACACTCGCACTCATACTCATACTCATACTCATACTCATACTCATACTCATACTCATACTCATACTCATACTCATACTCATACTCATACTCATACTCATACTCATACTCATACTCATACTCATACATATACGCATACTCATACTCACACTCATAATCATACTCATAATCATACTCATACTCATACTCATACTCATACTCATACACATACGCATGCTCATGCTCATGCTCATGCTCATGCTCATGCTCATACTCATACTGACACTCGCACTCATACTCATACTCATACTCATACTCATACTCATACTCATACTCATACTCATACTCATACTCATACTCATACTCATACTCATACTCATACTCATACGCATGCTCATACTCATACTCATACTCATACTCATACTCATACTCATACTCATACTCATACTCATACTCATACTCATACTCATAGTCATACTCATACTCATACTCATACTCATACTCATACGCATGCTTATACTCATACTCATACTCATACTCACACTCACACTCATACTCATACTCTCTTTCACACTCACACTCATACTCATACAGATACGCATACTCATACTCACACTCATACTCATACATATACGCATACTCATACTCACACTCATAATCATACTCATAATCATACTCATACTCATACTCATACTCATACTCATACACATACGCATGCACATGCTCATGCTCATGCTCATGCTCATGCTCATGCTCATACTGACACTCGCACTCATACTCATACTCATACTCATACTCATACTCATAGTCACACTCACACTCACACTCATACTCATACTCATACTCATACTCATACGCATACTCATACTCATACTCATACTCATACTCATACTCATACTCATACTCATACTCATAGTCATACTCATACTTACACTCATACTCCTACTCATACTCATACGCATACTCATACTCATACTTATACGCATATTCGTACTCGTACTCATACTCATACTCATACTCATACTCATACTCATACTCATACTCATACTCATACTCATACTCATACTCATACTCATACTCATACTCATAGTCATACTCATACTCATACTCATACTCATACTCATACGCATGCTTATACTCATACTCATACTCATACTCACACTCACACTCATACTCATACTCTCTTTCACACTCACACTCATACTCATACAGATACGCATACTCATACTCACACTCATACTCATACATATACGCATACTCATACTCACACTCATAATCATACTCATAATCATACTCATACTCATACTCATACTCATACTCATACACATACGCATGCACATGCTCATGCTCATGCTCATGCTCATGCTCATGCTCATACTGACACTCGCACTCATACTCATACTCATACTCATACTCATACTCATAGTCACACTCACACTCACACTCATACTCATACTCATACTCATACTCATACTCATACGCATACTCATACTCATACTCATACTCATACTCATACTCATACTCATACTCATACTCATAGTCATACTCATACTTACACTCATACTCCTACTCATACTCATACGCATACTCATACTCATACTTATACGCATATTCGTACTCGTACTCATACTCATACTCATACTCATACTCATACTCATACTCATACTCATACTCATACTCCCATTCACACTCACACTCATACTCATACAGATACGCATACTCATACTCACACTCATACTCATACATATACGCATACTCATACTCACACTCATAATCATACTCATAATCATACTCATACTCATACTCATACTCATACTCATACTCATACTCATACGCATGCTCATGCTCATACACATACTCATACACATACTCATACTCATACTCATACTCGTACTCATACTCATACTCATACGCATGCTCATGCTCATACACATACTCATACACATACTCATACTCATACTCATACTCGTACTCATACTCATACTCATACTCATACTCATACTCATACTCATACTCATACTTACACTCATACTCCTACTCTTACTCATACACATACGCATGCTTATACTCATACTCATACTCATACTCACACTCACACTCATACTCATACTCTCATTCACACTCACACTCACACTCATACAGTTACGCATACTCATACTCACACTCATACTCATACATATACGCATACTCATACTCACACTCATAATCATACTCATAATCATACTCATACTCATACTCATACTCATACTCATACTCATACTCATACGCATGCTCATGCTCATACACATACTCATACACATACTCATACTCATACTCATACTCGTACTCATACTCATACTCATACTCATACTCATACTCATACTCATACTCATACTCATACTTACACTCATACTCCTACTCATACTCATACGCATACTCATACTCATACTCATACTCATACTCATACTCATACTCATACTCATACTCATACTCATACTCATACGCATGCTCATGCTCATGCTCATGCTCATGCTCATACTCATACTCATACTCGAACTCATACTCCTACTCATACTCATACTCATACTCATACTCATACTCATACTCATACTTACACTCATACTCCTACTCATACTCATACGCATACTCATACTCATACTCATACTCATACTCATACTCATACTCATACTTATACTCATACTCATACTCATACTCATACGCATGCTCATGCTCATACACATACTCATACACATACTCATACTCATACTCATACTCGTACTCATACTCATACTCATACTCATACTCATACTCATACTCATACTCATACTTACACTCATACTCCTACTCATACTCATACGCATACTCATACTCATACTTATACGCATATTCGTACTCGTACTCATACTCATACTCATACTCATACTCATACTCATACTCATACTCATACTCATACGCATGCTCATGCTCATACACATACTCATACACATACTCATACTCATACTCATACTCGTACTCATACTCATACTCATACTCATACTCATACTCATACTCATACTCATACTCATACTCATACTCATACTTACACTCATACTCATACTCATACATATACGCATACTCATACTCACACTCATAATCATACTCATAATCATACTCATACTCATACTCATACTCATACTCATACACATACGCATGCTCATGCTCATGCTCATGCTCATGCTCATGCTCATACTCATACTGACACTCGCACTCATACTCATACTCATACTCATACTCATACTCATACTCATACTCATACTCATACTCATACTCATACTCATACTCATACTCATACTCATACTCATACTCATACTCATACTCATACTCATACTCATACTCATACTCATACTCATACTCATACTCATACTCATACTCATACTTATACTCATACTCATACTCATACTCATACTCATGCTCATACTCATACTCACATTCACATTCAGATTCATACTCATACACATACGCATACGCATGCTCATGCTCATGCTCATGCTCATGCTCATGCTCATGCTCATACTCATACTCATACTCATACTCATACGCATGCTCATGCTCATGCTCATGCTCATGCTCATGCTCATGCTCATGCTCATACTCATACGCATGCTCATGCTCATGCTCATGCTCATACTCATACTCATAATCATAATCATACTCATACTTATATCCATACTCATACTCATATTCATACTCATACACATACACATACTCATACTCACATTCACCTCATACTCGTACTCATACTCATACTCATACACATACTCATACACATACTCATACACATACTCATACTCATACTCATACTCGCATTCACACTCACATTCATACTCATACACATACGCATACTCATACTCATACTCATACTCATACTCATACTCACACTCATACTCATACTCATGCTCATACTCATACGCATGCTCATGCTCATGCTCATACTCATACTCATGCTCATACTCATACTCATACTCATACTCATACTCATACGCATACTCATACTCAAACTCATACTCATACTCATACTCATACTCATACTCATAGTCATACTCATACTCATACTCATACTCATAATCATACTCATACTCATACTCCTACTCATACTCATACTCATACTCATACTCATACTCATACTCATGCTCATACTCATACTCATACTCATACTCACACTCACACTCATACTCATACTCTCATTCACACTCATACTCACACATATACGCATACTCATACTCACACTCATACTCATACTCATACTCATACTCATACTCATACTCATACTCATGCTTATACTCATACTCATACTCATACTCACACTCACACTCATACTCATACTCTCATTCACACTCACACTCATACTCATACAGATACGCATACTCATACTCACACTCATACTCATACATATACGCATACTCATACTCACACTCATAATCATACTCATAATCATACTCATACTCATACTCATACTCATACTCATACTCATACACATACGCATGCTCATGCTCATGCTCAGGCTGATGCTCATGCTCATACTCATACTGACACTCGCACTCATACTCATACTCATACTCATACTCATAGTCACACTCACACTCACACTCATACTCATACTCATACTCATACTCATACATATACGCATATTCATAGTCACACTCATAATCATACTCATAATCATACTCATACTCATACTCATACTCCTACTCATACTCATACTCATACTCATACTCATACTCATACTCATGCTCATACTCATACTCATACTCACACTCACACTCACACTCATACTCATACTCTCATTCACACTCACACTCATACTCACACATATACGCATACTCATACTCACACTCATACTCATACTCATACTCATACTCATACTCATACTCATGCTCATACTCATACTCATACTCACACTCATACTCATACTCATACTCATACTCATGCTAATACGCATACTCGTACTCGTACTCATACTCATACTCATACTCATACTCATACTCATATTCATACTAATACGCATACTCGTACTCCAACTCATACTCATACTCACACTCATACTCATACTCATACTCATACTCATAATCATACTCATACTCATACTCATACTCACACTCACACTCATACTCATACTCATTCTCATACGCATACGCATGCTCATGCTCATGCTCATACTCATACTCATACTCATACTCATACTCATGCTCATGCTCATGCTCATGCTCATACTCATACTCATACTCATACTCATACTCATACTCATACGCATGCTCATGCTCATACACATTCTCATACACATACTCATACTCATACTCATACTCGTACTCATACTCATACTCATACTCATACTCATACGCATGCTCATGCTCATGCTCATGCTCATGCTCATGCTCATACTCATACTCATACTCGAACTCATACTCATACTCATACTCATACTCATACTCATACTCATACTCATACTCATACTCATACTTACACTCATACTCCTACTCATACTCATACGCATACTCATACTCATACTCATACTCATACTCATACTCATACTCATACTCATACTCATGCTCATACTCATACTCATACGCATGCTCATGCTCATACACATACTCATACACATACTCATACTCATACTCATACTCGTACTCATACTCATACTCATACTCATACTCATACTAATACTCATACTCATACTCATACTCATACTTACACTCATACTCCTACTCATACACATACTCATACACATACTCATACTCATACTCATACTCGTACTCATACTCATACTCATACTCATACTCATACTCATACTCATACTCATACTCATACTTATACTCATACTCATGCTCATGCTCATACTCATACTCATACTCATACTCATACTCATACTCATACTCATACTCATACTCATACTCATACTCATACACATACTAATACGCATACTCGTACTCATACTCATACTCATACACATATTCATACTCATACTCATACTCAAACTCATACTCATAATCATACTCATACTCATACTCATACTCATACACATACGCATGCTCATGCTCATGCTCATGCTCATGCTCATACTCATGCTCATACTCATACGCATGCTCATGCTCATGCTCATACTCATACTCATGCTCATACTCATACTCATACTCATACTCATACTCATACTCATGCTCATACTCATACTCATACTCATACTCACACTCACACTCATACTCATACTCTCATTCACACTCATACTCACACATATACGCATACTCATACTCACACTCATACTCATACTCATACTCATACTCATACTCATACTCATACTCATGCTTATACTCATACTCATACTCATACTCACACTCACACTCATACTCATACTCTCATTCACACTCACACTCATACTCATACAGATACGCATACTCATACTCACACTCATACTCATACATATACGCATACTCATACTCACACTCATAATCATACTCATAATCATACTCATACTCATACTCATACTCATACTCATACTCATACACATACGCATGCTCATGCTCATGCTCAGGCTGATGCTCATGCTCATACTCATACTGACACTCGCACTCATACTCATACTCATACTCATACTCATAGTCACACTCACACTCACACTCATACTCATACTCATACTCATACTCATACTCATACTCATACTCATACTCATACTCATACTCATACTCATACTCATACTCATACTCATACTCATACTCATACTCATACTTACACTCATACTCCTACCCATACTCATACGCATACTCATACTCATACTCATACTCATACTCATACTCATACTCATACTCATACTCATACTCATACTCATACTCATACTCACACTCACACTCATACTCATACTCTCATTCACACTCACACTCATACTCATACAGATACGCATACTCATACTCACACTCATACTCATACATATACGCATACTCATACTCACACTCATAACCATACTCATAATCATACTCATACTCATACTCATACTCATACTCATACACATACGCATGCTCATGCTCATGCTCATACGCATGCTCATGCTCATGCTCATGCTCATGCTCATGCTCATGCTCATACTCATACTCATACTCATACTCATACGCATGCTCATACTCATACGCATGCTCATGCTCATGCTCATGCTCATACTCATACTCATAATCATAATCATACTCATACTTATATCCATACTCATACTCATATTCATACTCATACACATACACATACTCATACTCATACTCACATTCACCTCATACTCGTACTCATACTCATACTCATACACATACTCATACACATACTCATACTCATACTCATGCTCATACTCATACTCATACTCATACTCACACTCATACTCATACTCATACTCATACTCATACTCATACTCATACTCATACTTACACTCATACTCCTACTCATACTCATACGCATACTCATACTCATACTTATACGCATATTCGTACTCGTACTCATACTCATACTCATACTCATACTCATACTCATACTCATACTCATACATATACGCATACTCATACTCACACTCATAATCATACTCATAATCATACTCATACTCATACTCATACTCATACTCATACACATACGCATGCTCATGCTCATGCTCATGCTCATGCTCATGCTCATACTCATACTGACACTCGCACTCATACTCATACTCATACTCATACTCATACTCATACTCATACTCATACTCATACTCATACTCATACTCTCATTCACACTCACACTCATACTCATACAGATACGCATACTCATACTCACACTCATACTCATACATATACGCATACTCATACTCACACTCATAATCATACTCATAATCATACTCATACTCATACTCATACTCATACTCATACTCATACACATACGCATGCACATGCTCATGCTCATGCTCATGCTCATGCTCATACTGACACTCGCACTCATACTCATACTCATACTCATACTCATAGTCACACTCACACTCACACTCATACTCATACTCATACTCATACGCATACTCATACTCATACTCATACTCATACTCATACGCATACTCATACTCATACTCATACTCATACTCATACTCATACTCATACTTATACTCATACTCATACTCATACTCATACGCATGCTCATGCTCATACACATACTCATACACATACTCATACTCATACTCATACTCGTACTCATACTCATACTCATACTCATACGCATACTCATACTCATACTCATACTCATACTCATACTCATACTCATACTTATACTCATACTCATACTCATACTCATACGCATGCTCATGCTCATACACATACTCATACACATACTCATACTCATACTCATACTCGTACTCATACTCATACTCATACTCATACTCATACTCATACTCATACTCATACTTACACTCATACTCCTACTCATACTCATACGCATACTCATACTCATACTTATACGCATATTCGTACTCGTACTCATACTCATACTCATACTCATACTCATACTCATACTCATACTCATACTCATACGCATGCTCATGCTCATACACATACTCATACACATACTCATACTCATACTCATACTCGTACTCATACTCATACTCATACTCATACTCATACTCATACTCATACTCATACTCATACTCATACTCATACTTACACTCATACTCATACTCATACATATACGCATACTCATACTCACACTCATAATCATACTCATAATCATACTCATACTCATACTCATACTCATACTCATACACATACGCATGCTCATGCTCATGCTCATGCTCATGCTCATGCTCATACTCATACTGACACTCGCACTCATACTCATACTCATACTCATACTCATACTCATACTCATACTCATACTCATACTCATACTCATACTCATACTCATACTCATACTCATACTCATACTCATACTCATACTCATACTCATACTCATACTCATACTCATACTCATACTCATACTCATACTCATACTCATACTCATACTTATACTCATACTCATACTCATACTCATACTCATGCTCATACTCATACTCACATTCACATTCAGATTCATACTCATACACATACGCATACGCATGCTCATGCTCATGCTCATGCTCATGCTCATGCTCATGCTCATACTCATACTCATACTCATACTCATACGCATGCTCATGCTCATGCTCATGCTCATGCTCATGCTCATGCTCATGCTCATACTCATACGCATGCTCATGCTCATGCTCATGCTCATACTCATACTCATAATCATAATCATACTCATACTTATATCCATACTCATACTCATATTCATACTCATACACATACACATACTCATACTCACATTCACCTCATACTCGTACTCATACTCATACTCATACACATACTCATACACATACTCATACACATACTCATACTCATACTCATACTCGCATTCACACTCACATTCATACTCATACACATACGCATACTCATACTCATACTCATACTCATACTCATACTCACACTCATACTCATACTCATGCTCATACTCATACGCATGCTCATGCTCATGCTCATACTCATACTCATGCTCATACTCATACTCATACTCATACTCATACTCATACGCATACTCATACTCAAACTCATACTCATACTCATACTCATACTCATACTCATAGTCATACTCATACTCATACTCATACTCATAATCATACTCATACTCATACTCCTACTCATACTCATACTCATACTCATACTCATACTCATACTCATGCTCATACTCATACTCATACTCATACTCACACTCACACTCATACTCATACTCTCATTCACACTCATACTCACACATATACGCATACTCATACTCACACTCATACTCATACTCATACTCATACTCATACTCATACTCATACTCATGCTTATACTCATACTCATACTCATACTCACACTCACACTCATACTCATACTCTCATTCACACTCACACTCATACTCATACAGATACGCATACTCATACTCACACTCATACTCATACATATACGCATACTCATACTCACACTCATAATCATACTCATAATCATACTCATACTCATACTCATACTCATACTCATACTCATACACATACGCATGCTCATGCTCATGCTCAGGCTGATGCTCATGCTCATACTCATACTGACACTCGCACTCATACTCATACTCATACTCATACTCATAGTCACACTCACACTCACACTCATACTCATACTCATACTCATACTCATACATATACGCATATTCATAGTCACACTCATAATCATACTCATAATCATACTCATACTCATACTCATACTCCTACTCATACTCATACTCATACTCATACTCATACTCATACTCATGCTCATACTCATACTCATACTCACACTCACACTCACACTCATACTCATACTCTCATTCACACTCACACTCATACTCACACATATACGCATACTCATACTCACACTCATACTCATACTCATACTCATACTCATACTCATACTCATGCTCATACTCATACTCATACTCACACTCATACTCATACTCATACTCATACTCATGCTAATACGCATACTCGTACTCGTACTCATACTCATACTCATACTCATACTCATACTCATATTCATACTAATACGCATACTCGTACTCCAACTCATACTCATACTCACACTCATACTCATACTCATACTCATACTCATAATCATACTCATACTCATACTCATACTCACACTCACACTCATACTCATACTCATTCTCATACGCATACGCATGCTCATGCTCATGCTCATACTCATACTCATACTCATACTCATACTCATGCTCATGCTCATGCTCATGCTCATACTCATACTCATACTCATACTCATACTCATACTCATACGCATGCTCATGCTCATACACATTCTCATACACATACTCATACTCATACTCATACTCGTACTCATACTCATACTCATACTCATACTCATACGCATGCTCATGCTCATGCTCATGCTCATGCTCATGCTCATACTCATACTCATACTCGAACTCATACTCATACTCATACTCATACTCATACTCATACTCATACTCATACTCATACTCATACTTACACTCATACTCCTACTCATACTCATACGCATACTCATACTCATACTCATACTCATACTCATACTCATACTCATACTCATACTCATGCTCATACTCATACTCATACGCATGCTCATGCTCATACACATACTCATACACATACTCATACTCATACTCATACTCGTACTCATACTCATACTCATACTCATACTCATACTAATACTCATACTCATACTCATACTCATACTTACACTCATACTCCTACTCATACACATACTCATACACATACTCATACTCATACTCATACTCGTACTCATACTCATACTCATACTCATACTCATACTCATACTCATACTCATACTCATACTTATACTCATACTCATGCTCATGCTCATACTCATACTCATACTCATACTCATACTCATACTCATACTCATACTCATACTCATACTCATACTCATACTCATACACATACTAATACGCATACTCGTACTCATACTCATACTCATACACATATTCATACTCATACTCATACTCAAACTCATACTCATAATCATACTCATACTCATACTCATACTCATACACATACGCATGCTCATGCTCATGCTCATGCTCATGCTCATACTCATGCTCATACTCATACGCATGCTCATGCTCATGCTCATACTCATACTCATGCTCATACTCATACTCATACTCATACTCATACTCATACTCATGCTCATACTCATACTCATACTCATACTCACACTCACACTCATACTCATACTCTCATTCACACTCATACTCACACATATACGCATACTCATACTCACACTCATACTCATACTCATACTCATACTCATACTCATACTCATACTCATGCTTATACTCATACTCATACTCATACTCACACTCACACTCATACTCATACTCTCATTCACACTCACACTCATACTCATACAGATACGCATACTCATACTCACACTCATACTCATACATATACGCATACTCATACTCACACTCATAATCATACTCATAATCATACTCATACTCATACTCATACTCATACTCATACTCATACACATACGCATGCTCATGCTCATGCTCAGGCTGATGCTCATGCTCATACTCATACTGACACTCGCACTCATACTCATACTCATACTCATACTCATAGTCACACTCACACTCACACTCATACTCATACTCATACTCATACTCATACTCATACTCATACTCATACTCATACTCATACTCATACTCATACTCATACTCATACTCATACTCATACTCATACTCATACTTACACTCATACTCCTACCCATACTCATACGCATACTCATACTCATACTCATACTCATACTCATACTCATACTCATACTCATACTCATACTCATACTCATACTCATACTCACACTCACACTCATACTCATACTCTCATTCACACTCACACTCATACTCATACAGATACGCATACTCATACTCACACTCATACTCATACATATACGCATACTCATACTCACACTCATAACCATACTCATAATCATACTCATACTCATACTCATACTCATACTCATACACATACGCATGCTCATGCTCATGCTCATACGCATGCTCATGCTCATGCTCATGCTCATGCTCATGCTCATGCTCATACTCATACTCATACTCATACTCATACGCATGCTCATACTCATACGCATGCTCATGCTCATGCTCATGCTCATACTCATACTCATAATCATAATCATACTCATACTTATATCCATACTCATACTCATATTCATACTCATACACATACACATACTCATACTCATACTCACATTCACCTCATACTCGTACTCATACTCATACTCATACACATACTCATACACATACTCATACTCATACTCATGCTCATACTCATACTCATACTCATACTCACACTCATACTCATACTCATACTCATACTCATACTCATACTCATTCTTACACTCATACTCCTACTCATACTCATACGCATACTCATACTCATACTCATACTCATACTCATACTCATACTCATACGCATGCTCATGCTCATACACATACTCATACACATACACATACTCATACTCATACTCGTACTCATACTCATACTCATACTCATACTCATACTCATACTCATACTCATACTCATACTCATACTCATACTCATACTCATACTCATACTCATACTCATACTCATACTCATAGTCATACTCATACTCATACTCATACTCATACTCATACGCATGCTTATACTCATACTCATACTCACACTCACACTCATACTCATACTCTCATTCACACTCACACTCATACTCATACAGATACGCATACTCATACTCACACTCATACTCATACATATACGCATACTCATACTCACACTCATAATCATACTCATAATCATACTCATACTCATACTCATACTCATACTCATACTCATACACATACGCATGCACATGCTCATGCTCATGCTCATGCTCATGCTCATACTGACACTCGCACTCATACTCATACTCATACTCATACTCATAGTCACACTCACACTCACACTCATACTCATACTCATACTCATACGCATACTCATACTCATACTCATACTCATACTCATACTCATACTCATACTCATACTCATACTCATAGTCATACTCATACTTGCACTCATACTCCTACTCATACTCATACGCATACTCATACTCATACTTATACGCATATTCGTACTCGTACTCATACTCATACTCATACTCATACTCACACTCATACTCATACTCATACTCATACTCATACTCTCATTCACACTCACACTCATACTCATACAGATACGCATACTCATACTCACACTCATACTCATACATATACGCATACTCATACTCACACTCATAATCATACTCATAATCATACTCATACTCATACTCATACTCATACTCATACTCATACTCATACGCATGCTCATGCTCATACACATACTCATACACATACTCATACTCATACTCATACTCGTACTCATACTCATACGCATGCTCATGCTCATACACATACTCATACACATACTCATACTCATACTCATACTCGTACTCATACTCATACTCATACTCATACTCATACTCATACTCATACTTACACTCATACTCCTACTCATACTCATACACATACGCATGCTTATACTCATACTCATACTCATACTCACACTCACACTCATACTCATACTCTCATTCACACTCACAGTCATACTCATACAGATACGCATACTCATACTCACACTCATACTCATACATATACGCATACTCATACTCACACTCATAATCATACTCATAATCATACTCATACTCATACTCATACTCATACTCATACTCATACTCATACTCATACTCATACTCATACTCATACTCATACTCATACTCATACTCATACTCATACTCATACTCATACTCATACTCATACTCATACTCATACTCATACTCATACTCATACTCATACTCATACTCATACTTATACTCATACTCATACTCATACTCATACTCATGCTCATACTCATACTCACATTCACACTCAGATTCATACTCATACACATACGCATACGCATGCTCATGCTCATGCTCATGCTCATGCTCATGCTCATGCTCATACTCATACTCATACTCATACTCATACGCATGCTCATGCTCATGCTCATGCTCATGCTCATGCTCATGCTCATACTCATACGCATGCTCATGCTCATGCTCATGCTCATACTCATACTCATAATCATAATCATACTCATACTTATATCCATACTCATACTCATATTCATACTCATACACATACACATACTCATACTCATACTCACATTCACCTCATACTCGTACTCATACTCATACTCATACACATACTCATACACATACTCATACTCATACTCATGCTCATACTCATACTCATACTCATACTCACACTCATACTCATACTCATACTCATACTCATACTCATACTCATACTTACACTCATACTCCTACTCATACTCATACGCATACTCATACTCATACTCATACTCATAGTCATACTCATACGCATGCTCATGCTCATACACATACTCATACACATACACATACTCATACTCATACTCGTACTCATACTCATACTCATACTCATACTCATACTCATACTCATACTCATACTCATACTCATACTTACACTCATACTCCTACTCATACTCATACGCATACTCATACTCATACTCATACTCATACTCATACTCATACTCATACTCATACTCATACTCACACTCACACTCATACTCATACTCTCATTCACACTCACACTCATACTCATACAGATACGCATACTCATACTCACACTCATACTCATACTTACACTCATACTCCTACTCATACTCATACGCATACTCATACTCATACTCATACTCATACTCATACTCATACGCATGCTCATGCTCATACACATACTCATACACATACACATACTCATACTCATACTCGTACTCATACTCATACTCATACTCATACTCATACTCATACTCATACTCATACTCATACTTACACTCATACTCCTACTCATACTCATACGCATACTCATACTCATACTCATACTCATACTCATACTCATACTCATACTCATACTCATGCTCATACTCATACTCATACTCATACTCACACTCATACTCATACTCATACTCATACTCATACTCATACTCATACTCATACTCATACGCATGCTCATGCTCATACACATACTCATACACATACTCATACTCATACTCATACTCGTACTCATACTCATACTCATACGCATGCTCATGCTCATACACATACTCATACACATACTCATACTCATACTCATACTCGTACTCATACTCATACTCATACTCATACTCATACTCATACTCATACTTACACTCATACTCCTACTCATACTCATACACATACGCATGCTTATACTCATACTCATACTCATACTCACACTCACACTCATACTCATACTCTCATTCACACTCACACTCATACTCATACAGATACGTATACTCATACTCACACTCATACTCATACTCATACTCATACTCACACTCACACTCATACTCATACTCTCATTCACACTCACACTCATACTCATACAGATACGTATACTCATACTCACACTCATACTCATACATATACGCATACTCATACTCACACTCATAATCATACTCATAATCATACTCATACTCATACTCATACTCATACTCATACTCATACTCATACTCATACTCATACTCATACTCATACTTACACTCATACTCCTACTCATACTCATACGCATACTCATACTCATACTCATACTCATACTCATACTCATACTCATGCTCATACTCATACTCATACTCATACTCACACTCATACTCATACTCATACTCATACTCATACTCATACTCATACTCATACTCATACTTACACTCATACTCCTACTCATACTCATACGCATACTCATACTCATACTCATACTCATACTCATACGCATGCTCATGCTCATACACATACTCATACACATACACATACTCATACTCATACTCATACTCGTACTCATACTCATACTCATACTCATACTCATACTCATACTCATACTCATACTCATACTTACACTCATACTCCTACTCATACTCATACGCATACTCATACTCATACTCATTCTCATACTCATACTCATACTCATACTCATACTCATACTCATACTCATAATCATACTCATATTCATACTAATACGCATACTCGTACTCCAACTCATACTCATACTCATACTCACACTCATACTCATACTCATACTCATACTCATAATCATACTCATACTCATACTCATACTCATAGTCATTCTCATACTCATACTCATACTCATACTCATACTCATACTCATACTCATACTCACACTCACACTCATACTCATACTCATACTCATACGCATGCTCATGCTCATGCTCATGCTCATGCTCATACTCATACTCATACTCATACTCATACTCATACTCATACGCATGCTCATGCTCATACACATACTCATACACATACTCATACTCATACTCATACTCGTACTCATACTCATACTCATACACATACTCATACTCATACTCATACTCATACTCATACTCATACTTACACTCATACTCCTACTCATACTCATACGCATGCTCATACTCATACTCATACTCATACTCATACTCATACTCATACTCATACTCATACTCATACTCATACTCATACTCATACTCATACTCATACTCATAGTCATACTCATACTCATACTCATACTCATACGCATGCTTATACTCATACTCATACTCATACTCACACTCACACTCATACTCATACTCTCATTCACACTCACACTCATACTCATACAGATACGCATACTCATACTCACACTCATACTCATACATATACGCATACTCATACTCACACTCATAATCATACTCATAATCATACTCATACTCATACTCATACTCATACTCATACTCATACTCATACTCATACACATACGCATGCACATGCTCATGCTCATGCTCATGCTCATGCTCATGCTCATACTGACACTCGCACTCATACTCATACTCATACTCATACTCATAGTCACACTCACACTCACACTCATACTCATACTCATACTCATACTCATACGCATACTCATACTCATACTCATACTCATACTCATACTCATACTCATACTCATACTCATAGTCATACTCATACTTACACTCATACTCCTACTCATACTCATACGCATACTCATACTCATACTTATACGCATATTCGTACTCGTACTCATACTCATACTCATACTCATACTCATACTCATACTCATACTCATACTCATACTCATACTCCCATTCACACTCACACTCATACTCATACAGATACGCATACTCATACTCACACTCATACTCATACATATACGCATACTCATACTCACACTCATAATCATACTCATAATCATACTCATACTCATACTCATACTCATACTCATACTCATACTCATACGCATGCTCATGCTCATACACATACTCATACACATACTCATACTCATACTCATACTCGTACTCATACTCATACTCATACGCATGCTCATGCTCATACACATACTCATACACATACTCATACTCATACTCATACTCATACTCGTACTCATACTCATACTCATACTCATACTCATACTCATACTCATACTCATACTCATACTTACACTCATACTCCTACTCATACTCATACACATACGCATGCTTATACTCATACTCATACTCATACTCACACTCACACTCATACTCATACTCTCATTCACACTCACACTCATACTCATACAGTTACGCATACTCATACTCACACTCATACTCATACATATACGCATACTCATACTCACACTCATAATCATACTCATAATCATACTCATACTCATACTCATACTCATACTCATACTCATACTCATACTCATACGCATGCTCATGCTCATACACATACTCATACACATACTCATACTCATACTCATACTCGTACTCATACTCATACTCATACTCATACTCATACTCATACTCATACTCATACTCATACTCATACTCATACTTACACTCATACTCCTACTCATACTCATACGCATGCTCATACTCATACTCATACTCATACTCATACTCATACTCATACTCATACTCATACTCATACGCATGCTCATGCTCATGCTCATGCTCATACTCATACTCATACTCGAACTCATACTCATACTCATACTCATACTCATACTCATACTCATACTCATACTCATACTCATACTCATACTTACACTCATACTCCTACTCATACTCATACGCATACTCATACTCATACTCATACTCATACTCATACTCATACTCATGCTCATACTCATACTCATACGCATGCTCATGCTCATACACATACTCATACACATACTCATACTCATACTCATACTCGTACTCATACTCATACTCATACTCATACTCATACTCATACTCATACTCATACTCATACTTACACTCATACTCCTACTCATACTCATACGCATACTCATACTCATACTTATACGCATATTCGTACTCGTACTCATACTCATACTCATACTCATACTCATACTCATACTCATACTCATACGCATGCTCATGCTCATACACATACTCATACACATACTCATACTCATACTCATACTCGTACTCATACTCATACTCATACTCATAATCATACTCATACTCATACTCATACTCATACTCATACTCATACTTACACTCATACTCATACTCATACATATACGCATACTCATACTCACACTCATAATCATACTCATAATCATACTCATACTCATACTCATACTCATACTCATACACATACGCATGCTCATGCTCATGCTCATGCTCATGCTCATGCTCATACTCATACTGACACTCGCACTCATACTCATACTCATACTCATACTCATACTCATACTCATACTCATACTCATACTCATACTCATACTCATACTCATACTCATACTCATACTCATACTCATACTCATACATATACGCATACTCATACTCACACTCATAATCATACTCATAATCATACTCATACTCATACTCATACTCATACTCATACACATACGCATGCTCATGCTCATGCTCATGCTCATGCTCATGCTCATACTCATACTGACACTCGCACTCATACTCATACTCATACTCATACTCATACTCATACTCATACTCATACTCATACTCATACTCATACTCATACTCATACTCATACTCATACTCATACGCATGCTCATACTCATACTCATACTCATACTCATACTCATACTCATACTCATACTCATACTCATACTCATACTCATAGTCATACTCATACTCATACTCATACTCATACTCATACGCATGCTTATACTCATACTCATACTCATACTCACACTCACACTCATACTCATACTCTCTTTCACACTCACACTCATACTCATACAGATACGCATACTCATACTCACACTCATACTCATACATATACGCATACTCATACTCACACTCATAATCATACTCATAATCATACTCATACTCATACTCATACTCATACTCATACACATACGCATGCACATGCTCATGCTCATGCTCATGCTCATGCTCATGCTCATACTGACACTCGCACTCATACTCATACTCATACTCATACTCATACTCATAGTCACACTCACACTCACACTCATACTCATACTCATACTCATACTCATACGCATACTCATACTCATACTCATACTCATACTCATACTCATACTCATACTCATACTCATAGTCATACTCATACTTACACTCATACTCCTACTCATACTCATACGCATACTCATACTCATACTTATACGCATATTCGTACTCGTACTCATACTCATACTCATACTCATACTCATACTCATACTCATACTCATACTCATACTCATACTCATACTCATACTCATACTCATACTCATAGTCATACTCATACTCATACTCATACTCATACTCATACGCATGCTTATACTCATACTCATACTCATACTCACACTCACACTCATACTCATACTCTCTTTCACACTCACACTCATACTCATACAGATACGCATACTCATACTCACACTCATACTCATACATATACGCATACTCATACTCACACTCATAATCATACTCATAATCATACTCATACTCATACTCATACTCATACTCATACACATACGCATGCACATGCTCATGCTCATGCTCATGCTCATGCTCATGCTCATACTGACACTCGCACTCATACTCATACTCATACTCATACTCATACTCATAGTCACACTCACACTCACACTCATACTCATACTCATACTCATACTCATACTCATACGCATACTCATACTCATACTCATACTCATACTCATACTCATACTCATACTCATACTCATAGTCATACTCATACTTACACTCATACTCCTACTCATACTCATACGCATACTCATACTCATACTTATACGCATATTCGTACTCGTACTCATACTCATACTCATACTCATACTCATACTCATACTCATACTCATACTCATACTCCCATTCACACTCACACTCATACTCATACAGATACGCATACTCATACTCACACTCATACTCATACATATACGCATACTCATACTCACACTCATAATCATACTCATAATCATACTCATACTCATACTCATACTCATACTCATACTCATACTCATACGCATGCTCATGCTCATACACATACTCATACACATACTCATACTCATACTCATACTCGTACTCATACTCATACTCATACGCATGCTCATGCTCATACACATACTCATACACATACTCATACTCATACTCATACTCGTACTCATACTCATACTCATACTCATACTCATACTCATACTCATACTCATACTTACACTCATACTCCTACTCTTACTCATACACATACGCATGCTTATACTCATACTCATACTCATACTCACACTCACACTCATACTCATACTCTCATTCACACTCACACTCACACTCATACAGTTACGCATACTCATACTCACACTCATACTCATACATATACGCATACTCATACTCACACTCATAATCATACTCATAATCATACTCATACTCATACTCATACTCATACTCATACTCATACTCATACGCATGCTCATGCTCATACACATACTCATACACATACTCATACTCATACTCATACTCGTACTCATACTCATACTCATACTCATACTCATACTCATACTCATACTCATACTCATACTTACACTCATACTCCTACTCATACTCATACGCATACTCATACTCATACTCATACTCATACTCATACTCATACTCATACTCATACTCATACTCATACTCATACGCATGCTCATGCTCATGCTCATGCTCATGCTCATACTCATACTCATACTCGAACTCATACTCCTACTCATACTCATACTCATACTCATACTCATACTCATACTCATACTTACACTCATACTCCTACTCATACTCATACGCATACTCATACTCATACTCATACTCATACTCATACTCATACTCATACTTATACTCATACTCATACTCATACTCATACGCATGCTCATGCTCATACACATACTCATACACATACTCATACTCATACTCATACTCGTACTCATACTCATACTCATACTCATACTCATACTCATACTCATACTCATACTTACACTCATACTCCTACTCATACTCATACGCATACTCATACTCATACTTATACGCATATTCGTACTCGTACTCATACTCATACTCATACTCATACTCATACTCATACTCATACTCATACTCATACGCATGCTCATGCTCATACACATACTCATACACATACTCATACTCATACTCATACTCGTACTCATACTCATACTCATACTCATACTCATACTCATACTCATACTCATACTCATACTCATACTCATACTTACACTCATACTCATACTCATACATATACGCATACTCATACTCACACTCATAATCATACTCATAATCATACTCATACTCATACTCATACTCATACTCATACACATACGCATGCTCATGCTCATGCTCATGCTCATGCTCATGCTCATACTCATACTGACACTCGCACTCATACTCATACTCATACTCATACTCATACTCATACTCATACTCATACTCATACTCATACTCATACTCATACTCATACTCATACTCATACTCATACTCATACTCATACTCATACTCATACTCATACTCATACTCATACTCATACTCATACTCATACTCATACTCATACTTATACTCATACTCATACTCATACTCATACTCATGCTCATACTCATACTCACATTCACATTCAGATTCATACTCATACACATACGCATACGCATGCTCATGCTCATGCTCATGCTCATGCTCATGCTCATGCTCATACTCATACTCATACTCATACTCATACGCATGCTCATGCTCATGCTCATGCTCATGCTCATGCTCATGCTCATGCTCATACTCATACGCATGCTCATGCTCATGCTCATGCTCATACTCATACTCATAATCATAATCATACTCATACTTATATCCATACTCATACTCATATTCATACTCATACACATACACATACTCATACTCACATTCACCTCATACTCGTACTCATACTCATACTCATACACATACTCATACACATACTCATACACATACTCATACTCATACTCATACTCGCATTCACACTCACATTCATACTCATACACATACGCATACTCATACTCATACTCATACTCATACTCATACTCACACTCATACTCATACTCATGCTCATACTCATACGCATGCTCATGCTCATGCTCATACTCATACTCATGCTCATACTCATACTCATACTCATACTCATACTCATACGCATACTCATACTCAAACTCATACTCATACTCATACTCATACTCATACTCATAGTCATACTCATACTCATACTCATACTCATAATCATACTCATACTCATACTCCTACTCATACTCATACTCATACTCATACTCATACTCATACTCATGCTCATACTCATACTCATACTCATACTCACACTCACACTCATACTCATACTCTCATTCACACTCATACTCACACATATACGCATACTCATACTCACACTCATACTCATACTCATACTCATACTCATACTCATACTCATACTCATGCTTATACTCATACTCATACTCATACTCACACTCACACTCATACTCATACTCTCATTCACACTCACACTCATACTCATACAGATACGCATACTCATACTCACACTCATACTCATACATATACGCATACTCATACTCACACTCATAATCATACTCATAATCATACTCATACTCATACTCATACTCATACTCATACTCATACACATACGCATGCTCATGCTCATGCTCAGGCTGATGCTCATGCTCATACTCATACTGACACTCGCACTCATACTCATACTCATACTCATACTCATAGTCACACTCACACTCACACTCATACTCATACTCATACTCATACTCATACATATACGCATATTCGTAGTCACACTCATAATCATACTCATAATCATACTCATACTCATACTCATACTCCTACTCATACTCATACTCATACTCATACTCATACTCATACTCATGCTCATACTCATACTCATACTCACACTCACACTCACACTCATACTCATACTCTCATTCACACTCACACTCATACTCACACATATACGCATACTCATACTCACACTCATACTCATACTCATACTCATACTCATACTCATACTCATGCTCATACTCATACTCATACTCACACTCATACTCATACTCATACTCATACTCATGCTAATACGCATACTCGTACTCGTACTCATACTCATACTCATACTCATACTCATACTCATATTCATACTAATACGCATACTCGTACTCCAACTCATACTCATACTCACACTCATACTCATACTCATACTCATACTCATAATCATACTCATACTCATACTCATACTCACACTCACACTCATACTCATACTCATTCTCATACGCATACGCATGCTCATGCTCATGCTCATACTCATACTCATACTCATACTCATACTCATGCTCATGCTCATGCTCATGCTCATACTCATACTCATACTCATACTCATACTCATACTCATACGCATGCTCATGCTCATACACATACTCATACACATACTCATACTCATACTCATACTCGTACTCATACTCATACTCATACTCATACTCATACGCATGCTCATGCTCATGCTCATGCTCATGCTCATGCTCATACTCATACTCATACTCGAACTCATACTCATACTCATACTCATACTCATACTCATACTCATACTCATACTCATACTCATACTTACACTCATACTCCTACTCATACTCATACGCATACTCATACTCATACTCATACTCATACTCATACTCATACTCATACTCATACTCATGCTCATACTCATACTCATACGCATGCTCATGCTCATACACATACTCATACACATACTCATACTCATACTCATACTCGTACTCATACTCATACTCATACTCATACTCATACTAATACTCATACTCATACTCATACTCATACTTACACTCATACTCCTACTCATACACATACTCATACACATACTCATACTCATACTCATACTCGTACTCATACTCATACTCATACTCATACTCATACTCATACTCATACTCATACTCATACTCATACTTATACTCATACTCATGCTCATGCTCATACTCATACTCATACTCATACTCATACTCATACTCATACTCATACTCATACTCATACTCATACTCATACTCATACACATACTAATACGCATACTCGTACTCATACTCATACTCATACACATATTCATACTCATACTCATACTCAAACTCATACTCATAATCATACTCATACTCATACTCATACTCATACACATACGCATGCTCATGCTCATGCTCATGCTCATGCTCATACTCATGCTCATACTCATACGCATGCTCATGCTCATGCTCATACTCATACTCATGCTCATACTCATACTCATACTCATACTCATACTCATACTCATGCTCATACTCATACTCATACTCATACTCACACTCACACTCATACTCATACTCTCATTCACACTCATACTCACACATATACGCATACTCATACTCACACTCATACTCATACTCATACTCATACTCATACTCATACTCATACTCATGCTTATACTCATACTCATACTCATACTCACACTCACACTCATACTCATACTCTCATTCACACTCACACTCATACTCATACAGATACGCATACTCATACTCACACTCATACTCATACATATACGCATACTCATACTCACACTCATAATCATACTCATAATCATACTCATACTCATACTCATACTCATACTCATACTCATACACATACGCATGCTCATGCTCATGCTCAGGCTGATGCTCATGCTCATACTCATACTGACACTCGCACTCATACTCATACTCATACTCATACTCATAGTCACACTCACACTCACACTCATACTCATACTCATACTCATACTCATACATATACGCATATTCATAGTCACACTCATAATCATACTCATAATCATACTCATACTCATACTCATACTCCTACTCATACTCATACTCATACTCATACTCATACTCATACTCATGCTCATACTCATACTCATACTCACACTCACACTCACACTCATACTCATACTCTCATTCACACTCACACTCATACTCACACATATACGCATACTCATACTCACACTCATACTCATACTCATACTCATACTCATACTCATACTCATGCTCATACTCATACTCATACTCACACTCATACTCATACTCATACTCATACTCATGCTAATACGCATACTCGTACTCGTACTCATACTCATACTCATACTCATACTCATACTCATATTCATACTAATACGCATACTCGTACTCCAACTCATACTCATACTCACACTCATACTCATACTCATACTCATACTCATAATCATACTCATACTCATACTCATACTCACACTCACACTCATACTCATACTCATTCTCATACGCATACGCATACGCATGCTCATGCTCATGCTCATACTCATACTCATACTCATACTCATACTCATACTCATACTCATACGCATGCTCATGCTCATGCTCATGCTCATACTCATACTCATACTCATACTCATACTCATACTCATACTCATACGCATGCTCATGCTCATACACATACTCATACACATACTCATACTCATACTCATACTCGTACTCATACTCATACTCATACTCATACGCATGCTCATGCTCATGCTCATGCTCATGCTCATGCTCATACTCATACTCATACTCGAACTCATACTCATACTCATACTCATACTCATACTCATACTCATACTCATACTCATACTCATACTCATACTTACACTCATACTCCTACTCATACTCATACGCATACTCATACTCATACTCATACTCATACTCATACTCATACTCATACTCATACTCATGCTCATACTCATACTCATACGCATGCTCATGCTCATACACATACTCATACACATACTCATACTCATACTCATACTCGTACTCATACTCATACTCATACTCATACTCATACTAATACTCATACTCATACTCATACTCATACTTACACTCATACTCCTACTCATACACATACTCATACACATACTCATACTCATACTCATACTCGTACTCATACTCATACTCATACTCATACTCATACTCATACTCATACTCATACTCATACTCATACTTACACTCATACTCCTACTCATACTCATACGCATACTCATACTCATACTCATACTCATACTCATACTCATACTCATACTCATACTCATACTCATACTCATACTCATACTCATACGCATGCTCATGCTCATGCTCATGCTCATGCTCATGCTCATACTCATACTCATACTCGAACTCATACTCATACTCATACTCATACTCATACTCATACTCATACTCATACTCATACTTACACTCATACTCCTACTCATACTCATACGCATACTCATACTCATACTCATACTCATACTCATACTCATACTCATGCTCATACTCATACTCATACGCATGCTCATGCTCATACACATACTCATACACATACTCATACTCATACTCATACTCGTACTCATACTCATACTCATACTCATACTCATACTCATACTCATACTCATACTCATACTCATACTTACACTCATACTCCTACTCATACTCATACGCATACTCATACTCATACTCATACTCATACTCATACTCATACTCATACTCATACTCATACTCATACTCATACACATACTAATACTCATACTCATACTCATACTCATACTCATACTCATACTCATACTTATACTCATACTCATGCTCATGCTCATACTCATACTCATACTCATACTCATACTCATACTCATACTCATACTCATACTCATACTCATACTCATACTCATACACATACTAATACGCATACTCGTACTCATACTCATACTCATACACATATTCATACTCATACTCATAATCAAACTCATACTCATAATCATACTCATACTCATACTCATACTCATACACATACGCATGCTCATGCTCATGCTCATGCTCATGCTCATGCTCGTACTCATACTGACACTCGCACTCATACTCATACTCATACTCATACTCATACTCATACTCATACTCATACTCATACTCATACTCATACTCATACTCATACTCATACTCATACTCATACTCATACTCATACTCATACTCATACTCATACTCATACTCATACTCATACTCATACTCATACTCATACTCATACTCATACTCATACTCATACTCATACTCATACTCATACTCATACTCATACTCATACTTATACTCATACTCATACTCATACTCATACTCATGCTCATACTCATACTCATACTCATACTCATACTCAAACTCATACTCATACTCATACTCATACTCATACTAATACGCATACTCGTACTCGTACTCATACTCATGCTCATGCTCATGCTCATGCTCATACTCATACTCATACTCATACTCATACTCATACTCATACTCCTACTCATACTCATACTCATACTCATACTCATACTCATACTCATACTCATACTCATACTCATGCTCATACTCATACTCATACTCACACTCACACTCATACTCATAATCTCATTCACACTCACACTCATACTCACACATATACGCATACTCATACTCACACTCATACTCATACTCATACTCATACTCATACGCATACTCATACTCATACTCATGCTTATACTCATACTCATACTCATACTCACACTCACACTCATACTCATACTCTCATTCACACTCACACTCATACTCATACAGATACGCATACTCATACTCACACTCATACTCATACATATACGCATACTCATACTCACACTCATAATCATACTCATAATCATACTCATACTCATACTCATACTCATACTCATACTCATACTCATACACATACGCATGCTCATGCTCATGCTCATGCTCATGCTCATGCTCATACTCATACTGACACTCGCACTCATACTCATACTCATACTCATACTCGTACTCATACTCATACTCATACTCATACTCATACTCATACTCATACTCATACTCATACTCATACTCATACTTACACTCATACTCCTACTCATACTCATACGCATACTCATACTCATACTCATACTCATACTCATACTCCTACTCATACTCATACGCATACTCATACTCATACTTATACGCATATTCGTACTCGTACTCATACTCATACTCATACTCATACTCATACTCATACTCATACTCATACACATACGCATGCACATGCTCATGCTCATGCTCATGCTCATGCTCATACTGACACTCGCACTCATACTCATACTCATACTCATACTCATAGTCACACTCACACTCACACTCATACTCATACTCATACTCATACGCATACTCATACTCATACTCATACTCATACTCATACTCATACTCATACTCATACTCATACTCATAGTCATACTCATACTTGCACTCATACTCCTACTCATACTCATACGCATACTCATACTCATACTTATACGCATATTCGTACTCGTACTCATACTCATACTCATACTCATACTCACACTCATACTCATACTCATACTCATACTCATACTCTCATTCACACTCACACTCATACTCATACAGATACGCATACTCATACTCACACTCATACTCATACATATACGCATACTCATACTCACACTCATAATCATACTCATAATCATACTCATACTCATACTCATACTCATACTCATACTCATACTCATACGCATGCTCATGCTCATACACATACTCATACACATACTCATACTCATACTCATACTCGTACTCATACTCATACGCATGCTCATGCTCATACACATACTCATACACATACTCATACTCATACTCATACTCGTACTCATACTCATACTCATACTCATACTCATACTCATACTCATACTTACACTCATACTCCTACTCATACTCATACACATACGCATGCTTATACTCATACTCATACTCATACTCACACTCACACTCATACTCATACTCTCATTCACACTCACAGTCATACTCATACAGATACGCATACTCATACTCACACTCATACTCATACATATACGCATACTCATACTCACACTCATAATCATACTCATAATCATACTCATACTCATACTCATACTCATACTCATACTCATACTCATACTCATACTCATACTCATACTCATACTCATACTCATACTCATACTCATACTCATACTCATACTCATACTCATACTCATACTCATACTCATACTCATACTCATACTCATACTCATACTCATACTCATACTTATACTCATACTCATACTCATACTCATACTCATGCTCATACTCATACTCACATTCACACTCAGATTCATACTCATACACATACGCATACGCATGCTCATGCTCATGCTCATGCTCATGCTCATGCTCATGCTCATACTCATACTCATACTCATACTCATACGCATGCTCATGCTCATGCTCATGCTCATGCTCATGCTCATGCTCATACTCATACGCATGCTCATGCTCATGCTCATGCTCATACTCATACTCATAATCATAATCATACTCATACTTATATCCATACTCATACTCATATTCATACTCATACACATACACATACTCATACTCATACTCACATTCACCTCATACTCGTACTCATACTCATACTCATACACATACTCATACACATACTCATACTCATACTCATGCTCATACTCATACTCATACTCATACTCACACTCATACTCATACTCATACTCATACTCATACTCATACTCATACTTACACTCATACTCCTACTCATACTCATACGCATACTCATACTCATACTCATACTCATAGTCATACTCATACGCATGCTCATGCTCATACACATACTCATACACATACACATACTCATACTCATACTCGTACTCATACTCATACTCATACTCATACTCATACTCATACTCATACTCATACTCATACTCATACTTACACTCATACTCCTACTCATACTCATACGCATACTCATACTCATACTCATACTCATACTCATACTCATACTCATACTCATACTCATACTCACACTCACACTCATACTCATACTCTCATTCACACTCACACTCATACTCATACAGATACGCATACTCATACTCACACTCATACTCATACTTACACTCATACTCCTACTCATACTCATACGCATACTCATACTCATACTCATACTCATACTCATACTCATACGCATGCTCATGCTCATACACATACTCATACACATACACATACTCATACTCATACTCGTACTCATACTCATACTCATACTCATACTCATACTCATACTCATACTCATACTCATACTTACACTCATACTCCTACTCATACTCATACGCATACTCATACTCATACTCATACTCATACTCATACTCATACTCATACTCATACTCATGCTCATACTCATACTCATACTCATACTCACACTCATACTCATACTCATACTCATACTCATACTCATACTCATACTCATACTCATACGCATGCTCATGCTCATACACATACTCATACACATACTCATACTCATACTCATACTCGTACTCATACTCATACTCATACGCATGCTCATGCTCATACACATACTCATACACATACTCATACTCATACTCATACTCGTACTCATACTCATACTCATACTCATACTCATACTCATACTCATACTTACACTCATACTCCTACTCATACTCATACACATACGCATGCTTATACTCATACTCATACTCATACTCACACTCACACTCATACTCATACTCTCATTCACACTCACACTCATACTCATACAGATACGTATACTCATACTCACACTCATACTCATACTCATACTCATACTCACACTCACACTCATACTCATACTCTCATTCACACTCACACTCATACTCATACAGATACGTATACTCATACTCACACTCATACTCATACATATACGCATACTCATACTCACACTCATAATCATACTCATAATCATACTCATACTCATACTCATACTCATACTCATACTCATACTCATACTCATACTCATACTCATACTCATACTTACACTCATACTCCTACTCATACTCATACGCATACTCATACTCATACTCATACTCATACTCATACTCATACTCATGCTCATACTCATACTCATACTCATACTCACACTCATACTCATACTCATACTCATACTCATACTCATACTCATACTCATACTCATACTTACACTCATACTCCTACTCATACTCATACGCATACTCATACTCATACTCATACTCATACTCATACGCATGCTCATGCTCATACACATACTCATACACATACACATACTCATACTCATACTCATACTCGTACTCATACTCATACTCATACTCATACTCATACTCATACTCATACTCATACTCATACTTACACTCATACTCCTACTCATACTCATACGCATACTCATACTCATACTCATTCTCATACTCATACTCATACTCATACTCATACTCATACTCATACTCATAATCATACTCATATTCATACTAATACGCATACTCGTACTCCAACTCATACTCATACTCATACTCACACTCATACTCATACTCATACTCATACTCATAATCATACTCATACTCATACTCATACTCATAGTCATTCTCATACTCATACTCATACTCATACTCATACTCATACTCATACTCATACTCACACTCACACTCATACTCATACTCATACTCATACGCATGCTCATGCTCATGCTCATGCTCATGCTCATACTCATACTCATACTCATACTCATACTCATACTCATACGCATGCTCATGCTCATACACATACTCATACACATACTCATACTCATACTCATACTCGTACTCATACTCATACTCATACACATACTCATACTCATACTCATACTCATACTCATACTCATACTTACACTCATACTCCTACTCATACTCATACGCATGCTCATACTCATACTCATACTCATACTCATACTCATACTCATACTCATACTCATACTCATACTCATACTCATACTCATACTCATACTCATACTCATAGTCATACTCATACTCATACTCATACTCATACGCATGCTTATACTCATACTCATACTCATACTCACACTCACACTCATACTCATACTCTCATTCACACTCACACTCATACTCATACAGATACGCATACTCATACTCACACTCATACTCATACATATACGCATACTCATACTCACACTCATAATCATACTCATAATCATACTCATACTCATACTCATACTCATACTCATACTCATACTCATACTCATACACATACGCATGCACATGCTCATGCTCATGCTCATGCTCATGCTCATGCTCATACTGACACTCGCACTCATACTCATACTCATACTCATACTCATAGTCACACTCACACTCACACTCATACTCATACTCATACTCATACTCATACGCATACTCATACTCATACTCATACTCATACTCATACTCATACTCATACTCATACTCATAGTCATACTCATACTTACACTCATACTCCTACTCATACTCATACGCATACTCATACTCATACTTATACGCATATTCGTACTCGTACTCATACTCATACTCATACTCATACTCATACTCATACTCATACTCATACTCATACTCATACTCCCATTCACACTCACACTCATACTCATACAGATACGCATACTCATACTCACACTCATACTCATACATATACGCATACTCATACTCACACTCATAATCATACTCATAATCATACTCATACTCATACTCATACTCATACTCATACTCATACTCATACGCATGCTCATGCTCATACACATACTCATACACATACTCATACTCATACTCATACTCGTACTCATACTCATACTCATACGCATGCTCATGCTCATACACATACTCATACACATACTCATACTCATACTCATACTCATACTCGTACTCATACTCATACTCATACTCATACTCATACTCATACTCATACTCATACTCATACTTACACTCATACTCCTACTCATACTCATACACATACGCATGCTTATACTCATACTCATACTCATACTCACACTCACACTCATACTCATACTCTCATTCACACTCACACTCATACTCATACAGTTACGCATACTCATACTCACACTCATACTCATACATATACGCATACTCATACTCACACTCATAATCATACTCATAATCATACTCATACTCATACTCATACTCATACTCATACTCATACTCATACTCATACGCATGCTCATGCTCATACACATACTCATACACATACTCATACTCATACTCATACTCGTACTCATACTCATACTCATACTCATACTCATACTCATACTCATACTCATACTCATACTCATACTCATACTTACACTCATACTCCTACTCATACTCATACGCATGCTCATACTCATACTCATACTCATACTCATACTCATACTCATACTCATACTCATACTCATACGCATGCTCATGCTCATGCTCATGCTCATACTCATACTCATACTCGAACTCATACTCATACTCATACTCATACTCATACTCATACTCATACTCATACTCATACTCATACTCATACTTACACTCATACTCCTACTCATACTCATACGCATACTCATACTCATACTCATACTCATACTCATACTCATACTCATGCTCATACTCATACTCATACGCATGCTCATGCTCATACACATACTCATACACATACTCATACTCATACTCATACTCGTACTCATACTCATACTCATACTCATACTCATACTCATACTCATACTCATACTCATACTTACACTCATACTCCTACTCATACTCATACGCATACTCATACTCATACTTATACGCATATTCGTACTCGTACTCATACTCATACTCATACTCATACTCATACTCATACTCATACTCATACGCATGCTCATGCTCATACACATACTCATACACATACTCATACTCATACTCATACTCGTACTCATACTCATACTCATACTCATAATCATACTCATACTCATACTCATACTCATACTCATACTCATACTTACACTCATACTCATACTCATACATATACGCATACTCATACTCACACTCATAATCATACTCATAATCATACTCATACTCATACTCATACTCATACTCATACACATACGCATGCTCATGCTCATGCTCATGCTCATGCTCATGCTCATACTCATACTGACACTCGCACTCATACTCATACTCATACTCATACTCATACTCATACTCATACTCATACTCATACTCATACTCATACTCATACTCATACTCATACTCATACTCATACTCATACTCATACATATACGCATACTCATACTCACACTCATAATCATACTCATAATCATACTCATACTCATACTCATACTCATACTCATACACATACGCATGCTCATGCTCATGCTCATGCTCATGCTCATGCTCATACTCATACTGACACTCGCACTCATACTCATACTCATACTCATACTCATACTCATACTCATACTCATACTCATACTCATACTCATACTCATACTCATACTCATACTCATACTCATACGCATGCTCATACTCATACTCATACTCATACTCATACTCATACTCATACTCATACTCATACTCATACTCATACTCATAGTCATACTCATACTCATACTCATACTCATACTCATACGCATGCTTATACTCATACTCATACTCATACTCACACTCACACTCATACTCATACTCTCTTTCACACTCACACTCATACTCATACAGATACGCATACTCATACTCACACTCATACTCATACATATACGCATACTCATACTCACACTCATAATCATACTCATAATCATACTCATACTCATACTCATACTCATACTCATACACATACGCATGCACATGCTCATGCTCATGCTCATGCTCATGCTCATGCTCATACTGACACTCGCACTCATACTCATACTCATACTCATACTCATACTCATAGTCACACTCACACTCACACTCATACTCATACTCATACTCATACTCATACGCATACTCATACTCATACTCATACTCATACTCATACTCATACTCATACTCATACTCATAGTCATACTCATACTTACACTCATACTCCTACTCATACTCATACGCATACTCATACTCATACTTATACGCATATTCGTACTCGTACTCATACTCATACTCATACTCATACTCATACTCATACTCATACTCATACTCATACTCATACTCATACTCATACTCATACTCATACTCATAGTCATACTCATACTCATACTCATACTCATACTCATACGCATGCTTATACTCATACTCATACTCATACTCACACTCACACTCATACTCATACTCTCTTTCACACTCACACTCATACTCATACAGATACGCATACTCATACTCACACTCATACTCATACATATACGCATACTCATACTCACACTCATAATCATACTCATAATCATACTCATACTCATACTCATACTCATACTCATACACATACGCATGCACATGCTCATGCTCATGCTCATGCTCATGCTCATGCTCATACTGACACTCGCACTCATACTCATACTCATACTCATACTCATACTCATAGTCACACTCACACTCACACTCATACTCATACTCATACTCATACTCATACTCATACGCATACTCATACTCATACTCATACTCATACTCATACTCATACTCATACTCATACTCATAGTCATACTCATACTTACACTCATACTCCTACTCATACTCATACGCATACTCATACTCATACTTATACGCATATTCGTACTCGTACTCATACTCATACTCATACTCATACTCATACTCATACTCATACTCATACTCATACTCCCATTCACACTCACACTCATACTCATACAGATACGCATACTCATACTCACACTCATACTCATACATATACGCATACTCATACTCACACTCATAATCATACTCATAATCATACTCATACTCATACTCATACTCATACTCATACTCATACTCATACGCATGCTCATGCTCATACACATACTCATACACATACTCATACTCATACTCATACTCGTACTCATACTCATACTCATACGCATGCTCATGCTCATACACATACTCATACACATACTCATACTCATACTCATACTCGTACTCATACTCATACTCATACTCATACTCATACTCATACTCATACTCATACTTACACTCATACTCCTACTCTTACTCATACACATACGCATGCTTATACTCATACTCATACTCATACTCACACTCACACTCATACTCATACTCTCATTCACACTCACACTCACACTCATACAGTTACGCATACTCATACTCACACTCATACTCATACATATACGCATACTCATACTCACACTCATAATCATACTCATAATCATACTCATACTCATACTCATACTCATACTCATACTCATACTCATACGCATGCTCATGCTCATACACATACTCATACACATACTCATACTCATACTCATACTCGTACTCATACTCATACTCATACTCATACTCATACTCATACTCATACTCATACTCATACTTACACTCATACTCCTACTCATACTCATACGCATACTCATACTCATACTCATACTCATACTCATACTCATACTCATACTCATACTCATACTCATACTCATACGCATGCTCATGCTCATGCTCATGCTCATGCTCATACTCATACTCATACTCGAACTCATACTCCTACTCATACTCATACTCATACTCATACTCATACTCATACTCATACTTACACTCATACTCCTACTCATACTCATACGCATACTCATACTCATACTCATACTCATACTCATACTCATACTCATACTTATACTCATACTCATACTCATACTCATACGCATGCTCATGCTCATACACATACTCATACACATACTCATACTCATACTCATACTCGTACTCATACTCATACTCATACTCATACTCATACTCATACTCATACTCATACTTACACTCATACTCCTACTCATACTCATACGCATACTCATACTCATACTTATACGCATATTCGTACTCGTACTCATACTCATACTCATACTCATACTCATACTCATACTCATACTCATACTCATACGCATGCTCATGCTCATACACATACTCATACACATACTCATACTCATACTCATACTCGTACTCATACTCATACTCATACTCATACTCATACTCATACTCATACTCATACTCATACTCATACTCATACTTACACTCATACTCATACTCATACATATACGCATACTCATACTCACACTCATAATCATACTCATAATCATACTCATACTCATACTCATACTCATACTCATACACATACGCATGCTCATGCTCATGCTCATGCTCATGCTCATGCTCATACTCATACTGACACTCGCACTCATACTCATACTCATACTCATACTCATACTCATACTCATACTCATACTCATACTCATACTCATACTCATACTCATACTCATACTCATACTCATACTCATACTCATACTCATACTCATACTCATACTCATACTCATACTCATACTCATACTCATACTCATACTCATACTTATACTCATACTCATACTCATACTCATACTCATGCTCATACTCATACTCACATTCACATTCAGATTCATACTCATACACATACGCATACGCATGCTCATGCTCATGCTCATGCTCATGCTCATGCTCATGCTCATACTCATACTCATACTCATACTCATACGCATGCTCATGCTCATGCTCATGCTCATGCTCATGCTCATGCTCATGCTCATACTCATACGCATGCTCATGCTCATGCTCATGCTCATACTCATACTCATAATCATAATCATACTCATACTTATATCCATACTCATACTCATATTCATACTCATACACATACACATACTCATACTCACATTCACCTCATACTCGTACTCATACTCATACTCATACACATACTCATACACATACTCATACACATACTCATACTCATACTCATACTCGCATTCACACTCACATTCATACTCATACACATACGCATACTCATACTCATACTCATACTCATACTCATACTCACACTCATACTCATACTCATGCTCATACTCATACGCATGCTCATGCTCATGCTCATACTCATACTCATGCTCATACTCATACTCATACTCATACTCATACTCATACGCATACTCATACTCAAACTCATACTCATACTCATACTCATACTCATACTCATAGTCATACTCATACTCATACTCATACTCATAATCATACTCATACTCATACTCCTACTCATACTCATACTCATACTCATACTCATACTCATACTCATGCTCATACTCATACTCATACTCATACTCACACTCACACTCATACTCATACTCTCATTCACACTCATACTCACACATATACGCATACTCATACTCACACTCATACTCATACTCATACTCATACTCATACTCATACTCATACTCATGCTTATACTCATACTCATACTCATACTCACACTCACACTCATACTCATACTCTCATTCACACTCACACTCATACTCATACAGATACGCATACTCATACTCACACTCATACTCATACATATACGCATACTCATACTCACACTCATAATCATACTCATAATCATACTCATACTCATACTCATACTCATACTCATACTCATACACATACGCATGCTCATGCTCATGCTCAGGCTGATGCTCATGCTCATACTCATACTGACACTCGCACTCATACTCATACTCATACTCATACTCATAGTCACACTCACACTCACACTCATACTCATACTCATACTCATACTCATACATATACGCATATTCGTAGTCACACTCATAATCATACTCATAATCATACTCATACTCATACTCATACTCCTACTCATACTCATACTCATACTCATACTCATACTCATACTCATGCTCATACTCATACTCATACTCACACTCACACTCACACTCATACTCATACTCTCATTCACACTCACACTCATACTCACACATATACGCATACTCATACTCACACTCATACTCATACTCATACTCATACTCATACTCATACTCATGCTCATACTCATACTCATACTCACACTCATACTCATACTCATACTCATACTCATGCTAATACGCATACTCGTACTCGTACTCATACTCATACTCATACTCATACTCATACTCATATTCATACTAATACGCATACTCGTACTCCAACTCATACTCATACTCACACTCATACTCATACTCATACTCATACTCATAATCATACTCATACTCATACTCATACTCACACTCACACTCATACTCATACTCATTCTCATACGCATACGCATGCTCATGCTCATGCTCATACTCATACTCATACTCATACTCATACTCATGCTCATGCTCATGCTCATGCTCATACTCATACTCATACTCATACTCATACTCATACTCATACGCATGCTCATGCTCATACACATACTCATACACATACTCATACTCATACTCATACTCGTACTCATACTCATACTCATACTCATACTCATACGCATGCTCATGCTCATGCTCATGCTCATGCTCATGCTCATACTCATACTCATACTCGAACTCATACTCATACTCATACTCATACTCATACTCATACTCATACTCATACTCATACTCATACTTACACTCATACTCCTACTCATACTCATACGCATACTCATACTCATACTCATACTCATACTCATACTCATACTCATACTCATACTCATGCTCATACTCATACTCATACGCATGCTCATGCTCATACACATACTCATACACATACTCATACTCATACTCATACTCGTACTCATACTCATACTCATACTCATACTCATACTAATACTCATACTCATACTCATACTCATACTTACACTCATACTCCTACTCATACACATACTCATACACATACTCATACTCATACTCATACTCGTACTCATACTCATACTCATACTCATACTCATACTCATACTCATACTCATACTCATACTCATACTTATACTCATACTCATGCTCATGCTCATACTCATACTCATACTCATACTCATACTCATACTCATACTCATACTCATACTCATACTCATACTCATACTCATACACATACTAATACGCATACTCGTACTCATACTCATACTCATACACATATTCATACTCATACTCATACTCAAACTCATACTCATAATCATACTCATACTCATACTCATACTCATACACATACGCATGCTCATGCTCATGCTCATGCTCATGCTCATACTCATGCTCATACTCATACGCATGCTCATGCTCATGCTCATACTCATACTCATGCTCATACTCATACTCATACTCATACTCATACTCATACTCATGCTCATACTCATACTCATACTCATACTCACACTCACACTCATACTCATACTCTCATTCACACTCATACTCACACATATACGCATACTCATACTCACACTCATACTCATACTCATACTCATACTCATACTCATACTCATACTCATGCTTATACTCATACTCATACTCATACTCACACTCACACTCATACTCATACTCTCATTCACACTCACACTCATACTCATACAGATACGCATACTCATACTCACACTCATACTCATACATATACGCATACTCATACTCACACTCATAATCATACTCATAATCATACTCATACTCATACTCATACTCATACTCATACTCATACACATACGCATGCTCATGCTCATGCTCAGGCTGATGCTCATGCTCATACTCATACTGACACTCGCACTCATACTCATACTCATACTCATACTCATAGTCACACTCACACTCACACTCATACTCATACTCATACTCATACTCATACATATACGCATATTCATAGTCACACTCATAATCATACTCATAATCATACTCATACTCATACTCATACTCCTACTCATACTCATACTCATACTCATACTCATACTCATACTCATGCTCATACTCATACTCATACTCACACTCACACTCACACTCATACTCATACTCTCATTCACACTCACACTCATACTCACACATATACGCATACTCATACTCACACTCATACTCATACTCATACTCATACTCATACTCATACTCATGCTCATACTCATACTCATACTCACACTCATACTCATACTCATACTCATACTCATGCTAATACGCATACTCGTACTCGTACTCATACTCATACTCATACTCATACTCATACTCATATTCATACTAATACGCATACTCGTACTCCAACTCATACTCATACTCACACTCATACTCATACTCATACTCATACTCATAATCATACTCATACTCATACTCATACTCACACTCACACTCATACTCATACTCATTCTCATACGCATACGCATACGCATGCTCATGCTCATGCTCATACTCATACTCATACTCATACTCATACTCATACTCATACTCATACGCATGCTCATGCTCATGCTCATGCTCATACTCATACTCATACTCATACTCATACTCATACTCATACTCATACGCATGCTCATGCTCATACACATACTCATACACATACTCATACTCATACTCATACTCGTACTCATACTCATACTCATACTCATACGCATGCTCATGCTCATGCTCATGCTCATGCTCATGCTCATACTCATACTCATACTCGAACTCATACTCATACTCATACTCATACTCATACTCATACTCATACTCATACTCATACTCATACTCATACTTACACTCATACTCCTACTCATACTCATACGCATACTCATACTCATACTCATACTCATACTCATACTCATACTCATACTCATACTCATGCTCATACTCATACTCATACGCATGCTCATGCTCATACACATACTCATACACATACTCATACTCATACTCATACTCGTACTCATACTCATACTCATACTCATACTCATACTAATACTCATACTCATACTCATACTCATACTTACACTCATACTCCTACTCATACACATACTCATACACATACTCATACTCATACTCATACTCGTACTCATACTCATACTCATACTCATACTCATACTCATACTCATACTCATACTCATACTCATACTTACACTCATACTCCTACTCATACTCATACGCATACTCATACTCATACTCATACTCATACTCATACTCATACTCATACTCATACTCATACTCATACTCATACTCATACTCATACGCATGCTCATGCTCATGCTCATGCTCATGCTCATGCTCATACTCATACTCATACTCGAACTCATACTCATACTCATACTCATACTCATACTCATACTCATACTCATACTCATACTTACACTCATACTCCTACTCATACTCATACGCATACTCATACTCATACTCATACTCATACTCATACTCATACTCATGCTCATACTCATACTCATACGCATGCTCATGCTCATACACATACTCATACACATACTCATACTCATACTCATACTCGTACTCATACTCATACTCATACTCATACTCATACTCATACTCATACTCATACTCATACTCATACTTACACTCATACTCCTACTCATACTCATACGCATACTCATACTCATACTCATACTCATACTCATACTCATACTCATACTCATACTCATACTCATACTCATACACATACTAATACTCATACTCATACTCATACTCATACTCATACTCATACTCATACTTATACTCATACTCATGCTCATGCTCATACTCATACTCATACTCATACTCATACTCATACTCATACTCATACTCATACTCATACTCATACTCATACTCATACACATACTAATACGCATACTCGTACTCATACTCATACTCATACACATATTCATACTCATACTCATAATCAAACTCATACTCATAATCATACTCATACTCATACTCATACTCATACACATACGCATGCTCATGCTCATGCTCATGCTCATGCTCATGCTCGTACTCATACTGACACTCGCACTCATACTCATACTCATACTCATACTCATACTCATACTCATACTCATACTCATACTCATACTCATACTCATACTCATACTCATACTCATACTCATACTCATACTCATACTCATACTCATACTCATACTCATACTCATACTCATACTCATACTCATACTCATACTCATACTCATACTCATACTCATACTCATACTCATACTCATACTCATACTCATACTCATACTTATACTCATACTCATACTCATACTCATACTCATGCTCATACTCATACTCATACTCATACTCATACTCAAACTCATACTCATACTCATACTCATACTCATACTAATACGCATACTCGTACTCGTACTCATACTCATGCTCATGCTCATGCTCATGCTCATACTCATACTCATACTCATACTCATACTCATACTCATACTCCTACTCATACTCATACTCATACTCATACTCATACTCATACTCATACTCATACTCATACTCATGCTCATACTCATACTCATACTCACACTCACACTCATACTCATAATCTCATTCACACTCACACTCATACTCACACATATACGCATACTCATACTCACACTCATACTCATACTCATACTCATACTCATACGCATACTCATACTCATACTCATGCTTATACTCATACTCATACTCATACTCACACTCACACTCATACTCATACTCTCATTCACACTCACACTCATACTCATACAGATACGCATACTCATACTCACACTCATACTCATACATATACGCATACTCATACTCACACTCATAATCATACTCATAATCATACTCATACTCATACTCATACTCATACTCATACTCATACTCATACACATACGCATGCTCATGCTCATGCTCATGCTCATGCTCATGCTCATACTCATACTGACACTCGCACTCATACTCATACTCATACTCATACTCGTACTCATACTCATACTCATACTCATACTCATACTCATACTCATACTCATACTCATACTCATACTCATACTTACACTCATACTCCTACTCATACTCATACGCATACTCATACTCATACTCATACTCATACTCATACTCATACTCATACTCATACTCATACTCATACTCATACTCATACTCATACTCACACTCACACTCATACTCATACTCTCATTCACACTCACACTCATACTCATACAGATACGCATACTCATACTCACACTCATACTCATACATATACGCATACTCATACTCACACTCATAATCATACTCATAATCATACTCATACTCATACTCATACTCATACTCATACTCATACTCATACACATGCGCATGCTCATGCTCATGCTCATGCTCATGCTCATGCTCATACTCATACTGACACTCGCACTCATACTCATACTCATACTCATACTCATACTCGTACTCATACTCATACTCATACTCATACTCATACTCATACTCACACTCATACTCATACTCATACTCATACTCATACTCATACTCATACTCATACTCATACTCATACTCATACTCATACTCATACTCATACTCATACTCATACTCATACTCATACTCATACTTATACTCATACTCATACTCATACTCATACTCATGCTCATACTCATACTCATACTCATACTCATACTCATACTCATACTCATACTCATACTCATACTCATACTCATACTCATACTCATACTAATACGCATACTCGTACTCGTACTCATACTCATGCTCATGCTCATGCTCATGCTCATACTCATACTCATACTCATACTCATACTCATACTCATACTCATACGCATGCTCATGCTCATACACATACTCATACACATACTCATACTCATACTCATACTCGTACTCATACTCATACTCATACTCATACTCATACTCATACTCATACTCATACTCATACTCATACTCATACTCATACTCATACTCATACTCATACTTATACTCATACTCATACTCATACTCATGCTCATGCTCATACTCATACTCATACTCATACTCATACTCATACTCATACTCATACTCATACTCATACTCATCCTCATACACATACTAATACGCATACTCGTACTCATACTCATACTCATACACATATTCATACTCATACTCATACTCATACTCATACTCATAATCATACTCATACTCATACTCATACTCATACTCATACACATACGCATGCTCATGCTCATGCTCATGCTCATGCTCATACTCATACTGACACTCGCACTCATACTCATACTCATACTCATACTCATACTCATACTCATACTCACACTCATACTCATACTCATACTCATACTCATACTCATACTCATACTCATACTCATACTCATACTCATACTCATACTCATACTCATACTCATACTCATACTCATACTCATACTCATACTCATACTCATACTTATACTCATACTCATACTCATACTCATACTCATGCTCATACTCATACTCATACTCATACTCATACTCATACTCATACTCATACTCATACTAATACGCATACTCGTACTCGTACTCATACTCATGCTCATGCTCATGCTCATGCTCATACTCATACTCATACTCATACTCATACTCATACTCATACGCATGCTCATGCTCATACACATACTCATACACATACTCATACTCATACTCATACTCATACTCGTACTCATACTCATACTCATACTCATACTCACACTCATACTCATACTCATACTCATACTCATACTCATACTCATACTCATACTTATACTCATACTCATACTCATGCTCATACTCATACTCATACTCACACTCACACTCATACTCATAATCTCATTCACACTCACACTCATACTCACACATATACGCATACTCATACTCACACTCATACTCATACTCATACTCATACTCATACGCATACTCATACTCATACTCATGCTTATACTCATACTCATACTCATACTCACACTCACACTCATACTCATACTCTCATTCACACTCACACTCATACTCATACAGATACGCATACTCATACTCACACTCGTACTCATACATATACGCATACTCATACTCACACTCATAATCATACTCATAATCATACTCATACTCATACTCATACTCATACTCATACACATACGCATGCTCATGCTCATGCTCATGCTCATGCTCATGCTCATACTCATACTGACACTCGCACTCATACTCATACTCATACTCATACTCATACTCATACTCGTACTCATACTCATACTCATACTCATACTCATACTCATACTCTCATTCACACTCACACTCATACTCATACAGATACGCATACTCATACTCACACTCATACTCATACATATACGCATACTCATACTCACACTCATAATCATACTCATAATCATACTCATACTCATACTCATACTCATACTCATACACATGCGCATGCTCATGCTCATGCTCATGCTCATGCTCATGCTCATACTCATACTGACACTCGCACTCATACTCATACTCATACTCATACTCATACTCGTACTCATACTCATACTCATACTCATACTCATACTCATACTCACACTCATACTCATACTCATACTCATACTCATACTCATACTCATACTCATACTCATACTCATACTCATACTCATACTCATACTCATACTCATACTCATATTCATACTCATACTTATACTCATACTCATACTCATACTCATACTCATACTCATGCTCATACTCATACTCATACTCATACTCATACTCATACTCATACTCATACTCATACTCATACTCATACTCATACTAATACGCATACTCGTACTCGTACTCATACTCATGCTCATGCTCATGCTCATGCTCATACTCATACTCATACTCATACTCATACTCATACTCATACTCATACGCATGCTCATGCTCATACACATACTCATACACATACTCATACTCATACTCATACTCGTACTCATACTCATACTCATACTCATACTCATACTCATACTCATACTCATACTCATACTCATACTCATACTCATACTCATACTCATACTCATACTTATACTCATACTCATACTCATACTCATGCTCATGCTCATACTCATACTCATACTCATACTCATACTCATACTCATACTCATACTCATACTCATACTCATACTCATCCTCATACACATACTAATACGCATACTCGTACTCATACTCATACTCATACACATATTCATACTCATACTCATACTCATACTCATAATCATACTCATACTCATACTCATACTCATACTCATACACATACGCATGCTCATGCTCATGCTCATGCTCATGCTCATGCTCATACTCATACTGACACTCGCACTCATACTCATACTCATACTCATACTCATACTCATACTCATACTCACACTCATACTCATACTCATACTCATACTCATACTCATACTCATACTCATACTCATACTCATACTCATACTCATACTCATACTCATACTCATACTCATACTCATACTCATACTTATACTCATACTCATACTCATACTCATACTCATGCTCATACTCATACTCATACTCATACTCATACTCATACTCATACTCATACTCATACTCATACTCATACTAATACGCATACTCGTACTCGTACTCATACTCATGCTCATGCTCATGCTCATGCTCATACTCATACTCATACTCATACTCATACTCATACTCATACTCATACGCATGCTCATGCTCATACACATACTCATACACATACTCATACTCATACTCATACTCATACTCGTACTCATACTCATACTCATACTCATACTCATACTCATACTCATACTCATACTCATACTCATACTCATACTCATACTCATACTCATACTTATACTCATACTCATACTCATACTCATGCTCATGCTCATACTCATACTCATACTCATACTCATACTCATACTCATACTCATACTCATACTCATACTCATACTCATACTCATACTCATACTCATACACATACTAATACGCATACTCGTACTCATACTCATACTCATACACATATTCATACTCATACTCATACTCATACTCATACTTATACGCATATTCGTACTCGTACTCATACTCATACTCATACTCATACTCATACTCATACTCATACTCATACTCATACGCATGCTCATGCTCATACACATACTCATACACATACTCATACTCATACTCATACTCGTACTCATACTCATACTCATACTCATACTCATACTCATACTCATACTCATACTCATACTCATACTCATACTCATACTTACACTCATACTCCTACTCATATTCATACGCATACTCATACTCATACTCATACTCATACTCATACTCATACTTATACTCATACTCATACTCATACGCATGCTCATGCTCATACACATACTCATACACATACTCATACTCATACTCATACTCATACTCGTACTCATACTCATACTCATACTCCTACTCATACTCATACTCATACTCATACTCATACTCATACTCATACTCATACTCATACTCATACTCATACTCATACTCATATTCATACTCATACTCATACTCATACTCATACTCATACTCATACTCATACTCATACTCATACTCATACTTATACTCGTACTCATACTCATACTCATACTCATGCTCATACTCATACTCATACTCATACTCATACTCAAACTCATACTCATATTCATACTCATACTCATACTAATACGCATACTCGTACTCGTACTCATACTCATGCTCATGCTCATGCTCATGCTCATACTCATACTCATACTCATACTCATACTCATACTCATACTCATACTCATACGCATGCTCATGCTCATACACATACTCATACACATACTCATACTCATACTCATACTCATACTCGTACTCATACTCATACTCATACTCGTACTCATACTCATACTCATACTCATACTCATACTCATACTCATACTCATACTCATACTCATACTCATACTCATACTCATACTCATACTCATACTCATACTTATACTCATACTCATACTCATACTCATGCTCATGCTCATACTCATACTCATACTCATACTCATACTCATACTCATACTCATACTCATACTCATACTCATACTCATACTCATACTCATACACATACTAATACGCATACTCGTACTCATACTCATACTCATGCACATATTCATACTCATACTCATACTCATACTCATACTCATACTTATACGCATATTCGTACTCGTACTCATACTCATACTCATACTCATACTCATACTCATACTCATACTCATACTCATACTCATACGCATGCTCATGCTCATACACATACTCATACACATACTCATACTCATACTCATACTCGTACTCATACTCATACTCATACTCATACTCATACTCATACTCATACTCATACTCATACTCATACTCATACTCATACTTACACTCATACTCCTACTCATACTCATACGCATACTCATACTCATACTCATACTCATACTCATACTCATACTTATACTCATACTCATACTCATACGCATGCTCATGCTCATACACATACTCATACACATACTCATACTCATACTCATACTCATACTCGTACTCATACTCATACTCATACTCATACTCATACTCATACTCATACTCATACTCATACTCATACTCATACTCATACTCATACTCATACTCATACTCATATTCATACTCATACTCATACTCATACTCATACTCATACTCATACTCATACTCATACTCATACTCATACTCATACTCATACTCATACTCATACTCATACTCATACTCAAACTCATACTCATACTCATACTCATACTCATACTAATACGCATACTCGTACTCGTACTCATACTCATGCTCATGCTCATGCTCATGCTCATACTCATACTCATACTCATACTCATACTCATACTCATACTCATACTCATACGCATGCTCATGCTCATACACATACTCATACACATACTCATACTCATACTCATACTCATACTCGTACTCATACTCATACTCATACTCGTACTCATACTCATACTCATACTCATACTCATACTCATACTCATACTCATACTCATACTCATACTCATACTCATACTCATACTCATACTCATACTTATACTCATACTCATACTCATACTCATGCTCATGCTCATACTCATACTCATACTCATACTCATACTCATACTCATACTCATACTCATACTCATACTCATACTCATACTCATACTCATACACATACTAATACGCATACTCGTACTCATACTCATACTCATACACATATTCATACTCATACTCATACTCATACTCATACTCATACTTATACGCATATTCGTACTCGTACTCATACTCATACTCATACTCATACTCATACTCATACTCATACTCATACTCATACTCATACTCATGCTCATGCTCATACACATACTCATACACATACTCATACTCATACTCATACTCGTACTCATACTCATACTCATACTCATACTCATACTCATACTCATACTCATACTCATACTCATACTCATACTTACACTCATACTCCTACTCATACTCATACGCATACTCATACTCATACTCATACTCATACTCATACTCATACTTATACTCATACTCATACTCATACGCATGCTCATGCTCATACACATACTCATACACATACTCATACTCATACTCATACTCATACTCGTACTCATACTCATACTCATACTCATACTCATACTCATACTCATACTCATACTCATACTCATACTCATACTCATACTCATACTCATACTCATACTCATATTCATACTCATACTCATACTCATACTCATACTCATACTCATACTCATACTCATACACATACGCATGCTCATGCTCATGCTCATGCTCATGCTCATGCTCATACTCATACTGACACTCGCACTCATACTCATACTCATACTCATACTCATACTCATACTCATACTCATACTCATACTCAAACTCATACTCATACTCATACTCATACTCATACTAATACGCATACTCGTACTCGTACTCATACTCATGCTCATGCTCATGCTCATGCTCATACTCATACTCATACTCATACTCATACTCATACTCATACTCATACGCATGCTCATGCTCATACACATACTCATACAGATACGCATACTCATACTCACACTCATACTCATACATATACGCATACTCATACTCACACTCATAATCATACTCATAATCATACTCATACTCATACTCATACTCATACTCATACTCATACACATACGCATGCTCATGCTCATGCTCATGCTCATGCTCATGCTCATACTCATACTGACACTCGCACTCATACTCATACTCATACTCATACTCATACTCATAGTCACACTCACACTCACACTCATACTCATACTCATACTCATACTCATACATATACGCATATTCATAGTCACACTCATAATCATACTCATAATCATACTCATACTCATACTCATACTCCTACTCATACTCATACTCATACTCATACTCATACTCATGCTCATACTCATACTCATACTCACACTCACACTCATACTCATACTCTCATTCACACTCACACTCATACTCACACATATACGCATACTCATACTCACACTCATACTCATACTCATACTCATACTCATACTCATACTCATGCTCATACTCATACTCATACTCATACTCATACTCATACTCATACTCATACTCATACTCATACTCATACTCATACTCATACTCATACTCATACTCATACTCATACTCATACTCATACTCATACTCATACTCATACTCATACTCATACTCATACTTATACTCATACTCATACTCATACTCATACTCATGCTCATACTCATACTCATACTCATACTCATACTCAAACTCATACTCATACTCATACTCATACTCATACTAATACGCATACTCGTACTCGTACTCATACTCATGCTCATGCTCATGCTCATGCTCATACTCATACTCATACTCATACTCATACTCATACTCATACTCATACTCATACGCATGCTCATGCTCATACACATACTCATACACATACTCATACTCATACTCATACTCATACTCGTACTCATACTCATACTCATACTCATACGCATGCTCATACTCATACTCATACTCATACTCATACGCATGCTCATACTCATACGCATACTCATACTCATACACATACTCATACACATACTCATACACATACTCATACACATACTCATACACATACTCATACTCATACTCATACTCATACTCATACTCACATTCACACTCACATTCATACTCATACACATACGCATACTCATACTCATACTCATACTCATACTCACACTCATACTCATACTCATGCTCATACTCATACGCATGCTCATGCTCATGCTCATACTCATGCTCATACTCATACTCATACTCATACTCATACTCATACTCATTATCATACTCATACTTATACCCATACTCATACTCATACTCATACTCATACTCATACTCATACTCATACTCATAGTCATACTCATACTCATACTCATACTCATACACATACACATACTCATACTCATACTCATACTCATACTCATACTCACATTCACCTCATACTCGTACTCATACTCATGCTCATGATCATACTCATGCTCATGCTCATGCTCATACTCATACAGACACTCATACTCATACTCATACTCATACTCACATACACACTCCCATTCATACTCATACACATACGCATACTCATACTCATACTCACACTCATACTCATACGCATGCTCATACTCATACTCATACTCATACACATACTCATACACATACTCATACACATACTCATACTCATACTCATACTCATACTCACATTCACACTCAGATTCATACTCATACACATACGCATACGCATGCTCATGCTCATGCTCATGCTCATGCTCATGCTCATGCTCATACTCATACTCATACTCATACTCATTCGCATGCTCATGCTCATGCTCATGCTCATGCTCATGCTCATGCTCATACTCATACGCATGCTCATGCTCATGCTCATGCTCATACTCATACTCATAATCATAATCATACTCATACTTATATCCATACTCATACTCATATTCATACTCATACACATACACATAATCATACTCATACTCACATTCACCTCATACTCGTACTCATACTCATACTCATACACATACTCATACACATACTCATACACATACTCATACTCATACTCATACTCGCATTCACACTCACATTCATACTCATACACATACGCATACTCATACTCATACTCATACTCATACTCATACTCACACTCATACTCATACTCATGCTCATACTCATACGCATGCTCATGCTCATGCTCATACTCATGCTCATACTCATACTCATACTCATACTCATACGCATACTCATACTCATACTCATACTCATACTCATACTCATACTCATACTCATACTCATACTCATACTCATACTCATACTCATACTCATACTCATACTTACACTCATACTCCTACTCATACTCATACGCATACTCATACTCATACTCATACTCATACTCATACTTATACTCATACTCATACTCATACGCATGCTCATGCTCATACACATACTCATACACATACTCATACTCATACTCATACTCATACTCGTACTCATACTCATACTCATACACATACTCATACTCATACTCATACTCATACTCATACTCATACTCATACTCATACTCATACTCATATTCATACTCATACTCATACTCATACTCATACTCATACTCATACTCATACTCATACTCATACTCATACTCATACTCATACTCATACTCATACTCATACTCATACTCATACTCATACTCATACTCATACTCATACTCATACTCATACTTATACTCGTACTCATACTCATACTCATACTCATGCTCATACTCATACTCATACTCATACTCATACTCAAACTCATACTCATACTCATACTCATACTCATACTAATACGCATACTCGTACTCGTACTCATACTCATGCTCATGCTCATGCTCATGCTCATACTCATACTCATACTCATACTCATACTCATACTCATACTCATACGCATGCTCATGCTCATACACATACTCATACAGATACGCATACTCATACTCACACTCATACTCATACATATACGCATACTCATACTCACACTCATAATCATACTCATAATCATACTCATACTCATACTCATACTCATACTCATACACATACGCATGCTCATGCTCATGCTCATGCTCATGCTCATGCTCATACTCATACTGACACTCGCACTCATACTCATACTCATACTCATACTCATACTCATAGTCACACTCACACTCACACTCATACTCATACTCATACTCATACTCATACATATACGCATATTCATAGTCACACTCATAATCATACTCATAATCATACTCATACTCATACTCATACTCCTACTCATACTCATACTCATACTCATACTCATACTCATGCTCATACTCATACTCATACTCACACTCACACTCATACTCATACTCTCATTCACACTCACACTCATACTCACACATATACGCATACTCATACTCACATTCATACTCATACTCATACTCATACTCATACTCATACTCATGCTCATACTCATACTCATACTCATACTCATACTCATACTCATACTCATACTCATACTCATACTCATACTCATACTCATACTCATACTCATACTCATACACATACGCATGCTCATGCTCATGCTCATGCTCATGCTCATGCTCATACTCATACTGACACTCGCACTCATACTCATACTCATACTCATACTCATACTCATACTCATACTCACACTCATACTCATACTCATACTCATACTCATACTCATACTCATACTCATACTCATACTCATACTCATACTCATACTCATACTCATACTCATACTCATACTCATACTCATACTTATACTCATACTCATACTCATACTCATACTCATGCTCATACTCATACTCATACTCATACTCATACTCATACTCATACTCATACTCATACTCATACTAATACGCATACTCGTACTCGTACTCATACTCATGCTCATGCTCATGCTCATGCTCATACTCATACTCATACTCATACTCATACTCATACTCATACTCATACGCATGCTCATGCTCATACACATACTCATACACATACTCATACTCATACTCATACTCATACTCGTACTCATACTCATACTCATACTCATACTCATACTCATACTCATACTCATACTCATACTCATACTCATACTCATACTTATACTCATACTCATACTCATACTCATGCTCATGCTCATACTCATACTCATACTCATACTCATACTCATACTCATACTCATACTCATACTCATACTCATACTCATACTCATACACATACTAATACGCATACTCGTACTCATACTCATACTCATACACATATTCATACTCATACTCATACTCATACTCATACTTATACGCATATTCGTACTCGTACTCATACTCATACTCATACTCATACTCATACTCATACTCATACTCATACTCATACTCATACGCATGCTCATGCTCATACACATACTCATACACATACTCATACTCATACTCATACTCGTACTCATACTCATACTCATACTCATACTCATACTCATACTCATACTCATACTCATACTCATACTCATACTCATACTCATACTTACACTCATACTCCTACTCATACTCATACGCATACTCATACTCATACTCATACTCATACTCATACTCATACTTATACTCATACTCATACTCATACGCATGCTCATGCTCATACACATACTCATACACATACTCATACTCATACTCATACTCATACTCGTACTCATACTCATACTCATACTCCTACTCATACTCATACTCATACTCATACTCATACTCATACTCATACTCATACTCATACTCATACTCATACTCATATTCATACTCATACTCATACTCATACTCATACTCATACTCATACTCATACTCATACTCATACTCATACTCATACTTATACTCGTACTCATACTCATACTCATACTCATGCTCATACTCATACTCATACTCATACTCATACTCAAACTCATACTCATACTCATACTCATACTCATACTAATACGCATACTCGTACTCGTACTCATACTCATGCTCATGCTCATGCTCATGCTCATACTCATACTCATACTCATACTCATACTCATACTCATACTCATACGCATGCTCATGCTCATACACATACTCATACACATACTCATACTCATACTCATACTCATACTCGTACTCATACTCATACTCATACTCGTACTCATACTCATACTCATACTCATACTCATACTCATACTCATACTCATACTCATACTCATACTCATACTCATACTCATACTCATACTCATACTTATACTCATACTCATACTCATACTCATGCTCATGCTCATACTCATACTCATACTCATACTCATACTCATACTCATACTCATACTCATACTCATACTCATACTCATACTCATACTCATACACATACTAATACGCATACTCGTACTCATACTCATACTCATACACATATTCATACTCATACTCATACTCATACTCATACTCATACTTATACGCATATTCGTACTCGTACTCATACTCATACTCATACTCATACTCATACTCATACTCATACTCATACTCATACTCATACTCATACGCATGCTCATGCTCATACACATACTCATACACATACTCATACTCATACTCATACTCATACTCATACTCATACTCATACTCATACTCATACTCATACTCATACTTACACTCATACTCCTACTCATACTCATACGCATACTCATACTCATACTCATACTCATACTCATACTCATACTTATACTCATACTCATACTCATACGCATGCTCATGCTCATACACATACTCATACACATACTCATACTCATACTCATACTCATACTCATACTCGTACTCATACTCATACTCATACTCATACTCATACTCATACTCATACTCATACTCATACTCATACTCATACTCATACTCATACTCATACTCATACTCATATTCATACTCATACTCATACTCATACTCATACTCATACTCATACTCATACTCATACTCATACTCATACTCATACTCATACTCATACTCATACTCATACTCATACTCATACTCATACTCATACTTATACTCGTACTCATACTCATACTCATACTCATGCTCATACTCATACTCATACTCATACTCATACTCAAACTCATACTCATACTCATACTCATACTCATACTAATACGCATACTCGTACTCGTACTCATACTCATGCTCATGCTCATGCTCATGCTCATACTCATACTCATACTCATACTCATACTCATACTCATACTCATACGCATGCTCATGCTCATACACATACTCATACAGATACGCATACTCATACTCACACTCATACTCATACATATACGCATACTCATACTCACACTCATAATCATACTCATAATCATACTCATACTCATACTCATACTCATACTCATACACATACGCATGCTCATGCTCATGCTCATGCTCATGCTCATGCTCATACTCATACTGACACTCGCACTCATACTCATACTCATACTCATACTCATACTCATAGTCACACTCACACTCACACTCATACTCATACTCATACTCATACTCATACATATACGCATATTCATAGTCACACTCATAATCATACTCATAATCATACTCATACTCATACTCATACTCCTACTCATACTCATACTCATACTCATACTCATACTCATACTCATATTCATACTCATACTCATACTCATACTCATACTCATACTCATACTCATACTCATACTCATACTCATACTCATACTCATACTCATACTCATACTCATACTCATACTCATACTCATACTTATACTCGTACTCATACTCATACTCATACTCATGCTCATACTCATACTCATACTCATACTCATACTCAAACTCATACTCATACTCATACTCATACTCATACTAATACGCATACTCGTACTCGTACTCATACTCATGCTCATGCTCATGCTCATGCTCATACTCATACTCATACTCATACTCATACTCCTACTCATACTCATACGCATACTCATACTCATACTCATACTCATACTCATACTCATACTCATACTCATACTCATACTCATACTCATACTCACACTCACACTCATACTCATTCTCTCATTCACACTCACACTCATACTCATACAGATACGCATACTCATACTCACACTCATACTCATACATATACGCATACTCATACTCACACTCATAATCATACTCATAATCATACTCATACTCATACTCATACTCATACTCATACACATACGCATGCTCATGCTCATGCTCATGCTCATGCTCATGCTCATACTCATACTGACACTCGCACTCATACTCATACTCATACTCATACTCATACTCGTACTCATACTTATACTCATACTCATACTCATACTCATACTCATACTCATACTCATACTCATACTTATACTCATACTCATACTCATACTCATACTCATACTCATACTCACACTCATACTCATACTCATACTCATACTCATACTCTCATTCACACTCACACTCATACTCATACAGATACGCATACTCATACTCACACTCATACTCATACATATACGCATACTCATACTCACACTCATAATCATACTCATAATCATACTCATACTCATACTCATACTCATACTCATACTCATACTCATACGCATGCTCATGCTCATACACATACTCATACACATACTCATACTCATACTCATACTCGTACTCATACTCATACGCATGCTCATGCTCATACACATACTCATACACATACTCATACTCATACTCATACTCGTACTCATACTCATACTCATACTCATACTCATACTCATACTCATACTTACACTCATACTCCTACTCATACTCATACACATACGCATGCTTATACTCATACTCATACTCATACTCACACTCACACTCATACTCATACTCTCATTCACACTCACAGTCATACTCATACAGATACGCATACTCATACTCACACTCATACTCATACATATACGCATACTCATACTCACACTCATAATCATACTCATAATCATACTCATACTCATACTCATACTCATACTCATACTCATACTCATACTCATACTCATACTCATACTCATACTCATACTCATACTCATACTCATACTCATACTCATACTCATACTCATACTCATACTCATACTCATACTCATACTCATACTCATACTCATACTCATACTCATACTTATACTCATACTCATACTCATACTCATACTCATGCTCATACTCATACTCACATTCACACTCAGATTCATACTCATACACATACGCATACGCATGCTCATGCTCATGCTCATGCTCATGCTCATGCTCATGCTCATACTCATACTCATACTCATACTCATACGCATGCTCATGCTCATGCTCATGCTCATGCTCATGCTCATGCTCATACTCATACGCATGCTCATGCTCATGCTCATGCTCATACTCATACTCATAATCATAATCATACTCATACTTATATCCATACTCATACTCATATTCATACTCATACACATACACATACTCATACTCATACTCACATTCACCTCATACTCGTACTCATACTCATACTCATACACATACTCATACACATACTCATACTCATACTCATGCTCATACTCATACTCATACTCATACTCACACTCATACTCATACTCATACTCATACTCATACTCATACTCATACTTACACTCATACTCCTACTCATACTCATACGCATACTCATACTCATACTCATACTCATAGTCATACTCATACGCATGCTCATGCTCATACACATACTCATACACATACACATACTCATACTCATACTCGTACTCATACTCATACTCATACTCATACTCATACTCATACTCATACTCATACTCATACTCATACTTACACTCATACTCCTACTCATACTCATACGCATACTCATACTCATACTCATACTCATACTCATACTCATACTCATACTCATACTCATACTCACACTCACACTCATACTCATACTCTCATTCACACTCACACTCATACTCATACAGATACGCATACTCATACTCACACTCATACTCATACTTACACTCATACTCCTACTCATACTCATACGCATACTCATACTCATACTCATACTCATACTCATACTCATACGCATGCTCATGCTCATACACATACTCATACACATACACATACTCATACTCATACTCGTACTCATACTCATACTCATACTCATACTCATACTCATACTCATACTCATACTCATACTTACACTCATACTCCTACTCATACTCATACGCATACTCATACTCATACTCATACTCATACTCATACTCATACTCATACTCATACTCATGCTCATACTCATACTCATACTCATACTCACACTCATACTCATACTCATACTCATACTCATACTCATACTCATACTCATACTCATACGCATGCTCATGCTCATACACATACTCATACACATACTCATACTCATACTCATACTCGTACTCATACTCATACTCATACGCATGCTCATGCTCATACACATACTCATACACATACTCATACTCATACTCATACTCGTACTCATACTCATACTCATACTCATACTCATACTCATACTCATACTTACACTCATACTCCTACTCATACTCATACACATACGCATGCTTATACTCATACTCATACTCATACTCACACTCACACTCATACTCATACTCTCATTCACACTCACACTCATACTCATACAGATACGTATACTCATACTCACACTCATACTCATACTCATACTCATACTCACACTCACACTCATACTCATACTCTCATTCACACTCACACTCATACTCATACAGATACGTATACTCATACTCACACTCATACTCATACATATACGCATACTCATACTCACACTCATAATCATACTCATAATCATACTCATACTCATACTCATACTCATACTCATACTCATACTCATACTCATACTCATACTCATACTCATACTTACACTCATACTCCTACTCATACTCATACGCATACTCATACTCATACTCATACTCATACTCATACTCATACTCATGCTCATACTCATACTCATACTCATACTCACACTCATACTCATACTCATACTCATACTCATACTCATACTCATACTCATACTCATACTTACACTCATACTCCTACTCATACTCATACGCATACTCATACTCATACTCATACTCATACTCATACGCATGCTCATGCTCATACACATACTCATACACATACACATACTCATACTCATACTCATACTCGTACTCATACTCATACTCATACTCATACTCATACTCATACTCATACTCATACTCATACTTACACTCATACTCCTACTCATACTCATACGCATACTCATACTCATACTCATTCTCATACTCATACTCATACTCATACTCATACTCATACTCATACTCTCATTCACACTCACACTCATACTCATACAGATACGCATACTCATACTCACACTCACACTCATACATATACGCATACTCATACTCACACTCATAATCATACTCATAATCATACTCATACTCATACTCATACTCATACTCATACTCATACTCATACTCATACGCATGCTCATGCTCATACACATACTCATACACATACTCATACTCATACTCATACTCGTACTCATACTCATACGCATGCTCATGCTCATACACATACTCATACACATACTCATACTCATACTCATACTCGTACTCATACTCATACTCATACTCATACTCATACTCATACTCATACTTACACTCATACTCCTACTCATACTCATACACATACGCATGCTTATACTCATACTCATACTCATACTCACACTCACACTCATACTCATACTCTCATTCACACTCACAGTCATACTCATACAGATACGCATACTCATACTCACACTCATACTCATACATATACGCATACTCATACTCACACTCATAATCATACTCATAATCATACTCATACTCATACTCATACTCATACTCATACTCATACTCATACTCATACTCATACTCATACTCATACTCATACTCATACTCATACTCATACTCATTCTCATACTCATACTCATACTCATACTCATACTCATACTCATACTCATACTCATACTCATACTCATACTCATACTCATACTTATACTCATACTCATACTCATACTCATACTCATGCTCATACTCATACTCACATTCACACTCAGATTCATACTCATACACATACGCATACGCATGCTCATGCTCATGCTCATGCTCATGCTCATGCTCATGCTCATACTCATACTCATACTCATACTCATACGCATGCTCATGCTCATGCTCATGCTCATGCTCATGCTCATGCTCATACTCATACGCATGCTCATGCTCATGCTCATGCTCATACTCATACTCATAATCATAATCATACTCATACTTATATCCATACTCATACTCATATTCATACTCATACACATACACATACTCATACTCATACTCACATTCACCTCATACTCGTACTCATACTCATACTCATACACATACTCATACACATACTCATACTCATACTCATGCTCATACTCATACTCATACTCATACTCACACTCATACTCATACTCATACTCATACTCATACTCATACTCATACTTACACTCATACTCCTACTCATACTCATACGCATACTCATACTCATACTCATACTCATAGTCATACTCATACGCATGCTCATGCTCATACACATACTCATACACATACACATACTCATACTCATACTCGTACTCATACTCATACTCATACTCATACTCATACTCATACTCATACTCATACTCATACTCATACTTACACTCATACTCCTACTCATACTCATACGCATACTCATACTCATACTCATACTCATACTCATACTCATACTCATACTCATACTCATACTCACACTCACACTCATACTCATACTCTCATTCACACTCACACTCATACTCATACAGATACGCATACTCATACTCACACTCATACTCATACTTACACTCATACTCCTACTCATACTCATACGCATACTCATACTCATACTCATACTCATACTCATACTCATACGCATGCTCATGCTCATACACATACTCATACACATACACATACTCATACTCATACTCGTACTCATACTCATACTCATACTCATACTCATACTCATACTCATACTCATACTTACACTCATACTCCTACTCATACTCATACGCATACTCATACTCATACTCATACTCATACTCATACTCATACTCATACTCATACTCATGCTCATACTCATACTCATACTCATACTCACACTCATACTCATACTCATACTCATACTCATACTCATACTCATACTCATACTCATACGCATGCTCATGCTCATACACATACTCATACACATACTCATACTCATACTCATACTCGTACTCATACTCATACTCATACGCATGCTCATGCTCATACACATACTCATACACATACTCATACTCATACTCATACTCGTACTCATACTCATACTCATACTCATACTCATACTCATACTCATACTTACACTCATACTCCTACTCATACTCATACACATACGCATGCTTATACTCATACTCATACTCATACTCACACTCACACTCATACTCATACTCTCATTCACACTCACACTCATACTCATACAGATACGTATACTCATACTCACACTCATACTCATACTCATACTCATACTCACACTCACACTCATACTCATACTCTCATTCACACTCACACTCATACTCATACAGATACGTATACTCATACTCACACTCATACTCATACATATACGCATACTCATACTCACACTCATAATCATACTCATAATCATACTCATACTCATACTCATACTCATACTCATACTCATACTCATACTCATACTCATACTCATACTCATACTTACACTCATACTCCTACTCATACTCATACGCATACTCATACTCATACTCATACTCATACTCATACTCATACTCATGCTCATACTCATACTCATACTCATACTCACACTCATACTCATACTCATACTCATACTCATACTCATACTCATACTCATACTCATACTTACACTCATACTCCTACTCATACTCATACGCATACTCATACTCATACTCATACTCATACTCATACGCATGCTCATGCTCATACACATACTCATACACATACACATACTCATACTCATACTCATACTCGTACTCATACTCATACTCATACTCATACTCATACTCATACTCATACTCATACTCATACTTACACTCATACTCCTACTCATACTCATACGCATACTCATACTCATACTCATTCTCATACTCATACTCATACTCATACTCATACTCATACTCATACTCTCATTCACACTCACACTCATACTCATACAGATACGCATACTCATACTCACACTCATACTCATACATATACGCATACTCATACTCACACTCATAATCATACTCATAATCATACTCATACTCATACTCATACTCATACTCATACTCATACTCATACGCATGCTCATGCTCATACACATACTCATACACATACTCATACTCATACTCATACTCGTACTCATACTCATACGCATGCTCATGCTCATACACATACTCATACACATACTCATACTCATACTCATACTCGTACTCATACTCATACTCATACTCATACTCATACTCATACTCATACTTACACTCATACTCCTACTCATACTCATACACATACGCATGCTTATACTCATACTCATACTCATACTCACACTCACACTCATACTCATACTCTCATTCACACTCACAGTCATACTCATACAGATACGCATACTCATACTCACACTCATACTCATACATATACGCATACTCATACTCACACTCATAATCATACTCATAATCATACTCATACTCATACTCATACTCATACTCATACTCATACTCATACTCATACTCATACTCATACTCATACTCATACTCATACTCATACTCATACTCATACTCATACTCATACTCATACTCATACTCATACTCATACTCATACTCATACTCATACTCATACTCATACTCATACTCATACTTATACTCATACTCATACTCATACTCATACTCATGCTCATACTCATACTCACATTCACACTCAGATTCATACTCATACACATACGCATACGCATGCTCATGCTCATGCTCATGCTCATGCTCATGCTCATGCTCATACTCATACTCATACTCATACTCATACGCATGCTCATGCTCATGCTCATGCTCATGCTCATGCTCATGCTCATACTCATACGCATGCTCATGCTCATGCTCATGCTCATACTCATACTCATAATCATAATCATACTCATACTTATATCCATACTCATACTCATATTCATACTCATACACATACACATACTCATACTCATACTCACATTCACCTCATACTCGTACTCATACTCATACTCATACACATACTCATACACATACTCATACTCATACTCATGCTCATACTCATACTCATACTCATACTCACACTCATACTCATACTCATACTCATACTCATACTCATACTCATACTTACACTCATACTCCTACTCATACTCATACGCATACTCATACTCATACTCATACTCATAGTCATACTCATACGCATGCTCATGCTCATACACATACTCATACACATACACATACTCATACTCATACTCGTACTCATACTCATACTCATACTCATACTCATACTCATACTCATACTCATACTCATACTCATACTTACACTCATACTCCTACTCATACTCATACGCATACTCATACTCATACTCATACTCATACTCATACTCATACTCATACTCATACTCATACTCACACTCACACTCATACTCATACTCTCATTCACACTCACACTCATACTCATACAGATACGCATACTCATACTCACACTCATACTCATACTTACACTCATACTCCTACTCATACTCATACGCATACTCATACTCATACTCATACTCATACTCATACTCATACGCATGCTCATGCTCATACACATACTCATACACATACACATACTCATACTCATACTCGTACTCATACTCATACTCATACTCATACTCATACTCATACTCATACTCATACTCATACTTACACTCATACTCCTACTCATACTCATACGCATACTCATACTCATACTCATACTCATACTCATACTCATACTCATACTCATACTCATGCTCATACTCATACTCATACTCATACTCACACTCATACTCATACTCATACTCATACTCATACTCATACTCATACTCATACTCATACGCATGCTCATGCTCATACACATACTCATACACATACTCATACTCATACTCATACTCGTACTCATACTCATACTCATACGCATGCTCATGCTCATACACATACTCATACACATACTCATACTCATACTCATACTCGTACTCATACTCATACTCATACTCATACTCATACTCATACTCATACTTACACTCATACTCCTACTCATACTCATACACATACGCATGCTTATACTCATACTCATACTCATACTCACACTCACACTCATACTCATACTCTCATTCACACTCACACTCATACTCATACAGATACGTATACTCATACTCACACTCATACTCATACTCATACTCATACTCACACTCACACTCATACTCATACTCTCATTCACACTCACACTCATACTCATACAGATACGTATACTCATACTCACACTCATACTCATACATATACGCATACTCATACTCACACTCATAATCATACTCATAATCATACTCATACTCATACTCATACTCATACTCATACTCATACTCATACTCATACTCATACTCATACTCATACTTACACTCATACTCCTACTCATACTCATACGCATACTCATACTCATACTCATACTCATACTCATACTCATACTCATGCTCATACTCATACTCATACTCATACTCACACTCATACTCATACTCATACTCATACTCATACTCATACTCATACTCATACTCATACTTACACTCATACTCCTACTCATACTCATACGCATACTCATACTCATACTCATACTCATACTCATACGCATGCTCATGCTCATACACATACTCATACACATACACATACTCATACTCATACTCATACTCGTACTCATACTCATACTCATACTCATACTCATACTCATACTCATACTCATACTCATACTTACACTCATACTCCTACTCATACTCATACGCATACTCATACTCATACTCATTCTCATACTCATACTCATACTCATACTCATACTCATACTCATACTCATAATCATACTCATATTCATACTAATACGCATACTCGTACTCCAACTCATACTCATACTCATACTCACACTCATACTCATACTCATACTCATACTCATAATCATACTCATACTCATACTCATACTCATAGTCATTCTCATACTCATACTCATACTCATACTCATACTCATACTCATACTCATACTCACACTCACACTCATACTCATACTCATACTCATACGCATGCTCATGCTCATGCTCATGCTCATGCTCATACTCATACTCATACTCATACTCATACTCATACTCATACGCATGCTCATGCTCATACACATACTCATACACATACTCATACTCATACTCATACTCGTACTCATACTCATACTCATACACATACTCATACTCATACTCATACTCATACTCATACTCATACTTACACTCATACTCCTACTCATACTCATACGCATGCTCATACTCATACTCATACTCATACTCATACTCATACTCATACTCATACTCATACTCATACTCATACTCATACTCATACTCATACTCATACTCATAGTCATACTCATACTCATACTCATACTCATACGCATGCTTATACTCATACTCATACTCATACTCACACTCACACTCATACTCATACTCTCATTCACACTCACACTCATACTCATACAGATACGCATACTCATACTCACACTCATACTCATACATATACGCATACTCATACTCACACTCATAATCATACTCATAATCATACTCATACTCATACTCATACTCATACTCATACTCATACTCATACACATACGCATGCACATGCTCATGCTCATGCTCATGCTCATGCTCATGCTCATACTGACACTCGCACTCATACTCATACTCATACTCATACTCATAGTCACACTCACACTCACACTCATACTCATACTCATACTCATACTCATACGCATACTCATACTCATACTCATACTCATACTCATACTCATACTCATACTCATACTCATAGTCATACTCATACTTACACTCATACTCCTACTCATACTCATACGCATACTCATACTCATACTTATACGCATATTCGTACTCGTACTCATACTCATACTCATACTCATACTCATACTCATACTCATACTCATACTCATACTCATACTCATACTCCCATTCACACTCACACTCATACTCATACAGATACGCATACTCATACTCACACTCATACTCATACATATACGCATACTCATACTCACACTCATAATCATACTCATAATCATACTCATACTCATACTCATACTCATACTCATACTCATACTCATACGCATGCTCATGCTCATACACATACTCATACACATACTCATACTCATACTCATACTCGTACTCATACTCATACTCATACGCATGCTCATGCTCATACACATACTCATACACATACTCATACTCATACTCATACTCATACTCGTACTCATACTCATACTCATACTCATACTCATACTCATACTCATACTCATACTCATACTTACACTCATACTCCTACTCATACTCATACACATACGCATGCTTATACTCATACTCATACTCATACTCACACTCACACTCATACTCATACTCTCATTCACACTCACACTCATACTCATACAGTTACGCATACTCATACTCACACTCATACTCATACATATACGCATACTCATACTCACACTCATAATCATACTCATAATCATACTCATACTCATACTCATACTCATACTCATACTCATACTCATACTCATACGCATGCTCATGCTCATACACATACTCATACACATACTCATACTCATACTCATACTCGTACTCATACTCATACTCATACTCATACTCATACTCATACTCATACTCATACTCATACTCATACTCATACTTACACTCATACTCCTACTCATACTCATACGCATGCTCATACTCATACTCATACTCATACTCATACTCATACTCATACTCATACTCATACGCATGCTCATGCTCATGCTCATGCTCATACTCATACTCATACTCGAACTCATATTCATACTCATACTCATACTCATACTCATACTCATACTCATACTCATACTCATACTCATACTTACACTCATACTCCTACTCATACTCATACGCATACTCATACTCATACTCATACTCATACTCATACTCATACTCATGCTCATACTCATACTCATACGCATGCTCATGCTCATACACATACTCATACACATACTCATACTCATACTCATACTCGTACTCATACTCATACTCATACTCATACTCATACTCATACTCATACTCATACTCATACTTACACTCATACTCCTACTCATACTCATACGCATACTCATACTCATACTTATACGCATATTCGTACTCGTACTCATACTCATACTCATACTCATACTCATACTCATACTCATACTCATACGCATGCTCATGCTCATACACATACTCATACACATACTCATACTCATACTCATACTCGTACTCATACTCATACTCATACTCATAATCATACTCATACTCATACTCATACTCATACTCATACTCATACTTACACTCATACTCATACTCATACATATACGCATACTCATACTCACACTCATAATCATACTCATAATCATACTCATACTCATACTCATACTCATACTCATACACATACGCATGCTCATGCTCATGCTCATGCTCATGCTCATGCTCATACTCATACTGACACTCGCACTCATACTCATACTCATACTCATACTCATACTCATACTCATACTCATACTCATACTCATACTCATACTCATACTCATACTCATACTCATACTCATACTCATACTCATACTCATACATATACGCATACTCATACTCACACTCATAATCATACTCATAATCATACTCATACTCATACTCATACTCATACTCATACACATACGCATGCTCATGCTCATGCTCATGCTCATGCTCATGCTCATACTCATACTGACACTCGCACTCATACTCATACTCATACTCATACTCATACTCATACTCATACTCATACTCATACTCATACTCATACTCATACTCATACTCATACTCATACTCATACGCATGCTCATACTCATACTCATACTCATACTCATACTCATACTCATACTCATACTCATACTCATACTCATACTCATACTCATAGTCATACTCATACTCATACTCATACTCATACTCATACGCATGCTTATACTCATACTCATACTCATACTCACACTCACACTCATACTCATACTCTCTTTCACACTCACACTCATACTCATACAGATACGCATACTCATACTCACACTCATACTCATACATATACGCATACTCATACTCACACTCATAATCATACTCATAATCATACTCATACTCATACTCATACTCATACTCATACACATACGCATGCACATGCTCATGCTCATGCTCATGCTCATGCTCATGCTCATACTGACACTCGCACTCATACTCATACTCATACTCATACTCATACTCATAGTCACACTCACACTCACACTCATACTCATACTCATACTCATACTCATACGCATACTCATACTCATACTCATACTCATACTCATACTCATACTCATACTCATACTCATAGTCATACTCATACTTACACTCATACTCCTACTCATACTCATACGCATACTCATACTCATACTTATACGCATATTCGTACTCGTACTCATACTCATACTCATACTCATACTCATACTCATACTCATACTCATACTCATACTCATACTCATACTCATACTCATACTCATACTCATAGTCATACTCATACTCATACTCATACTCATACTCATACGCATGCTTATACTCATACTCATACTCATACTCACACTCACACTCATACTCATACTCTCTTTCACACTCACACTCATACTCATACAGATACGCATACTCATACTCACACTCATACTCATACATATACGCATACTCATACTCACACTCATAATCATACTCATAATCATACTCATACTCATACTCATACTCATACTCATACACATACGCATGCACATGCTCATGCTCATGCTCATGCTCATGCTCATGCTCATACTGACACTCGCACTCATACTCATACTCATACTCATACTCATACTCATAGTCACACTCACACTCACACTCATACTCATACTCATACTCATACTCATACTCATACGCATACTCATACTCATACTCATACTCATACTCATACTCATACTCATACTCATACTCATAGTCATACTCATACTTACACTCATACTCCTACTCATACTCATACGCATACTCATACTCATACTTATACGCATATTCGTACTCGTACTCATACTCATACTCATACTCATACTCATACTCATACTCATACTCATACTCATACTCCCATTCACACTCACACTCATACTCATACAGATACGCATACTCATACTCAGACTCATACTCATACATATACGCATACTCATACTCACACTCATAATCATACTCATAATCATACTCATACTCATACTCATACTCATACTCATACTCATACTCATACGCATGCTCATGCTCATACACATACTCATACACATACTCATACTCATACTCATACTCGTACTCATACTCATACTCATACGCATGCTCATGCTCATACACATACTCATACACATACTCATACTCATACTCATACTCGTACTCATACTCATACTCATACTCATACTCATACTCATACTCATACTCATACTTACACTCATACTCCTACTCTTACTCATACACATACGCATGCTTATACTCATACTCATACTCATACTCACACTCACACTCATACTCATACTCTCATTCACACTCACACTCACACTCATACAGTTACGCATACTCATACTCACACTCATACTCATACATATACGCATACTCATACTCACACTCATAATCATACTCATAATCATACTCATACTCATACTCATACTCATACTCATACTCATACTCATACGCATGCTCATGCTCATACACATACTCATACACATACTCATACTCATACTCATACTCGTACTCATACTCATACTCATACTCATACTCATACTCATACTCATACTCATACTCATACTTACACTCATACTCCTACTCATACTCATACGCATACTCATACTCATACTCATACTCATACTCATACTCATACTCATACTCATACTCATACTCATACTCATACGCATGCTCATGCTCATGCTCATGCTCATGCTCATACTCATACTCATACTCGAACTCATACTCCTACTCATACTCATACTCATACTCATACTCATACTCATACTCATACTTACACTCATACTCCTACTCATACTCATACGCATACTCATACTCATACTCATACTCATACTCATACTCATACTCATACTTATACTCATACTCATACTCATACTCATACGCATGCTCATGCTCATACACATACTCATACACATACTCATACTCATACTCATACTCGTACTCATACTCATACTCATACTCATACTCATACTCATACTCATACTCATACTTACACTCATACTCCTACTCATACTCATACGCATACTCATACTCATACTTATACGCATATTCGTACTCGTACTCATACTCATACTCATACTCATACTCATACTCATACTCATACTCATACTCATACGCATGCTCATGCTCATACACATACTCATACACATACTCATACTCATACTCATACTCGTACTCATACTCATACTCATACTCATACTCATACTCATACTCATACTCATACTCATACTCATACTCATACTTACACTCATACTCATACTCATACATATACGCATACTCATACTCACACTCATAATCATACTCATAATCATACTCATACTCATACTCATACTCATACTCATACACATACGCATGCTCATGCTCATGCTCATGCTCATGCTCATGCTCATACTCATACTGACACTCGCACTCATACTCATACTCATACTCATACTCATACTCATACTCATACTCATACTCATACTCATACTCATACTCATACTCATACTCATACTCATACTCATACTCATACTCATACTCATACTCATACTCATACTCATACTCATACTCATACTCATACTCATACTCATACTCATACTCATACTTATACTCATACTCATACTCATACTCATACTCATGCTCATACTCATACTCACATTCACATTCAGATTCATACTCATACACATACGCATACGCATGCTCATGCTCATGCTCATGCTCATGCTCATGCTCATGCTCATACTCATACTCATACTCATACTCATACGCATGCTCATGCTCATGCTCATGCTCATGCTCATGCTCATGCTCATGCTCATACTCATACGCATGCTCATGCTCATGCTCATGCTCATACTCATACTCATAATCATAATCATACTCATACTTATATCCATACTCATACTCATATTCATACTCATACACATACACATACTCATACTCACATTCACCTCATACTCGTACTCATACTCATACTCATACACATACTCATACACATACTCATACACATACTCATACTCATACTCATACTCGCATTCACACTCACATTCATACTCATACACATACGCATACTCATACTCATACTCATACTCATACTCATACTCACACTCATACTCATACTCATGCTCATACTCATACGCATGCTCATGCTCATGCTCATACTCATACTCATGCTCATACTCATACTCATACTCATACTCATACTCATACGCATACTCATACTCAAACTCATACTCATACTCATACTCATACTCATACTCATAGTCATACTCATACTCATACTCATACTCATAATCATACTCATACTCATACTCCTACTCATACTCATACTCATACTCATACTCATACTCATACTCATGCTCATACTCATACTCATACTCATACTCACACTCACACTCATACTCATACTCTCATTCACACTCATACTCACACATATACGCATACTCATACTCACACTCATACTCATACTCATACTCATACTCATACTCATACTCATACTCATGCTTATACTCATACTCATACTCATACTCACACTCACACTCATACTCATACTCTCATTCACACTCACACTCATACTCATACAGATACGCATACTCATACTCACACTCATACTCATACATATACGCATACTCATACTCACACTCATAATCATACTCATAATCATACTCATACTCATACTCATACTCATACTCATACTCATACACATACGCATGCTCATGCTCATGCTCAGGCTGATGCTCATGCTCATACTCATACTGACACTCGCACTCATACTCATACTCATACTCATACTCATAGTCACACTCACACTCACACTCATACTCATACTCATACTCATACTCATACATATACGCATATTCATAGTCACACTCATAATCATACTCATAATCATACTCATACTCATACTCATACTCCTACTCATACTCATACTCATACTCATACTCATACTCATACTCATGCTCATACTCATACTCATACTCACACTCACACTCACACTCATACTCATACTCTCATTCACACTCACACTCATACTCACACATATACGCATACTCATACTCACACTCATACTCATACTCATACTCATACTCATACTCATACTCATGCTCATACTCATACTCATACTCACACTCATACTCATACTCATACTCATACTCATGCTAATACGCATACTCGTACTCGTACTCATACTCATACTCATACTCATACTCATACTCATATTCATACTAATACGCATACTCGTACTCCAACTCATACTCATACTCACACTCATACTCATACTCATACTCATACTCATAATCATACTCATACTCATACTCATACTCACACTCACACTCATACTCATACTCATTCTCATACGCATACGCATGCTCATGCTCATGCTCATACTCATACTCATACTCATACTCATACTCATGCTCATGCTCATGCTCATGCTCATACTCATACTCATACTCATACTCATACTCATACTCATACGCATGCTCATGCTCATACACATTCTCATACACATACTCATACTCATACTCATACTCGTACTCATACTCATACTCATACTCATACTCATACGCATGCTCATGCTCATGCTCATGCTCATGCTCATGCTCATACTCATACTCATACTCGAACTCATACTCATACTCATACTCATACTCATACTCATACTCATACTCATACTCATACTCATACTTACACTCATACTCCTACTCATACTCATACGCATACTCATACTCATACTCATACTCATACTCATACTCATACTCATACTCATACTCATGCTCATACTCATACTCATACGCATGCTCATGCTCATACACATACTCATACACATACTCATACTCATACTCATACTCGTACTCATACTCATACTCATACTCATACTCATACTAATACTCATACTCATACTCATACTCATACTTACACTCATACTCCTACTCATACACATACTCATACACATACTCATACTCATACTCATACTCGTACTCATACTCATACTCATACTCATACTCATACTCATACTCATACTCATACTCATACTTATACTCATACTCATGCTCATGCTCATACTCATACTCATACTCATACTCATACTCATACTCATACTCATACTCATACTCATACTCATACTCATACTCATACACATACTAATACGCATACTCGTACTCATACTCATACTCATACACATATTCATACTCATACTCATACTCAAACTCATACTCATAATCATACTCATACTCATACTCATACTCATACACATACGCATGCTCATGCTCATGCTCATGCTCATGCTCATACTCATGCTCATACTCATACGCATGCTCATGCTCATGCTCATACTCATACTCATGCTCATACTCATACTCATACTCATACTCATACTCATACTCATGCTCATACTCATACTCATACTCATACTCACACTCACACTCATACTCATACTCTCATTCACACTCATACTCACACATATACGCATACTCATACTCACACTCATACTCATACTCATACTCATACTCATACTCATACTCATACTCATGCTTATACTCATACTCATACTCATACTCACACTCACACTCATACTCATACTCTCATTCACACTCACACTCATACTCATACAGATACGCATACTCATACTCACACTCATACTCATACATATACGCATACTCATACTCACACTCATAATCATACTCATAATCATACTCATACTCATACTCATACTCATACTCATACTCATACACATACGCATGCTCATGCTCATGCTCAGGCTGATGCTCATGCTCATACTCATACTGACACTCGCACTCATACTCATACTCATACTCATACTCATAGTCACACTCACACTCACACTCATACTCATACTCATACTCATACTCATACTCATACTCATACTCATACTCATACTCATACTCATACTCATACTCATACTCATACTCATACTCATACTCATACTCATACTTACACTCATACTCCTACCCATACTCATACGCATACTCATACTCATACTCATACTCATACTCATACTCATACTCATACTCATACTCATACTCATACTCATACTCATACTCACACTCACACTCATACTCATACTCTCATTCACACTCACACTCATACTCATACAGATACGCATACTCATACTCACACTCATACTCATACATATACGCATACTCATACTCACACTCATAACCATACTCATAATCATACTCATACTCATACTCATACTCATACTCATACACATACGCATGCTCATGCTCATGCTCATACGCATGCTCATGCTCATGCTCATGCTCATGCTCATGCTCATGCTCATACTCATACTCATACTCATACTCATACGCATGCTCATACTCATACGCATGCTCATGCTCATGCTCATGCTCATACTCATACTCATAATCATAATCATACTCATACTTATATCCATACTCATACTCATATTCATACTCATACACATACACATACTCATACTCATACTCACATTCACCTCATACTCGTACTCATACTCATACTCATACACATACTCATACACATACTCATACTCATACTCATGCTCATACTCATACTCATACTCATACTCACACTCATACTCATACTCATACTCATACTCATACTCATACTCATTCTTACACTCATACTCCTACTCATACTCATACGCATACTCATACTCATACTCATACTCATACTCATACTCATACTCATACGCATGCTCATGCTCATACACATACTCATACACATACACATACTCATACTCATACTCGTACTCATACTCATACTCATACTCATACTCATACTCATACTCATACTCATACTCATACTCATACTCATACTCATACTCATACTCATACTCATACTCATACTCATACTCATAGTCATACTCATACTCATACTCATACTCATACTCATACGCATGCTTATACTCATACTCATACTCACACTCACACTCATACTCATACTCTCATTCACACTCACACTCATACTCATACAGATACGCATACTCATACTCACACTCATACTCATACATATACGCATACTCATACTCACACTCATAATCATACTCATAATCATACTCATACTCATACTCATACTCATACTCATACTCATACACATACGCATGCACATGCTCATGCTCATGCTCATGCTCATGCTCATACTGACACTCGCACTCATACTCATACTCATACTCATACTCATAGTCACACTCACACTCACACTCATACTCATACTCATACTCATACGCATACTCATACTCATACTCATACTCATACTCATACTCATACTCATACTCATACTCATACTCATAGTCATACTCATACTTGCACTCATACTCCTACTCATACTCATACGCATACTCATACTCATACTTATACGCATATTCGTACTCGTACTCATACTCATACTCATACTCATACTCACACTCATACTCATACTCATACTCATACTCATACTCTCATTCACACTCACACTCATACTCATACAGATACGCATACTCATACTCACACTCATACTCATACATATACGCATACTCATACTCACACTCATAATCATACTCATAATCATACTCATACTCATACTCATACTCATACTCATACTCATACTCATACGCATGCTCATGCTCATACACATACTCATACACATACTCATACTCATACTCATACTCGTACTCATACTCATACGCATGCTCATGCTCATACACATACTCATACACATACTCATACTCATACTCATACTCGTACTCATACTCATACTCATACTCATACTCATACTCATACTCATACTTACACTCATACTCCTACTCATACTCATACACATACGCATGCTTATACTCATACTCATACTCATACTCACACTCACACTCATACTCATACTCTCATTCACACTCACAGTCATACTCATACAGATACGCATACTCATACTCACACTCATACTCATACATATACGCATACTCATACTCACACTCATAATCATACTCATAATCATACTCATACTCATACTCATACTCATACTCATACTCATACTCATACTCATACTCATACTCATACTCATACTCATACTCATACTCCTACTCATACTCATACTCATACTCATACTCATACTCATACTCATGCTCATACTCATACTCATACTCACACTCACACTCACACTCATACTCATACTCTCATTCACACTCACACTCATACTCACACATATACGCATACTCATACTCACACTCATACTCATACTCATACTCATACTCATACTCATACTCATGCTCATACTCATACTCATACTCACACTCATACTCATACTCATACTCATACTCATGCTAATACGCATACTCGTACTCGTACTCATACTCATACTCATACTCATACTCATACTCATATTCATACTAATACGCATACTCGTACTCCAACTCATACTCATACTCACACTCATACTCATACTCATACTCATACTCATAATCATACTCATACTCATACTCATACTCACACTCACACTCATACTCATACTCATTCTCATACGCATACGCATGCTCATGCTCATGCTCATACTCATACTCATACTCATACTCATACTCATGCTCATGCTCATGCTCATGCTCATACTCATACTCATACTCATACTCATACTCATACTCATACGCATGCTCATGCTCATACACATTCTCATACACATACTCATACTCATACTCATACTCGTACTCATACTCATACTCATACTCATACTCATACGCATGCTCATGCTCATGCTCATGCTCATGCTCATGCTCATACTCATACTCATACTCGAACTCATACTCATACTCATACTCATACTCATACTCATACTCATACTCATACTCATACTCATACTTACACTCATACTCCTACTCATACTCATACGCATACTCATACTCATACTCATACTCATACTCATACTCATACTCATACTCATACTCATGCTCATACTCATACTCATACGCATGCTCATGCTCATACACATACTCATACACATACTCATACTCATACTCATACTCGTACTCATACTCATACTCATACTCATACTCATACTAATACTCATACTCATACTCATACTCATACTTACACTCATACTCCTACTCATACACATACTCATACACATACTCATACTCATACTCATACTCGTACTCATACTCATACTCATACTCATACTCATACTCATACTCATACTCATACTTATACTCATACTCATGCTCATGCTCATACTCATACTCATACTCATACTCATACTCATACTCATACTCATACTCATACTCATACTCATACTCATACTCATACACATACTAATACGCATACTCGTACTCATACTCATACTCATACACATATTCATACTCATACTCATACTCAAACTCATACTCATAATCATACTCATACTCATACTCATACTCATACACATACGCATGCTCATGCTCATGCTCATGCTCATGCTCATACTCATGCTCATACTCATACGCATGCTCATGCTCATGCTCATACTCATACTCATGCTCATACTCATACTCATACTCATACTCATACTCATACTCATGCTCATACTCATACTCATACTCATACTCACACTCACACTCATACTCATACTCTCATTCACACTCATACTCACACATATACGCATACTCATACTCACACTCATACTCATACTCATACTCATACTCATACTCATACTCATACTCATGCTTATACTCATACTCATACTCATACTCACACTCACACTCATACTCATACTCTCATTCACACTCACACTCATACTCATACAGATACGCATACTCATACTCACACTCATACTCATACATATACGCATACTCATACTCACACTCATAATCATACTCATAATCATACTCATACTCATACTCATACTCATACTCATACTCATACACATACGCATGCTCATGCTCATGCTCAGGCTGATGCTCATGCTCATACTCATACTGACACTCGCACTCATACTCATACTCATACTCATACTCATAGTCACACTCACACTCACACTCATACTCATACTCATACTCATACTCATACTCATACTCATACTCATACTCATACTCATACTCATACTCATACTCATACTCATACTCATACTCATACTCATACTCATACTTACACTCATACTCCTACCCATACTCATACGCATACTCATACTCATACTCATACTCATACTCATACTCATACTCATACTCATACTCATACTCATACTCATACTCATACTCACACTCACACTCATACTCATACTCTCATTCACACTCACACTCATACTCATACAGATACGCATACTCATACTCACACTCATACTCATACATATACGCATACTCATACTCACACTCATAACCATACTCATAATCATACTCATACTCATACTCATACTCATACTCATACACATACGCATGCTCATGCTCATGCTCATACGCATGCTCATGCTCATGCTCATGCTCATGCTCATGCTCATGCTCATACTCATACTCATACTCATACTCATACGCATGCTCATACTCATACGCATGCTCATGCTCATGCTCATGCTCATACTCATACTCATAATCATAATCATACTCATACTTATATCCATACTCATACTCATATTCATACTCATACACATACACATACTCATACTCATACTCACATTCACCTCATACTCGTACTCATACTCATACTCATACACATACTCATACACATACTCATACTCATACTCATGCTCATACTCATACTCATACTCATACTCACACTCATACTCATACTCATACTCATACTCATACTCATACTCATTCTTACACTCATACTCCTACTCATACTCATACGCATACTCATACTCATACTCATACTCATACTCATACTCATACTCATACGCATGCTCATGCTCATACACATACTCATACACATACACATACTCATACTCATACTCGTACTCATACTCATACTCATACTCATACTCATACTCATACTCATACTCATACTCATACTCATACTCATACTCATACTCATACTCATACTCATACTCATACTCATACTCATAGTCATACTCATACTCATACTCATACTCATACTCATACGCATGCTTATACTCATACTCATACTCACACTCACACTCATACTCATACTCTCATTCACACTCACACTCATACTCATACAGATACGCATACTCATACTCACACTCATACTCATACATATACGCATACTCATACTCACACTCATAATCATACTCATAATCATACTCATACTCATACTCATACTCATACTCATACTCATACACATACGCATGCACATGCTCATGCTCATGCTCATGCTCATGCTCATACTGACACTCGCACTCATACTCATACTCATACTCATACTCATAGTCACACTCACACTCACACTCATACTCATACTCATACTCATACGCATACTCATACTCATACTCATACTCATACTCATACTCATACTCATACTCATACTCATACTCATAGTCATACTCATACTTGCACTCATACTCCTACTCATACTCATACGCATACTCATACTCATACTTATACGCATATTCGTACTCGTACTCATACTCATACTCATACTCATACTCACACTCATACTCATACTCATACTCATACTCATACTCTCATTCACACTCACACTCATACTCATACAGATACGCATACTCATACTCACACTCATACTCATACATATACGCATACTCATACTCACACTCATAATCATACTCATAATCATACTCATACTCATACTCATACTCATACTCATACTCATACTCATACGCATGCTCATGCTCATACACATACTCATACACATACTCATACTCATACTCATACTCGTACTCATACTCATACGCATGCTCATGCTCATACACATACTCATACACATACTCATACTCATACTCATACTCGTACTCATACTCATACTCATACTCATACTCATACTCATACTCATACTTACACTCATACTCCTACTCATACTCATACACATACGCATGCTTATACTCATACTCATACTCATACTCACACTCACACTCATACTCATACTCTCATTCACACTCACAGTCATACTCATACAGATACGCATACTCATACTCACACTCATACTCATACATATACGCATACTCATACTCACACTCATAATCATACTCATAATCATACTCATACTCATACTCATACTCATACTCATACTCATACTCATACTCATACTCATACTCATACTCATACTCATACTCATACTCATACTCATACTCATACTCATACTCATACTCATACTCATACTCATACTCATACTCATACTCATACTCATACTCATACTCATACTCATACTTATACTCATACTCATACTCATACTCATACTCATGCTCATACTCATACTCACATTCACACTCAGATTCATACTCATACACATACGCATACGCATGCTCATGCTCATGCTCATGCTCATGCTCATGCTCATGCTCATACTCATACTCATACTCATACTCATACGCATGCTCATGCTCATGCTCATGCTCATGCTCATGCTCATGCTCATACTCATACGCATGCTCATGCTCATGCTCATGCTCATACTCATACTCATAATCATAATCATACTCATACTTATATCCATACTCATACTCATATTCATACTCATACACATACACATACTCATACTCATACTCACATTCACCTCATACTCGTACTCATACTCATACTCATACACATACTCATACACATACTCATACTCATACTCATGCTCATACTCATACTCATACTCATACTCACACTCATACTCATACTCATACTCATACTCATACTCATACTCATACTTACACTCATACTCCTACTCATACTCATACGCATACTCATACTCATACTCATACTCATAGTCATACTCATACGCATGCTCATGCTCATACACATACTCATACACATACACATACTCATACTCATACTCGTACTCATACTCATACTCATACTCATACTCATACTCATACTCATACTCATACTCATACTCATACTTACACTCATACTCCTACTCATACTCATACGCATACTCATACTCATACTCATACTCATACTCATACTCATACTCATACTCATACTCATACTCACACTCACACTCATACTCATACTCTCATTCACACTCACACTCATACTCATACAGATACGCATACTCATACTCACACTCATACTCATACTTACACTCATACTCCTACTCATACTCATACGCATACTCATACTCATACTCATACTCATACTCATACTCATACGCATGCTCATGCTCATACACATACTCATACACATACACATACTCATACTCATACTCGTACTCATACTCATACTCATACTCATACTCATACTCATACTCATACTCATACTCATACTTACACTCATACTCCTACTCATACTCATACGCATACTCATACTCATACTCATACTCATACTCATACTCATACTCATACTCATACTCATGCTCATACTCATACTCATACTCATACTCACACTCATACTCATACTCATACTCATACTCATACTCATACTCATACTCATACTCATACGCATGCTCATGCTCATACACATACTCATACACATACTCATACTCATACTCATACTCGTACTCATACTCATACTCATACGCATGCTCATGCTCATACACATACTCATACACATACTCATACTCATACTCATACTCGTACTCATACTCATACTCATACTCATACTCATACTCATACTCATACTTACACTCATACTCCTACTCATACTCATACACATACGCATGCTTATACTCATACTCATACTCATACTCACACTCACACTCATACTCATACTCTCATTCACACTCACACTCATACTCATACAGATACGTATACTCATACTCACACTCATACTCATACTCATACTCATACTCACACTCACACTCATACTCATACTCTCATTCACACTCACACTCATACTCATACAGATACGTATACTCATACTCACACTCATACTCATACATATACGCATACTCATACTCACACTCATAATCATACTCATAATCATACTCATACTCATACTCATACTCATACTCATACTCATACTCATACTCATACTCATACTCATACTCATACTTACACTCATACTCCTACTCATACTCATACGCATACTCATACTCATACTCATACTCATACTCATACTCATACTCATGCTCATACTCATACTCATACTCATACTCACACTCATACTCATACTCATACTCATACTCATACTCATACTCATACTCATACTCATACTTACACTCATACTCCTACTCATACTCATACGCATACTCATACTCATACTCATACTCATACTCATACGCATGCTCATGCTCATACACATACTCATACACATACACATACTCATACTCATACTCATACTCGTACTCATACTCATACTCATACTCATACTCATACTCATACTCATACTCATACTCATACTTACACTCATACTCCTACTCATACTCATACGCATACTCATACTCATACTCATTCTCATACTCATACTCATACTCATACTCATACTCATACTCATACTCATAATCATACTCATATTCATACTAATACGCATACTCGTACTCCAACTCATACTCATACTCATACTCACACTCATACTCATACTCATACTCATACTCATAATCATACTCATACTCATACTCATACTCATAGTCATTCTCATACTCATACTCATACTCATACTCATACTCATACTCATACTCATACTCACACTCACACTCATACTCATACTCATACTCATACGCATGCTCATGCTCATGCTCATGCTCATGCTCATACTCATACTCATACTCATACTCATACTCATACTCATACGCATGCTCATGCTCATACACATACTCATACACATACTCATACTCATACTCATACTCGTACTCATACTCATACTCATACACATACTCATACTCATACTCATACTCATACTCATACTCATACTTACACTCATACTCCTACTCATACTCATACGCATGCTCATACTCATACTCATACTCATACTCATACTCATACTCATACTCATACTCATACTCATACTCATACTCATACTCATACTCATACTCATACTCATAGTCATACTCATACTCATACTCATACTCATACGCATGCTTATACTCATACTCATACTCATACTCACACTCACACTCATACTCATACTCTCATTCACACTCACACTCATACTCATACAGATACGCATACTCATACTCACACTCATACTCATACATATACGCATACTCATACTCACACTCATAATCATACTCATAATCATACTCATACTCATACTCATACTCATACTCATACTCATACTCATACTCATACACATACGCATGCACATGCTCATGCTCATGCTCATGCTCATGCTCATGCTCATACTGACACTCGCACTCATACTCATACTCATACTCATACTCATAGTCACACTCACACTCACACTCATACTCATACTCATACTCATACTCATACGCATACTCATACTCATACTCATACTCATACTCATACTCATACTCATACTCATACTCATAGTCATACTCATACTTACACTCATACTCCTACTCATACTCATACGCATACTCATACTCATACTTATACGCATATTCGTACTCGTACTCATACTCATACTCATACTCATACTCATACTCATACTCATACTCATACTCATACTCATACTCATACTCCCATTCACACTCACACTCATACTCATACAGATACGCATACTCATACTCACACTCATACTCATACATATACGCATACTCATACTCACACTCATAATCATACTCATAATCATACTCATACTCATACTCATACTCATACTCATACTCATACTCATACGCATGCTCATGCTCATACACATACTCATACACATACTCATACTCATACTCATACTCGTACTCATACTCATACTCATACGCATGCTCATGCTCATACACATACTCATACACATACTCATACTCATACTCATACTCATACTCGTACTCATACTCATACTCATACTCATACTCATACTCATACTCATACTCATACTCATACTTACACTCATACTCCTACTCATACTCATACACATACGCATGCTTATACTCATACTCATACTCATACTCACACTCACACTCATACTCATACTCTCATTCACACTCACACTCATACTCATACAGTTACGCATACTCATACTCACACTCATACTCATACATATACGCATACTCATACTCACACTCATAATCATACTCATAATCATACTCATACTCATACTCATACTCATACTCATACTCATACTCATACTCATACGCATGCTCATGCTCATACACATACTCATACACATACTCATACTCATACTCATACTCGTACTCATACTCATACTCATACTCATACTCATACTCATACTCATACTCATACTCATACTCATACTCATACTTACACTCATACTCCTACTCATACTCATACGCATGCTCATACTCATACTCATACTCATACTCATACTCATACTCATACTCATACTCATACTCATACGCATGCTCATGCTCATGCTCATGCTCATACTCATACTCATACTCGAACTCATACTCATACTCATACTCATACTCATACTCATACTCATACTCATACTCATACTCATACTCATACTTACACTCATACTCCTACTCATACTCATACGCATACTCATACTCATACTCATACTCATACTCATACTCATACTCATGCTCATACTCATACTCATACGCATGCTCATGCTCATACACATACTCATACACATACTCATACTCATACTCATACTCGTACTCATACTCATACTCATACTCATACTCATACTCATACTCATACTCATACTCATACTTACACTCATACTCCTACTCATACTCATACGCATACTCATACTCATACTTATACGCATATTCGTACTCGTACTCATACTCATACTCATACTCATACTCATACTCATACTCATACTCATACGCATGCTCATGCTCATACACATACTCATACACATACTCATACTCATACTCATACTCGTACTCATACTCATACTCATACTCATAATCATACTCATACTCATACTCATACTCATACTCATACTCATACTTACACTCATACTCATACTCATACATATACGCATACTCATACTCACACTCATAATCATACTCATAATCATACTCATACTCATACTCATACTCATACTCATACACATACGCATGCTCATGCTCATGCTCATGCTCATGCTCATGCTCATACTCATACTGACACTCGCACTCATACTCATACTCATACTCATACTCATACTCATACTCATACTCATACTCATACTCATACTCATACTCATACTCATACTCATACTCATACTCATACTCATACTCATACATATACGCATACTCATACTCACACTCATAATCATACTCATAATCATACTCATACTCATACTCATACTCATACTCATACACATACGCATGCTCATGCTCATGCTCATGCTCATGCTCATGCTCATACTCATACTGACACTCGCACTCATACTCATACTCATACTCATACTCATACTCATACTCATACTCATACTCATACTCATACTCATACTCATACTCATACTCATACTCATACTCATACGCATGCTCATACTCATACTCATACTCATACTCATACTCATACTCATACTCATACTCATACTCATACTCATACTCATACTCATAGTCATACTCATACTCATACTCATACTCATACTCATACGCATGCTTATACTCATACTCATACTCATACTCACACTCACACTCATACTCATACTCTCTTTCACACTCACACTCATACTCATACAGATACGCATACTCATACTCACACTCATACTCATACATATACGCATACTCATACTCACACTCATAATCATACTCATAATCATACTCATACTCATACTCATACTCATACTCATACACATACGCATGCACATGCTCATGCTCATGCTCATGCTCATGCTCATGCTCATACTGACACTCGCACTCATACTCATACTCATACTCATACTCATACTCATAGTCACACTCACACTCACACTCATACTCATACTCATACTCATACTCATACGCATACTCATACTCATACTCATACTCATACTCATACTCATACTCATACTCATACTCATAGTCATACTCATACTTACACTCATACTCCTACTCATACTCATACGCATACTCATACTCATACTTATACGCATATTCGTACTCGTACTCATACTCATACTCATACTCATACTCATACTCATACTCATACTCATACTCATACTCATACTCATACTCATACTCATACTCATACTCATAGTCATACTCATACTCATACTCATACTCATACTCATACGCATGATTATACTCATACTCATACTCATACTCACACTCACACTCATACTCATACTCTCTTTCACACTCACACTCATACTCATACAGATACGCATACTCATACTCACACTCATACTCATACATATACGCATACTCATACTCACACTCATAATCATACTCATAATCATACTCATACTCATACTCATACTCATACTCATACACATACGCATGCACATGCTCATGCTCATGCTCATGCTCATGCTCATGCTCATACTGACACTCGCACTCATACTCATACTCATACTCATACTCATACTCATAGTCACACTCACACTCACACTCATACTCATACTCATACTCATACTCATACTCATACGCATACTCATACTCATACTCATACTCATACTCATACTCATACTCATACTCATACTCATAGTCATACTCATACTTACACTCATACTCCTACTCATACTCATACGCATACTCATACTCATACTTATACGCATATTCGTACTCGTACTCATACTCATACTCATACTCATACTCATACTCATACTCATACTCATACTCCCATTCACACTCACACTCATACTCATACAGATACGCATACTCATACTCACACTCATACTCATACATATACGCATACTCATACTCACACTCATAATCATACTCATAATCATACTCATACTCATACTCATACTCATACTCATACTCATACTCATACGCATGCTCATGCTCATACACATACTCATACACATACTCATACTCATACTCATACTCGTACTCATACTCATACTCATACGCATGCTCATGCTCATACACATACTCATACACATACTCATACTCATACTCATACTCGTACTCATACTCATACTCATACTCATACTCATACTCATACTCATACTCATACTTACACTCATACTCCTACTCTTACTCATACACATACGCATGCTTATACTCATACTCATACTCATACTCACACTCACACTCATACTCATACTCTCATTCACACTCACACTCACACTCATACAGTTACGCATACTCATACTCACACTCATACTCATACATATACGCATACTCATACTCACACTCATAATCATACTCATAATCATACTCATACTCATACTCATACTCATACTCATACTCATACTCATACGCATGCTCATGCTCATACACATACTCATACACATACTCATACTCATACTCATACTCGTACTCATACTCATACTCATACTCATACTCATACTCATACTCATACTCATACTCATACTTACACTCATACTCCTACTCATACTCATACGCATACTCATACTCATACTCATACTCATACTCATACTCATACTCATACTCATACTCATACTCATACTCATACGCATGCTCATGCTCATGCTCATGCTCATGCTCATACTCATACTCATACTCGAACTCATACTCCTACTCATACTCATACTCATACTCATACTCATACTCATACTCATACTTACACTCATACTCCTACTCATACTCATACGCATACTCATACTCATACTCATACTCATACTCATACTCATACTCATACTTATACTCATACTCATACTCATACTCATACGCATGCTCATGCTCATACACATACTCATACACATACTCATACTCATACTCATACTCGTACTCATACTCATACTCATACTCATACTCATACTCATACTCATACTCATACTTACACTCATACTCCTACTCATACTCATACGCATACTCATACTCATACTTATACGCATATTCGTACTCGTACTCATACTCATACTCATACTCATACTCATACTCATACTCATACTCATACTCATACGCATGCTCATGCTCATACACATACTCATACACATACTCATACTCATACTCATACTCGTACTCATACTCATACTCATACTCATACTCATACTCATACTCATACTCATACTCATACTCATACTCATACTTACACTCATACTCATACTCATACATATACGCATACTCATACTCACACTCATAATCATACTCATAATCATACTCATACTCATACTCATACTCATACTCATACACATACGCATGCTCATGCTCATGCTCATGCTCATGCTCATGCTCATACTCATACTGACACTCGCACTCATACTCATACTCATACTCATACTCATACTCATACTCATACTCATACTCATACTCATACTCATACTCATACTCATACTCATACTCATACTCATACTCATACTCATACTCATACTCATACTCATACTCATACTCATACTCATACTCATACTCATACTCATACTCATACTTATACTCATACTCATACTCATACTCATACTCATGCTCATACTCATACTCACATTCACATTCAGATTCATACTCATACACATACGCATACGCATGCTCATGCTCATGCTCATGCTCATGCTCATGCTCATGCTCATACTCATACTCATACTCATACTCATACGCATGCTCATGCTCATGCTCATGCTCATGCTCATGCTCATGCTCATGCTCATACTCATACGCATGCTCATGCTCATGCTCATGCTCATACTCATACTCATAATCATAATCATACTCATACTTATATCCATACTCATACTCATATTCATACTCATACACATACACATACTCATACTCACATTCACCTCATACTCGTACTCATACTCATACTCATACACATACTCATACACATACTCATACACATACTCATACTCATACTCATACTCGCATTCACACTCACATTCATACTCATACACATACGCATACTCATACTCATACTCATACTCATACTCATACTCACACTCATACTCATACTCATGCTCATACTCATACGCATGCTCATGCTCATGCTCATACTCATACTCATGCTCATACTCATACTCATACTCATACTCATACTCATACGCATACTCATACTCAAACTCATACTCATACTCATACTCATACTCATACTCATAGTCATACTCATACTCATACTCATACTCATAATCATACTCATACTCATACTCCTACTCATACTCATACTCATACTCATACTCATACTCATACTCATGCTCATACTCATACTCATACTCATACTCACACTCACACTCATACTCATACTCTCATTCACACTCATACTCACACATATACGCATACTCATACTCACACTCATACTCATACTCATACTCATACTCATACTCATACTCATACTCATGCTTATACTCATACTCATACTCATACTCACACTCACACTCATACTCATACTCTCATTCACACTCACACTCATACTCATACAGATACGCATACTCATACTCACACTCATACTCATACATATACGCATACTCATACTCACACTCATAATCATACTCATAATCATACTCATACTCATACTCATACTCATACTCATACTCATACACATACGCATGCTCATGCTCATGCTCAGGCTGATGCTCATGCTCATACTCATACTGACACTCGCACTCATACTCATACTCATACTCATACTCATAGTCACACTCACACTCACACTCATACTCATACTCATACTCATACTCATACATATACGCATATTCATAGTCACACTCATAATCATACTCATAATCATACTCATACTCATACTCATACTCCTACTCATACTCATACTCATACTCATACTCATACTCATACTCATGCTCATACTCATACTCATACTCACACTCACACTCACACTCATACTCATACTCTCATTCACACTCACACTCATACTCACACATATACGCATACTCATACTCACACTCATACTCATACTCATACTCATACTCATACTCATACTCATGCTCATACTCATACTCATACTCACACTCATACTCATACTCATACTCATACTCATGCTAATACGCATACTCGTACTCGTACTCATACTCATACTCATACTCATACTCATACTCATATTCATACTAATACGCATACTCGTACTCCAACTCATACTCATACTCACACTCATACTCATACTCATACTCATACTCATAATCATACTCATACTCATACTCACACTCACACTCATACTCATACTCATTCTCATACGCATACGCATGCTCATGCTCATGCTCATACTCATACTCATACTCATACTCATACTCATGCTCATGCTCATGCTCATGCTCATACTCATACTCATACTCATACTCATACTCATACTCATACGCATGCTCATGCTCATACACATACTCATACACATACTCATACTCATACTCATACTCGTACTCATACTCATACTCATACTCATACTCATACGCATGCTCATGCTCATGCTCATGCTCATGCTCATGCTCATACTCATACTCATACTCGAACTCATACTCATACTCATACTCATACTCATACTCATACTCATACTCATACTCATACTCATACTTACACTCATACTCCTACTCATACTCATACGCATACTCATACTCATACTCATACTCATACTCATACTCATACTCATACTCATACTCATGCTCATACTCATACTCATACGCATGCTCATGCTCATACACATACTCATACACATACTCATACTCATACTCATACTCGTACTCATACTCATACTCATACTCATACTCATACTAATACTCATACTCATACTCATACTCATACTTACACTCATACTCCTACTCATACACATACTCATACACATACTCATACTCATACTCATACTCGTACTCATACTCATACTCATACTCATACTCATACTCATACTCATACTCATACTCATACTCATACTTATACTCATACTCATGCTCATGCTCATACTCATACTCATACTCATACTCATACTCATACTCATACTCATACTCATACTCATACTCATACTCATACTCATACACATACTAATACGCATACTCGTACTCATACTCATACTCATACACATATTCATACTCATACTCATACTCAAACTCATACTCATAATCATACTCATACTCATACTCATACTCATACACATACGCATGCTCATGCTCATGCTCATGCTCATGCTCATACTCATGCTCATACTCATACGCATGCTCATGCTCATGCTCATACTCATACTCATGCTCATACTCATACTCATACTCATACTCATACTCATACTCATGCTCATACTCATACTCATACTCATACTCACACTCACACTCATACTCATACTCTCATTCACACTCATACTCACACATATACGCATACTCATACTCACACTCATACTCATACTCATACTCATACTCATACTCATACTCATACTCATGCTTATACTCATACTCATACTCATACTCACACTCACACTCATACTCATACTCTCATTCACACTCACACTCATACTCATACAGATACGCATACTCATACTCACACTCATACTCATACATATACGCATACTCATACTCACACTCATAATCATACTCATAATCATACTCATACTCATACTCATACTCATACTCATACTCATACACATACGCATGCTCATGCTCATGCTCAGGCTGATGCTCATGCTCATACTCATACTGACACTCGCACTCATACTCATACTCATACTCATACTCATAGTCACACTCACACTCACACTCATACTCATACTCATACTCATACTCATACATATACGCATATTCATAGTCACACTCATAATCATACTCATAATCATACTCATACTCATACTCATACTCCTACTCATACTCATACTCATACTCATACTCATACTCATACTCATGCTCATACTCATACTCATACTCACACTCACACTCACACTCATACTCATACTCTCATTCACACTCACACTCATACTCACACATATACGCATACTCATACTCACACTCATACTCATACTCATACTCATACTCATACTCATACTCATGCTCATACTCATACTCATACTCACACTCATACTCATACTCATACTCATACTCATGCTAATACGCATACTCGTACTCGTACTCATACTCATACTCATACTCATACTCATACTCATATTCATACTAATACGCATACTCGTACTCCAACTCATACTCATACTCACACTCATACTCATACTCATACTCATACTCATAATCATACTCATACTCATACTCATACTCACACTCACACTCATACTCATACTCATTCTCATACGCATACGCATACGCATGCTCATGCTCATGCTCATACTCATACTCATACTCATACTCATACTCATACTCATACTCATACGCATGCTCATGCTCATGCTCATGCTCATACTCATACTCATACTCATACTCATACTCATACTCATACTCATACGCATGCTCATGCTCATACACATACTCATACACATACTCATACTCATACTCATACTCGTACTCATACTCATACTCATACTCATACGCATGCTCATGCTCATGCTCATGCTCATGCTCATGCTCATACTCATACTCATACTCGAACTCATACTCATACTCATACTCATACTCATACTCATACTCATACTCATACTCATACTCATACTCATACTTACACTCATACTCCTACTCATACTCATACGCATACTCATACTCATACTCATACTCATACTCATACTCATACTCATACTCATACTCATGCTCATACTCATACTCATACGCATGCTCATGCTCATACACATACTCATACACATACTCATACTCATACTCATACTCGTACTCATACTCATACTCATACTCATACTCATACTCATACTAATACTCATACTCATACTCATACTCATACTTACACTCATACTCCTACTCATACACATACTCATACACATACTCATACTCATACTCATACTCGTACTCATACTCATACTCATACTCATACTCATACTCATACTCATACTCATACTCATACTCATACTTACACTCATACTCCTACTCATACTCATACGCATACTCATACTCATACTCATACTCATACTCATACTCATACTCATACTCATACTCATACTCATACTCATACTCATACTCATACGCATGCTCATGCTCATGCTCATGCTCATGCTCATGCTCATACTCATACTCATACTCGAACTCATACTCATACTCATACTCATACTCATACTCATACTCATACTCATACTCATACTTACACTCATACTCCTACTCATACTCATACGCATACTCATACTCATACTCATACTCATACTCATACTCATACTCATGCTCATACTCATACTCATACGCATGCTCATGCTCATACACATACTCATACACATACTCATACTCATACTCATACTCGTACTCATACTCATACTCATACTCATACTCATACTCATACTCATACTCATACTCATACTCATACTTACACTCATACTCCTACTCATACTCATACGCATACTCATACTCATACTCATACTCATACTCATACTCATACTCATACTCATACTCATACTCATACTCATACACATACTAATACTCATACTCATACTCATACTCATACTCATACTCATACTCATACTTATACTCATACTCATGCTCATGCTCATACTCATACTCATACTCATACTCATACTCATACTCATACTCATACTCATACTCATACTCATACTCATACTCATACACATACTAATACGCATACTCGTACTCATACTCATACTCATACACATATTCATACTCATACTCATAATCAAACTCATACTCATAATCATACTCATACTCATACTCATACTCATACACATACGCATGCTCATGCTCATGCTCATGCTCATGCTCATGCTCGTACTCATACTGACACTCGCACTCATACTCATACTCATACTCATACTCATACTCATACTCATACTCATACTCATACTCATACTCATACTCATACTCATACTCATACTCATACTCATACTCATACTCATACTCATACTCATACTCATACTCATACTCATACTCATACTCATACTCATACTCATACTCATACTCATACTCATACTCATACTCATACTCATACTCATACTCATACTCATACTCATACTCATACTTATACTCATACTCATACTCATACTCATACTCATGCTCATACTCATACTCATACTCATACTCATACTCAAACTCATACTCATACTCATACTCATACTCATACTAATACGCATACTCGTACTCGTACTCATACTCATGCTCATGCTCATGCTCATGCTCATACTCATACTCATACTCATACTCATACTCATACTCATACTCCTACTCATACTCATACTCATACTCATACTCATACTCATACTCATACTCATACTCATGCTCATACTCATACTCATACTCACACTCACACTCATACTCATAATCTCATTCACACTCACACTCATACTCACACATATACGCATACTCATACTCACACTCATACTCATACTCATACTCATACTCATACGCATACTCATACTCATACTCATGCTTATACTCATACTCATACTCATACTCACACTCACACTCATACTCATACTCTCATTCACACTCACACTCATACTCATACAGATACGCATACTCATACTCACACTCATACTCATACATATACGCATACTCATACTCACACTCATAATCATACTCATAATCATACTCATACTCATACTCATACTCATACTCATACTCATACTCATACACATACGCATGCTCATGCTCATGCTCATGCTCATGCTCATGCTCATACTCATACTGACACTCGCACTCATACTCATACTCATACTCATACTCGTACTCATACTCATACTCATACTCATACTCATACTCATACTCATACTCATACTCATACTCATACTCATACTTACACTCATACTCCTACTCATACTCATACGCATACTCATACTCATACTCATACTCATACTCATACTCATACTCATACTCATACTCATACTCATACTCATACTCATACTCATACTCACACTCACACTCATACTCATACTCTCATTCACACTCACACTCATACTCATACAGATACGCATACTCATACTCACACTCATACTCATACATATACGCATACTCATACTCACACTCATAATCATACTCATAATCATACTCATACTCATACTCATACTCATACTCATACTCATACTCATACACATGCGCATGCTCATGCTCATGCTCATGCTCATGCTCATGCTCATACTCATACTGACACTCGCACTCATACTCATACTCATACTCATACTCATACTCGTACTCATACTCATACTCATACTCATACTCATACTCATACTCACACTCATACTCATACTCATACTCATACTCATACTCATACTCATACTCATACTCATACTCATACTCATACTCATACTCATACTCATACTCATACTCATACTCATACTCATACTCATACTTATACTCATACTCATACTCATACTCATACTCATGCTCATACTCATACTCATACTCATACTCATACTCATACTCATACTCATACTCATACTCATACTCATACTCATACTCATACTCATACTAATACGCATACTCGTACTCGTACTCATACTCATGCTCATGCTCATGCTCATGCTCATACTCATACTCATACTCATACTCATACTCATACTCATACTCATACGCATGCTCATGCTCATACACATACTCATACACATACTCATACTCATACTCATACTCGTACTCATACTCATACTCATACTCATACTCATACTCATACTCATACTCATACTCATACTCATACTCATACTCATACTCATACTCATACTCATACTTATACTCATACTCATACTCATACTCATGCTCATGCTCATACTCATACTCATACTCATACTCATACTCATACTCATACTCATACTCATACTCATACTCATCCTCATACACATACTAATACGCATACTCGTACTCATACTCATACTCATACACATATTCATACTCATACTCATACTCATACTCATACTCATAATCATACTCATACTCATACTCATACTCATACTCATACACATACGCATGCTCATGCTCATGCTCATGCTCATGCTCATACTCATACTGACACTCGCACTCATACTCATACTCATACTCATACTCATACTCATACTCATACTCACACTCATACTCATACTCATACTCATACTCATACTCATACTCATACTCATACTCATACTCATACTCATACTCATACTCATACTCATACTCATACTCATACTCATACTCATACTCATACTCATACTCATACTTATACTCATACTCATACTCATACTCATACTCATGCTCATACTCATACTCATACTCATACTCATACTCATACTCATACTCATACTCATACTAATACGCATACTCGTACTCGTACTCATACTCATGCTCATGCTCATGCTCATGCTCATACTCATACTCATACTCATACTCATACTCATACTCATACGCATGCTCATGCTCATACACATACTCATACACATACTCATACTCATACTCATACTCATACTCGTACTCATACTCATACTCATACTCATACTCACACTCATACTCATACTCATACTCATACTCATACTCATACTCATACTCATACTTATACTCATACTCATACTCATGCTCATACTCATACTCATACTCACACTCACACTCATACTCATAATCTCATTCACACTCACACTCATACTCACACATATACGCATACTCATACTCACACTCATACTCATACTCATACTCATACTCATACGCATACTCATACTCATACTCATGCTTATACTCATACTCATACTCATACTCACACTCACACTCATACTCATACTCTCATTCACACTCACACTCATACTCATACAGATACGCATACTCATACTCACACTCGTACTCATACATATACGCATACTCATACTCACACTCATAATCATACTCATAATCATACTCATACTCATACTCATACTCATACTCATACACATACGCATGCTCATGCTCATGCTCATGCTCATGCTCATGCTCATACTCATACTGACACTCGCACTCATACTCATACTCATACTCATACTCATACTCATACTCGTACTCATACTCATACTCATACTCATACTCATACTCATACTCTCATTCACACTCACACTCATACTCATACAGATACGCATACTCATACTCACACTCATACTCATACATATACGCATACTCATACTCACACTCATAATCATACTCATAATCATACTCATACTCATACTCATACTCATACTCATACACATGCGCATGCTCATGCTCATGCTCATGCTCATGCTCATGCTCATACTCATACTGACACTCGCACTCATACTCATACTCATACTCATACTCATACTCGTACTCATACTCATACTCATACTCATACTCATACTCATACTCACACTCATACTCATACTCATACTCATACTCATACTCATACTCATACTCATACTCATACTCATACTCATACTCATACTCATACTCATACTCATACTCATATTCATACTCATACTTATACTCATACTCATACTCATACTCATACTCATACTCATGCTCATACTCATACTCATACTCATACTCATACTCATACTCATACTCATACTCATACTCATACTCATACTCATACTAATACGCATACTCGTACTCGTACTCATACTCATGCTCATGCTCATGCTCATGCTCATACTCATACTCATACTCATACTCATACTCATACTCATACTCATACGCATGCTCATGCTCATACACATACTCATACACATACTCATACTCATACTCATACTCGTACTCATACTCATACTCATACTCATACTCATACTCATACTCATACTCATACTCATACTCATACTCATACTCATACTCATACTCATACTCATACTTATACTCATACTCATACTCATACTCATGCTCATGCTCATACTCATACTCATACTCATACTCATACTCATACTCATACTCATACTCATACTCATACTCATCCTCATACACATACTAATACGCATACTCGTACTCATACTCATACTCATACACATATTCATACTCATACTCATACTCATACTCATAATCATACTCATACTCATACTCATACTCATACTCATACACATACGCATGCTCATGCTCATGCTCATGCTCATGCTCATGCTCATACTCATACTGACACTCGCACTCATACTCATACTCATACTCATACTCATACTCATACTCATACTCACACTCATACTCATACTCATACTCATACTCATACTCATACTCATACTCATACTCATACTCATACTCATACTCATACTCATACTCATACTCATACTCATACTCATACTCATACTTATACTCATACTCATACTCATACTCATGCTCATACTCATACTCATACTCATACTCATACTCATACTCATACTCATACTCATACTCATACTAATACGCATACTCGTACTCGTACTCATACTCATGCTCATGCTCATGCTCATGCTCATACTCATACTCATACTCATACTCATACTCATACTCATACTCATACGCATGCTCATGCTCATACACATACTCATACACATACTCATACTCATACTCATACTCATACTCGTACTCATACTCATACTCATACTCATACTCATACTCATACTCATACTCATACTCATACTCATACTCATACTCATACTCATACTCATACTTATACTCATACTCATACTCATACTCATGCTCATGCTCATACTCATACTCATACTCATACTCATACTCATACTCATACTCATACTCATACTCATACTCATACTCATACTCATACTCATACTCATACACATACTAATACGCATACTCGTACTCATACTCATACTCATACACATATTCATACTCATACTCATACTCATACTCATACTTATACGCATATTCGTACTCGTACTCATACTCATACTCATACTCATACTCATACTCATACTCATACTCATACTCATACGCATGCTCATGCTCATACACATACTCATACACATACACATACTCATACTCATACTCGTACTCATACTCATACTCATACTCATACTCATACTCATACTCATACTCATACTCATACTCATACTCATACTCATACTTACACTCATACTCCTACTCATATTCATACGCATACTCATACTCATACTCATACTCATACTCATACTCATACTTATACTCATACTCATACTCATACGCATGCTCATGCTCATACACATACTCATACACATACTCATACTCATACTCATACTCATACTCGTACTCATACTCATACTCATACTCCTACTCATACTCATACTCATACTCATACTCATACTCATACTCATACTCATACTCATACTCATACTCATACTCATACTCATATTCATACTCATACTCATACTCATACTCATACTCATACTCATACTCATACTCATACTCATACTCATACTTATACTCGTACTCATACTCATACTCATACTCATGCTCATACTCATACTCATACTCATACTCATACTCAAACTCATACTCATATTCATACTCATACTCATACTAATACGCATACTCGTACTCGTACTCATACTCATGCTCATGCTCATGCTCATGCTCATACTCATACTCATACTCATACTCATACTCATACTCATACTCATACTCATACGCATGCTCATGCTCATACACATACTCATACACATACTCATACTCATACTCATACTCATACTCGTACTCATACTCATACTCATACTCGTACTCATACTCATACTCATACTCATACTCATACTCATACTCATACTCATACTCATACTCATACTCATACTCATACTCATACTCATACTCATACTCATACTTATACTCATACTCATACTCATACTCATGCTCATGCTCATACTCATACTCATACTCATACTCATACTCATACTCATACTCATACTCATACTCATACTCATACTCATACTCATACTCATACACATACTAATACGCATACTCGTACTCATACTCATACTCATGCACATATTCATACTCATACTCATACTCATACTCATACTCATACTTATACGCATATTCGTACTCGTACTCATACTCATACTCATACTCATACTCATACTCATACTCATACTCATACTCATACTCATACGCATGCTCATGCTCATACACATACTCATACACATACTCATACTCATACTCATACTCGTACTCATACTCATACTCATACTCATACTCATACTCATACTCATACTCATACTCATACTCATACTCATACTCATACTTACACTCATACTCCTACTCATACTCATACGCATACTCATACTCATACTCATACTCATACTCATACTCATACTTATACTCATACTCATACTCATACGCATGCTCATGCTCATACACATACTCATACACATACTCATACTCATACTCATACTCATACTCGTACTCATACTCATACTCATACTCATACTCATACTCATACTCATACTCATACTCATACTCATACTCATACTCATACTCATACTCATACTCATACTCATATTCATACTCATACTCATACTCATACTCATACTCATACTCATACTCATACTCATACTCATACTCATACTCATACTCATACTCATACTCATACTCATACTCATACTCAAACTCATACTCATACTCATACTCATACTCATACTAATACGCATACTCGTACTCGTACTCATACTCATGCTCATGCTCATGCTCATGCTCATACTCATACTCATACTCATACTCATACTCATACTCATACTCATACTCATACGCATGCTCATGCTCATACACATACTCATACACATACTCATACTCATACTCATACTCATACTCGTACTCATACTCATACTCATACTCGTACTCATACTCATACTCATACTCATACTCATACTCATACTCATACTCATACTCATACTCATACTCATACTCATACTCATACTCATACTCATACTTATACTCATACTCATACTCATACTCATGCTCATGCTCATACTCATACTCATACTCATACTCATACTCATACTCATACTCATACTCATACTCATACTCATACTCATACTCATACTCATACACATACTAATACGCATACTCGTACTCATACTCATACTCATACACATATTCATACTCATACTCATACTCATACTCATACTCATACTTATACGCATATTCGTACTCGTACTCATACTCATACTCATACTCATACTCATACTCATACTCATACTCATACTCATACTCATACTCATGCTCATGCTCATACACATACTCATACACATACTCATACTCATACTCATACTCGTACTCATACTCATACTCATACTCATACTCATACTCATACTCATACTCATACTCATACTCATACTCATACTTACACTCATACTCCTACTCATACTCATACGCATACTCATACTCATACTCATACTCATACTCATACTCATACTTATACTCATACTCATACTCATACGCATGCTCATGCTCATACACATACTCATACACATACTCATACTCATACTCATACTCATACTCGTACTCATACTCATACTCATACTCATACTCATACTCATACTCATACTCATACTCATACTCATACTCATACTCATACTCATACTCATACTCATACTCATATTCATACTCATACTCATACTCATACTCATACTCATACTCATACTCATACTCATACACATACGCATGCTCATGCTCATGCTCATGCTCATGCTCATGCTCATACTCATACTGACACTCGCACTCATACTCATACTCATACTCATACTCATACTCATACTCATACTCATACTCATACTCAAACTCATACTCATACTCATACTCATACTCATACTCATACTAATACGCATACTCGTACTCGTACTCATACTCATGCTCATGCTCATGCTCATGCTCATACTCATACTCATACTCATACTCATACTCATACTCATACTCATACGCATGCTCATGCTCATACACATACTCATACAGATACGCATACTCATACTCACACTCATACTCATACATATACGCATACTCATACTCACACTCATAATCATACTCATAATCATACTCATACTCATACTCATACTCATACTCATACTCATACACATACGCATGCTCATGCTCATGCTCATGCTCATGCTCATGCTCATACTCATACTGACACTCGCACTCATACTCATACTCATACTCATACTCATACTCATAGTCACACTCACACTCACACTCATACTCATACTCATACTCATACTCATACATATACGCATATTCATAGTCACACTCATAATCATACTCATAATCATACTCATACTCATACTCATACTCCTACTCATACTCATACTCATACTCATACTCATACTCATGCTCATACTCATACTCATACTCACACTCACACTCATACTCATACTCTCATTCACACTCACACTCATACTCACACATATACGCATACTCATACTCACACTCATACTCATACTCATACTCATACTCATACTCATACTCATGCTCATACTCATACTCATACTCATACTCATACTCATACTCATACTCATACTCATACTCATACTCATACTCATACTCATACTCATACTCATACTCATACTCATACTCATACTCATACTCATACTCATACTCATACTCATACTCATACTCATACTTATACTCATACTCATACTCATACTCATACTCATGCTCATACTCATACTCATACTCATACTCATACTCAAACTCATACTCATACTCATACTCATACTCATACTAATACGCATACTCGTACTCGTACTCATACTCATGCTCATGCTCATGCTCATGCTCATACTCATACTCATACTCATACTCATACTCATACTCATACTCATACTCATACGCATGCTCATGCTCATACACATACTCATACACATACTCATACTCATACTCATACTCATACTCGTACTCATACTCATACTCATACTCATACGCATGCTCATACTCATACTCATACTCATACTCATACGCATGCTCATACTCATACGCATACTCATACTCATACACATACTCATACACATACTCATACACATACTCATACACATACTCATACACATACTCATACTCATACTCATACTCATACTCATACTCACATTCACACTCACATTCATACTCATACACATACGCATACTCATACTCATACTCATACTCATACTCACACTCATACTCATACTCATGCTCATACTCATACGCATGCTCATGCTCATGCTCATACTCATGCTCATACTCATACTCATACTCATACTCATACTCATACTCATTATCATACTCATACTTATACCCATACTCATACTCATACTCATACTCATACTCATACTCATACTCATACTCATAGTCATACTCATACTCATACTCATACTCATACACATACACATACTCATACTCATACTCATACTCATACTCATACTCACATTCACCTCATACTCGTACTCATACTCATGCTCATGATCATACTCATGCTCATGCTCATGCTCATACTCATACAGACACTCATACTCATACTCATACTCATACTCACATACACACTCCCATTCATACTCATACACATACGCATACTCATACTCATACTCACACTCATACTCATACGCATGCTCATACTCATACTCATACTCATACACATACTCATACACATACTCATACACATACTCATACTCATACTCATACTCATACTCACATTCACACTCAGATTCATACTCATACACATACGCATACGCATGCTCATGCTCATGCTCATGCTCATGCTCATGCTCATGCTCATACTCATACTCATACTCATACTCATTCGCATGCTCATGCTCATGCTCATGCTCATGCTCATGCTCATGCTCATACTCATACGCATGCTCATGCTCATGCTCATGCTCATACTCATACTCATAATCATAATCATACTCATACTTATATCCATACTCATACTCATATTCATACTCATACACATACACATAATCATACTCATACTCACATTCACCTCATACTCGTACTCATACTCATACTCATACACATACTCATACACATACTCATACACATACTCATACTCATACTCATACTCGCATTCACACTCACATTCATACTCATACACATACGCATACTCATACTCATACTCATACTCATACTCATACTCACACTCATACTCATACTCATGCTCATACTCATACGCATGCTCATGCTCATGCTCATACTCATGCTCATACTCATACTCATACTCATACTCATACGCATACTCATACTCATACTCATACTCATACTCATACTCATACTCATACTCATACTCATACTCATACTCATACTCATACTCATACTCATACTCATACTTACACTCATACTCCTACTCATACTCATACGCATACTCATACTCATACTCATACTCATACTCATACTTATACTCATACTCATACTCATACGCATGCTCATGCTCATACACATACTCATACACATACTCATACTCATACTCATACTCATACTCGTACTCATACTCATACTCATACACATACTCATACTCATACTCATACTCATACTCATACTCATACTCATACTCATACTCATACTCATATTCATACTCATACTCATACTCATACTCATACTCATACTCATACTCATACTCATACTCATACTCATACTCATACTCATACTCATACTCATACTCATACTCATACTCATACTCATACTCATACTCATACTCATACTCATACTCATACTCATACTTATACTCGTACTCATACTCATACTCATACTCATGCTCATACTCATACTCATACTCATACTCATACTCAAACTCATACTCATACTCATACTCATACTCATACTAATACGCATACTCGTACTCGTACTCATACTCATGCTCATGCTCATGCTCATGCTCATACTCATACTCATACTCATACTCATACTCATACTCATACTCATACGCATGCTCATGCTCATACACATACTCATACAGATACGCATACTCATACTCACACTCATACTCATACATATACGCATACTCATACTCACACTCATAATCATACTCATAATCATACTCATACTCATACTCATACTCATACTCATACACATACGCATGCTCATGCTCATGCTCATGCTCATGCTCATGCTCATACTCATACTGACACTCGCACTCATACTCATACTCATACTCATACTCATACTCATAGTCACACTCACACTCACACTCATACTCATACTCATACTCATACTCATACATATACGCATATTCATAGTCACACTCATAATCATACTCATAATCATACTCATACTCATACTCATACTCCTACTCATACTCATACTCATACTCATACTCATACTCATGCTCATACTCATACTCATACTCACACTCACACTCATACTCATACTCTCATTCACACTCACACTCATACTCACACATATACGCATACTCATACTCACATTCATACTCATACTCATACTCATACTCATACTCATACTCATGCTCATACTCATACTCATACTCATACTCATACTCATACTCATACTCATACTCATACTCATACTCATACTCATACTCATACTCATACTCATACACATACGCATGCTCATGCTCATGCTCATGCTCATGCTCATGCTCATACTCATACTGACACTCGCACTCATACTCATACTCATACTCATACTCATACTCATACTCATACTCACACTCATACTCATACTCATACTCATACTCATACTCATACTCATACTCATACTCATACTCATACTCATACTCATACTCATACTCATACTCATACTCATACTCATACTCATACTTATACTCATACTCATACTCATACTCATACTCATGCTCATACTCATACTCATACTCATACTCATACTCATACTCATACTCATACTCATACTCATACTCATACTAATACGCATACTCGTACTCGTACTCATACTCATGCTCATGCTCATGCTCATGCTCATACTCATACTCATACTCATACTCATACTCATACTCATACTCATACGCATGCTCATGCTCATACACATACTCATACACATACTCATACTCATACTCATACTCATACTCGTACTCATACTCATACTCATACTCATACTCATACTCATACTCATACTCATACTCATACTCATACTCATACTCATACTTATACTCATACTCATACTCATACTCATGCTCATGCTCATACTCATACTCATACTCATACTCATACTCATACTCATACTCATACTCATACTCATACTCATACTCATACTCATACACATACTAATACGCATACTCGTACTCATACTCATACTCATACACATATTCATACTCATACTCATACTCATACTCATACTTATACGCATATTCGTACTCGTACTCATACTCATACTCATACTCATACTCATACTCATACTCATACTCATACTCATACTCATACGCATGCTCATGCTCATACACATACTCATACACATACTCATACTCATACTCATACTCGTACTCATACTCATACTCATACTCATACTCATACTCATACTCATACTCATACTCATACTCATACTCATACTCATACTCATACTTACACTCATACTCCTACTCATACTCATACGCATACTCATACTCATACTCATACTCATACTCATACTCATACTTATACTCATACTCATACTCATACGCATGCTCATGCTCATACACATACTCATACACATACTCATACTCATACTCATACTCATACTCGTACTCATACTCATACTCATACTCCTACTCATACTCATACTCATACTCATACTCATACTCATACTCATACTCATACTCATACTCATACTCATACTCATATTCATACTCATACTCATACTCATACTCATACTCATACTCATACTCATACTCATACTCATACTCATACTCATACTTATACTCGTACTCATACTCATACTCATACTCATGCTCATACTCATACTCATACTCATACTCATACTCAAACTCATACTCATACTCATACTCATACTCATACTAATACGCATACTCGTACTCGTACTCATACTCATGCTCATGCTCATGCTCATGCTCATACTCATACTCATACTCATACTCATACTCATACTCATACTCATACGCATGCTCATGCTCATACACATACTCATACACATACTCATACTCATACTCATACTCATACTCGTACTCATACTCATACTCATACTCGTACTCATACTCATACTCATACTCATACTCATACTCATACTCATACTCATACTCATACTCATACTCATACTCATACTCATACTCATACTCATACTTATACTCATACTCATACTCATACTCATGCTCATGCTCATACTCATACTCATACTCATACTCATACTCATACTCATACTCATACTCATACTCATACTCATACTCATACTCATACTCATACACATACTAATACGCATACTCGTACTCATACTCATACTCATACACATATTCATACTCATACTCATACTCATACTCATACTCATACTTATACGCATATTCGTACTCGTACTCATACTCATACTCATACTCATACTCATACTCATACTCATACTCATACTCATACTCATACTCATACGCATGCTCATGCTCATACACATACTCATACACATACTCATACTCATACTCATACTCATACTCATACTCATACTCATACTCATACTCATACTCATACTCATACTTACACTCATACTCCTACTCATACTCATACGCATACTCATACTCATACTCATACTCATACTCATACTCATACTTATACTCATACTCATACTCATACGCATGCTCATGCTCATACACATACTCATACACATACTCATACTCATACTCATACTCATACTCATACTCGTACTCATACTCATACTCATACTCATACTCATACTCATACTCATACTCATACTCATACTCATACTCATACTCATACTCATACTCATACTCATACTCATATTCATACTCATACTCATACTCATACTCATACTCATACTCATACTCATACTCATACTCATACTCATACTCATACTCATACTCATACTCATACTCATACTCATACTCATACTCATACTCATACTCATACTTATACTCGTACTCATACTCATACTCATACTCATGCTCATACTCATACTCATACTCATACTCATACTCAAACTCATACTCATACTCATACTCATACTCATACTAATACGCATACTCGTACTCGTACTCATACTCATGCTCATGCTCATGCTCATGCTCATACTCATACTCATACTCATACTCATACTCATACTCATACTCATACGCATGCTCATGCTCATACACATACTCATACAGATACGCATACTCATACTCACACTCATACTCATACATATACGCATACTCATACTCACACTCATAATCATACTCATAATCATACTCATACTCATACTCATACTCATACTCATACACATACGCATGCTCATGCTCATGCTCATGCTCATGCTCATGCTCATACTCATACTGACACTCGCACTCATACTCATACTCATACTCATACTCATACTCATAGTCACACTCACACTCACACTCATACTCATACTCATACTCATACTCATACATATACGCATATTCATAGTCACACTCATAATCATACTCATAATCATACTCATACTCATACTCATACTCCTACTCATACTCATACTCATACTCATACTCATACTCATACTCATATTCATACTCATACTCATACTCATACTCATACTCATACTCATACTCATACTCATACTCATACTCATACTCATACTCATACTCATACTCATACTCATACTCATACTCATACTCATACTTATACTCGTACTCATACTCATACTCATACTCATGCTCATACTCATACTCATACTCATACTCATACTCAAACTCATACTCATACTCATACTCATACTCATACTAATACGCATACTCGTACTCGTACTCATACTCATGCTCATGCTCATGCTCATGCTCATACTCATACTCATACTCATACTCATACTCCTACTCATACTCATACGCATACTCATACTCATACTCATACTCATACTCATACTCATACTCATACTCATACTCATACTCATACTCATACTCACACTCACACTCATACTCATTCTCTCATTCACACTCACACTCATACTCATACAGATACGCATACTCATACTCACACTCATACTCATACATATACGCATACTCATACTCACACTCATAATCATACTCATAATCATACTCATACTCATACTCATACTCATACTCATACACATACGCATGCTCATGCTCATGCTCATGCTCATGCTCATGCTCATACTCATACTGACACTCGCACTCATACTCATACTCATACTCATACTCATACTCGTACTCATACTCATACTCATACTCATACTCATACTCATACTCATACTCATACTCATACTCATACTCATACTCATACTCATACTCATACTCATACTCATACTCATACTTATACTCATACTCATACTCATACTCATACTCATACTCATACTCATACTCATACTTATACTCATACTCATACTCATACTCATACTCATGCTCATACTCATACTCATACTCATACTCATACTCATACTCATACTCATACTCATACTCATACTCATACTCATACTCATACTAATACGCATACTCGTACTCGTACTCATACTCATGCTCATGCTCATGCTCATGCTCATACTCATACTCATACTCATACTCATACTCATACTCATACTCATACGCATGCTCATGCTCATACACATACTCATACACATACTCATACTCATACTCATACTCGTACTCATACTCATACTCATACTCATACTCATACTCATACTCATACTCATACTCATACTCATACTCATACTTATACTCATACTCATACTCATACTCATGCTCATGCTCATACTCATACTCATACTCATACTCATACTCATACTCATACTCATACTCATACTCATACTCATCCTCATACACATACTAATAGGCATACTCGTACTCATACTCATACTCATACACATATTCATACTCATACTCATACTCATACTCATACTCATACTCATAATCATACTCATACTCATACTCATACTCATACTCATACACATACGCATGCTCATGCTCATGCTCATGCTCATGCTCATGCTCATGCTCATGCTCATGCTCATGCTCATACTCATACTGACACTCGCACTCATACTCATACTCATACTCATACTCATACTCATACTCACACTCATACTCATACTCATACTCATACTCATACTCATACTCATACTCATACTCATACTCATACTCATACTCATACTCATACTCCCATTCACACTCACACTCATACTCATACAGATACGCATACTCATACTCACACTCATACTCATACATATACGCATACTCATACTCACACTCATAATCATACTCATACTCATACTCATACGCATACTCATACTCATACTCATACTCATACTCATAATCATACTCATACTCATAGTCATACTCATACTCATACTCATACTCATACTCATAATCATACTCATACTCATACTCATACTCCTACTCATACTCATACTCATACTCATACTCATACTCATACTCATGCTCATACTCATACTCATACTCACACTCACACTCATACTCATAATCTCATTCACACTCACACTCATACTCACACATATACGCATACTCATACTCACACTCATACTCATACTCATACTCATACTCATACGCATACTCATACTCATACTCATGCTTATACTCATACTCATACTCATACTCACACTCACACTCATACTCATACTCTCATTCACACTCACACTCATACTCATACAGATACGCATACTCATACTCACACTCATACTCATACATATACGCATACTCATACTCACACTCATAATCATACTCATAATCATACTCATACTCAGACTCATACTCATACTCATACTCATACACATACGCATGCTCATGCTCATGCTCATGCTCATGCTCATGCTCATACTCATACTGACACTCGCACTCATACTCATACTCATACTCATACTCATACTCGTACTCATACTCATACTCATACTCATACTCATACTCATACTCATACTCATACTCATACTCATACTTACACTCATACTCATACTCATACTCATACGCATACTCATACTCATACTCATACTCATACTCATACTCATACTCATACTCATACTCATACTCATACTCATACTCATACTCACACTCACACTCATACTCATACTCTCATTCACACTCACACTCATACTCATACAGATACGCATACTCATACTCACACTCATACTCATACATATACGCATACTCATACTCACACTCATAATCATACTCATAATCATACTCATACTCATACTCATACTCATACACATACGCATGCTCATGCTCATGCTCATGCTCATGCTCATGCTCATACTCATACTGACACTCGCACTCATACTCATACTCATACTCATACTCGTACTCATACTCATACTCATACTCATACTCATACTCATACTCATACTCATACTCATACTCATACTCATACTCATACTCATACTCATACTCATACTCATACTCATACTCATACTCATACTCATACTCATACTCATACTCATACTCATACTCATACTCATACTCATACTCATACTCATACTCATGCTCATACTCATACTCATACTCATACTCATACTCATACTCATACTCATACTCATACTCATACTCATACTCATACTAATACGCATACTCGTACTCGTACTCATACTCATGCTCATGCTCATGCTCATGCTCATACTCATACTCATACTCATACTCATACACATACTCATACTCATACGCATGCTCATGCTCATACACATACTCATACACATACTCATACTCATACTCATACTCGTACTCATACTCATACTCATACTCATACTCATACTCATACTCATACTCATACTCATACTCATACTCATACTCATACTCATACTTATACTCATACTCATACTCATACTCATGCTCATGCTCATACTCATACTCATACTCATACTCATACTCATACTCATACTCATACTCATACTCATACTCATACTCATACTCATACTCATACTCATACTCATACTCATACTCATACTCATACTCATACTCATACTCATACTCATACTTATACTCATACTCATACTCATACTCATACTCATGCTCATACTCATACTCATACTCATACTCAAACTCATACTCATACTCATACTCATACTCATACTAATACGCATACTCGTACTCGTACTCATACTCATGCTCATGCTCATGCTCATGCTCATACTCATACTCATACTCATACTCATACTCATACTCATACTCATACTCATACGCATGCTCATGCTCATACACATACTCATACACATACTCATACTCATACTCATACTCATACTCATACTCACACTCACACTCATACTCATACTCTCATTCACACTCACACTCATACTCATACAGATACGCATACTCATACTCACACTCATACTCATACATATACGCATACTCATACTCACACTCATAATCATACTCATAATCATACTCATACTCATACTCATACTCATACTCATACACATACGCATGCTCATGCTCATGCTCATACTCATACTGACACTCGCACTCATACTCATACTCATACTCATACTCATACTCGTACTCATACTCATACTCATACTCATACTCATACTCATACTCATACTCATACTTACACTCATACTCCTACTCATACTCATACGCATACTCATACTCATACTCATACTCATACTCATACTCATACTCATACTCATACTCATACTCATACTCATACTCACACTCACACTCATACTCATACTCTCATTCACACTCACACTCATACTCATACAGATACGCATACTCATACTCACACTCATACTCATACATATACGCATTCTCATACTCACACTCACACTCATACTCACACATATACGCATACTCATACTCACACTCATACTCATACTCATACTCATACTCATACGCATACTCATACTCATACTCATGCTTATACTCATACTCATACTCATACTCACACTCACACTCATACTCATACTCTCATTCACACTCACACTCATACTCATACAGATACGCATACTCATACTCATACTCATACTCATACTCATACTCATACTCATGCTCATACTCATACTCATACTCACACTCACACTCATACTCATAATCTCATTCACACTCACACTCATACTCACACATATACGCATACTCATACTCACACTCATACTCATACTCATACTCATACTCATACGCATACTCATACTCATACTCATGCTTATACTCATACTCATACTCATACTCACACTCACACTCATACTCATACTCTCATTCACACTCACACTCATACTCATACAGATACGCATACTCATACTCACACTCATACTCATACATATACGCATACTCATACTCACACTCATAATCATACTCATAATCATACTCATACTCAGACTCATACTCATACTCATACTCATACACATACGCATGCTCATGCTCATGCTCATGCTCATGCTCATGCTCATACTCATACTGACACTCGCACTCATACTCATACTCATACTCATACTCATACTCGTACTCATACTCATACTCATACTCATACTCATACTCATACTCATACTCATACTCATACTCATACTCATACTTACACTCATACTCCTACTCATACTCATACGCATACTCATACTCATACTCATACTCATACTCATACTCATACTCATACTCATACTCATACTCATACTCATACTCACACTCACACTCATACTCATACTCTCATTCACACTCACACTCATACTCATACAGATACGCATACTCATACTCACACTCATACTCATACATATACGCATACTCATACTCACACTCATAATCATACTCATAATCATACTCATACTCATACTCATACTCATACTCATACACATACGCATGCTCATGCTCATGCTCATGCTCATGCTCATGCTCATACTCATACTGACACTCGCACTCATACTCATACTCATACTCATACTCATACTCGTACTCATACTCATACTCATACTCATACTCATACTCATACTCATACTCATACTCATACTCATACTCATACTCATACTCATACTCATACTCATACTCATACTCATACTCATACTCATACTCATACTCATACTCATACTCATACTCATACTCATACTTATACTCATACTCATACTCATACTCATACTCATGCTCATACTCATACTCATACTCATACTCATACTCATACTCATACTCATACTCATACTCATACTCATACTAATACGCATACTCGTACTCGTACTCATACTCATGCTCATGCTCATGCTCATGCTCATACTCATACTCATACTCATACTCATACTCATACTCATACTCATACGCATGCTCATGCTCATACACATACTCATACACATACTCATACTCATACTCATACTCATACTCGTACTCATACTCATACTCATACTCATACTCATACTCATACTCATACTCATACTCATACTCATACTCATACTCATACTTATACTCATACTCATACTCATACTCATGCTCATGCTCATACTCATACTCATACTCATACTCATACTCATACTCATACTCATACTCATACTCATACTCATCCTCATACACATACTAATACGCATACTCGTACTCATACTCATACTCATACACATATTCATACTCATACTCATACTCATACTCATACTCATACTCATAATCATACTCATACTCATACTCATACTCATACTCATACACATACGCATGCTCATGCTCATGCTCATGCTCATGCTCATGCTCATGCTCATGCTCATGCTCATGCTCATACTCATACTGACACTCGCACTCATACTCATACTCATACTCATACTCATACTCATACTCACACTCATACTCATACTCATACTCATACTCATACTCATACTCATACTCATACTCATACTCATACTCATACTCATACTCATACTCCCATTCACACTCACACTCATACTCATACAGATACGCATACTCATACTCACACTCATACTCATACATATACGCATACTCATACTCACACTCATAATCATACTCATACTCATACTCATACGCATACTCATACTCATACTCATACTCATACTCATAATCATACTCATACTCATAGTCATACTCATACTCATACTCATACTCATAATCATACTCATACTCATACTCATACTCCTACTCATACTCATACTCATACTCATACTCATACTCATACTCATGCTCATACTCATACTCATACTCACACTCACACTCATACTCATAATCTCATTCACACTCACACTCATACTCACACATATACGCATACTCATACTCACACTCATACTCATACTCATACTCATACTCATACGCATACTCATACTCATACTCATGCTTATACTCATACTCATACTCATACTCACACTCACACTCATACTCATACTCTCATTCACACTCACACTCATACTCATACAGATACGCATACTCATACTCACACTCATACTCATACATATACGCATACTCATACTCACACTCATAATCATACTCATAATCATACTCATACTCAGACTCATACTCATACTCATACTCATACACATACGCATGCTCATGCTCATGCTCATGCTCATGCTCATGCTCATACTCATACTGACACTCGCACTCATACTCATACTCATACTCATACTCATACTCGTACTCATACTCATACTCATACTCATACTCATACTCATACTCATACTCATACTCATACTCATACTTACACTCATACTCCTACTCATACTCATACGCATACTCATACTCATACTCATACTCATACTCATACTCATACTCATACTCATACTCATACTCATACTCATACTCATACTCACACTCACACTCATACTCATACTCTCATTCACACTCACACTCATACTCATACAGATACGCATACTCATACTCACACTCATACTCATACATATACGCATACTCATACTCACACTCATAATCATACTCATAATCATACTCATACTCATACTCATACTCATACACATACGCATGCTCATGCTCATGCTCATGCTCATGCTCATGCTCATACTCATACTGACACTCGCACTCATACTCATACTCATACTCATACTCATACTCGTACTCATACTCATACTCATACTCATACTCATACTCATACTCATACTCATACTCATACTCATACTCATACTCATACTCATACTCATACTCATACTCATACTCATACTCATACTCATACTCATACTCATACTCATACTCATACTCATACTTATACTCATACTCATACTCATACTCATACTCATGCTCATACTCATACTCATACTCATACTCATACTCATACTCATACTCATACTCATACTCATACTCATACTAATACGCATACTCGTACTCGTACTCATACTCATGCTCATGCTCATGCTCATGCTCATACTCATACTCATACTCATACTCATACACATACTCATACTCATACGCATGCTCATGCTCATACACATACTCATACACATACTCATACTCATACTCATACTCGTACTCATACTCATACTCATACTCATACTCATACTCATACTCATACTCATACTCATACTCATACTCATACTCATACTCATACTTATACTCATACTCATACTCATACTCATGCTCATGCTCATACTCATACTCATACTCATACTCATACTCATACTCATACTCATACTCATACTCATACTCATACTCATACTCATCCTCATACACATACTAATACGCATACTCGTACTCATACTCATACTCATACACATATTCATACTCATACTCATACTCATACTCATACTCATAATCATACTCATACTCATACTCATACTCATACTCATACACATACGCATGCTCATGCTCATGCTCATGCTCATGCTCATGCTCATGCTCATGCTCATACTCATACTGACACTCGCACTCATACTCATACTCATACTCATACTCATACTCATACTCATACTCACACTCATACTCATACTCATACTCATACTCATACTCATACTCATACTCATACTCATACTCATACTCATACTCATACTCCCATTCACACTCACACTCATACTCATACAGATACGCATACTCATACTCACACTCATACTCATACATATACGCATACTCATACTCACACTCATAATCATACTCATAATCATACTCATACTCATACTCATACTCATACTCATACTCATACTCATACTCATACGCATGCTCATGCTCATACACATACTCATACACATACTCATACTCATACTCATACTCGTACTCATACTCATACTCATACGCATGCTCATGCTCATACACATACTCATACACATACTCATACTCATACTCATACTCGTACTCATACTCATACTCATACTCATACTCATACTCATACTCATACTTACACTCATACTCCTACTCTTACTCATACACATACGCATGCTTATACTCATACTCATACTCATACTCACACTCACACTCATACTCATACTCTCATTCACACTCACACTCATACTCATACAGTTACGCATACTCATACTCACACTCATACTCATACATATACGCATACTCATACTCACACTCATAATCATACTCATAATCATACTCATACTCATACTCATACTCATACTCATACTCATACTCATACGCATGCTCATGCTCATACACATACTCATACACATACTCATACTCATACTCATACTCGTACTCATACTCATACTCATACTCATACTCATACTCATACTCATACTCATACTCATACACATACTCATACTTACACTCATACTCATACATATACGCATACTCATACTCACACTCATAATCATACTCATAATCATACTCATACTCATACTCATACTCATACTCATACACATACGCATGCTCATGCTCATGCTCATGCTCATGCTCATAATCATACTCATACTCATACTCATACTCATACTCATACTCATACACATACGCATGCTCATGCTCATGCTCATGCTCATGCTCATGCTCATACTCATACTGACACTCGCACTCATACTCATACTCATACTCATACTCATACTCGTACTCATACTCATACTCATACTCATACTCATACTCATACTCATACTCATACTCATACTCATACTCATACTCATACTCATACTCATACTCATACGCATGCTCATGCTCATGCTCATGCTCATGCTCATGCTCATGCTCATACTCATACGCATGCTCATGCTCATGCTCATGCTCATACTCATACTCATAATCATAATCATACTCATACTTATATCCATACTCATACTCATATTCATACTCATACACATACACATACTCATACTCATACTCACATTCACCTCATACTCGTACTCATACTCATACTCATACACATACTCATACACATACTCATACACATACTCATACTCATACTCATACTCGCATTCACACTCACATTCATACTCATACACATACGCATACTCATACTCATACTCATACTCATACTCATACTCACACTCATACTCATACTCATGCTCATACTCATACGCATGCTCATGCTCATGCTCATACTCATGCTCATACTCATACTCATACTCATACTCATACGCATACTCATACTCATACGCATACTCATACTCATACTCATACTCATACTCATACTCATACTCATACTCATAGTCATACTCATACTCATACTCATACTCATAATCATACTCATACTCATACTCATACTCCTACTCATACTCATACTCATACTCATACTCATACTCATACTCATACTCATGCTCATACTCATACTCATACTCACACTCACACTCACATTCATACTCATACACATACGCATACTCATACTCATACTCATACTCATACTCACACTCATACTCATACTCATGCTCATACTCATACGCATGCTCATGCTCATGCTCATACTCATGCTCATACTCATACTCATACTCATACTCATACGCATACTCATACTCATACTCATACTCATACTCATACTCATACTCATACTCATAGTCATACTCATACTCATACTCATACTCATAATCATACTCATACTCATACTCATACTCCTACTCATACTCATACTCATACTCATACTCATACTCATACTCATACTCATGCTCATACTCATACTCATACTCACACTCACACTCATACTCATAATCTCATTCACACTCACACTCATACTCACACATATACGCATACTCATACTCACACTCATACTCATACTCATACTCATACTCATACTCATACGCATACTCATACTCATACTCATGCTTATACTCATACTCATACTCATACTCACACTCACACTCATACTCATACTCTCATTCACACTCACACTCATACTCATACAGATACGCATACTCATACTCACACTCATACTCATACATATACGCATACTCATACTCACACTCATAATCATACTCATAATCATACTCATACTCATACTCATACTCATACTCATACTCATACTCATACTCATACTCATACTCATACTCATACTCATGCTCATACTCATACTCATACGCATGCTCATGCTCATACACATACTCATACACATACTCATACTCATACTCATACTCGTACTCATACTCATACTCATACTCATACTCATACTCATACTTACACTCATACTCCTACTCATACACATACTCATACACATACTCATACTCATACTCATACTCGTACTCATACTCATACTCATACTCATACTCATACTCATACTCATACTCATACTCATACTCATACTTACACTCATACTCCTACTCATACTCATACGCATACTCATACTCATACTCATACTCATACTCATACTCATACTCATACTCATACTCATACTCATACTCATACTCATACGCATGCTCATGCTCATGCTCATGCTCATGCTCATGCTCATACTCATACTCATACTCGAACTCATACTCATACTCATACTCATACTCATACTCATACTCATACTCATACTCATACTTACACTCATACTCCTACTCATACTCATACGCATACTCATACTCATACTCATACTCATACTCATACTCATACTCATACTCATACTCATACTCATGCTCATACTCATACTCATACGCATGCTCATGCTCATACACATACTCATACACATACTCATACTCATACTCATACTCGTACTCATACTCATACTCATACTCATACTCATACTCATACTCATACTCATACTCATACTCATACTCATACTTACACTCATACTCCTACTCATACTCATACGCATACTCATACTCATACTCATACTCATACTCATACTCATACTCATACTCATACTCATACTCATACTCAAACTCATACTCATACTCATACTCATACTCATACTAATACGCATACTCGTACTCGTACTCATACTCATGCTCATGCTCATGCTCATGCTCATACTCATACTCATACTCATACTCATACTCATACTCATACTCATACTCATACGCATGCTCATGCTCATACACATACTCATACAGATACGCATACTCATACTCACACTCATACTCATACATATACGCATACTCATACTCACACTCATAATCATACTCATAATCATACTCATACTCATACTCATACTCATACTCATACACATACGCATGCTCATGCTCATGCTCATGCTCATGCTCATGCTCATACTCATACTGACACTCGCACTCATACTCATACTCATACTCATACTCATACTCATAGTCACACTCACACTCACACTCATACTCATACTCATACTCATACTCATACATATACGCATATTCATAGTCACACTCATAATCATACTCATAATCATACTCATACTCATACTCATACTCCTACTCATACTCATACTCATACTCATACTCATACTCATGCTCATACTCATACTCATACTCACACTCACACTCATACTCATACTCTCATTCACACTCACACTCATACTCACACATATACGCATACTCATACTCACACTCATACTCATACTCATACTCATACTCATACTCATACTCATGCTCATACTCATACTCATACTCATACTCATACTCATACTCATACTCATACTCATACTCATACTCATACTCATACTCATACTCATACTCATACTCATACTCATACTCATACTCATACTCATACTCATACTCATACTCATACTCATACTCATACTTATACTCATACTCATACTCATACTCATACTCATGCTCATACTCATACTCATACTCATACTCATACTCAAACTCATACTCATACTCATACTCATACTCATACTAATACGCATACTCGTACTCGTACTCATACTCATGCTCATGCTCATGCTCATGCTCATACTCATACTCATACTCATACTCATACTCATACTCATACTCATACTCATACGCATGCTCATGCTCATACACATACTCATACACATACTCATACTCATACTCATACTCATACTCGTACTCATACTCATACTCATACTCATACGCATGCTCATACTCATACTCATACTCATACTCATACGCATGCTCATACTCATACGCATACTCATACTCATACACATACTCATACACATACTCATACACATACTCATACACATACTCATACACATACTCATACTCATACTCATACTCATACTCATACTCACATTCACACTCACATTCATACTCATACACATACGCATACTCATACTCATACTCATACTCATACTCACACTCATACTCATACTCATGCTCATACTCATACGCATGCTCATGCTCATGCTCATACTCATGCTCATACTCATACTCATACTCATACTCATACTCATACTCATTATCATACTCATACTTATACCCATACTCATACTCATACTCATACTCATACTCATACTCATACTCATAGTCATACTCATACTCATACTCATACTCATACACATACACATACTCATACTCATACTCATACTCATACTCATACTCACATTCACCTCATACTCGTACTCATACTCATGCTCATGATCATACTCATGCTCATGCTCATGCTCATACTCATACAGACACTCATACTCATACTCATACTCATACTCACATACACACTCCCATTCATACTCATACACATACGCATACTCATACTCATACTCACACTCATACTCATACGCATGCTCATACTCATACTCATACTCATACACATACTCATACACATACTCATACACATACTCATACTCATACTCATACTCATACTCACATTCACACTCAGATTCATACTCATACACATACGCATACGCATGCTCATGCTCATGCTCATGCTCATGCTCATGCTCATGCTCATACTCATACTCATACTCATACTCATACGCATGCTCATGCTCATGCTCATGCTCATGCTCATGCTCATGCTCATACTCATACGCATGCTCATGCTCATGCTCATGCTCATACTCATACTCATAATCATAATCATACTCATACTTATATCCATACTCATACTCATATTCATACTCATACACATACACATAATCATACTCATACTCACATTCACCTCATACTCGTACTCATACTCATACTCATACACATACTCATACACATACTCATACACATACTCATACTCATACTCATACTCGCATTCACACTCACATTCATACTCATACACATACGCATACTCATACTCATACTCATACTCATACTCATACTCACACTCATACTCATACTCATGCTCATACTCATACGCATGCTCATGCTCATGCTCATACTCATGCTCATACTCATACTCATACTCATACTCATACGCATACTCATACTCATACTCATACTCATACTCATACTCATACTCATACTCATACTCATACTCATACTCATACTCATACTCATACTCATACTCATACTTACACTCATACTCCTACTCATACTCATACGCATACTCATACTCATACTCATACTCATACTCATACTTATACTCATACTCATACTCATACGCATGCTCATGCTCATACACATACTCATACACATACTCATACTCATACTCATACTCATACTCGTACTCATACTCATACTCATACACATACTCATACTCATACTCATACTCATACTCATACTCATACTCATACTCATACTCATACTCATACTCATACTCATACTCATACTCATACTCATACTCATACTCATACTCATACTCATACTCATACTCATACTCATACTCATACTCATACTCATACTCATACTCATACTCATACTCATACTCATACTTATACTCATACTCATACTCATACTCATACTCATGCTCATACTCATACTCATACTCATACTCATACTCAAACTCATACTCATACTCATACTCATACTCATACTAATACGCATACTCGTACTCGTACTCATACTCATGCTCATGCTCATGCTCATGCTCATACTCATACTCATACTCATACTCATACTCATACTCATACTCATACTCATACGCATGCTCATGCTCATACACATACTCATACACATACTCATACTCATACTCATACTCATACTCGTACTCATACTCATACTCATACTCATACGCATGCTCATACTCATACTCATACTCATACTCATACGCATGCTCATACTCATACGCATACTCATACTCATACACATACTCATACACATACTCATACACATACTCATACACATACTCATACACATACTCATACTCATACTCATACTCATACTCATACTCACATTCACACTCACATTCATACTCATACACATACGCATACTCATACTCATACTCATACTCATACTCACACTCATACTCATACTCATGCTCATACTCATACGCATGCTCATGCTCATGCTCATACTCATGCTCATACTCATACTCATACTCATACTCATACTCATACTCATTATCATACTCATACTTATACCCATACTCATACTCATACTCATACTCATACTCATACTCATACTCATAGTCATACTCATACTCATACTCATACTCATACACATACACATACTCATACTCATACTCATACTCATACTCATACTCACATTCACCTCATACTCGTACTCATACTCATGCTCATGATCATACTCATGCTCATGCTCATGCTCATACTCATACAGACACTCATACTCATACTCATACTCATACTCACATACACACTCCCATTCATACTCATACACATACGCATACTCATACTCATACTCACACTCATACTCATACGCATGCTCATACTCATACTCATACTCATACACATACTCATACACATACTCATACACATACTCATACTCATACTCATACTCATACTCACATTCACACTCAGATTCATACTCATACACATACGCATACGCATGCTCATGCTCATGCTCATGCTCATGCTCATGCTCATGCTCATACTCATACTCATACTCATACTCATACGCATGCTCATGCTCATGCTCATGCTCATGCTCATGCTCATGCTCATACTCATACGCATGCTCATGCTCATGCTCATGCTCATACTCATACTCATAATCATAATCATACTCATACTTATATCCATACTCATACTCATATTCATACTCATACACATACACATAATCATACTCATACTCACATTCACCTCATACTCGTACTCATACTCATACTCATACACATACTCATACACATACTCATACACATACTCATACTCATACTCATACTCGCATTCACACTCACATTCATACTCATACACATACGCATACTCATACTCATACTCATACTCATACTCATACTCACACTCATACTCATACTCATGCTCATACTCATACGCATGCTCATGCTCATGCTCATACTCATGCTCATACTCATACTCATACTCATACTCATACGCATACTCATACTCATACTCATACTCATACTCATACTCATACTCATACTCATACTCATACTCATACTCATACTCATACTCATACTCATACTCATACTTACACTCATACTCCTACTCATACTCATACGCATACTCATACTCATACTCATACTCATACTCATACTTATACTCATACTCATACTCATACGCATGCTCATGCTCATACACATACTCATACACATACTCATACTCATACTCATACTCATACTCGTACTCATACTCATACTCATACACATACTCATACTCATACTCATACTCATACTCATACTCATACTCATACTCATACTCATACTCATATTCATACTCATACTCATACTCATACTCATACTCATACTCATACTCATACTCATACTCATACTCATACTCATACTCATACTCATACTCATACTCATACTCATACTCATACTCATACTCATACTCATACTCATACTTATACTCGTACTCATACTCATACTCATACTCATGCTCATACTCATACTCATACTCATACTCATACTCAAACTCATACTCATACTCATACTCATACTCATACTAATACGCATACTCGTACTCGTACTCATACTCATGCTCATGCTCATGCTCATGCTCATACTCATACTCATACTCATACTCATACTCATACTCATACTCATACTCATACTCATACGCATGCTCATGCTCATACACATACTCATACACATACTCATACTCATACTCATACTCGTACTCATACTCATACTCATACTCATACTCATACTCATACTCATACTTACACTCATACTCCTACTCTTACTCATACACATACGCATGCTTATACTCATACTCATACTCATACTCACACTCACACTCATACTCATACTCTCATTCACACTCACACTCATACTCATACAGTTACGCATACTCATACTCACACTCATACTCATACATATACGCATACTCATACTCACACTCATAATCATACTCATAATCATACTCATACTCATACTCATACTCATACTCATACTCATACTCATACGCATGCTCATGCTCATACACATACTCATACACATACTCATACTCATACTCATACTCGTACTCATACTCATACTCATACTCATACTCATACTCATACTCATACTCATACTCATACACATACTCATACTTACACTCATACTCATACATATACGCATACTCATACTCACACTCATAATCATACTCATAATCATACTCATACTCATACTCATACTCATACTCATACACATACGCATGCTCATGCTCATGCTCATGCTCATGCTCATAATCATACTCATACTCATACTCATACTCATACTCATACTCATACACATACGCATGCTCATGCTCATGCTCATGCTCATGCTCATGCTCATACTCATACTGACACTCGCACTCATACTCATACTCATACTCATACTCATACTCGTACTCATACTCATACTCATACTCATACTCATACTCATACTCATACTCATACTCATACTCATACTCATACTCATACTCATACTCATACTCATACGCATGCTCATGCTCATGCTCATGCTCATGCTCATGCTCATGCTCATACTCATACGCATGCTCATGCTCATGCTCATGCTCATACTCATACTCATAATCATAATCATACTCATACTTATATCCATACTCATACTCATATTCATACTCATACACATACACATACTCATACTCATACTCACATTCACCTCATACTCGTACTCATACTCATACTCATACACATACTCATACACATACTCATACACATACTCATACTCATACTCATACTCGCATTCACACTCACATTCATACTCATACACATACGCATACTCATACTCATACTCATACTCATACTCATACTCACACTCATACTCATACTCATGCTCATACTCATACGCATGCTCATGCTCATGCTCATACTCATGCTCATACTCATACTCATACTCATACTCATACGCATACTCATACTCATACGCATACTCATACTCATACTCATACTCATACTCATACTCATACTCATACTCATAGTCATACTCATACTCATACTCATACTCATAATCATACTCATACTCATACTCATACTCCTACTCATACTCATACTCATACTCATACTCATACTCATACTCATACTCATGCTCATACTCATACTCATACTCACACTCACACTCACATTCATACTCATACACATACGCATACTCATACTCATACTCATACTCATACTCACACTCATACTCATACTCATGCTCATACTCATACGCATGCTCATGCTCATGCTCATACTCATGCTCATACTCATACTCATACTCATACTCATACGCATACTCATACTCATACTCATACTCATACTCATACTCATACTCATACTCATAGTCATACTCATACTCATACTCATACTCATAATCATACTCATACTCATACTCATACTCCTACTCATACTCATACTCATACTCATACTCATACTCATACTCATACTCATGCTCATACTCATACTCATACTCACACTCACACTCATACTCATAATCTCATTCACACTCACACTCATACTCACACATATACGCATACTCATACTCACACTCATACTCATACTCATACTCATACTCATACTCATACGCATACTCATACTCATACTCATGCTTATACTCATACTCATACTCATACTCACACTCACACTCATACTCATACTCTCATTCACACTCACACTCATACTCATACAGATACGCATACTCATACTCACACTCATACTCATACATATACGCATACTCATACTCACACTCATAATCATACTCATAATCATACTCATACTCATACTCATACTCATACTCATACTCATACTCATACTCATACTCATACTCATACTCATACTCATGCTCATACTCATACTCATACGCATGCTCATGCTCATACACATACTCATACACATACTCATACTCATACTCATACTCGTACTCATACTCATACTCATACTCATACTCATACTCATACTTACACTCATACTCCTACTCATACACATACTCATACACATACTCATACTCATACTCATACTCGTACTCATACTCATACTCATACTCATACTCATACTCATACTCATACTCATACTCATACTCATACTTACACTCATACTCCTACTCATACTCATACGCATACTCATACTCATACTCATACTCATACTCATACTCATACTCATACTCATACTCATACTCATACTCATACTCATACGCATGCTCATGCTCATGCTCATGCTCATGCTCATGCTCATACTCATACTCATACTCGAACTCATACTCATACTCATACTCATACTCATACTCATACTCATACTCATACTCATACTTACACTCATACTCCTACTCATACTCATACGCATACTCATACTCATACTCATACTCATACTCATACTCATACTCATACTCATACTCATACTCATGCTCATACTCATACTCATACGCATGCTCATGCTCATACACATACTCATACACATACTCATACTCATACTCATACTCGTACTCATACTCATACTCATACTCATACTCATACTCATACTCATACTCATACTCATACTCATACTCATACTTACACTCATACTCCTACTCATACTCATACGCATACTCATACTCATACTCATACTCATACTCATACTCATACTCATACTCATACTCATACTCATACTCAAACTCATACTCATACTCATACTCATACTCATACTAATACGCATACTCGTACTCGTACTCATACTCATGCTCATGCTCATGCTCATGCTCATACTCATACTCATACTCATACTCATACTCATACTCATACTCATACTCATACGCATGCTCATGCTCATACACATACTCATACAGATACGCATACTCATACTCACACTCATACTCATACATATACGCATACTCATACTCACACTCATAATCATACTCATAATCATACTCATACTCATACTCATACTCATACTCATACACATACGCATGCTCATGCTCATGCTCATGCTCATGCTCATGCTCATACTCATACTGACACTCGCACTCATACTCATACTCATACTCATACTCATACTCATAGTCACACTCACACTCACACTCATACTCATACTCATACTCATACTCATACATATACGCATATTCATAGTCACACTCATAATCATACTCATAATCATACTCATACTCATACTCATACTCCTACTCATACTCATACTCATACTCATACTCATACTCATGCTCATACTCATACTCATACTCACACTCACACTCATACTCATACTCTCATTCACACTCACACTCATACTCACACATATACGCATACTCATACTCACACTCATACTCATACTCATACTCATACTCATACTCATACTCATGCTCATACTCATACTCATACTCATACTCATACTCATACTCATACTCATACTCATACTCATACTCATACTCATACTCATACTCATACTCATACTCATACTCATACTCATACTCATACTCATACTCATACTCATACTCATACTCATACTCATACTTATACTCATACTCATACTCATACTCATACTCATGCTCATACTCATACTCATACTCATACTCATACTCAAACTCATACTCATACTCATACTCATACTCATACTAATACGCATACTCGTACTCGTACTCATACTCATGCTCATGCTCATGCTCATGCTCATACTCATACTCATACTCATACTCATACTCATACTCATACTCATACTCATACGCATGCTCATGCTCATACACATACTCATACACATACTCATACTCATACTCATACTCATACTCGTACTCATACTCATACTCATACTCATACGCATGCTCATACTCATACTCATACTCATACTCATACGCATGCTCATACTCATACGCATACTCATACTCATACACATACTCATACACATACTCATACACATACTCATACACATACTCATACACATACTCATACTCATACTCATACTCATACTCATACTCACATTCACACTCACATTCATACTCATACACATACGCATACTCATACTCATACTCATACTCATACTCACACTCATACTCATACTCATGCTCATACTCATACGCATGCTCATGCTCATGCTCATACTCATGCTCATACTCATACTCATACTCATACTCATACTCATACTCATTATCATACTCATACTTATACCCATACTCATACTCATACTCATACTCATACTCATACTCATACTCATAGTCATACTCATACTCATACTCATACTCATACACATACACATACTCATACTCATACTCATACTCATACTCATACTCACATTCACCTCATACTCGTACTCATACTCATGCTCATGATCATACTCATGCTCATGCTCATGCTCATACTCATACAGACACTCATACTCATACTCATACTCATACTCACATACACACTCCCATTCATACTCATACACATACGCATACTCATACTCATACTCACACTCATACTCATACGCATGCTCATACTCATACTCATACTCATACACATACTCATACACATACTCATACACATACTCATACTCATACTCATACTCATACTCACATTCACACTCAGATTCATACTCATACACATACGCATACGCATGCTCATGCTCATGCTCATGCTCATGCTCATGCTCATGCTCATACTCATACTCATACTCATACTCATACGCATGCTCATGCTCATGCTCATGCTCATGCTCATGCTCATGCTCATACTCATACGCATGCTCATGCTCATGCTCATGCTCATACTCATACTCATAATCATAATCATACTCATACTTATATCCATACTCATACTCATATTCATACTCATACACATACACATAATCATACTCATACTCACATTCACCTCATACTCGTACTCATACTCATACTCATACACATACTCATACACATACTCATACACATACTCATACTCATACTCATACTCGCATTCACACTCACATTCATACTCATACACATACGCATACTCATACTCATACTCATACTCATACTCATACTCACACTCATACTCATACTCATGCTCATACTCATACGCATGCTCATGCTCATGCTCATACTCATGCTCATACTCATACTCATACTCATACTCATACGCATACTCATACTCATACTCATACTCATACTCATACTCATACTCATACTCATACTCATACTCATACTCATACTCATACTCATACTCATACTCATACTTACACTCATACTCCTACTCATACTCATACGCATACTCATACTCATACTCATACTCATACTCATACTTATACTCATACTCATACTCATACGCATGCTCATGCTCATACACATACTCATACACATACTCATACTCATACTCATACTCATACTCGTACTCATACTCATACTCATACACATACTCATACTCATACTCATACTCATACTCATACTCATACTCATACTCATACTCATACTCATACTCATACTCATACTCATACTCATACTCATACTCATACTCATACTCATACTCATACTCATACTCATACTCATACTCATACTCATACTCATACTCATACTCATACTCATACTCATACTCATACTTATACTCATACTCATACTCATACTCATACTCATGCTCATACTCATACTCATACTCATACTCATACTCAAACTCATACTCATACTCATACTCATACTCATACTAATACGCATACTCGTACTCGTACTCATACTCATGCTCATGCTCATGCTCATGCTCATACTCATACTCATACTCATACTCATACTCATACTCATACTCATACTCATACGCATGCTCATGCTCATACACATACTCATACACATACTCATACTCATACTCATACTCATACTCGTACTCATACTCATACTCATACTCATACGCATGCTCATACTCATACTCATACTCATACTCATACGCATGCTCATACTCATACGCATACTCATACTCATACACATACTCATACACATACTCATACACATACTCATACACATACTCATACACATACTCATACTCATACTCATACTCATACTCATACTCACATTCACACTCACATTCATACTCATACACATACGCATACTCATACTCATACTCATACTCATACTCACACTCATACTCATACTCATGCTCATACTCATACGCATGCTCATGCTCATGCTCATACTCATGCTCATACTCATACTCATACTCATACTCATACTCATACTCATTATCATACTCATACTTATACCCATACTCATACTCATACTCATACTCATACTCATACTCATACTCATAGTCATACTCATACTCATACTCATACTCATACACATACACATACTCATACTCATACTCATACTCATACTCATACTCACATTCACCTCATACTCGTACTCATACTCATGCTCATGATCATACTCATGCTCATGCTCATGCTCATACTCATACAGACACTCATACTCATACTCATACTCATACTCACATACACACTCCCATTCATACTCATACACATACGCATACTCATACTCATACTCACACTCATACTCATACGCATGCTCATACTCATACTCATACTCATACACATACTCATACACATACTCATACACATACTCATACTCATACTCATACTCATACTCACATTCACACTCAGATTCATACTCATACACATACGCATACGCATGCTCATGCTCATGCTCATGCTCATGCTCATGCTCATGCTCATACTCATACTCATACTCATACTCATACGCATGCTCATGCTCATGCTCATGCTCATGCTCATGCTCATGCTCATACTCATACGCATGCTCATGCTCATGCTCATGCTCATACTCATACTCATAATCATAATCATACTCATACTTATATCCATACTCATACTCATATTCATACTCATACACATACACATAATCATACTCATACTCACATTCACCTCATACTCGTACTCATACTCATACTCATACACATACTCATACACATACTCATACACATACTCATACTCATACTCATACTCGCATTCACACTCACATTCATACTCATACACATACGCATACTCATACTCATACTCATACTCATACTCATACTCACACTCATACTCATACTCATGCTCATACTCATACGCATGCTCATGCTCATGCTCATACTCATGCTCATACTCATACTCATACTCATACTCATACGCATACTCATACTCATACTCATACTCATACTCATACTCATACTCATACTCATACTCATACTCATACTCATACTCATACTCATACTCATACTCATACTTACACTCATACTCCTACTCATACTCATACGCATACTCATACTCATACTCATACTCATACTCATACTTATACTCATACTCATACTCATACGCATGCTCATGCTCATACACATACTCATACACATACTCATACTCATACTCATACTCATACTCGTACTCATACTCATACTCATACACATACTCATACTCATACTCATACTCATACTCATACTCATACTCATACTCATACTCATACTCATATTCATACTCATACTCATACTCATACTCATACTCATACTCATACTCATACTCATACTCATACTCATACTCATACTCATACTCATACTCATACTCATACTCATACTCATACTCATACTCATACTCATACTCATACTTATACTCGTACTCATACTCATACTCATACTCATGCTCATACTCATACTCATACTCATACTCATACTCAAACTCATACTCATACTCATACTCATACTCATACTAATACGCATACTCGTACTCGTACTCATACTCATGCTCATGCTCATGCTCATGCTCATACTCATACTCATACTCATACTCATACTCATACTCATACTCATACTCATACTCATACGCATGCTCATGCTCATACACATACTCATACAGATACGCATACTCATACTCACACTCATACTCATACATATACGCATACTCATACTCACACTCATAATCATACTCATAATCATACTCATACTCATACTCATACTCATACTCATACACATACGCATGCTCATGCTCATGCTCATGCTCATGCTCATGCTCATACTCATACTGACACTCGCACTCATACTCATACTCATACTCATACTCATACTCATAGTCACACTCACACTCACACTCATACTCATACTCATACTCATACTCATACATATACGCATATTCATAGTCACACTCATAATCATACTCATAATCATACTCATACTCATACTCATACTCCTACTCATACTCATACTCATACTCATACTCATACTCATGCTCATACTCATACTCATACTCACACTCACACTCATACTCATACTCTCATTCACACTCACACTCATACTCACACATATACGCATACTCATACTCACACTCATACTCATACTCATACTCATACTCATACTCATACTCATGCTCATACTCATACTCATACTCATACTCATACTCATACTCATACTCATACTCATACTCATACTCATACTCATACTCATACTCATACTCATACTCATACACATACGCATGCTCATGCTCATGCTCATGCTCATGCTCATACTCATACTGACACTCGCACTCATACTCATACTCATACTCATACTCATACTCATACTCATACTCACACTCATACTCATACTCATACTCATACTCATACTCATACTCATACTCATACTCATACTCATACTCATACTCATACTCATACTCATACTCATACTCATACTCATACTCATACTCATACTTATACTCATACTCATACTCATACTCATACTCATGCTCATACTCATACTCATACTCATACTCATACTCATACTCATACTCATACTCATACTCATACTAATACGCATACTCGTACTCGTACTCATACTCATGCTCATGCTCATGCTCATGCTCATACTCATACTCATACTCATACTCATACTCATACTCATACTCATACGCATGCTCATGCTCATACACATACTCATACACATACTCATACTCATACTCATACTCATACTCGTACTCATACTCATACTCATACTCATACTCATACTCATACTCATACTCATACTCATACTCATACTCATACTCATACTTATACTCATACTCATACTCATACTCATGCTCATGCTCATACTCATACTCATACTCATACTCATACTCATACTCATACTCATACTCATACTCATACTCATACTCATACTCATACACATACTAATACGCATACTCGTACTCATACTCATACTCATACACATATTCATACTCATACTCATACTCATACTCATACTTATACGCATATTCGTACTCGTACTCATACTCATACTCATACTCATACTCATACTCATACTCATACTCATACTCATACGCATGCTCATGCTCATACACATACTCATACACATACTCATACTCATACTCATACTCGTACTCATACTCATACTCATACTCATACTCATACTCATACTCATACTCATACTCATACTCATACTCATACTCATACTTACACTCATACTCCTACTCATACTCATACGCATACTCATACTCATACTCATACTCATACTCATACTCATACTTATACTCATACTCATACTCATACGCATGCTCATGCTCATACACATACTCATACACATACTCATACTCATACTCATACTCATACTCGTACTCATACTCATACTCATACTCCTACTCATACTCATACTCATACTCATACTCATACTCATACTCATACTCATACTCATACTCATACTCATACTCATACACATATTCATACTCATACTCATACTCATACTCATACTCATACTCATACTCATACTCATACTCATACTCATACTCATACTTATACTCGTACTCATACTCATACTCATACTCATGCTCATACTCATACTCATACTCATACTCATACTCAAACTCATACTCATACTCATACTCATACTCATACTAATACGCATACTCGTACTCGTACTCATACTCATGCTCATGCTCATGCTCATGCTCATACTCATACTCATACTCATACTCATACTCATACTCATACTCATACTCATACGCATGCTCATGCTCATACACATACTCATACACATACTCATACTCATACTCATACTCATACTCGTACTCATACTCATACTCATACTCGTACTCATACTCATACTCATACTCATACTCATACTCATACTCATACTCATACTCATACTCATACTCATACTCATACTCATACTCATACTCATACTTATACTCATACTCATACTCATACTCATGCTCATGCTCATACTCATACTCATACTCATACTCATACTCATACTCATACTCATACTCATACTCATACTCATACTCATACTCATACTCATACACATACTAATACGCATACTCGTACTCATACTCATACTCATACACATATTCATACTCATACTCATACTCATACTCATACTCATACTTATACGCATATTCGTACTCGTACTCATACTCATACTCATACTCATACTCATACTCATACTCATACTCATACTCATACTCATACTCATACGCATGCTCATGCTCATACACATACTCATACACATACTCATACTCATACTCATACTCGTACTCATACTCATACTCATACTCATACTCATACTCATACTCATACTCATACTCATACTCATACTCATACTTACACTCATACTCCTACTCATACTCATACGCATACTCATACTCATACTCATACTCATACTCATACTCATACTTATACTCATACTCATACTCATACGCATGCTCATGCTCATACACATACTCATACACATACTCATACTCATACTCATACTCATACTCGTACTCATACTCATACTCATACTCATACTCATACTCATACTCATACTCATACTCATACTCATACTCATACTCATACTCATACTCATACTCATACTCATATTCATACTCATACTCATACTCATACTCATACTCATACTCATACTCATACTCATACTCATACTCATACTCATACTCATACTCATACTCATACTCATACTCATACTCATACTTATACTCGTACTCATACTCATACTCATACTCATGCTCATACTCATACTCATACTCATACTCATACTCAAACTCATACTCATACTCATACTCATACTCATACTCATACTCATACTCATACTCATACTCATACTCATACTCATACTCATACTCATACTTACACTCATACTCCTACTCATACTCATACGCATACTCATACTCATACTCATACTCATACTCATACTCATACTTATACTCATACTCATACTCATACGCATGCTCATGCTCATACACATACTCATACACATACTCATACTCATACTCATACTCATACTCGTACTCATACTCATACTCATACTCATACTCATACTCATACTCATACTCATACTCATACTCATACTCATACTCATACTCATACTCATACTCATACTCATATTCATACTCATACTCATACTCATACTCATACTCATACTCATACTCATACTCATACTCATACTCATACTCATACTCATACTCATACTCATACTCATACTCATACTCATACTCATACTCATACTTATACTCGTACTCATACTCATACTCATACTCATGCTCATACTCATACTCATACTCATACTCATACTCAAACTCATACTCATACTCATACTCATACTCATACTAATACGCATACTCGTACTCGTACTCATACTCATGCTCATGCTCATGCTCATGCTCATACTCATACTCATACTCATACTCATACTCATACTCATACTCATACGCATGCTCATGCTCATACACATACTCATACAGATACGCATACTCATACTCACACTCATACTCATACATATACGCATACTCATACTCACACTCATAATCATACTCATAATCATACTCATACTCATACTCATACTCATACTCATACACATACGCATGCTCATGCTCATGCTCATGCTCATGCTCATGCTCATACTCATACTGACACTCGCACTCATACTCATACTCATACTCATACTCATACTCATAGTCACACTCACACTCACACTCATACTCATACTCATACTCATACTCATACATATACGCATATTCATAGTCACACTCATAATCATACTCATAATCATACTCATACTCATACTCATACTCCTACTCATACTCATACTCATACTCATACTCATACTCATGCTCATACTCATACTCATACTCACACTCACACTCATACTCATACTCTCATTCACACTCACACTCATACTCACACATATACGCATACTCATACTCACACTCATACTCATACTCATACTCATACTCATACTCATACTCATGCTCATACTCATACTCATACTCATACTCATACTCATACTCATACTCATACTCATACTCATACTCATACTCATACTCATACTCATACTCATACTCATACTCATACTCATACTCATACTCATACTCATACTCATACTCATACTCATACTTATACTCATACTCATACTCATACTCATACTCATGCTCATACTCATACTCATACTCATACTCATACTCAAACTCATACTCATACTCATACTCATACTCATACTAATACGCATACTCGTACTCGTACTCATACTCATGCTCATGCTCATGCTCATGCTCATACTCATACTCATACTCATACTCATACTCATACTCATACTCATACTCATACGCATGCTCATGCTCATACACATACTCATACACATACTCATACTCATACTCATACTCATACTCGTACTCATACTCATACTCATACTCATACGCATGCTCATACTCATACTCATACTCATACTCATACGCATGCTCATACTCATACGCATACTCATACTCATACACATACTCATACACATACTCATACACATACTCATACACATACTCATACACATACTCATACTCATACTCATACTCATACTCATACTCACATTCACACTCACATTCATACTCATACACATACGCATACTCATACTCATACTCATACTCATACTCACACTCATACTCATACTCATGCTCATACTCATACGCATGCTCATGCTCATGCTCATACTCATGCTCATACTCATACTCATACTCATACTCATACTCATACTCATTATCATACTCATACTTATACCCATACTCATACTCATACTCATACTCATACTCATACTCATACTCATAGTCATACTCATACTCATACTCATACTCATACACATACACATACTCATACTCATACTCATACTCATACTCATACTCACATTCACCTCATACTCGTACTCATACTCATGCTCATGATCATACTCATGCTCATGCTCATGCTCATACTCATACAGACACTCATACTCATACTCATACTCATACTCACATACACACTCCCATTCATACTCATACACATACGCATACTCATACTCATACTCACACTCATACTCATACGCATGCTCATACTCATACTCATACTCATACACATACTCATACACATACTCATACACATACTCATACTCATACTCATACTCATACTCACATTCACACTCAGATTCATACTCATACACATACGCATACGCATGCTCATGCTCATGCTCATGCTCATGCTCATGCTCATGCTCATACTCATACTCATACTCATACTCATACGCATGCTCATGCTCATGCTCATGCTCATGCTCATGCTCATGCTCATACTCATACGCATGCTCATGCTCATGCTCATGCTCATACTCATACTCATAATCATAATCATACTCATACTTATATCCATACTCATACTCATATTCATACTCATACACATACACATAATCATACTCATACTCACATTCACCTCATACTCGTACTCATACTCATACTCATACACATACTCATACACATACTCATACACATACTCATACTCATACTCATACTCGCATTCACACTCACATTCATACTCATACACATACGCATACTCATACTCATACTCATACTCATACTCATACTCACACTCATACTCATACTCATGCTCATACTCATACGCATGCTCATGCTCATGCTCATACTCATGCTCATACTCATACTCATACTCATACTCATACGCATACTCATACTCATACTCATACTCATACTCATACTCATACTCATACTCATACTCATACTCATACTCATACTCATACTCATACTCATACTTACACTCATACTCCTACTCATACTCATACGCATACTCATACTCATACTCATACTCATACTCATACTTATACTCATACTCATACTCATACGCATGCTCATGCTCATACACATACTCATACACATACTCATACTCATACTCATACTCATACTCGTACTCATACTCATACTCATACACATACTCATACTCATACTCATACTCATACTCATACTCATACTCATACTCATACTCATACTCATATTCATACTCATACTCATACTCATACTCATACTCATACTCATACTCATACTCATACTCATACTCATACTCATACTCATACTCATACTCATACTCATACTCATACTCATACTCATACTCATACTCATACTCATACTTATACTCGTACTCATACTCATACTCATACTCATGCTCATACTCATACTCATACTCATACTCATACTCAAACTCATACTCATACTCATACTCATACTCATACTAATACGCATACTCGTACTCGTACTCATACTCATGCTCATGCTCATGCTCATGCTCATACTCATACTCATACTCATACTCATACTCATACTCATACTCATACTCATACGCATGCTCATGCTCATACACATACTCATACAGATACGCATACTCATACTCACACTCATACTCATACATATACGCATACTCATACTCATACTCATACTCATGCTCATACTCATACTCATACTCATACTCATACTCAAACTCATACTCATACTCATACTCATACTCATACTAATACGCATACTCGTACTTGTACTCATACTCATGCTCATGCTCATGCTCATGCTCATACTCATACTCATACTCATACTCATACTCATACTCATACTCATACTCATACGCATGCTCATGCTCATACACATACTCATACACATACTCATACTCATACTCATACTCATACTCGTACTCATACTCATACTCATACTCATACGCATGCTCATACTCATACTCATACTCATACTCATACGCATGCTCATACTCATACGCATACTCATACTCATACACATACTCATACACATACTCATACACATACTCATACACATACTCATACACATACTCATACTCATACTCATACTCATACTCACATTCACACTCACATTCATACTCATACACATACGCATACTCATACTCATACTCATACTCATACTCACACTCATACTCATACTCATGCTCATACTCATACGCATGCTCATGCTCATGCTCATACTCATGCTCATACTCATACTCATACTCATACTCATTATCATACTCATACTTATACCCATACTCATACTCATACTCATACTCATACTCATACTCATACTCATAGTCATACTCATACTCATACTCATACTCATACACATACACATACTCATACTCATACTCATACTCATACTCATACTCACATTCACCTCATACTCGTACTCATACTCATGCTCATACTCATAGTCACACTCACACTCACACTCATACTCATACTCATACTCATACTCATACATATACGCATATTCATAGTCACACTCATAATCATACTCATAATCATACTCATACTCATACTCATACTCCTACTCATACTCATACTCATACTCATACTCATACTCATGCTCATACTCATACTCATACTCACACTCACACTCATACTCATACTCTCATTCACACTCACACTCATACTCACACATATACGCATACTCATACTCACACTCATACTCATACTCATACTCATACTCATACTCATACTCATGCTCATACTCATACTCATACTCATACTCATACTCATACGCATGCTCATGCTCATGCTCATGCTCATGCTCATGCTCATGCTCATACTCATACGCATGCTCATGCTCATGCTCATGCTCATACTCATACTCATAATCATAATCATACTCATACTTATATCCATACTCATACTCATATTCATACTCATACACATACACATACTCATACTCATACTCACATTCACCTCATACTCGTACTCATACTCATACTCATACACATACTCATACACATACTCATACACATACTCATACTCATACTCATACTCGCATTCACACTCACATTCATACTCATACACATACGCATACTCATACTCATACTCATACTCATACTCATACTCACACTCATACTCATACTCATGCTCATACTCATACGCATGCTCATGCTCATGCTCATACTCATGCTCATACTCATACTCATACTCATACTCATACGCATACTCATACTCATACTCATACTCATACTCATACTCATACTCATACTCATAGTCATACTCATACTCATACTCATACTCATAATCATACTCATACTCATACTCATACTCCTACTCATACTCATACTCATACTCATACTCATACTCATACTCATACTCATACTCATACTCATACTCATGCTCATACTCATACTCATACTCACACTCACACTCATACTCATAATCTCATTCACACTCACACTCATACTCACACATATACGCATACTCATACTCACACTCATACTCATACTCATACTCATACTCATACTCATACGCATACTCATACTCATACTCATGCTTATACTCATACTCATACTCATACTCACACTCACACTCATACTCATACTCTCATTCACACTCACACTCATACTCATACAGATACGCATACTCATACTCACACTCATACTCATACATATACGCATACTCATACTCACACTCATAATCATACTCATAATCATACTCATACTCAGACTCATACTCATACTCATACTCATACACATACGCATGCTCATGCTCATGCTCATGCTCATGCTCATGCTCATACTCATACTGACACTCGCACTCATACTCATACTCATACTCATACTCATACTCGTACTCATACTCATACTCATACTCATACTCATACTCATACTCATACTCATACTCATACTCATACTCATACTCATACTTACACTCATACTCCTACTCATACTCATACGCATACTCATACTCATACTCATACTCATACTCATACTCATACTCATACTCATACTCATACTCATACTCATACTCACACTCACACTCATACTCATACTCTCATTCACACTCACACTCATACTCATACAGATACGCATACTCATACTCACACTCATACTCATACATATACGCATACTCATACTCACACTCATAATCATACTCATAATCATACTCATACTCATACTCATACTCATACTCATACACATACGCATGCTCATGCTCATGCTCATGCTCATGCTCATGCTCATACTCATACTGACACTCGCACTCATACTCATACTCATACTCATACTCATACTCGTACTCATACTCATACTCATACTCATACTCATACTCATACTCATACTCATACTCATACTCATACTCATACTCATACTCATACTCATACTCATACTCATACTCATACTCATACTCATACTCATACTCATACTCATACTCATACTCATACTCATACTCATACTTATACTCATACTCATACTCATACTCATACTCATGCTCATACTCATACTCATACTCATACTCATACTCATACTCATACTCATACTCATACTCATACTCATACTCATACTCATACTAATACGCATACTCGTACTCGTACTCATACTCATGCTCATGCTCATGCTCATGCTCATACTCATACTCATACTCATACTCATACTCATACTCATACTCATACGCATGCTCATGCTCATACACATACTCATACACATACTCATACTCATACTCATACTCGTACTCATACTCATACTCATACTCATACTCATACTCATACTCATACTCATACTCATACTCATACTCATACTCATACTCATACTCATACTTACACTCATACTCCTACTCATACTCATACGCATACTCATACTCATACTCATACTCATACTCATACTCATACTCATACTCATACTCATACTCATACTCATACTCATACGCATGCTCATGCTCATGCTCATGCTCATGCTCATGCTCATACTCATACTCATACTCGAACTCATACTCATACTCATACTCATACTCATACTCATACTCATACTCATACTCATACTTACACTCATACTCCTACTCATTCTCATACGCATACTCATACTCATACTCATACTCATACTCATACTCATACTCATACTCATACTCATACTCATGCTCATACTCATACTCATACGCATGCTCATGCTCATACACATACTCATACACATACTCATACTCATACTCATACTCGTACTCATACTCATACTCATACTCATACTCATACTCATACTCATACTCATACTCATACTCATACTTACACTCATACTCCTACTCATACTCATACGCATACTCATACTCATACTCATACTCATACTCATACTCATACTCATACTCATACTCATACACATACTAATACTCATACTCATACTCATACTCATACTCATACTCATACTCATACTCATACTTATACTCATACTCATACTCATGCTCATGCTCATACTCATACACATACTCATACTCATACTCATACTCGTACTCATACTCATACTCATACTCATACTCATACTCATACTCATACTCATACTCATACTCATACTCATACTTACACTCATACTCCTACTCATACACATACTCATACACATACTCATACTCATACTCATACTCGTACTCATACTCATACTCATACTCATACTCATACTCATACTCATACTCATACTCATACTCATACTTACACTCATACTCCTACTCATACTCATACGCATACTCATACTCATACTCATACTCATACTCATACTCATACTCATACTCATACTCATACTCATACTCATACTCATACGCATGCTCATGCTCATGCTCATGCTCATGCTCATGCTCATACTCATACTCATACTCGAACTCATACTCATACTCATACTCATACTCATACTCATACTCATACTCATACTCATACTTACACTCATACTCCTACTCATACTCATACGCATACTCATACTCATACTCATACTCATACTCATACTCATACTCATACTCATGCTCATACTCATACTCATACGCATGCTCATGCTCATACACATACTCATACACATACTCATACTCATACTCATACTCGTACTCATACTCATACTCATACTCATACTCATACTCATACTCATACTCATACTCATACTCATACTTACACTCATACTCCTACTCATACTCATACGCATACTCATACTCATACTCATACTCATACTCATACTCATACTCATACTCATACTCATACACATACTAATACTCATACTCATACTCATACTCATACTCATACTCATACTCATACTCATACTTATACTCATACTCATACTCATGCTCATGCTCATACTCATACTCATACTCATACTCATACTCATACTCATACTCATACTCATACTCATACACATACTAATACGCATACTCGTACTCATACTCATACTCATACTCATACACATATTCATACTCATACTCATACTCAAACTCATACTCATAATCATACTCATACTCATACTCATACTCATACACATACGCATGCTCATGCTCATGCTCATGCTCATGCTCATGCTCGTACTCATACTGACACTCGCACTCATACTCATACTCATACTCATACTCATACTCATACTCATACTCATACTCATACTCATACTCATACTCATACTCATACTCATACTCATACTCATACTCATACTCATACTCATACTCATACTCATACTCATACTCATACTCATACTCATACTCATACTCATACTCATACTCATACTCATACTCATACTTATACTCATACTCATACTCATACTCATACTCATGCTCATACTCATACTCATACTCATACTCATACTCAAACTCATACTCATACTCATACTCATACTCATACTAATACGCATACTCGTACTCGTACTCATACTCATGCTCATGCTCATGCTCATGCTCATACTCATACTCATACTCATACTCATACTCATACTCATACTCATACTCATACGCATGCTCATGCTCATACACATACTCATACACATACTCATACTCATACTCATACTCATACTCATACTCACACTCACACTCATACTCATACTCTCATTCACACTCACACTCATACTCATACAGATACGCATACTCATACTCACACTCATACTCATACATATACGCATACTCATACTCACACTCATAATCATACTCATAATCATACTCATACTCATACTCATACTCATACTCATACACATACGCATGCTCATGCTCATGCTCATGCTCATGCTCATACTCATACTGACACTCGCACTCATACTCATACTCATACTCATACTCATACTCGTACTCATACTCATACTCATACTCATACTCATACTCATACTCATACTCATACTCATACTTACACTCATACTCCTACTCATACTCATACGCATACTCATACTCATACTCATACTCATACTCATACTCATACTCATACTCATACTCATACTCATACTCATACTCATACTCACACTCACACTCATACTCATACTCTCATTCACACTCACACTCATACTCATACAGATACGCATACTCATACTCACACTCATACTCATACATATACGCATACTCATACTCACACTCACACTCATACTCACACATATACGCATACTCATACTCACACTCATACTCATACTCATACTCATACTCATACGCATACTCATACTCATACTCATGCTTATACTCATACTCATACTCATACTCACACTCACACTCATACTCATACTCTCATTCACACTCACACTCATACTCATACAGATACGCATACTCATACTCACACTCATACTCATACATATACGCATACTCATACTCACACTCATAATCATACTCATAATCATACTCATACTCAGACTCATACTCATACTCATACTCATACACATACGCATGCTCATGCTCATGCTCATGCTCATGCTCATGCTCATACTCATACTGACACTCGCACTCATACTCATACTCATACTCATACTCATACTCGTACTCATACTCATACTCATACTCATACTCATACTCATACTCATACTCATACTCATACTCATACTTACACTCATACTCCTACTCATACTCATACGCATACTCATACTCATACTCATACTCATACTCATACTCATACTCATACTCATACTCATACTCATACTCATACTCCTACTCATACTCATACTCATACTCATACTCATACTCATACTCATACTCATACTCATACTCATGCTCATACTCATACTCATACTCACACTCACACTCATACTCATAATCTCATTCACACTCACACTCATACTCACACATATACGCATACTCATACTCACACTCATACTCATACTCATACTCATACTCATACGCATACTCATACTCATACTCATGCTTATACTCATACTCATACTCATACTCACACTCACACTCATACTCATACTCTCATTCACACTCACACTCATACTCATACAGATACGCATACTCATACTCACACTCATACTCATACATATACGCATACTCATACTCACACTCATAATCATACTCATAATCATACTCATACTCAGACTCATACTCATACTCATACTCATACACATACGCATGCTCATGCTCATGCTCATGCTCATGCTCATGCTCATACTCATACTGACACTCGCACTCATACTCATACTCATACTCATACTCATACTCGTACTCATACTCATACTCATACTCATACTCATACTCATACTCATACTCATACTCATACTCATACTCATACTTACACTCATACTCCTACTCATACTCATACGCATACTCATACTCATACTCATACTCATACTCATACTCATACTCATACTCATACTCATACTCATACTCATACTCACACTCACACTCATACTCATACTCTCATTCACACTCACACTCATACTCATACAGATACGCATACTCATACTCACACTCATACTCATACATATACGCATACTCATACTCACACTCATAATCATACTCATAATCATACTCATACTCATACTCATACTCATACTCATACACATACGCATGCTCATGCTCATGCTCATGCTCATGCTCATGCTCATACTCATACTGACACTCGCACTCATACTCATACTCATACTCATACTCGTACTCATACTCATACTCATACTCATACTCATACTCATACTCATACTCATACTCATACTCATACTCATACTCATACTCATACTCATACTCATACTCATACTCATACTCATACTCATACTCATACTCATACTCATACTCATACTCATACTCATACTCATACTTATACTCATACTCATACTCATACTCATACTCATGCTCATACTCATACTCATACTCATACTCATACTCATACTCATACTCATACTCATACTCATACTCATACTCATACTAATACGCATACTCGTACTCGTACTCATACTCATGCTCATGCTCATGCTCATGCTCATACTCATACTCATACTCATACTCATACTCATACTCATACTCATACGCATGCTCATGCTCATACACATACTCATACACATACTCATACTCATACTCATACTCGTACTCATACTCATACTCATACTCATACTCATACTCATACTCATACTCATACTCATACTCATACTTATACTCATACTCATACTCATACTCATGCTCATGCTCATACTCATACTCATACTCATACTCATACTCATACTCATACTCATACTCATACTCATACTCATACTCATCCTCATACACATACTAATACGCATACTCGTACTCATACTCATACTCATACACATATTCATACTCATACTCATACTCATACTCATACTCATACTAATACGCATACTCGTACTCGTACTCATACTCATGCTCATGCTCATGCTCATGCTCATACTCATACTCATACTCATACTCATACTCATACTCATACTCATACTCATACGCATGCTCATGCTCATACACATACTCATACACATACTCATACTCATACTCATACTCATACTCATACTCACACTCACACTCATACTCATACTCTCATTCACACTCACACTCATACTCATACAGATACGCATACTCATACTCACACTCATACTCATACATATACGCATACTCATACTCACACTCATAATCATACTCATAATCATACTCATACTCATACTCATACTCATACTCATACACATACGCATGCTCATGCTCATGCTCATGCTCATGCTCATACTCATACTGACACTCGCACTCATACTCATACTCATACTCATACTCATACTCGTACTCATACTCATACTCATACTCATACTCATACTCATACTCATACTCATACTCATACTTACACTCATACTCCTACTCATACTCATACGCATACTCATACTCATACTCATACTCATACTCATACTCATACTCATACTCATACTCATACTCATACTCATACTCACACTCACACTCATACTCATACTCTCATTCACACTCACACTCATACTCATACAGATACGCATACTCATACTCACACTCATACTCATACATATACGCATACTCATACTCACACTCACACTCATACTCACACATATACGCATACTCATACTCACACTCATACTCATACTCATACTCATACTCATACGCATACTCATACTCATACTCATGCTTATACTCATACTCATACTCATACTCACACTCACACTCATACTCATACTCTCATTCACACTCACACTCATACTCATACAGATACGCATACTCATACTCACACTCATACTCATACATATACGCATACTCATACTCACACTCATAATCATACTCATAATCATACTCATACTCAGACTCATACTCATACTCATACTCATACACATACGCATGCTCATGCTCATGCTCATGCTCATGCTCATGCTCATACTCATACTGACACTCGCACTCATACTCATACTCATACTCATACTCATACTCGTACTCATACTCATACTCATACTCATACTCATACTCATACTCATACTCATACTCATACTCATACTTACACTCATACTCCTACTCATACTCATACGCATACTCATACTCATACTCATACTCATACTCATACTCATACTCATACTCATACTCATACTCATACTCATACTCCTACTCATACTCATACTCATACTCATACTCATACTCATACTCATACTCATACTCATACTCATGCTCATACTCATACTCATACTCACACTCACACTCATACTCATAATCTCATTCACACTCACACTCATACTCACACATATACGCATACTCATACTCACACTCATACTCATACTCATACTCATACTCATACGCATACTCATACTCATACTCATGCTTATACTCATACTCATACTCATACTCACACTCACACTCATACTCATACTCTCATTCACACTCACACTCATACTCATACAGATACGCATACTCATACTCACACTCATACTCATACATATACGCATACTCATACTCACACTCATAATCATACTCATAATCATACTCATACTCAGACTCATACTCATACTCATACTCATACACATACGCATGCTCATGCTCATGCTCATGCTCATGCTCATGCTCATACTCATACTGACACTCGCACTCATACTCATACTCATACTCATACTCATACTCGTACTCATACTCATACTCATACTCATACTCATACTCATACTCATACTCATACTCATACTCATACTCATACTTACACTCATACTCCTACTCATACTCATACGCATACTCATACTCATACTCATACTCATACTCATACTCATACTCATACTCATACTCATACTCATACTCATACTCACACTCACACTCATACTCATACTCTCATTCACACTCACACTCATACTCATACAGATACGCATACTCATACTCACACTCATACTCATACATATACGCATACTCATACTCACACTCATAATCATACTCATAATCATACTCATACTCATACTCATACTCATACTCATACACATACGCATGCTCATGCTCATGCTCATGCTCATGCTCATGCTCATACTCATACTGACACTCGCACTCATACTCATACTCATACTCATACTCGTACTCATACTCATACTCATACTCATACTCATACTCATACTCATACTCATACTCATACTCATACTCATACTCATACTCATACTCATACTCATACTCATACTCATACTCATACTCATACTCATACTCATACTCATACTCATACTCATACTCATACTTATACTCATACTCATACTCATACTCATACTCATGCTCATACTCATACTCATACTCATACTCATACTCATACTCATACTCATACTCATACTCATACTCATACTCATACTAATACGCATACTCGTACTCGTACTCATACTCATGCTCATGCTCATGCTCATGCTCATACTCATACTCATACTCATACTCATACTCATACTCATACTCATACGCATGCTCATGCTCATACACATACTCATACACATACTCATACTCATACTCATACTCGTACTCATACTCATACTCATACTCATACTCATACTCATACTCATACTCATACTCATACTCATACTCATACTCATACTCATACTCATACTCATACTCATGCTCATGCTCATACTCATACTCATACTCATACTCATACTCATACTCATACTCATACTCATACTCATACTCATACTCATCCTCATACACATACTAATACGCATACTCGTACTCATACTCATACTCATACACATATTCATACTCATACTCATACTCATACTCATACTCATACTCATAATCATACTCATACTCATACTCATACTCATACTCATACTCATACACATACGCATGCTCATGCTCATGCTCATGCTCATGCTCATGCTCATGCTCATGCTCATGCTCATGCTCATACTCATACTGACACTCGCACTCATACTCATACTCATACTCATACTCATACTCACACTCATACTCATACTCATACTCATACTCATACTCATACACATACTCATACTCATACTCATACTCATACTCATACTCATACTCCCATTCACACTCACACTCATACTCATACAGATACGCATACTCATACTCACACTCATACTCATACATATACGCATACTCATACTCACACTCATAATCATACTCATACTCATACTCATACGCATACTCATACTCATACTCATACTCATACTCATAATCATACTCATACTCATAGTCATACTCATACTCATACTCATACTCATAATCATACTCATACTCATACTCATACTCCTACTCATACTCATACTCATACTCATACTCATACTCATACTCATGCTCATACTCATACTCATACTCACACTCACACTCATACTCATAATCTCATTCACACTCACACTCATACTCACACATATACGCATACTCATACTCACACTCATACTCATACTCATACTCATACTCATACGCATACTCATACTCATACTCATGCTTATACTCATACTCATACTCATACTCACACTCACACTCATACTCATACTCTCATTCACACTCACACTCATACTCATACAGATACGCATACTCATACTCACACTCATACTCATACATATACGCATACTCATACTCACACTCATAATCATACTCATAATCATACTCATACTCAGACTCATACTCATACTCATACTCATACACATACGCATGCTCATGCTCATGCTCATGCTCATGCTCATGCTCATACTCATACTGACACTCGCACTCATACTCATACTCATACTCATACTCATACTCGTACTCATACTCATACTCATACTCATACTCATACTTACACTCATACTCCTACTCATACTCATACGCATACTCATACTCATACTCATACTCATACTCATACTCATACTCATACTCATACTCATACTCATACTCATACTCATACTCACACTCACACTCATACTCATACTCTCATTCACACTCACACTCATACTCATACAGATACGCATACTCATACTCACACTCATACTCATACATATACGCATACTCATACTCACACTCATAATCATACTCATAATCATACTCATACTCATACTCATACTCATACACATACGCATGCTCATGCTCATGCTCATGCTCATGCTCATGCTCATACTCATACTGACACTCGCACTCATACTCATACTCATACTCATACTCATACTCGTACTCATACTCATACTCATACTCATACTCATACTCATACTCATACTCATACTCATACTCATACTCATACTCATACTCATACTCATACTCATACTCATACTCATACTCATACTCATACTCATACTCATACTCATACTCATACTCATACTTATACTCATACTCATACTCATACTCATACTCATGCTCATACTCATACTCATACTCATACTCATACTCATACTCATACTCATACTCATACTCATACTCATACTAATACGCATACTCGTACTCGTACTCATACTCATGCTCATGCTCATGCTCATGCTCATACTCATACTCATACTCATACTCATACACATACTCATACTCATACGCATGCTCATGCTCATACACATACTCATACACATACTCATACTCATACTCATACTCGTACTCATACTCATACTCATACTCATACTCATACTCATACTCATACTCATACTCATACTCATACTCATACTCATACTCATACTTATACTCATACTCATACTCATACTCATGCTCATGCTCATACTCATACTCATACTCATACTCATACTCATACTCATACTCATACTCATACTCATACTCATACTCATCCTCATACACATACTAATACGCATACTCGTACTCATACTCATACTCATACACATATTCATACTCATACTCATACTCATACTCATACTCATAATCATACTCATACTCATACTCATACTCATACTCATACACATACGCATGCTCATGCTCATGCTCATGCTCATGCTCATGCTCATGCTCATGCTCATACTCATACTGACACTCGCACTCATACTCATACTCATACTCATACTCATACTCATACTCATACTCACACTCATACTCATACTCATACTCATACTCATACTCATACTCATACTCATACTCATACTCATACTCATACTCATACTCCCATTCACACTCACACTCATACTCATACAGATACGCATACTCATACTCACACTCATACTCATACATATACGCATACTCATACTCACACTCATAATCATACTCATAATCATACTCATACTCATACTCATACTCATACTCATACTCATACTCATACGCATGCTCATGCTCATACACATACTCATACACATACTCATACTCATACTCATACTCGTACTCATACTCATACTCATACGCATGCTCATGCTCATACACATACTCATACACATACTCATACTCATACTCATACTCGTACTCATACTCATACTCATACTCATACTCATACTCATACTCATACTTACACTCATACTCCTACTCTTACTCATACACATACGCATGCTTATACTCATACTCATACTCATACTCACACTCACACTCATACTCATACTCTCATTCACACTCACACTCATACTCATACAGTTACGCATACTCATACTCACACTCATACTCATACATATACGCATACTCATACTCACACTCATAATCATACTCATAATCATACTCATACTCATACTCATACTCATACTCATACTCATACTCATACGCATGCTCATGCTCATACACATACTCATACACATACTCATACTCATACTCATACTCGTACTCATACTCATACTCATACTCATACTCATACTCATACTCATACTCATACTCATACTCATACTTACACTCATACTCATACATATACGCATACTCATACTCACACTCATAATCATACTCATAATCATACTCATACTCATACTCATACTCATACTCATACACATACGCATGCTCATGCTCATGCTCATGCTCATGCTCATAATCATACTCATACTCATACTCATACTCATACTCATACTCATACACATACGCATGCTCATGCTCATGCTCATGCTCATGCTCATACTCATACTGACACTCGCACTCATACTCATACTCATACTCATACTCATACTCGTACTCATACTCATACTCATACTCATACTCATACTCATACTCATACTCATACTCATACTCATACTCATACTCATACTCATACTCATACTCATACTCATACGCATGCTCATGCTCATGCTCATGCTCATGCTCATGCTCATGCTCATACTCATACGCATGCTCATGCTCATCCTCATGCTCATACTCATACTCATAATCATAATCATACTCATACTTATATCCATACTCATACTCATATTCATACTCATACACATACACATACTCATACTCATACTCACATTCACCTCATACTCGTACTCATACTCATACTCATACACATACTCATACACATACTCATACACATACTCATACTCATACTCATACTCGCATTCACACTCACATTCATACTCATACACATACGCATACTCATACTCATACTCATACTCATACTCACACTCATACTCATACTCATGCTCATACTCATACGCATGCTCATGCTCATGCTCATACTCATGCTCATACTCATACTCATACTCATACTCATACGCATACTCATACTCATACGCATACTCATACTCATACTCATACTCATACTCATACTCATACTCATACTCATAGTCATACTCATACTCATACTCATACTCATAATCATACTCATACTCATACTCATACTCCAACTCATACTCATACTCATACTCATACTCATACTCATACTCATACTCATGCTCATACTCATACTCATACTCACACTCACACTCACATTCATACTCATACACATACGCATACTCATACTCATACTCATACTCATACTCATACTCACACTCATACTCATACTCATGCTCATACTCATACGCATGCTCATGCTCATGCTCATACTCATGCTCATACTCATACTCATACTCATACTCATACGCATACTCATACTCATACTCATACTCATACTCATACTCATACTCATACTCATAGTCATACTCATACTCATACTCATACTCATAATCATACTCATACTCATACTCATACTCCTACTCATACTCATACTCATACTCATACTCATACTCATACTCATACTCATGCTCATACTCATACTCATACTCACACTCACACTCATACTCATAATCTCATTCACACTCACACTCATACTCACACATATACGCATACTCATACTCACACTCATACTCATACTCATACTCATACTCATACTCATACGCATACTCATACTCATACTCATGCTTATACTCATACTCATACTCATACTCACACTCACACTCATACTCATACTCTCATTCACACTCACACTCATACTCATACAGATACGCATACTCATACTCACACTCATACTCATACATATACGCATACTCATACTCACACTCATAATCATACTCATAATCATACTCATACTCATACTCATACTCATACTCATACTCATACTCATACTCATACTCATACTCATACTCATACTCATACTCATACTCATGCTCATACTCATACTCATACGCATGCTCATGCTCATACACATACTCATACACATACTCATACTCATACTCATACTCGTACTCATACTCATACTCATACTCATACTCATACTCATACTCATACTCATACTCATACTCATACTCATACTTACACTCATACTCCTACTCATACACATACTCATACACATACTCATACTCATACTCATACTCGTACTCATACTCATACTCATACTCATACTCATACTCATACTCATACTCATACTCATACTCATACTCATACTTACACTCATACTCCTACTCATACTCATACGCATACTCATACTCATACTCATACTCATACTCATACTCATACTCATACTCATACTCATACTCATACTCATACTCATACGCATGCTCATGCTCATGCTCATGCTCATGCTCATGCTCATACTCATACTCATACTCGAACTCATACTCATACTCATACTCATACTCATACTCATACTCATACTCATACTCATACTTACACTCATACTCCTACTCATACTCATACGCATACTCATACTCATACTCATACTCATACTCATACTCATACTCATACTCATACTCATACTCATACTCATGCTCATACTCATACTCATACGCATGCTCATGCTCATACACATACTCATACACATACTCATACTCATACTCATACTCGTACTCATACTCATACTCATACTCATACTCATACTCATACTCATACTCATACTCATACTCATACTTACACTCATACTCCTACTCATACTCATACGCATACTCATACTCATACTCATACTCATACTCATACTCATACTCATACTCATACTCATACACATACTAATACTCATACTCATACTCATACTCATACTCATACTCATACTCATACTCATACTTATACTCATACTCATACTCATGCTCATGCTCATACTCATACACATACTCATACTCATACTCATACTCGTACTCATACTCATACTCATACTCATACTCATACTCATACTCATACTCATACTCATACTCATACTCATACTTACACTCATACTCCTACTCATACACATACTCATACACATACTCATACTCATACTCATACTCGTACTCATACTCATACTCATACTCATACTCATACTCATACTCATACTCATACTCATACTCATACTCATACTTACACTCATACTCCTACTCATACTCATACGCATACTCATACTCATACTCATACTCATACTCATACTCATACTCATACTCATACTCATACTCATACTCATACTCATACGCATGCTCATGCTCATGCTCATGCTCATGCTCATGCTCATACTCATACTCATACTCGAACTCATACTCATACTCATACTCATACTCATACTCATACTCATACTCATACTCATACTTACACTCATACTCCTACTCATACTCATACGCATACTCATACTCATACTCATACTCATACTCATACTCATACTCATACTCATGCTCATACTCATACTCATACGCATGCTCATGCTCATACACATACTCATACACATACTCATACTCATACTCATACTCGTACTCATACTCATACTCATACTCATACTCATACTCATACTCATACTCATACTCATACTCATACTTACACTCATACTCCTACTCATACTCATACGCATACTCATACTCATACTCATACTCATACTCATACTCATACTCATACTCATACACATACTAATACTCGTACTCATACTCATACTCATACTCATACTCATACTCATACTCATACTCATACTTATACTCATACTCATACTCATGCTCATGCTCATACTCATACTCATACTCATACTCATACTCATACTCATACTCATACTCATACTCATACACATACTAATACGCATACTCGTACTCATACTCATACTCATACACATATTCATACTCATACTCATACTCAAACTCATACTCATAATCATACTCATACTCATACTCATACTCATACACATACGCATGCTCATGCTCATGCTCATGCTCATGCTCGTACTCATACTGACACTCGCACTCATACTCATACTCATACTCATACTCATACTCATACTCATACTCATACTCATACTCATACTCATACTCATACTCATACTCATACTCATACTCATACTCATACTCATACTCATACTCATACTCATACTCATACTCATACTCATACTCATACTCATACTCATACTCATACTCATACTCATACTCATACTCATACTTATACTCATACTCATACTCATACTCATACTCATACTCATGCTCATACTCATACTCATACTCATACTCATACTCAAACTCATACTCATACTCATACTCATACTCATACTCATACTAATACGCATACTCGTACTCGTACTCATACTCATGCTCATGCTCATGCTCATGCTCATACTCATACTCATACTCATACTCATACTCATACTCATACTCATACTCATACGCATGCTCATGCTCATACACATACTCATACACATACTCATACTCATACTCATACTCATACTCATACTCACACTCACACTCATACTCATACTCTCATTCACACTCACACTCATACTCATACAGATACGCATACTCATACTCACACTCATACTCATACATATACGCATACTCATACTCACACTCATAATCATACTCATAATCATACTCATACTCATACTCATACTCATACTCATACACATACGCATGCTCATGCTCATGCTCATGCTCATGCTCATACTCATACTGACACTCGCACTCATACTCATACTCATACTCATACTCATACTCGTACTCATACTCATACTCATACTCATACTCATACTCATACTCATACTCATACTCATACTCATACTCATACTTACACTCATACTCCTACTCATACTCATACGCATACTCATACTCATACTCATACTCATACTCATACTCATACTCATACTCATACTCATACTCATACTCATACTCATACTCACACTCACACTCATACTCATACTCTCATTCACACTCACACTCATACTCATACAGATACGCATACTCATACTCACACTCATACTCATACATATACGCATACTCATACTCACACTCACACTCATACTCACACATATACGCATACTCATACTCACACTCATACTCATACTCATACTCATACTCATACGCATACTCATACTCATACTCATGCTTATACTCATACTCATACTCATACTCACACTCACACTCATACTCATACTCTCATTCACACTCACACTCATACTCATACAGATACGCATACTCATACTCACACTCATACTCATACATATACGCATACTCATACTCACACTCATAATCATACTCATAATCATACTCATACTCAGACTCATACTCATACTCATACTCATACACATACGCATGCTCATGCTCATGCTCATGCTCATGCTCATGCTCATACTCATACTGACACTCGCACTCATACTCATACTCATACTCATACTCATACTCGTACTCATACTCATACTCATACTCATACTCATACTCATACTCATACTCATACTCATACTCATACTTACACTCATACTCCTACTCATACTCATACGCATACTCATACTCATACTCATACTCATACTCATACTCATACTCATACTCATACTCATACTCATACTCATACTCATACTCACACTCACACTCATACTCATACTCTCATTCACACTCACACTCATACTCATACAGATACGCATACTCATACTCACACTCATACTCATACATATACGCATACTCATACTCACACTCATAATCATACTCATAATCATACTCATACTCATACTCATACACATACGCATGCTCATGCTCATGCTCATGCTCATGCTCATGCTCATACTCATACTGACACTCGCACTCATACTCATACTCATACTCATACTCATACTCGTACTCATACTCATACTCATACTCATACTCATACTCATACTCATACTCATACTCATACTCATACTCATACTCATACTCATACTCATACTCATACTCATACTCATACTCATACTCATACTCATACTCATACTCATACTCATACTCATACTCATACTCATACTTATACTCATACTCATACTCATACTCATACTCATGCTCATACTCATACTCATACTCATACTCATACTCATACTCATACTCATACTCATACTCATACTCATACTCATACTAATACGCATACTCGTACTCGTACTCATACTCATGCTCATGCTCATGCTCATGCTCATACTCATACTCATACTCATACTCATACACATACTCATACTCATACGCATGCTCATGCTCATACACATACTCATACACATACTCATACTCATACTCATACTCGTACTCATACTCATACTCATACTCATACTCATACTCATACTCATACTCATACTCATACTCATACTCATACTCATACTCATACTCATACTCATACTTATACTCATACTCATACTCATACTCATGCTCATGCTCATACTCATACTCATACTCATACTCATACTCATACTCATACTCATACTCATACTCATACTCATACTCATCCTCATACACATACTAATACGCATACTCGTACTCATACTCATACTCATACACATATTCATACTCATACTCATACTCATACTCATACTCATAATCATACTCATACTCATACTCATACTCATACTCATACACATACGCATGCTCATGCTCATGCTCATGCTCATGCTCATGCTCATGCTCATGCTCATGCTCATACTCATACTGACACTCGCACTCATACTCATACTCATACTCATACTCATACTCATACTCATACTTACACTCATACTCCTACTCATACTCATACGCATACTCATACTCATACTCATACTCATACTCATACTCATACTCATACTCATACTCATACTCATACTCATACTCATACGCATGCTCATGCTCATGCTCATGCTCATGCTCATGCTCATACTCATACTCATACTCGAACTCATACTCATACTCATACTCATACTCATACTCATACTCATACTCATACTCATACTTACACTCATACTCCTACTCATACTCATACGCATACTCATACTCATACTCATACTCATACTCATACTCATACTCATGCTCATACTCATACTCATACGCATGCTCATGCTCATACACATACTCATACACATACTCATACTCATACTCATACTCATACTCATACTCATACTCATACTCATACTCATACGCATGCTCATGCTCATGCTCATGCTCATGCTCATACTCATACTCATACTCGAACTCATACTCATACTCATACTCATACTCATACTCATACTCATACTCATACTCATACTTACACTCATACTCCTACTCATACTCATACGCATACTCATACTCATACTCGTACTCATACTCATACTCATACTCATACTCATACTCATACTCATACTCATACTCATACTCATACTTACACTCATACTCCTACTCATACTCATACGCATACTCATACTCATACTCATACTCATACTCATACTCATACTCATACTCATACACATACTAATACTCATACTCATACTCATACTCATACTCATACTCATACTCATACTCATACTTATACTCATACTCATACTCATGCTCATGCTCATACTCATACTCATACTCATACTCATACTCATACTCATACTCATACTCATACTCATACACATACTAATACGCATACTCGTACTCATACTCATACTCATACACATATTCATACTCATACTCATACTCAAACTCATACTCATAATCATACTCATACTCATACTCATACTCATACACATACGCATGCTCATGCTCATGCTCATGCTCATGCTCGTACTCATACTGACACTCGCACTCATACTCATACTCATACTCATACTCATACTCATACTCATACTCATACTCATACTCATACTCATACTCATACTCATACTCATACTCATACTCATACTCATACTCATACTCATACTCATACTCATACTCATACTCATACTCATACTCATACTCATACTCATACTCATACTCATACTCATACTCATACTTATACTCATACTCATACTCATACTCATACTCATGCTCATACTCATACTCATACTCATACTCATACTCAAACTCATACTCATACTCATACTCATACTCATACTCATACTAATACGCATACTCGTACTCGTACTCATACTCATGCTCATGCTCATGCTCATGCTCATACTCATACTCATACTCATACTCATACTCATACTCATACTCATACTCATACTCATACGCATGCTCATGCTCATACACATACTCATACACATACTCATACTCATACTCATACTCATACTCATACTCACACTCACACTCATACTCATACTCTCATTCACACTCACACTCATACTCATACACATACTAATACTCATACTCATACTCATACTCATACTCATACTCATACTCATACTCATACTTATACTCATACTCATACTCATGCTCATGCTCATACTCATACTCATACGCATACTCATACTCATACTCATACTCATACTCATACTCATACTCATACTCATACTCATACTCATACTCATACTCATACTCACACTCACACTCATACTCATACTCTCATTCACACTCACACTCATACTCATACAGATACGCATACTCATACTCACACTCATACTCATACATATACGCATACTCATACTCACACTCACACTCATACTCACACATATACGCATACTCATACTCACACTCATACTCATACTCATACTCATACTCATACGCATACTCATACTCATACTCATGCTTATACTCATACTCATACTCATACTCACACTCACACTCATACTCATACTCTCATTCACACTCACACTCATACTCATACAGATACGCATACTCATACTCACACTCATACTCATACATATACGCATACTCATACTCACACTCATAATCATACTCATAATCATACTCATACTCAGACTCATACTCATACTCATACTCATACACATACGCATGCTCATGCTCATGCTCATGCTCATGCTCATGCTCATACTCATACTGACACTCGCACTCATACTCATACTCATACTCATACTCATACTCGTACTCATACTCATACTCATACTCATACTCATACTCATACTCATACTCATACTCATACTCATACTTACACTCATACTCCTACTCATACTCATACGCATACTCATACTCATACTCATACTCATACTCATACTCATACTCATACTCATACTCATACTCATACTCATACTCATACTCACACTCACACTCATACTCATACTCTCATTCACACTCACACTCATACTCATACAGATACGCATACTCATACTCACACTCATACTCATACATATACGCATACTCATACTCACACTCATAATCATACTCATAATCATACTCATACTCATACTCATACACATACGCATGCTCATGCTCATGCTCATGCTCATGCTCATGCTCATACTCATACTGACACTCGCACTCATACTCATACTCATACTCATACTCATACTCGTACTCATACTCATACTCATACTCATACTCATACTCATACTCATACTCATACTCATACTCATACTCATACTCATACTCATACTCATACTCATACTCATACTCATACTCATACTCATACTCATACTCATACTCATACTCATACTCATACTCATACTTATACTCATACTCATACTCATACTCATACTCATGCTCATACTCATACTCATACTCATACTCATACTCATACTCATACTCATACTCATACTCATACTCATACTCATACTCATACTAATACGCATACTCGTACTCGTACTCATACTCATGCTCATGCTCATGCTCACGCTCATACTCATACTCATACTCATACTCATACACATACTCATACTCATACGCATGCTCATGCTCATACACATACTCATACACATACTCATACTCATACTCATACTCGTACTCATACTCATACTCATACTCATACTCATACTCATACTCATACTCATACTCATACTCATACTCATACTCATACTCATACTCATACTCATACTTATACTCATACTCATACTCATACTCATGCTCATGCTCATACTCATACTCATACTCATACTCATACTCATACTCATACTCATACTCATACTCATACTCATACTCATCCTCATACACATACTAATACGCATACTCGTACTCATACTCATACTCATACTCATACACATATTCATACTCATACTCATACTCACACTCATACTCATACTCTCATTCACACTCACACTCATACTCATACAGATACGCATACTCATACTCACACTCATACTCATACATATACGCATACTCATACTCACACTCATAATCATACTCATAATCATACTCATACTCAGACTCATACTCATACTCATACTCATACACATACGCATGCTCATGCTCATGCTCATGCTCATGCTCATGCTCATACTCATACTGACACTCGCACTCATACTCATACTCATACTCATACTCATACTCGTACTCATACTCATACTCATACTCATACTCATACTCATACTCATACTCATACTCATACTCATACTCATACTTACACTCATACTCCTACTCATACTCATACGCATACTCATACTCATACTCATACTCATACTCATACTCATACTCATACTCATACTCATACTCATACTCATACTCACACTCACACTCATACTCATACTCTCATTCACACTCACACTCATACTCATACAGATACGCATACTCATACTCACACTCATACTCATACATATACGCATACTCATACTCACACTCATAATCATACTCATAATCATACTCATACTCATACTCATACTCATACTCATACACATACGCATGCTCATGCTCATGCTCATGCTCATGCTCATGCTCATACTCATACTGACACTCGCACTCATACTCATACTCATACTCATACTCGTACTCATACTCATACTCATACTCATACTCATACTCATACTCATACTCATACTCATACTCATACTCATACTCATACTCATACTCATACTCATACTCATACTCATACTCATACTCATACTCATACTCATACTCATACTCATACTCATACTCATACTTATACTCATACTCATACTCATACTCATACTCATGCTCATACTCATACTCATACTCATACTCATACTCATACTCATACTCATACTCATACTCATACTCATACTCATACTAATACGCATACTCGTACTCGTACTCATACTCATGCTCATGCTCATGCTCATGCTCATACTCATACTCATACTCATACTCATACTCATACTCATACTCATACGCATGCTCATGCTCATACACATACTCATACACATACTCATACTCATACTCATACTCGTACTCATACTCATACTCATACTCATACTCATACTCATACTCATACTCATACTCATACTCATACTCATACTTATACTCATACTCATACTCATACTCATGCTCATGCTCATACTCATACTCATACTCATACTCATACTCATACTCATACTCATACTCATACTCATACTCATACTCATCCTCATACACATACTAATACGCATACTCGTACTCATACTCATACTCATACACATATTCATACTCATACTCATACTCATACTCATACTCATACTCATAATCATACTCATACTCATACTCATACTCATACTCATACTCATACACATACGCATGCTCATGCTCATGCTCATGCTCATGCTCATGCTCATGCTCATGCTCATGCTCATGCTCATACTCATACTGACACTCGCACTCATACTCATACTCATACTCATACTCATACTCACACTCATACTCATACTCATACTCATACTCATACTCATACACATACTCATACTCATACTCATACTCATACTCATACTCATACTCCCATTCACACTCACACTCATACTCATACAGATACGCATACTCATACTCACACTCATACTCATACATATACGCATACTCATACTCACACTCATAATCATACTCATACTCATACTCATACGCATACTCATACTCATACTCATACTCATACTCATAATCATACTCATACTCATAGTCATACTCATACTCATACTCATACTCATAATCATACTCATACTCATACTCATACTCCTACTCATACTCATACTCATACTCATACTCATACTCATACTCATGCTCATACTCATACTCATACTCACACTCACACTCATACTCATAATCTCATTCACACTCACACTCATACTCACACATATACGCATACTCATACTCACACTCATACTCATACTCATACTCATACTCATACGCATACTCATACTCATACTCATGCTTATACTCATACTCATACTCATACTCACACTCACACTCATACTCATACTCTCATTCACACTCACACTCATACTCATACAGATACGCATACTCATACTCACACTCATACTCATACATATACGCATACTCATACTCACACTCATAATCATACTCATAATCATACTCATACTCAGACTCATACTCATACTCATACTCATACACATACGCATGCTCATGCTCATGCTCATGCTCATGCTCATGCTCATACTCATACTGACACTCGCACTCATACTCATACTCATACTCATACTCATACTCGTACTCATACTCATACTCATACTCATACTCATACTCATACTCATACTCATACTCATACTTACACTCATACTCCTACTCATACTCATACGCATACTCATACTCATACTCATACTCATACTCATACTCATACTCATACTCATACTCATACTCATACTCATACTCATACTCACACTCACACTCATACTCATACTCTCATTCACACTCACACTCATACTCATACAGATACGCATACTCATACTCACACTCATACTCATACATATACGCATACTCATACTCACACTCATAATCATACTCATAATCATACTCATACTCATACTCATACTCATACACATACGCATGCTCATGCTCATGCTCATGCTCATGCTCATGCTCATACTCATACTGACACTCGCACTCATACTCATACTCATACTCATACTCATACTCGTACTCATACTCATACTCATACTCATACTCATACTCATACTCATACTCATACTCATACTCATATTCATACTCATACTCATACTCATACTCATACTCATACTCATACTCATACTCATACTCATACTCATACTCATACTCATACTCATACTCATACTCATACTCATACTCATACTCATACTTATACTCGTACTCATACTCATACTCATACTCATGCTCATACTCATACTCATACTCATACTCATACTCAAACTCATACTCATACTCATACTCATACTCATACTAATACGCATACTCGTACTCGTACTCATACTCATGCTCATGCTCATGCTCATGCTCATACTCATACTCATACTCATACTCATACTCATACTCATACTCATACGCATGCTCATGCTCATACACATACTCATACAGATACGCATACTCATACTCACACTCATACTCATACATATACGCATACTCATACTCACACTCATAATCATACTCATAATCATACTCATACTCATACTCATACTCATACTCATACACATACGCATGCTCATGCTCATGCTCATGCTCATGCTCATGCTCATACTCATACTGACACTCGCACTCATACTCATACTCATACTCATACTCATACTCATAGTCACACTCACACTCACACTCATACTCATACTCATACTCATACTCATACATATACGCATATTCATAGTCACACTCATAATCATACTCATAATCATACTCATACTCATACTCATACTCCTACTCATACTCATACTCATACTCATACTCATACTCATGCTCATACTCATACTCATACTCACACTCACACTCATACTCATACTCTCATTCACACTCACACTCATAATCACACATATACGCATACTCATACTCACACTCATACTCATACTCATACTCATACTCATACTCATACTCATGCTCATACTCATACTCATACTCATACTCATACTCATACTCATACTCATACTCATACTCATACTCATACTCATACTCATACTCATACTCATACTCATACTCATACTCATACTCATACTCATACTCATACTCATACTCATACTCATACTTATACTCATACTCATACTCATACTCATACTCATGCTCATACTCATACTCATACTCATACTCATACTCAAACTCATACTCATACTCATACTCATACTCATACTAATACGCATACTCGTACTCGTACTCATACTCATGCTCATGCTCATGCTCATGCTCATACTCATACTCATACTCATACTCATACTCATACTCATACTCATACTCATACGCATGCTCATGCTCATACACATACTCATACACATACTCATACTCATACTCATACTCATACTCGTACTCATACTCATACTCATACTCATACGCATGCTCATACTCATACTCATACTCATACTCATACGCATGCTCATACTCATACGCATACTCATACTCATACACATACTCATACACATACTCATACACATACTCATACACATACTCATACACATACTCATACTCATACTCATACTCATACTCATACTCACATTCACACTCACATTCATACTCATACACATACGCATACTCATACTCATACTCATACTCATACTCACACTCATACTCATACTCATGCTCATACTCATACGCATGCTCATGCTCATGCTCATACTCATGCTCATACTCATACTCATACTCATACTCATACTCATACTCATTATCATACTCATACTTATACCCATACTCATACTCATACTCATACTCATACTCATACTCATACTCATAGTCATACTCATACTCATACTCATACTCATACACATACACATACTCATACTCATACTCATACTCATACTCATACTCACATTCACCTCATACTCGTACTCATACTCATGCTCATGATCATACTCATGCTCATGCTCATGCTCATACTCATACAGACACTCATACTCATACTCATACTCATACTCACATACACACTCCCATTCATACTCATACACATACGCATACTCATACTCATACTCACACTCATACTCATACGCATGCTCATACTCATACTCATACTCATACACATACTCATACACATACTCATACACATACTCATACTCATACTCATACTCATACTCACATTCACACTCAGATTCATACTCATACACATACGCATACGCATGCTCATGCTCATGCTCATGCTCATGCTCATGCTCATGCTCATACTCATACTCATACTCATACTCATACGCATGCTCATGCTCATGCTCATGCTCATGCTCATGCTCATGCTCATACTCATACGCATGCTCATGCTCATGCTCATGCTCATACTCATACTCATAATCATAATCATACTCATACTTATATCCATACTCATACTCATATTCATACTCATACACATACACATAATCATACTCATACTCACATTCACCTCATACTCGTACTCATACTCATACTCATACACATACTCATACACATACTCATACACATACTCATACTCATACTCATACTCGCATTCACACTCACATTCATACTCATACACATACGCATACTCATACTCATACTCATACTCATACTCATACTCACACTCATACTCATACTCATGCTCATACTCATACGCATGCTCATGCTCATGCTCATACTCATGCTCATACTCATACTCATACTCATACTCATACGCATACTCATACTCATACTCATACTCATACTCATACTCATACTCATACTCATACTCATACTCATACTCATACTCATACTCATACTCATACTTACACTCATACTCCTACTCATACTCATACGCATACTCATACTCATACTCATACTCATACTCATACTTATACTCATACTCATACTCATACGCATGCTCATGCTCATACACATACTCATACACATACTCATACTCATACTCATACTCATACTCGTACTCATACTCATACTCATACACATACTCATACTCATACTCATACTCATACTCATACTCATACTCATACTCATACTCATACTCATATTCATACTCATACTCATACTCATACTCATACTCATACTCATACTCATACTCATACTCATACTCATACTCATACTCATACTCATACTCATACTCATACTCATACTCATACTCATACTCATACTCATACTTATACTCGTACTCATACTCATACTCATACTCATGCTCATACTCATACTCATACTCATACTCATACTCAAACTCATACTCATACTCATACTCATACTCATACTAATACGCATACTCGTACTCGTACTCATACTCATGCTCATGCTCATGCTCATGCTCATACTCATACTCATACTCATACTCATACTCATACTCATACTCATACTCATACGCATGCTCATGCTCATACACATACTCATACAGATACGCATACTCATACTCACACTCATACTCATACATATACGCATACTCATACTCACACTCATAATCATACTCATAATCATACTCATACTCATACTCATACTCATACTCATACACATACGCATGCTCATGCTCATGCTCATGCTCATGCTCATGCTCATACTCATACTGACACTCGCACTCATACTCATACTCATACTCATACTCATACTCATAGTCACACTCACACTCACACTCATACTCATACTCATACTCATACTCATACATATACGCATATTCATAGTCACACTCATAATCATACTCATAATCATACTCATACTCATACTCATACTCCTACTCATACTCATACTCATACTCATACTCATACTCATGCTCATACTCATACTCATACTCACACTCACACTCATACTCATACTCTCATTCACACTCACACTCATACTCACACATATACGCATACTCATACTCACACTCATACTCATACTCATACTCATACTCATACTCATACTCATGCTCATACTCATACTCATACTCATACTCATACTCATACTCATACTCATACTCATACTCATACTCATACTCATACTCATACTCATACTCATACTCATACTCATACTCATACTCATACTCATACTCATACTCATACTCATACTCATACTCATACTTATACTCATACTCATACTCATACTCATACTCATGCTCATACTCATACTCATACTCATACTCATACTCAAACTCATACTCATACTCATACTCATACTCATACTAATACGCATACTCGTACTTGTACTCATACTCATGCTCATGCTCATGCTCATGCTCATACTCATACTCATACTCATACTCATACTCATACTCATACTCATACTCATACGCATGCTCATGCTCATACACATACTCATACACATACTCATACTCATACTCATACTCATACTCGTACTCATACTCATACTCATACTCATACGCATGCTCATACTCATACTCATACTCATACTCATACGCATGCTCATACTCATACGCATACTCATACTCATACACATACTCATACACATACTCATACACATACTCATACACATACTCATACACATACTCATACTCATACTCATACTCATACTCACATTCACACTCACATTCATACTCATACACATACGCATACTCATACTCATACTCATACTCATACTCACACTCATACTCATACTCATGCTCATACTCATACGCATGCTCATGCTCATGCTCATACTCATGCTCATACTCATACTCATACTCATACTCATACTCATTATCATACTCATACTTATACCCATACTCATACTCATACTCATACTCATACTCATACTCATACTCATAGTCATACTCATACTCATACTCATACTCATACACATACACATACTCATACTCATACTCATACTCACACTCACACTCATACTCATACTCTCATTCACACTCACACTCATACTCATACAGATACGCATACTCATACTCACACTCATACTCATACATATACGCATACTCATACTCACACTCATAATCATACTCATAATCATACTCATACTCAGACTCATACTCATACTCATACTCATACACATACGCATGCTCATGCTCATGCTCATGCTCATGCTCATGCTCATACTCATACTGACACTCGCACTCATACTCATACTCATACTCATACTCATACTCGTACTCATACTCATACTCATACTCATACTCATACTCATACTCATACTCATACTCATACTCATACTCATACTCATACTTACACTCATACTCCTACTCATACTCATACGCATACTCATACTCATACTCATACTCATACTCATACTCATACTCATACTCATACTCATACTCATACTCATACTCACACTCACACTCATACTCATACTCTCATTCACACTCACACTCATACTCATACAGATACGCATACTCATACTCACACTCATACTCATACATATACGCATACTCATACTCACACTCATAATCATACTCATAATCATACTCATACTCATACTCATACTCATACTCATACACATACGCATGCTCATGCTCATGCTCATGCTCATGCTCATGCTCATACTCATACTGACACTCGCACTCATACTCATACTCATACTCATACTCATACTCGTACTCATACTCATACTCATACTCATACTCATACTCATACTCATACTCATACTCATACTCATACTCATACTCATACTCATACTCATACTCATACTCATACTCATACTCATACTCATACTCATACTCATACTCATACTCATACTCATACTCATACTCATACTTATACTCATACTCATACTCATACTCATACTCATGCTCATACTCATACTCATACTCATACTCATACTCATACTCATACTCATACTCATACTCATACTCATACTCATACTCATACTAATACGCATACTCGTACTCGTACTCATACTCATGCTCATGCTCATGCTCATGCTCATACTCATACTCATACTCATACTCATACTCATACTCATACTCATACGCATGCTCATGCTCATACACATACTCATACACATACTCATACTCATACTCATACTCGTACTCATACTCATACTCATACTCATACTCATACTCATACTCATACTCATACTCATACTCATACTCATACTCATACTCATACTCATACTTACACTCATACTCCTACTCATACTCATACGCATACTCATACTCATACTCATACTCATACACATACTCATACTCATACTCATACTCATACTCATACTCATACTCATACGCATGCTCATGCTCATGCTCATGCTCATGCTCATGCTCATACTCATACTCATACTCGAACTCATACTCATACTCATACTCATACTCATACTCATACTCATACTCATAGTCATACTCATACTCATACTCATACTCATACACATACACATACTCATACTCATACTCATACTCACACTCACACTCATACTCATACTCTCATTCACACTCACACTCATACTCATACAGATACGCATACTCATACTCACACTCATACTCATACATATACGCATACTCATACTCACACTCATAATCATACTCATAATCATACTCATACTCAGACTCATACTCATACTCATACTCATACACATACGCATGCTCATGCTCATGCTCATGCTCATGCTCATGCTCATACTCATACTGACACTCGCACTCATACTCATACTCATACTCATACTCATACTCGTACTCATACTCATACTCATACTCATACTCATACTCATACTCATACTCATACTCATACTCATACTCATACTCATACTTACACTCATACTCCTACTCATACTCATACGCATACTCATACTCATACTCATACTCATACTCATACTCATACTCATACTCATACTCATACTCATACTCATACTCACACTCACACTCATACTCATACTCTCATTCACACTCACACTCATACTCATACAGATACGCATACTCATACTCACACTCATACTCATACATATACGCATACTCATACTCACACTCATAATCATACTCATAATCATACTCATACTCATACTCATACTCATACTCATACACATACGCATGCTCATGCTCATGCTCATGCTCATGCTCATGCTCATACTCATACTGACACTCGCACTCATACTCATACTCATACTCATACTCATACTCGTACTCATACTCATACTCATACTCATACTCATACTCATACTCATACTCATACTCATACTCATACTCATACTCATACTCATACTCATACTCATACTCATACTCATACTCATACTCATACTCATACTCATACTCATACTCATACTCATACTCATACTTATACTCATACTCATACTCATACTCATACTCATGCTCATACTCATACTCATACTCATACTCATACTCATACTCATACTCATACTCATACTCATACTCATACTCATACTCATACTAATACGCATACTCGTACTCGTACTCATACTCATGCTCATGCTCATGCTCATGCTCATACTCATACTCATACTCATACTCATACTCATACTCATACTCATACGCATGCTCATGCTCATACACATACTCATACACATACTCATACTCATACTCATACTCGTACTCATACTCATACTCATACTCATACTCATACTCATACTCATACTCATACTCATACTCATACTCATACTCATACTCATACTCATACTTACACTCATACTCCTACTCATACTCATACGCATACTCATACTCATACTCATACTCATACACATACTCATACTCATACTCATACTCATACTCATACTCATACTCATACGCATGCTCATGCTCATGCTCATGCTCATGCTCATGCTCATACTCATACTCATACTCGAACTCATACTCATACTCATACTCATACTCATACTCATACTCATACTCATACTCATACTTACACTCATACTCCTACTCATTCTCATACGCATACTCATACTCATACTCATACTCATACTCATACTCATACTCATACTCATACTCATACTCATGCTCATACTCATACTCATACGCATGCTCATGCTCATACACATACTCATACACATACTCATACTCATACTCATACTCGTACTCATACTCATACTCATACTCATACTCATACTCATACTCATACTCATACTCATACTCATACTTACACTCATACTCCTACTCATACTCATACGCATACTCATACTCATACTCATACTCATACTCATACTCATACTCATACTCATACTCATACACATACTAATACTCATACTCATACTCATACTCATACTCATACTCATACTCATACTCATACTTATACTCATACTCATACTCATGCTCATGCTCATACTCATACACATACTCATACTCATACTCATACTCGTACTCATACTCATACTCATACTCATACTCATACTCATACTCATACTCATACTCATACTCATACTCATACTTACACTCATACTCCTACTCATACACATACTCATACACATACTCATACTCATACTCATACTCGTACTCATACTCATACTCATACTCATACTCATACTCATACTCATACTCATACTCATACTTACACTCATACTCCTACTCATACTCATACGCATACTCATACTCATACTCATACTCATACTCATACTCATACTCATACTCATACTCATACTCATACTCATACGCATGCTCATGCTCATGCTCATGCTCATGCTCATGCTCATACTCATACTCATACTCGAACTCATACTCATACTCATACTCATACTCATACTCATACTCATACTCATACTCATACTCATACTTACACTCATACTCCTACTCATACTCATACGCATACTCATACTCATACTCATACTCATACTCATACTCATACTCATACTCATGCTCATACTCATACTCATACGCATGCTCATGCTCATACACATACTCATACACATACTCATACTCATACTCATACTCGTACTCATACTCATACTCATACTCATACTCATACTCATACTCATACTCATACTCATACTCATACTTACACTCATACTCCTACTCATACTCATACGCATACTCATACTCATACTCATACTCATACTCATACTCATACTCATACTCATACTCATACACATACTAATACTCATACTCATACTCATACTCATACTCATACTCATACTCATACTCATACTCATACTTATACTCATACTCATACTCATGCTCATGCTCATACTCATACTCATACTCATACTCATACTCATACTCATACTCATACTCATACTCATACACATACTAATACGCATACTCGTACTCATACTCATACTCATACTCATACACATATTCATACTCATACTCATACTCAAACTCATACTCATAATCATACTCATACTCATACTCATACTCATACACATACGCATGCTCATGCTCATGCTCATGCTCATGCTCATGCTCGTACTCATACTGACACTCGCACTCATACTCATACTCATACTCATACTCATACTCATACTCATACTCATACTCATACTCATACTCATACTCATACTCATACTCATACTCATACTCATACTCATACTCATACTCATACTCATACTCATACTCATACTCATACTCATACTCATACTCATACTCATACTCATACTCATACTCATACTCATACTTATACTCATACTCATACTCATACTCATACTCATGCTCATACTCATACTCATACTCATACTCATACTCAAACTCATACTCATACTCATACTCATACTCATACTAATACGCATACTCGTACTCGTACTCATACTCATGCTCATGCTCATGCTCATGCTCATACTCATACTCATACTCATACTCATACTCATACTCATACTCATACTCATACTCATACGCATGCTCATGCTCATACACATACTCATACACATACTCATACTCATACTCATACTCATACTCATACTCACACTCACACTCATACTCATACTCTCATTCACACTCACACTCATACTCATACAGATACGCATACTCATACTCACACTCATACTCATACATATACGCATACTCATACTCACACTCATAATCATACTCATAATCATACTCATACTCATACTCATACTCATACTCATACACATACGCATGCTCATGCTCATGCTCATGCTCATGCTCATACTCATACTGACACTCGCACTCATACTCATACTCATACTCATACTCATACTCGTACTCATACTCATACTCATACTCATACTCATACTCATACTCATACTCATACTCATACTTACACTCATACTCCTACTCATACTCATACGCATACTCATACTCATACTCATACTCATACTCATACTCATACTCATACTCATACTCATACTCATACTCATACTCATACTCACACTCACACTCATACTCATACTCTCATTCACACTCACACTCATACTCATACAGATACGCATACTCATACTCACACTCATACTCATACATATACGCATACTCATACTCACACTCACACTCATACTCACACATATACGCATACTCATACTCACACTCATACTCATACTCATACTCATACTCATACGCATACTCATACTCATACTCATGCTTATACTCATACTCATACTCATACTCACACTCACACTCATACTCATACTCTCATTCACACTCACACTCATACTCATACAGATACGCATACTCATACTCACACTCATACTCATACATATACGCATACTCATACTCACACTCATAATCATACTCATAATCATACTCATACTCAGACTCATACTCATACTCATACTCATACACATACGCATGCTCATGCTCATGCTCATGCTCATGCTCATGCTCATACTCATACTGACACTCGCACTCATACTCATACTCATACTCATACTCATACTCGTACTCATACTCATACTCATACTCATACTCATACTCATACTCATACTCATACTCATACTCATACTTACACTCATACTCCTACTCATACTCATACGCATACTCATACTCATACTCATACTCATACTCATACTCATACTCATACTCATACTCATACTCATACTCATACTCCTACTCATACTCATACTCATACTCATACTCATACTCATACTCATACTCATACTCATACTCATGCTCATACTCATACTCATACTCACACTCACACTCATACTCATAATCTCATTCACACTCACACTCATACTCACACATATACGCATACTCATACTCACACTCATACTCATACTCATACTCATACTCATACGCATACTCATACTCATACTCATGCTTATACTCATACTCATACTCATACTCACACTCACACTCATACTCATACTCTCATTCACACTCACACTCATACTCATACAGATACGCATACTCATACTCACACTCATACTCATACATATACGCATACTCATACTCACACTCATAATCATACTCATAATCATACTCATACTCAGACTCATACTCATACTCATACTCATACACATACGCATGCTCATGCTCATGCTCATGCTCATGCTCATGCTCATACTCATACTGACACTCGCACTCATACTCATACTCATACTCATACTCATACTCGTACTCATACTCATACTCATACTCATACTCATACTCATACTCATACTCATACTCATACTCATACTCATACTTACACTCATACTCCTACTCATACTCATACGCATACTCATACTCATACTCATACTCATACTCATACTCATACTCATACTCATACTCATACTCATACTCATACTCACACTCACACTCATACTCATACTCTCATTCACACTCACACTCATACTCATACAGATACGCATACTCATACTCACACTCATACTCATACATATACGCATACTCATACTCACACTCATAATCATACTCATAATCATACTCATACTCATACTCATACTCATACTCATACACATACGCATGCTCATGCTCATGCTCATGCTCATGCTCATGCTCATACTCATACTGACACTCGCACTCATACTCATACTCATACTCATACTCGTACTCATACTCATACTCATACTCATACTCATACTCATACTCATACTCATACTCATACTCATACTCATACTCATACTCATACTCATACTCATACTCATACTCATACTCATACTCATACTCATACTCATACTCATACTCATACTCATACTCATACTCATACTCATACTCATACTTATACTCATACTCATACTCATACTCATACTCATGCTCATACTCATACTCATACTCATACTCATACTCATACTCATACTCATACTCATACTCATACTCATACTCATACTCATACTAATACGCATACTCGTACTCGTACTCATACTCATGCTCATGCTCATGCTCATGCTCATACTCATACTCATACTCATACTCATACTCATACTCATACTCATACGCATGCTCATGCTCATACACATACTCATACACATACTCATACTCATACTCATACTCGTACTCATACTCATACTCATACTCATACTCATACTCATACTCATACTCATACTCGTACTCATACTTATACTCATACTCATACTCATACTCATGCTCATGCTCATACTCATACTCATACTCATACTCATACTCATACTCATACTCATACTCATACTCATACTCATACTCATCCTCATACACATACTAATACGCATACTCGTACTCATACTCATACTCATACACATATTCATACTCATACTCATACTCATACTCATACTCATACTAATACGCATACTCGTACTCGTACTCATACTCATGCTCATGCTCATGCTCATGCTCATACTCATACTCATACTCATACTCATACTCATACTCATACTCATACTCATACGCATGCTCATGCTCATACACATACTCATACACATACTCATACTCATACTCATACTCATACTCATACTCACACTCACACTCATACTCATACTCTCATTCACACTCACACTCATACTCATACAGATACGCATACTCATACTCACACTCATACTCATACATATACGCATACTCATACTCACACTCATAATCATACTCATAATCATACTCATACTCATACTCATACTCATACTCATACACATACGCATGCTCATGCTCATGCTCATGCTCATGCTCATACTCATACTGACACTCGCACTCATACTCATACTCATACTCATACTCATACTCGTACTCATACTCATACTCATACTCATACTCATACTCATACTCATACTCATACTCATACTTACACTCATACTCCTACTCATACTCATACGCATACTCATACTCATACTCATACTCATACTCATACTCATACTCATACTCATACTCATACTCATACTCATACTCATACTCACACTCACACTCATACTCATACTCTCATTCACACTCACACTCATACTCATACAGATACGCATACTCATACTCACACTCATACTCATACATATACGCATACTCATACTCACACTCACACTCATACTCACACATATACGCATACTCATACTCACACTCATACTCATACTCATACTCATACTCATACGCATACTCATACTCATACTCATGCTTATACTCATACTCATACTCATACTCACACTCACACTCATACTCATACTCTCATTCACACTCACACTCATACTCATACAGATACGCATACTCATACTCACACTCATACTCATACATATACGCATACTCATACTCACACTCATAATCATACTCATAATCATACTCATACTCAGACTCATACTCATACTCATACTCATACACATACGCATGCTCATGCTCATGCTCATGCTCATGCTCATGCTCATACTCATACTGACACTCGCACTCATACTCATACTCATACTCATACTCATACTCGTACTCATACTCATACTCATACTCATACTCATACTCATACTCATACTCATACTCATACTCATACTTACACTCATACTCCTACTCATACTCATACGCATACTCATACTCATACTCATACTCATACTCATACTCATACTCATACTCATACTCATACTCATACTCATACTCCTACTCATACTCATACTCATACTCATACTCATACTCATACTCATACTCATACTCATACTCATGCTCATACTCATACTCATACTCACACTCACACTCATACTCATAATCTCATTCACACTCACACTCATACTCACACATATACGCATACTCATACTCACACTCATACTCATACTCATACTCATACTCATACGCATACTCATACTCATACTCATGCTTATACTCATACTCATACTCATACTCACACTCACACTCATACTCATACTCTCATTCACACTCACACTCATACTCATACAGATACGCATACTCATACTCACACTCATACTCATACATATACGCATACTCATACTCACACTCATAATCATACTCATAATCATACTCATACTCAGACTCATACTCATACTCATACTCATACACATACGCATGCTCATGCTCATGCTCATGCTCATGCTCATGCTCATACTCATACTGACACTCGCACTCATACTCATACTCATACTCATACTCATACTCGTACTCATACTCATACTCATACTCATACTCATACTCATACTCATACTCATACTCATACTCATACTCATACTTACACTCATACTCCTACTCATACTCATACGCATACTCATACTCATACTCATACTCATACTCATACTCATACTCATACTCATACTCATACTCATACTCATACTCACACTCACACTCATACTCATACTCTCATTCACACTCACACTCATACTCATACAGATACGCATACTCATACTCACACTCATACTCATACATATACGCATACTCATACTCACACTCATAATCATACTCATAATCATACTCATACTCATACTCATACTCATACTCATACACATACGCATGCTCATGCTCATGCTCATGCTCATGCTCATGCTCATACTCATACTGACACTCGCACTCATACTCATACTCATACTCATACTCGTACTCATACTCATACTCATACTCATACTCATACTCATACTCATACTCATACTCATACTCATACTCATACTCATACTCATACTCATACTCATACTCATACTCATACTCATACTCATACTCATACTCATACTCATACTCATACTCATACTCATACTTATACTCATACTCATACTCATACTCATACTCATGCTCATACTCATACTCATACTCATACTCATACTCATACTCATACTCATACTCATACTCATACTCATACTCATACTAATACGCATACTCGTACTCGTACTCATACTCATGCTCATGCTCATGCTCATGCTCATACTCATACTCATACTCATACTCATACTCATACTCATACTCATACGCATGCTCATGCTCATACACATACTCATACACATACTCATACTCATACTCATACACGTACTCATACTCATACTCATACTCATACTCATACTCATACTCATACTCATACTCATACTCATACTCATACTCATACTCATACTCATACTCATACTCATGCTCATGCTCATACTCATACTCATACTCATACTCATACTCATACTCATACTCATACTCATACTCATACTCATACTCATCCTCATACACATACTAATACGCATACTCGTACTCATACTCATACTCATACACATATTCATACTCATACTCATACTCATACTCATACTCATACTCATAATCATACTCATACTCATACTCATACTCATACTCATACTCATACACATACGCATGCTCATGCTCATGCTCATGCTCATGCTCATGCTCATGCTCATGCTCATGCTCATGCTCATACTCATACTGACACTCGCACTCATACTCATACTCATACTCATACTCATACTCACACTCATACTCATACTCATACTCATACTCATACTCATACACATACTCATACTCATACTCATACTCATACTCATACTCATACTCCCATTCACACTCACACTCATACTCATACAGATACGCATACTCATACTCACACTCATACTCATACATATACGCATACTCATACTCACACTCATAATCATACTCATACTCATACTCATACGCATACTCATACTCATACTCATACTCATACTCATAATCATACTCATACTCATAGTCATACTCATACTCATACTCATACTCATAATCATACTCATACTCATACTCATACTCCTACTCATACTCATACTCATACTCATACTCATACTCATACTCATGCTCATACTCATACTCATACTCACACTCACACTCATACTCATAATCTCATTCACACTCACACTCATACTCACACATATACGCATACTCATACTCACACTCATACTCATACTCATACTCATACTCATACGCATACTCATACTCATACTCATACTCATACTCATACTCATACTCATACTCACACTCACACTCATACTCATACTCTCATTCACACTCACACTCATACTCATACAGATACGCATACTCATACTCACACTCATACTCATACATATACGCATACTCATACTCACACTCACACTCATACTCACACATATACGCATACTCATACTCACACTCATACTCATACTCATACTCATACTCATACGCATACTCATACTCATACTCATGCTTATACTCATACTCATACTCATACTCACACTCACACTCATACTCATACTCTCATTCACACTCACACTCATACTCATACAGATACGCATACTCATACTCACACTCATACTCATACATATACGCATACTCATACTCACACTCATAATCATACTCATAATCATACTCATACTCAGACTCATACTCATACTCATACTCATACACATACGCATGCTCATGCTCATGCTCATGCTCATGCTCATGCTCATACTCATACTGACACTCGCACTCATACTCATACTCATACTCATACTCATACTCGTACTCATACTCATACTCATACTCATACTCATACTCATACTCATACTCATACTCATACTCATACTTACACTCATACTCCTACTCATACTCATACGCATACTCATACTCATACTCATACTCATACTCATACTCATACTCATACTCATACTCATACTCATACTCATACTCCTACTCATACTCATACTCATACTCATACTCATACTCATACTCATACTCATACTCATACTCATGCTCATACTCATACTCATACTCACACTCACACTCATACTCATAATCTCATTCACACTCACACTCATACTCACACATATACGCATACTCATACTCACACTCATACTCATACTCATACTCATACTCATACGCATACTCATACTCATACTCATGCTTATACTCATACTCATACTCATACTCACACTCACACTCATACTCATACTCTCATTCACACTCACACTCATACTCATACAGATACGCATACTCATACTCACACTCATACTCATACATATACGCATACTCATACTCACACTCATAATCATACTCATAATCATACTCATACTCAGACTCATACTCATACTCATACTCATACACATACGCATGCTCATGCTCATGCTCATGCTCATGCTCATGCTCATACTCATACTGACACTCGCACTCATACTCATACTCATACTCATACTCATACTCGTACTCATACTCATACTCATACTCATACTCATACTCATACTCATACTCATACTCATACTCATACTCATACTTACACTCATACTCCTACTCATACTCATACGCATACTCATACTCATACTCATACTCATACTCATACTCATACTCATACTCATACTCATACTCATACTCATACTCACACTCACACTCATACTCATACTCTCATTCACACTCACACTCATACTCATACAGATACGCATACTCATACTCACACTCATACTCATACATATACGCATACTCATACTCACACTCATAATCATACTCATAATCATACTCATACTCATACTCATACTCATACTCATACACATACGCATGCTCATGCTCATGCTCATGCTCATGCTCATGCTCATACTCATACTGACACTCGCACTCATACTCATACTCATACTCATACTCGTACTCATACTCATACTCATACTCATACTCATACTCATACTCATACTCATACTCATACTCATACTCATACTCATACTCATACTCATACTCATACTCATACTCATACTCATACTCATACTCATACTCATACTCATACTCATACTCATACTCATACTTATACTCATACTCATACTCATACTCATACTCATGCTCATACTCATACTCATACTCATACTCATACTCATACTCATACTCATACTCATACTCATACTCATACTCATACTAATACGCATACTCGTACTCGTACTCATACTCATGCTCATGCTCATGCTCATGCTCATACTCATACTCATACTCATACTCATACTCATACTCATACTCATACGCATGCTCATGCTCATACACATACTCATACACATACTCATACTCATACTCATACACGTACTCATACTCATACTCATACTCATACTCATACTCATACTCATACTCATACTCATACTCATACTCATACTCATACTCATACTCATACTCATACTCATGCTCATGCTCATACTCATACTCATACTCATACTCATACTCATACTCATACTCATACTCATACTCATACTCATACTCATCCTCATACACATACTAATACGCATACTCGTACTCATACTCATACTCATACACATATTCATACTCATACTCATACTCATACTCATACTCATACTCATAATCATACTCATACTCATACTCATACTCATACTCATACTCATACACATACGCATGCTCATGCTCATGCTCATGCTCATGCTCATGCTCATGCTCATGCTCATGCTCATGCTCATACTCATACTGACACTCGCACTCATACTCATACTCATACTCATACTCATACTCACACTCATACTCATACTCATACTCATACTCATACTCATACACATACTCATACTCATACTCATACTCATACTCATACTCATACTCCCATTCACACTCACACTCATACTCATACAGATACGCATACTCATACTCACACTCATACTCATACATATACGCATACTCATACTCACACTCATAATCATACTCATACTCATACTCATACGCATACTCATACTCATACTCATACTCATACTCATAATCATACTCATACTCATAGTCATACTCATACTCATACTCATACTCATAATCATACTCATACTCATACTCATACTCCTACTCATACTCATACTCATACTCATACTCATACTCATACTCATGCTCATACTCATACTCATACTCACACTCACACTCATACTCATAATCTCATTCACACTCACACTCATACTCACACATATACGCATACTCATACTCACACTCATACTCATACTCATACTCATACTCATACGCATACTCATACTCATACTCATGCTTATACTCATACTCATACTCATACTCACACTCACACTCATACTCATACTCTCATTCACACTCACACTCATACTCATACAGATACGCATACTCATACTCACACTCATACTCATACATATACGCATACTCATACTCACACTCATAATCATACTCATAATCATACTCATACTCAGACTCATACTCATACTCATACTCATACACATACGCATGCTCATGCTCATGCTCATGCTCATGCTCATGCTCATACTCATACTGACACTCGCACTCATACTCATACTCATACTCATACTCATACTCGTACTCATACTCATACTCATACTCATACTCATACTTACACTCATACTCCTACTCATACTCATACGCATACTCATACTCATACTCATACTCATACTCATACTCATACTCATACTCATACTCATACTCATACTCATACTCATACTCACACTCACACTCATACTCATACTCTCATTCACACTCACACTCATACTCATACAGATACGCATACTCATACTCACACTCATACTCATACATATACGCATACTCATACTCACACTCATAATCATACTCATAATCATACTCATACTCATACTCATACTCATACACATACGCATGCTCATGCTCATGCTCATGCTCATGCTCATGCTCATACTCATACTGACACTCGCACTCATACTCATACTCATACTCATACTCATACTCGTACTCATACTCATACTCATACTCATACTCATACTCATACTCATACTCATACTCATACTCATACTCATACTCATACTCATACTCATACTCATACTCATACTCATACTCATACTCATACTCATACTCATACTCATACTCATACTCATACTTATACTCATACTCATACTCATACTCATACTCATGCTCATACTCATACTCATACTCATACTCATACTCATACTCATACTCATACTCATACTCATACTCATACTAATACGCATACTCGTACTCGTACTCATACTCATGCTCATGCTCATGCTCATGCTCATACTCATACTCATACTCATACTCATACACATACTCATACTCATACGCATGCTCATGCTCATACACATACTCATACACATACTCATACTCATACTCATACTCGTACTCATACTCATACTCATACTCATACTCATACTCATACTCATACTCATACTCATACTCATACTCATACTCATACTCATACTTATACTCATACTCATACTCATACTCATGCTCATGCTCATACTCATACTCATACTCATACTCATACTCATACTCATACTCATACTCATACTCATACTCATACTCATCCTCATACACATACTAATACGCATACTCGTACTCATACTCATACTCATACACATATTCATACTCATACTCATACTCATACTCATACTCATAATCATACTCATACTCATACTCATACTCATACTCATACACATACGCATGCTCATGCTCATGCTCATGCTCATGCTCATGCTCATGCTCATGCTCATACTCATACTGACACTCGCACTCATACTCATACTCATACTCATACTCATACTCATACTCATACTCACACTCATACTCATACTCATACTCATACTCATACTCATACTCATACTCATACTCATACTCATACTCATACTCATACTCCCATTCACACTCACACTCATACTCATACAGATACGCATACTCATACTCACACTCATACTCATACATATACGCATACTCATACTCACACTCATAATCATACTCATAATCATACTCATACTCATACTCATACTCATACTCATACTCATACTCATACGCATGCTCATGCTCATACACATACTCATACACATACTCATACTCATACTCATACTCGTACTCATACTCATACTCATACGCATGCTCATGCTCATACACATACTCATACACATACTCATACTCATACTCATACTCGTACTCATACTCATACTCATACTCATACTCATACTCATACTCATACTTACACTCATACTCCTACTCTTACTCATACACATACGCATGCTTATACTCATACTCATACTCATACTCACACTCACACTCATACTCATACTCTCATTCACACTCACACTCATACTCATACAGTTACGCATACTCATACTCACACTCATACTCATACATATACGCATACTCATACTCACACTCATAATCATACTCATAATCATACTCATACTCATACTCATACTCATACTCATACTCATACTCATACGCATGCTCATGCTCATACACATACTCATACACATACTCATACTCATACTCATACTCGTACTCATACTCATACTCATACTCATACTCATACTCATACTCATACTCATACTCATACTCATACTTACACTCATACTCATACATATACGCATACTCATACTCACACTCATAATCATACTCATAATCATACTCATACTCATACTCATACTCATACTCATACACATACGCATGCTCATGCTCATGCTCATGCTCATGCTCATAATCATACTCATACTCATACTCATACTCATACTCATACTCATACACATACGCATGCTCATGCTCATGCTCATGCTCATGCTCATACTCATACTGACACTCGCACTCATACTCATACTCATACTCATACTCATACTCGTACTCATACTCATACTCATACTCATACTCATACTCATACTCATACTCATACTCATACTCATACTCATACTCATACTCATACTCATACTCATACGCATGCTCATGCTCATGCTCATGCTCATGCTCATGCTCATGCTCATACTCATACGCATGCTCATGCTCATCCTCATGCTCATACTCATACTCATAATCATAATCATACTCATACTTATATCCATACTCATACTCATATTCATACTCATACACATACACATACTCATACTCATACTCACATTCACCTCATACTCGTACTCATACTCATACTCATACACATACTCATACACATACTCATACACATACTCATACTCATACTCATACTCGCATTCACACTCACATTCATACTCATACACATACGCATACTCATACTCATACTCATACTCATACTCATACTCACACTCATACTCATACTCATGCTCATACTCATACGCATGCTCATGCTCATGCTCATACTCATGCTCATACTCATACTCATACTCATACTCATACGCATACTCATACTCATACGCATACTCATACTCATACTCATACTCATACTCATACTCATACTCATACTCATAGTCATACTCATACTCATACTCATACTCATAATCATACTCATACTCATACTCATACTCCAACTCATACTCATACTCATACTCATACTCATACTCATACTCATACTCATGCTCATACTCATACTCATACTCACACTCACACTCACATTCATACTCATACACATACGCATACTCATACTCATACTCATACTCATACTCATACTCACACTCATACTCATACTCATGCTCATACTCATACGCATGCTCATGCTCATGCTCATACTCATGCTCATACTCATACTCATACTCATACTCATACGCATACTCATACTCATACTCATACTCATACTCATACTCATACTCATACTCATAGTCATACTCATACTCATACTCATACTCATAATCATACTCATACTCATACTCATACTCCTACTCATACTCATACTCATACTCATACTCATACTCATACTCATACTCATGCTCATACTCATACTCATACTCACACTCACACTCATACTCATAATCTCATTCACACTCACACTCATACTCACACATATACGCATACTCATACTCACACTCATACTCATACTCATACTCATACTCATACTCATACGCATACTCATACTCATACTCATGCTTATACTCATACTCATACTCATACTCACACTCACACTCATACTCATACTCTCATTCACACTCACACTCATACTCATACAGATACGCATACTCATACTCACACTCATACTCATACATATACGCATACTCATACTCACACTCATAATCATACTCATAATCATACTCATACTCATACTCATACTCATACTCATACTCATACTCATACTCATACTCATACTCATACTCATACTCATACTCATACTCATGCTCATACTCATACTCATACGCATGCTCATGCTCATACACATACTCATACACATACTCATACTCATACTCATACTCGTACTCATACTCATACTCATACTCATACTCATACTCATACTCATACTCATACTCATACTCATACTCATACTTACACTCATACTCCTACTCATACACATACTCATACACATACTCATACTCATACTCATACTCGTACTCATACTCATACTCATACTCATACTCATACTCATACTCATACTCATACTCATACTCATACTTACACTCATACTCCTACTCATACTCATACGCATACTCATACTCATACTCATACTCATACTCATACTCATACTCATACTCATACTCATACTCATACTCATACTCATACGCATGCTCATGCTCATGCTCATGCTCATGCTCATGCTCATACTCATACTCATACTCGAACTCATACTCATACTCATACTCATACTCATACTCATACTCATACTCATACTCATACTTACACTCATACTCCTACTCATACTCATACGCATACTCATACTCATACTCATACTCATACTCATACTCATACTCATACTCATACTCATACTCATACTCATGCTCATACTCATACTCATACGCATGCTCATGCTCATACACATACTCATACACATACTCATACTCATACTCATACTCGTACTCATACTCATACTCATACTCATACTCATACTCATACTCATACTCATACTCATACTCATACTTACACTCATACTCCTACTCATACTCATACGCATACTCATACTCATACTCATACTCATACTCATACTCATACTCATACTCATACTCATACACATACTAATACTCATACTCATACTCATACTCATACTCATACTCATACTCATACTCATACTTATACTCATACTCATACTCATGCTCATGCTCATACTCATACACATACTCATACTCATACTCATACTCGTACTCATACTCATACTCATACTCATACTCATACTCATACTCATACTCATACTCATACTCATACTCATACTTACACTCATACTCCTACTCATACACATACTCATACACATACTCATACTCATACTCATACTCGTACTCATACTCATACTCATACTCATACTCATACTCATACTCATACTCATACTCATACTCATACTCATACTTACACTCATACTCCTACTCATACTCATACGCATACTCATACTCATACTCATACTCATACTCATACTCATACTCATACTCATACTCATACTCATACTCATACTCATACGCATGCTCATGCTCATGCTCATGCTCATGCTCATGCTCATACTCATACTCATACTCGAACTCATACTCATACTCATACTCATACTCATACTCATACTCATACTCATACTCATACTTACACTCATACTCCTACTCATACTCATACGCATACTCATACTCATACTCATACTCATACTCATACTCATACTCATACTCATGCTCATACTCATACTCATACGCATGCTCATGCTCATACACATACTCATACACATACTCATACTCATACTCATACTCGTACTCATACTCATACTCATACTCATACTCATACTCATACTCATACTCATACTCATACTCATACTTACACTCATACTCCTACTCATACTCATACGCATACTCATACTCATACTCATACTCATACTCATACTCATACTCATACTCATACACATACTAATACTCGTACTCATACTCATACTCATACTCATACTCATACTCATACTCATACTCATACTTATACTCATACTCATACTCATGCTCATGCTCATACTCATACTCATACTCATACTCATACTCATACTCATACTCATACTCATACTCATACACATACTAATACGCATACTCGTACTCATACTCATACTCATACACATATTCATACTCATACTCATACTCAAACTCATACTCATAATCATACTCATACTCATACTCATACTCATACACATACGCATGCTCATGCTCATGCTCATGCTCATGCTCGTACTCATACTGACACTCGCACTCATACTCATACTCATACTCATACTCATACTCATACTCATACTCATACTCATACTCATACTCATACTCATACTCATACTCATACTCATACTCATACTCATACTCATACTCATACTCATACTCATACTCATACTCATACTCATACTCATACTCATACTCATACTCATACTCATACTCATACTCATACTCATACTTATACTCATACTCATACTCATACTCATACTCATGCTCATACTCATACTCATACTCATACTCATACTCAAACTCATACTCATACTCATACTCATACTCATACTCATACTAATACGCATACTCGTACTCGTACTCATACTCATGCTCATGCTCATGCTCATGCTCATACTCATACTCATACTCATACTCATACTCATACTCATACTCATACTCATACGCATGCTCATGCTCATACACATACTCATACACATACTCATACTCATACTCATACTCATACTCATACTCACACTCACACTCATACTCATACTCTCATTCACACTCACACTCATACTCATACAGATACGCATACTCATACTCACACTCATACTCATACATATACGCATACTCATACTCACACTCATAATCATACTCATAATCATACTCATACTCATACTCATACTCATACTCATACACATACGCATGCTCATGCTCATGCTCATGCTCATGCTCATACTCATACTGACACTCGCACTCATACTCATACTCATACTCATACTCATACTCGTACTCATACTCATACTCATACTCATACTCATACTCATACTCATACTCATACTCATACTCATACTTACACTCATACTCCTACTCATACTCATACGCATACTCATACTCATACTCATACTCATACTCATACTCATACTCATACTCATACTCATACTCATACTCATACTCATACTCACACTCACACTCATACTCATACTCTCATTCACACTCACACTCATACTCATACAGATACGCATACTCATACTCACACTCATACTCATACATATACGCATACTCATACTCACACTCACACTCATACTCACACATATACGCATACTCATACTCACACTCATACTCATACTCATACTCATACTCATACGCATACTCATACTCATACTCATGCTTATACTCATACTCATACTCATACTCACACTCACACTCATACTCATACTCTCATTCACACTCACACTCATACTCATACAGATACGCATACTCATACTCACACTCATACTCATAAATATACGCATACTCATACTCACACTCATAATCATACTCATAATCATACTCATACTCAGACTCATACTCATACTCATACTCATACACATACGCATGCTCATGCTCATGCTCATGCTCATGCTCATGCTCATACTCATACTGACACTCGCACTCATACTCATACTCATACTCATACTCATACTCGTACTCATACTCATACTCATACTCATACTCATACTCATACTCATACTCATACTCATACTCATACTTACACTCATACTCCTACTCATACTCATACGCATACTCATACTCATACTCATACTCATACTCATACTCATACTCATACTCATACTCATACTCATACTCATACTCATACTCGTACTCATACTCATACTCATACTCATACTCATACTCATACTCATACTCATACTCATACTCATACTCATACTCATACTCATACTCATACTCATACTCATACTCATACTCATACTCATACTCATACTCATACTCATACTCATACTCATACTCATACTCATACTTATACTCATACTCATACTCATACTCATACTCATGCTCATACTCATACTCATACTCATACTCATACTCATACTCATACTCATACTCATACTCATACTCATACTCATACTAATACGCATACTCGTACTCGTACTCATACTCATGCTCATGCTCATGCTCATGCTCATACTCATACTCATACTCATACTCATACACATACTCATACTCATACGCATGCTCATGCTCATACACATACTCATACACATACTCATACTCATACTCATACTCGTACTCATACTCATACTCATACTCATACTCATACTCATACTCATACTCATACTCATACTCATACTCATACTCATACTCATACTCATACTCATACTTATACTCATACTCATACTCATACTCATGCTCATGCTCATACTCATACTCATACTCATACTCATACTCATACTCATACTCATACTCATACTCATACTCATACTCATACTCATCCTCATACACATACTAATACGCATACTCGTACTCATACTCATACTCATACACATATTCATACTCATACTCATACTCATACTCATACTCATAATCATACTCATACTCATACTCATACTCATACTCATACACATACGCATGCTCATGCTCATGCTCATGCTCATGCTCATGCTCATGCTCATGCTCATGCTCATACTCATACTGACACTCGCACTCATACTCATACTCATACTCATACTCATACTCATACTCATACTTACACTCATACTCCTACTCATACTCATACGCATACTCATACTCATACTCATACTCATACTCATACTCATACTCATACTCATACTCATACTCATACTCATACTCATACTCATACGCATGCTCATGCTCATGCTCATGCTCATGCTCATGCTCATACTCATACTCATACTCGAACTCATACTCATACTCATACTCATACTCATACTCATACTCATACTCATACTCATACTTACACTCATACTCCTACTCATACTCATACGCATACTCATACTCATACTCATACTCATACTCATACTCATACTCATGCTCATACTCATACTCATACGCATGCTCATGCTCATACACATACTCATACACATACTCATACTCATACTCATACTCGTACTCATACTCATACTCATACTCATACTCATACTCATACTCATACTCATACTCATACTCATACTTACACTCATACTCCTACTCATACTCATACGCATACTCATACTCATACTCATACTCATACTCATACTCATACTCATACTCATACACATACTAATACTCATACTCATACTCATACTCATACTCATACTCATACTCATACTCATACTTATACTCATACTCATACTCATGCTCATGCTCATACTCATACTCATACTCATACTCATACTCATACTCATACTCATACTCATACTCATACACATACTAATACGCATACTCGTACTCATACTCATACTCATACACATATTCATACTCATACTCATACTCAAACTCATACTCATAATCATACTCATACTCATACTCATACTCATACACATACGCATGCTCATGCTCATGCTCATGCTCATGCTCGTACTCATACTGACACTCGCACTCATACTCATACTCATACTCATACTCATACTCATACTCATACTCATACTCATACTCATACTCATACTCATACTCATACTCATACTCATACTCATACTCATACTCATACTCATACTCATACTCATACTCATACTCATACTCATACTCATACTCATACTCATACTCATACTCATACTCATACTCATACTCATACTTATACTCATACTCATACTCATACTCATACTCATGCTCATACTCATACTCATACTCATACTCATACTCAAACTCATACTCATACTCATACTCATACTCATACTCATACTCATACTAATACGCATACTCGTACTCGTACTCATACTCATGCTCATGCTCATGCTCATGCTCATACTCATACTCATACTCATACTCATACTCATACTCATACTCATACTCATACTCATACGCATGCTCATGCTCATACACATACTCATACACATACTCATACTCATACTCATACTCATACTCATACTCACACTCACACTCATACTCATACTCTCATTCACACTCACACTCATACTCATACAGATACGCATACTCATACTCACACTCATACTCATACATATACGCATACTCATACTCACACTCATAATCATACTCATAATCATACTCATACTCATACTCATACTCATACTCATACACATACGCATGCTCATGCTCATGCTCATGCTCATGCTCATACTCATACTGACACTCGCACTCATACTCATACTCATACTCATACTCATACTCGTACTCATACTCATACTCATACTCATACTCATACTCATACTCATACTCATACTCATACTTACACTCATACTCCTACTCATACTCATACGCATACTCATACTCATACTCATACTCATACTCATACTCATACTCATACTCATACTCATACTCATACTCATACTCATACTCACACTCACACTCATACTCATACTCTCATTCACACTCACACTCATACTCATACAGATACGCATACTCATACTCACACTCATACTCATACATATACGCATACTCATACTCACACTCACACTCATACTCACACATATACGCATACTCATACTCACACTCATACTCATACTCATACTCATACTCATACGCATACTCATACTCATACTCATGCTTATACTCATACTCATACTCATACTCACACTCACACTCATACTCATACTCTCATTCACACTCACACTCATACTCATACAGATACGCATACTCATACTCACACTCATACTCATACATATACGCATACTCATACTCACACTCATAATCATACTCATAATCATACTCATACTCAGACTCATACTCATACTCATACTCATACACATACGCATGCTCATGCTCATGCTCATGCTCATGCTCATGCTCATACTCATACTGACACTCGCACTCATACTCATACTCATACTCATACTCATACTCGTACTCATACTCATACTCATACTCATACTCATACTCATACTCATACTCATACTCATACTCATACTTACACTCATACTCCTACTCATACTCATACGCATACTCATACTCATACTCATACTCATACTCATACTCATACTCATACTCATACTCATACTCATACTCATACTCATACTCACACTCACACTCATACTCATACTCTCATTCACACTCACACTCATACTCATACAGATACGCATACTCATACTCACACTCATACTCATACATATACGCATACTCATACTCACACTCATAATCATACTCATAATCATACTCATACTCATACTCATACACATACGCATGCTCATGCTCATGCTCATGCTCATGCTCATACTCATGCTCATACTCATACTCATACTCATACTCATACGCATACTCATACTCATACTCATACTCATACTCATACTCATACTCATACTCATAGTCATACTCATACTCATACTCATACTCATAATCATACTCATACTCATACTCATACTCCTACTCATACTCATACTCATACTCATACTCATACTCATACTCATACTCATGCTCATACTCATACTCATACTCACACTCACACTCATACTCATAATCTCATTCACACTCACACTCATACTCACACATATACGCATACTCATACTCACACTCATACTCATACTCATACTCATACTCATACTCATACGCATACTCATACTCATACTCATGCTTATACTCATACTCATACTCATACTCACACTCACACTCATACTCATACTCTCATTCACACTCACACTCATACTCATACAGATACGCATACTCATACTCACACTCATACTCATACATATACGCATACTCATACTCACACTCATAATCATACTCATAATCATACTCATACTCATACTCATACTCATACTCATACTCATACTCATACTCATACTCATACTCATACTCATACTCATACTCATACTCATGCTCATACTCATACTCATACGCATGCTCATGCTCATACACATACTCATACACATACTCATACTCATACTCATACTCGTACTCATACTCATACTCATACTCATACTCATACTCATACTCATACTCATACTCATACTCATACTTACACTCATACTCCTACTCATACACATACTCATACACATACTCATACTCATACTCATACTCGTACTCATACTCATACTCATACTCATACTCATACTCATACTCATACTCATACTCATACTCATACTTACACTCATACTCCTACTCATACTCATACGCATACTCATACTCATACTCATACTCATACTCATACTCATACTCATACTCATACTCATACTCATACTCATACTCATACGCATGCTCATGCTCATGCTCATGCTCATGCTCATGCTCATACTCATACTCATACTCGAACTCATACTCATACTCATACTCATACTCATACTCATACTCATACTCATACTCATACTTACACTCATACTCCTACTCATACTCATACGCATACTCATACTCATACTCATACTCATACTCATACTCATACTCATACTCATACTCATACTCATACTCATGCTCATACTCATACTCATACGCATGCTCATGCTCATACACATACTCATACACATACTCATACTCATACTCATACTCGTACTCATACTCATACTCATACTCATACTCATACTCATACTCATACTCATACTCATACTCATACTTACACTCATACTCCTACTCATACTCATACGCATACTCATACTCATACTCATACTCATACTCATACTCATACTCATACTCATACTCATACACATACTAATACTCATACTCATACTCATACTCATACTCATACTCATACTCATACTCATACTTATACTCATACTCATACTCATGCTCATGCTCATACTCATACACATACTCATACTCATACTCATACTCGTACTCATACTCATACTCATACTCATACTCATACTCATACTCATACTCATACTCATACTCATACTCATACTTACACTCATACTCCTACTCATACACATACTCATACACATACTCATACTCATACTCATACTCGTACTCATACTCATACTCATACTCATACTCATACTCATACTCATACTCATACTCATACTCATACTCATACTTACACTCATACTCCTACTCATACTCATACGCATACTCATACTCATACTCATACTCATACTCATACTCATACTCATACTCATACTCATACTCATACTCATACTCATACGCATGCTCATGCTCATGCTCATGCTCATGCTCATGCTCATACTCATACTCATACTCGAACTCATACTCATACTCATACTCATACTCATACTCATACTCATACTCATACTCATACTTACACTCATACTCCTACTCATACTCATACGCATACTCATACTCATACTCATACTCATACTCATACTCATACTCATACTCATGCTCATACTCATACTCATACGCATGCTCATGCTCATACACATACTCATACACATACTCATACTCATACTCATACTCGTACTCATACTCATACTCATACTCATACTCATACTCATACTCATACTCATACTCATACTCATACTTACACTCATACTCCTACTCATACTCATACGCATACTCATACTCATACTCATACTCATACTCATACTCATACTCATACTCATACACATACTAATACTCGTACTCATACTCATACTCATACTCATACTCATACTCATACTCATACTCATACTTATACTCATACTCATACTCATGCTCATGCTCATACTCATACTCATACTCATACTCATACTCATACTCATACTCATACTCATACTCATACACATACTAATACGCATACTCGTACTCATACTCATACTCATACACATATTCATACTCATACTCATACTCAAACTCATACTCATAATCATACTCATACTCATACTCATACTCATACACATACGCATGCTCATGCTCATGCTCATGCTCATGCTCGTACTCATACTGACACTCGCACTCATACTCATACTCATACTCATACTCATACTCATACTCATACTCATACTCATACTCATACTCATACTCATACTCATACTCATACTCATACTCATACTCATACTCATACTCATACTCATACTCATACTCATACTCATACTCATACTCATACTCATACTCATACTCATACTCATACTCATACTCATACTCATACTTATACTCATACTCATACTCATACTCATACTCATGCTCATACTCATACTCATACTCATACTCATACTCAAACTCATACTCATACTCATACTCATACTCATACTCATACTAATACGCATACTCGTACTCGTACTCATACTCATGCTCATGCTCATGCTCATGCTCATACTCATACTCATACTCATACTCATACTCATACTCATACTCATACTCATACGCATGCTCATGCTCATACACATACTCATACACATACTCATACTCATACTCATACTCATACTCATACTCACACTCACACTCATACTCATACTCTCATTCACACTCACACTCATACTCATACAGATACGCATACTCATACTCACACTCATACTCATACATATACGCATACTCATACTCACACTCATAATCATACTCATAATCATACTCATACTCATACTCATACTCATACTCATACACATACGCATGCTCATGCTCATGCTCATGCTCATGCTCATACTCATACTGACACTCGCACTCATACTCATACTCATACTCATACTCATACTCGTACTCATACTCATACTCATACTCATACTCATACTCATACTCATACTCATACTCATACTCATACTTACACTCATACTCCTACTCATACTCATACGCATACTCATACTCATACTCATACTCATACTCATACTCATACTCATACTCATACTCATACTCATACTCATACTCATACTCACACTCACACTCATACTCATACTCTCATTCACACTCACACTCATACTCATACAGATACGCATACTCATACTCACACTCATACTCATACATATACGCATACTCATACTCACACTCACACTCATACTCACACATATACGCATACTCATACTCACACTCATACTCATACTCATACTCATACTCATACGCATACTCATACTCATACTCATGCTTATACTCATACTCATACTCATACTCACACTCACACTCATACTCATACTCTCATTCACACTCACACTCATACTCATACAGATACGCATACTCATACTCACACTCATACTCATACATATACGCATACTCATACTCACACTCATAATCATACTCATAATCATACTCATACTCAGACTCATACTCATACTCATACTCATACACATACGCATGCTCATGCTCATGCTCATGCTCATGCTCATGCTCATACTCATACTGACACTCGCACTCATACTCATACTCATACTCATACTCATACTCGTACTCATACTCATACTCATACTCATACTCATACTCATACTCATACTCATACTCATACTCATACTTACACTCATACTCCTACTCATACTCATACGCATACTCATACTCATACTCATACTCATACTCATACTCATACTCATACTCATACTCATACTCATACTCATACTCATACTCATACTCGTACTCATACTCATACTCATACTCATACTCATACTCATACTCATACTCATACTCATACTCATACTCATACTCATACTCATACTCATACTCATACTCATACTCATACTCATACTCATACTCATACTCATACTCATACTCATACTCATACTCATACTCATACTTATACTCATACTCATACTCATACTCATACTCATGCTCATACTCATACTCATACTCATACTCATACTCATACTCATACTCATACTCATACTCATACTCATACTCATACTAATACGCATACTCGTACTCGTACTCATACTCATGCTCATGCTCATGCTCATGCTCATACTCATACTCATACTCATACTCATACACATACTCATACTCATACGCATGCTCATGCTCATACACATACTCATACACATACTCATACTCATACTCATACTCGTACTCATACTCATACTCATACTCATACTCATACTCATACTCATACTCATACTCATACTCATACTCATACTCATACTCATACTCATACTCATACTTATACTCATACTCATACTCATACTCATGCTCATGCTCATACTCATACTCATACTCATACTCATACTCATACTCATACTCATACTCATACTCATACTCATACTCATACTCATCCTCATACACATACTAATACGCATACTCGTACTCATACTCATACTCATACACATATTCATACTCATACTCATACTCATACTCATACTCATAATCATACTCATACTCATACTCATACTCATACTCATACACATACGCATGCTCATGCTCATGCTCATGCTCATGCTCATGCTCATGCTCATGCTCATGCTCATACTCATACTGACACTCGCACTCATACTCATACTCATACTCATACTCATACTCATACTCATACTTACACTCATACTCCTACTCATACTCATACGCATACTCATACTCATACTCATACTCATACTCATACTCATACTCATACTCATACTCATACTCATACTCATACTCATACTCATACGCATGCTCATGCTCATGCTCATGCTCATGCTCATGCTCATACTCATACTCATACTCGAACTCATACTCATACTCATACTCATACTCATACTCATACTCATACTCATACTCATACTTACACTCATACTCCTACTCATACTCATACGCATACTCATACTCATACTCATACTCATACTCATACTCATACTCATGCTCATACTCATACTCATACGCATGCTCATGCTCATACACATACTCATACACATACTCATACTCATACTCATACTCGTACTCATACTCATACTCATACTCATACTCATACTCATACTCATACTCATACTCATACTCATACTTACACTCATACTCCTACTCATACTCATACGCATACTCATACTCATACTCATACTCATACTCATACTCATACTCATACTCATACACATACTAATACTCATACTCATACTCATACTCATACTCATACTCATACTCATACTCATACTTATACTCATACTCATACTCATGCTCATGCTCATACTCATACTCATACTCATACTCATACTCATACTCATACTCATACTCATACTCATACACATACTAATACGCATACTCGTACTCATACTCATACTCATACACATATTCATACTCATACTCATACTCAAACTCATACTCATAATCATACTCATACTCATACTCATACTCATACACATACGCATGCTCATGCTCATGCTCATGCTCATGCTCGTACTCATACTGACACTCGCACTCATACTCATACTCATACTCATACTCATACTCATACTCATACTCATACTCATACTCATACTCATACTCATACTCATACTCATACTCATACTCATACTCATACTCATACTCATACTCATACTCATACTCATACTCATACTCATACTCATACTCATACTCATACTCATACTCATACTCATACTCATACTCATACTTATACTCATACTCATACTCATACTCATACTCATGCTCATACTCATACTCATACTCATACTCATACTCAAACTCATACTCATACTCATACTCATACTCATACTCATACTAATACGCATACTCGTACTCGTACTCATACTCATGCTCATGCTCATGCTCATGCTCATACTCATACTCATACTCATACTCATACTCATACTCATACTCATACTCATACTCATACGCATGCTCATGCTCATACACATACTCATACACATACTCATACTCATACTCATACTCATACTCATACTCACACTCACACTCATACTCATACTCTCATTCACACTCACACTCATACTCATACAGATACGCATACTCATACTCACACTCATACTCATACATATACGCATACTCATACTCACACTCATAATCATACTCATAATCATACTCATACTCATACTCATACTCATACTCATACACATACGCATGCTCATGCTCATGCTCATGCTCATGCTCATACTCATACTGACACTCGCACTCATACTCATACTCATACTCATACTCATACTCGTACTCATACTCATACTCATACTCATACTCATACTCATACTCATACTCATACTCATACTTACACTCATACTCCTACTCATACTCATACGCATACTCATACTCATACTCATACTCATACTCATACTCATACTCATACTCATACTCATACTCATACTCATACTCATACTCACACTCACACTCATACTCATACTCTCATTCACACTCACACTCATACTCATACAGATACGCATACTCATACTCACACTCATACTCATACATATACGCATACTCATACTCACACTCACACTCATACTCACACATATACGCATACTCATACTCACACTCATACTCATACTCATACTCATACTCATACGCATACTCATACTCATACTCATGCTTATACTCATACTCATACTCATACTCACACTCACACTCATACTCATACTCTCATTCACACTCACACTCATACTCATACAGATACGCATACTCATACTCACACTCATACTCATACATATACGCATACTCATACTCACACTCATAATCATACTCATAATCATACTCATACTCAGACTCATACTCATACTCATACTCATACACATACGCATGCTCATGCTCATGCTCATGCTCATGCTCATGCTCATACTCATACTGACACTCGCACTCATACTCATACTCATACTCATACTCATACTCGTACTCATACTCATACTCATACTCATACTCATACTCATACTCATACTCATACTCATACTCATACTTACACTCATACTCCTACTCATACTCATACGCATACTCATACTCATACTCATACTCATACTCATACTCATACTCATACTCATACTCATACTCATACTCATACTCATACTCACACTCACACTCATACTCATACTCTCATTCACACTCACACTCATACTCATACAGATACGCATACTCATACTCACACTCATACTCATACATATACGCATACTCATACTCACACTCATAATCATACTCATAATCATACTCATACTCATACTCATACACATACGCATGCTCATGCTCATGCTCATGCTCATGCTCATGCTCATACTCATACTGACACTCGCACTCATACTCATACTCATACTCATACTCATACTCGTACTCATACTCATACTCATACTCATACTCATACTCATACTCATACTCATACTCATACTCATACTCATACTCATACTCATACTCATACTCATACTCATACTCATACTCATACTCATACTCATACTCATACTCATACTCATACTCATACTCATACTTATACTCATACTCATACTCATACTCATACTCATGCTCATACTCATACTCATACTCATACTCATACTCATACTCATACTCATACTCATACTCATACTCATACTCATACTAATACGCATACTCGTACTCGTACTCATACTCATGCTCATGCTCATGCTCACGCTCATACTCATACTCATACTCATACTCATACACATACTCATACTCATACGCATGCTCATGCTCATACACATACTCATACACATACTCATACTCATACTCATACTCGTACTCATACTCATACTCATACTCATACTCATACTCATACTCATACTCATACTCATACTCATACTCATACTCATACTCATACTCATACTCATACTTATACTCATACTCATACTCATACTCATGCTCATGCTCATACTCATACTCATACTCATACTCATACTCATACTCATACTCATACTCATACTCATACTCATACTCATCCTCATACACATACTAATACGCATACTCGTACTCATACTCATACTCATACTCATACACATATTCATACTCATACTCATACTCACACTCATACTCATACTCTCATTCACACTCACACTCATACTCATACAGATACGCATACTCATACTCACACTCATACTCATACATATACGCATACTCATACTCACACTCATAATCATACTCATAATCATACTCATACTCAGACTCATACTCATACTCATACTCATACACATACGCATGCTCATGCTCATGCTCATGCTCATGCTCATGCTCATACTCATACTGACACTCGCACTCATACTCATACTCATACTCATACTCATACTCATACTCGTACTCATACTCATACTCATACTCATACTCATACTCATACTCATACTCATACTCATACTCATACTCATACTTACACTCATACTCCTACTCATACTCATACGCATACTCATACTCATACTCATACTCATACTCATACTCATACTCATACTCATACTCATACTCATACTCATACTCACACTCACACTCATACTCATACTCTCATTCACACTCACACTCATACTCATACAGATACGCATACTCATACTCACACTCATACTCATACATATACGCATACTCATACTCACACTCATAATCATACTCATAATCATACTCATACTCATACTCATACTCATACTCATACACATACGCATGCTCATGCTCATGCTCATGCTCATGCTCATGCTCATACTCATACTGACACTCGCACTCATACTCATACTCATACTCATACTCGTACTCATACTCATACTCATACTCATACTCATACTCATACTCATACTCATACTCATACTCATACTCATACTCATACTCATACTCATACTCATACTCATACTCATACTCATACTCATACTCATACTCATACTCATACTCATACTTATACTCATACTCATACTCATACTCATACTCATGCTCATACTCATACTCATACTCATACTCATACTCATACTCATACTCATACTCATACTCATACTCATACTCATACTAATACGCATACTCGTACTCGTACTCATACTCATGCTCATGCTCATGCTCATGCTCATACTCATACTCATACTCATACTCATACTCATACTCATACTCATACGCATGCTCATGCTCATACACATACTCATACACATACTCATACTCATACTCATACTCGTACTCATACTCATACTCATACTCATACTCATACTCATACTCATACTCATACTCATACTCATACTCATACTTATACTCATACTCATACTCATACTCATGCTCATGCTCATACTCATACTCATACTCATACTCATACTCATACTCATACTCATACTCATACTCATACTCATCCTCATACACATACTAATACGCATACTCGTACTCATACTCATACTCATACACATATTCATACTCATACTCATACTCATACTCATACTCATACTCATAATCATACTCATACTCATACTCATACTCATACTCATACTCATACACATACGCATGCTCATGCTCATGCTCATGCTCATGCTCATGCTCATGCTCATGCTCATGCTCATGCTCATACTCATACTGACACTCGCACTCATACTCATACTCATACTCATACTCATACTCACACTCATACTCATACTCATACTCATACTCATACTCATACACATACTCATACTCATACTCATACTCATACTCATACTCATACTCCCATTCACACTCACACTCATACTCATACAGATACGCATACTCATACTCACACTCATACTCATACATATACGCATACTCATACTCACACTCATAATCATACTCATACTCATACTCATACGCATACTCATACTCATACTCATACTCATACTCATAATCATACTCATACTCATAGTCATACTCATACTCATACTCATACTCATAATCATACTCATACTCATACTCATACTCCTACTCATACTCATACTCATACTCATACTCATACTCATACTCATGCTCATACTCATACTCATACTCACACTCACACTCATACTCATAATCTCATTCACACTCACACTCATACTCACACATATACGCATACTCATACTCACACTCATACTCATACTCATACTCATACTCATACGCATACTCATACTCATACTCATGCTTATACTCATACTCATACTCATACTCACACTCACACTCATACTCATACTCTCATTCACACTCACACTCATACTCATACAGATACGCATACTCATACTCACACTCATACTCATACATATACGCATACTCATACTCACACTCATAATCATACTCATAATCATACTCATACTCAGACTCATACTCATACTCATACTCATACACATACGCATGCTCATGCTCATGCTCATGCTCATGCTCATGCTCATACTCATACTGACACTCGCACTCATACTCATACTCATACTCATACTCATACTCGTACTCATACTCATACTCATACTCATACTCATACTCATACTCATACTCATACTCATACTCATACTTACACTCATACTCCTACTCATACTCATACGCATACTCATACTCATACTCATACTCATACTCATACTCATACTCATACTCATACTCATACTCATACTCATACTCATACTCACACTCACACTCATACTCATACTCTCATTCACACTCACACTCATACTCATACAGATACGCATACTCATACTCACACTCATACTCATACATATACGCATACTCATACTCACACTCATAATCATACTCATAATCATACTCATACTCATACTCATACTCATACACATACGCATGCTCATGCTCATGCTCATGCTCATGCTCATGCTCATACTCATACTGACACTCGCACTCATACTCATACTCATACTCATACTCATACTCGTACTCATACTCATACTCATACTCATACTCATACTCATACTCATACTCATACTCATACTCATATTCATACTCATACTCATACTCATACTCATACTCATACTCATACTCATACTCATACTCATACTCATACTCATACTCATACTCATACTCATACTCATACTCATACTCATACTCATACTTATACTCGTACTCATACTCATACTCATACTCATGCTCATACTCATACTCATACTCATACTCATACTCAAACTCATACTCATACTCATACTCATACTCATACTAATACGCATACTCGTACTCGTACTCATACTCATGCTCATGCTCATGCTCATGCTCATACTCATACTCATACTCATACTCATACTCATACTCATACTCATACTCATACGCATGCTCATGCTCATACACATACTCATACAGATACGCATACTCATACTCACACTCATACTCATACATATACGCATACTCATACTCACACTCATAATCATACTCATAATCATACTCATACTCATACTCATACTCATACTCATACACATACGCATGCTCATGCTCATGCTCATGCTCATGCTCATGCTCATACTCATACTGACACTCGCACTCATACTCATACTCATACTCATACTCATACTCATAGTCACACTCACACTCACACTCATACTCATACTCATACTCATACTCATACATATACGCATATTCATAGTCACACTCATAATCATACTCATAATCATACTCATACTCATACTCATACTCCTACTCATACTCATACTCATACTCATACTCATACTCATGCTCATACTCATACTCATACTCACACTCACACTCATACTCATACTCTCATTCACACTCACACTCATAATCACACATATACGCATACTCATACTCACACTCATACTCATACTCATACTCATACTCATACTCATACTCATGCTCATACTCATACTCATACTCATACTCATACTCATACTCATACTCATACTCATACTCATACTCATACTCATACTCATACTCATACTCATACTCATACTCATACTCATACTCATACTCATACTCATACTCATACTCATACTCATACTTATACTCATACTCATACTCATACTCATACTCATGCTCATACTCATACTCATACTCATACTCATACTCAAACTCATACTCATACTCATACTCATACTCATACTAATACGCATACTCGTACTCGTACTCATACTCATGCTCATGCTCATGCTCATGCTCATACTCATACTCATACTCATACTCATACTCATACTCATACTCATACTCATACGCATGCTCATGCTCATACACATACTCATACACATACTCATACTCATACTCATACTCATACTCGTACTCATACTCATACTCATACTCATACGCATGCTCATACTCATACTCATACTCATACTCATACGCATGCTCATACTCATACGCATACTCATACTCATACACATACTCATACACATACTCATACACATACTCATACACATACTCATACACATACTCATACTCATACTCATACTCATACTCATACTCACATTCACACTCACATTCATACTCATACACATACGCATACTCATACTCATACTCATACTCATACTCACACTCATACTCATACTCATGCTCATACTCATACGCATGCTCATGCTCATGCTCATACTCATGCTCATACTCATACTCATACTCATACTCATACTCATACTCATTATCATACTCATACTTATACCCATACTCATACTCATACTCATACTCATACTCATACTCATACTCATAGTCATACTCATACTCATACTCATACTCATACACATACACATACTCATACTCATACTCATACTCATACTCATACTCACATTCACCTCATACTCGTACTCATACTCATGCTCATGATCATACTCATGCTCATGCTCATGCTCATACTCATACAGACACTCATACTCATACTCATACTCATACTCACATACACACTCCCATTCATACTCATACACATACGCATACTCATACTCATACTCACACTCATACTCATACGCATGCTCATACTCATACTCATACTCATACACATACTCATACACATACTCATACACATACTCATACTCATACTCATACTCATACTCACATTCACACTCAGATTCATACTCATACACATACGCATACGCATGCTCATGCTCATGCTCATGCTCATGCTCATGCTCATGCTCATACTCATACTCATACTCATACTCATACGCATGCTCATGCTCATGCTCATGCTCATGCTCATGCTCATGCTCATACTCATACGCATGCTCATGCTCATGCTCATGCTCATACTCATACTCATAATCATAATCATACTCATACTTATATCCATACTCATACTCATATTCATACTCATACACATACACATAATCATACTCATACTCACATTCACCTCATACTCGTACTCATACTCATACTCATACACATACTCATACACATACTCATACACATACTCATACTCATACTCATACTCGCATTCACACTCACATTCATACTCATACACATACGCATACTCATACTCATACTCATACTCATACTCATACTCACACTCATACTCATACTCATGCTCATACTCATACGCATGCTCATGCTCATGCTCATACTCATGCTCATACTCATACTCATACTCATACTCATACGCATACTCATACTCATACTCATACTCATACTCATACTCATACTCATACTCATACTCATACTCATACTCATACTCATACTCATACTCATACTTACACTCATACTCCTACTCATACTCATACGCATACTCATACTCATACTCATACTCATACTCATACTTATACTCATACTCATACTCATACGCATGCTCATGCTCATACACATACTCATACACATACTCATACTCATACTCATACTCATACTCGTACTCATACTCATACTCATACACATACTCATACTCATACTCATACTCATACTCATACTCATACTCATACTCATACTCATACTCATATTCATACTCATACTCATACTCATACTCATACTCATACTCATACTCATACTCATACTCATACTCATACTCATACTCATACTCATACTCATACTCATACTCATACTCATACTCATACTCATACTCATACTTATACTCGTACTCATACTCATACTCATACTCATGCTCATACTCATACTCATACTCATACTCATACTCAAACTCATACTCATACTCATACTCATACTCATACTAATACGCATACTCGTACTCGTACTCATACTCATGCTCATGCTCATGCTCATGCTCATACTCATACTCATACTCATACTCATACTCATACTCATACTCATACTCATACGCATGCTCATGCTCATACACATACTCATACAGATACGCATACTCATACTCACACTCATACTCATACATATACGCATACTCATACTCACACTCATAATCATACTCATAATCATACTCATACTCATACTCATACTCATACTCATACACATACGCATGCTCATGCTCATGCTCATGCTCATGCTCATGCTCATACTCATACTGACACTCGCACTCATACTCATACTCATACTCATACTCATACTCATAGTCACACTCACACTCACACTCATACTCATACTCATACTCATACTCATACATATACGCATATTCATAGTCACACTCATAATCATACTCATAATCATACTCATACTCATACTCATACTCCTACTCATACTCATACTCATACTCATACTCATACTCATGCTCATACTCATACTCATACTCACACTCACACTCATACTCATACTCTCATTCACACTCACACTCATACTCACACATATACGCATACTCATACTCACACTCATACTCATACTCATACTCATACTCATACTCATACTCATGCTCATACTCATACTCATACTCATACTCATACTCATACTCATACTCATACTCATACTCATACTCATACTCATACTCATACTCATACTCATACTCATACTCATACTCATACTCATACTCATACTCATACTCATACTCATACTCATACTCATACTTATACTCATACTCATACTCATACTCATACTCATGCTCATACTCATACTCATACTCATACTCATACTCAAACTCATACTCATACTCATACTCATACTCATACTAATACGCATACTCGTACTTGTACTCATACTCATGCTCATGCTCATGCTCATGCTCATACTCATACTCATACTCATACTCATACTCATACTCATACTCATACTCATACGCATGCTCATGCTCATACACATACTCATACACATACTCATACTCATACTCATACTCATACTCGTACTCATACTCATACTCATACTCATACGCATGCTCATACTCATACTCATACTCATACTCATACGCATGCTCATACTCATACGCATACTCATACTCATACACATACTCATACACATACTCATACACATACTCATACACATACTCATACACATACTCATACTCATACTCATACTCATACTCACATTCACACTCACATTCATACTCATACTCATACTCATACTCATACTCACACTCATACTCATACTCATGCTCATACTCATACGCATGCTCATGCTCATGCTCATACTCATGCTCATACTCATACTCATACTCATACTCATACTCATTATCATACTCATACTTATACCCATACTCATACTCATACTCATACTCATACTCATACTCATACTCATAGTCATACTCATACTCATACTCATACTCATACACATACACATACTCATACTCATACTCATACTCATACTCATACTCACATTCACCTCATACTCGTACTCATACTCATGCTCATACTCATAGTCACACTCACACTCACACTCATACTCATACTCATACTCATACTCATACATATACGCATATTCATAGTCACACTCATAATCATACTCATAATCATACTCATACTCATACTCATACTCCTACTCATACTCATACTCATACTCATACTCATGCTCATACTCATACTCATACTCACACTCACACTCATACTCATACTCTCATTCACACTCACACTCATACTCACACATATACGCATACTCATACTCACACTCATACTCATACTCATACTCATACTCATACTCATACTCATGCTCATACTCATGCTCATACTCATACTCATACTCATACTCATACTCATACGCATGCTCATGCTCATGCTCATGCTCATGCTCATGCTCATGCTCATACTCATACGCATGCTCATGCTCATGCTCATGCTCATACTCATACTCATAATCATAATCATACTCATACTTATATCCATACTCATACTCATATTCATACTCATACACATACACATACTCATACTCATACTCACATTCACCTCATACTCGTACTCATACTCATACTCATACACATACTCATACACATACTCATACACATACTCATACTCATACTCATACTCGCATTCACACTCACATTCATACTCATACACATACGCATACTCATACTCATACTCATACTCATACTCATACTCACACTCATACTCATACTCATGCTCATACTCATACGCATGCTCATGCTCATGCTCATACTCATGCTCATACTCATACTCATACTCATACTCATACGCATACTCATACTCATACTCATACTCATACTCATACTCATACTCATACTCATAGTCATACTCATACTCATACTCATACTCATAATCATACTCATACTCATACTCATACTCCTACTCATACTCATACTCATACTCATACTCATACTCATACTCATACTCATACTCATACTCATACTCATGCTCATACTCATACTCATACTCACACTCACACTCATACTCATAATCTCATTCACACTCACACTCATACTCACACATATACGCATACTCATACTCACACTCATACTCATACTCATACTCATACTCATACTCATACGCATACTCATACTCATACTCATGCTTATACTCATACTCATACTCATACTCACACTCACACTCATACTCATACTCTCATTCACACTCACACTCATACTCATACAGATACGCATACTCATACTCACACTCATACTCATACATATACGCATACTCATACTCACACTCATAATCATACTCATAATCATACTCATACTCAGACTCATACTCATACTCATACTCATACACATACGCATGCTCATGCTCATGCTCATGCTCATGCTCATGCTCATACTCATACTGACACTCGCACTCATACTCATACTCATACTCATACTCATACTCGTACTCATACTCATACTCATACTCATACTCATACTCATACTCATACTCATACTCATACTCATACTCATACTTACACTCATACTCCTACTCATACTCATACGCATACTCATACTCATACTCATACTCATACTCATACTCATACTCATACTCATACTCATACTCATACTCATACTCACACTCACACTCATACTCATACTCTCATTCACACTCACACTCATACTCATACAGATACGCATACTCATACTCACACTCATACTCATACATATACGCATACTCATACTCACACTCATAATCATACTCATAATCATACTCATACTCATACTCATACTCATACTCATACACATACGCATGCTCATGCTCATGCTCATGCTCATGCTCATGCTCATACTCATACTGACACTCGCACTCATACTCATACTCATACTCATACTCATACTCGTACTCATACTCATACTCATACTCATACTCATACTCATACTCATACTCATACTCATACTCATACTCATACTCATACTCATACTCATACTCATACTCATACTCATACTCATACTCATACTCATACTCATACTCATACTTATACTCATACTCATACTCATACTCATACTCATGCTCATACTCATACTCATACTCATACTCATACTCATACTCATACTCATACTCATACTCATACTCATACTCATACTCATACTCATACTAATACGCATACTCGTACTCGTACTCATACTCATGCTCATGCTCATGCTCATGCTCATACTCATACTCATACTCATACTCATACTCATACTCATACTCATACGCATGCTCATGCTCATACACATACTCATACACATACTCATACTCATACTCATACTCGTACTCATACTCATACTCATACTCATACTCATACTCATACTCATACTCATACTCATACTCATACTCATACTCATACTCATACTCATACTTACACTCATACTCCTACTCATACTCATACGCATACTCATACTCATACTCATACTCATACTCATACTCATACTCATACTCATACTCATACTCATACTCATACTCATACGCATGCTCATGCTCATGCTCATGCTCATGCTCATGCTCATACTCATACTCATACTCGAACTCATACTCATACTCATACTCATACTCATACTCATACTCATACTCATACTCATACTTACACTCATACTCCTACTCATTCTCATACGCATACTCATACTCATACTCATACTCATACTCATACTCATACTCATACTCATACTCATACTCATGCTCATACTCATACTCATACGCATGCTCATGCTCATACACATACTCATACACATACTCATACTCATACTCATACTCGTACTCATACTCATACTCATACTCATACTCATACTCATACTCATACTCATACTCATACTCATACTTACACTCATACTCCTACTCATACTCATACGCATACTCATACTCATACTCATACTCATACTCATACTCATACTCATACTCATACTCATACACATACTAATACTCATACTCATACTCATACTCATACTCATACTCATACTCATACTCATACTTATACTCATACTCATACTCATGCTCATGCTCATACTCATACACATACTCATACTCATACTCATACTCGTACTCATACTCATACTCATACTCATACTCATACTCATACTCATACTCATACTCATACTCATACTCATACTCATACTTACACTCATACTCCTACTCATACACATACTCATACACATACTCATACTCATACTCATACTCGTACTCATACTCATACTCATACTCATACTCATACTCATACTCATACTCATACTCATACTCATACTTACACTCATACTCCTACTCATACTCATACGCATACTCATACTCATACTCATACTCATACTCATACTCATACTCATACTCATACTCATACTCATACTCATACGCATGCTCATGCTCATGCTCATGCTCATGCTCATGCTCATACTCATACTCATACTCGAACTCATACTCATACTCATACTCATACTCATACTCATACTCATACTCATACTCATACTCATACTCATACTTACACTCATACTCCTACTCATACTCATACGCATACTCATACTCATACTCATACTCATACTCATACTCATACTCATACTCATGCTCATACTCATACTCATACGCATGCTCATGCTCATACACATACTCATACACATACTCATACTCATACTCATACTCGTACTCATACTCATACTCATACTCATACTCATACTCATACTCATACTCATACTCATACTCATACTTACACTCATACGCATGCTCATGCTCATACACATACTCATACACATACTCATACTCATACTCATACTCATACTCGTACTCATACTCATACTCATACTCATACGCATGCTCATACTCATACTCATACTCATACTCATACGCATGCTCATACTCATACGCATACTCATACTCATACACATACTCATACACATACTCATACACATACTCATACACATACTCATACACATACTCATACTCATACTCATACTCATACTCATACTCACATTCACACTCACATTCATACTCATACACATACGCATACTCATACTCATACTCATACTCATACTCACACTCATACTCATACTCATGCTCATACTCATACGCATGCTCATGCTCATGCTCATACTCATGCTCATACTCATACTCATACTCATACTCATACTCATACTCATTATCATACTCATACTTATACCCATACTCATACTCATACTCATACTCATACTCATACTCATACTCATAGTCATACTCATACTCATACTCATACTCATACACATACACATACTCATACTCATACTCATACTCATACTCATACTCACATTCACCTCATACTCGTACTCATACTCATGCTCATGATCATACTCATGCTCATGCTCATGCTCATACTCATACAGACACTCATACTCATACTCATACTCATACTCACATACACACTCCCATTCATACTCATACACATACGCATACTCATACTCATACTCACACTCATACTCATACGCATGCTCATACTCATACTCATACTCATACACATACTCATACACATACTCATACACATACTCATACTCATACTCATACTCATACTCACATTCACACTCAGATTCATACTCATACACATACGCATACGCATGCTCATGCTCATGCTCATGCTCATGCTCATGCTCATGCTCATACTCATACTCATACTCATACTCATACGCATGCTCATGCTCATGCTCATGCTCATGCTCATGCTCATGCTCATACTCATACGCATGCTCATGCTCATGCTCATGCTCATACTCATACTCATAATCATAATCATACTCATACTTATATCCATACTCATACTCATATTCATACTCATACACATACACATAATCATACTCATACTCACATTCACCTCATACTCGTACTCATACTCATACTCATACACATACTCATACACATACTCATACACATACTCATACTCATACTCATACTCGCATTCACACTCACATTCATACTCATACACATACGCATACTCATACTCATACTCATACTCATACTCATACTCACACTCATACTCATACTCATGCTCATACTCATACGCATGCTCATGCTCATGCTCATACTCATGCTCATACTCATACTCATACTCATACTCATACGCATACTCATACTCATACTCATACTCATACTCATACTCATACTCATACTCATACTCATACTCATACTCATACTCATACTCATACTCATACTTACACTCATACTCCTACTCATACTCATACGCATACTCATACTCATACTCATACTCATACTCATACTTATACTCATACTCATACTCATACGCATGCTCATGCTCATACACATACTCATACACATACTCATACTCATACTCATACTCATACTCGTACTCATACTCATACTCATACACATACTCATACTCATACTCATACTCATACTCATACTCATACTCATACTCATACTCATACTCATATTCATACTCATACTCATACTCATACTCATACTCATACTCATACTCATACTCATACTCATACTCATACTCATACTCATACTCATACTCATACTCATACTCATACTCATACTCATACTCATACTCATACTTATACTCGTACTCATACTCATACTCATACTCATGCTCATACTCATACTCATACTCATACTCATACTCAAACTCATACTCATACTCATACTCATACTCATACTAATACGCATACTCGTACTCGTACTCATACTCATGCTCATGCTCATGCTCATGCTCATACTCATACTCATACTCATACTCATACTCATACTCATACTCATACTCATACGCATGCTCATGCTCATACACATACTCATACAGATACGCATACTCATACTCACACTCATACTCATACATATACGCATACTCATACTCACACTCATAATCATACTCATAATCATACTCATACTCATACTCATACTCATACTCATACACATACGCATGCTCATGCTCATGCTCATGCTCATGCTCATGCTCATACTCATACTGACACTCGCACTCATACTCATACTCATACTCATACTCATACTCATAGTCACACTCACACTCACACTCATACTCATACTCATACTCATACTCATACATATACGCATATTCATAGTCACACTCATAATCATACTCATAATCATACTCATACTCATACTCATACTCCTACTCATACTCATACTCATACTCATACTCATACTCATGCTCATACTCATACTCATACTCACACTCACACTCATACTCATACTCTCATTCACACTCACACTCATACTCACACATATACGCATACTCATACTCACACTCATACTCATACTCATACTCATACTCATACTCATACTCATGCTCATACTCATACTCATACTCATACTCATACTCATACTCATACTCATACTCATACTCATACTCATACTCATACTCATACTCATACTCATACTCATACTCATACTCATACTCATACTCATACTCATACTCATACTCATACTCATACTCATACTTATACTCATACTCATACTCATACTCATACTCATGCTCATACTCATACTCATACTCATACTCATACTCAAACTCATACTCATACTCATACTCATACTCATACTAATACGCATACTCGTACTTGTACTCATACTCATGCTCATGCTCATGCTCATGCTCATACTCATACTCATACTCATACTCATACTCATACTCATACTCATACTCATACGCATGCTCATGCTCATACACATACTCATACACATACTCATACTCATACTCATACTCATACTCGTACTCATACTCATACTCATACTCATACGCATGCTCATACTCATACTCATACTCATACTCATACGCATGCTCATACTCATACGCATACTCATACTCATACACATACTCATACACATACTCATACACATACTCATACACATACTCATACACATACTCATACTCATACTCATACTCATACTCACATTCACACTCACATTCATACTCATACTCATACTCATACTCATACTCACACTCATACTCATACTCATGCTCATACTCATACGCATGCTCATGCTCATGCTCATACTCATGCTCATACTCATACTCATACTCATACTCATACTCATTATCATACTCATACTTATACCCATACTCATACTCATACTCATACTCATACTCATACTCATACTCATAGTCATACTCATACTCATACTCATACTCATACACATACACATACTCATACTCATACTCATACTCATACTCATACTCACATTCACCTCATACTCGTACTCATACTCATGCTCATACTCATAGTCACACTCACACTCACACTCATACTCATACTCATACTCATACTCATACATATACGCATATTCATAGTCACACTCATAATCATACTCATAATCATACTCATACTCATACTCATACTCCTACTCATACTCATACTCATACTCATACTCATGCTCATACTCATACTCATACTCACACTCACACTCATACTCATACTCTCATTCACACTCACACTCATACTCACACATATACGCATACTCATACTCACACTCATACTCATACTCATACTCATACTCATACTCATACTCATGCTCATACTCATGCTCATACTCATACTCATACTCATACTCATACTCATACGCATGCTCATGCTCATGCTCATGCTCATGCTCATGCTCATGCTCATACTCATACGCATGCTCATGCTCATGCTCATGCTCATACTCATACTCATAATCATAATCATACTCATACTTATATCCATACTCATACTCATATTCATACTCATACACATACACATACTCATACTCATACTCACATTCACCTCATACTCGTACTCATACTCATACTCATACACATACTCATACACATACTCATACACATACTCATACTCATACTCATACTCGCATTCACACTCACATTCATACTCATACACATACGCATACTCATACTCATACTCATACTCATACTCATACTCACACTCATACTCATACTCATGCTCATACTCATACGCATGCTCATGCTCATGCTCATACTCATGCTCATACTCATACTCATACTCATACTCATACGCATACTCATACTCATACTCATACTCATACTCATACTCATACTCATACTCATAGTCATACTCATACTCATACTCATACTCATAATCATACTCATACTCATACTCATACTCCTACTCATACTCATACTCATACTCATACTCATACTCATACTCATACTCATACTCATACTCATACTCATGCTCATACTCATACTCATACTCACACTCACACTCATACTCATAATCTCATTCACACTCACACTCATACTCACACATATACGCATACTCATACTCACACTCATACTCATACTCATACTCATACTCATACTCATACGCATACTCATACTCATACTCATGCTTATACTCATACTCATACTCATACTCACACTCACACTCATACTCATACTCTCATTCACACTCACACTCATACTCATACAGATACGCATACTCATACTCACACTCATACTCATACATATACGCATACTCATACTCACACTCATAATCATACTCATAATCATACTCATACTCAGACTCATACTCATACTCATACTCATACACATACGCATGCTCATGCTCATGCTCATGCTCATGCTCATGCTCATACTCATACTGACACTCGCACTCATACTCATACTCATACTCATACTCATACTCGTACTCATACTCATACTCATACTCATACTCATACTCATACTCATACTCATACTCATACTCATACTCATACTTACACTCATACTCCTACTCATACTCATACGCATACTCATACTCATACTCATACTCATACTCATACTCATACTCATACTCATACTCATACTCATACTCATACTCACACTCACACTCATACTCATACTCTCATTCACACTCACACTCATACTCATACAGATACGCATACTCATACTCACACTCATACTCATACATATACGCATACTCATACTCACACTCATAATCATACTCATAATCATACTCATACTCATACTCATACTCATACTCATACACATACGCATGCTCATGCTCATGCTCATGCTCATGCTCATGCTCATACTCATACTGACACTCGCACTCATACTCATACTCATACTCATACTCATACTCGTACTCATACTCATACTCATACTCATACTCATACTCATACTCATACTCATACTCATACTCATACTCATACTCATACTCATACTCATACTCATACTCATACTCATACTCATACTCATACTCATACTCATACTCATACTTATACTCATACTCATACTCATACTCATACTCATGCTCATACTCATACTCATACTCATACTCATACTCATACTCATACTCATACTCATACTCATACTCATACTCATACTCATACTCATACTAATACGCATACTCGTACTCGTACTCATACTCATGCTCATGCTCATGCTCATGCTCATACTCATACTCATACTCATACTCATACTCATACTCATACTCATACGCATGCTCATGCTCATACACATACTCATACACATACTCATACTCATACTCATACTCGTACTCATACTCATACTCATACTCATACTCATACTCATACTCATACTCATACTCATACTCATACTCATACTCATACTCATACTCATACTTACACTCATACTCCTACTCATACTCATACGCATACTCATACTCATACTCATACTCATACTCATACTCATACTCATACTCATACTCATACTCATACTCATACTCATACGCATGCTCATGCTCATGCTCATGCTCATGCTCATGCTCATACTCATACTCATACTCGAACTCATACTCATACTCATACTCATACTCATACTCATACTCATACTCATACTCATACTTACACTCATACTCCTACTCATTCTCATACGCATACTCATACTCATACTCATACTCATACTCATACTCATACTCATACTCATACTCATACTCATGCTCATACTCATACTCATACGCATGCTCATGCTCATACACATACTCATACACATACTCATACTCATACTCATACTCGTACTCATACTCATACTCATACTCATACTCATACTCATACTCATACTCATACTCATACTCATACTTACACTCATACTCCTACTCATACTCATACGCATACTCATACTCATACTCATACTCATACTCATACTCATACTCATACTCATACTCATACACATACTAATACTCATACTCATACTCATACTCATACTCATACTCATACTCATACTCATACTTATACTCATACTCATACTCATGCTCATGCTCATACTCATACACATACTCATACTCATACTCATACTCGTACTCATACTCATACTCATACTCATACTCATACTCATACTCATACTCATACTCATACTCATACTCATACTCATACTTACACTCATACTCCTACTCATACACATACTCATACACATACTCATACTCATACTCATACTCGTACTCATACTCATACTCATACTCATACTCATACTCATACTCATACTCATACTCATACTCATACTTACACTCATACTCCTACTCATACTCATACGCATACTCATACTCATACTCATACTCATACTCATACTCATACTCATACTCATACTCATACTCATACTCATACGCATGCTCATGCTCATGCTCATGCTCATGCTCATGCTCATACTCATACTCATACTCGAACTCATACTCATACTCATACTCATACTCATACTCATACTCATACTCATACTCATACTCATACTCATACTTACACTCATACTCCTACTCATACTCATACGCATACTCATACTCATACTCATACTCATACTCATACTCATACTCATACTCATGCTCATACTCATACTCATACGCATGCTCATGCTCATACACATACTCATACACATACTCATACTCATACTCATACTCGTACTCATACTCATACTCATACTCATACTCATACTCATACTCATACTCATACTCATACTCATACTTACACTCATACTCCTACTCATACTCATACGCATACTCATACTCATACTCATACTCATACTCATACTCATACTCATACTCATACTCATACACATACTAATACTCATACTCATACTCATACTCATACTCATACTCATACTCATACTCATACTCATACTCATACTTATACTCATACTCATACTCATGCTCATGCTCATACTCATACTCATACTCATACTCATACTCATACTCATACTCATACTCATACTCATACACATACTAATACGCATACTCGTACTCATACTCATACTCATACACATATTCATACTCATACTCATACTCAAACTCATACTCATAATCATACTCATACTCATACTCATACTCATACACATACGCATGCTCATGCTCATGCTCATGCTCATGCTCATGCTCGTACTCATACTGACACTCGCACTCATACTCATACTCATACTCATACTCATACTCATACTCATACTCATACTCATACTCATACTCATACTCATACTCATACTCATACTCATACTCATACTCATACTCATACTCATACTCATACTCATACTCATACTCATACTCATACTCATACTCATACTCATACTCATACTCATACTCATACTCATACTCATACTTATACTCATACTCATACTCATACTCATACTCATGCTCATACTCATACTCATACTCATACTCATACTCAAACTCATACTCATACTCATACTCATACTCATACTAATACGCATACTCGTACTCGTACTCATACTCATGCTCATGCTCATGCTCATGCTCATACTCATACTCATACTCATACTCATACTCATACTCATACTCATACTCATACGCATGCTCATGCTCATACACATACTCATACACATACTCATACTCATACTCATACTCATACTCATACTCATACTCACACTCACACTCATACTCATACTCATACAGATACGCATACTCATACTCACACTCATACTCATACATATACGCATACTCATACTCACACTCATAATCATACTCATAATCATACTCATACTCATACTCATACTCATACTCATACACATACGCATGCTCATGCTCATGCTCATGCTCATGCTCATACTCATACTGACACTCGCACTCATACTCATACTCATACTCATACTCATACTCGTACTCATACTCATACTCATACTCATACTCATACTCATACTCATACTCATACTCATACTTACACTCATACTCCTACTCATACTCATACGCATACTCATACTCATACTCATACTCATACTCATACTCATACTCATACTCATACTCATACTCATACTCACACTCACACTCATACTCATACTCTCATTCACACTCACACTCATACTCATACAGATACGCATACTCATACTCACACTCATACTCATACATATACGCATACTCATACTCACACTCACACTCATACTCACACATATACGCATACTCATACTCACACTCATACTCATACTCATACTCATACTCATACGCATACTCATACTCATACTCATGCTTATACTCATACTCATACTCATACTCACACTCACACTCATACTCATACTCTCATTCACACTCACACTCATACTCATACAGATACGCATACTCATACTCACACTCATACTCATACATATACGCATACTCATACTCACACTCATAATCATACTCATAATCATACTCATACTCAGACTCATACTCATACTCATACTCATACACATACGCATGCTCATGCTCATGCTCATGCTCATGCTCATGCTCATACTCATACTGACACTCGCACTCATACTCATACTCATACTCATACTCATACTCGTACTCATACTCATACTCATACTCATACTCATACTCATACTCATACTCATACTCATACTCATACTTACACTCATACTCCTACTCATACTCATACGCATACTCATACTCATACTCATACTCATACTCATACTCATACTCATACTCATACTCATACTCATACTCATACTCCTACTCATACTCATACTCATACTCATACTCATACTCATACTCATACTCATACTCATACTCATGCTCATACTCATACTCATACTCACACTCACACTCATACTCATAATCTCATTCACACTCACACTCATACTCACACATATACGCATACTCATACTCACACTCATACTCATACTCATACTCATACTCATACGCATACTCATACTCATACTCATGCTTATACTCATACTCATACTCATACTCACACTCACACTCATACTCATACTCTCATTCACACTCACACTCATACTCATACAGATACGCATACTCATACTCACACTCATACTCATACATATACGCATACTCATACTCACACTCATAATCATACTCATAATCATACTCATACTCAGACTCATACTCATACTCATACTCATACACATACGCATGCTCATGCTCATGCTCATGCTCATGCTCATGCTCATACTCATACTGACACTCGCACTCATACTCATACTCATACTCATACTCATACTCGTACTCATACTCATACTCATACTCATACTCATACTCATACTTACACTCATACTCCTACTCATACTCATACGCATACTCATACTCATACTCATACTCATACTCATACTCATACTCATACTCATACTCATACTCATACTCATACTCACACTCACACTCATACTCATACTCTCATTCACACTCACACTCATACTCATACAGATACGCATACTCATACTCACACTCATACTCATACATATACGCATACTCATACTCACACTCATAATCATACTCATAATCATACTCATACTCATACTCATACTCATACTCATACACATACGCATGCTCATGCTCATGCTCATGCTCATGCTCATGCTCATACTCATACTGACACTCGCACTCATACTCATACTCATACTCATACTCGTACTCATACTCATACTCATACTCATACTCATACTCATACTCATACTCATACTCATACTCATACTCATACTCATACTCATACTCATACTCATACTCATACTCATACTCATACTCATACTCATACTCATACTCATACTCATACTCATACTTATACTCATACTCATACTCATACTCATACTCATGCTCATACTCATACTCATACTCATACTCATACTCATACTCATACTCATACTCATACTCATACTCATACTCATACTAATACGCATACTCGTACTCGTACTCATACTCATGCTCATGCTCATGCTCATGCTCATACTCATACTCATACTCATACTCATACTCATACTCATACTCATACGCATGCTCATGCTCATACACATACTCATACACATACTCATACTCATACTCATACTCGTACTCATACTCATACTCATACTCATACTCATACTCATACTCATACTCATACTCATACTCATACTCATACTTATACTCATACTCATACTCATACTCATGCTCATGCTCATACTCATACTCATACTCATACTCATACTCATACTCATACTCATACTCATACTCATACTCATCCTCATACACATACTAATACGCATACTCGTACTCATACTCATACTCATACACATATTCATACTCATACTCATACTCATACTCATACTCATACTCATAATCATACTCATACTCATACTCATACTCATACTCATACTCATACACATACGCATGCTCATGCTCATGCTCATGCTCATGCTCATGCTCATGCTCATGCTCATGCTCATGCTCATACTCATACTGACACTCGCACTCATACTCATACTCATACTCATACTCATACTCACACTCATACTCATACTCATACTCATACTCATACTCATACACATACTCATACTCATACTCATACTCATACTCATACTCATACTCCCATTCACACTCACACTCATACTCATACAGATACGCATACTCATACTCACACTCATACTCATACATATACGCATACTCATACTCACACTCATAATCATACTCATACTCATACTCATACGCATACTCATACTCATACTCATACTCATACTCATAATCATACTCATACTCATAGTCATACTCATACTCATACTCATACTCATAATCATACTCATACTCATACTCATACTCCTACTCATACTCATACTCATACTCATACTCATACTCATACTCATGCTCATACTCATACTCATACTCACACTCACACTCATACTCATAATCTCATTCACACTCACACTCATACTCACACATATACGCATACTCATACTCACACTCATACTCATACTCATACTCATACTCATACGCATACTCATACTCATACTCATGCTTATACTCATACTCATACTCATACTCACACTCACACTCATACTCATACTCTCATTCACACTCACACTCATACTCATACAGATACGCATACTCATACTCACACTCATACTCATACATATATGCATACTCATACTCACACTCATAATCATACTCATAATCATACTCATACTCAGACTCATACTCATACTCATACTCATACACATACGCATGCTCATGCTCATGCTCATGCTCATGCTCATGCTCATACTCATACTGACACTCGCACTCATACTCATACTCATACTCATACTCATACTCGTACTCATACTCATACTCATACTCATACTCATACTCATACTCATACTCATACTCATACTCATACTTACACTCATACTCCTACTCATACTCATACGCATACTCATACTCATACTCATACTCATACTCATACTCATACTCATACTCATACTCATACTCATACTCATACTCATACTCATACTCACACTCACACTCATACTCATACTCTCATTCACACTCACACTCATACTCATACAGATACGCATACTCATACTCACACTCATACTCATACATATACGCATACTCATACTCACACTCATAATCATACTCATAATCATACTCATACTCATACTCATACTCATACACATACGCATGCTCATGCTCATGCTCATGCTCATGCTCATGCTCATACTCATACTGACACTCGCACTCATACTCATACTCATACTCATACTCATACTCGTACTCATACTCATACTCATACTCATACTCATACTCATACTCATACTCATACTCATACTCATACTCATACTCATACTCATACTCATACTCATACTCATACTCATACTCATACTCATACTCATACTCATACTCATACTCATACTCATACTTATACTCATACTCATACTCATACTCATACTCATGCTCATACTCATACTCATACTCATACTCATACTCATACTCATACTCATACTCATACTCATACTCATACTAATACGCATACTCGTACTCGTACTCATACTCATGCTCATGCTCATGCTCATGCTCATACTCATACTCATACTCATACTCATACACATACTCATACTCATACGCATGCTCATGCTCATACACATACTCATACACATACTCATACTCATACTCATACTCGTACTCATACTCATACTCATACTCATACTCATACTCATACTCATACTCATACTCATACTCATACTCATACTCATACTTATACTCATACTCATACTCATACTCATGCTCATGCTCATACTCATACTCATACTCATACTCATACTCATACTCATACTCATACTCATACTCATACTCATACTCATACTCATCCTCATACACATACTAATACGCATACTCGTACTCATACTCATACTCATACACATATTCATACTCATACTCATACTCATACTCATACTCATAATCATACTCATACTCATACTCATACTCATACTCATACACATACGCATGCTCATGCTCATGCTCATGCTCATGCTCATGCTCATGCTCATGCTCATACTCATACTGACACTCGCACTCATACTCATACTCATACTCATACTCATACTCATACTCATACTCACACTCATACTCATACTCATACTCATACTCATACTCATACTCATACTCATACTCATACTCATACTCATACTCATACTCCCATTCACACTCACACTCATACTCATACAGATACGCATACTCATACTCACACTCATACTCATACATATACGCATACTCATACTCACACTCATAATCATACTCATAATCATACTCATACTCATACTCATACTCATACTCATACTCATACTCATACTCATACTCATACGCATGCTCATGCTCATACACATACTCATACACATACTCATACTCATACTCATACTCGTACTCATACTCATACTCATACGCATGCTCATGCTCATACACATACTCATACACATACTCATACTCATACTCATACTCGTACTCATACTCATACTCATACTCATACTCATACTCATACTCATACTTACACTCATACTCCTACTCTTACTCATACACATACGCATGCTTATACTCATACTCATACTCATACTCACACTCACACTCATACTCATACTCTCATTCACACTCACACTCATACTCATACAGTTACGCATACTCATACTCACACTCATACTCATACATATACGCATACTCATACTCACACTCATAATCATACTCATAATCATACTCATACTCATACTCATACTCATACTCATACTCATACTCATACGCATGCTCATGCTCATACACATACTCATACACATACTCATACTCATACTCATACTCGTACTCATACTCATACTCATACTCATACTCATACTCATACTCATACTCATACTCATACTCATACTTACACTCATACTCATACATATACGCATACTCATACTCACACTCATAATCATACTCATAATCATACTCATACTCATACTCATACTCATACTCATACACATACGCATGCTCATGCTCATGCTCATGCTCATGCTCATAATCATACTCATACTCATACTCATACTCATACTCATACTCATACACATACGCATGCTCATGCTCATGCTCATGCTCATGCTCATGCTCATACTCATACTGACACTCGCACTCATACTCATACTCATACTCATACTCATACTCGTACTCATACTCATACTCATACTCATACTCATACTCATACTCATACTCATACTCATACTCATACTCATACTCATACTCATACTCATACTCATACGCATGCTCATGCTCATGCTCATGCTCATGCTCATGCTCATGCTCATACTCATACGCATGCTCATGCTCATGCTCATGCTCATACTCATACTCATAATCATAATCATACTCATACTTATATCCATACTCATACTCATATTCATACTCATACACATACACATACTCATACTCATACTCACATTCACCTCATACTCGTACTCATACTCATACTCATACACATACTCATACACATACTCATACACATACTCATACTCATACTCATACTCGCATTCACACTCACATTCATACTCATACACATACGCATACTCATACTCATACTCATACTCATACTCATACTCACACTCATACTCATACTCATGCTCATACTCATACGCATGCTCATGCTCATGCTCATACTCATGCTCATACTCATACTCATACTCATACTCATACGCATACTCATACTCATACGCATACTCATACTCATACTCATACTCATACTCATACTCATACTCATACTCATACTCATAGTCATACTCATACTCATACTCATACTCATAATCATACTCATACTCATACTCATACTCCTACTCATACTCATACTCATACTCATACTCATACTCATACTCATACTCATGCTCATACTCATACTCATACTCACACTCACACTCACATTCATACTCATACACATACGCATACTCATACTCATACTCATACTCATACTCATACTCACACTCATACTCATACTCATGCTCATACTCATACTCATACTCATACTCATACTCATACTCATACTCATACTCATACTCATACTAATACGCATACTCGTACTCGTACTCATACTCATGCTCATGCTCATGCTCATGCTCATACTCATACTCATACTCATACTCATACTCATACTCATACTTACACTCATACTCCTACTCATACTCATACGCATACTCATACTCATACTCATACTCATACTCATACTCATACTCATACTCATACTCATACTCATACTCATACTCACACTCACACTCATACTCATACTCTCATTCACACTCACACTCATACTCATACAGATACGCATACTCATACTCACACTCATACTCATACATATACGCATACTCATACTCACACTCATAATCATACTCATAATCATACTCATACTCATACTCATACTCATACTCATACACATACGCATGCTCATGCTCATGCTCATGCTCATGCTCATGCTCATACTCATACTGACACTCGCACTCATACTCATACTCATACTCATACTCGTACTCATACTCATACTCATACTCATACTCATACTCATACTCATACTCATACTCATACTCATACTCATACTCATACTCATACTCATACTCATACTCATACTCATACTCATACTCATACTCATACTCATACTCATACTCATACTCATACTTATACTCATACTCATACTCATACTCATACTCATGCTCATACTCATACTCATACTCATACTCATACTCATACTCATACTCATACTCATACTCATACTCATACTCATACTAATACGCATACTCGTACTCGTACTCATACTCATGCTCATGCTCATGCTCATGCTCATACTCATACTCATACTCATACTCATACTCATACTCATACTCATACGCATGCTCATGCTCATACACATACTCATACACATACTCATACTCATACTCATACTCGTACTCATACTCATACTCATACTCATACTCATACTCATACTCATACTCATACTCATACTCATACTCATACTTATACTCATACTCATACTCATACTCATGCTCATGCTCATACTCATACTCATACTCATACTCATACTCATACTCATACTCATACTCATACTCATACTCATCCTCATACACATACTAATACGCATACTCGTACTCATACTCATACTCATACACATATTCATACTCATACTCATACTCATACTCATACTCATACTCATAATCATACTCATACTCATACTCATACTCATACTCATACTCATACACATACGCATGCTCATGCTCATGCTCATGCTCATGCTCATGCTCATGCTCATGCTCATGCTCATGCTCATACTCATACTGACACTCGCACTCATACTCATACTCATACTCATACTCATACTCACACTCATACTCATACTCATACTCATACTCATACTCATACACATACTCATACTCATACTCATACTCATACTCATACTCATACTCCCATTCACACTCACACTCATACTCATACAGATACGCATACTCATACTCACACTCATACTCATACATATACGCATACTCATACTCACACTCATAATAATACTCATACTCATACTCATACGCATACTCATACTCATACTCATACTCATACTCATAATCATACTCATACTCATAGTCATACTCATACTCATACTCATACTCATAATCATACTCATACTCATACTCATACTCCTACTCATACTCATACTCATACTCATACTCATACTCATACTCATGCTCATACTCATACTCATACTCACACTCACACTCATACTCATAATCTCATTCACACTCACACTCATACTCACACATATACGCATACTCATACTCACACTCATACTCATACTCATACTCATACTCATACGCATACTCATACTCATACTCATGCTTATACTCATACTCATACTCATACTCACACTCACACTCATACTCATACTCTCATTCACACTCACACTCATACTCATACAGATACGCATACTCATACTCACACTCATACTCATACATATACGCATACTCATACTCACACTCATAATCATACTCATAATCATACTCATACTCAGACTCATACTCATACTCATACTCATACACATACGCATGCTCATGCTCATGCTCATGCTCATGCTCATGCTCATACTCATACTGACACTCGCACTCATACTCATACTCATACTCATACTCATACTCGTACTCATACTCATACTCATACTCATACTCATACTCATACTCATACTCATACTCATACTCATACTTACACTCATACTCCTACTCATACTCATACGCATACTCATACTCATACTCATACTCATACTCATACTCATACTCATACTCATACTCATACTCATACTCATACTCATACTCATACTCATACTCACACTCACACTCATACTCATACTCTCATTCACACTCACACTCATACTCATACAGATACGCATACTCATACTCACACTCATACTCATACATATACGCATACTCATACTCACACTCATAATCATACTCATAATCATACTCATACTCATACTCATACTCATACACATACGCATGCTCATGCTCATGCTCATGCTCATGCTCATGCTCATACTCATACTGACACTCGCACTCATACTCATACTCATACTCATACTCATACTCGTACTCATACTCATACTCATACTCATACTCATACTCATACTCATACTCATACTCATACTCATACTCATACTCATACTCATACTCATACTCATACTCATACTCATACTCATACTCATACTCATACTCATACTCATACTCATACTCATACTCATACTCATACTTATACTCATACTCATACTCATACTCATACTCATGCTCATACTCATACTCATACTCATACTCATACTCATACTCATACTCATACTCATACTCATACTCATACTAATACGCATACTCGTACTCGTACTCATACTCATGCTCATGCTCATGCTCATGCTCATACTCATACTCATACTCATACTCATACACATACTCATACTCATACGCATGCTCATGCTCATACACATACTCATACACATACTCATACTCATACTCATACTCGTACTCATACTCATACTCATACTCATACTCATACTCATACTCATACTCATACTCATACTCATACTCATACTCATACTCATACTTATACTCATACTCATACTCATACTCATGCTCATGCTCATACTCATACTCATACTCATACTCATACTCATACTCATACTCATACTCATACTCATACTCATACTCATACTCATCCTCATACACATACTAATACGCATACTCGTACTCATACTCATACTCATACACATATTCATACTCATACTCATACTCATACTCATACTCATAATCATACTCATACTCATACTCATACTCATACTCATACACATACGCATGCTCATGCTCATGCTCATGCTCATGCTCATGCTCATGCTCATGCTCATACTCATACTGACACTCGCACTCATACTCATACTCATACTCATACTCATACTCATACTCATACTCACACTCATACTCATACTCATACTCATACTCATACTCATACTCATACTCATACTCATACTCATACTCATACTCATACTCCCATTCACACTCACACTCATACTCATACAGATACGCATACTCATACTCACACTCATACTCATACATATACGCATACTCATACTCACACTCATAATCATACTCATAATCATACTCATACTCATACTCATACTCATACTCATACTCATACTCATACTCATACGCATGCTCATGCTCATACACATACTCATACACATACTCATACTCATACTCATACTCGTACTCATACTCATACTCATACGCATGCTCATGCTCATACACATACTCATACACATACTCATACTCATACTCATACTCGTACTCATACTCATACTCATACTCATACTCATACTCATACTCATACTTACACTCATACTCCTACTCTTACTCATACACATACGCATGCTTATACTCATACTCATACTCATACTCACACTCACACTCATACTCATACTCTCATTCACACTCACACTCATACTCATACAGTTACGCATACTCATACTCACACTCATACTCATACATATACGCATACTCATACTCACACTCATAATCATACTCATAATCATACTCATACTCATACTCATACTCATACTCATACTCATACTCATACGCATGCTCATGCTCATACACATACTCATACACATACTCATACTCATACTCATACTCGTACTCATACTCATACTCATACTCATACTCATACTCATACTCATACTCATACTCATACTCATACTTACACTCATACTCATACATATACGCATACTCATACTCACACTCATAATCATACTCATAATCATACTCATACTCATACTCATACTCATACTCATACACATACGCATGCTCATGCTCATGCTCATGCTCATGCTCATAATCATACTCATACTCATACTCATACTCATACTCATACTCATACACATACGCATGCTCATGCTCATGCTCATGCTCATGCTCATGCTCATACTCATACTGACACTCGCACTCATACTCATACTCATACTCATACTCATACTCGTACTCATACTCATACTCATACTCATACTCATACTCATACTCATACTCATACTCATACTCATACTCATACTCATACTCATACTCATACTCATACGCATGCTCATGCTCATGCTCATGCTCATGCTCATGCTCATGCTCATACTCATACGCATGCTCATGCTCATGCTCATGCTCATACTCATACTCATAATCATAATCATACTCATACTTATATCCATACTCATACTCATATTCATACTCATACACATACACATACTCATACTCATACTCACATTCACCTCATACTCGTACTCATACTCATACTCATACACATACTCATACACATACTCATACACATACTCATACTCATACTCATACTCGCATTCACACTCACATTCATACTCATACACATACGCATACTCATACTCATACTCATACTCATACTCATACTCACACTCATACTCATACTCATGCTCATACTCATACGCATGCTCATGCTCATGCTCATACTCATGCTCATACTCATACTCATACTCATACTCATACGCATACTCATACTCATACGCATACTCATACTCATACTCATACTCATACTCATACTCATACTCATACTCATAGTCATACTCATACTCATACTCATACTCATAATCATACTCATACTCATACTCATACTCCTACTCATACTCATACTCATACTCATACTCATACTCATACTCATACTCATACTCATGCTCATACTCATACTCATACTCACACTCACACTCACATTCATACTCATACACATACGCATACTCATACTCATACTCATACTCATACTCATACTCACACTCATACTCATACTCATGCTCATACTCATACGCATGCTCATGCTCATGCTCATACTCATGCTCATACTCATACTCATACTCATACTCATACGCATACTCATACTCATACTCATACTCATACTCATACTCATACTCATACTCATAGTCATACTCATACTCATACTCATACTCATAATCATACTCATACTCATACTCATACTCCTACTCATACTCATACTCATACTCATACTCATACTCATACTCATACTCATGCTCATACTCATACTCATACTCACACTCACACTCATACTCATAATCTCATTCACACTCACACTCATACTCACACATATACGCATACTCATACTCACACTCATACTCATACTCATACTCATACTCATACTCATACGCATACTCATACTCATACTCATGCTTATACTCATACTCATACTCATACTCACACTCACACTCATACTCATACTCTCATTCACACTCACACTCATACTCATACAGATACGCATACTCATACTCACACTCATACTCATACATATACGCATACTCATACTCACACTCATAATCATACTCATAATCATACTCATACTCATACTCATACTCATACTCATACTCATACTCATACTCATACTCATACTCATACTCATACTCATACTCATACTCATGCTCATACTCATACTCATACGCATGCTCATGCTCATACACATACTCATACACATACTCATACTCATACTCATACTCGTACTCATACTCATACTCATACTCATACTCATACTCATACTCATACTCATACTCATACTCATACTCATACTTACACTCATACTCCTACTCATACACATACTCATACACATACTCATACTCATACTCATACTCGTACTCATACTCATACTCATACTCATACTCATACTCATACTCATACTCATACTCATACTCATACTTACACTCATACTCCTACTCATACTCATACGCATACTCATACTCATACTCATACTCATACTCATACTCATACTCATACTCATACTCATACTCATACTCATACTCATACGCATGCTCATGCTCATGCTCATGCTCATGCTCATGCTCATACTCATAGTCATACTCGAACTCATACTCATACTCATACTCATACTCATACTCATACTCATACTCATACTCATACTTACACTCATACTCCTACTCATACTCATACGCATACTCATACTCATACTCATACTCATACTCATACTCATACTCATACTCATACTCATACTCATACTCATGCTCATACTCATACTCATACGCATGCTCATGCTCATACACATACTCATACACATACTCATACTCATACTCATACTCGTACTCATACTCATACTCATACTCATACTCATACTCATACTCATACTCATACTCATACTCATACTTACACTCATACTCCTACTCATACTCATACGCATACTCATACTCATACTCATACTCATACTCATACTCATACTCATACTCATACTCATACACATACTAATACTCATACTCATACTCATACTCATACTCATACTCATACTCATACTCATACTTATACTCATACTCATACTCATGCTCATGCTCATACTCATACACATACTCATACTCATACTCATACTCGTACTCATACTCATACTCATACTCATACTCATACTCATACTCATACTCATACTCATACTCATACTCATACTTACACTCATACTCCTACTCATACACATACTCATACACATACTCATACTCATACTCATACTCGTACTCATACTCATACTCATACTCATACTCATACTCATACTCATACTCATACTCATACTCATACTCATACTTACACTCATACTCCTACTCATACTCATACGCATACTCATACTCATACTCATACTCATACTCATACTCATACTCATACTCATACTCATACTCATACTCATACTCATACGCATGCTCATGCTCATGCTCATGCTCATGCTCATGCTCATACTCATACTCATACTCGAACTCATACTCATACTCATACTCATACTCATACTCATACTCATACTCATACTCATACTTACACTCATACTCCTACTCATACTCATACGCATACTCATACTCATACTCATACTCATACTCATACTCATACTCATACTCATGCTCATACTCATACTCATACGCATGCTCATGCTCATACACATACTCATACACATACTCATACTCATACTCATACTCGTACTCATACTCATACTCATACTCATACTCATACTCATACTCATACTCATACTCATACTCATACTTACACTCATACTCCTACTCATACTCATACGCATACTCATACTCATACTCATACTCATACTCATACTCATACTCATACTCATACACATACTAATACTCGTACTCATACTCATACTCATACTCATACTCATACTCATACTCATACTCATACTTATACTCATACTCATACTCATGCTCATGCTCATACTCATACTCATACTCATACTCATACTCATACTCATACTCATACTCATACTCATACACATACTAATACGCATACTCGTACTCATACTCATACTCATACACATATTCATACTCATACTCATACTCAAACTCATACTCATAATCATACTCATACTCATACTCATACTCATACACATACGCATGCTCATGCTCATGCTCATGCTCATGCTCGTACTCATACTGACACTCGCACTCATACTCATACTCATACTCATACTCATACTCATACTCATACTCATACTCATACTCATACTCATACTCATACTCATACTCATACTCATACTCATACTCATACTCATACTCATACTCATACTCATACTCATACTCATACTCATACTCATACTCATACTCATACTCATACTCATACTCATACTCATACTTATACTCATACTCATACTCATACTCATACTCATACTCATGCTCATACTCATACTCATACTCATACTCATACTCAAACTCATACTCATACTCATACTCATACTCATACTCATACTAATACGCATACTCGTACTCGTACTCATACTCATGCTCATGCTCATGCTCATGCTCATACTCATACTCATACTCATACTCATACTCATACTCATACTCATACTCATACGCATGCTCATGCTCATACACATACTCATACACATACTCATACTCATACTCATACTCATACTCATACTCACACTCACACTCATACTCATACTCTCATTCACACTCACACTCATACTCATACAGATACGCATACTCATACTCACACTCATACTCATACATATACGCATACTCATACTCACACTCATAATCATACTCATAATCATACTCATACTCATACTCATACTCATACTCATACACATACGCATGCTCATGCTCATGCTCATGCTCATGCTCATACTCATACTGACACTCGCACTCATACTCATACTCATACTCATACTCATACTCGTACTCATACTCATACTCATACTCATACTCATACTCATACTCATACTCATACTCATACTTACACTCATACTCCTACTCATACTCATACGCATACTCATACTCATACTCATACTCATACTCATACTCATACTCATACTCATACTCATACTCATACTCATACTCATACTCACACTCACACTCATACTCATACTCTCATTCACACTCACACTCATACTCATACAGATACGCATACTCATACTCACACTCATACTCATACATATACGCATACTCATACTCACACTCACACTCATACTCACACATATACGCATACTCATACTCACACTCATACTCATACTCATACTCATACTCATACGCATACTCATACTCATACTCATGCTTATACTCATACTCATACTCATACTCACACTCACACTCATACTCATACTCTCATTCACACTCACACTCATACTCATACAGATACGCATACTCATACTCACACTCATACTCATACATATACGCATACTCATACTCACACTCATAATCATACTCATAATCATACTCATACTCAGACTCATACTCATACTCATACTCATACACATACGCATGCTCATGCTCATGCTCATGCTCATGCTCATGCTCATACTCATACTGACACTCGCACTCATACTCATACTCATACTCATACTCATACTCGTACTCATACTCATACTCATACTCATACTCATACTCATACTCATACTCATACTCATACTCATACTTACACTCATACTCCTACTCATACTCATACGCATACTCATACTCATACTCATACTCATACTCATACTCATACTCATACTCATACTCATACTCATACTCATACTCATACTCACACTCACACTCATACTCATACTCTCATTCACACTCACACTCATACTCATACAGATACGCATACTCATACTCACACTCATACTCATACATATACGCATACTCATACTCACACTCATAATCATACTCATAATCATACTCATACTCATACTCATACACATACGCATGCTCATGCTCATGCTCATGCTCATGCTCATGCTCATACTCATACTGACACTCGCACTCATACTCATACTCATACTCATACTCATACTCGTACTCATACTCATACTCATACTCATACTCATACTCATACTCATACTCATACTCATACTCATACTCATACTCATACTCATACTCATACTCATACTCATACTCATACTCATACTCATACTCATACTCATACTCATACTCATACTCATACTCATACTCATACTTATACTCATACTCATACTCATACTCATACTCATGCTCATACTCATACTCATACTCATACTCATACTCATACTCATACTCATACTCATACTCATACTCATACTCATACTAATACGCATACTCGTACTCGTACTCATACTCATGCTCATGCTCATGCTCATGCTCATACTCATACTCATACTCATACTCATACACATACTCATACTCATACGCATGCTCATGCTCATACACATACTCATACACATACTCATACTCATACTCATACTCGTACTCATACTCATACTCATACTCATACTCATACTCATACTCATACTCATACTCATACTCATACTCATACTCATACTCATACTCATACTCATACTCATACTCATACTTATACTCATACTCATACTCATACTCATGCTCATGCTCATACTCATACTCATACTCATACTCATACTCATACTCATACTCATACTCATACTCATACTCATACTCATCCTCATACACATACTAATACGCATACTCGTACTCATACTCATACTCATACACATATTCATACTCATACTCATACTCATACTCATACTCATAATCATACTCATACTCATACTCATACTCATACTCATACACATACGCATGCTCATGCTCATGCTCATGCTCATGCTCATGCTCATGCTCATGCTCATGCTCATACTCATACTGACACTCGCACTCATACTCATACTCATACTCATACTCATACTCATACTCATACTCATACTTACACTCATACTCCTACTCATACTCATACGCATACTCATACTCATACTCATACTCATACTCATACTCATACTCATACTCATACTCATACTCATACTCATACTCATACGCATGCTCATGCTCATGCTCATGCTCATGCTCATGCTCATACTCATACTCATACTCGAACTCATACTCATACTCATACTCATACTCATACTCATACTCATACTCATACTCATACTCATACTTACACTCATACTCCTACTCATACTCATACGCATACTCATACTCATACTCATACTCATACTCATACTCATACTCATACTCATGCTCATACTCATACTCATACGCATGCTCATGCTCATACACATACTCATACACATACTCATACTCATACTCATACTCGTACTCATACTCATACTCATACTCATACTCATACTCATACTCATACTCATACTCATACTCATACTTACACTCATACTCCTACTCATACTCATACGCATACTCATACTCATACTCATACTCATACTCATACTCATACACATACTAATACTCATACTCATACTCATACTCATACTCATACTCATACTCATACTCATACTTATACTCATACTCATACTCATGCTCATGCTCATACTCATACTCATACTCATACTCATACTCATACTCATACTCATACTCATACTCATACACATACTAATACGCATACTCGTACTCATACTCATACTCATACACATATTCATACTCATACTCATACTCAAACTCATACTCATAATCATACTCATACTCATACTCATACTCATACACATACGCATGCTCATGCTCATGCTCATGCTCATGCTCGTACTCATACTGACACTCGCACTCATACTCATACTCATACTCATACTCATACTCATACTCATACTCATACTCATACTCATACTCATACTCATACTCATACTCATACTCATACTCATACTCATACTCATACTCATACTCATACTCATACTCATACTCATACTCATACTCATACTCATACTCATACTCATACTCATACTCATACTCATACTCATACTCATACTCATACTTATACTCATACTCATACTCATACTCATACTCATGCTCATACTCATACTCATACTCATACTCATACTCAAACTCATACTCATACTCATACTCATACTCATACTCATACTAATACGCATACTCGTACTCGTACTCATACTCATGCTCATGCTCATGCTCATGCTCATACTCATACTCATACTCATACTCATACTCATACTCATACTCATACTCATACTCATACGCATGCTCATGCTCATACACATACTCATACACATACTCATACTCATACTCATACTCATACTCATACTCACACTCACACTCATACTCATACTCTCATTCACACTCACACTCATACTCATACAGATACGCATACTCATACTCACACTCATACTCATACATATACGCATACTCATACTCACACTCATAATCATACTCATAATCATACTCATACTCATACTCATACTCATACTCATACACATACGCATGCTCATGCTCATGCTCATGCTCATGCTCATACTCATACTGACACTCGCACTCATACTCATACTCATACTCATACTCATACTCGTACTCATACTCATACTCATACTCATACTCATACTCATACTCATACTCATACTCATACTTACACTCCTACTCCTACTCATACTCATACGCATACTCATACTCATACTCATACTCATACTCATACTCATACTCATACTCATACTCATACTCATACTCATACTCATACTCACACTCACACTCATACTCATACTCTCATTCACACTCACACTCATACTCATACAGATACGCATACTCATACTCACACTCATACTCATACATATACGCATACTCATACTCACACTCACACTCATACTCACACATATACGCATACTCATACTCACACTCATACTCATACTCATACTCATACTCATACGCATACTCATACTCATACTCATGCTTATACTCATACTCATACTCATACTCACACTCACACTCATACTCATACTCTCATTCACACTCACACTCATACTCATACAGATACGCATACTCATACTCACACTCATACTCATACATATACGCATACTCATACTCACACTCATAATCATACTCATAATCATACTCATACTCAGACTCATACTCATACTCATACTCATACACATACGCATGCTCATGCTCATGCTCATGCTCATGCTCATGCTCATACTCATACTGACACTCGCACTCATACTCATACTCATACTCATACTCATACTCGTACTCATACTCATACTCATACTCATACTCATACTCATACTCATACTCATACTCATACTCATACTTACACTCATACTCCTACTCATACTCATACGCATACTCATACTCATACTCATACTCATACTCATACTCATACTCATACTCATACTCATACTCATACTCATACTCATACTCATACTCACACTCACACTCATACTCATACTCTCATTCACACTCACACTCATACTCATACAGATACGCATACTCATACTCACACTCATACTCATACATATACGCATACTCATACTCACACTCATAATCATACTCATAATCATACTCATACTCATACTCATACACATACGCATGCTCATGCTCATGCTCATGCTCATGCTCATGCTCATACTCATACTGACACTCGCACTCATACTCATACTCATACTCATACTCATACTCGTACTCATACTCATACTCATACTCATACTCATACTCATACTCATACTCATACTCATACTCATACTCATACTCATACTCATACTCATACTCATACTCATACTCATACTCATACTCATACTCATACTCATACTCATACTCATACTCATACTCATACTTATACTCATACTCATACTCATACTCATACTCATGCTCATACTCATACTCATACTCATACTCATACTCATACTCATACTCATACTCATACTCATACTCATACTCATACTAATACGCATACTCGTACTCGTACTCATACTCATGCTCATGCTCATGCTCATGCTCATACTCATACTCATACTCATACTCATACACATACTCATACTCATACGCATGCTCATGCTCATACACATACTCATACACATACTCATACTCATACTCATACTCGTACTCATACTCATACTCATACTCATACTCATACTCATACTCATACTCATACTCATACTCATACTCATACTCATACTCATACTCATACTCATACTTATACTCATACTCATACTCATACTCATGCTCATGCTCATACTCATACTCATACTCATACTCATACTCATACTCATACTCATACTCATACTCATACTCATCCTCATACACATACTAATACGCATACTCGTACTCATACTCATACTCATACACATATTCATACTCATACTCATACTCACACTCATACTCATACTCTCATTCACACTCACACTCATACTCATACAGATACGCATACTCATACTCACACTCATACTCATACATATACGCATACTCATACTCACACTCATAATCATACTCATAATCATACTCATACTCAGACTCATACTCATACTCATACTCATACACATACGCATGCTCATGCTCATGCTCATGCTCATGCTCATGCTCATACTCATACTGACACTCGCACTCATACTCATACTCATACTCATACTCATACTCGTACTCATACTCATACTCATACTCATACTCATACTCATACTCATACTCATACTCATACTCATACTCATACTTACACTCATACTCCTACTCATACTCATACGCATACTCATACTCATACTCATACTCATACTCATACTCATACTCATACTCATACTCATACTCATACTCATACTCACACTCACACTCATACTCATACTCTCATTCACACTCACACTCATACTCATACAGATACGCATACTCATACTCACACTCATACTCATACATATACGCATACTCATACTCACACTCATAATCATACTCATAATCATACTCATACTCATACTCATACTCATACTCATACACATACGCATGCTCATGCTCATGCTCATGCTCATGCTCATGCTCATACTCATACTGACACTCGCACTCATACTCATACTCATACTCATACTCGTACTCATACTCATACTCATACTCATACTCATACTCATACTCATACTCATACTCATACTCATACTCATACTCATACTCATACTCATACTCATACTCATACTCATACTCATACTCATACTCATACTCATACTCATACTCATACTCATACTCATACTCATACTTATACTCATACTCATACTCATACTCATACTCATGCTCATACTCATACTCATACTCATACTCATACTCATACTCATACTCATACTCATACTCATACTCATACTCATACTAATACGCATACTCGTACTCGTACTCATACTCATGCTCATGCTCATGCTCATGCTCATACTCATACTCATACTCATACTCATACTCATACTCATACTCATACGCATGCTCATGCTCATACACATACTCATACACATACTCATACTCATACTCATACTCGTACTCATACTCATACTCATACTCATACTCATACTCATACTCATACTCATACTCATACTCATACTCATACTTATACTCATACTCATACTCATACTCATGCTCATGCTCATACTCATACTCATACTCATACTCATACTCATACTCATACTCATACTCATACTCATACTCATCCTCATACACATACTAATACGCATACTCGTACTCATACTCATACTCATACACATATTCATACTCATACTCATACTCATACTCATACTCATACTCATAATCATACTCATACTCATACTCATACTCATACTCATACTCATACACATACGCATGCTCATGCTCATGCTCATGCTCATGCTCATGCTCATGCTCATGCTCATGCTCATGCTCATACTCATACTGACACTCGCACTCATACTCATACTCATACTCATACTCATACTCACACTCATACTCATACTCATACTCATACTCATACTCATACACATACTCATACTCATACTCATACTCATACTCATACTCCCATTCACACTCACACTCATACTCATACAGATACGCATACTCATACTCACACTCATACTCATACATATACGCATACTCATACTCACACTCATAATCATACTCATACTCATACTCATACGCATACTCATACTCATACTCATACTCATACTCATAATCATACTCATACTCATAGTCATACTCATACTCATACTCATACTCATAATCATACTCATACTCATACTCATACTCCTACTCATACTCATACTCATACTCATACTCATACTCATACTCATGCTCATACTCATACTCATACTCACACTCACACTCATACTCATAATCTCATTCACACTCACACTCATACTCACACATATACGCATACTCATACTCACACTCATACTCATACTCATACTCATACTCATACGCATACTCATACTCATACTCATGCTTATACTCATACTCATACTCATACTCACACTCACACTCATACTCATACTCTCATTCACACTCACACTCATACTCATACAGATACGCATACTCATACTCACACTCATACTCATACATATACGCATACTCATACTCACACTCATAATCATACTCATAATCATACTCATACTCAGACTCATACTCATACTCATACTCATACACATACGCATGCTCATGCTCATGCTCATGCTCATGCTCATGCTCATACTCATACTGACACTCGCACTCATACTCATACTCATACTCATACTCATACTCGTACTCATACTCATACTCATACTCATACTCATACTCATACTCATACTCATACTCATACTCATACTTACACTCATACTCCTACTCATACTCATACGCATACTCATACTCATACTCATACTCATACTCATACTCATACTCATACTCATACTCATACTCATACTCATACTCACACTCACACTCATACTCATACTCTCATTCACACTCACACTCATACTCATACAGATACGCATACTCATACTCACACTCATACTCATACATATACGCATACTCATACTCACACTCATAATCATACTCATAATCATACTCATACTCATACTCATACTCATACACATACGCATGCTCATGCTCATGCTCATGCTCATGCTCATACTCATACTGACACTCGCACTCATACTCATACTCATACTCATACTCATACTCGTACTCATACTCATACTCATACTCATACTCATACTCATACTCATACTCATACTCATACTCATACTCATACTCATACTCATACTCATACTCATACTCATACTCATACTCATACTCATACTCATACTCATACTCATACTCATACTTATACTCATACTCATACTCATACTCATACTCATGCTCATACTCATACTCATACTCATACTCATACTCATACTCATACTCATACTCATACTCATACTCATACTAATACGCATACTCGTACTCGTACTCATACTCATGCTCATGCTCATGCTCATGCTCATACTCATACTCATACTCATACTCATACACATACTCATACTCATACGCATGCTCATGCTCATACACATACTCATACACATACTCATACTCATACTCATACTCGTACTCATACTCATACTCATACTCATACTCATACTCATACTCATACTCATACTCATACTCATACTCATACTCATACTCATACTTATACTCATACTCATACTCATACTCATGCTCATGCTCATACTCATACTCATACTCATACTCATACTCATACTCATACTCATACTCATACTCATACTCATACTCATACTCATCCTCATACACATACTAATACGCATACTCGTACTCATACTCATACTCATACACATATTCATACTCATACTCATACTCATACTCATACTCATAATCATACTCATACTCATACTCATACTCATACTCATACACATACGCATGCTCATGCTCATGCTCATGCTCATGCTCATGCTCATGCTCATGCTCATACTCATACTGACACTCGCACTCATACTCATACTCATACTCATACTCATACTCATACTCATACTCACACTCATACTCATACTCATACTCATACTCATACTCATACTCATACTCATACTCATACTCATACTCATACTCCCATTCACACTCACACTCATACTCATACAGATACGCATACTCATACTCACACTCATACTCATACATATACGCATACTCATACTCACACTCATAATCATACTCATAATCATACTCATACTCATACTCATACTCATACTCATACTCATACGCATGCTCATGCTCATACACATACTCATACACATACTCATACTCATACTCATACTCGTACTCATACTCATACTCATACGCATGCTCATGCTCATACACATACTCATACACATACTCATACTCATACTCATACTCGTACTCATACTCATACTCATACTCATACTCATACTCATACTCATACTTACACTCATACTCCTACTCTTACTCATACACATACGCATGCTTATACTCATACTCATACTCATACTCACACTCACACTCATACTCATACTCTCATTCACACTCACACTCATACTCATACAGTTACGCATACTCATACTCACACTCATACTCATACATATACGCATACTCATACTCACACTCATAATCATACTCATAATCATACTCATACTCATACTCATACTCATACTCATACTCATACTCATACGCATGCTCATGCTCATACACATACTCATACACATACTCATACTCATACTCATACTCGTACTCATACTCATACTCATACTCATACTCATACTCATACTCATACTCATACTCATACTCATACTTACACTCATACTCATACATATACGCATACTCATACTCACACTCATAATCATACTCATAATCATACTCATACTCATACTCATACTCATACTCATACACATACGCATGCTCATGCTCATGCTCATGCTCATGCTCATAATCATACTCATACTCATACTCATACTCATACTCATACTCATACACATACGCATGCTCATGCTCATGCTCATGCTCATGCTCATGCTCATACTCATACTGACACTCGCACTCATACTCATACTCATACTCATACTCATACTCGTACTCATACTCATACTCATACTCATACTCATACTCATACTCATACTCATACTCATACTCATACTCATACTCATACTCATACTCATACTCATACGCATGCTCATGCTCATGCTCATGCTCATGCTCATGCTCATGCTCATACTCATACGCATTCTCATGCTCATGCTCATGCTCATACTCATACTCATAATCATAATCATACTCATACTTATATCCATACTCATACTCATATTCATACTCATACACATACACATACTCATACTCATACTCACATTCACCTCATACTCGTACTCATACTCATACTCATACACATACTCATACACATACTCATACACATACTCATACTCATACTCATACTCGCATTCACACTCACATTCATACTCATACACATACGCATACTCATACTCATACTCATACTCATACTCATACTCACACTCATACTCATACTCATGCTCATACTCATACGCATGCTCATGCTCATGCTCATACTCATGCTCATACTCATACTCATACTCATACTCATACGCATACTCATACTCATACGCATACTCATACTCATACTCATACTCATACTCATACTCATACTCATACTCATAGTCATACTCATACTCATACTCATACTCATAATCATACTCATACTCATACTCATACTCCTACTCATACTCATACTCATACTCATACTCATACTCATACTCATACTCATGCTCATACTCATACTCATACTCACACTCACACTCACATTCATACTCATACACATACGCATACTCATACTCATACTCATACTCATACTCATACTCACACTCATACTCATACTCATGCTCATACTCATACGCATGCTCATGCTCATGCTCATACTCATGCTCATACTCATACTCATACTCATACTCATACGCATACTCATACTCATACTCATACTCATACTCATACTCATACTCATACTCATAGTCATACTCATACTCATACTCATACTCATAATCATACTCATACTCATACTCATACTCCTACTCATACTCATACTCATACTCATACTCATACTCATACTCATACTCATGCTCATACTCATACTCATACTCACACTCACACTTATACTCATAATCTCATTCACACTCACACTCATACTCACACATATACGCATACTCATACTCACACTCATACTCATACTCATACTCATACTCATACTCATACGCATACTCATACTCATACTCATGCTTATACTCATACTCATACTCATACTCACACTCACACTCATACTCATACTCTCATTCACACTCACACTCATACTCATACAGATACGCATACTCATACTCACACTCATACTCATACATATACGCATACTCATACTCACACTCATAATCATACTCATAATCATACTCATACTCATACTCATACTCATACTCATACTCATACTCATACTCATACTCATACTCATACTCATACTCATACTCATACTCATGCTCATACTCATACTCATACGCATGCTCATGCTCATACACATACTCATACACATACTCATACTCATACTCATACTCGTACTCATACTCATACTCATACTCATACTCATACTCATACTCATACTCATACTCATACTCATACTCATACTTACACTCATACTCCTACTCATACACATACTCATACACATACTCATACTCATACTCATACTCGTACTCATACTCATACTCATACTCATACTCATACTCATACTCATACTCATACTCATACTCATACTTACACTCATACTCCTACTCATACTCATACGCATACTCATACTCATACTCATACTCATACTCATACTCATACTCATACTCATACTCATACTCATACTCATACTCATACGCATGCTCATGCTCATGCTCATGCTCATGCTCATGCTCATACTCATACTCATACTCGAACTCATACTCATACTCATACTCATACTCATACTCATACTCATACTCATACTCATACTTACACTCATACTCCTACTCATACTCATACGCATACTCATACTCATACTCATACTCATACTCATACTCATACTCATACTCATACTCATACTCATACTCATGCTCATACTCATACTCATACGCATGCTCATGCTCATACACATACTCATACACATACTCATACTCATACTCATACTCGTACTCATACTCATACTCATACTCATACTCATACTCATACTCATACTCATACTCATACTCATACTTACACTCATACTCCTACTCATACTCATACGCATACTCATACTCATACTCATACTCATACTCATACTCATACACATACTAATACTCATACTCATACTCATACTCATACTCATACTCATACTCATACTTATACTCATACTCATACTCATGCTCATGCTCATACTCATACACATACTCATACTCATACTCATACTCGTACTCATACTCATACTCATACTCATACTCATACTCATACTCATACTCATACTCATACTCATACTCATACTCATACTTACACTCATACTCCTACTCATACACATACTCATACACATACTCATACTCATACTCATACTCGTACTCATACTCATACTCATACTCATACTCATACTCATACTCATACTCATACTCATACTCATACTCATACTTACACTCATACTCCTACTCATACTCATACGCATACTCATACTCATACTCATACTCATACTCATACTCATACTCATACTCATACTCATACTCATACTCATACTCATACTCATACGCATGCTCATGCTCATGCTCATGCTCATGCTCATGCTCATACTCATACTCATACTCGAACTCATACTCATACTCATACTCATACTCATACTCATACTCATACTCATACTCATACTTACACTCATACTCCTACTCATACTCATACGCATACTCATACTCATACTCATACTCATACTCATACTCATACTCATACTCATACTCATGCTCATACTCATACTCATACGCATGCTCATGCTCATACACATACTCATACACATACTCATACTCATACTCATACTCGTACTCATACTCATACTCATACTCATACTCATACTCATACTCATACTCATACTCATACTCATACTTACACTCATACTCCTACTCATACTCATACGCATACTCATACTCATACTCATACTCATACTCATACTCATACTCATACTCATACACATACTAATACTCGTACTCATACTCATACTCATACTCATACTCATACTCATACTCATACTCATACTTATACTCATACTCATACTCATGCTCATGCTCATACTCATACTCATACTCATACTCATACTCATACTCATACTCATACTCATACTCATACACATACTAATACGCATACTCGTACTCATACTCATACTCATACACATATTCATACTCATACTCATACTCAAACTCATACTCATAATCATACTCATACTCATACTCATACTCATACACATACGCATGCTCATGCTCATGCTCATGCTCATGCTCGTACTCATACTGACACTCGCACTCATACTCATACTCATACTCATACTCATACTCATACTCATACTCATACTCATACTCATACTCATACTCATACTCATACTCATACTCATACTCATACTCATACTCATACTCATACTCATACTCATACTCATACTCATACTCATACTCATACTCATACTCATACTCATACTCATACTCATACTCATACTTATACTCATACTCATACTCATACTCATACTCATACTCATGCTCATACTCATACTCATACTCATACTCATACTCAAACTCATACTCATACTCATACTCATACTCATACTCATACTAATACGCATACTCGTACTCGTACTCATACTCATGCTCATGCTCATGCTCATGCTCATACTCATACTCATACTCATACTCATACTCATACTCATACTCATACTCATACGCATGCTCATGCTCATACACATACTCATACACATACTCATACTCATACTCATACTCATACTCATACTCACACTCACACTCATACTCATACTCTCATTCACACTCACACTCATACTCATACAGATACGCATACTCATACTCACACTCATACTCATACATATACGCATACTCATACTCACACTCATAATCATACTCATAATCATACTCATACTCATACTCATACTCATACTCATACACATACGCATGCTCATGCTCATGCTCATGCTCATGCTCATACTCATACTGACACTCGCACTCATACTCATACTCATACTCATACTCATACTCGTACTCATACTCATACTCATACTCATACTCATACTCATACTCATACTCATACTCATACTTACACTCATACTCCTACTCATACTCATACGCATACTCATACTCATACTCATACTCATACTCATACTCATACTCATACTCATACTCATACTCATACTCATACTCACACTCACACTCATACTCATACAGATACGCATACTCATACTCACACTCATACTCATACATATACGCATACTCATACTCACACTCACACTCATACTCACACATATACGCATACTCATACTCACACTCATACTCATACTCATACTCATACTCATACGCATACTCATACTCATACTCATGCTTATACTCATACTCATACTCATACTCACACTCACACTCATACTCATACTCTCATTCACACTCACACTCATACTCATACAGATACGCATACTCATACTCACACTCATACTCATACATATACGCATACTCATACTCACACTCATAATCATACTCATAATCATACTCATACTCAGACTCATACTCATACTCATACTCATACACATACGCATGCTCATGCTCATGCTCATGCTCATGCTCATGCTCATACTCATACTGACACTCGCACTCATACTCATACTCATACTCATACTCATACTCGTACTCATACTCATACTCATACTCATACTCATACTCATACTCATACTCATACTCATACTCATACTTACACTCATACTCCTACTCATACTCATACGCATACTCATACTCATACTCATACTCATACTCATACTCATACTCATACTCATACTCATACTCATACTCATACTCACACTCACACTCATACTCATACTCTCATTCACACTCACACTCATACTCATACAGATACGCATACTCATACTCACACTCATACTCATACATATACGCATACTCATACTCACACTCATAATCATACTCATAATCATACTCATACTCATACTCATACACATACGCATGCTCATGCTCATGCTCATGCTCATGCTCATGCTCATACTCATACTGACACTCGCACTCATACTCATACTCATACTCATACTCATACTCGTACTCATACTCATACTCATACTCATACTCATACTCATACTCATACTCATACTCATACTCATACTCATACTCATACTCATACTCATACTCATACTCATACTCATACTCATACTCATACTCATACTCATACTCATACTCATACTCATACTCATACTCATACTTATACTCATACTCATACTCATACTCATACTCATGCTCATACTCATACTCATACTCATACTCATACTCATACTCATACTCATACTCATACTCATACTCATACTCATACTAATACGCATACTCGTACTCGTACTCATACTCATGCTCATGCTCATGCTCATGCTCATACTCATACTCATACTCATACTCATACACATACTCATACTCATACGCATGCTCATGCTCATACACATACTCATACACATACTCATACTCATACTCATACTCGTACTCATACTCATACTCATACTCATACTCATACTCATACTCATACTCATACTCATACTCATACTCATACTCATACTCATACTCATACTCATACTTATACTCATACTCATACTCATACTCATGCTCATGCTCATACTCATACTCATACTCATACTCATACTCATACTCATACTCATACTCATACTCATACTCATACTCATCCTCATACACATACTAATACGCATACTCGTACTCATACTCATACTCATACACATATTCATACTCATACTCATACTCATACTCATACTCATAATCATACTCATACTCATACTCATACTCATACTCATACACATACGCATGCTCATGCTCATGCTCATGCTCATGCTCATGCTCATGCTCATGCTCATGCTCATACTCATACTGACACTCGCACTCATACTCATACTCATACTCATACTCATACTCATACTCATACTTACACTCATACTCCTACTCATACTCATACGCATACTCATACTCATACTCATACTCATACTCATACTCATACTCATACTCATACTCATACTCATACTCATACTCATACGCATGCTCATGCTCATGCTCATGCTCATGCTCATGCTCATACTCATACTCATACTCGAACTCATACTCATACTCATACTCATACTCATACTCATACTCATACTCATACTCATACTTACACTCATACTCCTACTCATACTCATACGCATACTCATACTCATACTCATACTCATACTCATACTCATACTCATACTCATGCTCATACTCATACTCATACGCATGCTCATGCTCATACACATACTCATACACATACTCATACTCATACTCATACTCGTACTCATACTCATACTCATACTCATACTCATACTCATACTCATACTCATACTCATACTCATACTTACACTCATACTCCTACTCATACTCATACGCATACTCATACTCATACTCATACTCATACTCATACTCATACTCATACTCATACACATACTAATACTCATACTCATACTCATACTCATACTCATACTCATACTCATACTCATACTCATACTTATACTCATACTCATACTCATGCTCATGCTCATACTCATACTCATACTCATACTCATACTCATACTCATACTCATACTCATACTCATACACATACTAATACGCATACTCGTACTCATACTCATACTCATACACATATTCATACTCATACTCATACTCAAACTCATACTCATAATCATACTCATACTCATACTCATACTCATACACATACGCATGCTCATGCTCATGCTCATGCTCATGCTCGTACTCATACTGACACTCGCACTCATACTCATACTCATACTCATACTCATACTCATACTCATACTCATACTCATACTCATACTCATACTCATACTCATACTCATACTCATACTCATACTCATACTCATACTCATACTCATACTCATACTCATACTCATACTCATACTCATACTCATACTCATACTCATACTCATACTCATACTCATACTCATACTCATACTCATACTTATACTCATACTCATACTCATACTCATACTCATGCTCATACTCATACTCATACTCATACTCATACTCAAACTCATACTCATACTCATACTCATACTCATACTCATACTAATACGCATACTCGTACTCGTACTCATACTCATGCTCATGCTCATGCTCATGCTCATACTCATACTCATACTCATACTCATACTCATACTCATACTCATACTCATACGCATGCTCATGCTCATACACATACTCATACACATACTCATACTCATACTCATACTCATACTCATACTCACACTCACACTCATACTCATACTCTCATTCACACTCACACTCATACTCATACAGATACGCATACTCATACTCACACTCATACTCATACATATACGCATACTCATACTCACACTCATAATCATACTCATAATCATACTCATACTCATACTCATACTCATACTCATACACATACGCATGCTCATGCTCATGCTCATGCTCATGCTCATACTCATACTGACACTCGCACTCATACTCATACTCATACTCATACTCATACTCGTACTCATACTCATACTCATACTCATACTCATACTCATACTCATACTCATACTCATACTTACACTCATACTCCTACTCATACTCATACGCATACTCATACTCATACTCATACTCATACTCATACTCATACTCATACTCATACTCATACTCATACTCATACTCACACTCACACTCATACTCATACTCTCATTCACACTCACACTCATACTCATACAGATACGCATACTCATACTCACACTCATACTCATACATATACGCATACTCATACTCACACTCACACTCATACTCACACATATACGCATACTCATACTCACACTCATACTCATACTCATACTCATACTCATACGCATACTCATACTCATACTCATGCTTATACTCATACTCATACTCATACTCACACTCACACTCATACTCATACTCTCATTCACACTCACACTCATACTCATACAGATACGCATACTCATACTCACACTCATACTCATACATATACGCATACTCATACTCACACTCATAATCATACTCATAATCATACTCATACTCAGACTCATACTCATACTCATACTCATACACATACGCATGCTCATGCTCATGCTCATGCTCATGCTCATGCTCATACTCATACTGACACTCGCACTCATACTCATACTCATACTCATACTCATACTCGTACTCATACTCATACTCATACTCATACTCATACTCATACTCATACTCATACTCATACTCATACTTACACTCATACTCCTACTCATACTCATACGCATACTCATACTCATACTCATACTCATACTCATACTCATACTCATACTCATACTCATACTCATACTCATACTCATACTCACACTCACACTCATACTCATACTCTCATTCACACTCACACTCATACTCATACAGATACGCATACTCATACTCACACTCATACTCATACATATACGCATACTCATACTCACACTCATAATCATACTCATAATCATACTCATACTCATACTCATACACATACGCATGCTCATGCTCATGCTCATGCTCATGCTCATGCTCATACTCATACTGACACTCGCACTCATACTCATACTCATACTCATACTCATACTCGTACTCATACTCATACTCATACTCATACTCATACTCATACTCATACTCATACTCATACTCATACTCATACTCATACTCATACTCATACTCATACTCATACTCATACTCATACTCATACTCATACTCATACTCATACTCATACTCATACTCATACTCATACTTATACTCATACTCATACTCATACTCATACTCATGCTCATACTCATACTCATACTCATACTCATACTCATACTCATACTCATACTCATACTCATACTCATACTAATACGCATACTCGTACTCGTACTCATACTCATGCTCATGCTCATGCTCATGCTCATACTCATACTCATACTCATACTCATACACATACTCATACTCATACGCATGCTCATGCTCATACACATACTCATACACATACTCATACTCATACTCATACTCGTACTCATACTCATACTCATACTCATACTCATACTCATACTCATACTCATACTCATACTCATACTCATACTCATACTCATACTCATACTCATACTTATACTCATACTCATACTCATACTCATGCTCATGCTCATACTCATACTCATACTCATACTCATACTCATACTCATACTCATACTCATACTCATACTCATACTCATCCTCATACACATACTAATACGCATACTCGTACTCATACTCATACTCATACACATATTCATACTCATACTCATACTCATACTCATACTCATAATCATACTCATACTCATACTCATACTCATACTCATACACATACGCATGCTCATGCTCATGCTCATGCTCATGCTCATGCTCATGCTCATGCTCATGCTCATACTCATACTGACACTCGCACTCATACTCATACTCATACTCATACTCATACTCATACTCATACTCACACTCATACTCATACTCATACTCATACTCATACTCATACTCATACTCATACTCATACTCATACTCATACTCATACTCATACTCCCATTCACACTCACACTCATACTCATACAGATACGCATACTCATACTCACACTCATACTCATACATATACGCATACTCATACTCACACTCATAATCATACTCATAATCATACTCATACTCATACTCATACTCATACTCATACTCATACGCATGCTCATGCTCATACACATACTCATACACATACTCATACTCATACTCATACTCGTACTCATACTCATACTCATACGCATGCTCATGCTCATACACATACTCATACACATACTCATACTCATACTCATACTCGTACTCATACTCATACTCATACTCATACTCATACTCATACTCATACTTACACTCATACTCCTACTCTTACTCATACACATACGCATGCTTATACTCATACTCATACTCATACTCACACTCACACTCATACTCATACTCTCATTCACACTCACACTCATACTCATACAGTTACGCATACTCATACTCACACTCATACTCATACATATACGCATACTCATACTCACACTCATAATCATACTCATAATCATACTCATACTCATACTCATACGCATACTCATACTCATACTCATACTCATACTCATACTCATACTCATACTCATAGTCATACTCATACTCATACTCATACTCATAATCATACTCATACTCATACTCATACTCCTACTCATACTCATACTCATACTCATACTCATACTCATACTCATACTCATACTCATGCTCATACTCATACTCATACTCACACTCACACTCATACTCATAATCTCATTCACACTCACACTCATACTCACACATATACGCATACTCATACTCACACTCATACTCATACTCATACTCATACTCATACTCATACGCATACTCATACTCATACTCATGCTTATACTCATACTCATACTCATACTCACACTCACACTCATACTCATACTCTCATTCACACTCACACTCATACTCATACAGATACGCATACTCATACTCACACTCATACTCATACATATACGCATACTCATACTCACACTCATAATCATACTCATAATCATACTCATACTCATACTCATACTCATACTCATACTCATACTCATACTCATACTCATACTCATACTCATACTCATACTCATGCTCATACTCATACTCATACGCATGCTCATGCTCATACACATACTCATACACATACTCATACTCATACTCATACTCGTACTCATACTCATACTCATACTCATACTCATACTCATACTCATACTCATACTCATACTCATACTCATACTTACACTCATACTCCTACTCATACACATACTCATACACATACTCATACTCATACTCATACTCATACTCGTACTCATACTCATACTCATACTCATACTCATACTCATACTCATACTCATACTCATACTCATACTCATACTTATACTCATACTCCTACTCATACTCATACGCATACTCATACTCATACTCATACTCATACTCATACTCATACTCATACTCATACTCATACTCATACTCATACTCATACGCATGCTCATGCTCATGCTCATGCTCATGCTCATGCTCATACTCATACTCATACTCGAACTCATACTCATACTCATACTCATACTCATACTCATACTCATACTCATACTCATACTCATACTTACACTCATACTCCTACTCATACTCATACGCATACTCATACTCATACTCATACTCATACTCATACTCATACTCATACTCATACTCATACTCGTACTCATACTCATACTCATACTCATACTCATACTCATACTCATACTCATACTCATACTCATACTCATACTTACACTCATACTCCTACTCATACACATACTCATACACATACTCATACTCATACTCATACTCATACTCGTACTCATACTCATACTCATACTCATACTCATACTCATACTCATACTCATACTCATACTTATACTCATACTCATACTCATACTCATGCTCATGCTCATACTCATACTCATACTCATACTCATACTCATACTCATACTCATACTCATACTCATACTCATACTCATCCTCATACACATACTAATACGCATACTCGTACTCATACTCATACTCATACACATATTCATACTCATACTCATACTCATACTCATACTCATAATCATACTCATACTCATACTCATACTCATACTCATACACATACGCATGCTCATGCTCATGCTCATGCTCATGCTCATGCTCATGCTCATGCTCATGCTCATACTCATACTGACACTCGCACTCATACTCATACTCATACTCATACTCATACTCATACTCATACTCACACTCATACTCATACTCATACTCATACTCATACTCATACTCATACTCATACTCATACTCATACTCATACTCATACTCATACTCCCATTCACACTCACACTCATACTCATACAGATACGCATACTCATACTCACACTCATACTCATACATATACGCATACTCATACTCACACTCATAATCATACTCATAATCATACTCATACTCATACTCATACTCATACTCATACTCATACGCATGCTCATGCTCATACACATACTCATACACATACTCATACTCATACTCATACTCGTACTCATACTCATACTCATACGCATGCTCATGCTCATACACATACTCATACACATACTCATACTCATACTCATACTCGTACTCATACTCATACTCATACTCATACTCATACTCATACTCATACTTACACTCATACTCCTACTCTTACTCATACACATACGCATGCTTATACTCATACTCATACTCATACTCACACTCACACTCATACTCATACTCTCATTCACACTCACACTCATACTCATACAGTTACGCATACTCATACTCACACTCATACTCATACATATACGCATACTCATACTCACACTCATAATCATACTCATAATCATACTCATACTCATACTCATACGCATACTCATACTCATACTCATACTCATACTCATACTCATACTCATACTCATAGTCATACTCATACTCATACTCATACTCATAATCATACTCATACTCATACTCATACTCCTACTCATACTCATACTCATACTCATACTCATACTCATACTCATACTCATACTCATGCTCATACTCATACTCATACTCACACTCACACTCATACTCATAATCTCATTCACACTCACACTCATACTCACACATATACGCATACTCATACTCACACTCATACTCATACTCATACTCATACTCATACTCATACGCATACTCATACTCATACTCATGCTTATACTCATACTCATACTCATACTCACACTCACACTCATACTCATACTCTCATTCACACTCACACTCATACTCATACAGATACGCATACTCATACTCACACTCATACTCATACATATACGCATACTCATACTCACACTCATAATCATACTCATAATCATACTCATACTCATACTCATACTCATACTCATACTCATACTCATACTCATACTCATACTCATACTCATACTCATACTCATGCTCATACTCATACTCATACGCATGCTCATGCTCATACACATACTCATACACATACTCATACTCATACTCATACTCGTACTCATACTCATACTCATACTCATACTCATACTCATACTCATACTCATACTCATACTCATACTCATACTTACACTCATACTCCTACTCATACACATACTCATACACATACTCATACTCATACTCATACTCATACTCGTACTCATACTCATACTCATACTCATACTCATACTCATACTCATACTCATACTCATACTCATACTCATACTTATACTCATACTCCTACTCATACTCATACGCATACTCATACTCATACTCATACTCATACTCATACTCATACTCATACTCATACTCATACTCATACTCATACTCATACGCATGCTCATGCTCATGCTCATGCTCATGCTCATGCTCATACTCATACTCATACTCGAACTCATACTCATACTCATACTCATACTCATACTCATACTCATACTCATACTCATACTCATACTTACACTCATACTCCTACTCATACTCATACGCATACTCATACTCATACTCATACTCATACTCATACTCATACTCATACTCATACTCATACTCGTACTCATACTCATACTCATACTCATACTCATACTCATACTCATACTCATACTCATACTCATACTCATACTTACACTCATACTCCTACTCATACACATACTCATACACATACTCATACTCATACTCATACTCATACTCGTACTCATACTCATACTCATACTCATACTCATACTCATACTCATACTCATACTCATACTCATACTCATACTTATACTCATACTCCTACTCATACTCATACGCATACTCATACTCATACTCATACTCATACTCATACTCATACTCATACTCATACTCATACTCATACTCATACTCATACGCATGCTCATGCTCATGCTCATGCTCATGCTCATGCTCATACTCATACTCATACTCGAACTCATACTCATACTCATACTCATACTCATACTCATACTCATACTCATACTCATACTCATACTTACACTCATACTCCTACTCATACTCATACGCATACTCATACTCATACTCATACTCATACTCATACTCATACTCATACTCATACTCATACTCATACTCATAGTCATACTCATACTCATACTCATACTCATAATCATACTCATACTCATACTCATACTCCTACTCATACTCATACTCATACTCATACTCATACTCATACTCATACTCATACTCATGCTCATACTCATACTCATACTCACACTCACACTCATACTCATAATCTCATTCACACTCACACTCATACTCACACATATACGCATACTCATACTCACACTCATACTCATACTCATACTCATACTCATACGCATACTCATACTCATACTCATGCTTATACTCATACTCATACTCATACTCACACTCACACTCATACTCATACTCTCATTCACACTCACACTCATACTCATACAGATACGCATACTCATACTCACACTCATACTCATACATATACGCATACTCATACTCACACTCATAATCATACTCATAATCATACTCATACTCATACTCATACTCATACTCATACTCATACTCATACTCATACTCATACTCATACTCATACTCATACTCATACTCATGCTCATACTCATACTCATACGCATGCTCATGCTCATACACATAATCATACACATACTCATACTCATACTCATACTCGTACTCATACTCATACTCATACTCATACTCATACTCATACTCATACTCATACTCATACTCATACTCATACTCATACTTACACTCATACTCCTACTCATACACATACTCATACACATACTCATACTCATACTCATACTCATACTCGTACTCATACTCATACTCATACTCATACTCATACTCATACTCATACTCATACTCATACTCATACTTACACTCATACTCCTACTCATACTCATACGCATACTCATACTCATACTCATACTCATACTCATACTCATACTCATACTCATACTCATACTCATACTCATACGCATGCTCATGCTCATGCTCATGCTCATGCTCATGCTCATACTCATACTCATACTCGAACTCATACTCATACTCATACTCATACTCATACTCATACTCATACTCATACTCATACTCATACTCATACTTACACTCATACTCCTACTCATACTCATACGCATACTCATACTCATACTCATACTCATACTCATACTCATACTCATACTCATACTCATACTCATGCTCATACTCATACTCATACGCATGCTCATGCTCATACACATACTCATACACATACTCATACTCATACTCATACTCGTACTCATACTCATACTCATACTCATACTCATACTCATACTCATACTCATACTCATACTCATACTTACACTCATACTCCTACTCATACTCATACGCATACTCATACTCATACTCATACTCATACTCATACTCATACTCATACTCATACTCATACTCATACTCATGCTCATGCTCATACTCATACACATACTCATACTCATACTCATACTCGTACTCATACTCATACTCATACTCATACTCATACTCATACTCATACTCATACTCATACTCATACTCATACTCATACTCATACTCATACTTACACTCATACTCCTACTCATACACATACTCATACACATACTCATACTCATACTCATACTCATACTCGTACTCATACTCATACTCATACTCATACTCATACTCATACTCATACTCATACTCATACTCATACTTACACTCATACTCCTACTCATACTCATACGCATACTCATACTCATACTCATACTCATACTCATACTCATACTCATACTCATACTCATACTCATACTCATACTCATACGCATGCTCATGCTCATGCTCATGCTCATGCTCATGCTCATACTCATACTCATACTCGAACTCATACTCATACTCATACTCATACTCATACTCATACTCATACTCATACTCATACTTACACTCATACTCCTACTCATACTCATACGCATACTCATACTCATACTCATACTCATACTCATACTCATACTCATACTCATACTCATGCTCATACTCATACTCATACGCATGCTCATGCTCATACACATACTCATACACATACTCATACTCATACTCATACTCGTACTCATACTCATACTCATACTCATACTCATACTCATACTCATACTCATACTCATACTCATACTCATACTTACACTCATACTCCTACTCATACTCATACGCATACTCATACTCATACTCATACTCATACTCATACTCATACTCATACTCATACTCATACTCATACACATACTAATACTCATACTCATACTCATACTCATACTCATACTCATACTCATACTCATACTTATACTCATACTCATACTCATGCTCATGCTCATACTCATACTCATACTCATACTCATACTCATACTCATACTCATACTCATACTCATACTCATACACATACTAATACGCATACTCGTACTCATACTCATACTCATACACATATTCATACTCATACTCATACTCAAACTCATACTCATAATCATACTCATACTCATACTCATACACATACGCATGCTCATGCTCATGCTCATGCTCATGCTCATGCTCGTACTCATACTGACACTCGCACTCATACTCATACTCATACTCATACTCATACTCATACTCATACTCATACTCATACTCATACTCATACTCATACTCATACTCATACTCATACTCATACTCATACTCATACTCATACTCATACTCATACTCATACTCATACTCATACTCATACTCATACTCATACTCATACTCATACTCATACTCATACTCATACTCATACTCATACTCATACTCATACTTATACTCATACTCATACTCATACTCATACTCATGCTCATACTCATACTCATACTCATACTCAAACTCATACTCATACTCATACTCATACTCATACTAATACGCATACTCGTACTCGTACTCATACTCATGCTCATGCTCATGCTCATGCTCATACTCATACTCATACTCATACTCATACTCATACTCATACTCATACGCATGCTCATGCTCATACACATACTCATACACATACTCATACTCATACTCATACTCATACTCGTACTCATACTCATACTCATACTCATACTCATACGCATGCTCATACTCATACTCATACTCATACTCATACTCATACGCATGCTCATACTCATACGCATACTCATACTCATACACATACTCATACACATACTCATACACATACTCATACACATACTCATACACATACTCATACTCATACTCATACTCATACTCACACTCACACTCACATTCATACTCATACACATACGCATACTCATACTCATACTCATACTCATACTCACACTCATACTCATACTCATGCTCATACTCATACGCATGCTCATGCTCATGCTCATACTCATGCTCATACTCATACTCATACTCATACTCATACTCATTATTATACTCATACTTATACCCATACTCATACTCATACTCATACTCATACTCATACTCATAGTCATACTCATACTCATACTCATACTCATACACATACACATACTCATACTCATACTCATACTCATACTCATACTCACATTCACCTCATACTCGTACTCATACTCATGCTCATGATCATACTCATGCTCATGCTCATGCTCATACTCATACAGACACTCATACTCATACTCATACTCACATACACACTCCCATTCATACTCATACACATACGCATACTCATACTCATACTCACACTCATACTCATACGCATGCTCATACTCATACTCATACTCATACTCATACACATACTCATACACATACTCATACACATACTCATACTCATACTCATACTCACATTCACACTCAGATTCATACTCATACACATACGCATACGCATGCTCATGCTCATGCTCATGGTCATGCTCATGCTCATGCTCATACTCATACTCATACTCATACTCATACGCATGCTCATGCTCATGCTCATGCTCATGCTCATGCTCATGCTCATACTCATACGCATGCTCATGCTCATGCTCATGCTCATACTCATACTCATAATCATAATCATACTCATACTTATATCCATACTCATACTCATATTCATACTCATACACATACACATACTCATACTCATACTCACATTCACATCATACTCGTACTCATACTCATACTCATACACATACTCATACACATACTCATACACATACTCATACTCATACTCATACTCGCATTCACACTCACATTCATACTCATACACATACGCATACTCATACTCATACTCATACTCATACTCATACTCACACTCATACTCATACTCATGCTCATACTCATACGCATGCTCATGCTCATGCTCATACTCATGCTCATACTCATACTCATACTCATACTCATACGCATACTCATACTCATACTCATACTCATACTCATACTCATACTCATACTCATACTCATAGTCATACTCATACTCATACTCATACTCATAATCATACTCATACTCATACTCCTACTCCTACTCATACTCATACTCATACTCATACTCATACTCATACTCATACTCATACTCATGCTCATACTCATACTCATACTCACACTCACACTCATACTCATAATCTCATTCACACTCACACTCATACTCACACATATACGCATACTCATACTCACACTCATACTCATACTCATACTCATACTCATACTCATACGCATACTCATACTCATACTCATGCTTATACTCATACTCATACTCATACTCACACTCACACTCATACTCATACTCTCATTCACACTCACACTCATACTCATACAGATACGCATACTCATACTCACACTCATACTCATACATATACGCATACTCATACTCACACTCATAATCATACTCATAATCATACTCATACTCATATTCATACTCATACTCATACTCATACACATACGCATGCTCATGCTCATGCTCATGCTCATGCTCATGCTCATACTCATACTGACACTCGCACTCATACTCATACTCATACTCATACTCATACTCGTACTCATACTCATACTCATACTCATACTCATACTCATACTCATACTCATACTCATACTCATACTCATACTCATACTCATACTCATACTCATACTCATACGCATGCTCATGCTCATGCTCATGCTCATGCTCATGCTCATGCTCATACTCATACGCATGCTCATGCTCATGCTCATGCTCATACTCATACTCATAATCATAATCATACTCATACTTATATCCATACTCATACTCATATTCATACTCATACACATACACATACTCATACTCATACTCACATTCACCTCATACTCGTACTCATACTCATACTCATACACATACTCATACACATACTCATACACATACTCATACTCATACTCATACTCGCATTCACACTCACATTCATACTCATACACATACGCATACTCATACTCATACTCATACTCATACTCATACTCACACTCATACTCATACTCATGCTCATACTCATACGCATGCTCATGCTCATGCTCATACTCATGCTCATACTCATACTCATACTCATACTCATACGCATACTCATACTCATACTCATAGTCATACTCATACTCATACTCATACTCATAGTCATACTCATACTCATACTCATACTCATAATCATACTCATACTCATACTCATACTCCTACTCATACTCATACTCATACTCATACTCATACTCATACTCATACTCATGCTCATACTCATACTCATACTCACACTCACACTCATACTCATAATCTCATTCACACTCACACTCATACTCACACATATACGCATACTCATACTCACACTCATACTCATACTCATACTCATACGCATACTCATACTCATACTCATGCTTATACTCATACTCATACTCATACTCACACTCACACTCATACTCATACTCTCATTCACACTCACACTCATACTCATACAGATACGCATACTCATACTCACACTCATACTCATACATATACGCATACTCATACTCACACTCATAATCATACTCATAATCATACTCATACTCATACTCATACTCATACTCATACTCATACACATACGCATGCTCATGCTCATGCTCATGCTCATGCTCATGCTCATACTCATACTGACACTCGCACTCATACTCATACTCATACACATACTCATACTCATACTCATACTCATACTCACACTCACACTCACATTCATACTCATACACATACGCATACTCATACTCATACTCATACTCATACTCACACTCATACTCATACTCATGCTCATACTCATACGCATGCTCATGCTCATGCTCATACTCATGCTCATACTCATACTCATACTCATACTCATACTCATTATTATACTCATACTTATACCCATACTCATACTCATACTCATACTCATACTCATACTCATAGTCATACTCATACTCATACTCATACTCATACACATACACATACTCATACTCATACTCATACTCATACTCATACTCACATTCACCTCATACTCGTACTCATACTCATGCTCATGATCATACTCATGCTCATGCTCATGCTCATACTCATACAGACACTCATACTCATACTCATACTCATACTCACATACACACTCCCATTCATACTCATACACATACGCATACTCATACTCATACTCACACTCATACTCATACGCATGCTCATACTCATACTCATACTCATACTCATACACATACTCATACACATACTCATACACATACTCATACTCATACTCATACTCACATTCACACTCAGATTCATACTCATACACATACGCATACGCATGCTCATGCTCATGCTCATGGTCATGCTCATGCTCATGCTCATACTCATACTCATACTCATACTCATACGCATGCTCATGCTCATGCTCATGCTCATGCTCATGCTCATGCTCATACTCATACGCATGCTCATGCTCATGCTCATGCTCATACTCATACTCATAATCATAATCATACTCATACTTATATCCATACTCATACTCATATTCATACTCATACACATACACATACTCATACTCATACTCACATTCACATCATACTCGTACTCATACTCATACTCATACACATACTCATACACATACTCATACACATACTCATACTCATACTCATACTCGCATTCACACTCACATTCATACTCATACACATACGCATACTCATACTCATACTCATACTCATACTCATACTCATACTCATACTCATACTCATAGTCATACTCATACTCATACTCATAATCATACTCATACTCATACTCATACTCATACGCATACTCATACTCATACTCATACTCATACTCATACTCATACTCATACTCATAGTCATACTCATACTCATACTCATACTCATAATCATACTCATACTCATACTCATACTCCTACTCATACTCATACTCATACTCATACTCATACTCATACTCATACTCATACTCATGCTCATACTCATACTCATACTCACACTCACACTCATACTCATAATCTCATTCACACTCACACTCATACTCACACATATACGCATACTCATACTCACACTCATACTCATACTCATACTCATACTCATACTCATACGCATACTCATACTCATACTCATGCTTATACTCATACTCATACTCATACTCACACTCACACTCATACTCATACTCTCATTCACACTCACACTCATACTCATACAGATACGCATACTCATACTCACACTCATACTCATACATATACGCATACTCATACTCACACTCATAATCATACTCATAATCATACTCATACTCATACTCATACTCATACTCATACTCATACTCATACTCATACTCATACTCATACTCATACTCATACTCATACTCATGCTCATACTCATACTCATACGCATGCTCATGCTCATACACATACTCATACACATACTCATACTCATACTCATACTCGTACTCATACTCATACTCATACTCATACTCATACTCATACTCATACTCATACTCATACTCATACTCATACTCATACTTACACTCATACTCCTACTCATACACATACTCATACACATACTCATACTCATACTCATACTCATACTCGTACTCATACTCATACTCATACTCATACTCATACTCATACTCATACTCATACTCATACTCATACTTACACTCATACTCCTACTCATACTCATACGCATACTCATACTCATACTCATACTCATACTCATACTCATACTCATACTCATACTCATACTCATACTCATACGCATGCTCATGCTCATGCTCATGCTCATGCTCATGCTCATACTCATACTCATACTCGAACTCATACTCATACTCATACTCATACTCATACTCATACTCATACTCATACTCATACTCATACTTACACTCATACTCCTACTCATACTCATACGCATACTCATACTCATACTCATACTCATACTCATACTCATACTCATACTCATACTCATACTCATGCTCATACTCATACTCATACGCATGCTCATGCTCATACACATACTCATACACATACTCATACTCATACTCATACTCGTACTCATACTCATACTCATACTCATACTCATACTCATACTCATACTCATACTCATACTTACACTCATACTCCTACTCATACTCATACGCATACTCATACTCATACTCATACTCATACTCATACTCATACTCATACTCATACTCATACTCATACTCATACTCATGCTCATGCTCATACTCATACACATACTCATACTCATACTCATACTCGTACTCATACTCATACTCATACTCATACTCATACTCATACTCATACTCATACTCATACTCATACTCTTACTCATACTCATACTCATACTTACACTCATACTCCTACTCATACACATACTCATACACATACTCATACTCATACTCATACTCGTACTCATACTCATACTCATACACATACTCATACTCATACTCATACTCATACTCATACTCATACTTACACTCATACTCCTACTCATACTCATACGCATACTCATACTCATCCTCATACTCATACTCATACTCATACTCATACTCATACTCATACTCATACTCATACTCATACGCATGCTCATGCTCATGCTCATGCTCATGCTCATGCTCATACTCATACTCATACTCGAACTCATACTCATACTCATACTCATACTCATACTCATACTCATACTCATACTCATACTCATACTTACACTCATACTCCTACTCATACTCATACGCATACTCATACTCATACTCATACTCATACTCATACTCATACTCATACTCATGCTCATACTCATACTCATACGCATGCTCATGCTCATACACATACTCATACACATACTCATACTCATACTCATACTCGTACTCATACTCATACTCATACTCATACTCATACTCATACTCATACTCATACTCATACTCATACTCATACTTACACTCATACTCCTACTCATACTCATACGCATACTCATACTCATACTCATACTCATACTCATACTCATACTCATACTCATACTCATACTCATACTCATACACATACTAATACTCATACTCATACTCATACTCATACTCATACTCATACTCATACTCATACTTATACTCATACTCATACTCATGCTCATGCTCATACTCATACTCATACTCATACTCATACTCATACTCATACTCATACTCATACTCATACTCATACTCATACACATACTAATACGCATACTCGTACTCATACTCATACTCATACACATATTCATACTCATACTCATACTCAAACTCATACTCATAATCATACTCATACTCATACTCATACACATACGCATGCTCATGCTCATGCTCATGCTCATGCTCATGCTCGTACTCATACTGACACTCGCACTCATACTCATACTCATACTCATACTCATACTCATACTCATACTCATACTCATACTCATACTCATACTCATACTCATACTCATACTCATACTCATACTCATACTCATACTCATACTCATACTCATACTCATACTCATACTCATACTCATACTCATACTCATACTCATACTCATACTCATACTCATACTCATACTCATACTCATACTTATACTCATACTCATACTCATACTCATACTCATGCTCATACTCATACTCATACTCATACTCAAACTCATACTCATACTCATACTCATACTCATACTAATACGCATACTCGTACTCGTACTCATACTCATGCTCATGCTCATGCTCATGCTCATACTCATACTCATACTCATACTCATACTCATACTCATACTCATACGCATGCTCATGCTCATACACATACTCATACACATACTCATACTCATACTCATACTCATACTCGTACTCATACTCATACTCATACTCATACGCATGCTCATACTCATACTCATACTCATACTCATACTCATACGCATGCTCATACTCATACGCATACTCATACTCATACACATACTCATACACATACTCATACACATACTCATACACATACTCATACACATACTCATACTCATACTCATACTCATACTCACACTCACACTCACATTCATACTCATACACATACGCATACTCATACTCATACTCATACTCATACTCACACTCATACTCATACTCATGCTCATACTCATACGCATGCTCATGCTCATGCTCATACTCATACTCATACTCATACTCATACTCATACTCATACTCATACTCATACTCACACTCACACTCATACTCATACTCTCATTCACACTCACACTCATACTCATACAGATACGCATACTCATACTCACACTCATACTCATACATATACGCATACTCATACTCACACTCATAATCATACTCATAATCATACTCATACTCATACTCATACTCACACTCATACTCATACATATACGCATACTCATACTCACACTCATAATCATACTCATAATCATACTCATACTCATACTCATACTCATACTCATACTCATACACATGCGCATGCTCATGCTCATGCTCATGCTCATGCTCATGCTCATGCTCATACTCATACTGACACTCGCACTCATACTCATACTCATACTCATACTCATACTCGTACTCATACTCATACTCATACTCATACTCATACTCATACTCATACTCATACTCATACTCATACTCATACTCATACTCATACTCATACTCATACTCATACTCATACTCATACTCATACTCATACTCATACTCATACTCATACTCATACTCATACTCATACTTATACTCATACTCATACTCATACTCATACTCATGCTCATACTCATACTCATACTCATACTCATACTCATACTCATACTCATACTCATACTCATACTCATACTAATACGCATACTCGTACTCGTACTCATACTCATGCTCATGCTCATGCTCATGCTCATACTCATACTCATACTCATACTCATACTCATACTCATACTCATACGCATGCTCATGCTCATACACATACTCATACACATACTCATACTCATACTCATACTCGTACTCATACTCATACTCATACTCATACTCATACTCATACTCATACTCATACTCATACTCATACTCATACTCATACTCATACTCATACTCATACTTATACTCATACTCATACTCATACTCATGCTCATGCTCATACTCATACTCATACTCATACTCACACTCATACTCATACTCATACTCATACTCATCCTCATACACATACTAATACGCATACTCGTACTCATACTCATACTCATACACATATTCATACTCATACTCATACTCATACTCATACTCATACTTATACTCATACTCATACTCATACTCATACTCATGCTCATACTCATACTCATGCTCATACTCATACACATACTAATACGCATACTCGTACTCATACTCATACTCATACACATATTCATACTCATACTCATACTCATACTTATACGCATATTCGTACTCGTACTCATACTCATACTCATACTCATACTCATACTCATACTCATACTCATACTCATACTCATACGCATGCTCATGCTCATACACATACTCATACACATACTCATACTCATACTCGTACTCATACTCATACTCATACTCATACTCATACTCATACTCATACTCATACTCATACTCATACTCATACTTACACTCATACTCCTACTCATACTCATACGCATACTCATACTCATACTCATACTCATACTCATACTCATACTTATACTCATACTCATACTCATACGCATGCTCATGCTCATACACATACTCATACACATACTCATACTCATACTCATACTCATACTCGTACTCATACTCATACTCATACTCATACTCATACTCATACTCATACTCATACTCATACTCATATTCATACTCATACTCATACTCATACTCATACTCATACTCATACTCATACTCATACTCATACTCATACTCATACTCATACTCATACTCATACTCATACTTATACTCGTACTCATACTCATACTCATACTCATGCTCATACTCATACTCATACTCATACTCATACTCAAACTCATACTCATACTCATACTCATACTCATACTAATACGCATACTCGTACTCGTACTCATACTCATGCTCATGCTCATGCTCATGCTCATACTCATACTCATACTCATACTCATACTCATACTCATACGCATGCTCATGCTCATACACATACTCATACAGATACGCATACTCATACTCACACTCATACTCATACATATACGCATACTCATACTCACACTCATAATCATACTCATAATCATACTCATACTCATACTCATACTTATACACATACGCATGCTCATGCTCATGCTCATGCTCATGCTCATGCTCATACTCATACTGACACTCGCACTCATACTCATACTCATACTCATACTCATACTCATAGTCACACTCACACTCACACTCATACTCATACTCATACTCATACTCATACATATACGCATATTCATAGTCACACTCATAATCATACTCATAATCATACTCATACTCATACTCATACTCCTACTCATACTCATACTCATACTCATACTCATACTCATGCTCATACTCATACTCATACTCACACTCACACTCATACTCATACTCTCATTCACACTCACACTCATACTCACACATATACGCATACTCATACTCACACTCATACTCATACTCATACTCATACTCATACTCATACTCATACTCATGCTCATACTCATACTCATACTCATACTCATACTCATACTCATACTCATACTCATACTCATACTCATACTCATACTCATACTCATACTCATACTCATACTCATACTCATACTCATACTCATACTCATACTCATACTCATACTCATACTCATACTCATACTCATACTTATACTCATACTCATACTCATACTCATACTCATGCTCATACTCATACTCATACTCATACTCATACTCAAACTCATACTCATACTCATACTCATACTCATACTAATACGCATACTCGTACTCGTACTCATACTCATGCTCATGCTCATGCTCATGCTCATACTCATACTCATACTCATACTCATACTCATACTCATACTCATACTCATACTCATACGCATGCTCATGCTCATACACATACTCATACACATACTCATACTCATACTCATACTCATACTCGTACTCATACTCATACTCATACTCATACGCATGCTCATACTCATACTCATACTCATACTCATACTCATACGCATGCTCATACTCATACGCATACTCATACTCATACACATACTCATACACATACTCATACACATACTCATACACATACTCATACACATACTCATACTCATACTCATACTCACATTCACACTCACATTCATACTCATACACATACGCATACTCATACTCATACTCATACTCATACTCACACTCATACTCATACTCATGCTCATACTCATACGCATGCTCATGCTCATGCTCATACTCATGCTCATACTCATACTCATACTCATACTCATACTCATACTCATTATCATACTCATACTTATACCCATACTCATACTCATACTCATACTCATACTCATACTCATACTCATAGTCATACTCATACTCATACTCATACTCATACACATACACATACTCATACTCATACTCATACTCATACTCATACTCACATTCACCTCATACTCGTACTCATACTCATGCTCATGATCATACTCATGCTCATGCTCATGCTCATACTCATACAGACACTCATACTCATACTCATACTCATACTCACATACACACTCCCATTCATACTCATACACATACGCATACTCATACTCATACTCACACTCATACTCATACGTATGCTCATACTCATACTCATACTCATACTCATACACATACTCATACACATACTCATACACATACTCATACTCATACTCATACTCACATTCACACTCAGATTCATACTCATACACATACGCATACGCATGCTCATGCTCATGCTCATGCTCATGCTCATGCTCATGCTCATACTCATACTCATACTCATACTCATACGCATGCTCATGCTCATGCTCATGCTCATGCTCATGCTCATACTCATACGCATGCTCATGCTCATGCTCATGCTCATACTCATACTCATAATCATAATCATACTCATACTTATATCCATACTCATACTCATATTCATACTCATACACATACACATACTCATACTCATACTCACATTCACCTCATACTCGTACTCATACTCATACTCATACACATACTCATACACATACTCATACACATACTCATACTCATACTCATACTCGCATTCACACTCACATTCATACTCATACACATACGCATACTCATACTCATACTCATACTCATACTCATACTCACACTCATACTCATACTCATGCTCATACTCATACGCATGCTCATGCTCATGCTCATACTCATGCTCATACTCATACTCATACTCATACTCATACTCATACTCATACTCATACTCATACTCATACTCATACTCATACTCATACTCATACTCATACTCATACTCATAGTCATACTCATACTCATACTCATAATCATACTCATACTCATACTCATACTCCTACTCATACTCATACTCATACTCATACTCATACTCATACTCACACTCACACTCATACTCATACTCTCATTCACACTCACACTCATACTCATACAGATACGCATACTCATACTCACACTCATACTCATACATATACGCATACTCATACTCACACTCATAATCATACTCATAATCATACTCATACTCATACTCATACTCATACACATACGCATGCTCATGCTCATGCTCATGCTCATGCTCATGCTCATACTCATACTGACACTCGCACTCATATTCATACTCATACTCATACTGGTACTCATACTCATACTCATACTCATACTCATACTCATACTCATACTCATACTCACATTCACCTCATACTCGTACTCATACTCATACTCATACACATACTCATACACATACTCATACATATACTCATACTCATACTCATACTCGCATTCACACTCACATTCATACTCATACACATACGCATACTCATACTCATACTCATACTCATACTCATACTCACACTCATACTCATACTCATGCTCATACTCATACGCATGCTCATGCTCATGCTCATACTCATGCTCATACTCATACTCATACTCATACTCATACGCATACTCATACTCATACTCATACTCATACTCGTACTCATACTCATACTCATACTCATACTCATACTCATACTCATACTCATACTCATACTTACACGCATACTCCTACTCATACTCATACGCATACTCATACTCATACTCATACTCATACTCATACTCATACTCATACTCATACTCATACTCATACTCATACTCATACTCACACTCACACTCATACTCATACTCTCATTCACACTCACACTCATACTCATACAGATACGCATACTCATACTCACACTCATACTCATACATATACGCATACTCATACTCACACTCATAATCATACTCATAATCATACTCATACTCATACTCATACTCATACACATACGCATGCTCATGCTCATGCTCATGCTCATGCTCATGCTCATACTCATACTGACACTCGCACTCATATTCATACTCATACTCATACTCGTACTCATACTCATACTCATACTCATACTCATACTCATACTCATACTCATACTCATACTCATACTCATACTCATACTCATACTCATACTCATACTCATACTCATACTCATACTCATACTCATACTCATACTCATACTCATACTCATACTCATACTCATACTCATACTCATACTCATACTCATACTTATACTCATACTCATACTCATACTCATACTCATGCTCATACTCATACTCATACTCATACTCATACTCATACTCATACTCATACTCATACTCATACTCATACTCATACTCATACTCATACTCATACTCATACTCATACTTATACTCATACTCATACTCATACTCATACTCATGCTCATACTCATACTCATACTCATACTCATACTCATACTCATACTCATACTCATACTAATACGCATACTCGTACTCGTACTCATACTCATGCTCATGCTCATGCTCATGCTCATACTCATACTCATACTCATACTCATACTCATACTCATACTCATACGCATGCTCATGCTCATACACATACTCATACACATACTCATACTCATACTCAAACTCATACTCGTACTCATACTCATACTCATACTCATACTCATACTCATACTCATACTCATACTCATACTCATACTCATACTCATACTCATACTCATACTCATACTCATACTTATACTCATACTCATACTCATACTCATGCTCATGCTCATACTCATACTCATACTCATACTCATACTCATACTCATACTCATACTCATACTCATACTCATACTCATACACATACTAATACGCATACTCGTACTCATACTCATACTCATACACATATTCATACTCATACTCATACTCATACTCATACTTATACGCATATTCGTACTCGTACTCATACTTATACTCATACTCATACTCATACGCATGCTCATGCTCATACACATACTCATACACATACTCATACTCATACTCATACTCATATTCATACTAATACGCATACTCATACTCATACTCATACTCATACTCATACTCATACTCATACTCATACTCATACTTATACTCATACTCATACTCATACTCATGCTCATGCTCATACTCATACTCATACTCATACTCATACTCATACTCATACTCATACTCATACTCATACACATACACATACTAATACGCATACTCGTACTCATACTCATACTCATACACATATTCATACTCATACTCATACTCATACTCATACTTATACGCATATTCGTACTCGTACTCATACTCATACTCATACTCATACTCATACTCATACTCATACTCATACTCTTACTCATACTCATACGCATGCTCATGCTCATACACATACTCATACACATACTCATACTCATACTCATACTCGTACTCATACTCATACTCATACTCATACTGATACTCATACTCATACTCATACTCATACTCATACTCATACTTACACTCATACTCCTACTCATACTCATACGCATACTCATACTCATACTCATACTCATACTCATACTTATACTCATACTCATACTCATACGCATGCTCATGCTCATACACATACTCATACACATACTCATACTCATACTCATACTCGTGCTCATACTCATACTCATACTCATACTCATACTCATACTCATACTCATACTCATACTCATACTCATACTCATACTCATACTCATATTCATACTCATACTCATACTCATACTCATACTCATACTCATACTCATTCTCATACTCATACTCATACTCATACTCATACTCATACTCATACTCATACTCATACTCATACTCATACTCATACTTATACTCGTACTCATACTCATACTCATGCTCATACTCATACTCATACTCATACTCATACTCAAACTCATACTCATACTCATACTCATACTCATACTCATACTAATACGCATACTCGTACTCGTACACATACTCATGCTCATGCTCATGCTCATGCTCATACTCATACTCATACTCATACTCATACTCATACTCATACGCATGCTCATGCTCATACACATACTCATACAGATACGCATACTCATACTCACACTCATACTCATACATATACGCATACTCATACTCACACTCATAATCATACTCATAATCATACTCATACTCATACTCATACTCATACTCATACTCATACTCATACACATACGCATGCTCATGCTCATGCTCATGCTCATGCTCATGCTCATACTCATACTGACACTCGCACTCATACTCATACTCATACTCATACTCATACTCATAGTCACACTCACACTCACACTCATACTCATACTCATACTCATACTCATACATATACGCATATTCATAGTCACACTCATAATCATACTCATAATCATACTCATACTCATACTCATACTCCTACTCATACTCATACTCATACCCATACTCATACTCATGCTCATACTCATACTCATACTCACACTCACACTCATACTCATACTCTCATTCACACTCACACTCATACTCACACATATACGCATACTCATACTCACACTCATACTCATACTCATACTCATACTCATACTCATGCTCATACTCATACTCATACTCACACTCATACTCATACTCATACTCATACTCATACTCATGCTAATACGCATACTCGTACTCGTACTCATACTCATACTCATACTCATACTCATACTCATACTCATATTCATACTAATACGCATACTCGTACTCCAACTCATACTCATACTCATACTCACACTCATACTCATACTCATACTCATACTCATAATCATACTCATACTCATACTCATACTCATACTCATACTCACACTCACACACATACTCATACTCATTCTCATACGCATACGCATGCTCATGCTCATGCTCATACTCATACTCATACTCATACTCATACTCATACTCATACTCATACTCGTACTCATACTCATACACATACTCATACTCATACTCATACTCATACTCATACTCATACTCATACTCATACTCATACTCATACTCATACTCATACTTATACTCATACTCATACTCATGCTCATGCTCATACTCATACTCATACTCATACTCATACTCATACTCATACTCATACTCATACTCATACTCATACACATACTAATACGCATACTCGTACTCATACTCATACTCATACACATATTCATACTCATACTCATACTCATACTCATACTCATACTCATACTCATAATCATACTCATACTCATACTCATACTCATACTCATACACATACGCATGCTCATGCTCATGCTCATGCTCGTACTCATACTGACACTCGCACTCATACTCATACTCATACTCATACTCATACTCATACTCATACTCATACTCATACTCATACTCATACTCATACTCATATTCATATTCATACTCATACTCATACTCATACTCATACTCATACTCATACTCATACTCATACTCATACTCATACTCATACTCATACTCATACTCATACTCATACTCATACTCATACTCATACTTATACTCATACTCATACTCATACTCATACTCATGCTCATACTCATACTCATACTCATACTCATACTCAAACTCATACTCATACTCATACTCATACTCATACTAATACGCATACTCGTACTCGTACTCATACTCATGCTCATGCTCATGCTCATGCTCATACTCATACTCATACTCATACTCATACTCATACTCATACTCATACGCATGCTCATGCTCATACACATACTCATACACATACTCATACTCATACTCATACTCGTACTCATACTCATACTCATACTCATACGCATGCTCATACTCATACTCATACTCATACTCATACTCATACTCATACGCATGCTCATACTCATACGCATACTCATACTCATACACATACTCATACACACACTCATACACATACTCATACACATACTCATACACATACTCATACTCATACTCATACTCATACTCATACTCATACTCATACTCATACTCATACTCATATTCATACTCATACTCATACTCATACTCATACTCATACTCATACTCATACTCATACTCATACTCATACTCATACTCATACTCATACTCATACTCATACTCATACTTATACTCATACTCATACTCATACTCATACTCATGCTCATACTCATACTCATACTCATACTCATACTCAAACTCATACTCATACTCATACTCATACTCATACTAATACGCATACTCGTACTCGTACTCATACTCATACACATACTCATACTCATACTCATACTCATACTCATACTCATACTCATACTCATACTCATACGCATGCTCATACTCATACTCATACTCATACTCATACTCATACGCATGCTCATACTCATACGCATACTCATACTCATACACATACTCATACACATACTCATACACATACTCATACACATACTCATACACATACTCATACTCATACTCATACTCATACTCACACTCACACTCACATTCATACTCATACACATACGCATACTCATACTCATACTCATACTCATACTCACACTCATACTCATACTCATGCTCATACTCATACGCATGCTCATGCTCATGCTCATACTCATGCTCATACTCATACTCATACTCATACTCATACTCATTATTATACTCATACTTATACCCATACTCATACTCATACTCATACTCATACTCATACTCATAGTCATACTCATACTCATACTCATACTCATACACATACACATACTCATACTCATACTCATACTCATACTCATACTCACATTCACCTCATACTCGTACTCATACTCATGCTCATGATCATACTCATGCTCATGCTCATGCTCATACTCATACAGACACTCATACTCATACTCATACTCACATACACACTCCCATTCATACTCATACACATACGCATACTCATACTCATACTCACACTCATACTCATACGCATGCTCATACTCATACTCATACTCATACTCATACACATACTCATACACATACTCATACACATACTCATACTCATACTCATACTCACATTCACACTCAGATTCATACTCATACACATACGCATACGCATGCTCATGCTCATGCTCATGGTCATGCTCATGCTCATGCTCATACTCATACTCATACTCATACTCATACGCATGCTCATGCTCATGCTCATGCTCATGCTCATGCTCATGCTCATACTCATACGCATGCTCATGCTCATGCTCATGCTCATACTCATACTCATAATCATAATCATACTCATACTTATATCCATACTCATACTCATATTCATACTCATACACATACACATACTCATACTCATACTCACATTCACATCATACTCGTACTCATACTCATACTCATACACATACTCATACACATACTCATACACATACTCATACTCATACTCATACTCGCATTCACACTCACATTCATACTCATACACATACGCATACTCATACTCATACTCATACTCATACTCATACTCACACTCATACTCATACTCATGCTCATACTCATACGCATGCTCATGCTCATGCTCATACTCATGCTCATACTCATACTCATACTCATACTCATACGCATACTCATACTCATACTCATACTCATACTCATACTCATACTCATACTCATACTCATAGTCATACTCATACTCATACTCATACTCATAATCATACTCATACTCATACTCATACTCCTACTCATACTCATACTCATACTCATACTCATACTCATACTCATACTCATACTCATGCTCATACTCATACTCATACTCACACTCACACTCATACTCATAATCTCATTCACACTCACACTCATACTCACACATATACGCATACTCATACTCACACTCATACTCATACTCATACTCATACTCATACTCATACGCATACTCATACTCATACTCATGCTTATACTCATACTCATACTCATACTCACACTCACACTCATACTCATACTCTCATTCACACTCACACTCATACTCATACAGATACGCATACTCATACTCACACTCATACTCATACATATACGCATACTCATACTCACACTCATAATCATACTCATAATCATACTCATACTCATATTCATACTCATACTCATACTCATACACATACGCATGCTCATGCTCATGCTCATGCTCATGCTCATGCTCATACTCATACTGACACTCGCACTCATACTCATACTCATACTCATACTCATACTCGTACTCATACTCATACTCATACTCATACTCATACTCATACTCATACTCATACTCATACTCATACTCATACTCATACTCATACTCATACTCATACTCATACGCATGCTCATGCTCATGCTCATGCTCATGCTCATGCTCATGCTCATACTCATACGCATGCTCATGCTCATGCTCATGCTCATACTCATACTCATAATCATAATCATACTCATACTTATATCCATACTCATACTCATATTCATACTCATACACATACACATACTCATACTCATACTCACATTCACCTCATACTCGTACTCATACTCATACTCATACACATACTCATACACATACTCATACACATACTCATACTCATACTCATACTCGCATTCACACTCACATTCATACTCATACACATACGCATACTCATACTCATACTCATACTCATACTCATACTCACACTCATACTCATACTCATGCTCATACTCATACGCATGCTCATGCTCATGCTCATACTCATGCTCATACTCATACTCATACTCATACTCATACGCATACTCATACTCATACTCATAGTCATACTCATACTCATACTCATACTCATAGTCATACTCATACTCATACTCATACTCATAATCATACTCATACTCATACTCATACTCCTACTCATACTCATACTCATACTCATACTCATACTCATACTCATACTCATGCTCATACTCATACTCATACTCACACTCACACTCATACTCATAATCTCATTCACACTCACACTCATACTCACACATATACGCATACTCATACTCACACTCATACTCATACTCATACTCATACGCATACTCATACTCATACTCATGCTTATACTCATACTCATACTCATACTCACACTCACACTCATACTCATACTCTCATTCACACTCACACTCATACTCATACAGATACGCATACTCATACTCACACTCATACTCATACATATACGCATACTCATACTCACACTCATAATCATACTCATAATCATACTCATACTCATACTCATACTCATACTCATACTCATACACATACGCATGCTCATGCTCATGCTCATGCTCATGCTCATGCTCATACTCATACTGACACTCGCACTCATACTCATACTCATACACATACTCATACTCATACTCATACTCATACTCACACTCACACTCACATTCATACTCATACACATACGCATACTCATACTCATACTCATACTCATACTCACACTCATACTCATACTCATGCTCATACTCATACGCATGCTCATGCTCATGCTCATACTCATGCTCATACTCATACTCATACTCATACTCATACTCATTATTATACTCATACTTATACCCATACTCATACTCATACTCATACTCATACTCATACTCATAGTCATACTCATACTCATACTCATACTCATACACATACACATACTCATACTCATACTCATACTCATACTCATACTCACATTCACCTCATACTCGTACTCATACTCATGCTCATGATCATACTCATGCTCATGCTCATGCTCATACTCATACAGACACTCATACTCATACTCATACTCATACTCACATACACACTCCCATTCATACTCATACACATACGCATACTCATACTCATACTCACACTCATACTCATACGCATGCTCATACTCATACTCATACTCATACTCATACACATACTCATACACATACTCATACACATACTCATACTCATACTCATACTCACATTCACACTCAGATTCATACTCATACACATACGCATACGCATGCTCATGCTCATGCTCATGGTCATGCTCATGCTCATGCTCATACTCATACTCATACTCATACTCATACGCATGCTCATGCTCATGCTCATGCTCATGCTCATGCTCATGCTCATACTCATACGCATGCTCATGCTCATGCTCATGCTCATACTCATACTCATAATCATAATCATACTCATACTTATATCCATACTCATACTCATATTCATACTCATACACATACACATACTCATACTCATACTCACATTCACATCATACTCGTACTCATACTCATACTCATACACATACTCATACACATACTCATACACATACTCATACTCATACTCATACTCGCATTCACACTCACATTCATACTCATACACATACGCATACTCATACTCATACTCATACTCATACTCATACTCACACTCATACTCATACTCATGCTCATACTCATACGCATGCTCATGCTCATGCTCATACTCATGCTCATACTCATACTCATACTCATACTCATACGCATACTCATACTCATACTCATACTCATACTCATACTCATACTCATACTCATACTCATAGTCATACTCATACTCATACTCATACTCATAATCATACTCATACTCATACTCATACTCCTACTCATACTGACACTCGCACTCATACTCATACTCATACTCATACTCATACTCGTACTCATACTCATACTCATACTCATACTCATACTCATACTCATACTCATACTCATACTCATACTCATACTCATACTCATACTCATACTCATACTCATACGCATGCTCATGCTCATGCTCATGCTCATGCTCATGCTCATGCTCATACTCATACGCATGCTCATGCTCATGCTCATGCTCATACTCATACTCATAATCATAATCATACTCATACTTATATCCATACTCATACTCATATTCATACTCATACACATACACATACTCATACTCATACTCACATTCACCTCATACTCGTACTCATACTCATACTCATACACATACTCATACACATACTCATACACATACTCATACTCATACTCATACTCGCATTCACACTCACATTCATACTCATACACATACGCATACTCATACTCATACTCATACTCATACTCATACTCACACTCATACTCATACTCATGCTCATACTCATACGCATGCTCATGCTCATGCTCATACTCATGCTCATACTCATACTCATACTCATACTCATACGCATACTCATACTCATACTCATAGTCATACTCATACTCATACTCATACTCATAGTCATACTCATACTCATACTCATACTCATAATCATACTCATACTCATACTCATACTCCTACTCATACTCATACTCATACTCATACTCATACTCATACTCATACTCATGCTCATACTCATACTCATACTCACACTCACACTCATACTCATAATCTCATTCACACTCACACTCATACTCACACATATACGCATACTCATACTCACACTCATACTCATACTCATACTCATACGCATACTCATACTCATACTCATGCTTATACTCATACTCATACTCATACTCACACTCACACTCATACTCATACTCTCATTCACACTCACACTCATACTCATACAGATACGCATACTCATACTCACACTCATACTCATACATATACGCATACTCATACTCACACTCATAATCATACTCATAATCATACTCATACTCATACTCATACTCATACTCATACTCATACACATACGCATGCTCATGCTCATGCTCATGCTCATGCTCATGCTCATACTCATACTGACACTCGCACTCATACTCATACTCATACACATACTCATACTCATACTCATACTCATACTCACACTCACACTCACATTCATACTCATACACATACGCATACTCATACTCATACTCATACTCATACTCACACTCATACTCATACTCATGCTCATACTCATACGCATGCTCATGCTCATGCTCATACTCATGCTCATACTCATACTCATACTCATACTCATACTCATTATTATACTCATACTTATACCCATACTCATACTCATACTCATACTCATACTCATACTCATAGTCATACTCATACTCATACTCATACTCATACACATACACATACTCATACTCATACTCATACTCATACTCATACTCACATTCACCTCATACTCGTACTCATACTCATGCTCATGATCATACTCATGCTCATGCTCATGCTCATACTCATACAGACACTCATACTCATACTCATACTCATACTCACATACACACTCCCATTCATACTCATACACATACGCATACTCATACTCATACTCACACTCATACTCATACGCATGCTCATACTCATACTCATACTCATACTCATACACATACTCATACACATACTCATACACATACTCATACTCATACTCATACTCACATTCACACTCAGATTCATACTCATACACATACGCATACGCATGCTCATGCTCATGCTCATGGTCATGCTCATGCTCATGCTCATACTCATACTCATACTCATACTCATACGCATGCTCATGCTCATGCTCATGCTCATGCTCATGCTCATGCTCATACTCATACGCATGCTCATGCTCATGCTCATGCTCATACTCATACTCATAATCATAATCATACTCATACTTATATCCATACTCATACTCATATTCATACTCATACACATACACATACTCATACTCATACTCACATTCACATCATACTCGTACTCATACTCATACTCATACACATACTCATACACATACTCATACACATACTCATACTCATACTCATACTCGCATTCACACTCACATTCATACTCATACACATACGCATACTCATACTCATACTCATACTCATACTCATACTCACACTCATACTCATACTCATGCTCATACTCATACGCATGCTCATGCTCATGCTCATACTCATGCTCATACTCATACTCATACTCATACTCATACGCATACTCATACTCATACTCATACTCATACTCATACTCATACTCATACTCATACTCATAGTCATACTCATACTCATACTCATACTCATAATCATACTCATACTCATACTCATACTCCTACTCATACTCATACTCATACTCATACTCATACTCATACTCATACTCATACTCATGCTCATACTCATACTCATACTCACACTCACACTCATACTCATAATCTCATTCACACTCACACTCATACTCACACATATACGCATACTCATACTCACACTCATACTCATACTCATACTCATACTCATACTCATACGCATACTCATACTCATACTCATGCTTATACTCATACTCATACTCATACTCACACTCACACTCATACTCATACTCTCATTCACACTCACACTCATACTCATACAGATACGCATACTCATACTCACACTCATACTCATACATATACGCATACTCATACTCACACTCATAATCATACTCATAATCATACTCATACTCATATTCATACTCATACTCATACTCATACACATACGCATGCTCATGCTCATGCTCATGCTCATGCTCATGCTCATACTCATACTGACACTCGCACTCATACTCATACTCATACTCATACTCATACTCGTACTCATACTCATACTCATACTCATACTCATACTCATACTCATACTCATACTCATACTCATACTCATACTCATACTCATACTCATACTCATACTCATACGCATGCTCATGCTCATGCTCATGCTCATGCTCATGCTCATGCTCATACTCATACGCATGCTCATGCTCATGCTCATGCTCATACTCATACTCATAATCATAATCATACTCATACTTATATCCATACTCATACTCATATTCATACTCATACACATACACATACTCATACTCATACTCACATTCACCTCATACTCGTACTCATACTCATACTCATACACATACTCATACACATACTCATACACATACTCATACTCATACTCATACTCGCATTCACACTCACATTCATACTCATACACATACGCATACTCATACTCATACTCATACTCATACTCATACTCACACTCATACTCATACTCATGCTCATACTCATACGCATGCTCATGCTCATGCTCATACTCATGCTCATACTCATACTCATACTCATACTCATACGCATACTCATACTCATACTCATAGTCATACTCATACTCATACTCATACTCATAGTCATACTCATACTCATACTCATACTCATAATCATACTCATACTCATACTCATACTCCTACTCATACTCATACTCATACTCATACTCATACTCATACTCATACTCATGCTCATACTCATACTCATACTCACACTCACACTCATACTCATAATCTCATTCACACTCACACTCATACTCACACATATACGCATACTCATACTCACACTCATACTCATACTCATACTCATACGCATACTCATACTCATACTCATGCTTATACTCATACTCATACTCATACTCACACTCACACTCATACTCATACTCTCATTCACACTCACACTCATACTCATACAGATACGCATACTCATACTCACACTCATACTCATACATATACGCATACTCATACTCACACTCATAATCATACTCATAATCATACTCATACTCATACTCATACTCATACTCATACTCATACACATACGCATGCTCATGCTCATGCTCATGCTCATGCTCATGCTCATACTCATACTGACACTCGCACTCATACTCATACTCATACTCATACTCATACTCGTACTCATACTCATACTCATACTCATACTCATACTCATACTCATACTCATACTCATACTCATACTCATACTTACACTCATACTCCTACTCATACTCATACGCATACTCATACTCATACTCATACTCATACTCATACTCATACTCATACTCATACTCATACTCATACTCATACTCACACTCACACTCATACTCATACTCTCATTCACACTCACACTCATACTCATACAGATACGCATACTCATACTCACACTCATACTCATACATATACGCATACTCATACTCACACTCATAATCATACTCATAATCATACTCATACTCATACTCATACTCACACTCATACTCATACATATACGCATACTCATACTCACACTCATAATCATACTCATAATCATACTCATACTCATACTCATACTCATACTCATACTCATACACATGCGCATGCTCATGCTCATGCTCATGCTCATGCTCATGCTCATACTCATACTGACACTCGCACTCATACTCATACTCATACTCATACTCATACTCGTACTCATACTCATACTCATACTCATACTCATACTCATACTCATACTCATACTCATACTCATACTCATACTCATACTCATACTCATACTCATACTCATACTCATACTCATACTCATACTCATACTCATACTCATACTCATACTCATACTCATACTCATACTCATACTTATACTCATACTCATACTCATACTCATACTCATGCTCATACTCATACTCATACTCATACTCATACTCATACTCATACTCATACTCATACTCATACTAATACGCATACTCGTACTCGTACTCATACTCATGCTCATGCTCATGCTCATGCTCATACTCATACTCATACTCATACTCATACTCATACTCATACTCATACGCATGCTCATGCTCATACACATACTCATACACATACTCATACTCATACTCATACTCGTACTCATACTCATACTCATACTCATACTCATACTCATACTCATACTCATACTCATACTCATACTCATACTCATACTCATACTCATACTCATACTCATACTTATACTCATACTCATACTCATACTCATGCTCATGCTCATACTCATACTCATACTCATACTCACACTCATACTCATACTCATACTCATACTCATCCTCATACACATACTAATACGCATACTCGTACTCATACTCATACTCATACACATATTCATACTCATACTCATACTCATACTCATACTCATACTTATACTCATACTCATACTCATACTCATACTCATACTCATACTCATACTCATACTAATACGCATACTCGTACTCGTACTCATACTCATGCTCATGCTCATGCTCATGCTCATACTCATACTCATACTCATACTCATACTCATACTCATACTCATACGCATGCTCATGCTCATACACATACTCATACACATACTCATACTCATACTCATACTCGTACTCATACTCATACTCATACTCATACTCATACTCATACTCATACTCATACTCATACTCATACTCATACTCATACTCATACTCATACTCATACTCATACTTATACTCATACTCATACTCATACTCATGCTCATGCTCATACTCATACTCATACTCATACTCACACTCATACTCATACTCATACTCATACTCATCCTCATACACATACTAATACGCATACTCGTACTCATACTCATACTCATACACATATTCATACTCATACTCATACTCATACTCATACTCATACTTATACTCATACTCATACTCATACTCATACTCATGCTCATACTCATACTCATGCTCATACTCATACACATACTAATACGCATACTCGTACTCATACTCATACTCATACACATATTCATACTCATACTCATACTCATACTTATACGCATATTCGTACTCGTACTCATACTCATACTCATACTCATACTCATACTCATACTCATACTCATACTCATACTCATACGCATGCTCATGCTCATACACATACTCATACACATACTCATACTCATACTCGTACTCATACTCATACTCATACTCATACTCATACTCATACTCATACTCATACTCATACTCATACTTACACTCATACTCCTACTCATACTCATACGCATACTCATACTCATACTCATACTCATACTCATACTCATACTTATACTCATACTCATACTCATACGCATGCTCATGCTCATACACATACTCATACACATACTCATACTCATACTCATACTCATACTCGTACTCATACTCATACTCATACTCATACTCATACTCATACTCATACTCATACTCATACTCATATTCATACTCATACTCATACTCATACTCATACTCATACTCATACTCATACTCATACTCATACTCATACTCATACTCGCATTCACACTCACATTCATACTCATACACATACGCATACTCATACTCATACTCATACTCATACTCATACTCACACTCATACTCATACTCATGCTCATACTCATACGCATGCTCATGCTCATGCTCATACTCATGCTCATACTCATACTCATACTCATACTCATACGCATACTCATACTCATACTCATACTCATACTCGTACTCATACTCATACTCATACTCATACTCATACTCATACTCATACTCATACTCATACTTACACTCATACTCCTACTCATACTCATACGCATACTCATACTCATACTCATACTCATACTCATACTCATACTCATACTCATACTCATACTCATACTCATACTCATACTCACACTCACACTCAAACTCATACTCTCATTCACACTCACACTCATACTCATACAGATACGCATACTCATACTCACACTCATACTCATACATATACGCATACTCATACTCACACTCATAATCATACTCATAATCATACTCATACTCATACTCATACTCATACACATACGCATGCTCATGCTCATGCTCATGCTCATGCTCATGCTCATACTCATACTGACACTCGCACTCATACTCATACTCATACTCATACTCATACTCATACTCATACTCATACTCATACTCATACTCATACTCATACTCATACTTATACTCATACTCATACTCATACTCATACTCATGCTCATACTCATACTCATACTCATACTCATACTCATACTCATACTCATACTCATACTCATACTCATACTCATACTCATACTCATACTCATACTCATACTCATACTTATACTCATACTCATACTCATACTCATACTCATGCTCATACTCATACTCATACTCATACTCATACTCATACTCATACTCATACTCATACTCATACTCATACTAATACGCATACTCGTACTCGTACTCATACTCATGCTCATGCTCATGCTCATGCTCATACTCATACTCATACTCATACTCATACTCATACTCATACTCATACTCATACGCATGCTCATGCTCATACACATACTCATACACATACTCATACTCATACTCAAACTCATACTCGTACTCATACTCATACTCATACTCATACTCATACTCATACTCATACTCATACTCATACTCATACTCATACTCATACTCATACTCATACTCATACTTATACTCATACTCATACTCATACTCATGCTCATGCTCATACTCATACTCATACTCATACTCATACTCATACTCATACTCATACTCATACTCATACTCATACTCATACTCATACTCATACACATACTAATACGCATACTCGTACTCATACTCATACTCATACACATATTCATACTCATACTCATACTCATACTCATACTTATACGCATATTCGTACTCATACTCATACTCATACTCATACTCATACTCATACTCATACTCATACTCATACTCATACGCATGCTCATGCTCATACACATACTCATACACATACTCATACTCATACTCATACTCGTACTCATACTCATACTCATACTCATACTCATACTCATACTCATACTCATACTCATACTTACACTCATACTCCTACTCATACTCATACGCATACTCATACTCATACTCATACTCATACTCATACTCATACTTATACTCATACTCATACTCATACGCATGCTCATGCTCATACACATACTCATACACATACTCATACTCATACTCATACTCATATTCATACTAATACGCATACTCATACTCATACTCATACTCATACTCATACTCATACTCATACTCATACTCATACTTATACTCATACTCATACTCATACTCATGCTCATGCTCATACTCATACTCATACTCATACTCATACTCATACTCATACTCACACTCATACTTATACTCATACTCATACTCATACTCATACTCATGCTCATACTCATACTCATACTCATACTCATACTCATACTCATACTCATACTCATACTCATACTCATACTAATACGCATACTCGTACTCGTACTCATACTCATGCTCATGCTCATGCTCATGCTCATACTCATACTCATACTCATACTCATACTCATACTCATACTCATACTCATACGCATGCTCATGCTCATACACATACTCATACACATACTCATACTCATACTCAAACTCATACTCGTACTCATACTCATACTCATACTCATACTCATACTCATACTCATACTCATACTCATACTCATACTCATACTCATACTCATACTCATACTCATACTCATACTTATACTCATACTCATACTCATACTCATGCTCATGCTCATACTCATACTCATACTCATACTCATACTCATACTCATACTCATACTCATACTCATACTCATACTCATACTCATACTCATACTCATACACATACTAATACGCATACTCGTACTCATACTCATACTCATACACATATTCATACTCATACTCATACTCATACTCATACTTATACGCATATTCGTACTCATACTCATACTCATACTCATACTCATACTCATACTCATACTCATACTCATACTCATACGCATGCTCATGCTCATACACATACTCATACACATACTCATACTCATACTCATACTCGTACTCATACTCATACTCATACTCATACTCATACTCATACTCATACTCATACTCATACTTACACTCATACTCCTACTCATACTCATACGCATACTCATACTCATACTCATACTCATACTCATACTCATACTTATACTCATACTCATACTCATACGCATGCTCATGCTCATACACATACTCATACACATACTCATACTCATACTCATATTCATACTAATACGCATACTCATGCTCATACTCATACTCATACTCATACTCATACTCATACTCATACTCATACTCATACTTATACTCATACTCATACTCATACTCATACTCATGCTCATACTCATACTCATACTCATACTCATACTCATACTCATACTCATACTCATACTCATACTCATACTAATACGCATACTCGTACTCGTACTCATACTCATGCTCATGCTCATGCTCATGCTCATACTCATACTCATACTCATACTCATACTCATACTCATACTCATACTCATACGCATGCTCATGCTCATACACATACTCATACACATACTCATACTCATACTCAAACTCATACTCGTACTCATACTCATACTCATACTCATACTCATACTCATACTCATACTCATACTCATACTCATACTCATACTCATACTCATGCTCATGCTCATACTCATACTCATACTCATACTCATACTCATACTCATACTCATACTCATACTCATACTCATACTCATACTCATACTCATACTCATACACATACTAATACGCATACTCGTACTCATACTCATACTCATACACATATTCATACTCATACTCATACTCATACTCATACTCATACTCATACTCATACTCATACTCATACTCATACTCATACTTATACTCATACTCATACTCATACTCATACTCATGCTCATACTCATACTCATACTCATACTCATACTCATACTCATACTCATACTCATACTCATACTCATACTCATACTCATACTCATACTCATACTCATACTCATACTTATACTCATACTCATACTCATACTCATACTCATGCTCATACTCATACTCATACTCATACTCATACTCATACTCATACTCATACTCATACTCATACTCATACTAATACGCATACTCGTACTCGTACTCATACTCATGCTCATGCTCATGCTCATGCTCATACTCATACTCATACTCATACTCATACTCATACTCATACTCATACTCATACGCATGCTCATGCTCATACACATACTCATACACATACTCATACTCATACTCAAACTCATACTCGTACTCATACTCATACTCATACTCATACTCATACTCATACTCATACTCATACTCATACTCATACTCATACTCATACTCATACTCATACTTATACTCATACTCATACTCATACTCATGCTCATGCTCATACTCATACTCATACTCATACTCATACTCATACTCATACTCATACTCATACTCATACTCATACTCATACTCATACTCATACTCATACACATACTAATACGCATACTCGTACTCATACTCATACTCATACACATATTCATACTCATACTCATACTCATACTCATACTTATACGCATATTCGTACTCATACTCATACTCATACTCATACTCATACTCATACTCATACTCATACTCATACTCATACTCATACTCATACTCATACTTACACTCATACTCCTACTCATACTCATACGCATACTCATACTCATACTCATACTCATACTCATACTCATACTTATACTCATACTCATACTCATACGCATGCTCATGCTCATACACATACTCATACACATACTCATACTCATACTCATATTCATACTAATACGCATACTCATACTCATACTCATACTCATACTCATACTCATACTCATACTCATACTCATACTTATACTCATACTCATACTCATACTCATGCTCATGCTCATACTCATACTCATACTCATACTCATACTCATACTCATACTCATACTCATACTCATACTCATACACATACTAATACGCATACTCGTACTCATACTCATACTCATACACATATTCATACTCATACTCATACTCATACTCATACTTATACGCATATTCGTACTCGTACTCATACTCATACTCATACTCATACTCATACTCATACTCATACTCATACTCATACTCATACTCATACGCATGCTCATGCTCATACACATACTCATACACATACTCATACTCATACGCATGCTCATGCTCATACACATACTCATACACATACTCATACTCATACTCATACTCGTGCTCATACTCATACTCATACTCATACTCATACTCATACTCATACTCATACTCATACTCATACTCATACTCATACTCATACTCATACTCATACTCATACGCATGCTCATGCTCATACACATACTCATACACATACTCATACTCATACTCATACTCGTACTCATACTCATACTCATACTCATACTCATACACATACTCATACACATACTCATACTCATACTCATACTCATATTCATACTCATACTCATACTCATACTCATACTCATACTCATACTCATACTCATACTCATACTCATACTCATACTCATACTCATACTCATACTCATACTCATACTCATACTCATACTCATACTCATACTCATACTCATACTCATACTCATACTCATACTCATACTCATACTTATACTCATACTCATACTCATACTCATACTCATGCTCATACTCATACTCATACTCATACTCATACTCATACTCATACTCATACTCATACTCATACTCATACTCATACTCATACTCATACTCATACTCATACTCATACTCATACTTATACTCATACTCATACTCATACTCATACTCATGCTCATACTCATACTCATACTCATACTCATACTCATACTCATACTCATACTCATACTCATACTCATACTAATACGCATACTCGTACTCGTACTCATACTCATGCTCATGCTCATGCTCATGCTCATACTCATACTCATACTCATACTCATACTCATACTCATACTCATACTCATACGCATGCTCATGCTCATACACATACTCATACACATACTCATACTCATACTCAAACTCATACTCGTACTCATACTCATACTCATACTCATACTCATACTCATACTCATACTCATACTCATACTCATACTCATACTCATACTCATACTCATACTCATACTCATACTTATACTCATACTCATACTCATGCTCATGCTCATACTCATACTCATACTCATACTCATACTCATACTCATACTCATACTCATACTCATACTCATACTCATACTCATACTCATACTCATACACATACTAATACGCATACTCGTACTCATACTCATACTCATACACATATTCATACTCATACTCATACTCATACTCATACTTATACGCATATTCGTACTCATACTCATACTCATACTCATACTCATACTCATACTCATACTCATACTCATACGCATGCTCATGCTCATACACATACTCATACACATACTCATACTCATACTCATACTCGTACTCATACTCATACTCATACTCATACTCATACTCATACTCATACTCATACTCATACTTACACTCATACTCCTACTCATACTCATACGCATACTCATACTCATACTCATACTCATACTCATACTCATACTTATACTCATACTCATACTCATACGCATGCTCATGCTCATACACATACTCATACACATACTCATACTCATACTCATACTCATATTCATACTAATACGCATACTCATACTCATACTCATACTCATACTCATACTCATACTCATACTCATACTCATACTCATACTTATACTCATACTCATACTCATACTCATGCTCATGCTCATACTCATACTCATACTCATACTCATACTCATACTCATACTCATACTCATACTCATACTCATACACATACTAATACGCATACTCGTACTCATACTCATACTCATACACATATTCATACTCATACTCATACTCATACTCATACTTATACGCATATTCGTACTCGTACTCATACTCATACTCATACTCATACTCATACTCATACTCATACTCATACTCATACTCATACTCATACGCATGCTCATGCTCATACACATACTCATACACATACTCATACTCATACTCATACTCGTACTCATACTCATACTCATACTCATACTGATACTCATACTCATACTCATACTCATACTCATACTCATACTTACACTCATACTCCTACTCATACTCATACGCATACTCATACTCATACTCATACTCATACTCATACTTATACTCATACTCATACTCATACGCATGCTCATGCTCATACACATACTCATACACATACTCATACTCATACTCATACTCGTGCTCATACTCATACTCATACTCATACTCATACTCATACTCATACTCATACTCATACTCATACTCATACTCATACTCATACTCATATTCATACTCATACTCATACTCATACTCATACTCATACTCATACTCATACTCATACTCATACTCATACTCATACTCATACTCATACTCATACTCATACTCATACTCATACTCATACTTATACTCGTACTCATACTCATACTCATGCTCATACTCATACTCATACTCATAATCATACTCAAACTCATACTCATACTCATACTCATACTCATACTCATACTAATACGCATACTCGTACTCGTACACATACTCATGCTCATGCTCATGCTCATGCTCATACTCATACTCATACTCATACTCATACTCATACTCATACGCATGCTCATGCTCATACACATACTCATACAGATACGCATACTCATACTCACACTCATACTCATACATATACGCATACTCATACTCACACTCATAATCATACTCATAATCATACTCATACTCATACTCATACTCATACTCATACTCATACTCATACACATACGCATGCTCATGCTCATGCTCATGCTCATGCTCATGCTCATACTCATACTGACACTCGCACTCATACTCATACTCATACTCATACTCATACTCATAGTCACACTCACACTCACACTCATACTCATACTCATACTCATACTCATACATATACGCATATTCATAGTCACACTCATAATCATACTCATAATCATACTCATACTCATACTCATACTCCTACTCATACTCATACTCATACTCATACTCATACTCATGCTCATACTCATACTCATACTCACACTCACACTCATACTCATACTCTCATTCACACTCACACTCATACTCACACATATACGCATACTCATACTCACACTCATACTCATACTCATACTCATACTCATACTCATGCTCATACTCATACTCATACTCATACTCACACTCATACTCATACTCATACTCATACTCATACTCATGCTAATACGCATACTCGTACTCGTACTCATACTCATACTCATACTCATACTCATACTCATACTCATATTCATACTAATACGCATACTCGTACTCCAACTCATACTCATACTCATACTCACACTCATACTCATACTCATACTCATACTCATAATCATACTCATACTCATACTCATACTCATACTCACACTCACACTCATACTCATACTCATTCTCATACGCATACGCATGCTCATGCTCATGCTCATACTCATACTCATACTCATACTCATACTCATACTCATACTCATACTCATACTCGTACTCATACTCATACACATACTCATACTCATACTCATACTCATACTCATACTCATACTCATACTCATACTCATACTCATACTCATACTCATACTTATACTCATACTCATACTCATGCTCATGCTCATACTCATACTCATACTCATACTCATACTCATACTCATACTCATACTCATACACATACTAATACGCATACTCGTACTCATACTCATACTCATACACATATTCATACTCATACTCATACTCATACTCATACTCATACTCATAATCATACTCATACTCATACTCATACTCATACTCATACACATACGCATGCTCATGCTCATGCTCATGCTCGTACTCATACTGACACTCGCACTCATACTCATACTCATACTCATACTCATACTCATACTCATACTCATACTCATACTCATACTCATACTCATACTCATACTCATACTCATACTCATACTCATACTCATACTCATACTTATACTCATACTCATACTCATACTCATGCTCATGCTCATACTCATACTCATACTCATACTCATACTCATACTCATACTCATACTCATACTCATACTCATACTCATACTCATACTCATACTCATACACATACTAATACGCATACTCGTACTCATACTCATACTCATACACATATTCATACTCATACTCATACTCATACTCATACTTATACGCATATTCGTACTCATACTCATACTCATACTCATACTCATACTCATACTCATACTCATACTCATACTCATACGCATGCTCATGCTCATACACATACTCATACACATACTCATACTCATACTCATACTCGTACTCATACTCATACTCATACTCATACTCATACTCATACTCATACTCATACTCATACTTACACTCATACTCCTACTCATACTCATACGCATACTCATACTCATACTCATACTCATACTCATACTCATACTTATACTCATACTCATACTCATACGCATGCTCATGCTCATACACATACTCATACACATACTCATACTCATACTCATACTCATATTCATACTAATACGCATACTCATACTCATACTCATACTCATACTCATACTCATACTCATACTCATACTCATACTTATACTCATACTCATACTCATACTCATGCTCATGCTCATACTCATACTCATACTCATACTCATACTCATACTCATACTCACACTCATACTTATACTCATACTCATACTCATACTCATACTCATGCTCATACTCATACTCATACTCATACTCATACTCATACTCATACTCATACTCATACTCATACTCATACTCATACTAATACGCATACTCGTACTCGTACTCATACTCATGCTCATGCTCATGCTCATGCTCATACTCATACTCATACTCATACTCATACTCATACTCATACTCATACGCATGCTCATGCTCATACACATACTCATACACATACTCATACTCATACTCAAACTCATACTCGTACTCATACTCATACTCATACTCATACTCATACTCATACTCATACTCATACTCATACTCATACTCATACTCATACTCATACTCATACTCATACTCATACTTATACTCATACTCATACTCATACTCATGCTCATGCTCATACTCATACTCATACTCATACTCATACTCATACTCATACTCATACTCATACTCATACTCATACTCATACTCATACTCATACTCATACACATACTAATACGCATACTCGTACTCATACTCATACTCATACACATATTCATACTCATACTCATACTCATACTCATACTTATACGCATATTCGTACTCATACTCATACTCATACTCATACTCATACTCATACTCATACTCATACTCATACTCATACGCATGCTCATGCTCATACACATACTCATACACATACTCATACTCATACTCATACTCGTACTCATACTCATACTCATACTCATACTCATACTCATACTCATACTCATACTCATACTTACACTCATACTCCTACTCATACTCATACGCATACTCATACTCATACTCATACTCATACTCATACTCATACTTATACTCATACTCATACTCATACGCATGCTCATGCTCATACACATACTCATACACATACTCATACTCATACTCATATTCATACTAATACGCATACTCATGCTCATACTCATACTCATACTCATACTCATACTCATACTCATACTCATACTCATACTTATACTCATACTCATACTCATACTCATACTCATGCTCATACTCATACTCATACTCATACTCATACTCATACTCATACTCATACTCATACTCATACTCATACTAATACGCATACTCGTACTCGTACTCATACTCATGCTCATGCTCATGCTCATGCTCATACTCATACTCATACTCATACTCATACTCATACTCATACTCATACTCATACGCATGCTCATGCTCATACACATACTCATACACATACTCATACTCATACTCAAACTCATACTCGTACTCATACTCATACTCATACTCATACTCATACTCATACTCATACTCATACTCATACTCATACTCATACTCATACTCATGCTCATGCTCATACTCATACTCATACTCATACTCATACTCATACTCATACTCATACTCATACTCATACTCATACTCATACTCATACTCATACTCATACACATACTAATACGCATACTCGTACTCATACTCATACTCATACACATATTCATACTCATACTCATACTCATACTCATACTCATACTCGTACTCATACTCATACTCATACTCATACTCATACTTATACTCATACTCATACTCATACTCATACTCATGCTCATACTCATACTCATACTCATACTCATACTCATACTCATACTCATACTCATACTCATACTCATACTCATACTCATACTCATACTCATACTCATACTCATACTCATACTTATACTCATACTCATACTCATACTCATACTCATGCTCATACTCATACTCATACTCATACTCATACTCATACTCATACTCATACTCATACTCATACTCATACTAATACGCATACTCGTACTCGTACTCATACTCATGCTCATGCTCATGCTCATGCTCATACTCATACTCATACTCATACTCATACTCATACTCATACTCATACTCATACTCATACTCATACTCATACTCATACTCATACGCATGCTCATGCTCATACACATACTCATACACATACTCATACTCATACTCAAACTCATACTCGTACTCATACTCATACTCATACTCATACTCATACTCATACTCATACTCATACTCATACTCATACTCATACTCATACTCATACTCATACTCATACTTATACTCATACTCATACTCATACTCATGCTCATGCTCATACTCATACTCATACTCATACTCATACTCATACTCATACTCATACTCATACTCATACTCATACTCATACTCATACTCATACTCATACACATACTAATACGCATACTCGTACTCATACTCATACTCATACACATATTCATACTCATACTCATACTCATACTCATACTTATACGCATATTCGTACTCATACTCATACTCATACTCATACTCATACTCATACTCATACTCATACTCATACTCATACGCATGCTCATGCTCATACACATACTCATACACATACTCATACTCATACTCATACTCGTACTCATACTCATACTCATACTCATACTCATACTCATACTCATACTCATACTCATACTTACACTCATACTCCTACTCATACTCATACGCATACTCATACTCATACTCATACTCATACTCATACTCATACTTATACTCATACTCATACTCATACGCATGCTCATGCTCATACACATACTCATACACATACTCATACTCATACTCATACTCATATTCATACTAATACGCATACTCATACTCATACTCATACTCATACTCATACTCATACTCATACTCATACTCATACTTATACTCATACTCATACTCATACTCATGCTCATGCTCATACTCATACTCATACTCATACTCATACTCATACTCATACTCATACTCATACTTATACTCATACTCATACTCATACTCATACTCATGCTCATACTCATACTCATACTCATACTCATACTCATACTCATACTCATACTCATACTCATACTAATACGCATACTCGTACTCGTACTCATACTCATGCTCATGCTCATGCTCATGCTCATACTCATACTCATACTCATACTCATACTCATACTCATACTCATACTCATACTCATACGCATGCTCATGCTCATACACATACTCATACACATACTCATACTCATACTCAAACTCATACTCGTACTCATACTCATACTCATACTCATACTCATACTCATACTCATACTCATACTCATACTCATACTCATACTCATACTCATACTCATACTCATACTTATACTCATACTCATACTCATACTCATGCTCATGCTCATACTCATACTCATACTCATACTCATACTCATACTCATACTCATACTCATACTCATACTCATACTCATACTCATACTCATACTCATACTCATACACATACTAATACGCATACTCGTACTCATACTCATACTCATACACATATTCATACTCATACTCATACTCATACTCATACTTATACGCATATTCGTACTCATACTCATACTCATACTCATACTCATACTCATACTCATACTCATACTCATACTCATACGCATGCTCATGCTCATACACATACTCATACACATACTCATACTCATACTCATACTCGTACTCATACTCATACTCATACTCATACTCATACTCATACTCATACTCATACTCATACTTACACTCATACTCCTACTCATACTCATACGCATACTCATACTCATACTCATACTCATACTCATACTCATACTTATACTCATACTCATACTCATACGCATGCTCATGCTCATACACATACTCATACACATACTCATACTCATACTCATATTCATACTAATACGCATACTCATACTCATACTCATACTCATACTCATACTCATACTCATACTCATACTCATACTTATACTCATACTCATACTCATACTCATGCTCATGCTCATACTCATACTCATACTCATACTCATACTCATACTCATACTCATACTCATACTCATACTCATACACATACTAATACGCATACTCGTACTCATACTCATACTCATACACATATTCATACTCATACTCATACTCATACTCATACTTATACGCATATTCGTACTCGTACTCATACTCATACTCATACTCATACTCATACTCATACTCATACTCATACTCATACTCATACTCATACGCATGCTCATGCTCATACACATACTCATACACATACTCATACTCATACGCATGCTCATGCTCATACACATACTCATACACATACTCATACTCATACTCATACTCGTGCTCATACTCATACTCATACTCATACTCATACTCATACTCATACTCATACTCATACTCATACTCATACTCATACTCATACTCATACTCATACTCATACTCATACTCATACTCATACGCATGCTCATGCTCATACACATACTCATACACATACTCATACTCATACTCATACTCGTACTCATACTCATACTCATACTCATACTCATACACATACTCATACACATACTCATACTCATACTCATACTCATATTCATACTCATACTCATACTCATACTCATACTCATACTCATACTCATACTCATACTCATACTCATACTCATACTCATACTCATACTCATACTCATACTCATACTCATACTCATACTCATACTCATACTCATACTCATACTCATACTCATACTCATACTCATACTTATACTCATACTCATACTCATACTCATACTCATGCTCATACTCATACTCATACTCATACTCATACTCATACTCATACTCATACTCATACTCATACTCATACTCATACTCATACTCATACTTATACTCATACTCATACTCATACTCATACTCATGCTCATACTCATACTCATACTCATACTCATACTCATACTCATACTCATACTCATACTCATACTCATACTAATACGCATACTCGTACTCGTACTCATACTCATGCTCATGCTCATGCTCATGCTCATACTCATACTCATACTCATACTCATACTCATACTCATACTCATACTCATACGCATGCTCATGCTCATACACATACTCATACACATACTCATACTCATACTCAAACTCATACTCGTACTCATACTCATACTCATACTCATACTCATACTCATACTCATACTCATACTCATACTCATACTCATACTCATACTCATACTCATACTCATACTCATACTTATACTCATACTCATACTCATACTCATGCTCATGCTCATACTCATACTCATACTCATACTCATACTCATACTCATACTCATACTCATACTCATACTCATACTCATACTCATACTCATACTCATACACATACTAATACGCATACTCGTACTCATACTCATACTCATACACATATTCATACTCATACTCATACTCATACTCATACTTATACGCATATTCGTACTCATACTCATACTCATACTCATACTCATACTCATACTCATACTCATACTCATACTCATACGCATGCTCATGCTCATACACATACTCATACACATACTCATACTCATACTCATACTCGTACTCATACTCATACTCATACTCATACTCATACTCATACTCATACTCATACTCATACTTACACTCATACTCCTACTCATACTCATACGCATACTCATACTCATACTCATACTCATACTCATACTCATACTTATACTCATACTCATACTCATACGCATGCTCATGCTCATACACATACTCATACACATACTCATACTCATACTCATACTCATATTCATACTAATACGCATACTCATACTCATACTCATACTCATACTCATACTCATACTCATACTCATACTCATACTTATACTCATACTCATACTCATACTCATGCTCATGCTCATACTCATACTCATACTCATACTCATACTCATACTCATACTCATACTCATACTCATACTCATACACATACTAATACGCATACTCGTACTCATACTCATACTCATACACATATTCATACTCATACTCATACTCATACTCATACTTATACGCATATTCGTACTCGTACTCATACTCATACTCATACTCATACTCATACTCATACTCATACTCATACTCATACTCATACTCATACTCATACGCATGCTCATGCTCATACACATACTCATACACATACTCATACTCATACTCATACTCGTACTCATACTCATACTCATACTCATACTGATACTCATACTCATACTCATACTCATACTCATACTCATACTTACACTCATACTCCTACTCATACTCATACGCATACTCATACTCATACTCATACTCATACTCATACTTATACTCATACTCATACTCATACGCATGCTCATGCTCATACACATACTCATACACATACTCATACTCATACTCATACTCGTGCTCATACTCATACTCATACTCATACTCATACTCATACTCATACTCATACTCATACTCATACTCATACTCATACTCATATTCATACTCATACTCATACTCATACTCATACTCATACTCATACTCATACTCATACTCATACTCATACTCATACTCATACTCATACTCATACTCATACTCATACTCATACTTATACTCGTACTCATACTCATACTCATGCTCATACTCATACTCATACTCATAATCATACTCAAACTCATACTCATACTCATACTCATACTCATACTCATACTAATACGCATACTCGTACTCGTACACATACTCATGCTCATGCTCATGCTCATGCTCATACTCATACTCATACTCATACTCATACTCATACTCATACGCATGCTCATGCTCATACACATACTCATACAGATACGCATACTCATACTCACACTCATACTCATACATATACGCATACTCATACTCACACTCATAATCATACTCATAATCATACTCATACTCATACTCATACTCATACTCATACTCATACTCATACACATACGCATGCTCATGCTCATGCTCATGCTCATGCTCATGCTCATACTCATACTGACACTCGCACTCATACTCATACTCATACTCATACTCATACTCATAGTCACACTCACACTCACACTCATACTCATACTCATACTCATACTCATACATATACGCATATTCATAGTCACACTCATAATCATACTCATAATCATACTCATACTCATACTCATACTCCTACTCATACTCATACTCATACTCATACTCATACTCATGCTCATACTCATACTCATACTCACACTCACACTCATACTCATACTCTCATTCACACTCACACTCATACTCACACATATACGCATACTCATACTCACACTCATACTCATACTCATACTCATACTCATACTCATGCTCATACTCATACTCATACTCATACTCACACTCATACTCATACTCATACTCATACTCATACTCATGCTAATACGCATACTCGTACTCGTACTCATACTCATACTCATACTCATACTCATACTCATACTCATATTCATACTAATACGCATACTCGTACTCCAACTCATACTCATACTCATACTCACACTCATACTCATACTCATACTCATACTCATAATCATACTCATACTCATACTCATACTCATACTCACACTCACACTCATACTCATACTCATTCTCATACGCATACGCATGCTCATGCTCATGCTCATACTCATACTCATACTCATACTCATACTCATACTCATACTCATACTCGTACTCATACTCATACACATACTCATACTCATACTCATACTCATACTCATACTCATACTCATACTCATACTCATACTCATACTCATACTCATACTTATACTCATACTCATACTCATGCTCATGCTCATACTCATACTCATACTCATACTCATACTCATACTCATACTCATACTCATACACATACTAATACGCATACTCGTACTCATACTCATACTCATACACATATTCATACTCATACTCATACTCATACTCATACTCATACTCATAATCATACTCATACTCATACTCATACTCATACTCATACACATACGCATGCTCATGCTCATGCTCATGCTCGTACTCATACTGACACTCGCACTCATACTCATACTCATACTCATACTCATACTCATACTCATACTCATACTCATACTCATACTCATACTCATACTCATATTCATATTCATACTCATACTCATACTCATACTCATACTCATACTCATACTCATACTCATACTCATTATCATACTCATACTTATACCCATACTCATACTCATACTCATACTCATACTCACATACACATACTCATACTCATACTCATACTCACATTCACCTCATACTCGTACTCATACTCATGCTCATGATCATACTCATGCTCATGCTCATGCTCATGCTCATACTCATACTCATAATCATAATCATACTCATACTTATATCCATACTCATACTCATATTCATACTCATACACATACACATACTCATACTCATACTCACATTCACCTCATACTCGTACTCATACTCATACTCATACACATACTCATACTCATACTCATACTCATACTCATACTCATACTCATACTCATACTCATACTCATACTCATACTCATACTTACACTCATACTCCTACTCATACTCATACGCATACTCATACTCATACTCATACTCATACTCATACTTATACTCATACTCATACTCATACGCATGCTCATGCTCATACACATACTCATACACATACTCATACTCATACTCATACTCATATTCATACTAATACGCATACTCATACTCATACTCATACTCATACTCATACTCATACTCATACTCATACTCATACTTATACTCATACTCATACTCATACTCATGCTCATGCTCATACTCATACTCATACTCATACTCATACTCATACTCATACTCATACTCATACTCATACTCATACTCATACACATACTAATACGCATACTCGTACTCATACTCATACTCATACACATATTCATACTCATACTCATACTCATACTCATACTTATACGCATATTCGTACTCGTACTCATACTCATACTCATACTCATACTCATACTCATACTCATACTCATACTCATACTCATACTCATACGCATGCTCATGCTCATACACATACTCATACACATACTCATACTCATACTCATACTCGTACTCATACTCATACTCATACTCATACTGATACTCATACTCATACTCATACTCATACTCATACTCATACTTACACTCATACTCCTACTCATACTCATACGCATACTCATACTCATACTCATACATATACGCATATTCATAGTCACACTCATAATCATACTCATAATCATACTCATACTCATACTCATACTCCTACTCATACTCATACTCATACTCATACTCATACTCATGCTCATACTCATACTCATACTCACACTCACACTCATACTCATACTCTCATTCACACTCACACTCATACTCACACATATACGCATACTTATACTCACACTCATACTCATACTCATACTCATACTCATACTCATGCTCATACTCATACTCATACTCATACTCACACTCATACTCATACTCATACTCATACTCATACTCATGCTAATACGCATACTCGTACTCGTACTCATACTCATACTCATACTCATACTCATACTCATACTCATATTCATACTAATACGCATACTCGTACTCCAACTCATACTCATACTCATACTCACACTCATACTCATACTCATACTCATACTCACAATCATACTCATACTCATACTCATACTCATACTCACACTCACACTCATACTCATACTCATTCTCATACGCATACGCATGCTCATGCTCATGCTCATACTCATACTCATACTCATACTCATACTCATACTCATACTCATACTCGTACTCATACTCATACACATACTCATACTCATACTCATACTCATACTCATACTCATACTCATACTCATACTCATACTCATACTCATACTCATACTTATACTCATACTCATACTCATGCTCATGCTCATACTCATACTCATACTCATACTCATACTCATACTCATACTCATACTCATACACATACTAATACGCATACTCGTACTCATACTCATACTCATACACATATTCATACTCATACTCATACTCATACTCATACTCATACTCATAATCATACTCATACTCATACTCATACTCATACTCATACACATACGCATGCTCATGCTCATGCTCATGCTCGTACTCATACTGACACTCGCACTCATACTCATACTCATACTCATACTCATACTCATACTCATACTCATACTCATACTCATACTCATACTCATACTCATATTCATATTCATACTCATACTCATACTCATACTCATACTCATACTCATACTCATACTCATACTCATACTCATACTCATACTCATACTCATACTCATACTCATACTCATACTCATACTCATACTTATACTCATACTCATACTCATACTCATACTCATGCTCATACTCATACTCATACTCATACTCATACTCAAACTCATACTCATACTCATACTCATACTCATACTAATACGCATACTCGTACTCGTACTCATACTCATGCTCATGCTCATGCTCATGCTCATACTCATACTCATACTCATACTCATACTCATACTCATACTCATACGCATGCTCATGCTCATACACATACTCATACACATACTCATACTCATACTCATACTCGTACTCATACTCATACTCATACTCATACGCATGCTCATACTCATACTCATACTCATACTCATACTCATACTCATACGCATGCTCATACTCATACGCATACTCATACTCATACACATACTCATACACACACTCATACACATACTCATACACATACTCATACACATACTCATACTCATACTCATACTCATACTCATACTCATACTCATACTCATACTCATACTCATATTCATACTCATACTCATACTCATACTCATACTCATACTCATACTCATACTCATACTCATACTCATACTCATACTCATACTCATACTCATACTCATACTCATACTCATACTCCTACTCATACTCATACTCATACTCATACTCATACTCATGCTCATACTCATACTCATACTCACACTCACACTCATACTCATACTCTCATTCACACTCACACTCATACTCACACATATACGCATACTTATACTCACACTCATACTCATACTCATACTCATACTCATACTCATGCTCATACTCATACTCATACTCATACTCACACTCATACTCATACTCATACTCATACTCATACTCATGCTAATACGCATACTCGTACTCGTACTCATACTCATACTCATACTCATACTCATACTCATACTCATATTCATACTAATACGCATACTCGTACTCCAACTCATACTCATACTCATACTCACACTCATACTCATACTCATACTCATACTCACAATCATACTCATACTCATACTCATACTCATACTCACACTCACACTCATACTCATACTCATTCTCATACGCATACGCATGCTCATGCTCATGCTCATACTCATACTCATACTCATACTCATACTCATACTCATACTCATACTCGTACTCATACTCATACACATACTCATACTCATACTCATACTCATACTCATACTCATACTCATACTCATACTCATACTCATACTCATACTCATACTTATACTCATACTCATACTCATGCTCATGCTCATACTCATACTCATACTCATACTCATACTCATACTCATACTCATACTCATACTCATACACATACTAATACGCATACTCGTACTCATACTCATACTCATACACATATTCATACTCATACTCATACTCATACTCATACTCATACTCATAATCATACTCATACTCATACTCATACTCATACTCATACACATACGCATGCTCATGCTCATGCTCATGCTCGTACTCATACTGACACTCGCACTCATACTCATACTCATACTCATACTCATACTCATACTCATACTCATACTCATACTCATACTCATACTCATACTCATATTCATATTCATACTCATACTCATACTCATACTCATACTCATACTCATACTCATACTCATACTCATACTCATACTCATACTCATACTCATACTCATACTCATACTCATACTCATACTCATACTTATACTCATACTCATACTCATACTCATACTCATGCTCATACTCATACTCATACTCATACTCATACTCAAACTCATACTCATACTCATACTCATACTCATACTAATACGCATACTCGTACTCGTACTCATACTCATGCTCATGCTCATGCTCATGCTCATACTCATACTCATACTCATACTCATACTCATACTCATACTCATACGCATGCTCATGCTCATACACATACTCATACACATACTCATACTCATACTCATACTCGTACTCATACTCATACTCATACTCATACGCATGCTCATACTCATACTCATACTCATACTCATACTCATACTCATACGCATGCTCATACTCATACGCATACTCATACTCATACACATACTCATACACACACTCATACACATACTCATACACATACTCATACACATACTCATACTCATACTCATACTCATACTCATACTCATACTCATACTCATACTCATACTCATATTCATACTCATACTCATACTCATACTCATACTCATACTCATACTCATACTCATACTCATACTCATACTCATACTCATACTCATACTCATACTCATACTCATACTCATACTTATACTCATACTCATACTCATACTCATACTCATGCTCATACTCATACTCATACTCATACTCATACTCAAACTCATACTCATACTCATACTCATACTCATACTAATACGCATACTCGTACTCGTACTCATACTCATACACATACTCATACTCATACTCATACTCATACTCATACTCATACTCATACTCATACTCATACGCATGCTCATACTCATACTCATACTCATACTCATACTCATACGCATGCTCATACTCATACGCATACTCATACTCATACACATACTCATACACATACTCATACACATACTCATACACATACTCATACACATACTCATACTCATACTCATACTCATACTCACACTCACACTCACATTCATACTCATACACATACGCATACTCATACTCATACTCATACTCATACTCACACTCATACTCATACTCATGCTCATACTCATACGCATGCTCATGCTCAAGCTCATACTCATGCTCATACTCATACTCATACTCATACTCATACTCATTATTATACTCATACTTATACCCATACTCATACTCATACTCATACTCATACTCATACTCATAGTCATACTCATACTCATACTCATACTCATACACATACACATACTCATACTCATACTCATACTCATACTCATACTCACATTCACCTCATACTCGTACTCATACTCATGCTCATGATCATACTCATGCTCATGCTCATGCTCATACTCATACAGACACTCATACTCATACTCATACTCACATACACACTCCCATTCATACTCATACACATACGCATACTCATACTCATACTCACACTCATACTCATACGCATGCTCATACTCATACTCATACTCATACTCATACACATACTCATACACATACTCATACACATACTCATACTCATACTCATACTCACATTCACACTCAGATTCATACTCATACACATACGCATACGCATGCTCATGCTCATGCTCATGGTCATGCTCATGCTCATGCTCATACTCATACTCATACTCATACTCATACGCATGCTCATGCTCATGCTCATGCTCATGCTCATGCTCATGCTCATACTCATACGCATGCTCATGCTCATGCTCATGCTCATACTCATACTCATAATCATAATCATACTCATACTTATATCCATACTCATACTCATATTCATACTCATACACATACACATACTCATACTCATACTCACATTCACATCATACTCGTACTCATACTCATACTCATACACATACTCATACACATACTCATACACATACTCATACTCATACTCATACTCGCATTCACACTCACATTCATACTCATACACATACGCATACTCATACTCATACTCATACTCATACTCATACTCACACTCATCCTCATACTCATGCTCATACTCATACGCATGCTCATGCTCATGCTCATACTCATGCTCATACTCATACTCATACTCATACTCATACGCATACTCATACTCATACTCATACTCATACTCATACTCATACTCATACTCATACTCATAGTCATACTCATACTCATACTCATACTCATAATCATACTCATACTCATACTCATACTCCTACTCATACTCATACTCATACTCATACTCATACTCATACTCATACTCATACTCATGCTCATACTCATACTCATACTCACACTCACACTCATACTCATAATCTCATTCACACTCACACTCATACTCACACATATACGCATACTCATACTCACACTCATACTCATACTCATACTCATACTCATACTCATACGCATACTCATACTCATACTCATGCTTATACTCATACTCATACTCATACTCACACTCACACTCATACTCATACTCTCATTCACACTCACACTCATACTCATACAGATACGCATACTCATACTCACACTCATACTCATACATATACGCATACTCATACTCACACTCATAATCATACTCATAATCATACTCATACTCATATTCATACTCATACTCATACTCATACACATACGCATGCTCATGCTCATGCTCATGCTCATGCTCATGCTCATACTCATACTGACACTCGCACTCATACTCATACTCATACTCATACTCATACTCGTACTCATACTCATACTCATACTCATACTCATACTCATACTCATACTCATACTCATACTCATACTCATACTCATACTCATACTCATACTCATACTCATACTCATACGCATGCTCATGCTCATGCTCATGCTCATGCTCATGCTCATGCTCATACTCATACGCATGCTCATGCTCATGCTCATGGTCATACTCATACTCATAATCATAATCATACTCATACTTATATCCATACTCATACTCATATTCATACTCATACACATACACATACTCATACTCATACTCACATTCACCTCATACTCGTACTCATACTCATACTCATACACATACTCATACACATACTCATACACATACTCATACTCATACTCATACTCGCATTCACACTCACATTCATACTCATACACATACGCATACTCATACTCATACTCATACTCATACTCATACTCACACTCATACTCATACTCATGCTCATACTCATACGCATGCTCATGCTCATGCTCATACTCATGCTCATACTCATACTCATACTCATACTCATACGCATACTCATACTCATACTCATAGTCATACTCATACTCATACTCATACTCATAGTCATACTCATACTCATACTCATACTCATAATCATACTCATACTCATACTCATACTCCTACTCATACTCATACTCATACTCATACTCATACTCATACTCATACTCATGCTCATACTCATACTCATACTCACACTCACACTCATACTCATAATCTCATTCACACTCACACTCATACTCACACATATACGCATACTCATACTCACACTCATACTCATACTCATACTCATACGCATACTCATACTCATACTCATGCTTATACTCATACTCATACTCATACTCACACTCACACTCATACTCATACTCTCATTCACACTCACACTCATACTCATACAGATACGCATACTCATACTCACACTCATACTCATACATATACGCATACTCATACTCACACTCATAATCATACTCATAATCATACTCATACTCATACTCATACTCATACTCATACTCATACACATACGCATGCTCATGCTCATGCTCATGCTCATGCTCATGCTCATACTCATACTGACACTCGCACTCATACTCATACTCATACACATACTCATACTCATACTCATACTCATACTCACACTCACACTCACATTCATACTCATACACATACGCATACTCATACTCATACTCATACTCATACTCACACTCATACTCATACTCATGCTCATACTCATACGCATGCTCATGCTCATGCTCATACTCATGCTCATACTCATACTCATACTCATACTCATACTCATTATTATACTCATACTTATACCCATACTCATACTCATACTCATACTCATACTCATACTCATAGTCATACTCATACTCATACTCATACTCATACACATACACATACTCATACTCATACTCATACTCATACTCATACTCACATTCACCTCATACTCGTACTCATACTCATGCTCATGATCATACTCATGCTCATGCTCATGCTCATACTCATACAGACACTCATACTCATACTCATACTCATACTCACATACACACTCCCATTCATACTCATACACATACGCATACTCATACTCATACTCACACTCATACTCATACGCATGCTCATACTCATACTCATACTCATACTCATACACATACTCATACACATACTCATACACATACTCATACTCATACTCATACTCACATTCACACTCAGATTCATACTCATACACATACGCATACGCATGCTCATGCTCATGCTCATGGTCATGCTCATGCTCATGCTCATACTCATACTCATACTCATACTCATACGCATGCTCATGCTCATGCTCATGCTCATGCTCATGCTCATGCTCATACTCATACGCATGCTCATGCTCATGCTCATGCTCATACTCATACTCATAATCATAATCATACTCATACTTATATCCATACTCATACTCATATTCATACTCATACACATACACATACTCATACTCATACTCACATTCACATCATACTCGTACTCATACTCATACTCATACACATACTCATACACATACTCATACACATACTCATACTCATACTCATACTCGCATTCACACTCACATTCATACTCATACACATACGCATACTCATACTCATACTCATACTCATACTCATACTCACACTCATACTCATACTCATGCTCATACTCATACGCATGCTCATGCTCATGCTCATACTCATGCTCATACTCATACTCATACTCATACTCATACGCATACTCATACTCATACTCATACTCATACTCATACTCATACTCATACTCATACTCATACTCATAGTCATACTCATACTCATACTCATACTCATAATCATACTCATACTCATACTCATACTCCTACTCATACTCATACTCATACTCATACTCATACTCATACTCATACTCATACTCATGCTCATACTCATACTCATACTCACACTCACACTCATACTCATAATCTCATTCACACTCACACTCATACTCACACATATACGCATACTCGTACTCACACTCATACTCATACTCATACTCATACTCATACTCATACGCATACTCATACTCATACTCATGCTTATACTCATACTCATACTCATACTCACACTCACACTCATACTCATACTCTCATTCACACTCACACTCATACTCATACAGATACGCATACTCATACTCACACTCATACTCATACATATACGCATACTCATACTCACACTCATAATCATACTCATAATCATACTCATACTCATATTCATACTCATACTCATACTCATACACATACGCATGCTCATGCTCATGCTCATGCTCATGCTCATGCTCATACTCATACTGACACTCGCACTCATACTCATACTCATACTCATACTCATACTCGTACTCATACTCATACTCATACTCATACTCATACTCATACTCATACTCATACTCATACTCATACTCATACTCATACTCATACTCATACTCATACTCATACGCATGCTCATGCTCATGCTCATGCTCATGCTCATGCTCATGCTCATACTCATACGCATGCTCATGCTCATGCTCATGCTCATACTCATACTCATAATCATAATCATACTCATACTCATATTCATACTCATACTCATACTCATACTCATACTCATACTCATACTCATACTCATACTCATACTCATACTCATACTCATACTCATACTCATACTCATACTTATACTCGTACTCATACTCATACTCATACTCATGCTCATACTCATACTCATACTCATACTCATACTCATACTCATACTCATACTCATACTCATACTCATACTAATACGCATACTCGTACTCGTACTCATACTCATGCTCATGCTCATGCTCATGCTCATACTCATACTCATACTCATACTCATACTCATACTCATACTCATACGCATGCTCATGCTCATACACATACTCATACACATACTCATACTCATACTCATACTCGTACTCATACTCATACTCATACTCATACTCATACTCATACTCATACTCATACTCATACTCATACTCATACTCATACTCATACTCATACTTATACTCATACTCATACTCATACTCATGCTCATGCTCATACTCATACTCATACTCATACTCACACTCATACTCATACTCATACTCATACTCATCCTCATACACATACTAATACGCATACTCGTACTCATACTCATACTCATACACATATTCATACTCATACTCATACTCATACTCATACTCATACTCATACTTATACTCATACTCATACTCATACTCATACTCATGCTCATACTCATACTCATGCTCATACTCATACACATACTAATACGCATACTCGTACTCATACTCATACTCATACACATATTCATACTCATACTCATACTCATACTTATACGCATATTCGTACTCGTACTCATACTCATACTCATACTCATACTCATACTCATACTCATACTCATACTCATACTCATACTCATACGCATGCTCATGCTCATACACATACTCATACACATACTCATACTCATACTCGTACTCATACTCATACTCATACTCATACTCATACTCATACTCATACTCATACTCATACTCATACTCATACTTACACTCATACTCCTACTCATACTCATACGCATACTCATACTCATACTCATACTCATACTCATACTCATACTTATACTCATACGCATACTCATACGCATGCTCATGCTCATACACATACTCATACACATACTCATACTCATACTCATACTCATACTCGTACTCATACTCATACTCATACTCATACTCATACTCATACTCATACTCATACTCATACTCATATTCATACTCATACTCATACTCATACTCATACTCATACTCATACTCATACTCATACTCATACTCATACTCATACTCATACTCATACTCATACTCATACTTATACTCGTACTCATACTCATACTCATACTCATGCTCATACTCATACTCATACTCATACTCATACTCAAACTCATACTCATACTCATACTCATACTCATACTAATACGCATACTCGTACTCGTACTCATACTCATGCTCATGCTCATGCTCATGCTCATACTCATACTCATACTCATACTCATACTCATACTCATACGCATGCTCATGCTCATACACATACTCATACAGATACGCATACTCATACTCACACTCATACTCATACATATACGCATACTCATACTCACACTCATAATCATACTCATAATCATACTCATACTCATACTCATACTCATACTTATACACATACGCATGCTCATGCTCATGCTCATGCTCATGCTCATGCTCATACTCATACTGACACTCGCACTCATACTCATACTCATACTCATACTCATACTCATAGTCACACTCACACTCACACTCATACTCATACTCATACTCATACTCATACATATACGCATATTCATAGTCACACTCATAATCATACTCATAATCATACTCATACTCATACTCATACTCCTACTCATACTCATACTCATACTCATACTCATACTCATGCTCATACTCATACTCATACTCACACTCACACTCATACTCATACTCTCATTCACACTCACACTCATACTCACACATATACGCATACTCATACTCACACTCATACTCATACTCATACTCATACTCATACTCATACTCATGCTCATACTCATACTCATACTCATACTCATACTCATACTCATACTCATACTCATACTCATACTCATACTCATACTCATACTCATACTCATACTCATACTCATACTCATACTCATACTCATACTCATACTCATACTCATACTCATACTCATACTCATACTCATACTTATACTCATACTCATACTCATACTCATACTCATGCTCATACTCATACTCATACTCATACTCATACTCAAACTCATACTCATACTCATACTCATACTCATACTAATACGCATACTCGTACTCGTACTCATACTCATGCTCATGCTCATGCTCATGCTCATACTCATACTCATACTCATACTCATACTCATACTCATACTCATACTCATACGCATGCTCATGCTCATACACATACTCATACACATACTCATACTCATACTCATACTCATACTCGTACTCATACTCATACTCATACTCATACGCATGCTCATACTCATACTCATACTCATACTCATACTCATACGCATGCTCATACTCATACGCATACTCATACTCATACACATACTCATACACATACTCATACACATACTCATACACATACTCATACACATACTCATACTCATACTCATACTCACATTCACACTCACATTCATACTCATACACATACGCATACTCATACTCATACTCATACTCATACTCACACTCATACTCATACTCATGCTCATACTCATACGCATGCTCATGCTCATGCTCATACTCATGCTCATACTCATACTCATACTCATACTCATACTCATACTCATTATCATACTCATACTTATACCCATACTCATACTCATACTCATACTCATACTCATACTCATACTCATAGTCATACTCATACTCATACTCATACTCATACACATACACATACTCATACTCATACTCATACTCATACTCATACTCACATTCACCTCATACTCGTACTCATACTCATGCTCATGATCATACTCATGCTCATGCTCATGCTCATACTCATACAGACACTCATACTCATACTCATACTCATACTCACATACACACTCCCATTCATACTCATACACATACGCATACTCATACTCATACTCACACTCATACTCATACGTATGCTCATACTCATACTCATACTCATACTCATACACATACTCATACACATACTCATACACATACTCATACTCATACTCATACTCACATTCACACTCAGATTCATACTCATACACATACGCATACGCATGCTCATGCTCATGCTCATGCTCATGCTCATGCTCATGCTCATACTCATACTCATACTCATACTCATACGCATGCTCATGCTCATGCTCATGCTCATGCTCATGCTCATACTCATACGCATGCTCATGCTCATGCTCATGCTCATACTCATACTCATAATCATAATCATACTCATACTTATATCCATACTCATACTCATATTCATACTCATACACATACACATACTCATACTCATACTCACATTCACCTCATACTCGTACTCATACTCATACTCATACACATACTCATACACATACTCATACACATACTCATACTCATACTCATACTCGCATTCACACTCACATTCATACTCATACACATACGCATACTCATACTCATACTCATACTCATACTCATACTCATACTCACACTCATACTCATACTCATGCTCATACTCATACGCATGCTCATGCTCATGCTCATACTCATGCTCATACTCATACTCATACTCATACGCATACTCATACTCATACTCATACTCATACTCATACTCATACTCATACTCATAGTCATACTCATACTCATACTCATACTCATAATCATACTCATACTCATACTCATACTCCTACTCATACTCATACTCATACTCATACTCATACTCATACTCATACTCACACTCACACTCATACTCATACTCTCATTCACACTCACACTCATACTCATACAGATACGCATACTCATACTCACACTCATACTCATACATATACGCATACTCATACTCACACTCATAATCATACTCATAATCATACTCATACTCATACTCATACTCATACACATACGCATGCTCATGCTCATGCTCATGCTCATGCTCATGCTCATACTCATACTGACACTCGCACTCATATTCATACTCATACTCATACTCGTACTCATACTCATACTCATACTCATACTCATACTCATACTCATACTCATACTCACATTCACCTCATACTCGTACTCATACTCATACTCATACACATACTCATACACATACTCATACATATACTCATACTCATACTCATACTCGCATTCACACTCACATTCATACTCATACACATACGCATACTCATACTCATACTCATACTCATACTCATACTCACACTCATACTCATACTCATGCTCATACTCATACGCATGCTCATGCTCATGCTCATACTCATGCTCATACTCATACTCATACTCATACTCATACGCATACTCATACTCATACTCATACTCATACTCGTACTCATACTCATACTCATACTCATACTCATACTCATACTCATACTCATACTCATACTTACACTCATACTCCTACTCATACTCATACGCATACTCATACTCATACTCATACTCATACTCATACTCATACTCATACTCATACTCATACTCATACTCATACTCACACTCACACTCATACTCATACTCTCATTCACACTCACACTCATACTCATACAGATACGCATACTCATACTCACACTCATACTCATACATATACGCATACTCATACTCACACTCATAATCATACTCATAATCATACTCATACTCATACTCATACTCATACACATACGCATGCTCATGCTCATGCTCATGCTCATGCTCATGCTCATACTCATACTGACACTCGCACTCATATTCATACTCATACTCATACTCATACTCGTACTCATACTCATACTCATACTCATACTCATACTCATACTCATGCTCATACTCATACTCATACTCATACTCATACTCATACTCATACTCATACTCATACTCATACTCATACTAATACGCATACTCGTACTCGTACTCATACTCATGCTCATGCTCATGCTCATGCTCATACTCATACTCATACTCATACTCATACTCATACTCATACTCATACTCATACGCATGCTCATGCTCATACACATACTCATACACATACTCATACTCATACTCAAACTCATACTCGTACTCATACTCATACTCATACTCATACTCATACTCATACTCATACTCATACTCATACTCATACTCATACTCATACTCATACTCATACTCATACTTATACTCATACTCATACTCATACTCATGCTCATGCTCATACTCATACTCATACTCATACTCATACTCATACTCATACTCATACTCATACTCATACTCATACTCATACTCATACTCATACTCATACTCATACTCATACACATACTAATACGCATACTCGTACTCATACTCATACTCATACACATATTCATACTCATACTCATACTCATACTCATACTTATACGCATATTCGTACTCATACTCATACTCATACTCATACTCATACTCATACTCATACTCATACTCATACGCATGCTCATGCTCATACACATACTCATACACATACTCATACTCATACTCATACTCGTACTCATACTCATACTCATACTCATACTCATACTCATACTCATACTCATACTCATACTTACACTCATACTCCTACTCATACTCATACGCATACTCATACTCATACTCATACTCATACTCATACTCATACTTATACTCATACTCATACTCATACGCATGCTCATGCTCATACACATACTCATACACATACTCATACTCATACTCATACTCATATTCATACTAATACGCATACTCATACTCATACTCATACTCATACTCATACTCATACTCATACTCATACTCATACTTATACTCATACTCATACTCATACTCATGCTCATGCTCATACTCATACTCATACTCATACTCATACTCATACTCATACTCATACTCATACTCATACTCATACACATACTAATACGCATACTCGTACTCATACTCATACTCATACACATATTCATACTCATACTCATACTCATACTCATACTTATACGCATATTCGTACTCGTACTCATACTCATACTCATACTCATACTCATACTCATACTCATACTCATACTCATACTCATACTCATACGCATGCTCATGCTCATACACATACTCATACACATACTCATACTCATACTCATACTCGTACTCATACTCATACTCATACTCATACTGATACTCATACTCATACTCATACTCATACTCATACTCATACTTACACTCATACTCCTACTCATACTCATACGCATACTCGTACTCATACTCATACTCATACTCATACTTATACTCATACTCATACTCATACGCATGCTCATGCTCATACACATACTCATACACATACTCATACTCATACTCATACTCGTGCTCATACTCATACTCATACTCATACTCATACTCATACTCATACTCATACTCATACTCATACTCATACTCATACTCATACTCATATTCATACTCATACTCATACTCATACTCATACTCATACTCATACTCATACTCATACTCATACTCATACTCATACTCATACTCATACTCATACTCATACTCATACTCATACTCATACTCATACTTATACTCGTACTCATACTCATACTCATGCTCATACTCATACTCATACTCATACTCATACTCAAACTCATACTCATACTCATACTCATACTCATACTCATACTAATACGCATACTCGTACTCGTACACATACTCATGCTCATGCTCATGCTCATGCTCATACTCATACTCATACTCATACTCATACTCATACTCATACGCATGCTCATGCTCATACACATACTCATACAGATACGCATACTCATACTCACACTCATACTCATACATATACGCATACTCATACTCACACTCATAATCATACTCATAATCATACTCATACTCATTCTCATACTCATACTCATACTCATACTCATACACATACGCATGCTCATGCTCATGCTCATGCTCATGCTCATGCTCATACTCATACTGACACTCGCACTCATACTCATACTCATACTCATACTCATACTCATAGTCACACTCACACTCACACTCATACTCATACTCATACTCATACTCATACATATACGCATATTCATAGTCACACTCATAATCATACTCATAATCATACTCATACTCATACTCATACTCCTACTCATACTCATACTCATACTCATACTCATACTCATGCTCATACTCATACTCATACTCCCACTCACACTCATACTCATACTCTCATTCACACTCACACTCATACTCACACATATACGCATACTCATACTCACACTCATACTCATACTCATACTCATACTCATACTCATGCTCATACTCATACTCATACTCATACTCACACTCATACTCATACTCATACTCATACTCATACTCATGCTAATACGCATACTCGTACTCGTACTCATACTCATACTCATACTCATACTCATACTCATACTCATATTCATACTAATACGCATACTCGTACTCCAACTCATACTCATACTCATACTCACACTCATACTCATACTCATACTCATACTCATAATCATACTCATACTCATACTCATACTCATACTCACACTCACACTCATACTCATACTCATTCTCATACGCATACGCATGCTCATGCTCATGCTCATACTCATACTCATACTCATACTCATACTCATACTCATACTCGTACTCATACTCATACACATACTCATACTCATACTCATACTCATACTCATACTCATACTCATACTCATACTCATACTCATACTCATACTCATACTTATACTCATACTCATACTCATGCTCATGCTCATACTCATACTCATACTCATACTCATACTCATACTCATACTCATACTCATACACATACTAATACGCATACTCGTACTCATACTCATACTCATACACATATTCATACTCATACTCATACTCATACTCATACTCATACTCATAATCATACTCATACTCATACTCATACTCATACTCATACACATACGCATGCTCATGCTCATGCTCATGCTCGTACTCATACTGACACTCGCACTCATACTCATACTCATACTCATACTCATACTCATACTCATACTCATACTCATACTCATACTCATACTCATACTCATATTCATATTCATACTCATACTCATACTCATACTCATACTCATACTCATACTCATACTCATACTCATACTCATACTCATACTCATACTCATACTCATACTCATACTCATACTCATACTCATACTCATACTTATACTCATACTCATACTCATACTCATACTCATGCTCATACTCATACTCATACTCATACTCATACTCAAACTCATACTCATACTCATACTCATACTCATACTAATACGCATACTCGTACTCGTACTCATACTCATGCTCATGCTCATGCTCATGCTCATACTCATACTCATACTCATACTCATACTCATACTCATACTCATACGCATGCTCATGCTCATACACATACTCATACACATACTCATACTCATACTCATACTCGTACTCATACTCATACTCATACTCATACGCATGCTCATACTCATACTCATACTCATACTCATACTCATACTCATACGCATGCTCATACTCATACGCATACTCATACTCATACACATACTCATACACACACTCATACACATACTCATACACATACTCATACACATACTCATACTCATACTCATACTCATACTCATACTCATACTCATACTCATACTCATACTCATATTCATACTCATACTCATACTCATACTCATACTCATACTCATACTCATACTCATACTCATACTCATACTCATACTCATACTCATACTCATACTCATACTCATACTCATACTCATACTCATACTTATACTCATACTCATACTCATACTCATACTCATGCTCATACTCATACTCATACTCATACTCATACTCAAACTCATACTCATACTCATACTCATACTCATACTAATACGCATACTCGTACTCGTACTCATACTCATGCTCATGCTCATGCTCATGCTCATACTCATACTCATACTCATACTCATACTCATACTCATACTCATACGCATGCTCATGCTCATACACATACTCATACACATACTCATACTCATACTCATACTCATACTCGTACTCATACTCATACTCATACTCATACGCATGCTCATACTCATACTCATACTCATACTCATACTCATACTCATACGCATGCTCATACTCATACGCATACTCATACTCATACACATACTCATACACATACTCATACACATACTCATACACATACTCATACACATACTCATACTCATACTCATACTCATACTCACATTCACACTCACATTCATACTCATACACATACGCATACTCATACTCATACTCATACTCATACTCATACTCACACTCATACTCATACTCATGCTCATACTCATACGCATGCTCATGCTCATGCTCATACTCATGCTCATACTCATACTCATACTCATACTCATACTCATACTCATACTCATTATCATACTCATACTTATACCCATACTCATACTCATACTCATACTCATACTCACATACACATACTCATACTCATACTCATACTCACATTCACCTCATACTCGTACTCATACTCATGCTCATGATCATACTCATGCTCATGCTCATGCTCATGCTCATACTCATACTCATAATCATAATCATACTCATACTTATATCCATACTCATACTCATATTCATACTCATACACATACACATACTCATACTCATACTCACATTCACCTCATACTCGTACTCATACTCATACTCATACACATACTCATACTCATACTCATACTCATACTCATACTCATACTCATACTCATACTCATACTCATACTCATACTCATACTCATACTCATGCTCATACTCATACTCATACTCATACTCATACTCAAACTCATACTCATACTCATACTCATACTCATACTCATACTAATACGCATACTCGTACTCGTACACATACTCATGCTCATGCTCATGCTCATGCTCATACTCATACTCATACTCATACTCATACTCATACTCATACGCATGCTCATGCTCATACACATACTCATACAGATACGCATACTCATACTCACACTCATACTCATACATATACGCATACTCATACTCACACTCATAATCATACTCATAATCATACTCATACTCATTCTCATACTCATACTCATACTCATACTCATACACATACGCATGCTCATGCTCATGCTCATGCTCATGCTCATGCTCATACTCATACTGACACTCGCACTCATACTCATACTCATACTCATACTCATACTCATAGTCACACTCACACTCACACTCATACTCATACTCATACTCATACTCATACATATACGCATATTCATAGTCACACTCATAATCATACTCATAATCATACTCATACTCATACTCATACTCCTACTCATACTCATACTCATACTCATACTCATACTCATGCTCATACTCATACTCATACTCACACTCACACTCATACTCATACTCTCATTCACACTCACACTCATACTCACACATATACGCATACTCATACTCACACTCATACTCATACTCATACTCATACTCATGCTCATACTCATACTCATACTCATACTCACACTCATACTCATACTCATACTCATACTCATACTCATGCTAATACGCATACTCGTACTCGTACTCATACTCATACTCATACTCATACTCATACTCATACTCATATTCATACTAATACGCATACTCGTACTCCAACTCATACTCATACTCATACTCACACTCATACTCATACTCATACTCATACTCATAATCATACTCATACTCATACTCATACTCATACTCACACTCACACTCATACTCATACTCATTCTCATACGCATACGCATGCTCATGCTCATGCTCATACTCATACTCATACTCATACTCATACTCATACTCGTACTCATACTCATACACATACTCATACTCATACTCATACTCATACTCATACTCATACTCATACTCATACTCATACTCATACTCATACTCATACTTATACTCATACTCATACTCATGCTCATGCTCATACTCATACTCATACTCATACTCATACTCATACTCATACTCATACTCATACACATACTAATACGCATACTCGTACTCATACTCATACTCATACACATATTCATACTCATACTCATACTCATACTCATACTCATACTCATAATCATACTCATACTCATACTCATACTCATACTCATACACATACGCATGCTCATGCTCATGCTCATGCTCGTACTCATACTGACACTCGCACTCATACTCATACTCATACTCATACTCATACTCATACTCATACTCATACTCATACTCATACTCATACTCATACTCATATTCATATTCATACTCATACTCATACTCATACTCATACTCATGCTCATACTCATACTCATACTCATACTCATACTCAAACTCATACTCATACTCATACTCATACTCATACTAATACGCATACTCGTACTCGTACTCATACTCATGCTCATGCTCATGCTCATGCTCATACTCATACTCATACTCATACTCATACTCATACTCATACTCATACGCATGCTCATGCTCATACACATACTCATACACATACTCATACTCATACTCATACTCGTACTCATACTCATACTCATACTCATACGCATGCTCATACTCATACTCATACTCATACTCATACTCATACTCATACGCATGCTCATACTCATACGCATACTCATACTCATACACATACTCATACACACACTCATACACATACTCATACACATACTCATACACATACTCATACTCATACTCATACTCATACTCATACTCATACTCATACTCATACTCATACTCATATTCATACTCATACTCATACTCATACTCATACTCATTCTCATACTCATACTCATACTCATACTCATACTCATACTCATACTCATACTCATACTCATACTCATACTCATACTTATACTCATACTCATACTCATACTCATACTCATGCTCATACTCATACTCATACTCATACTCATACTCAAACTCATACTCATACTCATACTCATACTCATACTAATACGCATACTCGTACTCGTACTCATACTCATGCTCATGCTCATGCTCATGCTCATACTCATACTCATACTCATACTCATACTCATACTCATACTCATACGCATGCTCATGCTCATACACATACTCATACACATACTCATACTCATACTCATACTCATACTCGTACTCATACTCATACTCATACTCATACGCATGCTCATACTCATACTCATACTCATACTCATACTCATACTCATACTCATACGCATGCTCATACTCATACGCATACTCATACTCATACACATACTCATACACATACTCATACACATACTCATACACATACTCATACACATACTCATACTCATACTCATACTCATACTCACATTCACACTCACATTCATACTCATACACATACGCATACTCATACTCATACTCATACTCATACTCATACTCACACTCATACTCATACTCATGCTCATACTCATACGCATGCTCATGCTCATGCTCATACTCATGCTCATACTCATACTCATACTCATACTCATACTCATACTCATACTCATTATCATACTCATACTTATACCCATACTCATACTCATACTCATACTCATACTCACATACACATACTCATACTCATACTCATACTCACATTCACCTCATACTCGTACTCATACTCATGCTCATGATCATACTCATGCTCATGCTCATGCTCATGCTCATGCTCATACTCATACTCATAATCATAATCATACTCATACTTATATCCATACTCATACTCATATTCATACTCATACACATACACATACTCATACTCATACTCACATTCACCTCATACTCGTACTCATACTCATACTCATACACATACTCATACTCATACTCATACTCATACTCATACTCATACTCATACTCATACTCATACTCATACTCATACTCATACTCATACTCATACTCATACTCATACTTATACTCATACTCATACTCATACTCATACTCATGCTCATACTCATACTCATACTCATACTCATACTCATACTCATACTCATACTCATACTCATACTAATACGCATACTCGTACTCGTACTCATACTCATGCTCATGCTCATGCTCATGCTCATACTCATACTCATACTCATACTCATACTCATACTCATACGCATGCTCATGCTCATACACATACTCATACACATACTCATACTCATACTCATACTCATACTCGTACTCATACTCATACTCATACTCATACTCATACTCATACTCATACTCATACTCATACTCATACTCATACTCATACACATACGCATGCTCATGCTCATGCTCATGCTCATGCTCATGCTCATACTCATACTGACACTCGCACTCATACTCATACTCATACTCATACTCATACTCATAGTCACACTCACACTCACACTCATACTCATACTCATACTCATACTCATACATATACGCATATTCATAGTCACACTCATAATCATACTCATAATCATACTCATACTCATACTCATACTCCTACTCATACTCATACTCATATTCATACTAATACGCATACTCATACTCATACTCATACTCATACTCATACTCATACTCATACTCATACTCATACTCATGCTAATACTCATACTCATACTCATACTCACACTCATACTCATACTCATACTCATACTCATACTCATACTCATGCTAATACGCATACTCGTACTCGTACTCATACTCATACTCATACTCATACTCATACTCATACTCATACTCATATTCATACTAATACGCATACTCATACTCATACTCATACTCATACTCATACTCATACTCATACTCATACTTATACTCATACTCATACTCATACTCATGCTCATGCTCATACTCATACTCATACTCATACTCATACTCATACTCATACTCATACTCATACTCATACTCATACTCATACACATACTAATACGCATACTCGTACTCATACTCATACTCATACACATATTCATACTCATACTCATACTCATACTCATACTTATACGCATATTCGTACTCGTACTCATACTCATACTCATACTCATACTCATACTCATACTCATACTCATACTCATACTCATACTCATACTCATACGCATACTCATGCTCATACACATACTCATACACATACTCATACTCATACTCATACTCGTACTCATACTCATACTCATACTCATACTGATACTCATACTCATACTCATACTCATACTCATACTCATACTTACACTCATACTCCTACTCATACTCATACTCATACTCATGCTAATACGCATACTCGTACTCGTACTCATACTCATACTCATACTCATACTCATACTCATACTCATACTCATATTCATACTAATACGCATACTCATACTCATACTCATACTCATACTCATACTCATACTCATACTCATACTCATACTCATACTTATACTCATACTCATACTCATACTCATGCTCATGCTCATACTCATACTCATACTCATACTCATACTCATACTCATACTCATACTCATACTCATACTCATACACATACTAATACGCATACTCGTACTCATACTCATACTCATACACATATTCATACTCATACTCATACTCATACTCATACTTATACGCATATTCGTACTCGTACTCATACTCATACTCATACTCATACTCATACTCATACTCATACTCATACTCATACGCATACTCATACTCATACTCATACTCATACTCATACTTATACTCATACTCATACTCATACGCATGCTCATGCTCATACACATACTCATACACATACTCATACTCATACTCATACTCATACTCATACTCGTGCTCATACTCATACTCATACTCATACTCATACTCATACTCATACTCATACTCATACTCATACTCATACTCATACTCATACTCATATTCATACTCATACTCATACTCATATTCATACTCATACTCATACTCATACTCATACTCATACTCATACTCATACTCATACTCATACTCATACTCATACTCATACTCATACTCATACTCATACTCATACTCATACTCATACTCATACTCATACTCATACTTATACTCGTACTCATACTCATACTCATGCTCATACTCATACTCATACTCATACTCATACTCAAACTCATACTCATACTCATACTCATACTCATACTAATACGCATACTCGTACTCGTACACATACTCATGCTCATGCTCATGCTCATGCTCATACTCATACTCATACTCATACTCATACTCATACTCATACGCATGCTCATGCTCATACACATACTCATACAGATACGCATACTCATACTCACACTCATACTCATACATATACGCATACTCATACTCACACTCATAATCATACTCATAATCATACTCATACTCATACTCATACTCATACTCATACTCATACACATACGCATGCTCATGCTCATGCTCATGCTCATGCTCATGCTCATACTCATACTGACACTCGCACTCATACTCATACTCATACTCATACTCATACTCATAGTCACACTCACACTCACACTCATACTCATACTCATACTCATACTCATACATATACGCATATTCATAGTCACACTCATAATCATACTCATAATCATACTCATACTCATACTCATACTCCTACTCATACTCATACTCATACTCATACTCATACTCATGCTCATACTCATACTCATACTCACACTCACACTCATACTCATACTCTCATTCACACTCACACTCATACTCACACATATACGCATACTCATACTCACACTCATACTCATACTCATACTCATACTCATACTCATGCTCATACTCATACTCATACTCATACTCACACTCATACTCATACTCATACTCATACTCATACTCATACTCATGCTAATACGCATACTCGTACTCGTACTCATACTCATACTCATACTCATACTCATACTCATACTCATATTCATACTAATACGCATACTCGTACTCCAACTCATACTCATACTCATACTCACACTCATACTCATACTCATACTCATACTCATAATCATACTCATACTCATACTCATACTCATACTCACACTCACACTCATACTCATACTCATTCTCATACGCATACGCATGCTCATGCTCATGCTCATACTCATACTCATACTCATACTCATACTCATACTCATACTCATACTCGTACTCATACTCATACACATACTCATACTCATACTCATACTCATACTCATACTCATACTCATACTCATACTCATACTCATACTCATACTCATACTCATACTCATACTTATACTCATACTCATACTCATGCTCATGCTCATACTCATACTCATACTCATACTCATACTCATACTCATACTCATACTCATACACATACTAATACGCATACTCGTACTCATACTCATACTCATACACATATTCATACTCATACTCATACTCATACTCATACTCATACTCATAATCATACTCATACTCATACTCATACTCATACTCATACACATACGCATGCTCATGCTCATGCTCATGCTCATGCTCGTACTCATACTGACACTCGCACTCATACTCATACTCATACTCATACTCATACTCATACTCATACTCATACTCATACTCATACTCATACTCATATTCATATTCATACTCATACTCATACTCATACTCATACTCATACTCATACTCATACTCATACTCATACTCATACTCATACTCATACTCATACTCGTACTCATACTCATACACATACTCATACTCATACTCATACTCATACTCATACTCATACTCATACTCATACTCATACTCATACTCATACTCATACTCATACTCATACTTATACTCATACTCATACTCATGCTCATGCTCATACTCATACTCATACTCATACTCATACTCATACTCATACTCATACTCATACTCATACACATACTAATACGCATACTCGTACTCATACTCATACTCATACACATATTCATACTCATACTCATACTCATACTCATACTCATACTCATAATCATACTCATACTCATACTCATACTCATACTCATACACATACGCATGCTCATGCTCATGCTCATGCTCATGCTCGTACTCATACTGACACTCGCACTCATACTCATACTCATACTCATACTCATACTCATACTCATACTCATACTCATACTCATACTCATATTCATATTCATACTCATACTCATACTCATACTCATACTCATACTCATACTCATACTCATACTCATACTCATACTCATACTCATACTCATACTCATACTCATACTCATACTAATACTCATACTTATACTCATACTCATACTCATACTCATACTCATGCTCATACTCATACTCATACTCATACTCATACTCATACTCAAACTCATACTCATACTCATACTCATACTCATACTAATACGCATACTCGTACTCGTACTCATACTCATGCTCATGCTCATGCTCATGCTCATACTCATACTCATACTCATACTCATACTCATACTCATACTCATACGCATGCTCATGCTCATACACATACTCATACACATACTCATACTCATACTCATACTCATACTCGTACTCATACTCATACTCATACTCATACTCATACACATACACATACTCATACTCATACTCATACTCACATTCACCTCATACTCGTACTCATACTCATGCTCATGATCATACTCATGCTCATGCTCATGCTCATACTCATACAGACACTCATACTCATACTCATACTCATGCTAATACTCATACTCATACTCATACTCACACTCATACTCATACTCATACTCATACTCATACTCATACTCATGCTAATACGCATACTCGTACTCGTACTCATACTCATACTCATACTCATACTCATACTCATACTCATACTCATACTCATATTCATACTAATACGCATACTCATACTCATACTCATACTCATACTCATACTCATACTCATACTCATACTTATACTCATACTCATACTCATACTCATGCTCATGCTCATACTCATACTCATACTCATACTCATACTCATACTCATACTCATACTCATACTCATACTCATACTCATACACATACTAATACGCATACTCGTACTCATACTCATACTCATACACATATTCATACTCATACTCATACTCATACTCATACTTATACGCATATTCGTACTCGTACTCATACTCATACTCATACTCATACTCATACTCATACTCATACTCATACTCATACTCATACTCATACTCATACGCATACTCATGCTCATACACATACTCATACACATACTCATACTCATACTCATACTCGTACTCATACTCATACTCATACTCATACTGATACTCATACTCATACTCATACTCATACTCATACTCATACTTACACTCATACTCCTACTCATACTCATACTCATACTCATGCTAATACGCATACTCGTACTCGTACTCATACTCATACTCATACTCATACTCATACTCATACTCATACTCATATTCATACTAATACGCATACTCATACTCATACTCATACTCATACTCATACTCATACTCATACTCATACTTATACTCATACTCATACTCATACTCATGCTCATGCTCATACTCATACTCATACTCATACTCATACTCATACTCATACTCATACTCATACTCATACTCATACTCATACTCATACACATACTAATACGCATACTCGTACTCATACTCATACTCATACACATATTCATACTCATACTCATACTCATACTCATACTTATACGCATATTCGTACTCGTACTCATACTCATACTCATACTCATACTCATACTCATACTCATACTCATACTCATACTCATACGCATGCTCATGCTCATACACATACTCATACACATACTCATACTCATACTCATACTCGTACTCATACTCATACTCATACTCATACTGATACTCATACTCATACTCATACTCATACTCATACTCATACTTACACTCATACTCCTACTCATACTCATACGCATACTCATACTCATACTCATACTCATACTCATACTTATACTCATACTCATACTCATACGCATGCTCATGCTCATACACATACTCATACACATACTCATACTCATACTCATACTCATACTCGTGCTCATACTCATACTCATACTCATACTCATACTCATACTCATACTCATACTCATACTCATACTCATACTCATACTCATATTCATACTCATACTCATACTCATACTCATACTCATACTCATACTCATACTCATACTCATACTCATACTCATACTCATACTCATACTCATACTCATACTCATACTCATACTCATACTCATACTCATACTCATACTTATACTCGTACTCATACTCATACTCATGCTCATACTCATACTCATACTCATACTCATACTCAAACTCATACTCATACTCATACTCATACTCATACTCATACTAATACGCATACTCGTACTCGTACACATACTCATGCTCATGCTCATGCTCATGCTCATACTCATACTCATACTCATACTCATACTCATACTCATACTCATACGCATGCTCATGCTCATACACATACTCATACAGATACGCATACTCATACTCACACTCATACTCATACATATACGCATACTCATACTCACACTCATAATCATACTCATAATCATACTCATACTCATACTCATACTCATACTCATACTCATACACATACGCATGCTCATGCTCATGCTCATGCTCATGCTCATGCTCATACTCATACTGACACTCGCACTCATACTCATACTCATACTCATACTCATACTCATAGTCACACTCACACTCACACTCATACTCATACTCATACTCATACTCATACATATACGCATATTCATAGTCACACTCATAATCATACTCATAATCATACTCATACTCATACTCATACTCCTACTCATACTCATACTCATACTCATACTCATACTCATGCTCATACTCATACTCATACTCACACTCACACTCATACTCATACTCTCATTCACACTCACACTCATACTCACACATATACGCATACTCATACTCACACTCATACTCATACTCATACTCATACTCATACTCATGCTCATACTCATACTCATACTCATACTCACACTCATACTCATACTCATACTCATACTCATACTCATACTCATGCTAATACGCATACTCGTACTCGTACTCATACTCATACTCATACTCATACTCATACTCATACTCATATTCATACTAATACGCATACTCGTACTCCAACTCATACTCATACTCATACTCACACTCATACTCATACTCATACTCATACTCATAATCATACTCATACTCATACTCATACTCATACTCACACTCACACTCATACTCATACTCATTCTCATACGCATACGCATGCTCATGCTCATGCTCATACTCATACTCATACTCATACTCATACTCATACTCATACTCATACTCGTACTCATACTCATACACATACTCATACTCATACTCATACTCATACTCATACTCATACTCATACTCATACTCATACTCATACTCATACTCATACTCATACTCATACTTATACTCATACTCATACTCATGCTCATGCTCATACTCATACTCATACTCATACTCATACTCATACTCATACTCATACTCATACACATACTAATACGCATACTCGTACTCATACTCATACTCATACACATATTCATACTCATACTCATACTCATACTCATACTCATACTCATAATCATACTCATACTCATACTCATACTCATACTCATACACATACGCATGCTCATGCTCATGCTCATGCTCATGCTCGTACTCATACTGACACTCGCACTCATACTCATACTCATACTCATACTCATACTCATACTCATACTCATACTCATACTCATACTCATACTCATATTCATATTCATACTCATACTCATACTCATACTCATACTCATACTCATACTCATACTCATACTCATACTCATACTCATACTCATACTCATACTCATACTCATACTCATACTCATACTTATACTCATACTCATACTCATACTCATACTCATGCTCATACTCATACTCATACTCATACTCATACTCATACTCAAACTCATACTCATACTCATACTCATACTCATACTAATACGCATACTCGTACTCGTACTCATACTCATGCTCATGCTCATGCTCATGCTCATACTCATACTCATACTCATACTCATACTCATACTCATACTCATACGCATGCTCATGCTCATACACATACTCATACACATACTCATACTCATACTCATACTCGTACTCATACTCATACTCATACTCATACTCATACACATACACATACTCATACTCATACTCATACTCACATTCACCTCATACTCGTACTCATACTCATGCTCATGATCATACTCATGCTCATGCTCATGCTCATACTCATACAGACACTCATACTCATACTCATACTCATACTCACATACACACTCCCATTCATACTCATACACATACGCATACTCATACTCATACTCACACTCATACTCATACGCATGCTCATACTCATACTCATACTCATACTCATACACATACTCATACACATACTCATACACATACTCATACTCATACTCATACTCACATTCACACTCAGATTCATACTCATACACATACGCATACGCATGCTCATGCTCATGCTCATGCTCATGCTCATGCTCATGCTCATGCTCATATTCATACTCATACTCATACTCATGCGCATGCTCATGCTCATGCTCATGCTCATGCTCATGCTCATACTCATACGCATGCTCATGCTCATGCTCATGCTCATACTCATACTCATAATCATAATCATACTCATACTTATATCCATACTCATACTCATATTCATACTCATACACATACACATACTCATACTCATACTCACATTCACCTCATACTCGTACTCATACTCATACTCATACACATACTCATACACATACTCATACACATACTCATACTCATACTCATACTCGCATTCACACTCACATTCATACTCATACACATACGCATACTCATACTCATGCTCATACTCATACTCATACTCACACTCATACTCATACTCATGCTCATACTCATACGCATGCTCATGCTCATGCTCATACTCATGCTCATACTCATACTCATACTCATACTCATACGCATACTCATACTCATACTCATACTCATACTCATACTCATACTCGCACTCATAGTCATACTCATACTCATACTCATACTCATAATCATACTCATACTCATACTCATACTCCTACTCATACTCATACTCATACTCATACTCATACTCATACTCATACTCATACTCATGCTCATACTCATACTCATACTCACACTCACACTCATACTCATACCCTCATTCACACTCACACTCATACTCACACATATACGCATACTCATACTCACACTCATACTCATACTCATACTCATACTCATACTCATACTCATACTCATGCTTATACTCATACTCATACTCATACTCACACTCACACTCATACTCATACTCTCATTCACACTCACACTCACACTCATACAGATACGCATACTCATACTCACACTCATACTCATACTCATACTCATACTCATACTCATAGTCATACTCATACTCATACTCATACTCATAATCATACTCATACTCATACTCATACTCCTACTCATACTCATACTCATACTCATACTCATACTCATACTCATACTCATACTCATACTCATACTCATGCTCATACTCATACCCATACTCACACTCACACTCATACTCATACTCTCATTCACACTCACACTCATACTCACACATATACGCATACTCATACTCACACTCATACTCATACTCATACTCATACTCATACTCATACTCATACTCATGCTTATACTCATACTCATACCCATACTCACACTCACACTCATACTCATACTCTCATTCACACTCACACTCATACTCATACAGATACGCATACTCATACTCACACTCATACTCATACATATACGCATACTCATACTCACACACATAATCATACTCATAATCATACTCATACTCATACTCATACTCATACTCATACACATACGCATGCTCATGCTCATGCTCATGCTCATGCTCATGCTTATACTCATACTGACACTCGCACTCATACTCATACTCATACTCATACTCATAGTCACACTCACACTCACACTCATACTCATACTCATACTCATACTCATACATATACGCATATTCATAGTCACACTCATAATCATACTCATAATCATACTCATACTCATACTCATACTCCTACTCATACTCATACTTATACTCATACTCATACTCATGCTCATACTCATACTCATACTCACACTCACACTCATACTCATACTCTCATTCACACTCACACTCATACTCACACATATACGCATACTCATACTCACACTCATACTCATACTCATACTCATACTCATACTCATACTCATGCTCATTCTCATACTCATACTCATACTCACACTCATACTCATACTCATACTCATACTCATGCTCATACTCATACGCATGCTCATGCTCATGCTCATACTCATGCTCATACTCATACTCATACTCATACTCATACTCATACGCATACTCATACTCATACTCATACTCATACTCATACTCATACTCATACTCATACTCATAGTCATACTCATACTCATACTCATACTCATAATCATACTCATACTCATACTCATACTCATGCTCATACTCATACGCATGCTCATGCTCATGCTCATACTCATGCTCATACTCATACTCATACTCATACTCATACTCATACGCATACTCATACTCATACTCATACTCATACTCATACTCATACTCATACTCATACTCATAGTCATACTCATACTCATACTCATACTCATAATCATACTCATACTCATACTCATACTCCTACTCATACTCATACTCATACTCATACTCATACTCATACTCATACTCATACTCATACTCATGCTCATACTCATACTCATACTCACACTCACACTCATACTCATACTCTCATTCACACTCACACTCATACTCACACATATACGCATACTCATACTCACACTCATACTCATACTCATACTCATACTCATACTCATACTCATACTCATGCTTATACTCATACTCATACTCATACTCACACTCACACTCATACTCATACTCTCATTCACACTCACACTCATACTCATACAGATACGCATACTCATACTCACACTCATACTCATACATATACGCATACTCATACTCACACTCATAATCATACTCATAATCATACTCATACTCATACTCATACTCATACTCATACTCATACTCATACTCATACTCATACTCATACACATACTAATACGCATACTCGTACTCATACTCATACTCATACACATATTCATACTCATACTCATACTCATACTCATACTCATACTCATAATCATACTCATACTCATACTCATACTCATACTCATACACATACGCATGCTCATGCTCATGCTCATGCTCATGCTCGTACTCATACTCATACTCATACTCGTACTCATACTCATACAGATACGCATACTCATACTCACACTCATACTCATACATATACGCATACTCATACTCACACTCATAATCATACTCATAATCATACTCATACTCATACTCATACTCATACTCATACTCATACTCATACTCATACTCATACTCATACACATACTAATACGCATACTCGTACTCATACTCATACTCATACACATATTCATACTCATACTCATACTCATACTCATACTCATACTCATAATCATACTCATACTCATACTCATACTCATACTCATACACATACGCATGCTCATGCTCATGCTCATGCTCATGCTCGTACTCATACTCATACTCATACTCGTACTCATACTCATACTCACACTCATACTCATACTCATACTCATACTCATAATCATACTCATACTCATACTCATACTCATAGTCATACTCATACTCATACTCATACTCATAATCATACTCATACTCATACTCATACTCCTACTCATACTCATACTCATACTCATACTCATACTCATACTCATACTCATACTCATGCTCATACTCATACTCATACTCACACTCACACTCATACTCATACTCTCATTCACACTCACACTCATACTCACACATATACGCATACTCATACTCACACTCATACTCATACTCATACTCATACTCATACCCATACTCATACTCATGCTTATACTCATACTCATACTCATACTCACACTCATACTCATACTCATACTCATACTCATACTCATACTCATGCTAATACGCATACTCGTACTCGTACTCATACTCATACTCATACTCATACTCATACTCATACTCATATTCATACTAATACGCATACTCGTACTCCAACTCATACTCATACTCATACTCACACTCATACTCATACTCATACTCATACTCATAATCATACTCATACTCATACTCATACTCATACTCACACTCACACTCATACTCATACTCATTCTCATACGCATACGCATGCTCATGCTCATGCTCATACTCATACTCATACTCATACTCATACTCATACTCATACTCATACTCGTACTCATACTCATACACATACTCATACTCATACTCATACTCATACTCATACTCATACTCATACTCATACTCATACTCATACTCATACTCATACTCATACTTATACTCATACTCATACTCATGCTCATGCTCATACTCATACTCATACTCATACTCATACTCATACTCATACTCATACTCATACACATACTAATACGCATACTCGTACTCATACTCATACTCATACACATATTCATACTCATACTCATACTCATACTCATACTCATACTCATAATCATACTCATACTCATACTCATACTCATACTCATACACATACGCATGCTCATGCTCATGCTCATGCTCATGCTCGTACTCATACTGACACTCGCACTCATACTCATACTCATACTCATACTCATACTCATACTCATACTCATACTCATACTCATACTCATACTCATATTCATATTCATACTCATACTCATACTCATACTCATACTCATACTCATACTCATACTCATACTCATACTCATACTCATACTCATACTCATACTCATACTCATACTCATACTCATACTTATACTCATACTCATACTCATACTCATACTCATGCTCATACTCATACTCATACTCATACTCATACTCATACTCAAACTCATACTCATACTCATACTCATACTCATACTAATACGCATACTCGTACTCGTACTCATACTCATGCTCATGCTCATGCTCATGCTCATACTCATACTCATACTCATACTCATACTCATACTCATACTCATACGCATGCTCATGCTCATACACATACTCATACACATACTCATACTCATACTCATACTCATACTCGTACTCATACTCATACTCATACTCATACTCATACACATACACATACTCATACTCATACTCATACTCACATTCACCTCATACTCGTACTCATACTCATGCTCATGATCATACTCATGCTCATGCTCATACTCATACAGACACTCATACTCATACTCATACTCATACTCACATACACACTCCCATTCATACTCATACACATACGCATACTCATACTCATACTCACACTCATACTCATACGCATGCTCATACTCATACTCATACTCATACTCATACACATACTCATACACATACTCATACACATACTCATACTCATACTCATACTCACATTCACACTCAGATTCATACTCATACACATACGCATACGCATGCTCATGCTCATGCTCATGCTCATGCTCATGCTCATGCTCATGCTCATATTCATACTCATACTCATACTCATGCGCATGCTCATGCTCATGCTCATGCTCATGCTCATGCTCATGCTCATACTCATACGCATGCTCATGCTCATGCTCATGCTCATACTCATACTCATAATCATAATCATACTCATACTTATATCCATACTCATACTCATATTCATACTCATACACATACACATACTCATACTCATACTCACATTCACCTCATACTCGTACTCATACTCATACTCATACACATACTCATACACATACTCATACACATACTCATACTCATACTCATACTCGCATTCACACTCACATTCATACTCATACACATACGCATACTCATACTCATGCTCATACTCATACTCATACTCACACTCATACTCATACTCATGCTCATACTCATACGCATGCTCATGCTCATGCTCATACTCATGCTCATACTCATACTCATACTCATACTCATACGCATACTCATACTCATACTCATACTCATACTCATACTCATACTCACACTCATAGTCATACTCATACTCATACTCATACTCATAATCATACTCATACTCATACTCATACTCCTACTCATACTCATACTCATACTCATACTCATACTCATACTCATACTCATACTCATGCTCATACTCATAATCATACTCATACTCATACTCATACTCCTACTCATACTCATACTCATACTCATACTCATACTCATACTCATACTCATACTCATACTCATACTCATACACATACGCATGCTCATGCTCATGCTCATGCTCATGCTCATGCTTATACTCATACTGACACTCGCACTCATACTCATACTCATACTCATACTCATAGTCACACTCACACTCATACTCATACTCATACTCATACTCATACATATACGCATATTCATAGTCACACTCATAATCATACTCATAATCATACTCATACTCATACTCATACTCCTACTCATACTCATACTTATACTCATACTCATACTCATGCTCATACTCATACTCATACTCACACTCACACTCATACTCATACTCTCATTCACACTCACACTCATACTCACACATATACGCATACTCATACTCACACTCATACTCATACTCATACTCATACTCATACTCATGCTCATTCTCATACTCATACTCATACTCACACTCATACTCATACTCATACTCATACTCATGCTCATACTCATACGCATGCTCATGCTCATGCTCATACTCATGCTCATACTCATACTCATACTCATACTCATACTCATACGCATACTCATACTCATACTCATACTCATACTCATACTCATACTCATACTCATACTCATACTCATACTCATACTCATACTCATACTCATACTCATATTCATATTCATACTCATACTCATACTCATACTCATACTCATACTCATACTCATACTCATACTCATACTCATACTCATACTCATACTCATACTCATACTCATACTCATACTCATACTTATACTCATACTCACACTCACACTCATACTCATACCCTCATTCACACTCCCACTCATACTCACACATATACGCATACTCATACTCACACTCATACTCATACTCATACTCATACTCATACTCATACTCATACTCATGCTTATACTCATACTCATACTCATACTCACACTCACACTCATACTCATACTCTCATTCACACTCACACTCACACTCATACAGATACGCATACTCATACTCACACTCATACTCATACTCATACTCATACTCATACTCATAGTCATACTCATACTCATACTCATACTCATAATCATACTCATACTCATACTCATACTCCTACTCATACTCATACTCATACTCATACTCATACTCATACTCATACTCATACTCATACTCATACTCATACACATACGCATGCTCATGCTCATGCTCATGCTCATGCTCATGCTTATACTCATACTGACACTCGCACTCATACTCATACTCATACTCATACTCATAGTCACACTCACACTCATACTCATACTCATACTCATACTCATACATATACGCATATTCATAGTCACACTCATAATCATACTCATAATCATACTCATACTCATACTCATACTCCTACTCATACTCATACTTATACTCATACTCATACTCATGCTCATACTCATACTCATACTCACACTCACACTCATACTCATACTCTCATTCACACTCACACTCATACTCACACATATACGCATACTCATACTCACACTCATACTCATACTCATACTCATACTCATACTCATGCTCATTCTCATACTCATACTCATACTCACACTCATACTCATACTCATACTCATACTCATGCTCATACTCATACGCATGCTCATGCTCATGCTCATACTCATGCTCATACTCATACTCATACTCATACTCATACTCATACGCATACTCATACTCATACTCATACTCATACTCATACTCATACTCATACTCATACTCATACTCATACTCATACTCATACTCATACTCATACTCATATTCATATTCATACTCATACTCATACTCATACTCATACTCATACTCATACTCATACTCATACTCATACTCATACTCATACTCATACTCATACTCATACTCATACTCATACTCATACTTATACTCATACTCATACTCATACTCATACTCATGCTCATACTCATACTCATACTCATACTCATACTCATACTCAAACTCATACTCATACTCATACTCATACTCATACTAATACGCATACTCGTACTCGTACTCATACTCATGCTCATGCTCATGCTCATGCTCATACTCATACTCATACTCATACTCATACTCATACTCATACTCATACGCATGCTCATGCTCATACACATACTCATACACATACTCATACTCATACTCATACTCATACTCGTACTCATACTCATACTCATACTCATACTCATACACATACACATACTCATACTCATACTCATACTCACATTCACCTCATACTCGTACTCATACTCATGCTCATGATCATACTCATGCTCATGCTCATGCTCATACTCATACAGACACTCATACTCATACTCATACTCATACTCACATACACACTCCCATTCATACTCATACACATACGCATACTCATACTCATACTCACACTCATACTCATACGCATGCTCATACTCATACTCATACTCATACTCATACACATACTCATACACATACTCATACACATACTCATACTCATACTCATACTCACATTCACACTCAGATTCATACTCATACACATACGCATACGCATGCTCATGCTCATGCTCATGCTCATGCTCATGCTCATGCTCATGCTCATATTCATACTCATACTCATACTCATGCGCATGCTCATGCTCATGCTCATGCTCATGCTCATGCTCATGCTCATACTCATACGCATGCTCATGCTCATGCTCATGCTCATACTCATACTCATAATCATAATCATACTCATACTTATATCCATACTCATACTCATATTCATACTCATACACATACACATACTCATACTCATACTCACATTCACCTCATACTCGTACTCATACTCATACTCATACACATACTCATACACATACTCATACACATACTCATACTCATACTCATACTCGCATTCACACTCACATTCATACTCATACACATACGCATACTCATACTCATGCTCATACTCATACTCATACTCACACTCATACTCATACTCATGCTCATACTCATACGCATGCTCATGCTCATGCTCATACTCATGCTCATACTCATACTCATACTCATACTCATACGCATACTCATACTCATACTCATACTCATACTCATACTCATACTCACACTCATAGTCATACTCATACTCATACTCATACTCATAATCATACTCATACTCATACTCATACTCCTACTCATACTCATACTCATACTCATACTCATACTCATACTCATACTCATACTCATGCTCATACTCATACTCATACTCACACTCACACTCATACTCATACCCTCATTCACACTCACACTCATACTCACACATATACGCATACTCATACTCACACTCATACTCATACTCATACTCATACTCATACTCATACTCATACTCATGCTTATACTCATACTCATACTCATACTCACACTCACACTCATACTCATACTCTCATTCACACTCACACTCACACTCATACAGATACGCATACTCATACTCACACTCATACTCATACTCATACTCATACTCATAGTCATACTCATACTCATACTCATACTCATAATCATACTCATACTCATACTCATACTCCTACTCATACTCATACTCATACTCATACTCATACTCATACTCATACTCATACTCATACTCATACTCATGCTCATACTCATACTCATACTCACACTCACACTCATACTCATACTCTCATTCACACTCACACTCATACTCACACATATACGCATACTCATACTCACACTCATACTCATACTCATACTCATACTCATACTCATACTCATACTCATACTCATGCTTATACTCATACTCATACCCATACTCACACTCACACTCATACTCATACTCTCATTCACACTCACACTCATACTCATACAGATACGCATACTCATACTCACACTCATACTCATACATATACGCATACTCATACTCACACACATAATCATACTCATAATCATACTCATACTCATACTCATACTCATACTCATACACATACGCATGCTCATGCTCATGCTCATGCTCATGCTCATGCTTATACTCATACTGACACTCGCACTCATACTCATACTCATACTCATACTCATAGTCACACTCACACTCACACTCATACTCATACTCATACTCATACTCATACATATACGCATATTCATAGTCACACTCATAATCATACTCATAATCATACTCATACTCATACTCATACTCCTACTCATACTCATACTTATACTCATACTCATACTCATGCTCATACTCATACTCATACTCACACTCACACTCATACTCATACTCTCATTCACACTCACACTCATACTCACACATATACGCATACTCATACTCACACTCATACTCATACTCATACTCATACTCATACTCATACTCATGCTCATTCTCATACTCATACTCATACTCACACTCATACTCATACTCATACTCATACTCATGCTCATACTCATACGCATGCTCATGCTCATGCTCATACTCATGCTCATACTCATACTCATACTCATACTCATACTCATACGCATACTCATACTCATACTCATACTCATACTCATACTCATACTCATACTCATACTCATAGTCATACTCATACTCATACTCATACTCATAATCATACTCATACTCATACTCATACTCATGCTCATACTCATACGCATGCTCATGCTCATGCTCATACTCATGCTCATACTCATACTCATACTCATACTCATACTCATACGCATACTCATACTCATACTCATACTCATACTCATACTCATACTCATACTCATACTCATAGTCATACTCATACTCATACTCATACTCATAATCATACTCATACTCATACTCATACTCCTACTCATACTCATACTCATACTCATACTCATACTCATACTCATACTCATACTCATACTCATACTCATGCTCATACTCATACTCATACTCACACTCACACTCATACTCATACTCTCATTCACACTCACACTCATACTCACACATATACGCATACTCATACTCACACTCATACTCATACTCATACTCATACTCATACTCATACTCATACTCATGCTTATACTCATACTCATACTCATACTCACACTCACACTCATACTCATACTCTCATTCACACTCACACTCATACTCATACAGATACGCATACTCATACTCACACTCATACTCATACATATACGCATACTCATACTCACACTCATAATCATACTCATAATCATACTCATACTCATACTCATACTCATACTCATACTCATACTCATACTCATACTCATACTCATACACATACTAATACGCATACTCGTACTCATACTCATACTCATACACATATTCATACTCATACTCATACTCATACTCATACTCATACTCATAATCATACTCATACTCATACTCATACTCATACTCATACACATACGCATGCTCATGCTCATGCTCATGCTCATGCTCGTACTCATACTCATACTCATACTCGTACTCATACTCATACTCACACTCATACTCATACTCATACTCATACTCATAATCATACTCATACTCATACTCATACTCATAGTCATACTCATACTCATACTCATACTCATAATCATACTCATACTCATACTCATACTCCTACTCATACTCATACTCATACTCATACTCATACTCATACTCATACTCATACTCATGCTCATACTCATACTCATACTCACACTCACACTCATACTCATACTCTCATTCACACTCACACTCATACTCACACATATACGCATACTCATACTCACACTCATACTCATACTCATACTCATACTCATACCCATACTCATACTCATGCTTATACTCATACTCATACTCATACTCACACTCACACTCATACTCATACTCTCATTCACACTCACACTCATACTCATACAGATACGCATACTCATACTCACACTCATACTCATACATATACGCATACTCATACTCACACTCATAATCATACTCATAATCATACTCATACTCATACTCATACTCATACTCATACTCATACACATACGCATGCTCATGCTCATGCTCATGCTCATGCTCATGCTCATACTCATACTGACACTCGCACTCATACTCATACTCATACTCATACTCATACTCATAGTCACACTCACACTCACACTCATACTCATACTCATACTCATACTCATACATATACGCATATTCAAAGTCACACTCATAATCATACTCATAATCATACTCATACTCATACTCATACTCCTACTCATACTCATACTCATACTCATACTCATACTCATACTCATACTCATACTCATACTCATACTCATACTCATACTCATACTCATACTCATACTCATACTCATACTCATACTCATACTTATACTCATACTCATACTCATACTCATGCTCATGCTCATACTCATACTCATACTCATACTCATACTCATACTCATACTCATACTCATACACATACTAATACGCATACTCGTACTCATACTCATACTCATACACATATTCATACTCATACTCATACTCATACTCATAATCATACTCATACTCATACTCATACTCATACTCATACACATACGCATGCTCATGCTCATGCTCATGCTCATGCTCGTACTCATACTGACACTCGCACTCATACTCATACTCATACTCATACTCATACTCATACTCATACTCATACTCATACTCATACTCATATTCATACTCATACTCATACTCATACTCATACTCATACTCATACTCATACTCATACTCATACTCATACTCATACTCATACTCATACTCATACTCATACTCATACTTATACTCATACTCATACTCATACTCATACTCATGCTCATACTCATACTCATACTCATACTCGTACTCAAACTCATACTCATACTCATACTCATACTCATACTCATACTAATACGCATACTCGTACTCGTACTCATACTCATGCTCATGCTCATGCTCATGCTCATACTCATACTCATACTCATACTCATACTCATACTCATACTCATACGCATGCTCATGCTCATACACATACTCATACACATACTCATACTCATACTCATACTCGTACTCATACTCATACTCATACTCGTACTCATACTCATACTCATACTCATACTCATACTCATACTCATACGCATGCTCATACTCATACGCATACTCATACTCATACACATACTCATACACATACTCATACACATACTCATACACATACTCATACACATACTCATACTCATACTCATACTCATACTCACATTCACACTCACATTCATACTCATACACATACGCATACTCATACTCATACTCATACTCATACTCACACTCATACTCATACTCATGCTCATACTCATACGCATGCTCATGCTCATGCTCATACTCATGCTCATACTCATACTCATACTCATACTCATACTCATTATCATACTCATACTTATACCCATACTCATACTCATACTCATACTCATACTCATACTCATAGTCATACTCATACTCATACTCATACTCATACACATACACATACTCATACTCATACTCATACTCACATTCACCTCATACTCGTACTCATACTCATGCTCATGATCATACTCATGCTCATGCTCATGCTCATACTCATACAGACACTCATACTCATACTCATACTCATACTCACATACACACTCCCATTCATACTCATACACATACGCATACTCATACTCACACTCATACTCATACGCATGCTCATACTCATACTCATACTCATACTCATACACATACTCATACACATACTCATACACATACTCATACTCATACTCATACTCACATTCACACTCAGATTCATACTCATACACATACGCATACGCATGCTCATGCTCATGCTCATGCTCATGCTCATGCTCATGCTCATACTCATACTCATACTCATACTCATGCGCATGCTCATGCTCATGCTCATGCTCATGCTCATACTCATACTCATACTCATACACATACGCATGCTCATGCTCATGCTCATGCTCATGCTCATGCTCATACTCATACTGACACTCGCACTCATACTCATACTTATACTCATACTCATACTCATAGTCACACTCACACTCACACTCATACTCATACTCATACTCATACATATACGCATATTCAAAGTCACACTCATAATCATACTCATAATCATACTCATACTCATACTCATACTCCAACTCATACTCATACTCATACTCATACTCATACTCATACTCATACTCATACTCATACTCATACTCATACTTATACTCATACTCATACTCATACTCATGCTCATACTCATACTCATACTCATACTCGTACTCAAACTCATACTCATACTCATACTCATACTCATACTAATACGCATACTCGTACTCGTACTCATACTCATGCTCATGCTCATGCTCATGCTCATACTCATACTCATACTCATACTCATACTCATACGCATGCTCATGCTCATACACATACTCATACACATACTCATACTCATACTCATACTCATACTCATACTCATACTCATACTCATAATCATACACATACTCATACTCATACTCCTACTCATACTCATACTCATACTCATACTCATACTCATACTCATACTCATACTCATGCTCATACTCATACTCATACTCACACTCACACTCATACTCATACTCTCATTCACACTCACACTCATACTCACACATATACGCATACTCATACTCACACTCATACTCATACTCATACTCATACTCATACTCATACCCATACTCATACTCATGCTTATACTCATACTCATACTCATACTCACACTCACACTCATACTCATACTCTCATTCACACTCACACTCATACTCATACAGATACGCATACTCATACTCACACTCATACTCATACATATACGCATACTCATACTCACACTCATAATCATACTCATAATCATACTCATACTCATACTCATACTCATACTCATACTCATACACATACGCATGCTCATGCTCATGCTCATGCTCATGCTCATGCTCATACTCATACTGACACTCGCACTCATACTCATACTCATACTCATACTCATACTCATAGTCACACTCACACTCACACTCATACTCATACTCATACTCATACTCATACATATACGCATATTCAAAGTCACACTCATAATCATACTCATAATCATACTCATACTCATACTCATACTCCTACTCCTACTCATACTCATACTCATACTCATACTCATACTCATACTCATACTCATACTCATACTCATACTCATACTCATACTCATACTCATACTCATACTCATACTTATACTCATACTCATACTCATACTCATGCTCATGCTCATACTCATACTCATACTCATACTCATACTCATACTCATACTCATACTCATACACATACTAATACGCATACTCGTACTCATACTCATACTCATACACATATTCATACTCATACTCATACTCATACTCATACTCATAATCATACTCATACTCATACTCATACTCATACTCATACACATACGCATGCTCATGCTCATGCTCATGCTCATGCTCGTACTCATACTGACACTCGCACTCATACTCATACTCATACTCATACTCATACTCATACTCATACTCATACTCATACTCATACTCATATTCATACTCATACTCATACTCATACTCATACTCATACTCATACTCATACTCATACTCACACTCATACTCATACTCATACTCATACTCATACTCATACTCATACTCATACTTATACTCATACTCATACTCATACTCATACTCATGCTCATACTCATACTCATACTCATACTCGTACTCAAACTCATACTCATACTCATACTCATACTCATACTAATACGCATACTCGTACTCGTACTCATACTCATGCTCATGCTCATGCTCATGCTCATACTCATACTCATACTCATACTCATACTCATACTCATACTCATACGCATGCTCATGCTCATACACATACTCATACACATACTCATACTCATACTCATACTCGTACTCATACTCATACTCATACTCGTACTCATACTCATACTCATACTCATACTCATACTCATACGCATGCTCATACTCATACGCATACTCATACTCATACACATACTCATACACATACTCATACACATACTCATACACATACTCATACACATACTCATACTCATACTCATACTCATACTCACATTCACACTCACATTCATACTCATACACATACGCATACTCATACTCATACTCATACTCATACTCACACTCATACTCATACTCATGCTCATACTCATACGCATGCTCATGCTCATGCTCATACTCATGCTCATACTCATACTCATACTCATACTCATTATCATACTCATACTTATACCCATACTCATACTCATACTCATACTCATACTCATACTCATACTCATAGTCATACTCATACTCATACTCATACTCATACACATACACATACTCATACTCATACTCATACTCACATTCACCTCATACTCGTACTCATACTCATGCTCATGATCATACTCATGCTCATGCTCATGCTCATACTCATACAGACACTCATACTCATACTCATACTCATACTCACATACACACTCCCATTCATACTCATACACATACGCATACTCATACTCATACTCACACTCATACTCATACGCATGCTCATACTCATACTCATACTCATACTCATACACATACTCATACACATACTCATACACATACTCATACTCATACTCATACTCACATTCACACTCAGATTCATACTCATACACATACGCATACGCATGCTCATGCTCATGCTCATGCTCATGCTCATGCTCATGCTCATACTCATACTCATACTCATACTCATGCGCATGCTCATGCTCATGCTCATGCTCATGCTCATACTCATACTCATACTCATACACATACGCATGCTCATGCTCATGCTCATGCTCATGCTCATGCTCATACTCATACTGACACTCGCACTCATACTCATACTTATACTCATACTCATACTCATAGTCACACTCACACTCACACTCATACTCATACTCATACTCATACATATACGCATATTCAAAGTCACACTCATAATCATACTCATAATCATACTCATACTCATACTCATACTCCTACTCATACTCATACTCATACTCATACTCATACTCATACTCATACTCATACTCATACTCATACTCATACTTATACTCATACTCATACTCATACTCATACTCATGCTCATACTCATACTCATACTCATACTCGTACTCAAACTCATACTCATACTCATACTCATACTCATACTCATACTAATACGCATACTCGTACTCGTACTCATACTCATGCTCATGCTCATGCTCATACTCATACTCATACTCATACTCATACTCATACGCATGCTCATGCTCATACACATACTCATACACATACTCATACACATACTCATACTCATACTCATACTCGTACTCATACTCATACTCATACTCATACGCATGCTCATACTCATACTCATACTCATACTCATACTCATACTCATACGCATGCTCATACTCATACGCATACTCATACTCATACACATACTCATACACATACTCATACACATACTCATACACATACTCATACACATACTCATACTCATACTCATACTCATACTCACATTCACACTCACATTCATACTCATACACATACGCATACTCATACTCATACTCATACTCATACTCACACTCATACTCATACTCATGCTCATACTCATACGCATGCTCATGCTCATGCTCATACTCATGCTCATACTCATACTCATACTCATACTCATACTCATTATCATACTCATACTTATACCCATACTCATACTCATACTCATACTCATACTCATACTCATACTCATACTCATAGTCATACTCATACTCATACTCATACTCATACACATACACATACTCATACTCATACTCATACTCACATTCACCTCATACTCGTACTCATACTCATGCTCATGATCATACTCATGCTCATGCTCATGCTCATACTCATACAGACACTCATACTCATACGCATGCTCATACTCATACGCATACTCATACTCATACACATACTCATACACATACTCATACTCATACACATACTCATACACATACTCATACACATACTCATACTCATACTCATACTCATACTCACATTCACACTCACATTCATACTCATACACATACGCATACTCATACTCATACTCATACTCATACTCACACTCATACTCATACTCATGCTCATACTCATACGCATGCTCATGCTCATGCTCATGCTCATGCTCATGCTCATACTCATACTCATACTCATACTCATACTCATACTCATACTCATACGCATGCTCATGCTCATACACATACTCATACACATACTCATACTCATACTCATACTCATACTCGTACTCATACTCATACTCATACTCATACTCATACACATACACATACTCATACTCATACTCATACTCACATTCACCTCATACTCGTACTCATACTCATGCTCATGATCATACTCATGCTCATGCTCATGCTCATACTCATACAGACACTCATACTCATACTCATACTCATACTCACATACACACTCCCATTCATACTCATACACATACGCATACTCATACTCATACTCACACTCATACTCATACGCATGCTCATACTCATACTCATACTCATACTCATACACATACTCATACACATACTCATACACATACTCATACTCATACTCATACTCACATTCACACTCAGAATCATACTCATACACATACGCATACGCATGCTCATGCTCATGCTCATGCTCATGCTCATGCTCATGCTCATGCTCATATTCATACTCATACTCATACTCATGCGCATGCTCATGCTCATGCTCATGCTCATGCTCATGCTCATGCTCATACTCATACGCATGCTCATGCTCATGCTCATGCTCATACTCATACTCATAATCATAATCATACTCATACTTATATCCATACTCATACTCATATTCATACTCATACACATACACATACTCATACTCATACTCACATTCACCTCATACTCGTACTCATACTCATACTCATACACATACTCATACACATACTCATACACATACTCATACTCATACTCATACTCGCATTCACACTCACATTCATACTCATACACATACGCATACTCATACTCATACTCATACTCATACATATACGCATATTCATAGTCACACTCATAATCATACTCATAATCATACTCATACTCATACTCATACTCCTACTCATACTCATACTTATACTCATACTCATACTCATGCTCATACTCATACTCATACTCACACTCACACTCATACTCATACTCTCATTCACACTCACACTCATACTCATACTCATAATCATACTCATACTCATACTCATACTCATACTCATACTCATACTCATACTCATACTCATACTCATACTTATACTCATACTCATACTCATACTCATGCTCATGCTCATACTCATACTCATACTCATACTCATACTCATACTCATACTCATACTCATACACATACTAATACGCATACTCGTACTCATACTCATACTCATACACATATTCATACTCATACTCATACTCATACTCATACTCATAATCATACTCATACTCATACTCATACTCATACTCATACACATACGCATGCTCATGCTCATGCTCATGCTCATGCTCGTACTCATACTGACACTCGCACTCATACTCATACTCATACTCATACTCATACTCATACTCATACTCATACTCATACTCATACTCATATTCATACTCATACTCATACTCATACTCATACTCATACTCATACTCATACTCATACTCACACTCATACTCATACTCATACTCATACTCATACTCATACTCATACTCATACTTATACTCATACTCATACTCATACTCATACTCATGCTCATACTCATACTCATACTCATACTCGTACTCAAACTCATACTCATACTCATACTCATACTCATACTAATACGCATACTCGTACTCGTACTCATACTCATGCTCATGCTCATGCTCATGCTCATACTCATACTCATACTCATACTCATACTCATACTCATACTCATACGCATGCTCATGCTCATACACATACTCATACACATACTCATACTCATACTCATACTCGTACTCATACTCATACTCATACTCGTACTCATACTCATACTCATACTCATACTCATACTCATACGCATGCTCATACTCATACGCATACTCATACTCATACACATACTCATACACATACTCATACACATACTCATACACATACTCATACACATACTCATACTCATACTCATACACATACGCATGCTCATGCTCATGCTCATGCTCATGCTCATGCTTATACTCATACTGACACTCGCACTCATACTCATACTCATACTCATACTCATAGTCACACTCACACTCACACTCATACTCATACTCATACTCATACTCATACATATACGCATATTCATAGTCACACTCATAATCATACTCATAATCATACTCATACTCATACTCATACTCCTACTCATACTCATACTTATACTCATACTCATACTCATGCTCATACTCATACTCATACTCACACTCACACTCATACTCATACTCTCATTCACACTCACACTCATACTCACACATATACGCATACTCATACTCACACTCATACTCATACTCATACTCATACTCATACTCATACTCATGCTCATTCTCATACTCATACTCATACTCACACTCATACTCATACTCATACTCATACTCATGCTCATACTCATACGCATGCTCATGCTCATGCTCATACTCATGCTCATACTCATACTCATACTCATACTCATACTCATACGCATACTCATACTCATACTCATACTCATACTCATACTCATACTCATACTCATACTCATAGTCATACTCATACTCATACTCATACTCATAATCATACTCATACTCATACTCATACTCATGCTCATACTCATACGCATGCTCATGCTCATGCTCATACTCATGCTCATACTCATACTCATACTCATACTCATACTCATACGCATACTCATACTCATACTCATACTCATACTCATACTCATACTCATACTCATACTCATACTCATAGTCATACTCATACTCATACTCATACTCATAATCATACTCATACTCATACTCATACTCCTACTCATACTCATACTCATACTCATACTCATACTCATACTCATACTCATACTCATACTCATACTCATGCTCATACTCATACTCATACTCACACTCACACTCATACTCATACTCTCATTCACACTCACACTCATACTCACACATATACGCATACTCATACTCACACTCATACTCATACTCATACTCATACTCATACTCATACTCATACTCATGCTTATACTCATACTCATACTCATACTCACACTCACACTCATACTCATACTCTCATTCACACTCACACTCATACTCATACAGATACGCATACTCATACTCACACTCATACTCATACATATACGCATACTCATACTCACACTCATAATCATACTCATAATCATACTCATACTCATACTCATACTCATACTCATACTCATACTCATACTCATACTCATACTCATACACATACTAATACGCATACTCGTACTCATACTCATACTCATACACATATTCATACTCATACTCATACTCATACTCATACTCATACTCATAATCATACTCATACTCATACTCATACTCATACTCATACACATACGCATGCTCATGCTCATGCTCATGCTCATGCTCGTACTCATACTCATACTCATACTCGTACTCATACTCATACTCACACTCATACTCATACTCATACTCATACTCATAATCATACTCATACTCATACTCATACTCATAGTCATACTCATACTCATACTCATACTCATAATCATACTCATACTCATACTCATACTCCTACTCATACTCATACTCATACTCATACTCATACTCATACTCATACTCATACTCATGCTCATACTCATACTCATACTCACACTCACACTCATACTCATACTCTCATTCACACTCACACTCATACTCACACATATACGCATACTCATACTCACACTCATACTCATACTCATACTCATACTCATACCCATACTCATACTCATGCTTATACTCATACTCATACTCATACTCACACTCACACTCATACTCATACTCTCATTCACACTCACACTCATACTCATACAGATACGCATACTCATACTCACACTCATACTCATACATATACGCATACTCATACTCACACTCATAATCATACTCATAATCATACTCATACTCATACTCATACTCATACTCATACTCATACACATACGCATGCTCATGCTCATGCTCATGCTCATGCTCATGCTCATACTCATACTGACACTCGCACTCATACTCATACTCATACTCATACTCATACTCATAGTCACACTCACACTCACACTCATACTCATACTCATACTCATACTCATACATATACGCATATTCAAAGTCACACTCATAATCATACTCATAATCATACTCATACTCATACTCATACTCCTACTCATACTCATACTCATACTCATACTCATACTCATACTCATACTCATACTCATACTCATACTCATACTCATACTCATACTCATACTCATACTCATACTCATACTTATACTCATACTCATACTCATACTCATGCTCATGCTCATACTCATACTCATACTCATACTCATACTCATACTCATACTCATACTCATACACATACTAATACGCATACTCGTACTCATACTCATACTCATACACATATTCATACTCATACTCATACTCATACTCATAATCATACTCATACTCATACTCATACTCATACTCATACACATACGCATGCTCATGCTCATGCTCATGCTCATGCTCGTACTCATACTGACACTCGCACTCATACTCATACTCATACTCATACTCATACTCATACTCATACTCATACTCATACTCATACTCATATTCATACTCATACTCATACTCATACTCATACTCATACTCATACTCATACTCATACTCATACTCATACTCATACTCATACTCATACTCATACTCATACTCATACTTATACTCATACTCATACTCATACTCATACTCATGCTCATACTCATACTCATACTCATACTCGTACTCAAACTCATACTCATACTCATACTCATACTCATACTCATACTAATACGCATACTCGTACTCGTACTCATACTCATGCTCATGCTCATGCTCATGCTCATACTCATACTCATACTCATACTCATACTCATACTCATACTCATACGCATGCTCATGCTCATACACATACTCATACACATACTCATACTCATACTCATACTCGTACTCATACTCATACTCATACTCGTACTCATACTCATACTCATACTCATACTCATACTCATACTCATACGCATGCTCATACTCATACGCATACTCATACTCATACACATACTCATACACATACTCATACACATACTCATACACATACTCATACACATACTCATACTCATACTCATACTCATACTCACATTCACACTCACATTCATACTCATACACATACGCATACTCATACTCATACTCATACTCATACTCACACTCATACTCATACTCATGCTCATACTCATACGCATGCTCATGCTCATGCTCATACTCATGCTCATACTCATACTCATACTCATACTCATACTCATTATCATACTCATACTTATACCCATACTCATACTCATACTCATACTCATACTCATACTCATAGTCATACTCATACTCATACTCATACTCATACACATACACATACTCATACTCATACTCATACTCACATTCACCTCATACTCGTACTCATACTCATGCTCATGATCATACTCATGCTCATGCTCATGCTCATACTCATACAGACACTCATACTCATACTCATACTCATACTCACATACACACTCCCATTCATACTCATACACATACGCATACTCATACTCACACTCATACTCATACGCATGCTCATACTCATACTCATACTCATACTCATACACATACTCATACACATACTCATACACATACTCATACTCATACTCATACTCACATTCACACTCAGATTCATACTCATACACATACGCATACGCATGCTCATGCTCATGCTCATGCTCATGCTCATGCTCATGCTCATACTCATACTCATACTCATACTCATGCGCATGCTCATGCTCATGCTCATGCTCATGCTCATACTCATACTCATACTCATACACATACGCATGCTCATGCTCATGCTCATGCTCATGCTCATGCTCATACTCATACTGACACTCGCACTCATACTCATACTCCTACTCATACTCATACTCATACTCATACTCATACTCATACTCATACTCATACTCATACTCATACTCATACTCATACTCATACTCATACTCATACTCATACTCATACTTATACTCATACTCATACTCATACTCATGCTCATGCTCATACTCATACTCATACTCATACTCATACTCATACTCATACTCATACTCATACACATACTAATACGCATACTCGTACTCATACTCATACTCATACACATATTCATACTCATACTCATACTCATACTCATAATCATACTCATACTCATACTCATACTCATACTCATACACATACGCATGCTCATGCTCATGCTCATGCTCATGCTCGTACTCATACTGACACTCGCACTCATACTCATACTCATACTCATACTCATACTCATACTCATACTCATACTCATACTCATACTCATATTCATACTCATACTCATACTCATACTCATACTCATACTCATACTCATACTCATACTCATACTCATACTCATACTCATACTCATACTCATACTCATACTCATACTTATACTCATACTCATACTCATACTCATACTCATGCTCATACTCATACTCATACTCATACTCGTACTCAAACTCATACTCATACTCATACTCATACTCATACTCATACTAATACGCATACTCGTACTCGTACTCATACTCATGCTCATGCTCATGCTCATGCTCATACTCATACTCATACTCATACTCATACTCATACTCATACTCATACGCATGCTCATGCTCATACACATACTCATACACATACTCATACTCATACTCATACTCGTACTCATACTCATACTCATACTCGTACTCATACTCATACTCATACTCATACTCATACTCATACTCATACGCATGCTCATACTCATACGCATACTCATACTCATACACATACTCATACACATACTCATACACATACTCATACACATACTCATACACATACTCATACTCATACTCATACTCATACTCACATTCACACTCACATTCATACTCATACACATACGCATACTCATACTCATACTCATACTCATACTCACACTCATACTCATACTCATGCTCATACTCATACGCATGCTCATGCTCATGCTCATACTCATGCTCATACTCATACTCATACTCATACTCATACTCATTATCATACTCATACTTATACCCATACTCATACTCATACTCATACTCATACTCATACTCATAGTCATACTCATACTCATACTCATACTCATACACATACACATACTCATACTCATACTCATACTCACATTCACCTCATACTCGTACTCATACTCATGCTCATGATCATACTCATGCTCATGCTCATGCTCATACTCATACAGACACTCATACTCATACTCATACTCATACTCACATACACACTCCCATTCATACTCATACACATACGCATACTCATACTCACACTCATACTCATACGCATGCTCATACTCATACTCATACTCATACTCATACACATACTCATACACATACTCATACACATACTCATACTCATACTCATACTCACATTCACACTCAGATTCATACTCATACACATACGCATACGCATGCTCATGCTCATGCTCATGCTCATGCTCATGCTCATGCTCATACTCATACTCATACTCATACTCATGCGCATGCTCATGCTCATGCTCATGCTCATGCTCATACTCATACTCATACTCATACACATACGCATGCTCATGCTCATGCTCATGCTCATGCTCATGCTCATACTCATACTGACACTCGCACTCATACTCATACTTATACTCATACTCATACTCATAGTCACACTCACACTCACACTCATACTCATACTCATACTCATACATATACGCATATTCAAAGTCACACTCATAATCATACTCATAATCATACTCATACTCATACTCATACTCCAACTCATACTCATACTCATACTCATACTCATACTCATACTCATACTCATACTCATACTCATACTCATACTTATACTCATACTCATACTCATACTCATGCTCATACTCATACTCATACTCATACTCGTACTCAAACTCATACTCATACTCATACTCATACTCATACTAATACGCATACTCGTACTCGTACTCATACTCATGCTCATGCTCATGCTCATGCTCATACTCATACTCATACTCATACTCATACTCATACGCATGCTCATGCTCATACACATACTCATACACATACTCATACTCATACTCATACTCATACTCATACTCATACTCATACTCATAATCATACACATACTCATACTCATACTCCTACTCATACTCATACTCATACTCATACTCATACTCATACTCATACTCATACTCATGCTCATACTCATACTCATACTCACACTCACACTCATACTCATACTCTCATTCACACTCACACTCATACTCACACATATACGCATACTCATACTCACACTCATACTCATACTCATACTCATACTCATACTCATACCCATACTCATACTCATGCTTATACTCATACTCATACTCATACTCACACTCACACTCATACTCATACTCTCATTCACACTCACACTCATACTCATACAGATACGCATACTCATACTCACACTCATACTCATACATATACGCATACTCATACTCACACTCATAATCATACTCATAATCATACTCATACTCATACTCATACTCATACTCATACTCATACACATACGCATGCTCATGCTCATGCTCATGCTCATGCTCATGCTCATACTCATACTGACACTCGCACTCATACTCATACTCATACTCATACTCATACTCATAGTCACACTCACACTCACACTCATACTCATACTCATACTCATACTCATACATATACGCATATTCAAAGTCACACTCATAATCATACTCATAATCATACTCATACTCATACTCATACTCCTACTCCTACTCATACTCATACTCATACTCATACTCATACTCATACTCATACTCATACTCATACTCATACTCATACTCATACTCATACTCATACTCATACTCATACTTATACTCATACTCATACTCATACTCATGCTCATGCTCATACTCATACTCATACTCATACTCATACTCATACTCATACTCATACTCATACACATACTAATACGCATACTCGTACTCATACTCATACTCATACACATATTCATACTCATACTCATACTCATACTCATACTCATAATCATACTCATACTCATACTCATACTCATACTCATACACATACGCATGCTCATGCTCATGCTCATGCTCATGCTCGTACTCATACTGACACTCGCACTCATACTCATACTCATACTCATACTCATACTCATACTCATACTCATACTCATACTCATACTCATATTCATACTCATACTCATACTCATACTCATACTCATACTCATACTCATACTCATACTCACACTCATACTCATACTCATACTCATACTCATACTCATACTCATACTCATACTTATACTCATACTCATACTCATACTCATACTCATGCTCATACTCATACTCATACTCATACTCGTACTCAAACTCATACTCATACTCATACTCATACTCATACTAATACGCATACTCGTACTCGTACTCATACTCATGCTCATGCTCATGCTCATGCTCATACTCATACTCATACTCATACTCATACTCATACTCATACTCATACGCATGCTCATGCTCATACACATACTCATACACATACTCATACTCATACTCATACTCGTACTCATACTCATACTCATACTCGTACTCATACTCATACTCATACTCATACTCATACTCATACGCATGCTCATACTCATACGCATACTCATACTCATACACATACTCATACACATACTCATACACATACTCATACACATACTCATACACATACTCATACTCATACTCATACTCATACTCACATTCACACTCACATTCATACTCATACACATACGCATACTCATACTCATACTCATACTCATACTCACACTCATACTCATACTCATGCTCATACTCATACGCATGCTCATGCTCATGCTCATACTCATGCTCATACTCATACTCATACTCATACTCATACTCATTATCATACTCATACTTATACCCATACTCATACTCATACTCATACTCATACTCATACTCATAGTCATACTCATACTCATACTCATACTCATACACATACACATACTCATACTCATACTCATACTCACATTCACCTCATACTCGTACTCATACTCATGCTCATGATCATACTCATGCTCATGCTCATGCTCATACTCATACAGACACTCATACTCATACTCATACTCATACTCACATACACACTCCCATTCATACTCATACACATACGCATACTCATACTCATACTCACACTCATACTCATACGCATGCTCATACTCATACTCATACTCATACTCATACACATACTCATACACATACTCATACACATACTCATACTCATACTCATACTCACATTCACACTCAGATTCATACTCATACACATACGCATACGCATGCTCATGCTCATGCTCATGCTCATGCTCATGCTCATGCTCATACTCATACTCATACTCATACTCATGCGCATGCTCATGCTCATGCTCATGCTCATGCTCATACTCATACTCATACTCATACACATACGCATGCTCATGCTCATGCTCATGCTCATGCTCATGCTCATACTCATACTGACACTCGCACTCATACTCATACTTATACTCATACTCATACTCATAGTCACACTCACACTCACACTCATACTCATACTCATACTCATACATATACGCATATTCAAAGTCACACTCATAATCATACTCATAATCATACTCATACTCATACTCATACTCCTACTCATACTCATACTCATACTCATACTCATACTCATACTCATACTCATACTCATACTCATACTCATACTTATACTCATACTCATACTCATACTCATACTCATGCTCATACTCATACTCATACTCATACTCGTACTCAAACTCATACTCATACTCATACTCATACTCATACTCATACTAATACGCATACTCGTACTCGTACTCATACTCATGCTCATGCTCATGCTCATACTCATACTCATACTCATACTCATACTCATACGCATGCTCATGCTCATACACATACTCATACACATACTCATACACATACTCATACTCATACTCATACTCGTACTCATACTCATACTCATACTCATACGCATGCTCATACTCATACTCATACTCATACTCATACTCATACTCATACGCATGCTCATACTCATACGCATACTCATACTCATACACATACTCATACACATACTCATACACATACTCATACACATACTCATACACATACTCATACTCATACTCATACTCATACTCACATTCACACTCACATTCATACTCATACACATACGCATACTCATACTCATACTCATACTCATACTCACACTCATACTCATACTCATGCTCATACTCATACGCATGCTCATGCTCATGCTCATACTCATGCTCATACTCATACTCATACTCATACTCATACTCATTATCATACTCATACTTATACCCATACTCATACTCATACTCATACTCATACTCATACTCATACTCATACTCATAGTCATACTCATACTCATACTCATACTCATACACATACACATACTCATACTCATACTCATACTCACATTCACCTCATACTCGTACTCATACTCATGCTCATGATCATACTCATGCTCATGCTCATGCTCATACTCATACAGACACTCATACTCATACGCATGCTCATACTCATACGCATACTCATACTCATACACATACTCATACACATACTCATACTCATACACATACTCATACACATACTCATACACATACTCATACTCATACTCATACTCATACTCACATTCACACTCACATTCATACTCATACACATACGCATACTCATACTCATACTCATACTCATACTCACACTCATACTCATACTCATGCTCATACTCATACGCATGCTCATGCTCATGCTCATGCTCATGCTCATGCTCATACTCATACTCATACTCATACTCATACTCATACTCATACTCATACGCATGCTCATGCTCATACACATACTCATACACATACTCATACTCATACTCATACTCATACTCGTACTCATACTCATACTCATACTCATACTCATACACATACACATACTCATACTCATACTCATACTCACATTCACCTCATACTCGTACTCATACTCATGCTCATGATCATACTCATGCTCATGCTCATGCTCATACTCATACAGACACTCATACTCATACTCATACTCATACTCACATACACACTCCCATTCATACTCATACACATACGCATACTCATACTCATACTCACACTCATACTCATACGCATGCTCATACTCATACTCATACTCATACTCATACACATACTCATACACATACTCATACACATACTCATACTCATACTCATACTCACATTCACACTCAGAATCATACTCATACACATACGCATACGCATGCTCATGCTCATGCTCATGCTCATGCTCATGCTCATGCTCATGCTCATATTCATACTCATACTCATACTCATGCGCATGCTCATGCTCATGCTCATGCTCATGCTCATGCTCATGCTCATACTCATACGCATGCTCATGCTCATGCTCATGCTCATACTCATACTCATAATCATAATCATACTCATACTTATATCCATACTCATACTCATATTCATACTCATACACATACACATACTCATACTCATACTCACATTCACCTCATACTCGTACTCATACTCATACTCATACACATACTCATACACATACTCATACACATACTCATACTCATACTCATACTCGCATTCACACTCACATTCATACTCATACACATACGCATACTCATACTCATACTCATACTCATACATATACGCATATTCATAGTCACACTCATAATCATACTCATAATCATACTCATACTCATACTCATACTCCTACTCATACTCATACTTATACTCATACTCATACTCATGCTCATACTCATACTCATACTCACACTCACACTCATACTCATACTCTCATTCACACTCACACTCATACTCATACTCATAATCATACTCATACTCATACTCATACTCATACTCATACTCATACTCATACTCATACTCATACTCATACTTATACTCATACTCATACTCATACTCATGCTCATGCTCATACTCATACTCATACTCATACTCATACTCATACTCATACTCATACTCATACACATACTAATACGCATACTCGTACTCATACTCATACTCATACACATATTCATACTCATACTCATACTCATACTCATACTCATAATCATACTCATACTCATACTCATACTCATACTCATACACATACGCATGCTCATGCTCATGCTCATGCTCATGCTCGTACTCATACTGACACTCGCACTCATACTCATACTCATACTCATACTCATACTCATACTCATACTCATACTCATACTCATACTCATACTCATACTCATACTCATACATATACGCATATTCAAAGTCACACTCATAATCATACTCATAATCATACTCATACTCATACTCATACTCCTACTCCTACTCATACTCATACTCATACTCATACTCATACTCATACTCATACTCATACTCATACTCATACTCATACTCATACTCATACTCATACTCATACTCATACTCATACTTATACTCATACTCATACTCATACTCATGCTCATACTCATACTCATACTCATACTCGTACTCAAACTCATACTCATACTCATACTCATACTCATACTAATACGCATACTCGTACTCGTACTCATACTCATGCTCATGCTCATGCTCATGCTCATACTCATACTCATACTCATACTCATACTCATACGCATGCTCATGCTCATACACATACTCATACACATACTCATACTCATACTCATACTCATACTCATACTCATACTCATACTCATAATCATACACATACTCATACTCATACTCCTACTCATACTCATACTCATACTCATACTCATACTCATACTCATACTCATACTCATGCTCATACTCATACTCATACTCACACTCACACTCATACTCATACTCTCATTCACACTCACACTCATACTCACACATATACGCATACTCATACTCACACTCATACTCATACTCATACTCATACTCATACTCATACCCATACTCATACTCATGCTTATACTCATACTCATACTCATACTCACACTCACACTCATACTCATACTCTCATTCACACTCACACTCATACTCATACAGATACGCATACTCATACTCACACTCATACTCATACATATACGCATACTCATACTCACACTCATAATCATACTCATAATCATACTCATACTCATACTCATACTCATACTCATACTCATACACATACGCATGCTCATGCTCATGCTCATGCTCATGCTCATGCTCATACTCATACTGACACTCGCACTCATACTCATACTCATACTCATACTCATACTCATAGTCACACTCACACTCACACTCATACTCATACTCATACTCATACTCATACATATACGCATATTCAAAGTCACACTCATAATCATACTCATAATCATACTCATACTCATACTCATACTCCTACTCCTACTCATACTCATACTCATACTCATACTCATACTCATACTCATACTCATACTCATACTCATACTCATACTCATACTCATACTCATACTCATACTCATACTTATACTCATACTCATACTCATACTCATGCTCATGCTCATACTCATACTCATACTCATACTCATACTCATACTCATACTCATACTCATACACATACTAATACGCATACTCGTACTCATACTCATACTCATACACATATTCATACTCATACTCATACTCATACTCATACTCATAATCATACTCATACTCATACTCATACTCATACTCATACACATACGCATGCTCATGCTCATGCTCATGCTCATGCTCGTACTCATACTGACACTCGCACTCATACTCATACTCATACTCATACTCATACTCATACTCATACTCATACTCATACTCATACTCATATTCATACTCATACTCATACTCATACTCATACTCATACTCATACTCATACTCATACTCACACTCATACTCATACTCATACTCATACTCATACTCATACTCATACTCATACTTATACTCATACTCATACTCATACTCATACTCATGCTCATACTCATACTCATACTCATACTCGTACTCAAACTCATACTCATACTCATACTCATACTCATACTAATACGCATACTCGTACTCGTACTCATACTCATGCTCATGCTCATGCTCATGCTCATACTCATACTCATACTCATACTCATACTCATACTCATACTCATACGCATGCTCATGCTCATACACATACTCATACACATACTCATACTCATACTCATACTCGTACTCATACTCATACTCATACTCGTACTCATACTCATACTCATACTCATACTCATACTCATACGCATGCTCATACTCATACGCATACTCATACTCATACACATACTCATACACATACTCATACACATACTCATACACATACTCATACACATACTCATACTCATACTCATACTCATACTCACATTCACACTCACATTCATACTCATACACATACGCATACTCATACTCATACTCATACTCATACTCACACTCATACTCATACTCATGCTCATACTCATACGCATGCTCATGCTCATGCTCATACTCATGCTCATACTCATACTCATACTCATACTCATACTCATTATCATACTCATACTTATACCCATACTCATACTCATACTCATACTCATACTCATACTCATACTCATAGTCATACTCATACTCATACTCATACTCATACACATACACATACTCATACTCATACTCATACTCACATTCACCTCATACTCGTACTCATACTCATGCTCATGATCATACTCATGCTCATGCTCATGCTCATACTCATACAGACACTCATACTCATACTCATACTCATACTCACATACACACTCCCATTCATACTCATACACATACGCATACTCATACTCATACTCACACTCATACTCATACGCATGCTCATACTCATACTCATACTCATACTCATACACATACTCATACACATACTCATACACATACTCATACTCATACTCATACTCACATTCACACTCAGATTCATACTCATACACATACGCATACGCATGCTCATGCTCATGCTCATGCTCATGCTCATGCTCATGCTCATACTCATACTCATACTCATACTCATGCGCATGCTCATGCTCATGCTCATGCTCATGCTCATACTCATACTCATACTCATACACATACGCATGCTCATGCTCATGCTCATGCTCATGCTCATGCTCATACTCATACTGACACTCGCACTCATACTCATACTTATACTCATACTCATACTCATAGTCACACTCACACTCACACTCATACTCATACTCATACTCATACATATACGCATATTCAAAGTCACACTCATAATCATACTCATAATCATACTCATACTCATACTCATACTCCTACTCATACTCATACTCATACTCATACTCATACTCATACTCATACTCATACTCATACTCATACTCATACTTATACTCATACTCATACTCATACTCATACTCATGCTCATACTCATACTCATACTCATACTCGTACTCAAACTCATACTCATACTCATACTCATACTCATACTCATACTAATACGCATACTCGTACTCGTACTCATACTCATGCTCATGCTCATGCTCATACTCATACTCATACTCATACTCATACTCATACGCATGCTCATGCTCATACACATACTCATACACATACTCATACACATACTCATACTCATACTCATACTCGTACTCATACTCATACTCATACTCATACGCATGCTCATACTCATACTCATACTCATACTCATACTCATACTCATACGCATGCTCATACTCATACGCATACTCATACTCATACACATACTCATACACATACTCATACACATACTCATACACATACTCATACACATACTCATACTCATACTCATACTCATACTCACATTCACACTCACATTCATACTCATACACATACGCATACTCATACTCATACTCATACTCATACTCACACTCATACTCATACTCATGCTCATACTCATACGCATGCTCATGCTCATGCTCATACTCATGCTCATACTCATACTCATACTCATACTCATACTCATTATCATACTCATACTTATACCCATACTCATACTCATACTCATACTCATACTCATACTCATACTCATACTCATAGTCATACTCATACTCATACTCATACTCATACACATACACATACTCATACTCATACTCATACTCACATTCACCTCATACTCGTACTCATACTCATGCTCATGATCATACTCATGCTCATGCTCATGCTCATACTCATACAGACACTCATACTCATACGCATGCTCATACTCATACGCATACTCATACTCATACACATACTCATACACATACTCATACTCATACACATACTCATACACATACTCATACACATACTCATACTCATACTCATACTCATACTCACATTCACACTCACATTCATACTCATACACATACGCATACTCATACTCATACTCATACTCATACTCACACTCATACTCATACTCATGCTCATACTCATACGCATGCTCATGCTCATGCTCATGCTCATGCTCATGCTCATACTCATACTCATACTCATACTCATACTCATACTCATACTCATACGCATGCTCATGCTCATACACATACTCATACACATACTCATACTCATACTCATACTCATACTCGTACTCATACTCATACTCATACTCATACTCATACACATACACATACTCATACTCATACTCATACTCACATTCACCTCATACTCGTACTCATACTCATGCTCATGATCATACTCATGCTCATGCTCATGCTCATACTCATACAGACACTCATACTCATACTCATACTCATACTCACATACACACTCCCATTCATACTCATACACATACGCATACTCATACTCATACTCACACTCATACTCATACGCATGCTCATACTCATACTCATACTCATACTCATACACATACTCATACACATACTCATACACATACTCATACTCATACTCATACTCACATTCACACTCAGAATCATACTCATACACATACGCATACGCATGCTCATGCTCATGCTCATGCTCATGCTCATGCTCATGCTCATGCTCATATTCATACTCATACTCATACTCATGCGCATGCTCATGCTCATGCTCATGCTCATGCTCATGCTCATGCTCATACTCATACGCATGCTCATGCTCATGCTCATGCTCATACTCATACTCATAATCATAATCATACTCATACTTATATCCATACTCATACTCATATTCATACTCATACACATACACATACTCATACTCATACTCACATTCACCTCATACTCGTACTCATACTCATACTCATACACATACTCATACACATACTCATACACATACTCATACTCATACTCATACTCGCATTCACACTCACATTCATACTCATACACATACGCATACTCATACTCATACTCATACTCATACATATACGCATATTCATAGTCACACTCATAATCATACTCATAATCATACTCATACTCATACTCATACTCCTACTCATACTCATACTTATACTCATACTCATACTCATGCTCATACTCATACTCATACTCACACTCACACTCATACTCATACTCTCATTCACACTCACACTCATACTCATACTCATAATCATACTCATACTCATACTCATACTCATACTCATACTCATACTCATACTCATACTCATACTCATACTTATACTCATACTCATACTCATACTCATGCTCATGCTCATACTCATACTCATACTCATACTCATACTCATACTCATACTCATACTCATACACATACTAATACGCATACTCGTACTCATACTCATACTCATACACATATTCATACTCATACTCATACTCATACTCATACTCATAATCATACTCATACTCATACTCATACTCATACTCATACACATACGCATGCTCATGCTCATGCTCATGCTCATGCTCGTACTCATACTGACACTCGCACTCATACTCATACTCATACTCATACTCATACTCATACTCATACTCATACTCATACTCATACTCATATTCATACTCATACTCATACTCATACTCATACTCATACTCATACTCATACTCATACTCACACTCATACTCATACTCATACTCATACTCATACTCATACTCATACTCATACTTATACTCATACTCATACTCATACTCATACTCATGCTCATACTCATACTCATACTCATACTCGTACTCAAACTCATACTCATACTCATACTCATACTCATACTAATACGCATACTCGTACTCGTACTCATACTCATGCTCATGCTCATGCTCATGCTCATACTCATACTCATACTCATACTCATACTCATACTCATACTCATACGCATGCTCATGCTCATACACATACTCATACACATACTCATACTCATACTCATACTCGTACTCATACTCATACTCATACTCGTACTCATACTCATACTCATACTCATACTCATACTCATACGCATGCTCATACTCATACGCATACTCATACTCATACACATACTCATACACATACTCATACACATACTCATACACATACTCATACACATACTCATACTCATACTCATACTCATACTCACATTCACACTCACATTCATACTCATACACATACGCATACTCATACTCATACTCATACTCATACTCACACTCATACTCATACTCATGCTCATACTCATACGCATGCTCATGCTCATGCTCATACTCATGCTCATACTCATACTCATACTCATACTCATACTCATTATCATACTCATACTTATACCCATACTCATACTCATACTCATACTCATACTCATACTCATACTCATAGTCATACTCATACTCATACTCATACTCATACACATACACATACTCATACTCATACTCATACTCACATTCACCTCATACTCGTACTCATACTCATGCTCATGATCATACTCATGCTCATGCTCATGCTCATACTCATACAGACACTCATACTCATACTCATACTCATACTCACATACACACTCCCATTCATACTCATACACATACGCATACTCATACTCATACTCACACTCATACTCATACGCATGCTCATACTCATACTCATACTCATACTCATACACATACTCATACACATACTCATACACATACTCATACTCATACTCATACTCACATTCACACTCAGATTCATACTCATACACATACGCATACGCATGCTCATGCTCATGCTCATGCTCATGCTCATGCTCATGCTCATACTCATACTCATACTCATACTCATGCGCATGCTCATGCTCATGCTCATGCTCATGCTCATACTCATACTCATACTCATACACATACGCATGCTCATGCTCATGCTCATGCTCATGCTCATGCTCATACTCATACTGACACTCGCACTCATACTCATACTTATACTCATACTCATACTCATAGTCACACTCACACTCACACTCATACTCATACTCATACTCATACATATACGCATATTCAAAGTCACACTCATAATCATACTCATAATCATACTCATACTCATACTCATACTCCTACTCATACTCATACTCATACTCATACTCATACTCATACTCATACTCATACTCATACTCATACTCATACTTATACTCATACTCATACTCATACTCATACTCATGCTCATACTCATACTCATACTCATACTCGTACTCAAACTCATACTCATACTCATACTCATACTCATACTCATACTAATACGCATACTCGTACTCGTACTCATACTCATGCTCATGCTCATGCTCATACTCATACTCATACTCATACTCATACTCATACGCATGCTCATGCTCATACACATACTCATACACATACTCATACACATACTCATACTCATACTCATACTCGTACTCATACTCATACTCATACTCATACGCATGCTCATACTCATACTCATACTCATACTCATACTCATACTCATACGCATGCTCATACTCATACGCATACTCATACTCATACACATACTCATACACATACTCATACACATACTCATACACATACTCATACACATACTCATACTCATACTCATACTCATACTCACATTCACACTCACATTCATACTCATACACATACGCATACTCATACTCATACTCATACTCATACTCACACTCATACTCATACTCATGCTCATACTCATACGCATGCTCATGCTCATGCTCATACTCATGCTCATACTCATACTCATACTCATACTCATACTCATTATCATACTCATACTTATACCCATACTCATACTCATACTCATACTCATACTCATACTCATACTCATACTCATAGTCATACTCATACTCATACTCATACTCATACACATACACATACTCATACTCATACTCATACTCACATTCACCTCATACTCGTACTCATACTCATGCTCATGATCATACTCATGCTCATGCTCATGCTCATACTCATACAGACACTCATACTCATACGCATGCTCATACTCATACGCATACTCATACTCATACACATACTCATACACATACTCATACTCATACACATACTCATACACATACTCATACACATACTCATACTCATACTCATACTCATACTCACATTCACACTCACATTCATACTCATACACATACGCATACTCATACTCATACTCATACTCATACTCACACTCATACTCATACTCATGCTCATACTCATACGCATGCTCATGCTCATGCTCATGCTCATGCTCATGCTCATACTCATACTCATACTCATACTCATACTCATACTCATACTCATACGCATGCTCATGCTCATACACATACTCATACACATACTCATACTCATACTCATACTCATACTCGTACTCATACTCATACTCATACTCATACTCATACACATACACATACTCATACTCATACTCATACTCACATTCACCTCATACTCGTACTCATACTCATGCTCATGATCATACTCATGCTCATGCTCATGCTCATACTCATACAGACACTCATACTCATACTCATACTCATACTCACATACACACTCCCATTCATACTCATACACATACGCATACTCATACTCATACTCACACTCATACTCATACGCATGCTCATACTCATACTCATACTCATACTCATACACATACTCATACACATACTCATACACATACTCATACTCATACTCATACTCACATTCACACTCAGAATCATACTCATACACATACGCATACGCATGCTCATGCTCATGCTCATGCTCATGCTCATGCTCATGCTCATGCTCATATTCATACTCATACTCATACTCATGCGCATGCTCATGCTCATGCTCATGCTCATGCTCATGCTCATGCTCATACTCATACGCATGCTCATGCTCATGCTCATGCTCATACTCATACTCATAATCATAATCATACTCATACTTATATCCATACTCATACTCATATTCATACTCATACACATACACATACTCATACTCATACTCACATTCACCTCATACTCGTACTCATACTCATACTCATACACATACTCATACACATACTCATACACATACTCATACTCATACTCATACTCGCATTCACACTCACATTCATACTCATACACATACGCATACTCATACTCATACTCATACTCATACATATACGCATATTCATAGTCACACTCATAATCATACTCATAATCATACTCATACTCATACTCATACTCCTACTCATACTCATACTTATACTCATACTCATACTCATGCTCATACTCATACTCATACTCACACTCACACTCATACTCATACTCTCATTCACACTCACACTCATACTCATACTCATAATCATACTCATACTCATACTCATACTCATACTCATACTCATACTCATACTCATACTCATACTCATACTCATACTCATACTCATGCTCATACTCATACTCATACTCACACTCACACTCATACTCATACCCTCATTCACACTCACACTCATACTCACACATATACGCATACTCATACTCACACTCATACTCATACTCATACTCATACTCATACTCATACTCATACTCATGCTTATACTCATACTCATACTCATACTCACACTCACACTCATACTCATACTCTCATTCACACTCACACTCACACTCATACAGATACGCATACTCATACTCACACTCACACTCATACTCATACTCATACTCATACTCATAGTCATACTCATACTCATACTCATACTCATAATCATACTCATACTCATACTCATACTCCTACTCATACTCATACTCATACTCATACTCATACTCATACTCATACTCATACTCATACTCATACTCATGCTCATACTCATACTCATACTCACACTCACACTCATACTCATACTCTCATTCACACTCACACTCATACTCACACATATACGCATACTCATACTCACACTCATACTCATACTCATACTCATACTCATACTCATACTCATACTCATACTCATGCTTATACTCATACTCATACTCATACTCACACTCACACTCATACTCATACTCTCATTCACACTCACACTCATACTCATACAGATACGCATACTCATACTCACACTCATACTCATACATATACGCATACTCATACTCACACACATAATCATACTCATAATCATACTCATACTCATACTCATACTCATACTCATACACATACGCATGCTCATGCTCATGCTCATGCTCATGCTCATGCTTATACTCATACTGACACTCGCACTCATACTCATACTCATACTCATACTCATAGTCACACTCACACTCACACTCATACTCATACTCATACTCATACTCATACTCATACATATACGCATATTCATAGTCACACTCATAATCATACTCATAATCATACTCATACTCATACTCATACTCCTACTCATACTCATACTTATACTCATACTCATACTCATGCTCATACTCATACTCATACTCACACTCACACTCATACTCATACTCTCATTCACACTCACACTCATACTCACACATATACGCATACTCATACTCACACTCATACTCATACTCATACTCATACTCATACTCATACTCATGCTCATTCTCATACTCATACTCATACTCACACTCATACTCATACTCATACTCATACTCATGCTCATACTCATACGCATGCTCATGCTCATGCTCATACTCATGCTCATACTCATACTCATACTCATACTCATACTCATACGCATACTCATACTCATACTCATACTCATACTCATACTCATACTCATACTCATAGTCATACTCATACTCATACTCATACTCATAATCATACTCATACTCATACTCATACTCATGCTCATACTCATACGCATGCTCATGCTCATGCTCATGCTCATGCTCATGCTTATACTCATACTGACACTCGCACTCATACTCATACTCATACTCATACTCATAGTCACACTCACACTCACACTCATACTCATACTCATACTCATACTCATACATATACGCATATTCATAGTCACACTCATAATCATACTCATAATCATACTCATACTCATACTCATACTCCTACTCATACTCATACTTATACTCATACTCATACTCATGCTCATACTCATACTCATACTCACACTCACACTCATACTCATACTCTCATTCACACTCACACTCATACTCACACATATACGCATACTCATACTCACACTCATACTCATACTCATACTCATACTCATACTCATACTCATACTCATACTCATGCTCATTCTCATACTCATACTCATACTCACACTCATACTCATACTCATACTCATGCTTATACTCATACTCATACTCATACTCACACTCACACTCATACTCATACTCTCATTCACACTCACACTCATACTCATACAGATACGCATACTCATACTCACACTCATACTCATACATATACGCATACTCATACTCACACACATAATCATACTCATAATCATACTCATACTCATACTCATACTCATACTCATACACATACGCATGCTCATGCTCATGCTCATGCTCATGCTCATGCTTATACTCATACTGACACTCGCACTCATACTCATACTCATACTCATACTCATAGTCACACTCACACTCACACTCATACTCATACTCATACTCATACTCATACATATACGCATATTCATAGTCACACTCATAATCATACTCATAATCATACTCATACTCATACTCATACTCCTACTCATACTCATACTTATACTCATACTCATACTCATGCTCATACTCATACTCATACTCACACTCACACTCATACTCATACTCTCATTCACACTCACACTCATACTCACACATATACGCATACTCATACTCACACTCATACTCATACTCATACTCATACTCATACTCATACTCATACTCATGCTCATTCTCATACTCATACTCATACTCACACTCATACTCATACTCATACTCATACTCATGCTCATACTCATACGCATGCTCATACGCATGCTCATGCTCATGCTCATACTCATGCTCATACTCATACTCATACTCATACTCATACTCATACTCATACTCATACTCATACTCATACTCATATTCATACTCATACTCATACTCATACTCATACTCATACTCATACTCATACTCATACTCATACTCATACTCACACTCACACTCATACTCATACTCTCATTCACACTCACACTCATACTCATACAGATACGCATACTCATACTCACACTCATACTCATACATATACGCATACTCATACTCACACACATAATCATACTCATAATCATACTCATACTCATACTCATACTCATACTCATACACATACGCATGCTCATGCTCATGCTCATGCTCATGCTCATGCTTATACTCATACTGACACTCGCACTCATACTCATACTCATACTCATACTCATAGTCACACTCACACTCACACTCATACTCATACTCATACTCATACTCATACATATACGCATATTCATAGTCACACTCATAATCATACTCATAATCATACTCATACTCATACTCATACTCCTACTCATACTCATACTTATACTCATACTCATACTCATGCTCATACTCATACTCATACTCACACTCACACTCATACTCATACTCTCATTCACACTCACACTCATACTCACACATATACGCATACTCATACTCACACTCATACTCATACTCATACTCATACTCATACTCATACTCATGCTCATTCTCATACTCATACTCATACTCGCACTCATACTCATACTCATACTCATACTCATGCTCATACTCATACGCATGCTCATGCTCATGCTCATACTCATGCTCATACTCATACTCATACTCATACTCATACTCATACGCATACTCATACTCATACTCATACTCATACTCATACTCATACTCATACTCATACTCATAGTCATACTCATACTCATACTCATACTCATAATCATACTCATACTCATACTCATACTCATGCTCATACTCATACGCATGCTCATGCTCATGCTCATGCTCATGCTCATGCTTATACTCATACTGACACTCGCACTCATACTCATACTCATACTCATACTCATAGTCACACTCACACTCACACTCATACTCATACTCATACTCATACTCATACATATACGCATATTCATAGTCACACTCATAATCATACTCATAATCATACTCATACTCATACTCATACTCCTACTCATACTCATACTTATACTCATACTCATACTCATGCTCATACTCATACTCATACTCATACTCATACTCATACTCATACTCATACTCATACTCATACTCATACTTATACTCATACTCATACTCATACTCATACTCATGCTCATACTCATACTCATACTCATACTCGTACTCAAACTCATACTCATACTCATACTCATACTCATACTAATACGCATACTCGTACTCGTACTCATACTCATGCTCATGCTCATGCTCATGCTCATACTCATACTCATACTCATACTCATACTCATACTCATACTCATACGCATGCTCATGCTCATACACATACTCATACACATACTCATACTCATACTCATACTCGTACTCATACTCATACTCATACTCGTACTCATACTCATACTCATACTCATACTCATACTCATACTCATACGCATGCTCATACTCATACGCATACTCATACTCATACACATACTCATACACATACTCATACACATACTCATACACATACTCATACACATACTCATACTCATACTCATACTCATACTCACATTCACACTCACATTCATACTCATACACATACGCATACTCATACTCATACTCATACTCATACTCACACTCATACTCATACTCATGCTCATACTCATACGCATGCTCATGCTCATGCTCATACTCATGCTCATACTCATACTCATACTCATACTCATACTCATTATCATACTCATACTTATACCCATACTCATACTCATACTCATACTCATACTCATACTCATACTCATACTCATAGTCATACTCATACTCATACTCATACTCATAGTCACACTCACACTCACACTCATACTCATACTCATACTCATACTCATACATATACGCATATTCAAAGTCACACTCATAATCATACTCATAATCATACTCATACTCATACTCATACTCCTACTCCTACTCATACTCATACTCATACTCATACTCATACTCATACTCATACTCATACTCATACTCATACTCATACTCATACTCATACTCATACTCATACTCATACTCATACTCATACTCATACTTATACTCATACTCATACTCATACTCATGCTCATGCTCATACTCATACTCATACTCATACTCATACTCATACTCATACTCATACTCATACACATACTAATACGCATACTCGTACTCATACTCATACTCATACACATATTCATACTCATACTCATACTCATACTCATACTCATAATCATACTCATACTCATACTCATACTCATACTCATACACATACGCATGCTCATGCTCATGCTCATGCTCATGCTCGTACTCATACTGACACTCGCACTCATACTCATACTCATACTCATACTCATACTCATACTCATACTCATACTCATACTCATACTCATACTCATACTCATACTCATATTCATACTCATACTCATACTCATACTCATACTCATACTCATACTCATACTCATACTCACACTCATACTCATACTCATACTCATACTCATACTCATACTCATACTCATACTTATACTCATACTCATACTCATACTCATACTCATGCTCATACTCATACTCATACTCATACTCGTACTCAAACTCATACTCATACTCATACTCATACTCATACTAATACGCATACTCGTACTCGTACTCATACTCATGCTCATGCTCATGCTCATGCTCATACTCATACTCATACTCATACTCATACTCATACTCATACTCATACGCATGCTCATGCTCATACACATACTCATACACATACTCATACTCATACTCATACTCGTACTCATACTCATACTCATACTCGTACTCATACTCATACTCATACTCATACTCATACTCATACTCATACGCATGCTCATACTCATACGCATACTCATACTCATACACATACTCATACACATACTCATACACATACTCATACACATACTCATACACATACTCATACTCATACTCATACTCATACTCACATTCACACTCACATTCATACTCATACACATACGCATACTCATACTCATACTCATACTCATACTCACACTCATACTCATACTCATGCTCATACTCATACGCATGCTCATGCTCATGCTCATACTCATGCTCATACTCATACTCATACTCATACTCATACTCATTATCATACTCATACTTATACCCATACTCATACTCATACTCATACTCATACTCATACTCATACTCATACTCATAGTCATACTCATACTCATACTCATACTCATACACATACACATACTCATACTCATACTCATACTCACATTCACCTCATACTCGTACTCATACTCATGCTCATGATCATACTCATGCTCATGCTCATGCTCATACTCATACAGACACTCATACTCATACTCATACTCATACTCACATACACACTCCCATTCATACTCATACACATACGCATACTCATACTCATACTCACACTCATACTCATACGCATGCTCATACTCATACTCATACTCATACTCATACACATACTCATACACATACTCATACACATACTCATACACATACTCATACTCATACTCATACTCACATTCACACTCAGATTCATACTCATACACATACGCATACGCATGCTCATGCTCATGCTCATGCTCATGCTCATGCTCATGCTCATACTCATACTCATACTCATACTCATGCGCATGCTCATGCTCATGCTCATGCTCATGCTCATACTCATACTCATACTCATACACATACGCATGCTCATGCTCATGCTCATGCTCATGCTCATGCTCATACTCATACTGACACTCGCACTCATACTCATACTTATACTCATACTCATACTCATAGTCACACTCACACTCACACTCATACTCATACTCATACTCATACATATACGCATATTCAAAGTCACACTCATAATCATACTCATAATCATACTCATACTCATACTCATACTCCTACTCATACTCATACTCATACTCATACTCATACTCATACTCATACTCATACTCATACTCATACTCATACTTATACTCATACTCATACTCATACCCATACTCATGCTCATACTCATACTCATACTCATACTCGTACTCAAACTCATACTCATACTCATACTCATACTCATACTCATACTAATACGCATACTCGTACTCGTACTCATACTCATGCTCATGCTCATGCTCATGCTCATACTCATACTCATACTCATACTCATACTCATACGCATGCTCATGCTCATACACATACTCATACACATACTCATACTCATACTCATACTCGTACTCATACTCATACTCATACTCATACGCATGCTCATACTCATACTCATACTCATACTCATACTCATACTCATACGCATGCTCATACTCATACGCATACTCATACTCATACACATACTCATACACATACTCATACACATACTCATACACATACTCATACACATACTCATACTCATACTCATACTCATACTCACATTCACACTCACATTCATACTCATACACATACGCATACTCATACTCATACTCATACTCACACTCATACTCATACTCATGCTCATACTCATACGCATGCTCATGCTCATGCTCATACTCATGCTCATACTCATACTCATACTCATACTCATACTCATTATCATACTCATACTTATACCCATACTCATACTCATACTCATACTCATACTCATACTCATACTCATACTCATAGTCATACTCATACTCATACTCATACTCATACTCGTACTCATACTCATACTCACACTCATACTCATACTCATACTCATACTCATAATCATACTCATACTCATACTCATACTCATAGTCATACTCATACTCATACAGACACTCATACTCATACGCATGCTCATACTCATACGCATACTCATACTCATACACATACTCATACACATACTCATACTCATACACATACTCATACACATACTCATACACATACTCATACTCATACTCATACTCATACTCACATTCACACTCACATTCATACTCATACACATACGCATACTCATACTCATACTCATACTCATACTCACACTCATACTCATACTCATGCTCATACTCATACGCATGCTCATGCTCATGCTCATGCTCATGCTCATGCTCATACTCATACTCATACTCATACTCATACTCATACTCATACTCATACGCATGCTCATGCTCATACACATACTCATACACATACTCATACTCATACTCATACTCATACTCGTACTCATACTCATACTCATACTCATACTCATACACATACACATACTCATACTCATACTCATACTCACATTCACCTCATACTCGTACTCATACTCATGCTCATGATCATACTCATGCTCATGCTCATGCTCATACTCATACAGACACTCATACTCATACTCATACTCATACTCACATACACACTCCCATTCATACTCATACACATACGCATACTCATACTCATACTCACACTCATACTCATACGCATGCTCATACTCATACTCATACTCATACTCATACACATACTCATACACATACTCATACACATACTCATACTCATACTCATACTCACATTCACACTCAGAATCATACTCATACACATACGCATACGCATGCTCATGCTCATGCTCATGCTCATGCTCATGCTCATGCTCATGCTCATATTCATACTCATACTCATACTCAAGCGCATGCTCATGCTCATGCTCATGCTCATGCTCATGCTCATGCTCATACTCATACGCATGCTCATGCTCATGCTCATGCTCATACTCATACTCATAATCATAATCATACTCATACTTATATCCATACTCATACTCATATTCATACTCATACACATACACATACTCATACTCATACTCACATTCACCTCATACTCGTACTCATACTCATACTCATACACATACTCATACACATACTCATACACATACTCATACTCATACTCATACTCGCATTCACACTCACATTCATACTCATACACATACGCATACTCATACTCATGCTCATACTCATACTCATACTCACACTCATACTCATACTCATGCTCATACTCATACGCATGCTCATGCTCATGCTCATACTCATGCTCATACTCATACTCATACTCATACTCATACGCATACTCATACTCATACACATACTCATACTCATACTCATACTCATACTCATAGTCATACTCATACTCATACTCATACTCATACTCATACTCATACTCATGCTCATACTCATACTCATACTCACACTCACACTCATACTCATACCCTCATTCACACTCACACTCATACTCACACATATACGCATACTCATACTCACACTCATACTCATACTCATACTCATACTCATACTCATACTCATACTCATGCTTATACTCATACTCATACTCACACTCACACTCATACTCATACTCTCATTCACACTCACACTCACACTCATACAGATACGCATACTCATACTCACACTCACACTCATACTCATACTCATACTCATACTCATAGTCATACTCATACTCATACTCATACTCATAATCATACTCATACTCATACTCATACTCCTACTCATACTCATACTCATACTCATACTCATACTCATACTCATACTCATACTCATACTCATACTCATGCTCATACTCATACTCATACTCACACTCACACTCATACTCATACTCTCATTCACACTCACACTCATACTCACACATATACGCATACTCATACTCACACTCATACTCATACTCATACTCATACTCATACTCATACTCATACTCATACTCATGCTTATACTCATACTCATACTCATACTCACACTCACACTCATACTCATACTCTCATTCACACTCACACTCATACTCATACAGATACGCATACTCATACTCACACTCATACTCATACATATACGCATACTCATACTCACACACATAATCATACTCATAATCATACTCATACTCATACTCATACTCATACTCATACACATACGCATGCTCATGCTCATGCTCATGCTCATGCTCATGCTTATACTCATACTGACACTCGCACTCATACTCATACTCATACTCATACTCATAGTCACACTCACACTCACACTCATACTCATACTCATACTCATACTCATACATATACGCATATTCATAGTCACACTCATAATCATACTCATAATCATACTCATACTCATACTCCTACTCATACTCATACTTATACTCATACTCATACTCATGCTCATACTCATACTCATACTCACACTCACACTCATACTCATACTCTCATTCACACTCACACTCATACTCACACATATACGCATACTCATACTCACACTCATACTCATACTCATACTCATACTCATACTCATACTCATGCTCATTCTCATACTCATACTCATACTCACACTCATACTCATACTCATACTCATACTCATGCTCATACTCATACGCATGCTCATGCTCATGCTCATACTCATGCTCATACTCATACTCATACTCATACTCATACTCATACGCATACTCATACTCATACTCATACTCATACTCATACTCATACTCATACTCATACTCATAGTCATACTCATACTCATACTCATACTCATAATCATACTCATACTCATACTCATACTCATACTCATACTCATACTCATACTCATGCTTATACTCATACTCATACTCATACTCACACTCACACTCATACTCATACTCTCATTCACACTCACACTCATACTCATACAGATACGCATACTCATACTCACACTCATACTCATACATATACGCATACTCATACTCACACTCATAATCATACTCATAATCATACTCATACTCATACTCATACTCATACTCATACTCATACTCATACTCATACTCATACACATACTAATACGCATACTCGTACTCATACTCATACTCATACACATATTCATACTCATACTCATACTCATACTCATACTCATACTCATACTCATAATCATACTCATACTCATACTCATACTCATACTCATACACATACGCATGCTCATGCTCATGCTCATGCTCATGCTCGTACTCATACTCATACTCATACTCGTACTCATACTCATACTCACACTCATACTCATACTCATACTCATACTCATAATCATACTCATACTCATACTCATACTCATAGTCATACTCATACTCATACTCATACTCATAATCATACTCATACTCATACTCATACTCCTACTCATACTCATACTCATACTCATACTCATACTCATACTCATACTCATACTCATGCTCATACTCATACTCATACTCACACTCACACTCATACTCATACTCTCATTCACACTCACACTCATACTCACACATATACGCATACTCATACTCACACTCATACTCATACTCATACTCATACTCATACCCATACTCATACTCATGCTTATACTCATACTCATACTCATACTCACACTCACACTCATACTCATACTCTCATTCACACTCACACTCATACTCATACAGATACGCATACTCATACTCACACTCATACTCATACATATACGCATACTCATACTCACACTCATAATCATACTCATAATCATACTCATACTCATACTCATACTCATACACATACGCATGCTCATGCTCATGCTCATGCTCATGCTCATGCTCATACTCATACTGACACTCGCACTCATACTCATACTCATACTCATACTCATACTCATAGTCACACTCACACTCACACTCATACTCATACTCATACTCATACTCATACATATACGCATATTCAAAGTCACACTCATAATCATACTCATAATCATACTCATACTCATACTCATACTCCTACTCATACTCATACTCATACTCATACTCATACTCATACTCATACTCATACTCATACTCATACTCATACTCATACTCATACTCATACTCATACTCATACTCATACTCATACTTATACTCATACTCATACTCATACTCATGCTCATGCTCATACTCATACTCATACTCATACTCATACTCATACTCATACTCATACTCAAACTCATACTCATACACATACTAATACGCATACTCATACTCATACTCATACTCATACACATATTCATACTCATACTCATACTCATACTCATACTCATAATCATACTCATACTCATACTCATACTCATACTCATACTCATACACATACTCATACTCATACACATACACATACTCATACTCATACTCATACTCACATTCACCTCATACTCGTACTCATACTCATGCTCATGATCATACTCATGCTCATGCTCATGCTCATACTCATACAGACACTCATACTCATACGCATGCTCATACTCATACGCATACTCATACTCATACACATACTCATACACATACTCATACTCATACACATACTCATACACATACTCATACACATACTCATACTCATACTCATACTCATACTCACATTCACACTCACATTCATACTCATACACATACGCATACTCATACTCATACTCATACTCATACTCACACTCATACTCATACTCATGCTCATACTCATACGCATGCTCATGCTCATGCTCATGCTCATGCTCATGCTCATACTCATACTCATACTCATACTCATACTCATACTCATACTCATACGCATGCTCATGCTCATACACATACTCATACACATACTCATACTCATACTCATACTCATACTCGTACTCATACTCATACTCATACTCATACTCATACACATACACATACTCATACTCATACTCATACTCACATTCACCTCATACTCGTACTCATACTCATGCTCATGATCATACTCATGCTCATGCTCATGCTCATACTCATACAGACACTCATACTCATACTCATACTCATACTCACATACACACTCCCATTCATACTCATACACATACGCATACTCATACTCATACTCACACTCATACTCATACGCATGCTCATACTCATACTCATACTCATACTCATACACATACTCATACACATACTCATACACATACTCATACTCATACTCATACTCACATTCACACTCAGATTCATACTCATACACATACGCATACGCATGCTCATGCTCATGCTCATGCTCATGCTCATGCTCATGCTCATGCTCATGCTCATATTCATACTCATACTCATACTCATGCGCATGCTCATGCTCATGCTCATGCTCATGCTCATGCTCATGCTCATACTCATACGCATGCTCATGCTCATGCTCATGCTCATACTCATACTCATAATCATAATCATACTCATACTTATATCCATACTCATACTCATATTCATACTCATACACATACACATACTCATACTCATACTCACATTCACCTCATACTCGTACTCATACTCATACTCATACACATACTCATACACATACTCATACACATACTCATACTCATACTCATACTCGCATTCACACTCACATTCATACTCATACACATACGCATACTCATACTCATGCTCATACTCATACTCATACTCACACTCATACTCATACTCATGCTCATACTCATACGCATGCTCATGCTCATGCTCATACTCATGCTCATACTCATACTCATACTCATACTCATACGCATACTCATACTCATACACATACTCATACTCATACTCATACTCATAGTCATACTCATACTCATACTCATACTCATAATCATACTCATACTCATACTCATACTCCTACTCATACTCATACTCATACTCATACTCATACTCATACTCATACTCATACTCATGCTCATACTCATACTCATACTCACACTCACACTCATACTCATACCCTCATTCACACTCACACTCATACTCACACATATACGCATACTCATACTCACACTCATACTCATACTCATACTCATACTCATACTCATACTCATACTCATGCTTATACTCATACTCATACTCATACTCACACTCACACTCATACTCATACTCTCATTCACACTCACACTCACACTCATACAGATACGCATACTCATACTCACACTCACACTCATACTCATACTCATACTCATACTCATAGTCATACTCATACTCATACTCATACTCATAATCATACTCATACTCATACTCATACTCCTACTCATACTCATACTCATACTCATACTCATACTCATACTCATACTCATACTCATACTCATGCTCATACTCATACTCATACTCACACTCACACTCATACTCATACTCTCATTCACACTCACACTCATACTCACACATATACGCATACTCATACTCACACTCATACTCATACTCATACTCATACTCATACTCATACTCATACTCATGCTTATACTCATACTCATACTCATACTCACACTCACACTCATACTCATACTCTCATTCACACTCACACTCATACTCATACAGATACGCATACTCATACTCACACTCATACTCATACATATACGCATACTCATACTCACACACATAATCATACTCATAATCATACTCATACTCATACTCATACTCATACTCATACACATACGCATGCTCATGCTCATGCTCATGCTCATGCTCATGCTTATACTCATACTGACACTCGCACTCATACTCATACTCATACTCATACTCATAGTCACACTCACACTCACACTCATACTCATACTCATACTCATACTCATACATATACGCATATTCATAGTCACACTCATAATCATACTCATAATCATACTCATACTCATACTCATACTCCTACTCATACTCATACTTATACTCATACTCATACTCATGCTCATACTCATACTCATACTCACACTCACACTCATACTCATACTCTCATTCACACTCACACTCATACTCACACATATACGCATACTCATACTCACACTCATACTCATACTCATACTCATACTCATACTCATACTCATGCTCATTCTCATACTCATACTCATACTCACACTCATACTCATACTCATACTCATACTCATGCTCATACTCATACGCATGCTCATGCTCATGCTCATACTCATGCTCATACTCATACTCATACTCATACTCATACTCATACGCATACTCATACTCATACTCATACTCATACTCATACTCATACTCATACTCATACTCATAGTCATACTCATACTCATACTCATACTCATAATCATACTCATACTCATACTCATACTCATGCTCATACTCATACGCATGCTCATGCTCATGCTCATACTCATGCTCATACTCATACTCATACTCATACTCATACTCATACGCATACTCATACTCATACTCATACTCATACTCATACTCATACTCATACTCATACTCATAGTCATACTCATACTCATACTCATACTCTCATTCACACTCACACTCATACTCATACAGATACGCATACTCATACTCACACTCATACTCATACACATATTCATACTCATACTCATACTCATACTCATACTCATACTCATAATCATACTCATACTCATACTCATACTCATACTCATACACATACGCATGCTCATGCTCATGCTCATGTTCATGCTCGTACTCATACTCATACTCATACTCGTACTCATGCTCATACTCACACTCATACTCATACTCATACTCATACTCATAATCATACTCATACTCATACTCATACTCATAGTCATACTCATACTCATACTCATACTCATAATCATACTCATACTCATACTCATACTCCTACTCATACTCATACTCATACTCATACTCATACTCATACTCATACTCATACTCATGCTCATACTCATACTCATACTCACACTCACACTCATACTCATACTCTCATTCACACTCACACTCATACTCACACATATACGCATACTCATACTCACACTCATACTCATACTCATACTCATACCCATACTCATACTCATGCTTATACTCATACTCATACTCATACTCACACTCACACTCATACTCATACTCTCATTCACACTCACACTCATACTCATACAGATACGCATACTCATACTCACACTCATACTCATACATATACGCATACTCATACTCACACTCATAATCATACTCATAATCATACTCATACTCATACTCATACTCATACTCATACACATACGCATGCTCATGCTCATGCTCATGCTCATGCTCATACTCATACTGACACTCGCACTCATACTCATACTCATACTCATACTCATACTCATAGTCACACTCACACTCACACTCATACTCATACTCATACTCATACTCATACATATACGCATATTCAAAGTCACACTCATAATCATACTCATAATCATACTCATACTCATACTCATACTCCTACTCATACTCATACTCATACTCATACTCATACTCATACTCATACTCATACTCATACTCATACTCATACTCATACTCATACTCATACTTATACTCATACTCATACTCATACTCATGCTCATGCTCATACTCATACTCATACTCATACTCATACTCATACTCATACTCATACTCATACACATACTAATACGCATACTCATACTCATACTCATACTCATACACATATTCATACTCATACTCATACTCATACTCATACTCATAATCATACTCATACTCATACTCATACTCATACTCATACACATACGCATGCTCATGCTCATGCTCATGCTCATGCTCGTACTCATACTGACACTCGCACTCATACTCATACTCATACTCATACTCATACTCATACTCATACTCATACTCATACTCATATTCATACTCATACTCATACTCATACTCATACTCATACTCATACTCATACTCATACTCATACTCATACTCATACTCATACTCATACTCATACTCATACTCATACTCTCATTCACACTCACACTCATACTCATACAGATACGCATACTCATACTCACACTCATACTCATACATATACGCATACTCATACTCACACTCATAATCATACTCATAATCATACTCATACTCATACTCATACTCATACTCATACACATACGCATGCTCATGCTCATGCTCATGCTCATGCTCATGCTCATACTCATACTGACACTCGCACTCATACTCATACTCATACTCATACTCATACTCATAGTCACACTCACACTCACACTCATACTCATACTCATACTCATACTCATACATATACGCATATTCAAAGTCACACTCATAATCATACTCATAATCATACTCATACTCATACTCATACTCCTACTCATACTCATACTCATACTCATACTCATACTCATACTCATACTCATACTCATACTCATACTCATACTCATACTCATACTCATACTTATACTCATACTCATACTCATACTCATGCTCATGCTCATACTCATACTCATACTCATACTCATACTCATACTCATACTCATACTCATACACATACTAATACGCATACTCATACTCATACTCATACTCATACACATATTCATACTCATACTCATACTCATACTCATACTCATAATCATACTCATACTCATACTCATACTCATACTCATACACATACGCATGCTCATGCTCATGCTCATGCTCATGCTCGTACTCATACTGACACTCGCACTCATACTCATACTCATACTCATACTCATACTCATACTCATACTCATACTCATACTCATACTCATACTCATATTCATACTCATACTCATACTCATACTCATACTCATACTCATACTCATACTCATACTCATACTCATACTCATACTCATACTCATACTCATACTCATACTCATACTCATACTTATACTCATACTCATACTCATACTCATACTCATGCTCATACTCATACTCATACTCATACTCGTACTCAAACTCATACTCATACTCATACTCATACTCATACTAATACGCATACTCGTACTCGTACTCATACTCATGCTCATGCTCATGCTCATGCTCATACTCATACTCATACTCATACTCATACTCATACTCATACTCATACTCATACGCATGCTCATGCTCATACACATACTCATACACATACTCATATTCATACTCATACTCGTACTCATACTCATACTCATACTCGTACTCATACTCATACTCATACTCATACTCATACTCATACTCATACGCATGCTCATACTCATACGCATACTCATACTCATACACATACCCATACACATACTCATACACATACTCATACACATACTCATACACATACTCATACTCATACTCATACTCATACTCACATTCACACTCACATTCATACTCATACACATACGCATACTCATACTCATACTCATACTCATACTCACACTCATACTCATACTCATGCTCATACTCATACGCATGCTCATGCTCATACTCATGCTCATACTCATACTCATACTCATACTCATACTCATTATCATACTCATACTTATACCCATACTCATACTCATACTCATACTCATACTCATACTCATACTCATAGTCATACTCATACTCATACTCATACTCATACACATACACATACTCATACTCATACTCATACTCACATTCACCTCATACTCGTACTCATACTCATGCTCATGATCATACTCATGCTCATGCTCATGCTCATACTCATACAGACACTCATACTCATACTCATACTCATACTCACATACACACTCCCATTCATACTCATACACATACGCATACTCATACTCATACTCACACTCATACTCATACGCATGCTCATACTCATACTCATACTCATACTCATACACATACTCATACACATACTCATACACATACTCATACTCATACTCATACTCACATTCACACTCAGATTCATACTCATACACATACGCATGCTCATGCTCATGCTCATGCTCATGCTCATGCTCATGCTCATACTCATACTCATACTCATACTCATGCGCATGCTCATGCTCATGCTCATGCTCATGCTCATACTCATACTCATACTCATACACATACGCATGCTCATGCTCATGCTCATGCTCATGCTCATGCTCATACTCATACTGACACTCGCACTCATACTCATACTTATACTCATACTCATACTCATAGTCACACTCACACTCACACTCATACTCATACTCATACTCATACATATACGCATATTCAAAGTCACACTCATAATCATACTCATAATCATACTCATACTCATACTCATACTCCTACTCATACTCATACTCATACTCATACTCATACTCATACTCATACTCATACTCATACTCATACTCATACTTATACTCATACTCATACTCATACTCATACTCATGCTCATACTCATACTCATACTCATACTCGTACTCAAACTCATACTCATACTCATACTCATACTCATACTAATACGCATACTCGTACTCGTACTCATACTCATGCTCATGCTCATGCTCATGCTCATACTCATACTCATACTCATACTCATACTCATACGCATGCTCATGCTCATACACATACTCATACACATACTCATACTCATACTCATACTCGTACTCATACTCATACTCATACTCATACGCATGCTCATACTCATACTCATACTCATACTCATACTCATACTCATACGCATGCTCATACTCATACGCATACTCATACTCATACACATACTCATACACATACTCATACACATACTCATACACATACTCATACACATACTCATACTCATACTCATACTCATACTCACATTCACACTCACATTCATACTCATACACATACGCATACTCATACTCATACTCATACTCATACTCACACTCATACTCATACTCATGCTCATACTCATACGCATGCTCATGCTCATGCTCATACTCATGCTCATACTCATACTCATACTCATACTCATACTCATTATCATACTCATACTTATACCCATACTCATACTCATACTCATACTCATACTCATACTCATACTCATACTCATACTCATAGTCATACTCATACTCATACTCATACTCATACTCATACACATACACATACTCATACTCATACTCATACTCACATTCACCTCATACTCGTACTCATACTCATGCTCATGATCATACTCATGCTCATGCTCATGCTCATACTCATACAGACACTCATACTCATACACATACTCATACTCACATACACACTCCCATTCATACTCATACACATACGCATACTCATACTCATACTCACACTCATACTCATACGCATGCTCATACTCATACTCATACTCATACTCATACACATACTCATACACATACTCATACACATACTCATACTCATACTCATACTCACATTCACACTCAGATTCATACTCATACACATACGCATACGCATGCTCATGCTCATGCTCATGCTCATGCTCATGCTCATGCTCATACTCATACTCATACTCATACTCATGCGCATGCTCATGCTCATGCTCATGCTCATGCTCATACTCATACTCATACTCATACACATACGCATGCTCATGCTCATGCTCATGCTCATGCTCATGCTCATACTCATACTGACACTCGCCATCATACTCATACTCATACTCATACTCATACTCATAGTCACACTCACACTCACACTCATACTCATACTCTCATTCACACTCACACTCATACTCACACATATACGCATACTCATACTCACACTCATACTCATACTCATACTCATACTCATACTCATACTCATGCTCATACTCATACTCATACTCATACTCACACTCATACTCATACTCATACTCATACTCATACTCATACTCATGCTAATACGCATACTCGTACTCGTACTCATACTCATACTCATACTCATACTCATACTCATACTCATATTCATACTAATACGCATACTCGTACTCCAACACATACTCATACTCATACTCACACTCATACTCATACTCATACTCATAATCATACTCATACTCATACTCATACTCACACTCACACTCATACTCATACTCATACTCCTACTCATACTCATACTCATACTCATACTCATACTCATACTCATGCTCATACTCATACTCATACTCACACTCACACTCATACTCATACTCTCATTCACACTCACACTCATACTCACACATATACGCATACTCATACTCACACTCATACTCATACTCATACTCATACTCATACTCATACTCATGCTCATACTCATACTCATACTCATACTCACACTCATACTCATACTCATACTCATACTCATACTCATACTCATGCTAATACGCATACTCGTACTCGTACTCATACTCATACTCATACTCATACTCATACTCATACTCATATTCATACTAATACGCATACTCGTACTCCAACACATACTCATACTCATACTCACACTCATACTCATACTCATACTCATAATCATACTCATACTCATACTCATACTCACACTCACACTCATACTCATACTCATTCTCATACGCATACGCATGCTCATGCTCATGCTCATACTCATACTCATACTCATACTCATACTCATACTCATACTCATACTCGTACTCATACTCATACTCATACTCATACTCATACTCATACTCATACTCATACTCCTACTCATACTCATACTCATACTCATACTCATACAGACACTCATACTCATACTCATACTCATACTCACATACACACTCCCATTCATACTCATACACATACGCATACTCATACTCATACTCACACTCATACTCATACGCATGCTCATACTCATACTCATACTCATACTCATACTTATACTCATACTCATACTCATACTCATACTCATGCTCATACTCATACTCATACTCATACTCGTACTCAAACTCATACTCATACTCATACTCATACTCATACTCATACTAATACGCATACTCGTACTCGTACTCATACTCATGCTCATGCTCATGCTCATGCTCATACTCATACTCATACTCATACTCATACTCATACGCATGCTCATGCTCATACACATACTCATACACATACTCATACTCATACTCATACTCGTACTCATACTCATACTCATACTCATACGCATGCTCATACTCATACTCATACTCATACTCATACTCATACTCATACGCATGCTCATACTCATACGCATACTCATACTCATACACATACTCATACACATACTCATACACATACTCATACACATACTCATACACATACTCATACTCATACTCATACTCATACTCACATTCACACTCACATTCATACTCATACACATACGCATACTCATACTCATACTCATACTCATACTCACACTCATACTCATACTCATGCTCATACTCATACGCATGCTCATGCTCATGCTCATACTCATGCTCATACTCATACTCATACTCATACTCATACTCATTATCATACTCATACTTATACCCATACTCATACTCATACTCATACTCATACTCATACTCATACTCATACTCATAGTCATACTCATACTCATACTCATACTCATACACATACACATACTCATACTCATACTCACATTCACCTCATACTCGTACTCATACTCATGCTCATGATCATACTCATGCTCATGCTCATGCTCATACTCATACAGACACTCATACTCATACGCATGCTCATACTCATACGCATACTCATACTCATACACATACTCATACACATACTCATACTCATACACATACTCATACACATACTCATACACATACTCATACTCATACTCATACTCATACTCACATTCACACTCACATTCATACTCATACACATACGCATACTCATACTCATACTCATACTCATACTCACACTCATACTCATACTCATGCTCATACTCATACGCATGCTCATGCTCATGCTCATGCTCATGCTCATGCTCATACTCATACTCATACTCATACTCATACTCATACTCATACTCATACTCATACGCATGCTCATGCTCATACACATACTCATACACATACTCATACTCATACTCATACTCATACTCGTACTCATACTCATACTCATACTCATACTCATACACATACACATACTCATACTCATACTCATACTCACATTCACCTCATACTCGTACTCATACTCATGCTCATGATCATACTCATGCTCATGCTCATGCTCATACTCATACAGACACTCATACTCATACTCATACTCATACTCACATACACACTCCCATTCATACTCATACACATACGCATACTCATACTCATACTCACACTCATACTCATACGCATGCTCATACTCATACTCATACTCATACTCATACACATACTCATACACATACTCATACACATACTCATACTCATACTCATACTCACATTCACACTCAGAATCATACTCATACACATACGCATACGCATGCTCATGCTCATGCTCATGCTCATGCTCATGCTCATGCTCATGCTCATATTCATACTCATACTCATACTCATGCGCATGCTCATGCTCATGCTCATGCTCATGCTCATGCTCATGCTCATACTCATACGCATGATCATGCTCATGCTCATGCTCATACTCATACTCATAATCATAATCATACTCATACTTATATCCATACTCATACTCATATTCATACTCATACACATACACATACTCATACTCATACTCACATTCACCTCATACTCGCACTCATACTCATACTCATACACATACTCATACACATACTCATACACATACTCATACTCATACTCATACTCGCATTCACACTCACATTCATACTCATACACATACGCATACTCATACTCATACTCATACTCATACATATACGCATATTCATAGTCACACTCATAATCATACTCATAATCATACTCATACTCATACTCATACTCCTACTCATACTCATACTTATACTCATACTCATACTCATGCTCATACTCATACTCATACTCACACTCACACTCATACTCATACTCTCATTCACACTCACACTCATACTCATACTCATAATCATACTCATACTCATACTCATACTCCTACTCATACTCATACTCATACTCATACTCATACTCATACTCATACTCATACTCATACTCATGCTCATACTCATACTCATACTCACACTCACACTCATACTCATACCCTCATTCACACTCACACTCATACTCACACATATACGCATACTCATACTCACACTCATACTCATACTCATACTCATACTCATACTTATACTCATACTCATACTCATGCTCATACTCATACTCATACTCACACTCACACTCATACTCATACTCTCATTCACACTCACACTCATACTCACACATATACGCATACTCATACTCACACTCATACTCATACTCATACTCATACTCATACTCATACTCATGCTCATTCTCATACTCATACTCATACTCACACTCATACTCATACTCATACTCATACTCATGCTCATACTCATACGCATGCTCATGCTCATGCTCATACTCATGCTCATACTCATACTCATACTCATACTCATACTCATACGCATACTCATACTCATACTCATACTCATACTCATACTCATACTCATACTCATACTCATAGTCATACTCATACTCATACTCATACTCATAATCATACTCATACTCATACTCATACTCATGCTCATACTCATACGCATGCTCATGCTCATGCTCATACTCATGCTCATACTCATACTCATACTCATACTCATACTCATACGCATACTCATACTCATACTCATACTCATACTCATACTCATACTCATACTCATACTCATAGTCATACTCATACTCATACTCATACTCATAATCATACTCATACTCATACTCATACTCCTACTCATACTCATACTCATACTCATACTCATACTCATACTCATACTCATACTCATACTCATACTCATGCTCATACTCATACTCATACTCACACTCACACTCATACTCATACTCTCATTCACACTCACACTCATACTCACACATATACGCATACTCATACTCACACTCATACTCATACTCATACTCATACTCATACTCATACTCATACTCATGCTTATACTCATACTCATACTCATACTCACACTCACACTCATACTCATACTCTCATTCACACTCACACTCATACTCATACAGATACGCATACTCATACTCACACTCATACTCATACATATACGCATACTCATACTCACACTCATAATCATACTCATAATCATACTCATACTCATACTCATACTCATACTCATACTCATACTCATACTCATACTCATACTCATACACATACTAATACGCATACTCGTACTCATACTCATACTCATACACATATTCATACTCATACTCATACTCATACTCATACTCATACTCATAATCATACTCATACTCATACTCATACTCATACTCATACACATACGCATGCTCATGCTCATGCTCATGCTCATGCTCGTACTCATACTCATACTCATACTCGTACTCATACTCATACTCACACTCATACTCATACTCATACTCATACTCATAATCATACTCATACTCATACTCATACTCATAGTCATACTCATACTCATACTCATACTCATAATCATACTCATACTCATACTCATACTCCTACTCATACTCATACTCATACTCATACTCATACTCATACTCATACTCATACTCATGCTCATACTCATACTCATACTCACACTCACACTCATACTCATACTCTCATTCACACTCACACTCATACTCACACATATACGCATACTCATACTCACACTCATACTCATACTCATACTCATACTCATACCCATACTCATACTCATGCTTATACTCATACTCATACTCATACTCACACTCACACTCATACTCATACTCTCATTCACACTCACACTCATACTCATACAGATACGCATACTCATACTCACACTCATACTCATACATATACGCATACTCATACTCACACTCATAATCATACTCATAATCATACTCATACTCATACTCATACTCATACTCATACTCATACACATACGCATGCTCATGCTCATGCTCATGCTCATGCTCATGCTCATACTCATACTGACACTCGCACTCATACTCATACTCATACTCATACTCATACTCATAGTCACACTCACACTCACACTCATACTCATACTCATACTCATACTCATACATATACGCATATTCAAAGTCACACTCATAATCATACTCATAATCATACTCATACTCATACTCATACTCCTACTCATACTCATACTCATACTCATACTCATACTCATACTCATACTCATACTCATACTCATACTCATACTCATACTCATACTCATACTCATACTCATACTTATACTCATACTCATACTCATACTCATGCTCATGCTCATACTCATACTCATACTCATACTCATACTCATACTCATACTCATACTCATACACATACTAATACGCATACTCGTACTCATACTCATACTCATACACATATTCATACTCATACTCATACTCATACTCATAATCATACTCATACTCATACTCATACTCATACTCATACACATACGCATGCTCATGCTCATGCTCATGCTCATGCTCGTACTCATACTGACACTCGCACTCATACTCATACTCATACTCATACTCATACTCATACTCATACTCATACTCATACTCATACTCATATTCATACTCATACTCATACTCATACTCATACTCATACTCATACTCATACTCATACTCATACTCATACTCATACTCATACTCATACTCATACTCATACTCATACTTATACTCATACTCATACTCATACTCATACTCATGCTCATACTCATACTCATACTCATACTCGTACTCAAACTCATACTCATACTCATACTCATACTCATACTCATACTAATACGCATACTCGTACTCGTACTCATACTCATGCTCATGCTCATGCTCATGCTCATACTCATACTCATACTCATACTCATACTCATACTCATACTCATACGCATGCTCATGCTCATACACATACTCATACACATACTCATACTCATACTCATACTCGTACTCATACTCATACTCATACTCGTACTCATACTCATACTCATACTCATACTCATACTCATACTCATACGCATGCTCATACTCATACGCATACTCATACTCATACACATACTCATACACATACTCATACACATACTCATACACATACTCATACACATACTCATACTCATACTCATACTCATACTCACATTCACACTCACATTCATACTCATACACATACGCATACTCATACTCATACTCATACTCATACTCACACTCATACTCATACTCATGCTCATACTCATACGCATGCTCATGCTCATGCTCATACTCATGCTCATACTCATACTCATACTCATACTCATACTCATTATCATACTCATACTTATACCCATACTCATACTCATACTCATACTCATACTCATACTCATAGTCATACTCATACTCATACTCATACTCATACACATACACATACTCATACTCATACTCATACTCACATTCACCTCATACTCGTACTCATACTCATGCTCATGATCATACTCATGCTCATGCTCATGCTCATACTCATACAGACACTCATACTCATACTCATACTCATACTCACATACACACTCCCATTCATACTCATACACATACGCATACTCATACTCACACTCATACTCATACGCATGCTCATACTCATACTCATACTCATACTCATACACATACTCATACACATACTCATACACATACTCATACTCATACTCATACTCACATTCACACTCAGATTCATACTCATACACATACGCATACGCATGCTCATGCTCATGCTCATGCTCATGCTCATGCTCATGCTCATACTCATACTCATACTCATACTCATGCGCATGCTCATGCTCATGCTCATGCTCATGCTCATACTCATACTCATACTCATACACATACGCATGCTCATGCTCATGCTCATGCTCATGCTCATGCTCATACTCATACTGACACTCGCACTCATACTCATACTTATACTCATACTCATACTCATAGTCACACTCACACTCACACTCATACTCATACTCATACTCATACATATACGCATATTCAAAGTCACACTCATAATCATACTCATAATCATACTCATACTCATACTCATACTCCAACTCATACTCATACTCATACTCATACTCATACTCATACTCATACTCATACTCATACTCATACTCATACTTATACTCATACTCATACTCATACTCATGCTCATACTCATACTCATACTCATACTCGTACTCAAACTCATACTCATACTCATACTCATACTCATACTAATACGCATACTCGTACTCGTACTCATACTCATGCTCATGCTCATGCTCATGCTCATACTCATACTCATACTCATACTCATACTCATACGCATGCTCATGCTCATACACATACTCATACACATACTCATACTCATACTCATACTCATACTCATACTCATACTCATACTCATAATCATACACATACTTATACTCATACTCCTACTCATACTCATACTCATACTCATACTCATACTCATACTCATACTCATACTCATGCTCATACTCATACTCATACTCACACTCACACTCATACTCATACTCTCATTCACACTCACACTCATACTCACACATATACGCATACTCATACTCACACTCATACTCATACTCATACTCATACTCATACTCATACCCATACTCATACTCATGCTTATACTCATACTCATACTCATACTCACACTCACACTCATACTCATACTCTCATTCACACTCACACTCATACTCATACAGATACGCATACTCATACTCACACTCATACTCATACATATACGCATACTCATACTCACACTCATAATCATACTCATAATCATACTCATACTCATACTCATACTCATACTCATACTCATACACATACGCATGCTCATGCTCATGCTCATGCTCATGCTCATGCTCATACTCATACTGACACTCGCACTCATACTCATACTCATACTCATACTCATACTCATAGTCACACTCACACTCACACTCATACTCATACTCATACTCATACTCATACATATACGCATATTCAAAGTCACACTCATAATCATACTCATAATCATACTCATACTCATACTCATACTCCTACTCCTACTCATACTCATACTCATACTCATACTCATACTCATACTCATACTCATACTCATACTCATACTCATACTCATACTCATACTCATACTCATACTCATACTTATACTCATACTCATACTCATACTCATGCTCATGCTCATACTCATACTCATACTCATACTCATACTCATACTCATACTCATACTCATACACATAATAATACGCATACTCGTACTCATACTCATACTCATACACATATTCATACTCATACTCATACTCATACTCATACTCATAATCATACTCATACTCATACTCATACTCATACTCATACACATACGCATGCTCATGCTCATGCTCATGCTCATGCTCGTACTCATACTGACACTCGCACTCATACTCATACTCATACTCATACTCATACTCATACTCATACTCATACTCATACTCATACTCATATTCATACTCATACTCATACTCATACTCATACTCATACTCATACTCATACTCATACTCACACTCATACTCATACTCATACTCATACTCATACTCATACTCATACTCATACTTATACTCATACTCATACTCATACTCATACTCATGCTCATACTCATACTCATACTCATACTCGTACTCAAACTCATACTCATACTCATACTCATACTCATACTAATACGCATACTCGTACTCGTACTCATACTCATGCTCATGCTCATGCTCATGCTCATACTCATACTCATACTCATACTCATACTCATACTCATACTCATACGCATGCTCATGCTCATACACATACTCATACACATACTCATACTCATACTCATACTCGTACTCATACTCATACTCATACTCGTACTCATACTCATACTCATACTCATACTCATACTCATACTCATACGCATGCTCATACTCATACGCATACTCATACTCATACACATACTCATACACATACTCATACACATACTCATACACATACTCATACACATACTCATACTCATACTCATACTCACATTCACACTCACATTCATACTCATACACATACGCATACTCATACTCATACTCATACTCATACTCACACTCATACTCATACTCATGCTCATACTCATACGCATGCTCATGCTCATGCTCATACTCATGCTCATACTCATACTCATACTCATACTCATACTCATTATCATACTCATACTTATACCCATACTCATACTCATACTCATACTCATACTCATACTCATACTCATAGTCATACTCATACTCATACTCATACTCATACACATACACATACTCATACTCATACTCATACTCACATTCACCTCATACTCGTACTCATACTCATGCTCATGATCATACTCATGCTCATGCTCATGCTCATACTCATACAGACACTCATACTCATACTCATACTCATACTCACATACACACTCCCATTCATACTCATACACATACGCATACTCATACTCATACTCACACTCATACTCATACGCATGCTCATACTCATACTCATACTCATACTCATACACATACTCATACACATACTCATACACATACTCATACTCATACTCATACTCACATTCACACTCAGATTCATACTCATACACATACGCATACGCATGCTCATGCTCATGCTCATGCTCATGCTCATGCTCATGCTCATACTCATACTCATACTCATACTCATGCGCATGCTCATGCTCATGCTCATGCTCATGCTCATACTCATACTCATACTCATACACATACGCATGCTCATGCTCATGCTCATGCTCATGCTCATGCTCATACTCATACTGACACTCGCACTCATACTCATACTTATACTCATACTCATACTCATAGTCACACTCACACTCACACTCATACTCATACTCATACTCATACATATACGCATATTCAAAGTCACACTCATAATCATACTCATAATCATACTCATACTCATACTCATACTCCTACTCATACTCATACTCATACTCATACTCATACTCATACTCATACTCATACTCATACTCATACTCATACTTATACTCATACTCATACTCATACTCATACTCATGCTCATACTCATACTCATACTCATACTCGTACTCAAACTCATACTCATACTCATACTCATACTCATACTCATACTAATACGCATACTCGTACTCGTACTCATACTCATGCTCATGCTCATGCTCATGCTCATGCTCATACTCATACTCATACTCATACTCATACTCATACGCATGCTCATGCTCATACACATACTCATACACATACTCATACTCATACTCATACTCGTACTCATACTCATACTCATACTCATACGCATGCTCATACTCATACTCATACTCATACTCATACTCATACTCATACGCATGCTCATACTCATACGCATACTCATACTCATACACATACTCATACACATACTCATACACATACTCATACACATACTCATACACATACTCATACTCATACTCATACTCATACTCACATTCACACTCACATTCATACTCATACACATACGCATACTCATACTCATACTCATACTCATACTCACACTCATACTCATACTCATGCTCATACTCATACGCATGCTCATGCTCATGCTCATACTCATGCTCATACTCATACTCATACTCATACTCATACTCATTATCATACTCATACTTATACCCATACTCATACTCATACTCATACTCATACTCATACTCATACTCATACTCATAGTCATACTCATACTCATACTCATACTCATACACATACACATACTCATACTCATACTCATACTCACATTCACCTCATACTCGTACTCATACTCATGCTCATGATCATACTCATGCTCATGCTCATGCTCATACTCATACAGACACTCATACTCATACGCATGCTCATACTCATACGCATACTCATACTCATACACATACTCATACACATACTCATACTCATACACATACTCATACACATACTCATACACATACTCATACTCATACTCATACTCATACTCACATTCACACTCACATTCATACTCATACACATACGCATACTCATACTCATACTCATACTCATACTCACACTCATACTCATACTCATGCTCATACTCATACGCATGCTCATGCTCATGCTCATGCTCATGCTCATGCTCATACTCATACTCATACTCATACACATACTCATACTCATACTCATACGCATGCTCATGCTCATACACATACTCATACACATACTCATACTCATACTCATACTCATACTCGTACTCATACTCATACTCATACTCATACTCATACACATACACATACTCATACTCATACTCATACTCACATTCACCTCATACTCGTACTCATACTCATGCTCATGATCATACTCATGCTCATGCTCATGCTCATACTCATACAGACACTCATACTCATACTCATACTCATACTCACATACACACTCCCATTCATACTCATACACATACGCATACTCATACTCATACTCACACTCATACTCATACGCATGCTCATACTCATACTCATACTCATACTCATACACATACTCATACACATACTCATACACATACTCATACTCATACTCATACTCACATTCACACTCAGAATCATACTCATACACATACGCATACGCATGCTCATGCTCATGCTCATGCTCATGCTCATGCTCATGCTCATGCTCATATTCATACTCATACTCATACTCATGCGCATGCTCATGCTCATGCTCATGCTCATGCTCATGCTCATGCTCATACTCATACGCATGCTCATGCTCATGCTCATGCTCATACTCATACTCATAATCATAATCATACTCATACTTATATCCATACTCATACTCATATTCATACTCATACACATACACATACTCATACTCATACTCACATTCACCTCATACTCGTACTCATACTCATACTCATACACATACTCATACACATACTCATACACATACTCATACTCATACTCATACTCGCATTCACACTCACATTCATACTCATACACATACGCATACTCATACTCATACTCATACTCATACATATACGCATATTCATAGTCACACTCATAATCATACTCATAATCATACTCATACTCATACTCATACTCCTACTCATACTCATACTTATACTCATACTCATACTCATGCTCATACTCATACTCATACTCACACTCACACTCATACTCATACTCTCATTCACACTCACACTCATACTCATACTCATAATCATACTCATACTCATACTCATACTCATACTCATACTCATACTCATACTCATACTCATACTCATACTCATACTCATACTCATGCTCATACTCATACTCATACTCACACTCACACTCATACTCATACCCTCATTCACACTCACACTCATACTCACACATATACGCATACTCATACTCACACTCATACTCATACTCATACTCATACTCATACTCATACTCATACTCATGCTTATACTCATACTCATACTCATACTCACACTCACACTCATACTCATACTCTCATTCACACTCACACTCACACTCATACAGATACGCATACTCATACTCACACTCACACTCATACTCATACTCATACTCATACTCATAGTCATACTCATACTCATACTCATACTCATAATCATACTCATACTCATACTCATACTCCTACTCATACTCATACTCATACTCATACTCATACTCATACTCATACTCATACTCATACTCATACTCATACTCATGCTCATACTCATACTCATACTCACACTCACACTCATACTCATACTCTCATTCACACTCACACTCATACTCACACATATACGCATACTCATACTCACACTCATACTCATACTCATACTCATACTCATACTCATACTCATACTCATACTCATGCTTATACTCATACTCATACTCATACTCACACTCACACTCATACTCATACTCTCATTCACACTCACACTCATACTCATACAGATACGCATACTCATACTCACACTCATACTCATACATATACGCATACTCATACTCACACACATAATCATACTCATAATCATACTCATACTCATACTCATACTCATACTCATACACATACGCATGCTCATGCTCATGCTCATGCTCATGCTCATGCTTATACTCATACTGACACTCGCACTCATACTCATACTCATACTCATACTCATAGTCACACTCACACTCACACTCATACTCATACTCATACTCATACTCATACTCATACATATACGCATATTCATAGTCACACTCATAATCATACTCATAATCATACTCATACTCATACTCATACTCCTACTCATACTCATACTTATACTCATACTCATACTCATGCTCATACTCATACTCATACTCACACTCACACTCATACTCATACTCTCATTCACACTCACACTCATACTCACACATATACGCATACTCATACTCACACTCATACTCATACTCATACTCATACTCATACTCATACTCATGCTCATTCTCATACTCATACTCATACTCACACTCATACTCATACTCATACTCATACTCATGCTCATACTCATACGCATGCTCATGCTCATGCTCATACTCATGCTCATACTCATACTCATACTCATACTCATACTCATACGCATACTCATACTCATACTCATACTCATACTCATACTCATACTCATACTCATAGTCATACTCATACTCATACTCATACTCATAATCATACTCATACTCATACTCATACTCATGCTCATACTCATACGCATGCTCATGCTCATGCTCATGCTCATGCTCATGCTTATACTCATACTGACACTCGCACTCATACTCATACTCATACTCATACTCATAGTCACACTCACACTCACACTCATACTCATACTCATACTCATACTCATACATATACGCATATTCATAGTCACACTCATAATCATACTCATAATCATACTCATACTCATACTCATACTCCTACTCATACTCATACTTATACTCATACTCATACTCATGCTCATACTCATACTCATACTCACACTCACACTCATACTCATACTCTCATTCACACTCACACTCATACTCACACATATACGCATACTCATACTCACACTCATACTCATACTCATACTCATACTCATACTCATACTCATACTCATACTCATGCTCATTCTCATACTCATACTCATACTCACACTCATACTCATACTCATACTCATGCTTATACTCATACTCATACTCATACTCACACTCACACTCATACTCATACTCTCATTCACACTCACACTCATACTCATACAGATACGCATACTCATACTCACACTCATACTCATACATATACGCATACTCATACTCACACACATAATCATACTCATAATCATACTCATACTCATACTCATACTCATACTCATACACATACGCATGCTCATGCTCATGCTCATGCTCATGCTCATGCTTATACTCATACTGACACTCGCACTCATACTCATACTCATACTCATACTCATAGTCACACTCACACTCACACTCATACTCATACTCATACTCATACTCATACATATACGCATATTCATAGTCACACTCATAATCATACTCATAATCATACTCATACTCATACTCATACTCCTACTCATACTCATACTTATACTCATACTCATACTCATGCTCATACTCATACTCATACTCACACTCACACTCATACTCATACTCTCATTCACACTCACACTCATACTCACACATATACGCATACTCATACTCACACTCATACTCATACTCATACTCATACTCATACTCATACTCATGCTCATTCTCATACTCATACTCATACTCACACTCATACTCATACTCATACTCATACTCATGCTCATACTCATACGCATGCTCATACGCATGCTCATGCTCATGCTCATACTCATGCTCATACTCATACTCATACTCATACTCATACTCATACTCATACTCATACTCATACTCATACTCATATTCATACTCATACTCATACTCATACTCATACTCATACTCATACTCATACTCATACTCATACTCATACTCACACTCACACTCATACTCATACTCTCATTCACACTCACACTCATACTCATACAGATACGCATACTCATACTCACACTCATACTCATACATATACGCATACTCATACTCACACACATAATCATACTCATAATCATACTCATACTCATACTCATACTCATACTCATACACATACGCATGCTCATGCTCATGCTCATGCTCATGCTCATGCTTATACTCATACTGACACTCGCACTCATACTCATACTCATACTCATACTCATAGTCACACTCACACTCACACTCATACTCATACTCATACTCATACTCATACATATACGCATATTCATAGTCACACTCATAATCATACTCATAATCATACTCATACTCATACTCATACTCCTACTCATACTCATACTTATACTCATACTCATACTCATGCTCATACTCATACTCATACTCATACTCATACTCATACGCATACTCATACTCATACTCACACTCACACTCATACTCATACTCTCATTCACACTCACACTCATACTCACACATATACGCATACTCATACTCACACTCATACTCATACTCATACTCATACTCATACTCATACTCATGCTCATTCTCATACTCATACTCATACTCACACTCATACTCATACTCATACTCATACTCATGCTCATACTCATACGCATGCTCATGCTCATGCTCATACTCATGCTCATACTCATACTCATACTCATACTCATACTCATACGCATACTCATACTCATACTCATACTCATACTCATACTCATACTCATACTCATACTCATACTCATAGTCATACTCATACTCATACTCATACTCATAATCATACTCATACTCATACTCATACTCATGCTCATACTCATACGCATGCTCATGCTCATGCTCATGCTCATGCTCATGCTTATACTCATACTGACACTCGCACTCATACTCATACTCATACTCATACTCATAGTCACACTCACACTCACACTCATACTCATACTCATACTCATACTCATACATATACGCATATTCATAGTCACACTCATAATCATACTCATAATCATACTCATACTCATACTCATACTCCTACTCATACTCATACTTATACTCATACTCATACTCATGCTCATACTCATACTCATACTCACACTCACACTCATACTCATACTCTCATTCACACTCACACTCATACTCACACATATACGCATACTCATACTCACACTCATACTCATACTCATACTCATACTCATACTCATACTCATACTCATACTCATACTCATGCTCATTCTCATACTCATACTCATACTCACACTCATACTCATACTCATACTCATGCTTATACTCATACTCATACTCATACTCACACTCACACTCATACTCATACTCTCATTCACACTCACACTCATACTCATACAGATACGCATACTCATACTCACACTCATACTCATACATATACGCATACTCATACTCACACACATAATCATACTCATAATCATACTCATACTCATACTCATACTCATACTCATACACATACGCATGCTCATGCTCATGCTCATGCTCATGCTCATGCTTATACTCATACTGACACTCGCACTCATACTCATACTCATACTCATACTCATAGTCACACTCACACTCACACTCATACTCATACTCATACTCATACTCATACATATACGCATATTCATAGTCACACTCATAATCATACTCATAATCATACTCATACTCATACTCATACTCCTACTCATACTCATACTTATACTCATACTCATACTCATGCTCATACTCATACTCATACTCACACTCACACTCATACTCATACTCTCATTCACACTCACACTCATACTCACACATATACGCATACTCATACTCACACTCATACTCATACTCATACTCATACTCATACTCATACTCATGCTCATTCTCATACTCATACTCATACTCACACTCATACTCATACTCATACTCATACTCATGCTCATACTCATACGCATGCTCATACGCATGCTCATGCTCATGCTCATACTCATGCTCATACTCATACTCATACTCATACTCATACTCATACTCATACTCATACTCATACTCATACTCATATTCATACTCATACTCATACTCATACTCATACTCATACTCATACTCATACTCATACTCATACTCATACTCATACTCATACTCATACTCATACTCATACTCATACTCATACTCATACTTATACTCATACTCATACTCATACTCATACTCATGCTCATACTCATACTCATACTCATACTCGTACTCAAACTCATACTCATACTCATACTCATACTCATACTAATACGCATACTCGTACTCGTACTCATACTCATGCTCATGCTCATGCTCATGCTCATACTCATACTCATACTCATACTCATACTCATACTCATACTCATACGCATGCTCATGCTCATACACATACTCATACACATACTCATACTCATACTCATACTCGTACTCATACTCATACTCATACTCGTACTCATACTCATACTCATACTCATACTCATACTCATACTCATACGCATGCTCATACTCATACGCATACTCATACTCATACACATACTCATACACATACTCATACACATACTCATACACATACTCATACACATACTCATACTCATACTCATACTCATACTCACATTCACACTCACATTCATACTCATACACATACGCATACTCATACTCATACTCATACTCATACTCACACTCATACTCATACTCATGCTCATACTCATACGCATGCTCATGCTCATGCTCATACTCATGCTCATACTCATACTCATACTCATACTCATACTCATTATCATACTCATACTTATACCCATACTCATACTCATACTCATACTCATACTCATACTCATACTCATAGTCATACTCATACTCATACTCATACTCATACACATACACATACTCATACTCATACTCATACTCACATTCACCTCATACTCGTACTCATACTCATGCTCATGATCATACTCATGCTCATGCTCATGCTCATACTCATACAGACACTCATACTCATACTCATACTCATACTCACATACACACTCCCATTCATACTCATACACATACGCATACTCATACTCATACTCACACTCATACTCATACGCATGCTCATACTCATACTCATACTCATACTCATACACATACTCATACACATACTCATTCACATACTCATACTCATACTCATACTCACATTCACACTCAGATTCATACTCATACACATACGCATACGCATGCTCATGCTCATGCTCATGCTCATGCTCATGCTCATGCTCATACTCATACTCATACTCATACTCATGCGCATGCTCATGCTCATGCTCATGCTCATGCTCATACTCATACTCATACTCATACACATACGCATGCTCATGCTCATGCTCATGCTCATGCTCATGCTCATACTCATACTGACACTCGCACTCATACTCATACTTATACTCATACTCATACTCATAGTCACACTCACACTCACACTCATACTCATACTCATACTCATACATATACGCATATTCAAAGTCACACTCATAATCATACTCATAATCATACTCATACTCATACTCATACTCATACTCCTACTCATACTCATACTCATACTCATACTCATACTCATACTCATACTCATACTCATACTCATACTCATACTTATACTCATACTCATACTCATACTCATGCTCATACTCATACTCATACTCATACTCGTACTCAAACTCATACTCATACTCATACTCATACTAATACGCATACTCGTACTCGTACTCATACTCATGCTCATGCTCATGCTCATGCTCATACTCATACTCATACTCATACTCATACTCATACGCATGCTCATGCTCATACACATACTCATACACATACTCATACTCATACTCATACTCATACTCATACTCATACTCATACTCATACTCATAATCATACACATACTCATACTCATACTCCTACTCATACTCATACTCATACTCATACTCATACTCATACTCATACTCATGCTCATACTCATACTCATACTCACACTCACACTCATACTCATACTCTCATTCACACTCACACTCATACTCACACATATACGCATACTCATACTCACACTCATACTCATACTCATACTCATACTCATACTCATACCCATACTCATACTCATGCTTATACTCATACTCATACTCATACTCACACTCACACTCATACTCATACTCTCATTCACACTCACACTCATACTCATACAGATACGCATACTCATACTCACACTCATACTCATACATATACGCATACTCATACTCACACTCATAATCATACTCATAATCATACTCATACTCATACTCATACTCATACTCATACTCATACACATACGCATGCTCATGCTCATGCTCATGCTCATGCTCATGCTCATACTCATACTGACACTCGCACTCATACTCATACTCATACTCATACTCATACTCATAGTCACACTCACACTCACACTCATACTCATACTCATACTCATACTCATACATATACGCATATTCAAAGTCACACTCATAATCATACTCATAATCATACTCATACTCATACTCATACTCCTACTCCTACTCATACTCATACTCATACTCATACTCATACTCATACTCATACTCATACTCATACTCATACTCATACTCATACTCATACTCATACTCATACTCATACTCATACTCATACTCATACTTATACTCATACTCATACTCATACTCATGCTCATGCTCATACTCATACTCATACTCATACTCATACTCATACTCATACTCATACTCATACACATACTAATACGCATACTCGTACTCATACTCATACTCATACACATATTCATACTCATACTCATACTCATACTCATACTCATAATCATACTCATACTCATACTCATACTCATACTCATACACATACGCATGCTCATGCTCATGCTCATGCTCATGCTCGTACTCATACTGACACTCGCACTCATACTCATACTCATACTCATACTCATACTCATACTCATACTCATACTCATACTCATACTCATACTCATACTCATACTCATATTCATACTCATACTCATACTCATACTCATACTCATACTCATACTCATACTCATACTCACACTCATACTCATACTCATACTCATACTCATACTCATACTCATACTCATACTTATACTCATACTCATACTCATACTCATACTCATGCTCATACTCATACTCATACTCATACTCGTACTCAAACTCATACTCATACTCATACTCATACTCATACTAATACGCATACTCGTACTCGTACTCATACTCATGCTCATGCTCATGCTCATGCTCATACTCATACTCATACTCATACTCATACTCATACTCATACTCATACGCATGCTCATGCTCATACACATACTCATACACATACTCATACTCATACTCATACTCGTACTCATACTCATACTCATACTCGTACTCATACTCATACTCATACTCATACTCATACTCATACTCATACGCATGCTCATACTCATACGCATACTCATACTCATACACATACTCATACACATACTCATACACATACTCATACACATACTCATACACATACTCATACTCATACTCATACTCATACTCACATTCACACTCACATTCATACTCATACACATACGCATACTCATACTCATACTCATACTCATACTCACACTCATACTCATACTCATGCTCATACTCATACGCATGCTCATGCTCATGCTCATACTCATGCTCATACTCATACTCATACTCATACTCATACTCATTATCATACTCATACTTATACCCATACTCATACTCATACTCATACTCATACTCATACTCATACTCATACACATACACATACTCATACTCATACTCATACTCACATTCACCTCATACTCGTACTCATACTCATGCTCATGATCATACTCATGCTCATGCTCATGCTCATACTCATACAGACACTCATACTCATACTCATACTCATACTCACATACACACTCCCATTCATACTCATACACATACGCATACTCATACTCATACTCACACTCATACTCATACGCATGCTCATACTCATACTCATACTCATACTCATACACATACTCATACACATACTCATACACATACTCATACTCATACTCATACTCACATTCACACTCAGATTCATACTCATACACATACGCATACGCATGCTCATGCTCATGCTCATGCTCATGCTCATGCTCATGCTCATACTCATACTCATACTCATACTCATGCGCATGCTCATGCTCATGCTCATGCTCATGCTCATACTCATACTCATACTCATACACATACGCATGCTCATGCTCATGCTCATGCTCATGCTCATGCTCATACTCATACTGACACTCGCACTCATACTCATACTTATACTCATACTCATACTCATAGTCACACTCACACTCACACTCATACTCATACTCATACTCATACATATACGCATATTCAAAGTCACACTCATAATCATACTCATAATCATACTCATACTCATACTCATACTCCTACTCATACTCATACTCATACTCATACTCATACTCATACTCATACTCATACTCATACTCATACTCATACTTATACTCATACTCATACTCATACCCATACTCATGCTCATACTCATACTCATACTCATACTCGTACTCAAACTCATACTCATACTCATACTCATACTCATACTCATACTAATACGCATACTCGTACTCGTACTCATACTCATGCTCATGCTCATGCTCATGCTCATACTCATACTCATACTCATACTCATACTCATACGCATGCTCATGCTCATACACATACTCATACACATACTCATACTCATACTCATACTCGTACTCATACTCATACTCATACTCATACGCATGCTCATACTCATACTCATACTCATACTCATACTCATACTCATACGCATGCTCATACTCATACGCATACTCATACTCATACACATACTCATACACATACTCATACACATACTCATACACATACTCATACACATACTCATACTCATACTCATACTCATACTCACATTCACACTCACATTCATACTCATACACATACGCATACTCATACTCATACTCATACTCACACTCATACTCATACTCATGCTCATACTCATACGCATGCTCATGCTCATGCTCATACTCATGCTCATACTCATACTCATACTCATACTCATACTCATTATCATACTCATACTTATACCCATACTCATACTCATACTCATACTCATACTCATACTCATACTCATACTCATAGTCATACTCATACTCATACTCATACTCATACTCGTACTCATACTCATACTCACACTCATACTCATACTCATACTCATACTCATAATCATACTCATACTCATACTCATACTCATAGTCATACTCATACTCATACAGACACTCATACTCATACGCATGCTCATACTCATACGCATACTCATACTCATACACATACTCATACACATACTCATACTCATACACATACTCATACACATACTCATACACATACTCATACTCATACTCATACTCATACTCACATTCACACTCACATTCATACTCATACACATACGCATACTCATACTCATACTCATACTCATACTCACACTCATACTCATACTCATGCTCATACTCATACGCATGCTCATGCTCATGCTCATGCTCATGCTCATGCTCATACTCATACTCATACTCATACTCATACTCATACTCATACTCATACGCATGCTCATGCTCATACACATACTCATACACATACTCATACTCATACTCATACTCATACTCGTACTCATACTCATACTCATACTCATACTCATACACATACACATACTCATACTCATACTCATACTCACATTCACCTCATACTCGTACTCATACTCATGCTCATGATCATACTCATGCTCATGCTCATGCTCATACTCATACAGACACTCATACTCATACTCATACTCATACTCACATACACACTCCCATTCATACTCATACACATACGCATACTCATACTCATACTCACACTCATACTCATACGCATGCTCATACTCATACTCATACTCATACTCATACACATACTCATACACATACTCATACACATACTCATACTCATACTCATACTCACATTCACACTCAGAATCATACTCATACACATACGCATACGCATGCTCATGCTCATGCTCATGCTCATGCTCATGCTCATGCTCATGCTCATATTCATACTCATACTCATACTCAAGCGCATGCTCATGCTCATGCTCATGCTCATGCTCATGCTCATGCTCATACTCATACGCATGCTCATGCTCATGCTCATGCTCATACTCATACTCATAATCATAATCATACTCATACTTATATCCATACTCATACTCATATTCATACTCATACACATACACATACTCATACTCATACTCACATTCACCTCATACTCGTACTCATACTCATACTCATACACATACTCATACACATACTCATACACATACTCATACTCATACTCATACTCGCATTCACACTCACATTCATACTCATACACATACGCATACTCATACTCATGCTCATACTCATACTCATACTCACACTCATACTCATACTCATGCTCATACTCATACGCATGCTCATGCTCATGCTCATACTCATGCTCATACTCATACTCATACTCATACTCATACGCATACTCATACTCATACACATACTCATACTCATACTCATACTCATACTCATAGTCATACTCATACTCATACTCATACTCATAATCATACTCATACTCATACTCATACTCCTACTCATACTCATACTCATACTCATACTCATACTCATACTCATACTCATACTCATGCTCATACTCATACTCATACTCACACTCACACTCATACTCATACCCTCATTCACACTCACACTCATACTCACACATATACGCATACTCATACTCACACTCATACTCATACTCATACTCATACTCATACTCATACTCATACTCATGCTTATACTCATACTCATACTCATACTCACACTCACACTCATACTCATACTCTCATTCACACTCACACTCACACTCATACAGATACGCATACTCATACTCACACTCACACTCATACTCATACTCATACTCATACTCATAGTCATACTCATACTCATACTCATACTCATAATCATACTCATACTCATACTCATACTCCTACTCATACTCATACTCATACTCATACTCATACTCATACTCATACTCATACTCATACTCATACTCATGCTCATACTCATACTCATACTCACACTCACACTCATACTCATACTCTCATTCACACTCACACTCATACTCACACATATACGCATACTCATACTCACACTCATACTCATACTCATACTCATACTCATACTCATACTCATACTCATACTCATGCTTATACTCATACTCATACTCATACTCACACTCACACTCATACTCATACTCTCATTCACACTCACACTCATACTCATACAGATACGCATACTCATACTCACACTCATACTCATACATATACGCATACTCATACTCACACACATAATCATACTCATAATCATACTCATACTCATACTCATACTCATACTCATACACATACGCATGCTCATGCTCATGCTCATGCTCATGCTCATGCTTATACTCATACTGACACTCGCACTCATACTCATACTCATACTCATACTCATAGTCACACTCACACTCACACTCATACTCATACTCATACTCATACTCATACATATACGCATATTCATAGTCACACTCATAATCATACTCATAATCATACTCATACTCATACTCCTACTCATACTCATACTTATACTCATACTCATACTCATGCTCATACTCATACTCATACTCACACTCACACTCATACTCATACTCTCATTCACACTCACACTCATACTCACACATATACGCATACTCATACTCACACTCATACTCATACTCATACTCATACTCATACTCATACTCATGCTCATTCTCATACTCATACTCATACTCACACTCATACTCATACTCATACTCATACTCATGCTCATACTCATACGCATGCTCATGCTCATGCTCATACTCATGCTCATACTCATACTCATACTCATACTCATACTCATACGCATACTCATACTCATACTCATACTCATACTCATACTCATACTCATACTCATACTCATAGTCATACTCATACTCATACTCATACTCATACTCCTACTCATACTCATACTCATACTCATACTCATACTCATACTCATACTCATACTCATACTCATGCTCATACTCATACTCATACTCACACTCACACTCATACTCATACTCTCATTCACACTCACACTCATACTCACACATATACGCATACTCATACTCACACTCATACTCATACTCATACTCATACTCATACTCATACTCATGCTTATACTCATACTCATACTCATACTCACACTCACACTCATACTCATACTCTCATTCACACTCACACTCATACTCATACAGATACGCATACTCATACTCACACTCATACTCATACATATACGCATACTCATACTCACACTCATAATCATACTCATAATCATACTCATACTCATACTCATACTCATACTCATACTCATACTCATACTCATACTCATACTCATACACATACTAATACGCATACTCGTACTCATACTCATACTCATACACATATTCATACTCATACTCATACTCATACTCATACTCATACTCATAATCATACTCATACTCATACTCATACTCATACTCATACACATACGCATGCTCATGCTCATGCTCATGCTCATGCTCGTACTCATACTCATACTCATACTCGTACTCATGCTCATACTCACACTCATACTCATACTCATACTCATACTCATAATCATACTCATACTCATACTCATACTCATAGTCATACTCATACTCATACTCATACTCATAATCATACTCATACTCATACTCATACTCCTACTCATACTCATACTCATACTCATACTCATACTCATACTCATACTCATACTCATGCTCATACTCATACTCATACTCACACTCACACTCATACTCATACTCTCATTCACACTCATACTCATACTCACACATATACGCATACTCATACTCACACTCATACTCATACTCATACTCATACCCATACTCATACTCATGCTTATACTCATACTCATACTCATACTCACACTCACACTCATACTCATACTCTCATTCACACTCACACTCATACTCATACAGATACGCATACTCATACTCACACTCATACTCATACATATACGCATACTCATACTCACACTCATAATCATACTCATAATCATACTCATACTCATACTCATACTCATACTCATACACATACGCATGCTCATGCTCATGCTCATGCTCATGCTCATGCTCATACTCATACTGACACTCGCACTCATACTCATACTCATACTCATACTCATAGTCACACTCACACTCACACTCATACTCATACTCATACTCATACTCATACATATACGCATATTCAAAGTCACACTCATAATCATACTCATAATCATACTCATACTCATACTCATACTCCTACTCATACTCATACTCATACTCATACTCATACTCATACTCATACTCATACTCATACTCATACTCATACTCATACTCATACTCATACTTATACTCATACTCATACTCATACTCATGCTCATGCTCATGCTCATACTCATACTCATACTCATACTCATACTCATACTCATACTCATACTCATACACATACTAATACGCATACTCATACTCATACTCATACTCATACACATATTCATACTCATACTCATACTCATACTCATACTCATAATCATACTCATACTCATACTCATACTCATACTCATACACATACGCATGCTCATGCTCATGCTCATGCTCATGCTCGTACTCATACTGACACTCGCACTCATACTCATACTCATACTCATACTCATACTCATACTCATACTCATACTCATACTCATACTCATATTCATACTCATACTCATACTCATACTCATACTCATACTCATACTCATACTCATACTCATACTCATACTCATACTCATACTCATACTCATACTCATACTCATACTCATACTTATACTCATACTCATACTCATACTCATACTCATGCTCATACTCATACTCATACTCATACTCGTACTCAAACTCATACTCATACTCATACTCATACTCATACTAATACGCATACTCGTACTCGTACTCATACTCATGCTCATGCTCATGCTCATGCTCATACTCATACTCATACTCATACTCATACTCATACTCATACTCATACTCATACGCATGCTCATGCTCATACACATACTCATACACATACTCATATTCATACTCATACTCGTACTCATACTCATACTCATACTCGTACTCATACTCATACTCATACTCATACTCATACTCATACTCATACGCATGCTCATACTCATACGCATACTCATACTCATACACATACTCATACACATACTCATACACATACTCATACACATACTCATACACATACTCATACTCATACTCATACTCATACTCACATTCACACTCACATTCATACTCATACACATACGCATACTCATACTCATACTCATACTCATACTCACACTCATACTCATACTCATGCTCATACTCATACGCATGCTCATGCTCATACTCATGCTCATACTCATACTCATACTCATACTCATACTCATTATCATACTCATACTTATACCCATACTCATACTCATACTCATACTCATACTCATACTCATACTCATAGTCATACTCATACTCATACTCATACTCATACACATACACATACTCATACTCATACTCATACTCACATTCACCTCATACTCGTACTCATACTCATGCTCATGATCATACTCATGCTCATGCTCATGCTCATACTCATACAGACACTCATACTCATACTCATACTCATACTCACATACACACTCCCATTCATACTCATACACATACGCATACTCATACTCATACTCACACTCATACTCATACGCATGCTCATACTCATACTCATACTCATACTCATACACATACTCATACACATACTCATACACATACTCATACTCATACTCATACTCACATTCACACTCAGATTCATACTCATACACATACGCATGCTCATGCTCATGCTCATGCTCATGCTCATGCTCATGCTCATACTCATACTCATACTCATACTCATGCGCATGCTCATGCTCATGCTCATGCTCATGCTCATACTCATACTCATACTCATACACATACGCATGCTCATGCTCATGCTCATGCTCATGCTCATGCTCATACTCATACTGACACTCGCACTCATACTCATACTTATACTCATACTCATACTCATAGTCACACTCACACTCACACTCATACTCATACTCATACTCATACATATACGCATATTCAAAGTCACACTCATAATCATACTCATAATCATACTCATACTCATACTCATACTCCTACTCATACTCATACTCATACTCATACTCATACTCATACTCATACTCATACTCATACTCATACTCATACTCATACTTATACTCATACTCATACTCATACTCATACTCATGCTCATACTCATACTCATACTCATACTCGTACTCAAACTCATACTCATACTCATACTCATACTCATACTAATACGCATACTCGTACTCGTACTCATACTCATGCTCATGCTCATGCTCATGCTCATACTCATACTCATACTCATACTCATACTCATACGCATGCTCATGCTCATACACATACTCATACACATACTCATACTCATACTCATACTCGTACTCATACTCATACTCATACTCATACGCATGCTCATACTCATACTCATACTCATACTCATACTCATACTCATACGCATGCTCATACTCATACGCATACTCATACTCATACACATACTCATACACATACTCATACACATACTCATACACATACTCATACACATACTCATACTCATACTCATACTCATACTCACATTCACACTCACATTCATACTCATACACATACGCATACTCATACTCATACTCATACTCATACTCATACTCACACTCATACTCATACTCATGCTCATACTCATACGCATGCTCATGCTCATGCTCATACTCATGCTCATACTCATACTCATACTCATACTCATACTCATTATCATACTCATACTTATACCCATACTCATACTCATACTCATACTCATACTCATACTCATACTCATACTCATACTCATAGTCATACTCATACTCATACTCATACTCATACTCATACACATACACATACTCATACTCATACTCATACTCACATTCACCTCATACTCGTACTCATACTCATGCTCATGATCATACTCATGCTCATGCTCATGCTCATACTCATACAGACACTCATACTCATACTCATACTCATACTCACATACACACTCCCATTCATACTCATACACATACGCATACTCATACTCATACTCACACTCATACTCATACGCATGCTCATACTCATACTCATACTCATACTCATACACATACTCATACACATACTCATACACATACTCATACTCATACTCATACTCACATTCACACTCAGATTCATACTCATACACATACGCATACGCATGCTCATGCTCATGCTCATGCTCATGCTCATGCTCATGCTCATACTCATACTCATACTCATACTCATGCGCATGCTCATGCTCATGCTCATGCTCATGCTCATACTCATACTCATACTCATACACATACGCATGCTCATGCTCATGCTCATGCTCATGCTCATGCTCATACTCATACTGACACTCGCACTCATACTCATACTCATACTCATACTCATACTCATACTCATAGTCACACTCATACTCATACTCATGCTAATACGCATACTCGTACTCGTACTCATACTCATACTCATACTCATACTCATACTCATACTCATATTCATACTAATACGCATACTCGTACTCCAACACATACTCATACTCATACTCACACTCATACTCATACTCATACTCATAATCATACTCATACTCATACTCATACTCACACTCACACTCATACTCATACTCATTCTCATACGCATACGCATGCTCATGCTCATGCTCATACTCATACTCATACTCATACTCATACTCATACTCATACTCATACTCGTACTCATACTCATACTCATACTCATACTCATACTCATACTCATACTCATACTCCTACTCATACTCATACTCATACTCATACTCATACAGACACTCATACTCATACTCATACTCATACTCACATACACACTCCCATTCATACTCATACACATACGCATACTCATACTCATACTCACACTCATACTCATACGCATGCTCATACTCATACTCATACTCATACTCATACTTATACTCATACTCATACTCATACTCATACTCATGCTCATACTCATACTCATACTCATACTCGTACTCAAACTCATACTCATACTCATACTCATACTCATACTCATACTAATACGCATACTCGTACTCGTACTCATACTCATGCTCATGCTCATGCTCATGCTCATACTCATACTCATACTCATACTCATACTCATACGCATGCTCATGCTCATACACATACTCATACACATACTCATACTCATACTCATACTCGTACTCATACTCATACTCATACTCATACGCATGCTCATACTCATACTCATACTCATACTCATACTCATACTCATACGCATGCTCATACTCATACGCATACTCATACTCATACACATACTCATACACATACTCATACACATACTCATACACATACTCATACACATACTCATACTCATACTCATACTCATACTCACATTCACACTCACATTCATACTCATACACATACGCATACTCATACTCATACTCATACTCATACTCACACTCATACTCATACTCATGCTCATACTCATACGCATGCTCATGCTCATGCTCATACTCATGCTCATACTCATACTCATACTCATACTCATACTCATTATCATACTCATACTTATACCCATACTCATACTCATACTCATACTCATACTCATACTCATACTCATACTCATAGTCATACTCATACTCATACTCATACTCATACACATACACATACTCATACTCATACTCATACTCACATTCACCTCATACTCGTACTCATACTCATGCTCATGATCATACTCATGCTCATGCTCATGCTCATACTCATACAGACACTCATACTCATACGCATGCTCATACTCATACGCATACTCATACTCATACACATACTCATACACATACTCATACTCATACACATACTCATACACATACTCATACACATACTCATACTCATACTCATACTCATACTCACATTCACACTCACATTCATACTCATACACATACGCATACTCATACTCATACTCATACTCACACTCATACTCATACTCATGCTCATACTCATACGCATGCTCATGCTCATGCTCATGCTCATGCTCATGCTCATACTCATACTCATACTCATACTCATACTCATACTCATACTCATACGCATGCTCATGCTCATACACATACTCATACACATACTCATACTCATACTCATACTCATACTCGTACTCATACTCATACTCATACTCATACTCATACACATACACATACTCATACTCATACTCATACTCACATTCACCTCATACTCGTACTCATACTCATGCTCATGATCATACTCATGCTCATGCTGATGCTCATACTCATACAGACACTCATACTCATACTCATACTCATACTCACATACACACTCCCATTCATACTCATACACATACGCATACTCATACTCATACTCACACTCATACTCATACGCATGCTCATACTCATACTCATACTCATACTCATACACATACTCATACACATACTCATACACATACTCATACTCATACTCATACTCACATTCACACTCAGAATCATACTCATACACATACGCATACGCATGCTCATGCTCATGCTCATGCTCATGCTCATGCTCATGCTCATGCTCATATTCATACTCATACTCATACTCATGCGCATGCTCATGCTCATGCTCATGCTCATGCTCATGCTCATGCTCATACTCATACGCATGCTCATGCTCATGCTCATGCTCATACTCATACTCATAATCATAATCATACTCATACTTATATCCATACTCATACTCATATTCATACTCATACACATACACATACTCATACTCATACTCACATTCACCTCATACTCGTACTCATACTCATACTCATACACATACTCATACACATACTCATACACATACTCATACTCATACTCATACTCGCATTCACACTCACATTCATACTCATACACATACGCATACTCATACTCATACTCATACTCATACATATACGCATATTCATAGTCACACTCATAATCATACTCATAATCATACTCATACTCATACTCATACTCCTACTCATACTCATACTTATACTCATACTCATACTCATGCTCATACTCATACTCATACTCACACTCACACTCATACTCATACTCTCATTCACACTCACACTCATACTCATACTCATAATCATACTCATACTCATACTCATACTCCTACTCATACTCATACTCATACTCATACTCATACTCATACTCATACTCATACTCATGCTCATACTCATACTCATACTCACACTCACACTCATACTCATACCCTCATTCACACTCACACTCATACTCACACATATACGCATACTCATACTCACACTCATACTCATACTCATACTCATACTCATACTCATACTCATACTCATGCTTATACTCATACTCATACTCATACTCACACTCACACTCATACTCATACTCTCATTCACACTCACACTCACACTCATACAGATACGCATACTCATACTCACACTCACACTCATACTCATACTCATACTCATACTCATAGTCATACTCATACTCATACTCATACTCATAATCATACTCATACTCATACTCATACTCCTACTCATACTCATACTCATACTCATACTCATACTCATACTCATACTCATACTCATACTCATACTCATGCTCATACTCATACTCATACTCACACTCACACTCATACTCATACTCTCATTCACACTCACACTCATACTCACACATATACGCATACTCATACTCACACTCATACTCATACTCATACTCATACTCATACTCATACTCATACTCATACTCATGCTTATACTCATACTCATACTCATACTCACACTCACACTCATACTCATACTCTCATTCACACTCACACTCATACTCATACAGATACGCATACTCATACTCACACTCATACTCATACATATACGCATACTCATACTCACACACATAATCATACTCATAATCATACTCATACTCATACTCATACTCATACTCATACACATACGCATGCTCATGCTCATGCTCATGCTCATGCTCATGCTTATACTCATACTGACACTCGCACTCATACTCATACTCATACTCATACTCATAGTCACACTCACACTCACACTCATACTCATACTCATACTCATACTCATACTCATACATATACGCATATTCATAGTCACACTCATAATCATACTCATAATCATACTCATACTCATACTCATACTCCTACTCATACTCATACTTATACTCATACTCATACTCATGCTCATACTCATACTCATACTCACACTCACACTCATACTCATACTCTCATTCACACTCACACTCATACTCACACATATACGCATACTCATACTCACACTCATACTCATACTCATACTCATACTCATACTCATACTCATGCACATTCTCATACTCATACTCATACTCACACTCATACTCATACTCATACTCACACTCATACTCATACATATACGCATACTCATACTCACACACATAATCATACTCATAATCATACTCATACTCATACTCATACTCATACTCATACTCATACACATACGCATGCTCATGCTCATGCTCATGCTCATGCTCATGCTTATACTCATACTGACACTCGCACTCATACTCATACTCATACTCATACTCATAGTCACACTCACACTCACACTCATACTCATACTCATACTCATACTCATACATATACGCATATTCATAGTCACACTCATAATCATACTCATAATCATACTCATACTCATACTCATACTCCTACTCATACTCATACTTATACTCATACTCATACTCATGCTCATACTCATACTCATACTCACACTCACACTCATACTCATACTCTCATTCACACTCACACTCATACTCACACATATACGCATACTCATACTCACACTCATACTCATACTCATACTCATACTCATACTCATACTCATGCTCATTCTCATACTCATACTCATACTCACACTCATACTCATACTCATACTCATACTCATGCTCATACTCATACGCATGCTCATGCTCATGCTCATACTCATGCTCATACTCATACTCATACTCATACTCATACTCATACGCATACTCATACTCATACTCATACTCATACTCATACTCATACTCATACTCATACTCATAGTCATACTCATACTCATACTCATACTCATAATCATACTCATACTCATACTCATACTCATGCTCATACTCATACGCATGCTCATGCTCATGCTCATGCTCATGCTCATGCTTATACTCATACTGACACTCGCACTCATACTCATACTCATACTCATACTCATAGTCACACTCACACTCACACTCATACTCATACTCATACTCATACTCATACATATACGCATATTCATAGTCACACTCATAATCATACTCATAATCATACTCATACTCATACTCATACTCCTACTCATACTCATACTTATACTCATACTCATACTCATGCTCATACTCATACTCATACTCACACTCACACTCATACTCATACTCTCATTCACACTCACACTCATACTCACACATATACGCATACTCATACTCACACTCATACTCATACTCATACTCATACTCATACTCATACTCATACTCATACTCATACTCATGCTCATTCTCATACTCATACTCATACTCACACTCATACTCATACTCATACTCATGCTTATACTCATACTCATACTCATACTCACACTCACACTCATACTCATACTCTCATTCACACTCACACTCATACTCATACAGATACGCATACTCATACTCACACTCATACTCATACATATACGCATACTCATACTCACACACATAATCATACTCATAATCATACTCATACTCATACTCATACTCATACTCATACACATACGCATGCTCATGCTCATGCTCATGCTCATGCTCATGCTTATACTCATACTGACACTCGCACTCATACTCATACTCATACTCATACTCATAGTCACACTCACACTCACACTCATACTCATACTCATACTCATACTCATACATATACGCATATTCATAGTCACACTCATAATCATACTCATAATCATACTCATACTCATACTCATACTCCTACTCATACTCATACTTATACTCATACTCATACTCATGCTCATACTCATACTCATACTCACACTCACAGTCATACTCATACTCTCATTCACACTCACACTCATACTCACACATATACGCATACTCATACTCACACTCATACTCATTCTCATACTCATACTCATACTCATACTCATGCTCATTCTCATACTCATACTCATACTCACACTCATACTCATACTCATACTCATACTCATGCTCATACTCATACGCATGCTCATACGCATGCTCATGCTCATGCTCATACTCATGCTCATACTCATACTCATACTCATACTCATACTCATACTCATACTCATACTCATACTCATACTCATATTCATACTCATACTCATACTCATACTCATACTCATACTCATACTCATACTCATACTCATACTCATACTCATACTCATACTCATACTCATACTCATACTCATACTCATACTCATACTCATACTTATACTCATACTCATACTCATACTCATACTCATGCTCATACTCATACTCATACTCATACTCGTACTCAAACTCATACTCATACTCATACTCATACTCATACTAATACGCATACTCGTACTCGTACTCATACTCATGCTCATGCTCATGCTCATGCTCATACTCATACTCATACTCATACTCATACTCATACTCATACTCATACGCATGCTCATGCTCATACACATACTCATAAACATACTCATACTCATACTCATACTCGTACTCATACTCATACTCATACTCGTACTCATACTCATACTCATACTCATACTCATACTCATACTCATACGCATGCTCATACTCATACGCATACTCATACTCATACACATACTCATACACATACTCATACACATACTCATACACATACTCATACACATACTCATACTCATACTCATACTCATACTCACATTCACACTCACATTCATACTCATACACATACGCATACTCATACTCATACTCATACTCATACTCACACTCATACTCATACTCATGCTCATACTCATACGCATGCTCATGCTCATGCTCATACTCATGCTCATACTCATACTCATACTCATACTCATACTCATTATCATACTCATACTTATACCCATACTCATACTCATACTCATACTCATACTCATACTCATACTCATAGTCATACTCATACTCATACTCATACTCATACACATACACATACTCATACTCATACTCATACTCACATTCACCTCATACTCGTACTCATACTCATGCTCATGATCATACTCATGCTCATGCTCATGCTCATACTCATACAGACACTCATACTCATACTCATACTCATACTCACATACACACTCCCATTCATACTCATACACATACGCATACTCATACTCATACTCACACTCATACTCATACGCATGCTCATACTCATACTCATACTCATACTCATACACATACTCATACACATACTCATACACATACTCATACTCATACTCATACTCACATTCACACTCAGATTCATACTCATACACATACGCATACGCATGCTCATGCTCATGCTCATGCTCATGCTCATGCTCATGCTCATACTCATACTCATACTCATACTCATGCGCATGCTCATGCTCATGCTCATGCTCATGCTCATACTCATACTCATACTCATACACATACGCATGCTCATGCTCATGCTCATGCTCATGCTCATGCTCATACTCATACTGACACTCGCACTCATACTCATACTTATACTCATACTCATACTCATAGTCACACTCACACTCACACTCATACTCATACTCATACTCATACATATACGCATATTCAAAGTCACACTCATAATCATACTCATAATCATACTCATACTCATACTCGTACTCATACTCCTACTCATACTCATACTCATACTCATACTCATACTCATACTCATACTCATACTCATACTCATACTCATACTTATACTCATACTCATACTCATACTCATGCTCATACTCATACTCATACTCATACTCGTACTCAAACTCATACTCATACTCATACTCATACTAATACGCATACTCGTACTCGTACTCATACTCATGCTCATGCTCATGCTCATGCTCATACTCATACTCATACTCATACTCATACTCATACGCATGCTCATGCTCATACACATACTCATACACATACTCATACTCATACTCATACTCATACTCATACTCATACTCATACTCATAATCATACACATACTCATACTCATACTCCTACTCATACTCATACTCATACTCATACTCATACTCATACTCATACTCATACTCATGCTCATACTCATACTCATACTCACACTCACACTCATACTCATACTCTCATTCACACTCACACTCATACTCACACATATACGCATACTCATACTCACACTCATACTCATACTCATACTCATACTCATACTCATACCCATACTCATACTCATGCTTATACTCATACTCATACTCATACTCACACTCACACTCATACTCATACTCTCATTCACACTCACACTCATACTCATACAGATACGCATACTCATACTCACACTCATACTCATACATATACGCATACTCATACTCACACTCATAATCATACTCATAATCATACTCATACTCATACTCATACTCATACTCATACTCATACACATACGCATGCTCATGCTCATGCTCATGCTCATGCTCATGCTCATACTCATACTGACACTCGCACTCATACTCATACTCATACTCATACTCATACTCATAGTCACACTCACACTCACACTCATACTCATACTCATACTCATACTCATACATATACGCATATTCAAAGTCACACTCATAATCATACTCATAATCATACTCATACTCATACTCATACTCCTACTCCTACTCATACTCATACTCATACTCATACTCATACTCATACTCATACTCATACTCATACTCATACTCATACTCATACTCATACTCATACTCATACTCATACTCATACTCATACTCATACTTATACTCATACTCATACTCATACTCATGCTCATGCTCATACTCATACTCATACTCATACTCATACTCATACTCATACTCATACTCATACACATACTAATACGCATACTCGTACTCATACTCATACTCATACACATATTCATACTCATACTCATACTCATACTCATACTCATAATCATACTCATACTCATACTCATACTCATACTCATACACATACGCATGCTCATGCTCATGCTCATGCTCATGCTCGTACTCATACTGACACTCGCACTCATACTCATACTCATACTCATACTCATACTCATACTCATACTCATACTCATACTCATACTCATACTCATACTCATACTCATACTCATATTCATACTCATACTCATACTCATACTCATACTCATACTCATACTCATACTCATACTCACACTCATACTCATACTCATACTCATACTCATACTCATACTCATACTCATACTTATACTCATACTCATACTCATACTCATACTCATGCTCATACTCATACTCATACTCATACTCGTACTCAAACTCATACTCATACTCATACTCATACTCATACTAATACGCATACTCGTACTCGTACTCATACTCATGCTCATGCTCATGCTCATGCTCATACTCATACTCATACTCATACTCATACTCATACTCATACTCATACGCATGCTCATGCTCATACACATACTCATACACATACTCATACTCATACTCATACTCGTACTCATACTCATACTCATACTCGTACTCATACTCATACTCATACTCATACTCATACTCATACTCATACGCATGCTCATACTCATACGCATACTCATACTCATACACATACTCATACACATACTCATACACATACTCATACACATACTCATACACATACTCATACTCATACTCATACTCATACTCACATTCACACTCACATTCATACTCATACACATACGCATACTCATACTCATACTCATACTCATACTCACACTCATACTCATACTCATGCTCATACTCATACGCATGCTCATGCTCATGCTCATACTCATGCTCATACTCATACTCATACTCATACTCATACTCATTATCATACTCATACTTATACCCATACTCATACTCATACTCATACTCATACTCATACTCATACTCATACTCATAGTCATACTCATACTCATACTCATACTCATACACATACACATACTCATACTCATACTCATACTCACATTCACCTCATACTCGTACTCATACTCATGCTCATGATCATACTCATGCTCATGCTCATGCTCATACTCATACAGACACTCATACTCATACTCATACTCATACTCACATACACACTCCCATTCATACTCATACACATACGCATACTCATACTCATACTCACACTCATACTCATACGCATGCTCATACTCATACTCATACTCATACTCATACACATACTCATACACATACTCATACACATACTCATACTCATACTCATACTCACATTCACACTCAGATTCATACTCATACACATACGCATACGCATGCTCATGCTCATGCTCATGCTCATGCTCATGCTCATGCTCATACTCATACTCATACTCATACTCATGCGCATGCTCATGCTCATGCTCATGCTCATGCTCATACTCATACTCATACTCATACACATACGCATGCTCATGCTCATGCTCATGCTCATGCTCATGCTCATACTCATACTGACACTCGCACTCATACTCATACTTATACTCATACTCATACTCATAGTCACACTCACACTCACACTCATACTCATACTCATACTCATACATATACGCATATTCAAAGTCACACTCATAATCATACTCATAATCATACTCATACTCATACTCATACTCCTACTCATACTCATACTCATACTCATACTCATACTCATACTCATACTCATACTCATACTCATACTCATACTTATACTCATACTCATACTCATACCCATACTCATGCTCATACTCATACTCATACTCATACTCGTACTCAAACTCATACTCATACTCATACTCATACTCATACTCATACTCATACTAATACGCATACTCGTACTCGTACTCATACTCATGCTCATGCTCATGCTCATGCTCATACTCATACTCATACTCATACTCATACTCATACGCATGCTCATGCTCATACACATACTCATACACATACTCATACTCATACTCATACTCGTACTCATACTCATACTCATACTCATACGCATGCTCATACTCATACTCATACTCATACTCATACTCATACTCATACGCATGCTCATACTCATACGCATACTCATACTCATACACATACTCATACACATACTCATACACATACTCATACACATACTCATACACATACTCATACTCATACTCATTACTCATACTCACATTCACACTCACATTCATACTCATACACATACGCATACTCATACTCATACTCATACTCACACTCATACTCATACTCATGCTCATACTCATACGCATGCTCATGCTCATGCTCATACTCATGCTCATACTCATACTCATACTCATACTCATACTCATTATCATACTCATACTTATACCCATACTCATACTCATACTCATACTCATACTCATACTCATACTCATACTCATAGTCATACTCATACTCATACTCATACTCATACTCGTACTCATACTCATACTCACACTCATACTCATACTCATACTCATACTCATAATCATACTCATACTCATACTCATACTCATAGTCATACTCATACTCATACAGACACTCATACTCATACGCATGCTCATACTCATACGCATACTCATACTCATACACATACTCATACACATACTCATACTCATACACATACTCATACACATACTCATACACATACTCATACTCATACTCATACTCATACTCACATTCACACTCACATTCATACTCATACACATACGCATACTCATACTCATACTCATACTCATACTCACACTCATACTCATACTCATGCTCATACTCATACGCATGCTCATGCTCATGCTCATGCTCATGCTCATGCTCATACTCATACTCATACTCATACTCATACTCATACTCATACTCATACGCATGCTCATGCTCATACACATACTCATACACATACTCATACTCATACTCATACTCATACTCGTACTCATACTCATACTCATACTCATACTCATACACATACACATACTCATACTCATACTCATACTCACATTCACCTCATACTCGTACTCATACTCATGCTCATGATCATACTCATGCTCATGCTCATGCTCATACTCATACAGACACTCATACTCATACTCATACTCATACTCACATACACACTCCCATTCATACTCATACACATACGCATACTCATACTCATACTCACACTCATACTCATACGCATGCTCATACTCATACTCATACTCATACTCATACACATACTCATACACATACTCATACACATACTCATACTCATACTCATACTCACATTCACACTCAGAATCATACTCATACACATACGCATACGCATGCTCATGCTCATGCTCATGCTCATGCTCATGCTCATGCTCATGCTCATATTCATACTCATACTCATACTCAAGCGCATGCTCATGCTCATGCTCATGCTCATGCTCATGCTCATGCTCATACTCATACGCATGCTCATGCTCATGCTCATGCTCATACTCATACTCATAATCATAATCATACTCATACTTATATCCATACTCATACTCATATTCATACTCATACACATACACATACTCATACTCATACTCACATTCACCTCATACTCGTACTCATACTCATACTCATACACATACTCATACACATACTCATACACATACTCATACTCATACTCATACTCGCATTCACACTCACATTCATACTCATACACATACGCATACTCATACTCATGCTCATACTCATACTCATACTCACACTCATACTCATACTCATGCTCATACTCATACGCATGCTCATGCTCATGCTCATACTCATGCTCATACTCATACTCATACTCATACTCATACGCATACTCATACTCATACACATACTCATACTCATACTCATACTCATACTCATAGTCATACTCATACTCATACTCATACTCATAATCATACTCATACTCATACTCATACTCCTACTCATACTCATACTCATACTCATACTCATACTCATACTCATACTCATACTCATGCTCATACTCATACTCATACTCACACTCACACTCATACTCATACCCTCATTCACACTCACACTCATACTCACACATATACGCATACTCATACTCACACTCATACTCATACTCATACTCATACTCATACTCATACTCATACTCATGCTTATACTCATACTCATACTCATACTCACACTCACACTCATACTCATACTCTCATTCACACTCACACTCACACTCATACAGATACGCATACTCATACTCACACTCACACTCATACTCATACTCATACTCATACTCATAGTCATACTCATACTCATACTCATACTCATAATCATACTCATACTCATACTCATACTCCTACTCATACTCATACTCATACTCATACTCATACTCATACTCATACTCATACTCATACTCATACTCATGCTCATACTCATACTCATACTCACACTCACACTCATACTCATACTCTCATTCACACTCACACTCATACTCACACATATACGCATACTCATACTCACACTCATACTCATACTCATACTCATACTCATACTCATACTCATACTCATACTCATGCTTATACTCATACTCATACTCATACTCACACTCACACTCATACTCATACTCTCATTCACACTCACACTCATACTCATACAGATACGCATACTCATACTCACACTCATACTCATACATATACGCATACTCATACTCACACACATAATCATACTCATAATCATACTCATACTCATACTCATACTCATACTCATACACATACGCATGCTCATGCTCATGCTCATGCTCATGCTCATGCTTATACTCATACTGACACTCGCACTCATACTCATACTCATACTCATACTCATAGTCACACTCACACTCACACTCATACTCATACTCATACTCATACTCATACATATACGCATATTCATAGTCACACTCATAATCATACTCATAATCATACTCATACTCATACTCATACTCCTACTCATACTCATACTTATACTCATACTCATACTCATGCTCATACTCATACTCATACTCACACTCACACTCATACTCATACTCTCATTCACACTCACACTCATACTCACACATATACGCATACTCATACTCACACTCATACTCATACTCATACTCATACTCATACTCATACTCATGCTCATTCTCATACTCATACTCATACTCACACTCATACTCATACTCATACTCATACTCATGCTCATACTCATACGCATGCTCATGCTCATGCTCATACTCATGCTCATACTCATACTCATACTCATACTCATACTCATACGCATACTCATACTCATACTCATACTCATACTCATACTCATACTCATACTCATACTCATAGTCATACTCATACTCATACTCATACTCATAATCATACTCATACTCATACTCACACTCACACTCATACTCATACTCTCATTCACACTCACACTCATACTCACACATATACGCATACTCATACTCACACTCATACTCATACTCATACTCATACTCATACTCATACTCATACTCATGCTTATACTCATACTCATACTCATACTCACACTCACACTCATACTCATACTCTCATTCACACTCACACTCATACTCATACAGATACGCATACTCATACTCACACTCATACTCATACATATACGCATACTCATACTCACACTCATAATCATACTCATAATCATACTCATACTCATACTCATACTCATACTCATACTCATACTCATACTCATACTCATACTCATACACATACTAATACGCATACTCGTACTCATACTCATACTCATACACATATTCATACTCATACTCATACTCATACTCATACTCATACTCATACTCATACTCATAATCATACTCATACTCATACTCATACTCATACTCATACACATACGCATGCTCATGCTCATGCTCATGCTCATGCTCGTACTCATACTCATACTCATACTCGTACTCATACTCATACTCACACTCATACTCATACTCATACTCATACTCATAATCATACTCATACTCATACTCATACTCATAGTCATACTCATACTCATACTCATACTCATAATCATACTCATACTCATACTCATACTCCTACTCATACTCATACTCATACTCATACTCATACTCATACTCATACTCATACTCATGCTCATACTCATACTCATACTCACACTCACACTCATACTCATACTCTCATTCACACTCACACTCATACTCACACATATACGCATACTCATACTCACACTCATACTCATACTCATACTCATACTCATACCCATACTCATACTCATGCTTATACTCATACTCATACTCATACTCACACTCACACTCATACTCATACTCTCATTCACACTCACACTCATACTCATACAGATACGCATACTCATACTCACACTCATACTCATACATATACGCATACTCATACTCACACTCATAATCATACTCATAATCATACTCATACTCATACTCATACTCATACTCATACACATACGCATGCTCATGCTCATGCTCATGCTCATGCTCATGCTCATACTCATACTGACACTCGCACTCATACTCATACTCATACTCATACTCATACTCATAGTCACACTCACACTCACACTCATACTCATACTCATACTCATACTCATACATATACGCATATTCAAAGTCACACTCATAATCATACTCATAATCATACTCATACTCATACTCATACTCCTACTCATACTCATACTCATACTCATACTCATACTCATACTCATACTCATACTCATACTCATACTCATACTCATACTCATACTCATACTCATACTCATACTCATACTTATACTCATACTCATACTCATACTCATGCTCATGCTCATACTCATACTCATACTCATACTCATACTCATACTCATACTCATACTCAAACTCATACTCATACACATACTAATACGCATACTCATACTCATACTCATACTCATACACATATTCATACTCATACTCATACTCATACTCATACTCATAATCATACTCATACTCATACTCATACTCATACTCATACTCATACACATACTCATACTCATACACATACACATACTCATACTCATACTCATACTCACATTCACCTCATACTCGTACTCATACTCATGCTCATGATCATACTCATGCTCATGCTCATGCTCATACTCATACAGACACTCATACTCATACGCATGCTCATACTCATACGCATACTCATACTCATACACATACTCATACACATACTCATACTCATACACATACTCATACACATACTCATACACATACTCATACTCATACTCATACTCATACTCACATTCACACTCACATTCATACTCATACACATACGCATACTCATACTCATACTCATACTCATACTCACACTCATACTCATACTCATGCTCATACTCATACGCATGCTCATGCTCATGCTCATGCTCATGCTCATGCTCATACTCATACTCATACTCATACTCATACTCATACTCATACTCATACGCATGCTCATGCTCATACACATACTCATACACATACTCATACTCATACTCATACTCATACTCGTACTCATACTCATACTCATACTCATACTCATACACATACACATACTCATACTCATACTCATACTCACATTCACCTCATACTCGTACTCATACTCATGCTCATGATCATACTCATGCTCATGCTCATGCTCATACTCATACAGACACTCATACTCATACTCATACTCATACTCACATACACACTCCCATTCATACTCATACACATACGCATACTCATACTCATACTCACACTCATACTCATACGCATGCTCATACTCATACTCATACTCATACTCATACACATACTCATACACATACTCATACACATACTCATACTCATACTCATACTCACATTCACACTCAGATTCATACTCATACACATACGCATACGCATGCTCATGCTCATGCTCATGCTCATGCTCATGCTCATGCTCATGCTCATATTCATACTCATACTCATACTCATGCGCATGCTCATGCTCATGCTCATGCTCATGCTCATGCTCATGCTCATACTCATACGCATGCTCATGCTCATGCTCATGCTCATACTCATACTCATAATCATAATCATACTCATACTTATATCCATACTCATACTCATATTCATACTCATACACATACACATACTCATACTCATACTCACATTCACCTCATACTCGTACTCATACTCATACTCATACACATACTCATACACATACTCATACACATACTCATACTCATACTCATACTCGCATTCACACTCACATTCATACTCATACACATACGCATACTCATACTCATGCTCATACTCATACTCATACTCACACTCATACTCATACTCATGCTCATACTCATACGCATGCTCATGCTCATGCTCATACTCATGCTCATACTCATACTCATACTCATACTCATACGCATACTCATACTCATACACATACTCATACTCATACTCATACTCATAGTCATACTCATACTCATACTCATACTCATAATCATACTCATACTCATACTCATACTCCTACTCATACTCATACTCATACTCATACTCATACTCATACTCATACTCATACTCATGCTCATACTCATACTCATACTCACACTCACACTCATACTCATACCCTCATTCACACTCACACTCATACTCACACATATACGCATACTCATACTCACACTCATACTCATACTCATACTCATACTCATACTCATACTCATACTCATGCTTATACTCATACTCATACTCATACTCACACTCACACTCATACTCATACTCTCATTCACACTCACACTCACACTCATACAGATACGCATACTCATACTCACACTCACACTCATACTCATACTCATACTCATACTCATACTCATAGTCATACTCATACTCATACTCATACTCATAATCATACTCATACTCATACTCATACTCCTACTCATACTCATACTCATACTCATACTCATACTCATACTCATACTCATACTCATACTCATACTCATGCTCATACTCATACTCATACTCACACTCACACTCATACTCATACTCTCATTCACACTCACACTCATACTCACACATATACGCATACTCATACTCACACTCATACTCATACTCATACTCATACTCATACTCATACTCATACTCATGCTTATACTCATACTCATACTCATACTCACACTCACACTCATACTCATACTCTCATTCACACTCACACTCATACTCATACAGATACGCATACTCATACTCACACTCATACTCATACATATACGCATACTCATACTCACACACATAATCATACTCATAATCATACTCATACTCATACTCATACTCATACTCATACACATACGCATGCTCATGCTCATGCTCATGCTCATGCTCATGCTTATACTCATACTGACACTCGCACTCATACTCATACTCATACTCATACTCATAGTCACACTCACACTCACACTCATACTCATACTCATACTCATACTCATACATATACGCATATTCATAGTCACACTCATAATCATACTCATAATCATACTCATACTCATACTCATACTCCTACTCATACTCATACTTATACTCATACTCATACTCATGCTCATACTCATACTCATACTCACACTCACACTCATACTCATACTCTCATTCACACTCACACTCATACTCACACATATACGCATACTCATACTCACACTCATACTCATACTCATACTCATACTCATACTCATACTCATGCTCATTCTCATACTCATACTCATACTCACACTCATACTCATACTCATACTCATACTCATGCTCATACTCATACGCATGCTCATGCTCATGCTCATACTCATGCTCATACTCATACTCATACTCATACTCATACTCATACGCATACTCATACTCATACTCATACTCATACTCATACTCATACTCATACTCATACTCATAGTCATACTCATACTCATACTCATACTCATAATCATACTCATACTCATACTCATACTCATGCTCATACTCATACGCATGCTCATGCTCATGCTCATACTCATGCTCATACTCATACTCATACTCATACTCATACTCATACGCATACTCATACTCATACTCATACTCATACTCATACTCATACTCATACTCATACTCATAGTCATACTCATACTCATACTCATACTCATAATCATACTCATACTCATACTCATACTCCTACTCATACTCATACTCATACTCATACTCATACTCATACTCATACTCATACTCATGCTCATACTCATACTCATACTCACACTCACACTCATACTCATACTCTCATTCACACTCACACTCATACTCACACATATACGCATACTCATACTCACACTCATACTCATACTCATACTCATACTCATACTCATACTCATGCTTATACTCATACTCATACTCATACTCACACTCACACTCATACTCATACTCTCATTCACACTCACACTCATACTCATACAGATACGCATACTCATACTCACACTCATACTCATACATATACGCATACTCATACTCACACTCATAATCATACTCATAATCATACTCATACTCATACTCATACTCATACTCATACTCATACTCATACTCATACTCATACTCATACTCATACACATACTAATACGCATACTCGTACTCATACTCATACTCATACACATATTCATACTCATACTCATACTCATACTCATACTCATACTCATAATCATACTCATACTCATACTCATACTCATACTCATACACATACGCATGCTCATGCTCATGCTCATGCTCATGCTCGTACTCATACTCATACTCATACTCGTACTCATGCTCATACTCACACTCATACTCATACTCATACTCATACTCATAATCATACTCATACTCATACTCATACTCATAGTCATACTCATACTCATACTCATACTCATAATCATACTCATACTCATACTCATACTCCTACTCATACTCATACTCATACTCATACTCATACTCATACTCATACTCATACTCATACTCATGCTCATACTCATACTCATACTCACACTCACACTCATACTCATACTCTCATTCACACTCACACTCATACTCACACATATACGCATACTCATACTCACACTCATACTCATACTCATACTCATACTCATACCCATACTCATACTCATGCTTATACTCATACTCATACTCATACTCACACTCACACTCATACTCATACTCTCATTCACACTCACACTCATACTCATACAGATACGCATACTCATACTCACACTCATACTCATACATATACGCATACTCATACTCACACTCATAATCATACTCATAATCATACTCATACTCATACTCATACTCATACTCATACACATACGCATGCTCATGCTCATGCTCATGCTCATGCTCATGCTCATACTCATACTGACACTCGCACTCATACTCATACTCATACTCATACTCATACTCATAGTCACACTCACACTCACACTCATACTCATACTCATACTCATACTCATACATATACGCATATTCAAAGTCACACTCATAATCATACTCATAATCATACTCATACTCATACTCATACTCCTACTCATACTCATACTCATACTCATACTCATACTCATACTCATACTCATACTCATACTCATACTCATACTCATACTCATAATCATACTCATACTCATACTCATACTCATAGTCATACTCATACTCATACTCATACTCATACATATACGCATATTCATAGTCACACTCATAATCATACTCATAATCATACTCATACTCATACTCATACTCCTACTCATACTCATACTTATACTCATACTCATACTCATGCTCATACTCATACTCATACTCACACTCACACTCATACTCATACTCTCATTCACACTCACACTCATACTCACACATATACGCATACTCATACTCACACTCATACTCATACTCATACTCATACTCATACTCATACTCATGCTCATTCTCATACTCATACTCATACTCACACTCATACTCATACTCATACTCATACTCATGCTCATACTCATACGCATGCTCATGCTCATGCTCATACTCATGCTCATACTCATACTCATACTCATACTCATACTCATACGCATACTCATACTCATACTCATACTCATACTCATACTCATACTCATACTCATACTCATAGTCATACTCATACTCATACTCATACTCATAATCATACTCATACTCATACTCATACTCATGCTCATACTCATACGCATGCTCATGCTCATGCTCATACTCATGCTCATACTCATACTCATACTCATACTCATACTCATACGCATACTCATGCTCATACTCATACTCATACTCATACTCATACTCATACGCATACTCATACTCATACTCATACTCATACTCATACTCATACTCATACTCATAATCATACTCATACTCATACTCATACTCCTACTCATACTCATACTCATACTCATACTCATACTCATACTCATACTCATACTCATGCTCATACTCATACTCATACTCACACTCACACTCATACTCATACTCTCATTCACACTCACACTCATACTCACACATATACGCATACTCATACTCACACTCATACTCATACTCATACTCATACTCATACTCATACTCATGCTTATACTCATACTCATACTCATACTCACACTCACACTCATACTCATACTCTCATTCACACTCACACTCATACTCATACAGATACGCATACTCATACTCACACTCATACTCATACATATACGCATACTCATACTCACACTCATAATCATACTCATAATCATACTCATACTCATACTCATACTCATACTCATACTCATACTCATACTCATACTCATACTCATACACATACTAATACGCATACTCGTACTCATACTCATACTCATACACATATTCATACTCATACTCATACTCATACTCATACTCATACTCATAATCATACTCATACTCATACTCATACTCATACTCATACACATACGCATGCTCATGCTCATGCTCATGCTCATGCTCGTACTCATACTCATACTCATACTCGTACTCATGCTCATACTCACACTCATACTCATACTCATACTCATACTCATAATCATACTCATACTCATACTCATACTCATAGTCATACTCATACTCATACTCATACTCATAATCATACTCATACTCATACTCATACTCCTACTCATACTCATACTCATACTCATACTCATACTCATACTCATACTCATACTCATACTCATGCTCATACTCATACTCATACTCACACTCACACTCATACTCATACTCTCATTCACACTCACACTCATACTCACACATATACGCATACTCATACTCACACTCATACTCATACTCATACTCATACTCATACCCATACTCATACTCATGCTTATACTCATACTCATACTCATACTCACACTCACACTCATACTCATACTCTCATTCACACTCACACTCATACTCATACAGATACGCATACTCATACTCACACTCATACTCATACATATACGCATACTCATACTCACACTCATAATCATACTCATAATCATACTCATACTCATACTCATACTCATACTCATACACATACGCATGCTCATGCTCATGCTCATGCTCATGCTCATGCTCATACTCATACTGACACTCGCACTCATACTCATACTCATACTCATACTCATACTCATAGTCACACTCACACTCACACTCATACTCATACTCATACTCATACTCATACATATACGCATATTCAAAGTCACACTCATAATCATACTCATAATCATACTCATACTCATACTCATACTCCTACTCATACTCATACTCATACTCATACTCATACTCATACTCATACTCATACTCATACTCATACTCATACTCATACTCATACTCATACTTATACTCATACTCATACTCATACTCATGCTCATGCTCATACTCATACTCATACTCATACTCATACTCATACTCATACTCATACTCATACTCATACACATACTAATACGCATACTCATACTCATACTCATACTCATACACATATTCATACTCATACTCATACTCATACTCATACTCATAATCATACTCATACTCATACTCATACTCATACTCATACACATACGCATGCTCATGCTCATGCTCATGCTCATGCTCGTACTCATACTGACACTCGCACTCATACTCATACTCATACTCATACTCATACTCATACTCATACTCATACTCATACTCATACTCATACTCATATTCATACTCATACTCATACTCATACTCATACTCATACTCATACTCATACTCATACTCATACTCATACTCATACTCATACTCATACTCATACTCATACTCATACTCATACTTATACTCATACTCATACTCATACTCATACTCATGCTCATACTCATACTCATACTCATACTCGTACTCAAACTCATACTCATACTCATACTCATACTCATACTAATACGCATACTCGTACTCGTACTCATACTCATGCTCATGCTCATGCTCATGCTCATACTCATACTCATACTCATACTCATACTCATACTCATACTCATACTCATACGCATGCTCATGCTCATACACATACTCATACACATACTCATATTCATACTCATACTCGTACTCATACTCATACTCATACTCGTACTCATACTCATACTCATACTCATACTCATACTCATACTCATACGCATGCTCATACTCATACGCATACTCATACTCATACACATACTCATACACATACTCATACACATACTCATACACATACTCATACACATACTCATACTCATACTCATACTCATACTCACATTCACACTCACATTCATACTCATACACATACGCATACTCATACTCATACTCATACTCATACTCACACTCATACTCATACTCATGCTCATACTCATACGCATGCTCATGCTCATACTCATGCTCATACTCATACTCATACTCATACTCATACTCATTATCATACTCATACTTATACCCATACTCATACTCATACTCATACTCATACTCATACTCATACTCATAGTCATACTCATACTCATACTCATACTCATACACATACACATACTCATACTCATACTCACATTCACCTCATACTCGTACTCATACTCATGCTCATGATCATACTCATGCTCATGCTCATGCTCATACTCATACAGACACTCATACTCATACTCATACTCATACTCACATACACACTCCCATTCATACTCATACACATACGCATACTCATACTCATACTCACACTCATACTCATACGCATGCTCATACTCATACTCATACTCATACTCATACACATACTCATACACATACTCATACACATACTCATACTCATACTCATACTCACATTCACACTCAGATTCATACTCATACACATACGCATGCTCATGCTCATGCTCATGCTCATGCTCATGCTCATGCTCATACTCATACTCATACTCATACTCATGCGCATGCTCATGCTCATGCTCATGCTCATGCTCATGCTCATACTCATACTCATACTCATACACATACGCATGCTCATGCTCATGCTCATGCTCATGCTCATGCTCATACTCATACTGACACTCGCACTCATACTCATACTTATACTCATACTCATACTCATAGTCACACTCACACTCACACTCATACTCATACTCATACTCATACATATACGCATATTCAAAGTCACACTCATAATCATACTCATAATCATACTCATACTCATACTCATACTCCTACTCATACTCATACTCATACTCATACTCATACTCATACTCATACTCATACTCATACTCATACTTATACTCATACTCATACTCATACTCATACTCATGCTCATACTCATACTCATACTCATACTCGTACTCAAACTCATACTCATACTCATACTCATACTCATACTAATACGCATACTCGTACTCGTACTCATACTCATGCTCATGCTCATGCTCATGCTCATACTCATACTCATACTCATACTCATACTCATACGCATGCTCATGCTCATACACATACTCATACACATACTCATACTCATACTCATACTCGTACTCATACTCATACTCATACTCATACGCATGCTCATACTCATACTCATACTCATACTCATACTCATACTCATACGCATGCTCATACTCATACGCATACTCATACTCATACACATACTCATACACATACTCATACACATACTCATACACATACTCATACACATACTCATACTCATACTCATACTCATACTCACATTCACACTCACATTCATACTCATACACATACGCATACTCATACTCATACTCATACTCATACTCACACTCATACTCATACTCATGCTCATACTCATACGCATGCTCATGCTCATGCTCATACTCATGCTCATACTCATACTCATACTCATACTCATACTCATTATCATACTCATACTTATACCCATACTCATACTCATACTCATACTCATACTCATACTCATACTCATACTCATAGTCATACTCATACTCATACTCATACTCATACTCATACACATACACATACTCATACTCATACTCATACTCACATTCACCTCATACTCGTACTCATACTCATGCTCATGATCATACTCATGCTCATGCTCATGCTCATACTCATACAGACACTCATACTCATACTCATACTCATACTCACATACACACTCCCATTCATACTCATACACATACGCATACTCATACTCATACTCACACTCATACTCATACGCATGCTCATACTCATACTCATACTCATACTCATACACATACTCATACACATACTCATACACATACTCATACTCATACTCATACTCACATTCACACTCAGATTCATACTCATACACATACGCATACGCATGCTCATGCTCATGCTCATGCTCATGCTCATGCTCATGCTCATACTCATACTCATACTCATACTCATGCGCATGCTCATGCTCATGCTCATGCTCATGCTCATACTCATACTCATACTCATACACATACGCATGCTCATGCTCATGCTCATGCTCATGCTCATGCTCATACTCATACTGACACTCGCACTCATACTCATACTCATACTCATACTCATACTCATAGTCACACTCACACTCACACTCATACTCATACTCATACATATACGCATATTCAAAGTCACACTCATAATCATACTCATAATCATACTCATACTCATACTCATACTCCTACTCATACTCATACTCATACTCATACTCATACTCATGCTCATACTCATACTCATACTCACACTCACACTCATACTCATACTCTCATTCACACTCACACTCATACTCACACATATACGCATACTCATACTCACACTCATACTCATACTCATACTCATACTCATACTCATACTCATGCTCATACTCATACTCATACTCATACTCACACTCATACTCATACTCATACTCATACTCATACTCATACTCATGCTAATACGCATACTCGTACTCGTACTCATACTCATACTCATACTCATACTCATACTCATACTCATATTCATACTAATACGCATACTCGTACTCCAACACATACTCATACTCATACTCACACTCATACTCATACTCATACTCATAATCATACTCATACTCATACTCATACTCACACTCACACTCATACTCATACTCATTCTCATACGCATACGCATGCTCATGCTCATGCTCATACTCATACTCATACTCATACTCATACTCATACTCATACTCATACTCGTACTCATACTCATACTCATACTCATACTCATACTCATACTCATACTCATACTCCTACTCATACTCATACTCATACTCATACTCATACTCATACTCATACTCATACTCATACTCATACTCATGCTCATACTCATACTCATACTCACACTCACACTCATACTCATACTCTCATTCACACTCACACTCATACTCACACATATACGCATACTCATACTCACACTCATACTCATACTCATACTCATACTCATACTCATACTCATACTCATGCTTATACTCATACTCATACTCATACTCACACTCACACTCATACTCATACTCTCATTCACACTCACACTCATACTCATACAGATACGCATACTCATACTCACACTCATACTCATACATATACGCATACTCATACTCACACACATAATCATACTCATAATCATACTCATACTCATACTCATACTCATACTCATACACATACGCATGCTCATGCTCATGCTCATGCTCATGCTCATGCTTATACTCATACTGACACTCGCACTCATACTCATACTCATACTCATACTCATAGTCACACTCACACTCACACTCATACTCATACTCATACTCATACTCATACATATACGCATATTCATAGTCACACTCATAATCATACTCATAATCATACTCATACTCATACTCATACTCCTACTCATACTCATACTCATACTCATACTCATACTCATGCTCATACTCATACTCATACTCACACTCACACTCATACTCATACTCTCATTCACACTCACACTCATACTCACACATATACGCATACTCATACTCACACTCATACTCATACTCATACTCATACTCATACTCATACTCATGCTCATACTCATACTCATACTCATACTCACACTCATACTCATACTCATACTCATACTCATGCTCATACTCATACGCATGCTCATGCTCATGCTCATACTCATACTCATGCTCATACTCATACTCATACTCATACTCATACTCATACGCATACTCATACTCATACTCATACTCATACTCATACTCATACTCATACTCATACTCATAGTCATACTCATACTCATACTCATACTCATAATCATAATCATACTCATACTCATACTCATGCTCATACTCATACGCATGCTCATGCTCATGCTCATACTCATGCTCATACTCATACTCATACTCATACTCATACTCATACGCATACTCATACTCATACTCATACTCATACTCATACTCATACTCATACTCATATTCATACTCATAGTCATACTCATACTCATACTCATACTCATAATCATACTCATACTCATACTCATACTCATACTCATACTCATACTCATACTCATACTCATACACATACTAATACGCATACTCGTACTCATACTCATACTCATACACATACTCATACTCATACTCATACTTATACGCATACTCATACTCATACTCATACTCATACTCATACGCATGCTCATGCTCATACACATACTCATACACATACTCATACTCATACTCATACTCGTACTCATACTCATACTCATACTCATACTCGTACTCATACTCATACTCATACTCATACTCATACTCATACTCATACTCATACTCATACTCATACTCATACTCATACTCATACTCATACTCATACTCATACTTACACTCCTACTCCTACTCATACTCATACGCATACTCATACTCATACTCATACTCATACTCATACTCATACTCATACACATACGCATGCTCATGCTCATGCTCATGCTCATGCTCATACTCATACTGACACTCGCACTCATACTCATACTCATACTCATACAGATACGCATACTCATACTCACACTCATACTCATACATATACGCATACTCATACTCACACTCATGCTCATACTCATACTCATACTCATACTCATACTCATACTCATACTCATACGCATGCTCATACTCACACTCATGCTCATGCTCATACTCATACTCATACTCATACTCATACTCATACTCATACTCATACGCATGCTCATGCTCATACACATACTCATATACATACACATACTCATACTCATACTCGTACTCATACTCATACTCATACTCATACTCATACTCATACTCATACTCATACTCATACTCATACTTACACTCATACTTACACTCATACTCCTACTCATACTCATACGCATACTCATACTCATACTCATACTCATACTCATACTCATACTCATACTCATACTCATACTCATACTCATAGTCATACTCATACTCATACTCATACTCATACTCATACGCATGCTCATACTCATACTCATACTCATACTCATACTCATACTCACACTCACACTCATACTCATACTCTCATTCACACTCAAACTCATACTCATACAGATACGCATACTCATACTCACACTCATACTCATACATATACGCATACTCATACTCACACTCATAATCATACTCATAATCATACTCATACTCATACTCATACTCATACTCATACACATACGCATGCTCATGCTCATGCTCATGCTCATGCTCATACTCATACTGACACTCGCACTCATACTCATACTCATGCTCATACTCATACTCATACTCATACTCATACTCATACTCATACTCATACTCATACTCATACTCATACTAATACGCATACTCGTACTCGTACTCATACTCATGCTCATGCTCGTGCTCATGCTCATACTCATACTCATACTCATACTCATACTCATACTCATACTCATACTCATACTCATACGCATGCTCATGCTCATACACATACTCATATACATACACATACTCATACTCATACTCGTACTCATACTCATACTCATACTCATACTCATACTCATACTCATACTCATACTCATACTCATACTTACACTCATACTTACACTCATACTCCTACTCATACTCATACGCATACTCATACTCATACTCATACTCATACTCATACTCATACTCATACTCATACTCATACTCATACTCATAGTCATACTCATACTCATACTCATACTCATACTCATACACATGCTCATACTCATACTCATACTCATACTCATACTCATACTCACACTCACACTCATACTCATACTCTCATTCACACTCAAACTCATACTCATACAGATACGCATACTCATACTCACACTCATACTCATACATATACGCATACTCATACTCACACTCATAATCATACTCATAATCATACTCATACTCATACTCATACTCATACTCATACTCATACACATACGCATGCTCATGCTCATGCTCATGCTCATGCTCATACTCATACTGACACTCGCACTCATACTCATACTCATGCTCATACTCATACTCATACTCATACTCATACTCATACTCATACTCATACTCATACTCATACTCATACTAATACGCATACTCGTACTCGTACTCATACTCATGCTCATGCTCGTGCTCATGCTCATACTCATACTCATACTCATACTCATACTCATACTCATACTCATACTCATACTCATACTCATACTCATACTCATACGCATGCTCATGCTCATACACATACTCATACACATACTCATACTCATACTCATACTCGTACTCATACTCATACTCATACTCATACTCATACTCATACTCATACTCATACTCATACTCATACTCATACTCACACTCATACTCATACTCATACTTATACTCATACTCATACTCATACTCATACTCATACTCATGCTCATACTCATACTCATACTCACACTCATACTCATACTCATACTCATACTCATACTCATACTCATACTCATACTCATACTCATACTCAAACTCACACTCGCACTCATACTCATACTCTCATTCACACTCAAACTCATACTCATACAGATACGCATACTCATACTCACACTCATACTCATACATATACGCATACTCATACTCACACTCATGCTCATGCTCATACTCATACTCATACTCATACTCATACTCATACTCATACTCATACGCATGCTCATACTCACACTCATGCTCATGCTCATACTCATACTCATACTCATACTCATACTCGTACTCATACTCATACTCATACTCATACTCATACTCATACTCATACTTACACTCATACTCCTACTCATACTCATACGCATACTCATACTCATACTCATACTCATACTCATACTCATACTCATACTCATAGTCATACTCATACTCATACTCATACTCATACTCATACGCATGCTCATACTCATACTCATACTCATACTCATACTCATACTCATACTCATACTCACACTCACACTCATACTCATACTCTCATTCACACTCACACTCATACTCATACAGAACGCATGCTCATACTCACACTCATACTCATACATATACGCATACTCATACTCACACTCATAATCATACTCATAATCATACTCATACTCATACTCATACTCATACTCATACACATACGCATGCTCATGCTCATGCTCATGCTCGTGCTCATGCTCATACTCATACTGACACTCGCACTCATACTCATACTCATACTCATACTCATACTCATACTCATACTCATACTCATACTCCTACTCCTACTCATACTCATACTCATACTCATACTCATACTCATACTTATACTCATACTCATACTCATACTCATGCTCATACTAATACGCATACTCGTACTCATACTCATACTCATACACATACTCATACTCATACTCATACTCATACTTATACGCATATTCGTACTCGTACTCATACTCATACTCATACTCATACTCATACTCATACTCATACTCATACTCATACTCATACTCATACTCATAGTCATACTCATACTCATACTCATACTCATACTCATACTCATACGCATGCTCATACTCATACTCATACTCATACTCATACTCATACTCATACTCATACTCATACTCATACTCATACTCATACTCATACTCATACTCATACTCATACGCATGCTCATGCTCATGCTCATGCTCATGCTCATCCTCATACTCATACTCATACTCATACTCATACGCATACTCATACTCACACTCATACTCATACATATACGCATACTCATACTCACACTCATAATCATACTCATAATCATACTCATACTCATACTCATACTCATACACATACGCATGCTCATGCTCATGCTCATGCTCGTGCTCATGCTCATACTCATACTGACACTCGCACTCCTACTCATACTCATACGCATACTCATACTCATACTCATACTCATACTCATACTCATACTCATACTCATACTCATACTCATACTCATACTCATACTCATACTCATACTCATACTCATACTCATACTCATACTCATACTCATACTCATACTCATACTCATACTCATACGCATGCTCATGCTCATGCTCATGCTCATGCTCATGCTCATCCTCATACTCATACTCATACTCATACTCATACTCATACTCATACACATACTCATACTCATACTCACACTCATACTCATACTCATACTCATAATCATAATTATACTCATACTCATACTCACACTCACACTCACACTCATACTCATACTCTCATTTACACTCACACTCATACTCATACATATTCGCATACTAATACTCACACTCATACTCACACATATACACATTCTCATACTCACACTCATAATCATACTCATAATCATACTCATACTCATACCCATACTCATACTCCTACTCATACTCAGACGCATACTCATACTCATACTCATACTCATACTCATACTCATACTCATACTCATAGTCATACTCATACTCATACTCATACTCATACTCATACGCATGCTCATACTCATACTCATACTCATACTCATACTCATACTCATACTCATACTCACACTCATACTCATACTCTCATTCACACTCACACTCATACTCATACAGATACGCATACTCATACTCACACTCATACTCATACATATACGCATACTCATACTCGCACTCATACTCATACTCTCATTCACACTCAAACTCATACTCATACAGATACGCATACTCATACTCACACTCATACTCATACATATACGCATACTCATACTCACACTCATAATCATACTCATAATCATACTCATACTCATACTCATACTCATACTCATACACATACGCATGCTCATGCTCATGCTCATGCTCATGCTCATACTCATACTGACACTCGCACTCATACTCATACTCATACTCATACAGATACGCATACTCATACTCATACTCATACTCATACATATACGCATACTCATACTCACACTCATGCTCATACTCATACTCATACTCATACTCATACTCATACTCATACTCATACGCATGCTCATACTCACACTCATGCTCATGCTCATACTCATACTCATACTCATACTCATACTCATACTCATACTCATACGCATGCTCATGCTCATACACATACTCATATACATACACATACTCATACTCATACTCGTACTCATACTCATACTCATACTCATACTCATACTCATACTCATACTCATACTCATACTCATACTTACACTCATACTTACACTCATACTCCTACTCATACTCATACGCATACTCATACTCATACTCATACTCATACTCATACTCATACTCATACTCATACTCATACTCATACTCATAGTCATACTCATACTCATACTCATACTCATACGCATGCTCATACTCATACTCATACTCATACTCATACTCATACTCACACTCACACTCATACTCATACTCTCATTCACACTCAAACTCATACTCATACAGATACGCATACTCATACTCACACTCATACTCATACATATACGCATACTCATACTCACACTCATAATCATACTCATAATCATACTCATACTCATACTCATACTCATACTCATACACATACGCATGCTCATGCTCATGCTCATGCTCATGCTCATACTCATACTGACACTCGCACTCGTACTCATACTCATGCTCATACTCATACTCATACTCATACTCATACTCATACTCATACTCATACTCATACTCATACTCATACTCATACTCATACTAATACGCATACTCGTACTCGTACTCATACTCATGCTCATGCTCGTGCTCATGCTCATACTCATACTCATACTCATACTCATACTCATACTCATACTCATACTCATACTCATACTCATACTCATACGCATGCTCATGCTCATACACATACTCATACACATACTCATACTCATACTCATACTCGTACTCATACTCATACTCATACTCATACTCATACTCATACTCATACTCATACTCATACTCATACTCATACTCATACTCATACTCACACTCATACTCATACTCATACTTATACTCATACTCATACTCATACTCATACTCATACTCATGCTCATACTCATACTCATACTCACACTCATACTCATACTCATACTCATACTCATACTCATACTCATACTCATACTCATACTCATACTCAAACTCACACTCGCACTCATACTCATACTCTCATTCACACTCAAACTCATACTCATACAGATACGCATACTCATACTCACACTCATACTCATACATATACGCATACTCATACTCACACTCATGCTCATGCTCATACTCATACTCATACTCATACTCATACTCATACTCATACTCATACGCATGCTCATACTCACACTCATGCTCATGCTCATACTCATACTCATACTCATACTCATACTCGTACTCATACTCATACTCATACTCATACTCATACTCATACTCATACTTACACTCATACTCCTACTCATACTCATACGCATACTCATACTCATACTCATACTCATACTCATACTCATACTCATACTCATAGTCATACTCATACTCATACTCATACTCATACTCATACGCATGCTCATACTCATACTCATACTCATACTCATACTCATACTCATACTCATACTCACACTCACACTCATACTCATACTCTCATTCACACTCACACTCATACTCATACAGAACGCATGCTCATACTCACACTCATACTCATACATATACGCATACTCATACTCACACTCATAATCATACTCATAATCATACTCATACTCATACTCATACTCATACTCATACTCATACACATACGCATGCTCATGCTCATGCTCATGCTCGTGCTCATGCTCATACTCATACTGACACTCGCACTCATACTCATACTCATACTCATACTCATACTCATACTCATACTCATACTCATACTCCTACTCCTACTCATACTCATACTCATACTCATACTCATACTCATACTTATACTCATACTCATACTCATACTCATGCTCATACTAATACGCATACTCGTACTCATACTCATACTCATACACATACTCATACTCATACTCATACTCATACTAATACGCATATTCGTACTCGTACTCATACTCAAACTCATACTCATACTCATACTCATACTCATACTCATACTCATACTCATACTCATACTCATAGTCATACTCATACTCATACTCATACTCATACTCATACTCATACGCATGCTCATACTCATACTCATACTCATACTCATACTCATACTCATACTCATACTCATACTCATACTCATACTCATACTCATACTCATACTCATACTCATACGCATGCTCATGCTCATGCTCATGCTCATGCTCATCCTCATACTCATACTCATACTCATACTCATACGCATACTCATACTCACACTCATACTCATACATATACGCATACTCATACTCACACTCATAATCATACTCATAATCATACTCATACTCATACTCATACTCATACTCATACACATACGCATGCTCATGCTCATGCTCATGCTCGTGCTCATGCTCATACTCATACTGACACTCGCACTCCTACTCATACTCATACGCATACTCATACTCATACTCATACTCATACTCATACTCATACTCATACTCATACTCATACTCATACTCATACTCATACTCATACTCATACTCATACTCATACTCATACTCATACGCATGCTCATGCTCATGCTCATGCTCATGCTCATCCTCATACTCATACTCATACTCATACTCATACGCATACTCATACTCACACTCATACTCATACATATACGCATACTCATACTCACACTCATAATCATACTCATAATCATACTCATACTCATACTCATACTCATACTCATACACATACGCATGCTCATGCTCATGCTCATGCTCGTGCTCATGCTCATACTCATACTGACACTCGCACTCCTACTCATACTCATACGCATACTCATACTCATACTCATACTCATACTCATACTCATACTCATACTCATACTCATACTCATACTCATACTCATACTCATACTCATACTCATACTCATACTCATACTCATACTCATACTCATACTCATACTCATACTCATACTCATACGCATGCTCATGCTCATGCTCATGCTCATGCTCATGCTCATCCTCATACTCATACTCATACTCATACTCATACGCATGCTCATGCTCATACACATACTCATACACATACTCATACTCATACTCATACTCATACTCATACTCATACACATACTAATACGCATACTCGTACTCATACTCATACTCATACACGTACTCATACTCATACTCATACTCATACTCATACTAATACGCATACTCGTACTCGTACTCATACTCATACTCATACTCATACTCATACTCATACTCATACTCATACGCATGCTCATACTCATACTCATACTTACACTCATACTCCTACTCATACTCATACGCATACTCATACTCATACTCATACTCATACACATACTCATACTCATACTCACACTCATACTCATACTCATACTCATAATCATAATTATACTCATACTCATACTCACACTCACACTCACACTCATACTCATACTCTCATTTACACTCACACTCATACTCATACATATTCGCATACTAATACTCACACTCATACTCACACATATACACATTCTCATACTCACACTCATAATCATACTCATAATCATACTCATACTCATACCCATACTCATACTCCTACTCATACTCAGACGCATACTCATACTCATACTCATACTCATACTCATACTCATACTCATACTCATAGTCATACTCATACTCATACTCATACTCATACTCATACTCATACGCATGCTCATACTCATACTCATACTCATACTCATACTCATACTCATACTCACACTCATACTCATACTCTCATTCACACTCACACTCATACTCATACAGATACGCATACTCATACTCACACTCATACTCATACATATACGCATACTCATACTCGCACTCATACTCATACTCTCATTCACACTCAAACTCATACTCATACAGATACGCATACTCATACTCACACTCATACTCATACATATACGCATACTCATACTCACACTCATGCTCATGCTCATACTCATACTCATACTCATACTCATACTCATACTCATACTCATACGCATGCTCATACACACACTCATGCTCATGCTCATACTCATACTCATACTCATACTCATACTCATACTCATACTCATAGTCATACTCATACTCATACTCATACTCATACTCATACGCATGCTCATACTCATACTCATACTCATACTCATACTCATACTCACACTCACACTCATACTCATACTCTCATTCACACTCAAACTCATACTCATACAGATACGCATACTCATACTCACACTCATACTCATACATATACGCATACTCATACTCACACTCATAATCATACTCATAATCATACTCATACTCATACTCATACTCATACTCATACTCATACTCATACTCATACTTACACTCCTACTCCTACTCATACTCATACGCATACTCATACTCATACTCATACTCATACTCATACTCATACTCATACACATACGCATGCTCATGCTCATGCTCATGCTCATGCTCATACTCATACTGACACTCGCACTCATACTCATACTCATACTCGTACTCATACTCATACTCATACTCATACTCATACTCATACTCATACTCATACTCATACTCATACTCATACTTACGCTCATACTCCTACTCATACTCATACGCATACTCATACTCATACTCATACTCATACTCATACTCATACTCATACTCATACTCATAGTCATACTCATACTCATACTCATACTCATACGCATGCTCATACTCATACTCATACTCATACTCATACTCATACTCATACTCACACTCACACTCATACTCATACTCTCATTCACACGCAAACTCATACTCATACAGATACGCATACTCATACTCACACTCATACTCATACATATACGCATACTCATACTCACACTCATAATCATACTCATAATCATACTCATACTCATACTCATACTCATACTCATACACATACGCATGCTCATGCTCATGCTCATGCTCATGCTCATACTCATACTGACACTCGCACTCATACTCATACAGATACGCATACTCATACTCACACTCATACTCATACATATACGCATACTCATACTCACACTCATGCTCATGCTCATACTCATACTCATACTCATACTCATACTCATACTCATACTCATACGCATGCTCATACTCACACTCATGCTCATGCTCATACTCATACTCATACTCATACTCATACTCGTACTCATACTCATACTCATACTCATACTCATACTCATACTCATACTTACACTCATACTCCTACTCATACTCATACGCATACTCATACTCATACTCATACTCATACTCATACTCATACTCATACTCATAGTCATACTCATACTCATACTCATACTCATACTCATACGCATGCTCATACTCATACTCATACTCATACTCATACTCATACTCACACTCACACTCATACTCATACTCTCATTCACACTCAAACTCATACTCATACAGATACGCATACTCATACTCACACTCATACTCATACATATACGCATACTCATACTCACACTCATAATCATACTCATAATCATACTCATACTCATACTCATACTCATACTCATACACATACGCATGCTCATGCTCATGCTCATACTCATACTGACACTCGCACTCATACTCATACTCATACTCATACTCATGCTCATACTCATACTCATACGCATGCTCATACACACACTCATGCTCATGCTCATACTCATACTCATACTCATACTCATACTCATACTCATACTCATAGTCATACTCATACTCATACTCATACTCATACTCATACGCATGCTCATACTCATACTCACACTCATACTCATACATATACGCATACTCATACTCACACTCATGCTCATGCTCATACTCATACTCATACTCATACTCATACTCATACTCATACGCATGCTCATACTCACACTCATGCTCATGCTCATACTCATACTCATACTCATACTCATACTCATACTCATACTCATACTCATACGCATGCTCATGCTCATACACATACTCATATACATACACATACTCATACTCATACTCGTACTCATACTCATACTCATACTCATACTCATACTCATACTCATACTTACACTCATACTCCTACTCATACTCATACGCATACTCATACTCACACTCATACTCATACTCATACTCATACTCATACGCATGCTCATACTCATACTCATACTCATACTCATACTCATACTCACACTCATACTCATACTCTCATTCACACTCAAACTCATACTCATACAGATACGCATACTCATACTCACACTCATACTCATACATATACGCATACTCATACTCACACTCATGCTCATGCTCATACTCATACTTATACTCATACTCATACTCATACTCATACTCATACTCATACTCATACTCATACTCATACTCATACTCATACTCATACTTACGCTCATACTCCTACTCATACTCATACGCATACTCATACTCATACTCATACTCATACTCATACTCATACTCATACTCATACTCATAGTCATACTCATACTCATACTCATACTCATACTCATACGCATGCTCATACTCATACTCATACTCATACTCATACTCATACTCATACTCACACTCACACTCATACTCATACTCTCATTCACACTCAAACTCATACTCATACAGATACGCATACTCATACTCACACTCATACTCATACATATACGCATACTCATACTCACACTCATAATCATACTCATAATCATACTCATACTCATACTCATACTCATACACATACGCATGCTCATGCTCATGCTCATGCTCATGCTCATACTCATACTGACACTCGCACTCATACTCATACTCATACTCATACAGATACGCATACTCATACTCACACTCATACTCATACATATACGCATACTCATACTCACACTCATGCTCATACTCATACTCATACTCATACTCATACTCATACTCATACTCATACGCATGCTCATACTCACACTCATGCTCATGCTCATACTCATACTCATACTCATACTCATACTCATACTCATACTCATACGCATGCTCATGCTCATACACATACTCATATACATACACATACTCATACTCATACTCGTACTCATACTCATACTCATACTCATACTCATACTCATACTCATACTCATACTCATACTCATACTTACACTCATACTTACACTCATACTCCTACTCATACTCATACGCATACTCATACTCATACTCATACTCATACTCATACTCATACTCATACTCATACTCATACTCATACTCATACTCATAGTCATACTCATACTCATACTCATACTCATACTCATACGCATGCTCATACTCATACTCATACTCATACTCATACTCATACTCACACTCACACTCATACTCATACTCTCATTCACACTCAAACTCATACTCATACAGATACGCATACTCATACTCACACTCATACTCATACATATACGCATACTCATACTCACACTCATAATCATACTCATAATCATACTCATACTCATACTCATACTCATACTCATACACATACGCATGCTCATGCTCATGCTCATGCTCATGCTCATACTCATACTGACACTCGCACTCATACTCATACTCATGCTCATACTCATACTCATACTCATACTCATACTCATACTCATACTCATACTCATACTCATACTCATACTCATACTCATACTAATACGCATACTCGTACTCGTACTCATACTCATGCTCATGCTCGTGCTCATGCTCATACTCATACTCATACTCATACTCATACTCATACTCATACTCATACTCATACTCATACTCATACTCATACTCATACGCATGCTCATGCTCATACACATACTCATACACATACTCATACTCATACTCATACTCGTACTCATACTCATACTCATACTCATACTCATACTCATACTCATACTCATACTCATACTCATACTCATACTCATACTCACACTCATACTCATACTCATACTTATACTCATACTCATACTCATACTCATACTCATACTCATGCTCATACTCATACACATACTCACACTCATACTCATACTCATACTCATACTCATACTCATACTCATACTCATACTCATACTCAAACTCACACTCGCACTCATACTCATACTCTCATTCACACTCAAACTCATACTCATACAGATACGCATACTCATACTCACACTCATACTCATACATATACGCATACTCATACTCACACTCATGCTCATGCTCATACTCATACTCATACTCATACTCATACTCATACTCATACTCATACGCATGCTCATACTCACACTCATGCTCATGCTCATACTCATACTCATACTCATACTCATACTCGTACTCATACTCATACTCATACTCATACTCATACTCATACTCATACTCATACTTACACTCATACTCCTACTCATACTCATACGCATACTCATACTCATACTCATACTCATACTCATACTCATACTCATACTCATAGTCATACTCATACTCATACTCATACTCATACTCATACGCATGCTCATACTCATACTCATACTCATACTCATACTCATACTCATACTCATACTCACACTCACACTCATACTCATACTCTCATTCACACTCACACTCATACTCATACAGAACGCATGCTCATACTCACACTCATACTCATACATATACGCATACTCATACTCACACTCATAATCATACTCATAATCATACTCATACTCATACTCATACTCATACTCATACACATACGCATGCTCATGCTCATGCTCATGCTCGTGCTCATGCTCATACTCATACTGACACTCGCACTCATACTCATACTCATACTCATACTCATACTCATACTCATACTCATACTCATACTCATACTCCTACTCCTACTCATACTCATACTCATACTCATACTCATACTCATACTTATACTCATACTCATACTCATACTCATGCTCATACTAATACGCATACTCGTACTCATACTCATACTCATACACATACTCATACTCATACTCATACTCATACTTATACGCATATTCGTACTCGTACTCATACTCATACTCATACTCATACTCATACTCATACTCATACTCATACTCATACTCATACTCATACTCATAGTCATACTCATACTCATACTCATACTCATACTCATACTCATACGCATGCTCATACTCATACTCATACTCATACTCATACTCATACTCATACTCATACTCATACTCATACTCATACTCATACTCATACTCATACTCATACGCATGCTCATGCTCATGCTCATGCTCATGCTCATCCTCATACTCATACTCATACTCATACTCATACGCATACTCATACTCACACTCATACTCATACATATACGCATACTCATACTCACACTCATAATCATACTCATAATCATACTCATACTCATACTCATACTCATACACATACGCATGCTCATGCTCATGCTCATGCTCGTGCTCATGCTCATACTCATACTGACACTCGCACTCCTACTCATACTCATACGCATACTCATACTCATACTCATACTCATACTCATACACATACGCATGCTCATGCTCATGCTCATACTCATACTGACACTCGCACTCATACTCATACTCATACTCATACTCATGCTCATACTCATACTCATACTCATACTCATACTCATACTCATACTCATACTCATACTCATACTCATACTCATACTCATACTCCTACTTATACTCATACTCATACTCATACTCATACTCATGCTCATACTCATACTCATACTCATACTCATACTCATACTCATACTCATACTCATACTCATACTCATACTCATACTCATACTCATACTCATACTCATACTCATACTCATACTCATACTCATACTAATACGCATACTCGTACTCATACTCATGCTCATGCTCATGCTCATACTCATACTCATACTCATACTCATACTCATACTCATACTCATACTCATACGCATGCTCATGCTCATACACATACTCATACACATACACATACTCATACTCATACTCATACTCATACTCATACTCATACTCATACTCATACTCATACGCATGCTCATGCTCATAAACATACTCATACACATACTCATACTCATACTCGTACTCATACTCATACTCATACTCATACTCGTACTCATACTCATACTCATACTCATACTCATACTCATACTCACACTCATACTCATACTCATACTCATACTCATACTCATACTCATACTCATACTCATACTCATACTCATACTCATACTCATACTCATACTCATACTCATACTCATACTAATACGCATACTCGTACTCGTACTCATACTCATGCTCATGCTCATGCTCATGCTCATACTCATACTCATACTCATACTCATACTCATACTCATACTCATACACATACGCATGCTCATGCTCATACACATACTCATACACATACTCATACTCATACTCATACTCATACTCATACTCATACTCATACTCATACTCATACTCATACTCATACTCATACGCATGCTCATGCTCATACACATACTCATACACATACTCATACTCATACTCATACTCGTACTCATACTCATACTCATACTCATACTCATACTCATACTCATACGCATGCTCATACTCATACTCATACTCATACTCATACTCATACTCATACTCACACTCATACTCATACTCTCATTCACACTCACACTCATACTCATACAGATACGCATACTCATACTCACACTCATACTCATACATATACGCATACTCATACTCGCACTCATACTCATACTCTCATTCACACTCAAACTCATACTCATACAGATACGCATACTCATACTCACACTCATACTCATACATATACGCATACTCATACTCACACTCATGCTCATGCTCATACTCATACTCATACTCATACTCATACTCATACTCATACTCATACGCATGCTCATACACACACTCATGCTCATGCTCATACTCATACTCATACTCATACTCATACTCATACTCATACTCATAGTCATACTCATACTCATACTCATACTCATACTCATACGCATGCTCATACTCATACTCACACTCATACTCATACATATACGCATACTCATACTCACACTCATGCTCATGCTCATACTCATACTCATACTCATACTCATACTCATACTCATACGCATGCTCATACTCACACTCATGCTCATGCTCATACTCATACTCATACTCATACTCATACTCATACTCATACTCATACTCATACGCATGCTCATGCTCATACACATACTCATATACATACACATACTCATACTCATACTCGTACTCATACTCATACTCATACTCATACTCATACTCATACTCATACTTACACTCATACTCCTACTCATACTCATACGCATACTCATACTCACACTCATACTCATACTCATACTCATACTCATACGCATGCTCATACTCATACTCATACTCATACTCATACTCATACTCACACTCACACTCATACTCATACTCTCATTCACACTCAAACTCATACTCATACAGATACGCATACTCATACTCACACTCATACTCATACATATACGCATACTCATACTCACACTCATGCTCATGCTCATACTCATACTTATACTCATACTCATACTCATACTCATACTCATACTCATACTCATACTCATACTCATACTCATACTCATACTCATACTCATACTTACGCTCATACTCCTACTCATACTCATACGCATACTCATACTCATACTCATACTCATACTCATACTCATACTCATACTCATACTCATAGTCATACTCATACTCATACTCATACTCATACTCATACGCATGCTCATACTCATACTCATACTCATACTCATACTCATACTCATACTCACACTCACACTCATACTCATACTCTCATTCACACTCAAACTCATACTCATACAGATACGCATACTCATACTCACACTCATACTCATACATATACGCATACTCATACTCACACTCATAATCATACTCATAATCATACTCATACTCATACTCATACTCATACTCATACACATACGCATGCTCATGCTCATGCTCATGCTCATGCTCATACTCATACTGACACTCGCACTCATACTCATACTCATACTCATACAGATACGCATACTCATACTCACACTCATACTCATACATATACGCATACTCATACTCACACTCATGCTCATACTCATACTCATACTCATACTCATACTCATACTCATACTCATACTCATACGCATGCTCATGCTCATACACATACTCATATACATACACATACTCATACTCATACTCGTACTCATACTCATACTCATACTCATACTCATACTCATACTCATAGTCATACTCATACTCATACTCATACTCATACTCATACGCATGCTCATACTCATACTCATACTCATACTCATACTCATACTCATACTCACACTCACACTCATACTCATACTCTCATTCACACTCAAACTCATACTCATACAGATACGCATACTCATACTCACACTCATACTCATACATATACGCATACTCATACTCACACTCATAATCATACTCATAATCATACTCATACTCATACTCATACTCGTACTCATACTCATACTCATACTCATACTCATACTCATACTCATACTCATACTCATACTCATACTTACACTCATACTTACACTCATACTCCTACTCATACTCATACGCATACTCATACTCATACTCATACTCATACTCATACTCATACTCATACTCATACTCATACTCATACTCATAGTCATACTCATACTCATACTCATACTCATACGCATGCTCATACTCATACTCATACTCATACTCATACTCATACTCATACTCACACTCACACTCATACTCATACTCTCATTCACACTCAAACTCATACTCATACAGATACGCATACTCATACTCACACTCATACTCATACATATACGCATACTCATACTCACACTCATAATCATACTCATAATCATACTCATACTCATACTCATACTCATACTCATACACATACGCATGCTCATGCTCATGCTCATGCTCATGCTCATACTCATACTGACACTCGCACTCATACTCATACTCATGCTCATACTCATACTCATACTCATACTCATACTCATACTCATACTCATACTCATACTCATACTCATACTCATACTCATACTAATACGCATACTCGTACTCGTACTCATACTCATGCTCATGCTCGTGCTCATGCTCATACTCATACTCATACTCATACTCATACTCATACTCATACTCATACTCATACTCATACTCATACTCATACTCATACGCATGCTCATGCTCATACACATACTCATACACATACTCATACTCATACTCATACTCGTACTCATACTCATACTCATACTCATACTCATACTCATACTCATACTCATACTCATACTCATACTCATACTCATACTCACACTCATACTCATACTCATACTTATACTCATACTCATACTCATACTCATACTCATACTCATGCTCATACTCATACTCATACTCACACTCATACTCATACTCATACTCATACTCATACTCATACTCATACTCATACTCATACTCATACTCAAACTCACACTCGCACTCATACTCATACTCTCATTCACACTCAAACTCATACTCATACAGATACGCATACTCATACTCACACTCATACTCATACATATACGCATACTCATACTCACACTCATGCTCATGCTCATACTCATACTCATACTCATACTCATACTCATACTCATACTCATACGCATGCTCATACTCACACTCATGCTCATGCTCATACTCATACTCATACTCATACTCATACTCGTACTCATACTCATACTCATACTCATACTCATACTCATACTCATACTTACACTCATACTCCTACTCATACTCATACGCATACTCATACTCATACTCATACTCATACTCATACTCATACTCATACTCATAGTCATACTCATACTCATACTCATACTCATACTCATACGCATGCTCATACTCATACTCATACTCATACTCATACTCATACTCATACTCATACTCACACTCACACTCATACTCATACTCTCATTCACACTCACACTCATACTCATACAGAACGCATGCTCATACTCACACTCATACTCATACATATACGCATACTCATACTCACACTCATAATCATACTCATAATCATACTCATACTCATACTCATACTCATACTCATACACATACGCATGCTCATGCTCATGCTCATGCTCGTGCTCATGCTCATACTCATACTGACACTCGCACTCATACTCATACTCATACTCATACTCATACTCATACTCATACTCATACTCATGCTCCTACTCCTACTCATACTCATACTCATACTCATACTCATACTTATACTCATACTCATACTCATACTCATGCTCATACTAATACGCATACTCGTACTCATACTCATACTCATACACATACTCATACTCATACTCATACTCATACTTATACGCATATTCGTACTCGTACTCATACTCATACTCATACTCATACTCATACTCATACTCATACTCATACTCATACTCATACTCATACTCATAGTCATACTCATACTCATACTCATACTCATACTCATACTCATACGCATGCTCATACTCATACTCATACTCATACTCATACTCATACTCATACTCATACTCATACTCATACTCATACTCATACTCATACTCATACTCATACGCATGCTCATGCTCATGCTCATGCTCATGCTCATCCTCATACTCATACTCATACTCATACTCATACGCATACTCATACTCACACTCATACTCATACATATACGCATACTCATACTCACACTCATAATCATACTCATAATCATACTCATACTCATACTCATACTCATACACATACGCATGCTCATGCTCATGCTCATGCTCGTGCTCATGCTCATACTCATACTGACACTCGCACTCCTACTCATACTCATACGCATACTCATACTCATACTCATACTCATACTCATACTCATACTCATACTCATACTCATACTCATACTCATACTCATACTCATACTCATACTCATACTCATACTCATACTCATACTCATACTCATACTCATACTCATACTCATACTCATACTCATACGCATGCTCATGCTCATGCTCATGCTCATGCTCATGCTCATGCTCATGCTCATGCTCATCCTCATACTCATACTCATACTCATACTCATACGCATGCTCATGCTCATACACATACTCATACACATACTCATACTCATACTCATACTCATACTCATACTCATACACATACTAATACGCATACTCGTACTCATACTCATACTCATACACGTACTCATACTCATACTCATACTCATACTCATACTAATACGCATACTCGTACTCGTACTCATACTCATACTCATACTCATACTCATACTCATACTCATACGCATGCTCATACTCATACTCATACTTACACTCATACTCCTACTCATACTCATACGCATACTCATACTCATACTCATACTCATACACATACTCATACTCATACTCACACTCATACTCATACTCATACTCATAATCATAATTATACTCATACTCATACTCACACTCACACTCACACTCATACTCATACTCTCATTTACACTCACACTCATACTCATACATATTCGCATACTAATACTCACACTCATACTCACACATATACACATTCTCATACTCACACTCATAATCATACTCATAATCATACTCATACTCATACCCATACTCATACTCCTACTCATACTCAGACGCATACTCATACTCATACTCATACACATACGCATGCTCATGCTCATGCTCATGCTCATGCTCATACTCATACTGACACTCGCACTCATACTCATACTCATGCTCATACTCATACTCATACTCATACTCATACTCATACTCATACTCATACTCATACTCATACTCATACTCATACTCATACTAATACGCATACTCGTACTCGTACTCATACTCATGCTCATGCTCGTGCTCATGCTCATACTCATACTCATACTCATACTCATACTCATACTCATACTCATACTCATACTCATACTCATACTCATACTCATACGCATGCTCATGCTCATACACATACTCATACACATACTCATACTCATACTCATACTCGTACTCATACTCATACTCATACTCATACTCATACTCATACTCATACTCATACTCATACTCATACTCATACTCATACTCACACTCATACTCATACTCATACTTATACTCATACTCATACTCATACTCATACTCATACTCATGCTCATACTCATACTCATACTCACACTCATACTCATACTCATACTCATACTCATACTCATACTCATACTCATACTCATACTCATACTCAAACTCACACTCGCACTCATACTCATACTCTCATTCACACTCAAACTCATACTCATACAGATACGCATACTCATACTCACACTCATACTCATACATATACGCATACTCATACTCACACTCATGCTCATGCTCATACTCATACTCATACTCATACTCATACTCATACTCATACTCATACGCATGCTCATACTCACACTCATGCTCATGCTCATACTCATACTCATACTCATACTCATACTCGTACTCATACTCATACTCATACTCATACTCATACTCATACTCATACTTACACTCATACTCCTACTCATACTCATACGCATACTCATACTCATACTCATACTCATACTCATACTCATACTCATACTCATAGTCATACTCATACTCATACTCATACTCATACTCATACGCATGCTCATACTCATACTCATACTCATACTCATACTCATACTCATACTCATACTCACACTCACACTCATACTCATACTCTCATTCACACTCACACTCATACTCATACAGAACGCATGCTCATACTCACACTCATACTCATACATATACGCATACTCATACTCACACTCATAATCATACTCATAATCATACTCATACTCATACTCATACTCATACTCATACACATACGCATGCTCATGCTCATGCTCATGCTCGTGCTCATGCTCATACTCATACTGACACTCGCACTCATACTCATACTCATACTCATACTCATACTCATACTCATACTCATACTCATACTCATACTCCTACTCCTACTCATACTCATACTCATACTCATACTCATACTCATACTTATACTCATACTCATACTCATACTCATGCTCATACTAATACGCATACTCGTACTCATACTCATACTCATACACATACTCATACTCATACTCATACTCATACTTATACGCATATTCGTACTCGTACTCATACTCATACTCATACTCATACTCATACTCATACTCATACTCATACTCATACTCATACTCATAGTCATACTCATACTCATACTCATACTCATACTCATACTCATACGCATGCTCATACTCATACTCATACTCATACTCATACTCATACTCATACTCATACTCATACTCATACTCATACTCATACTCATACTCATACTCATACGCATGCTCATGCTCATGCTCATGCTCATGCTCATCCTCATACTCATACTCATACTCATACTCATACGCATACTCATACTCACACTCATACTCATACATATACGCATACTCATACTCACACTCATAATCATACTCATAATCATACTCATACTCATACTCATACTCATACACATACGCATGCTCATGCTCATGCTCATGCTCGTGCTCATGCTCATACTCATACTGACACTCGCACTCCTACTCATACTCATACGCATACTCATACTCATACTCATACTCATACTCATACTCATACTCATACTCATACTCATACTCATACTCATACTCATACTCATACTCATACTCATACTCATACTCATACTCATACTTACACTCATACTCATACTCATACTCATAGTCATACTCATACTCATACTCATACTCATACTCATACGCATGCTCATGCTCATGCTCATGCTCATGCTCATGCTCATCCTCATACTCATACTCATACTCATACTCATACGCATGCTCATGCTCATACACATACTCATACACATACTCATACTCATACTCATACTCATACTCATACTCATACACATACTAATACGCATACTCGTACTCATACTCATACTCATACACGTACTCATACTCATACTCATACTCATACTCATACTAATACGCATACTCGTACTCGTACTCATACTCATACTCATACTCATACTCATACTCATACTCATACTCATACGCATGCTCATACTCATACTCATACTTACACTCATACTCCTACTCATACTCATACGCATACTCATACTCATACTCATACTCATACACATACTCATACTCATACTCACACTCATACTCATACTCATACTCATAATCATAATTATACTCATACTCATACTCACACTCACACTCACACTCATACTCATACTCTCATTTACACTCACACTCATACTCATACATATTCGCATACTAATACTCACACTCATACTCACACATATACACATTCTCATACTCACACTCATAATCATACTCATAATCATACTCATACTCATACCCATACTCATACTCCTACTCATACTCAGACGCATACTCATACTCATACTCATACTCATACTCATACTCATACTCATAGTCATACTCATACTCATACTCATACTCATACTCATACTCATACGCATGCTCATACTCATACTCATACTCATACTCATACTCATACTCATACTCACACTCATACTCATACTCTCATTCACACTCACACTCATACTCATACAGATACGCATACTCATACTCACACTCATACTCATACATATACGCATACTCATACTCGCACTCATACTCATACTCTCATTCACACTCAAACTCATACTCATACAGATACGCATACTCATACTCACACTCATACTCATACATATACGCATACTCATACTCACACTCATGCTCATGTTCATACTCATACTCATACTCATACTCATACTCATACTCATACTCATACGCATGCTCATACACACACTCATGCTCATGCTCATACTCATACTCATACTCATACTCATACTCATACTCATAGTCATACTCATACTCATACTCATACTCATACTCATACGCATGCTCATACTCATACTCATACTCATACTCATACTCACACTCACACTCATACTCATACTCTCATTCACACTCAAACTCATACTCATACAGATACGCATACTCATACTCACACTCATACTCATACATATACGCATACTCATACTCACACTCATAATCATACTCATAATCATACTCATACTCATACTCATACTCATACTCATACTCATACTCATACTCATACTTACACTCCTACTCCTACTCATACTCATACGCATACTCATACTCATACTCATACTCATACTCATACTCATACTCATACACATACGCATGCTCATGCTCATGCTCATGCTCATGCTCATACTCATACTGACACTCGCACTCATACTCATACTCATACTCGTACTCATACTCATACTCATACTCATACTCATACTCATACTCATACTCATACTCATACTTACGCTCATACTCCTACTCATACTCATACGCATACTCATACTCATACTCATACTCATACTCATACTCATACTCATACTCATACTCATAGTCATACTCATACTCATACTCATACTCATACTCATACGCATGCTCATACTCATACTCATACTCATACTCATACTCATACTCATACTCACACTCACACTCATACTCATACTCTCATTCACACTCAAACTCATACTCATACAGATACGCATACTCATACTCACACTCATACTCATACATATACGCATACTCATACTCACACTCATAATCATACTCATAATCATACTCATACTCATACTCATACTCATACTCATACATATACGCATGCTCATGCTCATGCTCATGCTCATGCTCATACTCATACTGACACTCGCACTCATACTCATACAGATACGCATACTCATACTCACACTCATACTCATACATATACGCATACTCATACTCACACTCATGCTCATGCTCATACTCATACTCATACTCATACTCATACTCATACTCATACTCATACGCATGCTCATACTCACACTCATGCTCATGCTCATACTCATACTCATACTCATACTCATACTCATACTCATACTCATACGCATGCTCATGCTCATACACATACTCATATACATACACATACTCATACTCATACTCGTACTCATACTCATACTCATACTCATACTCATACTCATACTCATACTTACACTCATACTCCTACTCATACTCATACGCATACTCATACTCATACTCATACTCATACTCATACTCATACTCATACTCATAGTCATACTCATACTCATACTCATACTCATACTCATACGCATGCTCATACTCATACTCATACTCATACTCATACTCATACTCACACTCACACTCATACTCATACTCTCATTCACACTCAAACTCATACTCATACAGATACGCATACTCATACTCACACTCATACTCATACATATACGCATACTCATACTCACACTCATAATCATACTCATAATCATACTCATACTCATACTCATACTCATACTCATACACATACGCATGCTCATGCTCATGCTCATACTCATACTGACACTCGCACTCATACTCATACTCATACTCATACTCATGCTCATACTCATACTCATACTCATACTCATACTCATACTCATACTCATACTCATACTCATACTCATACTCATACTCATACTCATACTCCTACTTATACTCATACTCATACTCATACTCATACTCATACTCATGCTCATACTCATACTCATACTCATACTCATACTCATACTCATACTCATACTCATACTCATACTCATACTCATACTCATACTCATACTCATACTCATACTCATACTAATACGCATACTCGTACTCATACTCATGCTCATGCTCATGCTCATACTCATACTCATACTCATACTCATACTCATACTCATACTCATACTCATACTCATACGCATGCTCATGCTCATACACATACTCATACACATACACATACTCATACTCATACTCATACTCATACTCATACTCATACTCATACTCATACGCATGCTCATGCTCATAAACATACTCATACACATACTCATACTCATACTCATACTCATACTCATACTCATACTCATACTCATACTTACGCTCATACTCCTACTCATACTCATACGCATACTCATACTCATACTCATACTCATACTCATACTCATACTCATACTCATACTCATAGTCATACTCATACTCATACTCATACTCATACTCATACGCATGCTCATACTCATACTCATACTCATACTCATACTCATACTCATACTCACACTCACACTCATACTCATACTCTCATTCACACTCAAACTCATACTCATACAGATACGCATACTCATACTCACACTCATACTCATACATATACGCATACTCATACTCACACTCATAATCATACTCATAATCATACTCATACTCATACTCATACTCATACTCATACACATACGCATGCTCATGCTCAGGCTCATGCTCATGCTCATACTCATACTGACACTCGCACTCATACTCATACAGATACGCATACTCATACTCACACTCATACTCATACATATACGCATACTCATACTCACACTCATGCTCATGCTCATACTCATACTCATACTCATACTCATACTCATACTCATACTCATACGCATGCTCATACTCACACTCATGCTCATGCTCATACTCATACTCATACTCATACTCATACTCATACTCATACTCATACGCATGCTCATGCTCATACACATACTCATATACATACACATACTCATACTCATACTCGTACTCATACTCATACTCATACTCATACTCATACTCATACTCATACTTACACTCATACTCCTACTCATACTCATACGCATACTCATACTCATACTCATACTCATACTCATACTCATACTCATACTCATAGTCATACTCATACTCATACTCATACTCATACTCATACGCATGCTCATACTCATACTCATACTCATACTCATACTCATACTCACACTCACACTCATACTCATACTCTCATTCACACTCAAACTCATACTCATACAGATACGCATACTCATACTCACACTCATACTCATACATATACGCATACTCATACTCACACTCATAATCATACTCATAATCATACTCATACTCATACTCATACTCATACTCATACACATACGCATGCTCATGCTCATGCTCATACTCATACTGACACTCGCACTCATACTCATACTCATACTCATACTCATGCTCATACTCATACTCATACTCATACTCATACTCATACTCATACTCATACTCATACTCATACTCATACTCATACTCATACTCATACTCATACTCCTACTTATACTCATACTCATACTCATACTCATACTCATGCTCATACTCATACTCATACTCATACTCATACTCATACTCATACTCATACTCATACTCATACTCATACTCATACTCATACTCATACTCATACTCATACTCATACTAATACGCATACTCGTACTCATACTCATGCTCATGCTCATGCTCATACTCATACTCATACTCATACTCATACTCATACTCATACTCATACTCATACTCATACGCATGCTCATGCTCATACACATACTCATACACATACACATACTCATACTCATACTCATACTCATACTCATACTCATACTCATACTCATACGCATGCTCATGCTCATAAACATACTCATACACATACTCATACTCATACTCGTACTCATACTCATACTCATACTCATACTCGTACTCATACTCATACTCATACTCATACTCATACTCATACTCACACTCATACTCATACTCATACTCATACTCATACTCATACTCATACTCATACTCATACTCATACTCATACTCATACTCATACTCATACTCATACTCATACTCATACTAATACGCATACTCGAACTCGTACTCATACTCATGCTCATGCTCATGCTCATGCTCATACTCATACTCATACTCATACTCATACTCATACTCATACTCATACTCATACACATACGCATGCTCATGCTAATACACATACTCATACACATACTCATACTCATACTCATACTCATACTCATACTCATACTCATACTCATACTCATACTCATACTCATACTCATACGCATGCTCATGCTCATACACATACTCATACTCATACTCATACTCATACTCATACTCATACGCATGCTCATACTCACACTCATGCTCATGCTCATACTCATACTCATACTCATACTCATACTCATACTCATACTCATACGCATGCTCATGCTCATACACATACTCATATACATACACATACTCATACTCATACTCGTACTCATACTCATACTCATACTCATACTCATACTCATACTTACACTCATACTCCTACTCATACTCATACGCATACTCATACTCACACTCATACTCATACATATACGCATACTCATACTCACACTCATGCTCATGCTCATACTCATACTCATACTCATACTCATACTCATACGCATGCTCATACTCACACTCATGCTCATGCTCATACTCATACTCATACTCATACTCATACTCATACTCATACTCATACTCATACGCATGCTCATGCTCATACACATACTCATATACATACACATACTCATACTCATACTCGTACTCATACTCATACTCATACTCATACTCATACTCATACTCATACTTACACTCATACTCCTACTCATACTCATACGCATACTCATACTCACACTCATACTCATACTCATACTCATACTCATACGCATGCTCATACTCATACTCATACTCATACTCATACTCATACTCATACTCACACTCACACTCATACTCATACTCTCATTCACACTCAAACTCATACTCATACAGATACGCATACTCATACTCACACTCATACTCATACATATACGCATACTCATACTCACACTCATGCTCATGCTCATACTCATACTCATACTCATACTCATACTCATACTCATACTCATACGCATGCTCATACTCACACTCATACTCATACTCATACTCATACTCATACTCATAGTCATACTCATACTCATACTCATACTCATACTCATACGCATGCTCATACTCATACTCATACTCATACTCATACTCATACTCACACTCACACTCATACTCATACTCTCATTCACACTCAAACTCATACTCATACAGATACGCATACTCATACTCACACTCATACTCATACATATACGCATACTCATACTCACACTCATAATCATACTCATAATCATACTCATACTCACACTCATACTCATACATATACGCATACTCATACTCACACTCATAATCATACTCATAATCATACTCATACTCATACTCATACTCATACTCATACACATACGCATGCTCATGCTCATGCTCATACTCATACTGACACTCGCACTCATACTCATACTCATACTCATACTCATGCTCATACTCATACTCATACTCATGCTCATACTCATACTCATACTCATACTCATGCTCATACTCATACTCATACTCATACTCATACTCATACTCATACTCATACTCATACTCATACTCATACTCATACTCATACTCATACTCATACTCATACTCATACTCATACTAATACGCATACTCGTACTCATACTCATGCTCATGCTCATGCTCATACTCATACTCATACTCATACTCATACTCATACTCATACTCATACTCATACTCATACGCATGCTCATGCTCATACACATACTCATACACATACTCATACTCATACTCATACTCGTACTCATACTCATACTCATACTCATACTCATACTCATACTCATACTCATACTCATACTCATACTCATACTCATACTCACACTCATACTCATACTCATACTTATACTCATACTCATACTCATACTCATACTCATACTCATACTCCTACTTATACTCATACTCATACTCATACTCATACTCATACTCATACACATACTAATACGCATACTCGTACTCATACTCATACTCATACACATACTCATACTCATACTCATACTCATACTCATACTCACACTCACACTCATTCTCATACTCTCATTCACACTCACACTCATACTCATACATATACGCATACTCATACTCACACTCATACTCATACATATACGCATACTCATACTCACACTCATAATCATACTCATAATCATACTCATACTCATACTCATACTCATACTCATACACATACGCATGCTCATGCTCATGCTCATGCTCATGCTCATGCTCATACTCATACTGACACTCGCACTCATACTCATACTCATACTCATACTCATACTCATACTCATACTCATACTCATACTCATACTCATACTCATACTCATACTCATACTCATACTCATACTCATACTCATACTCCTACTCATACTCATACTCATACTCATACTCATACTTACACTCATACTCCTACTCATACTCATACGCATACTCATACTCATACTCATACTCATACTCATACTCATACTCATACTCATAGTCATACTCATACTCATACTCATACTCATACTCATACTCATACTCATACTTACGCTCATACTCCTACTCATACTCATACGCATACTCATACTCATACTCATACTCATACTCATACTCATACTCATACTCATACTCATAGTCATACTCATACTCATACTCATACTCATACTTACACTCATACTCCTACTCATACTCATACGCATACTCATACTCATACTCATACTCATACTCATACTCATACTCATACTCATAGTCATACTCATACTCATACTCATACTCATACTCATACGCATGCTCATACTCATACTCATACTCATACTCATACTCATACTCACACTCACACTCATACTCATACTCTCATTCACACTCAAACTCATACTCATACAGATACGCATACTCATACTCACACTCATACTCATACATATACGCATACTCATACTCACACTCATAATCATACTCATAATCATACTCATACTCATACTCATACTCATACTCATACACATACGCATGCTCATGCTCATGCTCATACTCATACTGACACTCGCACTCATACTCATACTCATACTCATACTCATGCTCATACTCATACTCATACTCATACTCATACTCATACTCATACTCATACTCATACTCATACTCATACTCATACTCATACTCATACTCCTACTTATACTCATACTCATACTCATACTCATACTCATGCTCATACTCATACTCATACTCATACTCATACTCATACTCATACTCATACTCATACTCATACTCATACTCATACTCATACTCATACTCATACTCATACTCATACTAATACGCATACTCGTACTCATACTCATGCTCATGCTCATGCTCATACTCATACTCATACTCATACTCATACTCATACTCATACTCATACTCATACTCATACGCATGCTCATGCTCATACACATACTCATACTCATACACATACACATACTCATACTCATACTCATACTCATACTCATACTCATACTCATACTCATACGCATGCTCATGCTCATAAACATACTCATACACATACTCATACTCATACTCATACTCATACTCATACTCATACTCATACTTACGCTCATACTCCTACTCATACTCATACGCATACTCATACTCATACTCATACTCATACTCATACTCATACTCATACTCATACTCATAGTCATACTCATACTCATACTCATACTCATACTCATACGCATGCTCATACTCATACTCATACTCATACTCATACTCATACTCATACTCACACTCACACTCATACTCATACTCTCATTCACACTCAAACTCATACTCATACAGATACGCATACTCATACTCACACTCATACTCATACATATACGCATACTCATACTCACACTCATAATCATACTCATAATCATACTCATACTCATACTCATACTCATACTCATACACATACGCATGCTCATGCTCAGGCTCATGCTCATGCTCATACTCATACTGACACTCGCACTCATACTCATACAGATACGCATACTCATACTCACACTCATACTCATACATATACGCATACTCATACTCACACTCATGCTCATGCTCATACTCATACTCATACTCATACTCATACTCATACTCATACTCATACGCATGCTCATACTCACACTCATGCTCATGCTCATACTCATACTCATACTCATACTCATACTCATACTCATACTCATACGCATGCTCATGCTCATACACATACTCATATACATACACATACTCATACTCATACTCGTACTCATACTCATACTCATACTCATACTCATACTCATACTCATACTTACACTCATACTCCTACTCATACTCATACGCATACTCATACTCATACTCATACTCATACTCATACTCATACTCATACTCATAGTCATACTCATACTCATACTCATACTCATACTCATACGCATGCTCATACTCATACTCATACTCATACTCATACTCATACTCACACTCACACTCATACTCATACTCTCATTCACACTCAAACTCATACTCATACAGATACGCATACTCATACTCACACTCATACTCATACATATACGCATACTCATACTCACACTCATAATCATACTCATAATCATACTCATACTCATACTCATACTCATACTCATACACATACGCATGCTCATGCTCATGCTCATACTCATACTGACACTCGCACTCATACTCATACTCATACTCATACTCATGCTCATACTCATACTCATACTCATACTCATACTCATACTCATACTCATACTCATACTCATACTCATACTCATACTCATACTCATACTCATACTCCTACTTATACTCATACTCATACTCATACTCATACTCATGCTCATACTCATACTGATACTCATACTCATACTCATACTCATACTCATACTCATACTCATACTCATACTCATACTCATACTCATACTCATACTCATACTCATACTAATACGCATACTCGTACTCATACTCATGCTCATGCTCATGCTCATACTCATACTCATACTCGTACTCATACTCATACTCATACTCATACTCATACTCATACTCATACTTACACTCATACTCCTACTCATACTCATACGCATACTCATACTCATACTCATACTCATACTCATACTCATACTCATACTCATACTCATACGCATGCTCATGCTCATAAACATACTCATACACATACTCATACTCATACTCGTACTCATACTCATACTCATACTCATACTCGTACTCATACTCATACTCATACTCATACTCATACTCATACTCACACTCATACTCATACTCATACTCATACTCATACTCATACTCATACTCATACTCATACTCATACTCATACTCATACTCATACTCATACTCATACTCATACTCATACTAATACGCATACTCGAACTCGTACTCATACTCATGCTCATGCTCATGCTCATGCTCATACTCATACTCATACTCATACTCATACTCATACTCATACTCATACTCATACTCATACACATACGCATGCTCATGCTAATACACATACTCATACACATACTCATACTCATACTCATACTCATACTCATACTCATACTCATACTCATACTCATACTCATACTCATACGCATGCTCATACTCACACTCATGCTCATGCTCATACTCATACTCATACTCATACTCATACTCATACTCATACTCATACGCATGCTCATGCTCATACACATACTCATATACATACACATACTCATACTCATACTCGTACTCATACTCATACTCATACTCATACTCATACTCATACTTACACTCATACTCCTACTCATACTCATACGCATACTCATACTCACACTCATACTCATACATATACGCATACTCATACTCACACTCATGCTCATGCTCATACTCATACTCATACTCATACTCATACTCATACTCATACGCATGCTCATACTCACACTCATGCTCATGCTCATACTCATACTCATACTCATACTCATACTCATACTCATACTCATACTCATACGCATGCTCATGCTCATACACATACTCATATACATACACATACTCATACTCATACTCGTACTCATACTCATACTCATACTCATACTCATACTCATACTCATACTTACACTCATACTCCTACTCATACTCATACGCATACTCATACTCACACTCATACTCATACTCATACTCATACTCATACGCATGCTCATACTCATACTCATACTCATACTCATACTCATACTCATACTCACACTCACACTCATACTCATACTCTCATTCACACTCAAACTCATACTCATACAGATACGCATACTCATACTCACACTCATACTCATACATATACGCATACTCATACTCACACTCATGCTCATGCTCATACTCATACTCATACTCATACTCATACTCATACTCATACTCATACTCATACGCATGCTCATACTCACACTCATACTCATACTCATACTCATACTCATACTCATAGTCATACTCATACTCATACTCATACTCATACTCATACGCATGCTCATACTCATACTCATACTCATACTCATACTCATACTCACACTCACACTCATACTCATACTCTCATTCACACTCAAACTCATACTCATACAGATACGCATACTCATACTCACACTCATACTCATACATATACGCATACTCATACTCACACTCATAATCATACTCATAATCATACTCATACTCACACTCATACTCATACATATACGCATACTCATACTCACACTCATAATCATACTCATAATCATACTCATACTCATACTCATACTCATACTCATACACATACGCATGCTCATGCTCATGCTCATACTCATACTGACACTCGCACTCATACTCATACTCATACTCATACTCATGCTCATACTCATACTCATACTCATGCTCATACTCATACTCATACTCATACTCATGCTCATACTCATACTCATACTCATACTCATACTCATACTCATACTCATACTCATACTCATACTCATACTCATACTCATACTCATACTCATACTCATACTCATACTCATACTCCTACTTATACTCATACTCATACTCATACTCATACTCATACTCATACACATACGCATGCTCATGCTCATGCTCATACTCATACTGACACTCGCACTCATACTCATACTCATACTCATACTCATGCTCATACTCATACTCATACTCATACTCATACTCATACTCATACTCATACTCATACTCATACTCATACTCATACTCATACTCATACTCCTACTTATACTCATACTCATACTCATACTCATACTCATGCTCATACTCATACTCATACTCATACTCATACTCATACTCATACTCATACTCATACTCATACTCATACTCATACTCATACTCATACTAATACGCATACTCGTACTCATACTCATGCTCATGCTCATGCTCATACTCATACTCATACTCATACTCATACTCATACTCATACTCATACTCATACTCATACGCATGCTCATGCTCATACACATACTCATACACATACACATACTCATACTCATACTCATACTCATACTCATACTCATACTCATACTCATACGCATGCTCATGCTCATAAACATACTCATACACATACTCATACTCATACTCGTACTCATACTCATACTCATACTCATACTCATGCTCATACTCATACTCATACTCATACTCATACTCATACTCATACTCATACTCATACTCATACTCATACTCATACTCATACTCATACTCCTACTTATACTCATACTCATACTCATACTCATACTCATGCTCATACTCATACTCATACTCATACTCATACTCATACTCATACTCATACTCATACTCATACTCATACTCATACTCATACTCATACTCATACTCATACTCATACTAATACGCATACTCGTACTCATACTCATGCTCATGCTCATGCTCATACTCATACTCATACTCATACTCATACTCATACTCATACTCATACTCATACTCATACGCATGCTCATGCTCATACACATACTCATACTCATACACATACACATACTCATACTCATACTCATACTCATACTCATACTCATACTCATACTCATACGCATGCTCATGCTCATAAACATACTCATACACATACTCATACTCATACTCATACTCATACTCATACTCATACTCATACTCATACTTACGCTCATACTCCTACTCATACTCATACGCATACTCATACTCATACTCATACTCATACTCATACTCATACTCATACTCATACTCATAGTCATACTCATACTCATACTCATACTCATACTCATACGCATGCTCATACTCATACTCATACTCATACTCATACTCATACTCATACTCACACTCACACTCATACTCATACTCTCATTCACACTCAAACTCATACTCATACAGATACGCATACTCATACTCACACTCATACTCATACATATACGCATACTCATACTCACACTCATAATCATACTCATAATCATACTCATACTCATACTCATACTCATACTCATACACATACGCATGCTCATGCTCAGGCTCATGCTCATGCTCATACTCATACTGACACTCGCACTCATACTCATACAGATACGCATACTCATACTCACACTCATACTCATACATATACGCATACTCATACTCACACTCATGCTCATGCTCATACTCATACTCATACTCATACTCATACTCATACTCATACTCATACGCATGCTCATACTCACACTCATGCTCATGCTCATACTCATACTCATACTCATACTCATACTCATACTCATACTCATACGCATGCTCATGCTCATACACATACTCATATACATACACATACTCATACTCATACTCGTACTCATACTCATACTCATACTCATACTCATACTCATACTCATACTCATACTTACACTCATACTCCTACTCATACTCATACGCATACTCATACTCATACTCATACTCATACTCATACTCATACTCATACTCATAGTCATACTCATACTCATACTCATACTCATACTCATACGCATGCTCATACTCATACTCATACTCATACTCATACTCATACTCACACTCACACTCATACTCATACTCTCATTCACACTCAAACTCATACTCATACAGATACGCATACTCATACTCACACTCATACTCATACATATACGCATACTCATACTCACACTCATAATCATACTCATAATCATACTCATACTCATACTCATACTCATACTCATACACATACGCATGCTCATGCTCATGCTCATACTCATACTGACACTCGCACTCATACTCATACTCATACTCATACTCATGCTCATACTCATACTCATACTCATACTCATACTCATACTCATACTCATACTCATACTCATACTCATACTCATACTCATACTCATACTCCTACTTATACTCATACTCATACTCATACTCATACTCATGCTCATACTCATACTCATACTCATACTCATACTCATACTCATACTCATACTCATACTCATACTCATACTCATACTCATACTCATACTCATACTCATACTCATACTAATACGCATACTCGTACTCATACTCATGCTCATGCTCATGCTCATACTCATACTCATACTCATACTCATACTCATACTCATACTCATACTCATACGCATGCTCATGCTCATACACATACTCATACACATACACATACTCATACTCATACTCATACTCATACTCATACTCATACTCATACTCATACGCATGCTCATGCTCATAAACATACTCATACACATACTCATACTCATACTCGTACTCATACTCATACTCATACTCATACTCGTACTCATACTCATACTCATACTCATACTCATACTCATACTCACACTCATACTCATACTCATACTCATACTCATACTCATACTCATACTCATACTCATACTCATACTCATACTCATACTCATACTCATACTCATACTCATACTCATACTAATACGCATACTCGAACTCGTACTCATACTCATGCTCATGCTCATGCTCATGCTCATACTCATACTCATACTCATACTCATACTCATACTCATACTCATACTCATACACATACGCATGCTCATGCTAATACACATACTCATACACATACTCATACTCATACTCATACTCATACTCATACTCATACTCATACTCATACTCATACTCATACTCATACGCATGCTCATGCTCATACACATACTCATACTCATACTCATACTCATACTCATACTCATACGCATGCTCATACTCACACTCATGCTCATGCTCATACTCATACTCATACTCATACTCATACTCATACTCATACTCATACGCATGCTCATGCTCATACACATACTCATATACATACACATACTCATACTCATACTCGTACTCATACTCATACTCATACTCATACTCATACTCATACTTACACTCATACTCCTACTCATACTCATACGCATACTCATACTCACACTCATACTCATACATATACGCATACTCATACTCACACTCATGCTCATGCTCATACTCATACTCATACTCATACTCATACTCATACTCATACGCATGCTCATACTCACACTCATGCTCATGCTCATACTCATACTCATACTCATACTCATACTCATACTCATACTCATACTCATACGCATGCTCATGCTCATACACATACTCATATACATACACATACTCATACTCATACTCGTACTCATACTCATACTCATACTCATACTCATACTCATACTCATACTTACACTCATACTCCTACTCATACTCATACGCATACTCATACTCACACTCATACTCATACTCATACTCATACTCATACGCATGCTCATACTCATACTCATACTCATACTCATACTCATACTCATACTCACACTCACACTCATACTCATACTCTCATTCACACTCAAACTCATACTCATACAGATACGCATACTCATACTCACACTCATACTCATACATATACGCATACTCATACTCACACTCATGCTCATGCTCATACTCATACTCATACTCATACTCATACTCATACTCATACTCATACGCATGCTCATACTCACACTCATACTCATACTCATACTCATACTCATACTCATAGTCATACTCATACTCATACTCATACTCATACTCATACGCATGCTCATACTCATACTCATACTCATACTCATACTCATACTCACACTCACACTCATACTCATACTCTCATTCACACTCAAACTCATACTCATACAGATACGCATACTCATACTCACACTCATACTCATACATATACGCATACTCATACTCACACTCATAATCATACTCATAATCATACTCATACTCACACTCATACTCATACATATACGCATACTCATACTCACACTCATAATCATACTCATAATCATACTCATACTCATACTCATACTCATACTCATACACATACGCATGCTCATGCTCATGCTCATACTCATACTGACACTCGCACTCATACTCATACTCATACTCATACTCATGCTCATACTCATACTCATACTCATGCTCATACTCATACTCATACTCATACTCATGCTCATACTCATACTCATACTCATACTCATACTCATACTCATACTCATACTCATACTCATACTCATACTCATACTCATACTCATACTCATACTCATACTCATACTCATACTCCTACTTATACTCATACTCATACTCATACTCATACTCATACTCATACACATACGCATGCTCATGCTCATGCTCATACTCATACTGACACTCGCACTCATACTCATACTCATACTCATACTCATGCTCATACTCATACTCATACTCATACTCATACTCATACTCATACTCATACTCATACTCATACTCATACTCATACTCATACTCATACTCCTACTTATACTCATACTCATACTCATACTCATACTCATGCTCATACTCATACTCATACTCATACTCATACTCATACTCATACTCATACTCATACTCATACTCATACTCATACTCATACTCATACTCATACTCATACTCATACTAATACGCATACTCGTACTCATACTCATGCTCATGCTCATGCTCATACTCATACTCATACTCATACTCATACTCATACTCATACTCATACTCATACTCATACGCATGCTCATGCTCATACACATACTCATACACATACACATACTCATACTCATACTCATACTCATACTCATACTCATACTCATACTCATACGCATGCTCATGCTCATAAACATACTCATACACATACTCATACTCATACTCGTACTCATACTCATACTCATACTCATACTCGTACTCATACTCATACTCATACTCATACTCATACTCATACTCACACTCATACTCATACTCATACTCATACTCATACTCATACTCATACTCATACTCATACTCATACTCATACTCATACTCATACTCATACTCATACTCATACTCATACTAATACGCATACTCGAACTCGTACTCATACTCATGCTCATGCTCATGCTCATGCTCATACTCATACTCATACTCATACTCATACTCATACTCATACTCATACTCATACACATACGCATGCTCATGCTAATACACATACTCATACACATACTCATACTCATACTCATACTCATACTCATACTCATACTCATACTCATACTCATACTCATACTCATACTCATACGCATGCTCATGCTCATACACATACTCATACTCATACTCATACTCATACTCATACTCATACTCATACGCATGCTCATACTCACACTCATGCTCATGCTCATACTCATACTCATACTCATACTCATACTCATACTCATACTCATACGCATGCTCATGCTCATACACATACTCATATACATACACATACTCATACTCATACTCGTACTCATACTCATACTCATACTCATACTCATACTCATACTTACACTCATACTCCTACTCATACTCATACGCATACTCATACTCACACTCATACTCATACATATACGCATACTCATACTCACACTCATGCTCATGCTCATACTCATACTCATACTCATACTCATACTCATACTCATACGCATGCTCATACTCACACTCATGCTCATGCTCATACTCATACTCATACTCATACTCATACTCATACTCATACTCATACTCATACGCATGCTCATGCTCATACACATACTCATATACATACACATACTCATACTCATACTCGTACTCATACTCATACTCATACTCATACTCATACTCATACTCATACTTACACTCATACTCCTACTCATACTCATACGCATACTCATACTCACACTCATACTCATACTCATACTCATACTCATACGCATGCTCATACTCATACTCATACTCATACTCATACTCATACTCATACTCACACTCACACTCATACTCATACTCTCATTCACACTCAAACTCATACTCATACAGATACGCATACTCATACTCACACTCATACTCATACATATACGCATACTCATACTCACACTCATGCTCATGCTCATACTCATACTCATACTCATACTCATACTCATACTCATACTCATACGCATGCTCATACTCACACTCATACTCATACTCATACTCATACTCATACTCATAGTCATACTCATACTCATACTCATACTCATACTCATACGCATGCTCATACTCATACTCATACTCATACTCATACTCATACTCACACTCACACTCATACTCATACTCTCATTCACACTCAAACTCATACTCATACAGATACGCATACTCATACTCACACTCATACTCATACATATACGCATACTCATACTCACACTCATAATCATACTCATAATCATACTCATACTCATACTCATACTCATACTCATACACATACGCATGCTCATGCTCATGCTCATACTCATACTGACACTCGCACTCATACTCATACTCATACTCATACTCATGCTCATACTCATACTCATACTCATACTCATACTCATACTCATACTCATACTCATACTCATACTCATACTCATACTCCTACTTATACTCATACTCATACTCATACTCATACTCATGCTCATACTCATACTCATACTCATACTCATACTCATACTCATACTCATACTCATACTCATACTCATACTCATACTCATACTCATACTCATACTCATACTCATACTCATACTCATACTCATACTAATACGCATACTCGTACTCATACTCATGCTCATGCTCATGCTCATGCTCATACTCATACTCATACTCATACTCATACTCATACTCATACTCATACTCATACTCATACGCATGCTCATGCTCATACACATACTCATACACATACTCATACTCATACTCATACTCGTACTCATACTCATACTCATACTCATACTCATACTCATACTCATACTCATACTCATACTCATACTCATACTCATACTCACACTCATACTCATACTCATACTTATACTCATACTCATACTCATACTCATACTCATGCTCATACTCATACTCATACTCACACTCATACTCATACTCATACTCATACTCATACTCATACACATACTCATACTCATACACATACTAATACGCATACTCGTACTCATACTCATACTCATACACATACTCATACTCATACTCATACTCATACTCATACTCACACTCACACTCATTCTCATACTCTCATTCACACTCACACTCATACTCATACATATACGCATACTCATACTCACACTCATACTCATACATATACGCATACTCATACTCACACTCATAATCATACTCATAATCATACTCATACTCATACTCATACTCATACTCATACACATACGCATGCTCATGCTCATGCTCATGCTCATGCTCATGCTCATACTCATACTGACACTCGCACTCATACTCATACTCATACTCATACTCATACACATACTCATACACATACTCATACTCATACTCATACTCGTACTCATACTCATACTCATACTCATACTCATACTCATACTCATACTCATACTCATACTCATACTCACACTCATACTCATACTCATACTCATACTCATACTCATACTCATACTCATACTCATACTCACACTCACACTCATACTCATACTTATACTTATACTCATACTCATACTCATACTCATACTCATGCTCATACTCATACTCATACTCATACTCATACTCATACGCATGCTCATGCTCATACACATACTCATACACATACTCATACTCATACTCATACTCGTACTCATACTCATACTCATACTCATACTCATACTCATACTCATACTCATACTCATACTCATACTCATACTCATACTCACACTCATACTCATACTCATACTTATACTCATACTCATACTCATACTCATACTCATGCTCATACTCATACTCATACTCACACTCATACTCATACTCATACTCATACTCATACTCATACTCATACTCATACACATACTAATACGCATACTCGTACTCATACTCATACTCATACTCATACACATACTCATACTCATACTCATACTCATACTCATACTCACACTCATACTCATACTCATACTCTCATTCACACTCACACTCATACTCATACATATACGCATACTCATTCTCACACTCATACTCATACATATACGCATACTCATACTCACACTCATAATCATACTCATAATCATACTCATACTCATACTCATACTCATACTCATACTCATACACATACGCATGCTCATGCTCATGCTCATGCTCATGCTCATGCTCATACTCATACTGACACTCGCACTCATACTCATACTCATACTCATACTCATACTCATACTCATACTCATACTCATACTTATACTCATACACATACTCACACTCATAATCATACTCATAATCATACTCATACTCATACTCATACTCATACTCATACTCATACTCATACTCATACTCATACTCATACTCATACTCATGCTCATACTAATACGCATACTCGTAGTCGTACTCATACTCATGCTCATGCTCATGCTCATGCTCATACTCATACTCATACTCATACTCATACTCATACTCATACTCATACTCATACTCATACTCATATGCATGCTCATGCTCATACACATACTCATACACATACACATACTCATACTCATACTCATACTCATACTCATACTCATACTCATACTCATACTCATACTCATACGCATGCTCATGCTCATACACATACTCATACACATACTCATACTCATACTCGTACTCATACTCATACTCATACTCATACTCGTACTCATACTCATACTCATACTCATACTCATACTCATACTCACACTCATACTCATACTCATACTCATACTCATACTCATACTCATACTCATACTCATACTCATACTCATACTCATACTCATACTAATACGCATACTCGTACTCGTACTCATACTCATGCTCATGCTCATGCTCATGCTCATACTCATACTCATACTCATACTCATACTCATACTCATACTCATACACATACGCATGCTCATGCTCATACACATACTCATACACATACTCATACTCATACTCATACTCATACTCATACTCATACTCATACTCATACTCATACTCATACTCATACGCATGCTCATGCTCATACACATACTCATACACATACTCATACTCATACTCATTCTCGTACTCATACTCATACTCATACTCATACTCATACTCATACTCATACTCATACTCATACTCATACTCATACTCATACTCACACTCATACTCATACTCATACTCATACTCATACTCATACTCATACTCATACTCACACTCATACTCATACTCATACTTATACTCATACTCATACTCATACTCATACTCATGCTCATACTCATACTCATACTCATACTCATACGCATGCTCATGCTCATACACATACTCATACACATACTCATACTCATACTCATACTCATACTCATACTCATACTCATACTCATACTCATACTCATACTCATACTCATACTAATACGCATACTCATACTCATACTCATACTCATATTCATACTAATACGCATACTCGTACTCGTACTCATACTCATACTCATACTCATACTCACACTCATACTCATACTCATACTCATAATCATACTCATACTCATACTCATACTCACACTCACACTCATACTCATACTCATTCTCATACTCATACGCATGCTCATGCTCATGCTCATACTCATACTCATACTCATACGCATGCTCATGCTCATACACATACTCATACACATACTCATACTCATACTCATACTCATACTCATACTCATACACATACTAATACGCATACTCGTACTCATACTCATACTCATACACGTACTCATACTCATACTCATACTCATACTCATACTAATACGCATACTCGTACTCGTACTCATACTCATACTCATACTCATACTCATACTCATACTCATACTCATACTCATACTCATACTCATACTCATACGCATGCTCATACTCATACTCATACTTACACTCATACTCATACTCATACTCATACTCATACTCATACTTATACTCATACTCATACTCATACTCATACTCATGCTCATACTCATACTCATACTCATACTCATACTCATACTCATACTCATACTCATACTCATACTCATACTCATACTCATACTCATACTCATACTAATACGCATACTCGTACTCGTACTCATACTCATGCTCATGCTCATGCTCATACTCATACTCATACTCATACTCATACTCATACTCATACTCATACTAATACGCATACTCATACTCATACTCATACTCATATTCATACTAATACGCATACTCGTACTCGTACTCATAATCATACTCATACTCATACTCACACTCTTACTCATACTCATACTCATAATCATACTCATACTCATACTCATACTCACACTCACACTCATACTCATACTCATTCTCATACTCATACGCATGCTCATGCTCATGCTCATACTCATACTCATACTCATACGCATGCTCATGCTCATACACATACTCATACACATACTCATACTCATACTCATACTCATACTCATGCTCATACTCATACTCATACTCATACTCATACTCATACGCATGCTCATGCTCATACACATACTCATACACATACTCATACTCATACTCATACTCGTACTCATACTCATACTCATACTCATACTCATACTCATACTCATACTCATACTCATACTCATACTCATACTCATACTCATACTCACACTCATACTCATACTCATACTTATACTCATACTCATACTCATACTCATACTCATGCTCATACTCATACTCATACTCACACTCATACTCATACTCATACTCATACTCATACTCATACTCATACACATACTAATACGCATACTCGTACTCATACTCATACTCATACACATACTCATACTCATACTCATACTCATACTCATACTCACACTCACACTCATACTCATACTCTCATTCACACTCACACTCATACTCATACATATACGCATACTCATTCTCACACTCATACTCATACATATACGCATACTCATACTCACACTCATAATCATACTCATAATCATACTCATACTCATACTCATACTCATACTCATACTCATACAACTAGTATGTATAAGGGGATTCCAACGCAGGTCCTCTGAGGGGAGCGCGGGGGCGGGGGGAAAGTGAGGGCGCGCGGGGGAGCGCGGCGGAGGGAAACATGGGCGCGGGGCCTGCGGGGAGTGGAAGGTCGGTTGCGCGCGCACGAGCCGCGGAGTGGGGGAAGCCGCGATGATGGAGGGGATCACTCCAGGCCGAGCCGCCGCGTAGACCGGACCCACCGCCGAAAACTTTTTAGAGGGAGTGAATGACCCCCAAAAAATCTCTTTCAGACCTTGGCCCACCCTCAGAAATTTTTTCCCCTAATATTTTACCCCCCCAACACAGAGAAATAATAATTTTTTACAAACCATGTACTTGGAGGAGGGAAAGAGACAGTATTATTTTAAAGCTAAACAATCTGCGCGTGATTTAAACGGCGGGTCGTAATCGTTGGGGAAATGTTCGCCGGCACGTTAGTCCGCGGAGATTCTGACGACAGCGTGTCGATTAAATTTCACTAATTCTTTAATTTCTAATTGTAAGGAAACTGTTTATTGAAACGTGGAATCTTAAAATTAGGTGGCGAGGAGAGAAGGAGGGTAAATGAAAGGGTATCGAACGTGAATCGTACCACTTTGAACGGGTATTGAACGGTATTGAACGGGTATCGAACGGGTATCGAACGGTATTGAACGGCTTTCAACGGGTATCGAACGTAAATCATACCACTCTGAACGGGGTATCAAACGGTATTGAAGGGGTATCGAGCGGTTTCTGCATAATAATTAAAACTATCGTCTTAATCTAGCGTACATGCAGGAGGTTGGAGGTTGGAGGTTGGGGAGGGTGAAGAAAAAAACATTTATGTATTAAAAATTGATTATATTTTATTTATGAATTTCTCTGGTGTTTAGACCACCAGTTGAATATTTTAAATACATTTTGCATGGCACAGTGTTTCGCGTGTCTGCCACATCGCAGAGTATTAACTACATTTAGCTTATTTAGAGATTTGATATCCTCGTAGTCAATGTCCAGCGTCTCGATGACCGCGTCTGCTCTCGTACTTTCATCGAGGAAATCCGCAAGCCAGTCGCGTTTCTGCAGCCCTTTAACATATACGACATGGCACGTGTCATCCTCTTCTTCATCGATCGCATCAGCTACAGCTTTCGAAATTAGCCGTTTAGCCATACTGTATGGAACTTCTCCATCGTCCCAGCGTAACCCATGATGTTTCGCCGTTAACCAGCGGATGCTTGATTTGTCAGATTTCGAAAGAAGATAATGCGGCATCGAACTCCCAAAAATATAGTGCGAGAGAATTGTTCCCATTCGTAGGACAGCCACTTCCTTGACGACAAATCTTCCATCAACGATGAACCCTTGCATGTCAACGAACGTTGGTACAGCCATTATCGATACAATTTGGAGGTCCACTCGCTTCCAAGACAGATGAGAGAATGCAGTCTTTCTCGTAAAACATCTCGATTTTCACGATGAAATTTTTTTGCGAATTTCATACAGGAGAGGGCGGGCAAGTAGCGTGGTAATTTAATTTATTTTGCGCACCATGTTTGTCAATGGATTGTATTCAACCACTCTATCGTGTAGAATCAGACAGTAGGCTGTAGTATTTGCAGGCACATTCTCTTTACACTCGAATTCTATGCGCACGTCCACGGTGCCATTCTTGATCGACTCATTTTGTCGCGAGCAATCAATTACCACGAGGGGGCCAAATTGTAAAAATTCAGCCACGGTGAATAATGCCTCGTTGCAACTATACCCATAATACGATTTACGGAATTGCGTATACATGTGATACAAGATGGCGTGCTTATTCTTGTCAAAGTCCAAGTTCAGATCATCATATGGGTAAAATTCCGAGTTGAGAAAAAGTTTTACATTGACCAATTTGCAGTTGTTGAACATAGTAACGTCTTCACTCATCACATTTCTTCGACCAGTCTGTAGAGCAAGGATCACGCATCGCGGCTTCTCCAGCTGTGCAGATGCCTTCACGGCCCACGAATGCTTGGTCGTGCTCTGTAAGAGAGGATACTCGTACAGATCCCACGATTGAAAACAAATGCTCAGGTTTTGTCCACGTTCCAAAGTATGTAGCAACGATAGCTTATTAACGTCATTTAACGTCACATGGGGCATCCGCCATTGTAGCTTAATCAATTCAATTTCTGGTTCCAACATCGGCGATCCTATCAGAGCATTGTTGTCGTTGCGCGATCGTATTAAAATCAATTCGTGACGCGCATTAATAATCATGCGTTTGTAGTCCTCACAAAATCCCAGCAAATATTTGAGTGGGATGCAAAAATTGAAATGACTTTTCACTATTGGCCCATCCCGCCGTTTCAACCCCCATCCAACATTCTCCATATTTTTGTCTTCGCCAGATGTCAGCGATACATAGTTTTTAAGCGTGCTAGTTATTCCAACGTTTCTGCTGCGATCAATCTCCACGCCATTCAGCTCGTATCGAATCTCATCGAATAAGAACGCCATGCAATTATTTCCCAACGTCACCGTTAATGCATCTTTTGGCTTATTTATCTTCAATTTCCCCTCCACATAGAGAAAACTTTCACACGGCAATGTGTATAAATCCTGCTGTTGTATCGGTATTCTTATCTCATCGCTGTATCCAAACGTTGTGTTGACGTATGGGTTGTATGTGTGAGTCTGAAGCTTGACGATGCGATCATCAAACGTCGGCTTCCCTCCAATACTTAGAATGTCAACCATTTTCAACCTAAATGCGCACAATGAATCCCAATGATTTCAAAAATGCAATGTTCGCAGCACTGAGCCTCTTCTTTTTAGCGTGATCGGAGCTGTTGCAGTTGTTGTTGCAGTTGTAAACAATTTCACTTGGAAGAAACGGGTTTCTAGAGTCGTTCAATACAAGCATCTCTTTCGTTCGCACTTCATGTATTATCGTCGTCGCCGTCGTACGTGCAATCTGATGGTAATCTCTTCACCTCGAAAATCGAGCAACCGTCCGTTTTGATCCACAACGCGTATCGTTAGATCCGTAATGATCCGTGCGGTGATTGGAAGGTAAATGATCTGCGCGGGCGTTTCCGATATCTTATATCCTGGTGGAACTCTCGGAGAAAATTCATGTATCGTATGGACACGCCTCCCACTGTTGTACGCACCAGCGGTCACGCTACATTCTATACGAACAATGTTCACGTTCATGATATTAATTGGATCGTCCGATTCGTGCCACCGTCCTGGTTCTAATACCCGATTCGTCGAGAATCCCAATAGCGATCCAATGTTATTAGGCTTTGTAAAATCTACGGTGAACCAACAGTACAGTTCGCTTTTCATGGTGTTGTTGTTGGGACGCAACACTATTGGATACGCATCGTTGTCACCACCATCGGTACCGTCGAGATTTTGAGGATACCGTTCGAGTAATCGCTGCTTCAAATACTTGGCAATGGCGTCTAGTTCGTAGGAGCCATGGGGAATCGTAATGTATTCAGGAGTGGTGTCGACACTGTTGCTGATGTCATAGTTTACGGTGAAGTAGAATTTATCGTTGCTCGAGTCGATGTTTGGTATGGTGTGATAAGTTTCAAAGGTTGTTAGACCAAGCTCGTAATCATCGTCACTCAAATCTATGGGTGGAAAGTAGCTCACCGCGAGGGTGCTACTCTTGCCGGTTAGAGTGAATGTTAACGACATATTCCGAACTGTACGGCTCGATTAGTACTGAATCAGAGTGGCGGGAAGTCAATCCTTAAATTTGGTACCGATCGTTTGTAGAAAGCGTAGACATAGTTGTCCACAATTGCTCTGATCGTACTTTTGATAAGACGTTCGATTGTATTCAATTTTCACAGCATCCTTATCCAGATATTTTACCAATTCCTTGGGCGGTCGAAGATTTCCAAAGCTGTCGAAATATATAGCTCGACACCCTCTCTTCGCATATGCCACCCAATGAGTCCCCGACCCCTCGACATTGTCCAAATTTACAATACCGCTCTCGTTTCGACGTACTCCTCCGACTGGTAGCGCGTTTCGCATAAAAACACCTCTAAAGAATGGAATACGCATACGTTTTGCCAACTCCTCCAATTGTGCATCGGTAGTTACACCCGCGGGCATTTTTATTTTTTGTTCGGCGTTTTTTTTTTTCGTTTCGATATTCCCTGTCCACGCTTGTATGGTGCGAGATAAAGTCCGCGGCCTTCCATGGAGCGATTATGACGTTGCATTTCCTGCAGCTGATGTTGCGCCGCCTTATTATCGTTTACCGCCTTGGCGATTCCCGCCGCTCCACCAGCTAATGATCCGAGAACACCTAGCAGCGGGAGAAGTGGTAATATACCACCCCGTTTTGCCACCGGAAGAATCCGCTTTTTCGGCGCTCTCTTTGGAGTACTTTTGCGGGGTTTTGTTTTCATCCCCATTCCGATTTTCGTCTTGGCTTTCATAGCTGCCCAAACAGCTGTAGCAGCACCTCTTTCACCCAGAGTCGAGTCTCGCGCAACGATGCGTTTTCGCGCTTTGTCAGCGAGAACTTTATCTGCCGCGTGCCTTTCGCCGAGGTCGTTGCTGCGCGAATATGCAATATCGTGTTCGCGACACGCCGCGTCCAACGGATTGATGCCTTGATCCCCTCTAGCCAATCGTTTTGCCAGATGTGTTCCTGGACCGCAAAACTGGTATCCCGGAATATGTAATTCGATAGGTAGCGCGTTTATCGCTCGATTTAACAAACCACAGCCTTTCTTTACTCTCGTCGGCGACATTCGCTACAGTTTTTAATCAATGGTGCTGGACCGTCGATATGTGTTCGCTGCCAAGGACGATTATAATGCTCCAGACACCGACGATACTGCCGAACCTCAGAATCGGCTTTTATGTGCTCGGGGAGTCTGTCCCACAACTGATCAATGTGTCTCCCAAACTCTCGGAGTAGAATAATCTTTGGTATATATTTCAACTGTTCAGAGGTTAGGTCTCGAATATCGCAATTATCCGACAGGATCAGAAGCATTTTGGATACTGAGCTGTTTTGAGTCGATGCGGACCTATAAATAGGGCGCTTCGACGTATCAAAATCATTTTTCACAGTTTGCGGAGAGGATGCGATTCGTGCGACAACCTGTAACGATACGCGTGACAAATTTTGACGATAAATCACGAGTTATGTCTTCGAAAACCAGACGCAGACATGGTAGCATGCTACCAAACACTATACGCTGCCTCGTTTGTGGCCCATCAAATTGCGGAAAGACAAACGTGTTGGTGAGCTTGTTGGAAAGTCCTCACGGCGTCCGCTTCGAGAACGTGTACGTGTACTCCAAGTCGTTGCAACAGCCGAAATATCAGTATTTGGAGAATTTATTGACTCCGATAGATGAAATTGGCTACTTTACGTTTTCGAATAACAGTGACGTCATCCCACCGTGCGAATCGCTTCCGAATTCTATTTTCATCTTTGATGATGTGGCATGCGACAAGCAAGATACGATAAGGGAATACTTTGCAATGGGGCGCCACTCGAACGTTGACTGCTTCTATCTCTGTCAGACGTATGCAAAGATACCTAAACATCTTATACGCGACAATGCCAATCTGTTGATTCTGTTTAAGCAGGATGGTACCAACTTGAAACATGTGTACAACGATCACGTAAACACTGACATGTCTTACGAGGATTTCTGCGCTTTGTGTCATAATTGTTGGCAACGGGAGTATGGTTTCGTGGTAATAGACAAGGATAGCGCGATGTCCAATGGACGTTACAGAAAGGGATTTAACGAGTTTGCCGTACCGTGAGACGGTCAATTGTCATCAACACGTCGGTGGGAAAGCAACGTCAGCGGTACAACGATGATTGATATCGATACTCTGGAGATTAAGGATCGCGAGAGAATAGCGAAGGAAATTGCAAAAACTAGCGAATCCATTCGCAAGAAACATCAGGCTTTGAAGACAGGCAAGATGGAGGAAGATGTCGCGTTGGAGAGATACTTCAAACCTATCGTCGAACCCTTAAAACATATTGTTGAAAATACCTCAGCGGTAGAAGCTAGCACATCACCACTGATGAGCATAGACGTTGAAGGGAATGAAACATTAACGCCTAAAAAAATCCATCCGAAAGGGAACACATCGCGCAAGACAAAGAGGAAACGGCACATGTCGTCTGAATATTCACCCATAACCTCAACACCAGTTCAATCGAAGCATAAACGACGGAATGCTACATCAAACGAGTCTCCCGTTCCTCACACACCAATAAGTACATTTCCCGTTCCTCACACACCAATAAGTACATTTCCCAGTGTACAATCGCTCGCAACTATTGATGACGACGTTTTCGAAACTAGTCCCAATGAGTCGTTTGTAACATCTATCAGACAGCAACTTCAAACATCCGAGGGACAAGAAACGTTTCGCAGTCATTTCGGTCCGCTGGGGCAAAAATACATGAGCGCGATCCTAAGTGGTGATAAGGATACATCAATGGACTATGTGTACGGTGTATACTTTGGCAATAGTGGAACGAGGCTTGGGGATAAGGCTTTCGATATAGACATGGATGATAACATAATCATAGATGGTGTAAAATACAGAGGAACACCCGGTCTTTACGAACTGATTTTCAAGAGAATTCCCGATGATGCTCTATACACCGATGCTGATAAACAAAAATACAAAAGTATACTGCTGGCGACGAATGCCCACAGACGCGGTCATGGTGCTAAAAATCCCATATTGAGCAACAAGGGATACAAGTACAGACATGTAATTGCACCGCTAATCCCACGCACATCAGTCAATAAAGCAGGGAAAGGTCTTAGGACACCACGAGCCATGGTGGTAAACGATAACAAGATCGATTACGTACACTGGGACGATCCCAACGAGCTGGTGGATCGATTGCGTTTGTTGGAAGCGTCACGTCAGGCGGGTAACAACTCTCATGATCCCGAAATTCTATCGATTGTCGAGGAACTACGCGAGGTAGGCCTCATTATATAAATTAAGCCGCACGCCAATGATGTGCACTGTATGCATCGAGATGCCGATCAACAAATTTGGGGTATCGCTCGAGAAGAGTGGAGCAGCTAGAATGGACTATTACAAATGGAGTGGTTTGCTTCGAAATTACATGCGAGATAACGCTCTTTGCGTGGTTGGTGCCGACTTTGATGCAAAATCATGCAAGATACGACGCGTAGCTCAACCGGTGGCTGACACCGATGCTGTCAATAAACTATACATGGAAAAGAACATTAAACTTTTGAGAGAGCGGCAGGAAGAATTAGAGAGGAAACTGATCGCGTTTCAAAGAGATATGCTGACGCTGCAAAACAGCGTTCAAAAGATATCGCAGGCGTCGAATTCTATCCCGCAGCAGCGCTGCGAAGGAGAATCATGTGAGGCGGATGAACTTGCCCCTGGACCGATTGGGAGCACTTAATGAACGTGCCCGATAATTATCGCATCATTCGTGTCAAAGACACCTCTGCGATCAAACATGCAGCCATTATCGAAATCCAAGAGTAAAGAAAACCACGGCCACAAGAAGCTACAACTCGTTGAGGAATTGCATGCTCCAGCTCGAAGACATTTTCCGCGGAGGCGTGTCATAGTGCATGGATACGATGATCTGTGGCAAGCTGACATTGTAGAAATGCGTCCATACTCACGATTCAACCAGGGTCACCACTACATACTCACCGTCATCGATGTGTTGAGCAAGTATGCATGGGCGTTGCCGCTCAAGACTAAAAGTGGCGCTGAGGTGACTAAAGCGTTTGCAAAGATATTTAGAGATCGATATCCGAAAAATTTGCAAACCGATCAAGGAAAAGAATTTTACAACGCTGATGTGCAGAAACTCTTGGCAAAGCATAACGTTAATCATTATTCGACGTATTCTGTGATGAAGGCCTCCGTCGTAGAACGTTTCAATCGAACTTTGAAAAACAATATGTGGAAACTGTTTACGCTCAATGGAACCTATAGATGGACCGATGCTCTACCAAGTCTACTTGCAGAGTATAACGCACGAAAACATAGAACCATCGGAATGCGTCCTTGCGATGTTACCCCTGCGATCGCCGATAAGTTGCTAGCCAGCGTATACAGCAACATAAAGATCGCTGCTCCAGCGAGATTCAAGTTGGGCGAGTTTGTGCGCGTGAGCAAATTTAAAACCATATTCGATAAAGGCTATACGCCGAATTGGACAACGGAGGTGTTCAAGATAGCCAAAGTACAAGCAACTAATCCTGCAACGTATCTGCTGGTCGATTCCTGTGGAAAACCTGTTGCCGGAGGATTCTATGAACACGAGCTGCAACGCGTCACCGATCCTGATGTGTATCTAGTGGAAAAAGTCTTACGTAGGAAGGGGGATAAGGTGTACGTCAAGTGGTTGGGATTTGATAAATCACACAATTCTTGGATAAATAAAAATAATGTATTGTAGCATAATAATACATGGTTCAATAAATACAATGATACATACATATGTGTGAACAATTTTTTTATACATTAATTCCACCATTTATATTTTACACAATAAATAGAATAAACACAATAATAATTTTATATTATACATTCTCAAATAATTTTATATTATACAATAAATACAATTTCTATTTTACAATGGGATATTATAATGACCCCAGGGCAGAGTGTCGATCGAATTGGGTACGATATGCCGCTTGTCATCGTGTGGGCTTAGAGCGATTTTAGATTCTGAAATGGTGTACACTTTATGATATTTAGACCGTATACATGATTGTCTGCGAACCATTTCGATCTCCCTATGCAAACATTGCGCGTAGTCGTCGAAAGTTATCGTTCTGGCTATGACGTTGGTCTTGACGCCTTTCGCCTTTTTCGTATCTCTTTTGCCGTCTACGCGAAGTGCATACATTTTCGCTCTAAGACCTACGAATTCGGTCATTATCGCACCGTTATTTTCATCCTTCATCAGCCCCGGAACCTTCTTATTTACGCGCGGCATATTATATGGATTGTCTGTAGGATAATCGCTCGTGTCGAATCTATCGATATTGTGTTTCATGGACTCGTAGATATCATCGCATTGAATGTGATAAATGAGACTATCTGTGTCGGTATATAGAATTTTACAATTTTTTCCATGCTTGGGCGACATGTACTCGTGGTGAAATTCGTACAAACAAATTTTTGATATGTCCAGAATGCACATACCCACATATATCGGCTTGTTGAATTTCACCTCGAGTTTTCGCAATTCAACAGCTATTAAATTTTCCGAAAAAACACTTCTGCTGTGGAAATTCGGTTTCGCGATCATTGCCTCCGCACCATATCGCCCTTCCCAATGTGTCAAAAGTTTTACATCCACGTGATTTCGTACATTTTCCATAGTTTTACCAAATACCGCGTTGTTCATCAATTTGTACAAATTTTTTTCAAAGTCATTTGTCGCGCTTGTTCTGAACCGTGTATTGAGTTCGATGTAATCGCGGAGCCAGGGAGATTGAGCGAATTGAAGCACGCGGTGTATCTTTGTAATACGAAGACCGTGACGCGTGCACTGCTGCAGGTTGCGGTAATGGATAACGTAACGCTGCTTATCGTATACCGTCGCGAGTAATTTGTCCTGCCTGCTGCCAGGTGGTTTGGTACGCGTCGGACAGAACGGTAGATCGGCATGAGCGTCGTGCAGACGTTGTGGATATTCCAGATCTACCTCGAGAATGTACCCTATGAGCGAATCGACTTTGATTGATGATACGTCAAACTTTGCGACATCTTCGACCCATTGAAATTTAGCGTATGGTAGGGGCTGACACATTGCCCACCCATACAAATTATTCACATCAAAGTACATCAAGTACGATGACTCTTCCGATGCGTCGTAAGATGGCATGTACTTGTTATTGGCATGTGCGTATCTTCCGGAACATTGGCTTAAACCACCACGTATACCGCGTTCGATAAACATGACCATATCAACGTCGGTGAGCAATTCGAATTCAATTTTGGTATGCTTTAGCATGGCATCCCACGTGAAACCAGGTAGAGTATAATAATGCGCCGAATCTAGTCCGTAACTCTTGATACAACTTTCGCGAAAATTTTCAAAAATATCTGCCAATAACAAGACATCAGTTTTCAAATACAAGTCGCTGTATTCGCCCAAGGTTCTAATCCCGAAACGCTGCCAGATAGTCTCAGCGTGCGCGTAATCGCTCTCGGATACAGTCTCACCCGTTAACGAACTGTAGAATGACTCGCGCGGCGGTAAGCATGGGTCCTGCAGCTTGTTCGCGCAATCAAGGTATTCGTACGGAAAGACACCTTTTCGCGTCAATAAATTGAAATCTTCGGTGGATAATGTTTCAAATTTGGATCGTAAAATTTTTAATTGATCTGTGCTAAGGAAAGATGCTAATTTGTCGAGACTGGTATTGAGAAATTTGTACGAATCGATGAATCGTAATTTAATATAATTTCGCGAGTCTGATTCAGCCGTATCTTCAACATTTTTTGTGAACGAAATATATTTTTCTTTAGTTATGGGTAATACATCAACGTGACCGTCGAAAGCGATAGCTATTTCCTCGATAATGAAATGCGAATCGTAGCCGGATAAATTATGGAAAACTATGGGGATGTAAAACGCATTTTTATAATTTAAATTGCACTCCGAATGTGCCGGGCCTCTAAACCGTCCGGATAGATGGCAATGATCGCGAACTCGTACATCGTCAGCCTTGAATGATTCTTCGCAAATATGACAGTGTGTTGCATCGCGAAATGTCGTCAACTGTTCCGGAGTTAAATCCAGCATTGGAACATTACTGGTCAAGATGGGTTTGGCGAAGTTTGCAAATTTTTTTAGTTCGTATACGAACCATGAAACACAATCCGCGTCGCGGCAACATCGATACGTCGATAGCGATGTATCATAGGAACAATGCATATAATATGCAATACTATGCACTTTATGGTGCTGATACGTATGTAACTTATTATCTAGATCACCCACTCGATTGTCTTCTGTTTTTTCAATGATGCACTCCAGATCTGCATATACCACGAAGGGGAGCCGCTCCTTCCTGCAGTGGTTCTCGAAGGTGAGGAGATTTTTTCCTTCGCTGGGCAGCAGGATGGCGCAGTCATTCATCTTGCCACAGTCCAGCGAATGGTTCTCCAGCTTCTCGGCAGATCCGAAATAGTGCATACACCTGTAAACACAAATTCTTTATTTAATTTTTTCTACAATACATTTCAATATTTCACAAGTATTCTATACGTACCGATCACAGATGAATTTCTTTTCCTTGTGTCTGCTCAGCTGCATGCCTACCAGCCGGGACAAATTCTTGATCCACACAAAGTGTCCTACATCGCCGTGCTCTTGATTCGGTGTGTAGAGCAGGTTGACGTGTCGATCCCTTTTTTGGCTAGTGAGGCGCAACGGAAAGACTGTCGACCCTTTCTTCGTCTCGAAGGTGTAGATGTTGATGGAGATTTCATTCAACCGCTCAAATTTTCCAATTTGCCTCAGGGACATTGGGAACTCAATGCCCTGGAGATTTAGCACAGACGTATAGTGCGGGTATGAACTTGGACGCGCGGTGTCTCGTTCCGCAGGATGGAGAGCGGCGACCACTGCCCATGCGAAACATGCATTGTCCGGGGATTGCACATTGATCGTTGCATTCTTCAACAATAAATCCTGTGGCAACTTGAAGTGGCACCCTGCGCGCAGCGGATTGTACTTGTTGACATTGATGGTCAGGTTGAGGATTCTCATCAATGCCCATCCGCTGTCGCGTTCCTGGAACTCTTCCAACGATGTCAGGGTGGGTTCGACGACGCTTCGTTGGTACCACTCCTGTAGATCGGATGTGCGGAAGAGTTCGCAGTTCCAGGTGTTGATGCTCTTACTTGCACGTTTATCACCCGCCACAAATTCGCCGTTGAACACTGTGTTCACTTTGAGGTTCCGCTGTTTCCTCAAAGCACCCCGCACATGTTCCAACACAATGGTTCCTGCATCCTGGAGGAAGTTGCGCGGTTCGATATAGTTCGAATTTAGCACGGCACCGGTTAATACGCGACTATCGAACGCAGCGTCTATTTCGCGCCACAAAAGTCCTGTGCTCGAATGTCCTGCACCATCATGCACAAAACGGCCGCGCAATGAATATTTTAGTCCTTCGAGCTGCGCGATTCGAGCAACCAACGATTGCCGAACACCGATCGATAATCGAGGACGTTTCACTCGGCTCTGTTCTTCCAACGATTCGATGCACTCGTTGCACCGTTCTTCCCACGCGAGGTATTCTTCCCGTGAAATCAATCGCGCAGATTGATCCAACACTTGCACGAATTCTCCCATGGTCGTAAATGGAATGTAAATGTAATGTCTTTTCCTCGCAACACGTTGCAACGATTTGAAGTTTTGTGCAGTTTGGAGCGCGCTTTTATGACTGGTGTCATGATTTGCGATCTCTGTCTTACTCTTTTGACGATCCAACCCAACATGGTTCTATGCAGTTTCTGCTGATACAGCAAAATTCTTTCTATGATTCACACATATGGCGCGCAAAAGTATTATATTACATTCAGCACGTGTTGAGACTTTTATCCTTGAGGATTGGGGCTCAAGTTACATACGATCTTTCGCTATGCTGCGACGTTAAGATTGCAATGCATTATGGAAAAATCAGATGCTTTAAAATAAAATGCTGTGGTGGGGGAAGCAATTGCACCTCTATTTAAGCCAGTCTCCCGAACGCCATTCAATCAATCGCTCAGTAGCCTCAGTGACTTTCGACGAAACAATTTGTGCTCTGAAAAAATGTGTAGTACCAGTGCCGAAGTAAACGCCGGACACATGAATTATTACGTTCCGATCGTGCAAGATGATGGCATAGCTCAATGCGGGGAGGATACAGTTGCTTGGTAAGGCTTAATTTTTCACATCTTCTCAAAATTTTTTATGTTTATTCCAGCACTTTCATAGCTTTGATTGTTCTCTTAGCCCGCGCCGAACATCGCGGATCATGGTCAGAAGATACGCATTAACATCTATGGGCAGCAAATATTTGGAAATTGGAATCAGAGTACGACCTACGATCGATGTAGAAATTATTCTCGGCGACAATCGTGGGATGTATCTCACGTTACCATATAATACATGGGGTCTACTATGCAACAATCGTGATGCTATCGAAGAACGTTCACGATTACCTGGATCACCTTCGATGCAGATGGATCAATTAACGATAGATTTTTGTGATATCTATAATTCTCCAATTGTAAGGATGATGCTACATAATAAGCCGCTGTATTTCAAACCGGATACAGTATCATTTTTATTAAATCTTGAATCATGTATAGACTATGTGTATCCACGGCTGCATCGAATTAGCAAAGATGTGGAGGCGAAATTTAAAACTTTTGTTAACGTGCTATGGCAGAGCGATGTTGCTTGTGAAACATTAGATGCGCGTCGTGCTGCTAAAATCATATGTGATAGTGAACATTACTGTGAGGATTATCATGTAGATTGCGAACTGGCAGCATGCGCCATCAATGATATTCTAGCTGATGCTCGTGGGAAAAAATGTTAAAATTATATTCTTTTAATTTTAAATAAAATTTCTTAAACGTATATTTTTTCTCCATTTACTTATCCGTCTTCCTCCTCGCCATCTAATTCTAAGATTCAGCGTTTATTTCGTTCTTCACACTGTGAAAATGACATCATCGTATGGAGATGCTCGGGGAGGACTCATATTACACACGATCGCGCGATACATTGCGGTGTTAAGATTGAAAATCATTTTAAAAAATTGGTAGGTTTAGAATAAGATGCGGTGATGGTGGTGGGGGGAAAGCAACCTCTATTTAAACCAGTTCCTGGACGCTATTCAATCAATCGCTCAGTAGCATCAGTGACTTTCGACGGAACAAATAGTGCTCTGAAAAAATGTATACCATTGATGAAATACTCGCTGGGTGTGAGGATTGTTTCGTTCCGATCGTGCGAGATGACGGCGTAGCTCCATGTGGGGAGAATATATATCGAGACCGGTACGGTGTAATTTTCACATCTTCTCAAAATATTTATGTTTGTTCCTAATACGAGCGAGTACTTTCATAGCTTTGATTGTTCTCTTAGCCCGCGCCAAACGTCACGTATCATGGTCAGAAGATACGCATTAACAACCATGGGTACCAAATATTTGGAAATTGGAATCAACGTAGGCCGTACGGCCGATGTAGAAGTTCTTCTCGGCGACAATCATGGAAATCATCTCATATTATCATGGCATACATGGGGTCTACTATTCGACAACTATGATAACATCGAAGAATGTGCACGATTACCTGAACCGGACTACATGAGGATTGATAATTTATCGTTGGACTTTTTTCGGATCTCTGATTCACCAATTATAAAGATGACAGATGGTGATGATACAGTGTATTTCACACTGGATACAGCAATATTTTTATTTAGTCTTCGGCCATGTATAGAGTATTTGTATCCGCGGCTGTATCAAACTGCAGAAGATGCGAGTGAAAAATTTGAAACTTTTGTTAACGTGCTACGGCAGAGCGATGTTGCCTGCGAAACATTAGATGCTCGTCGTGCTGCTAAAATAATACGTGATAGCAAATACTACGACGAGGAGTATCTTGTAGATTGCGAACTGGTAGCATGCGCCATCAGTGATATTCTAGTTGAAGCTCGTAGGAAGAAAAAATGTTAAATTATATTCTTTTTAAATAAATTTCTTAAACGTATATTCTGTCTCCATTTTATTTACTCATCTTCCTCCTCGCCTCCTAATTCTAAGATTTGTAGACACTGCATAAATCTATTTCATTCTTCGCGCCGCATGTCACATAATGGTTTGGAAAAATATTTGGGGGTGGGCCAAGGTCATTCTCTCGCTCGGAAAAAATTTCCGGTGGTGGATCGGGGTTTAAAAAAGTTCTCGGGGGTCATTCACTCCCTCTAAAAAGTTTTCGGCGGTGGGTCCGGTCTACGCGGCGGCTCGGCCTGGAGTGATCCCCTCCATCATCGCGGCTTCCCCCACTCCGCGGCTCGTGCGCGCGCAACCGACCTTCCACTCCCCGCAGGCCCCGCGCCCATGTTTCCCTCCGCCGCGCTCCCCCGCGCGCCCTCACTTTCCCCCCGCCCACGCGCTCCCCTCAGAGGACCTGCGTTGGAATCCCCTTATACATACTACTCATACACATACGCATGCTCATGCTCATGCTCATGCTCATGCTCATGCTCATACTCATACTGACACTCGCACTCATACTCATACTCATACTCATACTCATACTCATACTCATACTCATACTTATACTCATACACATACTCACACTCATAATCATACTCATAATCATACTCATACTCATACTCATACTCATACTCATACTCATACTCATACTCATACTCATACTCATACTCATACTCATACTCATACTCATACTAATACGCATACTCGTACTCGTACTCATACTCATGCTCATGCTCATGCTCATGCTCATACTCATACTCATACTCATACTCATACTCATACTCATACTCATACTCATACTCATACGCATGCTCATGCTCATACACATACTCATACACATACACATACTCATACTCATACTCATACTCATACTCATACTCATACTCATACTCATACTCATACGCATGCTCATGCTCATACACATACTCATACACATACTCATACTCATACTCGTACTCATACTCATACTCATACTCATACTCGTACTCATACTCATACTCATACTCATACTCATACTCATACTCACACTCATACTCATACTCATACTCATACTCATACTCATACTCATACTCATACTCATACTCATACTCATACTCATACTCATACTCATACTCATACTCATACTCATACTAATACGCATACTCGTACTCGTACTCATACTCATGCTCATGCTCATGCTCATGCTCATACTCATACTCATACTCATACTCATACTCATACTCATACTCATACACATACGCATGCTCATGCTCATACACATACTCATACACATACTCATACTCATACTCATACTCATACTCATACTCATACTCATACTCATACTCATACTCATACTCATACTCATACTCATACGCATGCTCATGCTCATACACATACTCATACACATACTCATACTCATACTCGTACTCATACTCATACTCATACTCATACTCATACTCATACTCATACTCATACTCATACTCATACTCATACTCACACTCATACTCATACTCATACTCATACTCATACTCATACTCATACTCATACTCACACTCATACTCATACTCATACTTATACTCATACTCATACTCATACTCATACTCATACTCATGCTCATACTCGTACTCATACTCATACTCATACGCATGCTCATGCTCATACACATACTCATACACATACTCATACTCATACTCATACTCATACTCATACTCATACTCATACTCATACTCATACTCATACTCATACTCATACTCATACTAATACGCATACTCATACTCATACTCATACTCATATTCATACTAATACGCATACTCGTACTCGTACTCATACTCATACTCATACTCATACTCACACTCATACTCATACTCATACTCATAATCATACTCATACTCATACTCATACTCACACTCACACTCATACTCATACTCTCATTCACACTCACACTCATACTCATACATATACGCATACTCATTCTCACACTCATACTCATACATATACGCATACTCATACTCACACTCATAATCATACTCATAATCATACTCATACTCATACTCATACTCATACTCATACTCATACACATACGCATGCTCATGCTCATGCTCATGCTCATGCTCATGCTCATACTCATACTGACACTCGCACTCATACTCATACTCATACTCATACTCATACTCATACTCATACTCATACTCATACTTATACTCATACACATACTCACACTCATAATCATACTCATAATCATACTCATACTCATACTCATACTCATACTCATACTCATACTCATACTCATACTCATACTCATACTCATACTCATACTCATACTCATACTAATACGCATACTCGTACTCGTACTCATACTCATGCTCATGCTCATGCTCATGCTCATACTCATACTCATACTCATACTCATACTCATACTCATACTCATACTCATACTCATACGCATGCTCATGCTCATACACATACTCATACACATACACATACTCATACTCATACTCATACTCATACTCATACTCATACTCATACTCATACTCATACGCATGCTCATGCTCATACACATACTCATACACATACTCATACTCATACTCGTACTCATACTCATACTCATACTCATACTCGTACTCATACTCATACTCATACTCATACTCATACTCATACTCACACTCATACTCATACTCATACTCATACTCATACTCATACTCATACTCATACTCATACTCATACTCATACTAATGCGCATACTCGTACTCGTACTCATACTCATGCTCATGCTCATGCTCATGCTCATACTCATACTCATACTCATACTCATACTCATACTCATACTCATACACATACGCATGCTCATGCTCATACACATACTCATACACATACTCATACTCATACTCATACTCATACTCATACTCATACTCATACTCATACTCATACTCATACTCATACGCATGCTCATGCTCATACACATACTCATACACATACTCATACTCATACTCATACTCGTACTCATACTCATACTCATACTCATACTCATACTCATACTCATACTCATACTCATACTCATACTCATACTCATACTCACACTCATACTCATACTCATACTCATACTCATACTCATACTCATACTCATACTCACACTCATACTCATACTCATACTTATACTCATACTCATACTCATACTCATACTCATACTCATGCTCATACTCATACTCATACTCATACTCATACGCATGCTCATGCTCATACACATACTCATACACATACTCATACTCATACTCATACTCATACTCATACTCATACTCATACTCATACTCATACTCATACTCATACTCATACTAATACGCATACTCATACTCATACTCATACTCATATTCATACTAATACGCATACTCGTACTCGTACTCATACTCATACTCATACTCACACTCATACTCATACTCATACTCATAATCATACTCATACTCATACTCATACTCACACTCACACTCATACTCATACTCATTCTCATACTCATACGCATGCTCATGCTCATGCTCATACTCATACTCATACTCATACGCATGCTCATGCTCATACACATACTCATACACATACTCATACTCATACTCATACTCATACTCATACTCATACACATACTAATACGCATACTCGTACTCATACTCATACTCATACACGTACTCATACTCATACTCATACTCATACTCATACTAATACGCATACTCGTACTCGTACTCATACTCATACTCATACTCATACTCATACTCATACTCATACTCATACTCATACTCATACTCATACTCATACGCATGCTCATACTCATACTCATACTTACACTCATACTCATACTCATACTCATACTCATACTTATACTCATACTCATACTCATACTCATACTCATGCTCATACTCATACTCATACTCATACTCATACTCATACTCATACTCATACTCATACTCATACTCATACTCATACTCATACTCATACTCATACTCATACTAATACGCATACTCATACTCATACTCATACTCATACTCATACTCATACTCATACTCATACGCATGCTCATGCTCATACACATACTCATACACATACTCATACTCATACTCATACTCGTACTCATACTCATACTCATACTCATACTCATACTCATACTCATACTCATGCTCATACTCATACTCATACTCATACTCATACGCATGCTCATGCTCATACACATACTCATACACATACTCATACTCATACTCATACTCATACTCATACTCATACTCATACTCATACTCATACTCATACTCATACTCATACTAATACGCATACTCATACTCATACTCATACTCATATTCATACTAATACGCATACTCGTACTCGTACTCATACTCATACTCATACTCACACTCATACTCATACTCATACTCATAATCATACTCATACTCATACTCATACTCACACTCACACTCATACTCATACTCATTCTCATACTCATACGCATGCTCATGCTCATGCTCATACTCGTACTCATACTCATACTCATACTCATACTCATACTCATACTCATACTCATACTCATACTCATACTCATACTCATACGCATGCTCATACTCATACTCATACTTACACTCATACTCATACTCATACTCATACTCATACTTATACTCATACTCATACTCATACTCATACTCATGCTCATACTCATACTCATACTCATACTCATACTCATACTCATACTCATACTCATACTCATACTCATACTCATACTCATACTCATACTCATACTAATACGCATACTCGTACTCGTACTCATACTCATGCTCATACTCATACTCATACTCATACTCATACTCATACGCATGCTCATGCTCATACACATACTCATACACATACTCATACTCATACTCATACTCGTACTCATACTCATACTCATACTCATACTCATACTCATACTCATACTCATACTCATACTCATACTCATACTCACACTCATACTCATACTCATACTTATACTCATACTCATACTCATACTCATACTCATGCTCATACTCATACTCATACTCACACTCATACTCATACTCATACTCATACTCATACTCATACTCATACTCATACTCATACACATACTAATACGCATACTCGTACTCATACTCATACTCATACACATACTCATACTCATACTCATACTCATACTCATACTCACACTCACACTCATACTCATACTCTCATTCACACTCACACTCATACTCATACATATACGCATACTCATACTCACACTCATACTCATACATATACGCATACTCATACTCACACTCATAATCATACTCATAATCATACTCATACTCATACTCATACTCATACTCATACTCATACTCATACTCATACACATACGCATGCTCATGCTCATGCTCATGCTCATGCTCATGCTCATACTCATACTGACACTCGCACTCATACTCATACTCATACTCATACTCATACTCATACTCATACTCATACTCATACTCATACTCATACTCATACTCATACTCATACTCATACTCATACACATACTCAAACTCATAATCATACTCATAATCATACTCATACTCATACTCATACTCATACTCATACTCATACTCATACTCATACTCATACTCATACTCATACTAATACGCATACTCGTACTCGTACTCATACTCATGCTCATGCTCATGCTCATGCTCATACTCATACTCATACTCATACTCATACTCATACTCATACTCATACTCATACGCATGCTCATGCTCATACACATACTCATACACATACTCATACTCATACTCATACTCATACTCATACTCATACTCATACTCATACTCATACGCATGCTCATGCTCATACACATACTCATACACATACTCATACTCATACTCATACTCGTACTCATACTCATACTCATACTCATACTCATACTCATACTCATACTCATACTCACACTCATACTCATACTCATACTCATACTCATACTCATACTCATACTCATACTCACACTCATACTCATACTCATACTTATACTCATACTCATACTCATACTCATACTCATGCTCATACTCATACTCATACTCATACTCATACTCATACGCATGCTCATGCTCATACACATACTCATACACATACTCATACTCATACTCATACTCGTACTCATACTCATACTCATACTCATACTCATACTCATACTCATACTCATACTCATACTCATACTCACACTCATACTCATACTCATACTTATACTCATACTCATACTCATACTCATACTCATGCTCATACTCATACTCATACTCATACTCATACTCATACTCATACTCATACTCATACACATACTCATACTCATACTCATACTCATACTCATACTCATACTCATACTCACACTCATACTCATACTCATACTCATACTCATACTCATACTCATACTCACACTCATACTCATACTCATACTTATACTCATACTCATACTCATACTCATACTCATACTCATGCTCATACTCATACTCATACTCATACTCATACGCATGCTCATGCTCATACACATACTCATACACATACTCATACTCATACTCATACTCATACTCATACTCATACTCATACTCATACTCATACTCATACTCATACTCATACTCATACTAATACGCATACTCATACTCATACTCATACTCATATTCATACTAATACGCATACTCGTACTCGTACTCATACTCATACTCATACTCATACTCACACTCATACTCATACTCATACTCATAATCATACTCATACTCATACTCATACTCACACTCACACTCATACTCATACTCTCATTCACACTCACACTCATACTCATACATATACGCATACTCATTCTCACACTCATACTCATACATATACGCATACTCATACTCACACTCATAATCATACTCATAATCATACTCATACTCATAATCATACTCATACTCATACTCATACTCATACTCATACTCATACACATACGCATGCTCATGCTCATGCTCATGCTCATGCTCATGCTCATACTCATACTGACACTCGCACTCATACTCATACTCATACTCATACTCATACTCATACTCATACTCATACTCATACTTATACTCATACACATACTCACACTCATAATCATACTCATAATCATACTCATACTCATACTCATACTCATACTCATACTCATACTCATACTCATACTCATACTCATACTCATACTCATACTCATACTCATACTAATACGCATACTCGTACTCGTACTCATACTCATGCTCATGCTCATGCTCATGCTCATACTCATACTCATACTCATACTCATACTCATACTCATACTCATACTCATACTCATACGCATGCTCATGCTCATACACATACTCATACACATACACATACTCATACTCATACTCATACTCATACTCATACTCATACTCATACTCATACTCATACGCATGCTCATGCTCATACACATACTCATACACATACTCATACTCATACTCGTACTCATACTCATACTCATACTCATACTCGTACTCATACTCATACTCATACTCATACTCATACTCATACTCACACTCATACTCATACTCATACTCATACTCATACTCATACTCATACTCATACTCATACACATACTCATACTCATACTCATACTCATACTAATGCGCATACTCGTACTCGTACTCATACTCATGCTCATGCTCATGCTCATGCTCATACTCATACTCATACTCATACTCATACTCATACTCATACTCATACACATACGCATGCTCATGCTCATACACATACTCATACACATACTCATACTCATACTCATACTCATACTCATACTCATACTCATACTCATACTCATACTCATACTCATACGCATGCTCATGCTCATACACATACTCATACACATACTCATACTCATACTCATACTCGTACTCATACTCATACTCATACTCATACTCATACTCATACTCATACTCATACTCATACTCATACTCATACTCACACTCATACTCATACTCATACTCATACTCATACTCATACTCATACTCACACTCATACTCATACTCATACTTATACTCATACTCATACTCATACTCATACTCATACTCATGCTCATACTCATACTCATACTCATACTCATACGCATGCTCATGCTCATACACATACTCATACACATACTCATACTCATACTCATACTCATACTCATACTCATACTCATACTCATACTCATACTCATACTCATACTCATACTAATACGCATACTCATACTCATACTCATACTCATATTCATACTAATACGCATACTCGTACTCGTACTCATACTCATACTCATACTCACACTCATACTCATACTCATACTCATAATCATACTCATACTCATACTCATACTCACACTCACACTCATACTCATACTCATTCTCATACTCATACACATACTCATACTCATACTCATACTCATACTCATACTCATACTCATACTCATACTCATACGCATGCTCATGCTCATACACATACTCATACACATACTCATACTCATACTCATACTCGTACTCATACTCATACTCATACTCATACTCATACTCATACTCATACTCATACTCACACTCATACTCATACTCATACTCATACTCATACTCATACTCATACTCATACTCACACTCATACTCATACTCATACTTATACTCATACTCATACTCATACTCATACTCATGCTCATACTCATACTCATACTCATACTCATACTCATACGCATGCTCATGCTCATACACATACTCATACACATACTCATACTCATACTCATACTCGTACTCATACTCATACTCATACTCATACTCATACTCATACTCATACTCATACTCATACTCATACTCACACTCATACTCATACTCATACTCATACTCATGCTCATGCTCATACTCATACTGACACTCGCACTCATACTCATACTCATACTCATACTCATACTCATACTCATACTCATACTCATACTTATACTCATACACATACTCACACTCATAATCATACTCATAATCATACTCATACTCATACTCATACTCATACTCATACTCATACTCATACTCATACTCATACTCATACTCATACTCATACTCATACTCATACTAATACGCATACTCGTACTCGTACTCATACTCATGCTCATGCTCATGCTCATGCTCATACTCATACTCATACTCATACTCATACTCATACTCATACTCATACTCATACTCATACGCATGCTCATGCTCATACACATACTCATACACATACACATACTCATACTCATACTCATACTCATACTCATACTCATACTCATACTCATACTCATACGCATGCTCATGCTCATACACATACTCATACACATACTCATACTCATACTCGTACTCATACTCATACTCATACTCATACTCGTACTCATACTCATACTCATACTCATACTCATACTCATACTCACACTCATACTCATACTCATACTCATACTCATACTCATACTCATACTCATACTCATACTCATACTCATACTAATGCGCATACTCGTACTCGTACTCATACTCATGCTCATGCTCATGCTCATGCTCATACTCATACTCATACTCATACTCATACTCATACTCATACTCATACACATACGCATGCTCATGCTCATACACATACTCATACACATACTCATACTCATACTCATACTCATACTCATACTCATACTCATACTCATACTCATACTCATACTCATACGCATGCTCATGCTCATACACATACTCATACACATACTCATACTCATAATCATACTCGTAATCATACTCATACTCATACTCATACTCATACTCATACTCATACTCATACTCATACTCATACTCATACTCATACTCACACTCATACTCATACTCATACTCATACTCATACTCATACTCATACTCATACTCACACTCATACTCATACTCATACTTATACTCATACTCATACTCATACTCATACTCATACTCATGCTCATACTCATACTCATACTCATACTCATACGCATGCTCATGCTCATACACATACTCATACACATACTCATACTCATACTCATACTCATACTCATACTCATACTCATACTCATACTCATACTCATACTCATACTCATACTAATACGCATACTCATACTCATACTCATACTCATATTCATACTAATACGCATACTCGTACTCGTACTCATACTCATACTCATACTCACACTCATACTCATACTCATACTCATAATCATACTCATACTCATACTCATACTCACACTCACACTCATACTCATACTCATTCTCATACTCATACGCATGCTCATGCTCATGCTCATACTCATACTCATACTCATACGCATGCTCATGCTCATACACATACTCATACACATACTCATACTCATACTCATACTCATACTCATACTCATACACATACTAATACGCATACTCGTACTCATACTCATACTCATACACGTACTCATACTCATACTCATACTCATACTCATACTAATACGCATACTCGTACTCGTACTCATACTCATACTCATACTCATACTCATACTCATACTCATACTCATACTCATACTCATACTCATACTCATACGCATGCTCATACTCATACTCATACTTACACTCATACTCATACTCATACTCATACTCATACTTATACTCATACTCATACTCATACTCATACTCATGCTCATACTCATACTCATACTCATACTCATACTCATACTCATACTCATACTCATACTCATACTCATACTCATACTCATACTCATACTCATACTCATACTAATACGCATACTCATACTCATACTCATACTCATACTCATACTCATACTCATACTCATACGCATGCTCATGCTCATACACATACTCATACACATACTCATACTCATACTCATACTCGTACTCATACTCATACTCATACTCATACTCATACTCATACTCATACTCATGCTCATACTCATACTCATACTCATACTCATACGCATGCTCATGCTCATACACATACTCATACACATACTCATACTCATACTCATACTCATACTCATACTCATACTCATACTCATACTCATACTCATACTCATACTCATACTAATACGCATACTCATACTCATACTCATACTCATATTCATACTAATACGCATACTCGTACTCGTACTCATACTCATACTCATACTCACACTCATACTCATACTCATACTCATAATCATACTCATACTCATACTCATACTCACACTCACACTCATACTCATACTCATTCTCATACTCATACGCATGCTCATGCTCATGCTCATACTCGTACTCATACTCATACTCATACTCATACTCATACTCATACTCATACTCATACTCATACTCATACTCATACTCATACGCATGCTCATACTCATACTCATACTTACACTCATACTCATACTCATACTCATACTCATACTTATACTCATACTCATACTCATACTCATACTCATGCTCATACTCATACTCATACTCATACTCATACTCATACTCATACTCATACTCATACTCATACTCATACTCATACTCATACTCATACTCATACTCATACTAATACGCATACTCGTACTCGTACTCATACTCATGCTCATACTCATACTCATACTCATACTCATACTCATACGCATGCTCATGCTCATACACATACTCATACACATACTCATACTCATACTCATACTCGTACTCATACTCATACTCATACTCATACTCATACTCATACTCATACTCATACTCATACTCATACTCATACTCACACTCATACTCATACTCATACTTATACTCATACTCATACTCATACTCATACTCATGCTCATACTCATACTCATACTCACACTCATACTCATACTCATACTCATACTCATACTCATACTCATACTCATACTCATACACATACTAATACGCATACTCGTACTCATACTCATACTCATACACATACTCATACTCATACTCATACTCATACTCATACTCACACTCACACTCATACTCATACTCTCATTCACACTCACACTCATACTCATACATATACGCATACTCATACTCACACTCATACTCATACATATACGCATACTCATACTCACACTCATAATCATACTCATAATCATACTCATACTCATACTCATACTCATACTCATACTCATACTCATACTCATACACATACGCATGCTCATGCTCATGCTCATGCTCATGCTCATGCTCATACTCATACTGACACTCGCACTCATACTCATACTCATACTCATACTCATACTCATACTCATACTCATACTCATACTCATACTCATACTCATACTCATACTCATACTCATACTCATACACATACTCAAACTCATAATCATACTCATAATCATACTCATACTCATACTCATACTCATACTCATACTCATACTCATACTCATACTCATACTCATACTCATACTAATACGCATACTCGTACTCGTACTCATACTCATGCTCATGCTCATGCTCATGCTCATACTCATACTCATACTCATACTCATACTCATACTCATACTCATACTCATACGCATGCTCATGCTCATACACATACTCATACACATACTCATACTCATACTCATACTCATACTCATACTCATACTCATACTCATACTCATACGCATGCTCATGCTCATACACATACTCATACACATACTCATACTCATACTCATACTCGTACTCATACTCATACTCATACTCATACTCATACTCATACTCATACTCATACTCACACTCATACTCATACTCATACTCATACTCATACTCATACTCATACTCATACTCACACTCATACTCATACTCATACTTATACTCATACTCATACTCATACTCATACTCATGCTCATACTCATACTCATACTCATACTCATACTCATACGCATGCTCATGCTCATACACATACTCATACACATACTCATACTCATACTCATACTCGTACTCATACTCATACTCATACTCATACTCATACTCATACTCATACTCATACTCATACTCATACTCACACTCATACTCATACTCATACTTATACTCATACTCATACTCATACTCATACTCATGCTCATACTCATACTCATACTCATACTCATACTCATACTCATACTCATACTCATACACATACTAATACGCATACTCGTACTCATACTCATACTCATACACATACTCATACTCATACTCATACTCATACTCATACTCATACTCATACGCATGCTCATGCTCATACACATACTCATACACATACTCATACTCATACTCGTACTCATACTCATACTCATACTCATACTCATACTCATACTCATACTCATACTCATACTCATACTCATACTCACACTCATACTCATACTCATACTCATACTCATACTCATACTCATACTCATACTCACACTCATACTCATACTCATACTTATACTCATACTCATACTCATACTCATACTCATACTCATGCTCATACTCATACTCATACTCATACTCATACGCATGCTCATGCTCATACACATACTCATACACATACTCATACTCATACTCATACTCATACTCATACTCATACTCATACTCATACTCATACTCATACTCATACTCATACTCATACTAATACGCATACTCATACTCATACTCATACTCATATTCATACTAATACGCATACTCGTACTCGTACTCATACTCATACTCATACTCATACTCACACTCATACTCATACTCATACTCATAATCATACTCATACTCATACTCATACTCACACTCACACTCATACTCATACTCTCATTCACACTCACACTCATACTCATACATATACGCATACTCATTCTCACACTCATACTCATACATATACGCATACTCATACTCACACTCATAATCATACTCATAATCATACTCATACTCATAATCATACTCATACTCATACTCATACTCATACTCATACTCATACACATACGCATGCTCATGCTCATGCTCATGCTCATGCTCATGCTCATACTCATACTGACACTCGCACTCATACTCATACTCATACTCATACTCATACTCATACTCATACTCATACTCATACTTATACTCATACACATACTCACACTCATAATCATACTCATAATCATACTCATACTCATACTCATACTCATACTCATACTCATACTCATACTCATACTCATACTCATACTCATACTCATACTCATACTCATACTAATACGCATACTCGTACTCGTACTCATACTCATGCTCATGCTCATGCTCATGCTCATACTCATACTCATACTCATACTCATACTCATACTCATACTCATACTCATACTCATACGCATGCTCATGCTCATACACATACTCATACACATACACATACTCATACTCATACTCATACTCATACTCATACTCATACTCATACTCATACTCATACGCATGCTCATGCTCATACACATACTCATACACATACTCATACTCATACTCGTACTCATACTCATACTCATACTCATACTCGTACTCATACTCATACTCATACTCATACTCATACTCATACTCACACTCATACTCATACTCATACTCATACTCATACTCATACTCATACTCATACTCATACACATACTCATACTCATACTCATACTCATACTAATGCGCATACTCGTACTCGTACTCATACTCATGCTCATGCTCATGCTCATGCTCATACTCATACTCATACTCATACTCATACTCATACTCATACTCATACACATACGCATGCTCATGCTCATACACATACTCATACACATACTCATACTCATACTCATACTCATACTCATACTCATACTCATACTCATACTCATACTCATACGCATGCTCATGCTCATACACATACTCATACACATACTCATACTCATACTCATACTCGTACTCATACTCATACTCATACTCATACTCATACTCATACTCATACTCATACTCATACTCATACTCATACTCATACTCACACTCATACTCATACTCATACTCATACTCATACTCATACTCATACTCATACTCACACTCATACTCATACTCATACTTATACTCATACTCATACTCATACTCATACTCATACTCATGCTCATACTCATACTCATACTCATACTCATACGCATGCTCATGCTCATACACATACTCATACACATACTCATACTCATACTCATACTCATACTCATACTCATACTCATACTCATACTCATACTCATACTCATACTAATACGCATACTCATACTCATACTCATACTCATATTCATACTAATACGCATACTCGTACTCGTACTCATACTCATACTCATACTCACACTCATACTCATACTCATACTCATAATCATACTCATACTCATACTCATACTCACACTCACACTCATACTCATACTCATTCTCATACTCATACACATACTCATACTCATACTCATACTCATACTCATACTCATACTCATACTCATACTCATACGCATGCTCATGCTCATACACATACTCATACACATACTCATACTCATACTCATACTCGTACTCATACTCATACTCATACTCATACTCATACTCATACTCATACTCATACTCACACTCATACTCATACTCATACTCATACTCATACTCATACTCATACTCATACTCACACTCATACTCATACTCATACTTATACTCATACTCATACTCATACTCATACTCATGCTCATACTCATACTCATACTCATACTCATACTCATACGCATGCTCATGCTCATACACATACTCATACACATACTCATACTCATACTCATACTCGTACTCATACTCATACTCATACTCATACTCATACTCATACTCATACTCATACTCATACTCATACTCACACTCATACTCATACTCATACTTATACTCATACTCATACTCATACTCATACTCATGCTCATACTCATACTCATACTCATACTCATACTCATACTCATACTCATACTCATACACATACTAATACGCATACTCGTACTCATACTCATACTCATACACATACTCATACTCATACTCATACTCATACTCATACTCATACTCATACTCATACGCATGCTCATGCTCATACACATACTCATACACATACTCATACTCATACTCGTACTCATACTCATACTCATACTCATACTCATACTCATACTCATACTCATACTCATACTCATACTCATACTCACACTCATACTCATACTCATACTCATACTCATACTCATACTCATACTCATACTCACACTCATACTCATACTCATACTTATACTCATACTCATACTCATACTCATACTCATACTCATGCTCATACTCATACTCATACTCATACTCATACGCATGCTCATGCTCATACACATACTCATACACATACTCATACTCATACTCATACTCATACTCATACTCATACTCATACTCATACTCATACTCATACTCATACTCATACTCATACTAATACGCATACTCATACTCATACTCATACTCATATTCATACTAATACGCATACTCGTACTCGTACTCATACTCATACTCATACTCATACTCACACTCATACTCATACTCATACTCATAATCATACTCATACTCATACTCATACTCACACTCACACTCATACTCATACTCTCATTCACACTCACACTCATACTCATACATATACGCATACTCATTCTCACACTCATACTCATACATATACGCATACTCATACTCACACTCATAATCATACTCATAATCATACTCATACTCATAATCATACTCATACTCATACTCATACTCATACTCATACTCATACACATACGCATGCTCATGCTCATGCTCATGCTCATGCTCATGCTCATACTCATACTGACACTCGCACTCATACTCATACTCATACTCATACTCATACTCATACTCATACTCATACTCATACTTATACTCATACACATACTCACACTCATAATCATACTCATAATCATACTCATACTCATACTCATACTCATACTCATACTCATACTCATACTCATACTCATACTCATACTCATACTCATACTCATACTCATACTAATACGCATACTCGTACTCGTACTCATACTCATGCTCATGCTCATGCTCATGCTCATACTCATACTCATACTCATACTCATACTCATACTCATACTCATACTCATACTCATACGCATGCTCATGCTCATACACATACTCATACACATACACATACTCATACTCATACTCATACTCATACTCATACTCATACTCATACTCATACTCATACGCATGCTCATGCTCATACACATACTCATACACATACTCATACTCATACTCGTACTCATACTCATACTCATACTCATACTCGTACTCATACTCATACTCATACTCATACTCATACTCATACTCACACTCATACTCATACTCATACTCATACTCATACTCATACTCATACTCATACTCATACACATACTCATACTCATACTCATACTCATACTAATGCGCATACTCGTACTCGTACTCATACTCATGCTCATGCTCATGCTCATGCTCATACTCATACTCATACTCATACTCATACTCATACTCATACTCATACACATACGCATGCTCATGCTCATACACATACTCATACACATACTCATACTCATACTCATACTCATACTCATACTCATACTCATACTCATACTCATACTCATACTCATACGCATGCTCATGCTCATACACATACTCATACACATACTCATACTCATACTCATACTCGTACTCATACTCATACTCATACTCATACTCATACTCATACTCATACTCATACTCATACTCATACTCATACTCATACTCACACTCATACTCATACTCATACTCATACTCATACTCATACTCATACTCATACTCACACTCATACTCATACTCATACTTATACTCATACTCATACTCATACTCATACTCATACTCATGCTCATACTCATACTCATACTCATACTCATACGCATGCTCATGCTCATACACATACTCATACACATACTCATACTCATACTCATACTCATACTCATACTCATACTCATACTCATACTCATACTCATACTCATACTCATACTCATACTAATACGCATACTCATACTCATACTCATACTCATATTCATACTAATACGCATACTCGTACTCGTACTCATACTCATACTCATACTCACACTCATACTCATACTCATACTCATAATCATACTCATACTCATACTCATACTCACACTCACACTCATACTCATACTCATTCTCATACTCATACGCATGCTCATGCTCATGCTCATACTCATACTCATACTCATACGCATGCTCATGCTCATACACATACTCATACACATACTCATACTCATACTCATACTCATACTCATACTCATACACATACTAATACGCATACTCGTACTCATACTCATACTCATACACGTACTCATACTCATACTCATACTCATACTCATACTAATACGCATACTCGTACTCGTACTCATACTCATACTCATACTCATACTCATACTCATACTCATACTCATACTCATACTCATACTCATACTCATACGCATGCTCATACTCATACTCATACTTACACTCATACTCATACTCATACTCATACTCATACTTATACTCATACTCATACTCATACTCATACTCATGCTCATACTCATACTCATACTCATACTCATACTCATACTCATACTCATACTCATACTCATACTCATACTCATACTCATACTCATACTCATACTAATACGCATACTCGTACTCGTACTCATACTCATGCTCATGCTCATGCTCATGCTCATACTCATACTCATACTCATACTCATACTCATACTCATACGCATGCTCATGCTCATACACATACTCATACACATACTCATACTCATACTCATACTCGTACTCATACTCATACTCATACTCATACTCATACTCATACTCATACTCATACTCATACTCATACTCATACTCATACTCACACTCATACTCATACTCATACTTATACTCATACTCATACTCATACTCATACTCATGCTCATACTCATACTCATACTCACACTCATACTCATACTCATACTCATACTCATACTCATACTCATACTCATACACATACTAATACGCATACTCGTACTCATACTCATACTCATACACATACTCATACTCATACTCATACTCATACTCATACTCACACTCACACTCATACTCATACTCTCATTCACACTCACACTCATACTCATACATATACGCATACTCATACTCACACTCATACTCATACATATACGCATACTCATACTCACACTCATAATCATACTCATAATCATACTCATACTCATACTCATACTCATACTCATACTCATACACATACGCATGCTCATGCTCATGCTCATGCTCATGCTCATGCTCATGCTCATACTCATACTGACACTCGCACTCATACTCATACTCATACTCATACTCATACTCATACTCATACTCATACTCATACTCATACTCATACTCATACTCATACTCATACTCATACTCATACACATACTCACACTCATAATCATACTCATAATCATACTCATACTCATACTCATACTCATACTCATACTCATACTCATACTCATACTCATACTAATACGCATACTCGTACTCGTACTCATACTCATGCTCATGCTCATGCTCATGCTCATACTCATACTCATACTCATACTCATACTCATACTCATACTCATACTCATACGCATGCTCATGCTCATACACATACTCATACACATACTCATACTCATACTCATACTCATACTCATACTCATACTCATACTCATACTCATACGCATGCTCATGCTCATACACATACTCATACACATACTCATACTCATACTCATACTCGTACTCATACTCATACTCATACTCATACTCATACTCATACTCATACTCATACTCACACTCATACTCATACTCATACACATACTCATACTCATACTCATACTCATACTCACACTCATACTCATACTCATACTTATACTCATACTCATACTCATACTCATACTCATGCTCATACTCATACTCATACTCATACTCATACTCATACGCATGCTCATGCTCATACACATACTCATACACATACTCATACTCATACTCATACTCGTACTCATACTCATACTCATACTCATACTCATACTCATACTCATACTCATACTCATACTCATACTCATACTCACACTCATACTCATACTCATACTTATACTCATACTCATACTCATACTCATACTCATGCTCATACTCATACTCATACTCATACTCATACTCATACTCATACTCATACTCATACACATACTAATACGCATACTCGTACTCATACTCATACTCATACACATACTCATACTCATACTCATACTCATACTCATACTCACACTCACACTCATACTCATACTCTCATTCACACTCACACTCATACTCATACATATACGCCTACTCATACTCACACTCATACTCATACATATACGCATACTCATTCTCACACTCATAATCATACTCATAATCATACTCATACTCATACTCATACTCATACTCATACTCATACACATACGCATGCTCATGCTCATGCTCATGCTCATGCTCATGCTCATACTCATACTGACACTCGCACTCATACTCATACTCATACTCATACTCACACTCATACTCATACTCATACTTATACTCATACTCATACTCATACTCATACTCATACTCATGATCATACTCATACTCATACTCATGCTCATGCTCATACTCATACTCATACTCATACTCATACTCATACTCATGCTCATACTCATACTCATACTCACACTCATACTCATACTCATACTCATACTCATACTCATACTCATACACATACTAATACGCATACTCGTACTCATACTCATACTCATACACATACTCATACTCATACTCATACTCATACTCACACTCACACTCATACTCATACTCTCATTCACACTCACACTCATACTCATACATATACGCATACTCATACTCACACTCATACTCATACATATACGCATACTCATACTCACACTCATAATCATACTCATAATCATACTCATACTCATACTCATACTCATACTCATACTCATACACATACGCATGCTCATGCTCATGCTCATGCTCATGCTCATGCTCATACTCATACTGACACTCGCACTCATACTCATACTCATACTCATACTCATACTCATACTCATACTCATACTCATACTCATACTCATACTCATACACATACTCACACTCATAATCATACTCATAATCATACTCATACTCATACTCATACTCATACTCATACTCATACTAATACTCATACTCATACTAATACGCATACTCGTACTCGTACTCATACTCATGCTCATGCTCATGCTCATGCTCATACTCATACTCATACTCATACTCATACTCATACTCATACTCATACGCATGCTCATGCTCATACACATACTCATACACATACTCATACTCATACTCATACTCATACTCGTACTCATACTCATACTCATACTCATACTCATACTCATACTCATACTCATACTCATACTCATACTCACACTCATACTCATACTCATACTCATACTCATACTCATACTCATACTCATACTCACACTCACACTCATACTCATACTTATACTTATACTCATACTCATACTCATACTCATACTCATGCTCATACTCATACTCATACTCATACTCATACTCATACTCATACGCATGCTCATGCTCATACACATACTCATACACATACTCATACTCATACTCATACTCGTACTCATACTCATACTCATACTCATACTCATACTCATACTCATACTCATACTCATACTCATACTCATACTCATACTCATACTCATACTCATACTCATACTTATACTCATACTCATACTCATACTCATACTCATACTCATGCTCATACTCATACTCATACTCATACTCATACTCATACTCATACTCATACTCATACTCATACTCATACTCATACTCATACTCATACTCATACTCATACTAATACGCATACTCGTACTCGTACTCATACTCATGCTCATGCTCATGCTCATGCTCATACTCATACTCATACTCATACTCATACTCATACTCATACGCATGCTCATGCTCATACACATACTCATACACATACTCATACTCATACTCATACTCATACTCATACTCATACTCATACTCATACTCATACTCATACTCATACTCATACTCATACTCATACTCATACTCATACTCATACTCATACTCATACTCACACTCATACTCATACTCATACTCATACTCATACTCATACTCATACTCATACTCACACTCATACTCATACTCATACTTATACTCATACTCATACTCATACTCATACTCATACTCATGCTCATACTCATACTCATACTCATACTCATACGCATGCTCATGCTCATACACATACTCATACACATACTCATACTCATACTCATACTCATACTCATACTCATACTCACACTCATACTCATACTCATACTCATACTCATACTAATACGCATACTCATACTCATACTCATACTCATACTCATATCCATACTAATACGCATACTCGTACTCGTACTCATACTCATACTCATACTCATACTCACACTCATACTCATACTCATACTCATAATAATACTCATACTCATACTCATACTCACACTCACACTCATACTCATACTCATTCTCATACTCATACGCATGCTCATGCTCATGCTCATACTCATACTCATACTCATACGCATGCTCATGCTCATACACATACTCATACACATACTCATACTCATACTCATACTCATACTCATACTCATACACATACTAATACGCATACTCGTACTCATACTCATACTCATACACGTACTCATACTCATACTCATACTCATACTCATACTAATACGCATACTCGTACTCGTACTCATACTCATACTCATACTCATACTCATACTCATACTCATACTCATACTCATACTCATACTCATACGCATGCTCATACTCATACTCATACTTACACTCATACTCATACTCATACTCATACTTATACTCATACTCATACTCATACTCATACTCATGCTCATACTCACACTCATACTCATACTCATACTCATACTCATACTCATACTCATACTCATACTCATACTCATACTCATACTCATACTCATACTAATACGCATACTCGTACTCGTACTCATACTCATGCTCATGCTCATGCTCATGCTCATACTCATACTCATACTCATACTCATACTCATACTCATACGCATGCTCATGCTCATACACATACTCATACACATACTCATACTCATACTCATACTCGTACTCATACTCATACTCATACTCATACTCATACTCATACTCATACTCATACTCATACTCATACTCACACTCATACTCATACTCATACTTATACTCATACTCATACTCATACTCATACTCATGCTCATACTCATACTCATACTCATACTCACACTCATACTCATACTCATACTCATACTCATACTCATACTCATACTCATACACATACTAATACGCATACTCGTACTCATACTCATACTCATACACATACTCATACTCATACTCATACTCATACTCATACTCATACTCACACTCACACTCATACTCATACTCTCATTCACACTCACACTCATACTCATACATATACGCATACTCATACTCACACTCATACTCATACATATACGCATACTCATACTCACACTCATAATCATACTCATAATCATACTCATACTCATACTCATACTCATACTCATACTCATACTCATACACATACGCATGCTCATGCTCATGCTCATGCTCATGCTCATGCTCATACTCATACTGACACTCGCACTCATACTCATACTCATACTCATACTCATACTCATACTCATACTCATACTCATACTCATACTCATACTCATACTCATACTCATACTCATACTCATACTCATACACATACTCACACTCATAATCATACTCATAATCATACTCATACTCATACTCATACTCATACTCATACTCATACTCATACTCATACTCATACTCATACTCATACTAATACGCATACTCGTACTCGTACTCATACTCATGCTCATGCTCATGCTCATGCTCATACTCATACTCATACTCATACTCATACTCATACTCATACTCATACTCATACGCATGCTCATGCTCATACACATACTCATACACATACTCATACTCATACTCATACTCATACTCATACTCATACTCATACTCATACTCATACGCATGCTCATGCTCATACACATACTCATACACATACTCATACTCATACTCATACTCGTACTCATACTCATACTCATACTCATACTCATACTCATACTCATACTCATGCTCATGCTCATACTCATACTCATACTCATACTCATACTCATACTCATGCTCATACTCATACTCATACTCACACTCATACTCATACTCATACTCATACTCATACTCATACTCATACACATACTAATACGCATACTCGTACTCATACTCATACTCATACACATACTCATACTCATACTCATACTCATACTCACACTCACACTCATACTCATACTCTCATTCACACTCACACTCATACTCATACATATACGCATACTCATACTCACACTCATACTCATACATATACGCATACTCATACTCACACTCATAATCATACTCATAATCATACTCATACTCATACTCATACTCATACTCATACTCATACACATACGCATGCTCATGCTCATGCTCATGCTCATGCTCATGCTCATACTCATACTGACACTCGCACTCATACTCATACTCATACTCATACTCATACTCATACTCATACTCATACTCATACTCATACTCATACTCATACACATACTCACACTCATAATCATACTCATAATCATACTCATACTCATACTCATACTCATACTCATACTCATACTAATACTCATACTCATACTAATACGCATACTCGTACTCGTACTCATACTCATGCTCATGCTCATGCTCATGCTCATACTCATACTCATACTCATACTCATACTCATACTCATACTCATACGCATGCTCATGCTCATACACATACTCATACACATACTCATACTCATACTCATACTCATACTCGTACTCATACTCATACTCATACTCATACTCATACTCATACTCATACTCATACTCATACTCATACTCACACTCATACTCATACTCATACTCATACTCATACTCATACTCATACTCATACTCACACTCACACTCATACTCATACTTATACTTATACTCATACTCATACTCATACTCATACTCATGCTCATACTCATACTCATACTCATACTCATACTCATACTCATACGCATGCTCATGCTCATACACATACTCATACACATACTCATACTCATACTCATACTCGTACTCATACTCATACTCATACTCATACTCATACTCATACTCATACTCATACTCATACTCATACTCATACTCATACTCATACTCATACTCATACTCATACTTATACTCATACTCATACTCATACTCATACTCATACTCATGCTCATACTCATACTCATACTCATACTCATACTCATACTCATACTCATACTCATACTCATACTCATACTCATACTCATACTCATACTCATACTCATACTAATACGCATACTCGTACTCGTACTCATACTCATGCTCATGCTCATGCTCATGCTCATACTCATACTCATACTCATACTCATACTCATACTCATACGCATGCTCATGCTCATACACATACTCATACACATACTCATACTCATACTCATACTCATACTCATACTCATACTCATACTCATACTCATACTCATACTCATACTCATACTCATACTCATACTCATACTCATACTCATACTCATACTCATACTCACACTCATACTCATACTCATACTCATACTCATACTCATACTCATACTCATACTCACACTCATACTCATACTCATACTTATACTCATACTCATACTCATACTCATACTCATACTCATGCTCATACTCATACTCATACTCATACTCATACGCATGCTCATGCTCATACACATACTCATACACATACTCATACTCATACTCATACTCATACTCATACTCATACTCACACTCATACTCATACTCATACTCATACTCATACTAATACGCATACTCATACTCATACTCATACTCATACTCATATCCATACTAATACGCATACTCGTACTCGTACTCATACTCATACTCATACTCATACTCACACTCATACTCATACTCATACTCATAATAATACTCATACTCATACTCATACTCACACTCACACTCATACTCATACTCATTCTCATACTCATACGCATGCTCATGCTCATGCTCATACTCATACTCATACTCATACGCATGCTCATGCTCATACACATACTCATACACATACTCATACTCATACTCATACTCATACTCATACTCATACACATACTAATACGCATACTCGTACTCATACTCATACTCATACACGTACTCATACTCATACTCATACTCATACTCATACTAATACGCATACTCGTACTCGTACTCATACTCATACTCATACTCATACTCATACTCATACTCATACTCATACTCATACTCATACTCATACGCATGCTCATACTCATACTCATACTTACACTCATACTCATACTCATACTCATACTTATACTCATACTCATACTCATACTCATACTCATGCTCATACTCACACTCATACTCATACTCATACTCATACTCATACTCATACTCATACTCATACTCATACTCATACTCATACTCATACTCATACTAATACGCATACTCGTACTCGTACTCATACTCATGCTCATGCTCATGCTCATGCTCATACTCATACTCATACTCATACTCATACTCATACTCATACGCATGCTCATGCTCATACACATACTCATACACATACTCATACTCATACTCATACTCGTACTCATACTCATACTCATACTCATACTCATACTCATACTCATACTCATACTCATACTCATACTCACACTCATACTCATACTCATACTTATACTCATACTCATACTCATACTCATACTCATGCTCATACTCATACTCATACTCATACTCACACTCATACTCATACTCATACTCATACTCATACTCATACTCATACTCATACACATACTAATACGCATACTCGTACTCATACTCATACTCATACACATACTCATACTCATACTCATACTCATACTCATACTCATACTCACACTCACACTCATACTCATACTCTCATTCACACTCACACTCATACTCATACATATACGCATACTCATACTCACACTCATACTCATACATATACGCATACTCATACTCACACTCATAATCATACTCATAATCATACTCATACTCATACTCATACTCATACTCATACTCATACTCATACACATACGCATGCTCATGCTCATGCTCATGCTCATGCTCATGCTCATACTCATACTGACACTCGCACTCATACTCATACTCATACTCATACTCATACTCATACTCATACTCATACTCATACTCATACTCATACTCATACTCATACTCATACTCATACTCATACTCATACACATACTCACACTCATAATCATACTCATAATCATACTCATACTCATACTCATACTCATACTCATACTCATACTCATACTCATACTCATACTCATACTCATACTAATACGCATACTCGTACTCGTACTCATACTCATGCTCATGCTCATGCTCATGCTCATACTCATACTCATACTCATACTCATACTCATACTCATACTCATACTCATACGCATGCTCATGCTCATACACATACTCATACACATACTCATACTCATACTCATACTCATACTCATACTCATACTCATACTCATACTCATACGCATGCTCATGCTCATACACATACTCATACACATACTCATACTCATACTCATACTCGTACTCATACTCATACTCATACTCATACTCATACTCATACTCATACTCATACTCACACTCATACTCATACTCATACTCATACTCATACTCATACTCACACTCATACTCATACTCATACTTATACTCATACTCATACTCATACTCATACTCATGCTCATACTCATACTCATACTCATACTCATACTCATACGCATGCTCATGCTCATACACATACTCATACACATACTCATACTCATACTCATACTCGTACTCATACTCATACTCATACTCATACTCATACTCATACTCATACTCATACTCATACTCATACTCATACTCACACTCATACTCATACTCATACTTATACTCATACTCATACTCATACTCATACTCATGCTCATACTCATACTCATACTCATACTCATACTCATACTCATACTCATACTCATACACATACTAATACGCATACTCGTACTCGTACTCATACTCATACACATACTCATACTCATACTCATACTCATACTCATACTCATACTCATACTCACACTCACACTCATACTCATACTCTCATTCACACTCACACTCATACTCATACATATACGCCTACTCATACTCACACTCATACTCATACATATACGCATACTCATTCTCACACTCATAATCATACTCATAATCATACTCATACTCATACTCATACTCATACTCATACTCATACACATACGCATGCTCATGCTCATGCTCATGCTCATGCTCATGCTCATACTCATACTGACACTCGCACTCATACTCATACTCATACTCATACTCACACTCATACTCATACTCATACTTATACTCATACTCATACTCATACTCATACTCATACTCATGATCATACTCATACTCATACTCATACTCATGCTCATGCTCATACTCATACTCATACTCATACTCATACTCATACTCATACTCATGCTCATACTCATACTCATACTCACACTCATACTCATACTCATACTCATACTCATACTCATACTCATACTCATACACATACTAATACGCATACTCGTACTCATACTCATACTCATACACATACTCATACTCATACTCATACTCATACTCACACTCACACTCATACTCATACTCTCATTCACACTCACACTCATACTCATACATATACGCATACTCATACTCACACTCATACTCATACATATACGCATACTCATACTCACACTCATAATCATACTCATAATCATACTCATACTCATACTCATACTCATACTCATACTCATACACATACGCATGCTCATGCTCATGCTCATGCTCATGCTCATGCTCATACTCATACTGACACTCGCACTCATACTCATACTCATACTCATACTCATACTCATACTCATACTCATACTCATACTCATACACATACTCACACTCATAATCATACTCATAATCATACTCATACTCATACTCATACTCATACTCATACTCATACTCATACTCATACTCATACTCATACTAATACGCATACTCGTACTCGTACTCATACTCATGCTCATGCTCATGCTCATGCTCATACTCATACTCATACTCATACTCATACTCATACTCATACTCATACGCATGCTCATGCTCATACACATACTCATACACATACTCATACTCATACTCATACTCATACTCGTACTCATACTCATACTCATACTCATACTCATACTCATACTCATACTCGTACTCATACTCATACTCATACTCATACTCATACTCATACTCATACTCATACTCATACTCATACTCATACTCATACTCATACTCATACTTATACTCATACTCATACTCATACTCATACTCATGCTCATACTCATACTCATACTCATACTCATACTCATACTCATACTCATACTCATACTCATACTCATACTCATACTCATACTAATACGCATACTCATACTCATACTCATACTCATATTCATACTAATACGCATACTCGTACTCGTACTCATACTCATACTCATACTCATACTCATACTCACACTCATACTCATACTCATACTCATAATCATACTCATACTCATACTCATACTCACACTCACACTCATACTCATACTCATTCTCATACTCATACGCATGCTCATGCTCATGCTCATACTCATACTCATACTCATACGCATGCTCATGCTCATACACATACTCATACACATACTCATACTCATACTCATACTCATACTCATACTCATACACATACTAATACGCATACTCGTACTCATACTCATACTCATACACGTACTCATACTCATACTCATACTCATACTCATACTAATACGCATACTCGTACTCGTACTCATACTCATACTCATACTCATACTCATACTCATACTCATACTCATACTCATACTCATACGCATGCTCATACTCATACTCATACTTACACTCATACTCATACTCATACTCATACTCGTACTCATACTCATACTCATACTCATACTCATACTCATACTCATACTCATACTCATACTCATACTCATACTCACACTCATACTCATACTCATACTTATACTCATACTCATACTCATACTCATACTCATGCTCATACTCATACTCATACTCATACTCATACTCATACTCATACTCATACTCATACACATACTAATACGCATACTCGTACTCGTACTCATACTCATACACATACTCATACTCATACTCATACTCATACTCATACTCATACTCATACTCACACTCACACTCATACTCATACTCTCATTCACACTCACACTCATACTCATACATATACGCCTACTCATACTCACACTCATACTCATACATATACGCATACTCATTCTCACACTCATAATCATACTCATAATCATACTCATACTCATACTCATACTCATACTCATACTCATACACATACGCATGCTCATGCTCATGCTCATGCTCATGCTCATGCTCATACTCATACTGACACTCGCACTCATACTCATACTCATACTCATACTCACACTCATACTCATACTCATACTTATACTCATACTCATACTCATACTCATACTCATACTCATGATCATACTCATACTCATACTCATACTCATGCTCATGCTCATACTCATACTCATACTCATACTCATACTCATACTCATACTCATGCTCATACTCATACTCATACTCACACTCATACTCATACTCATACTCATACTCATACTCATACTCATACTCATACACATACTAATACGCATACTCGTACTCATACTCATACTCATACACATACTCATACTCATACTCATACTCATACTCACACTCACACTCATACTCATACTCTCATTCACACTCACACTCATACTCATACATATACGCATACTCATACTCACACTCATACTCATACATATACGCATACTCATACTCACACTCATAATCATACTCATAATCATACTCATACTCATACTCATACTCATACTCATACTCATACACATACGCATGCTCATGCTCATGCTCATGCTCATGCTCATGCTCATACTCATACTGACACTCGCACTCATACTCATACTCATACTCATACTCATACTCATACTCATACTCATACTCATACTCATACACATACTCACACTCATAATCATACTCATAATCATACTCATACTCATACTCATACTCATACTCATACTCATACTCATACTCATACTCATACTCATACTAATACGCATACTCGTACTCGTACTCATACTCATGCTCATGCTCATGCTCATGCTCATACTCATACTCATACTCATACTCATACTCATACTCATACTCATACGCATGCTCATGCTCATACACATACTCATACACATACTCATACTCATACTCATACTCATACTCGTACTCATACTCATACTCATACTCATACTCATACTCATACTCATACTCGTACTCATACTCATACTCATACTCATACTCATACTCATACTCATACTCATACTCATACTCATACTCATACTCATACTCATACTCATACTTATACTCATACTCATACTCATACTCATACTCATGCTCATACTCATACTCATACTCATACTCATACTCATACTCATACTCATACTCATACTCATACTCATACTCATACTCATACTAATACGCATACTCATACTCATACTCATACTCATATTCATACTAATACGCATACTCGTACTCGTACTCATACTCATACTCATACTCATACTCATACTCACACTCATACTCATACTCATACTCATAATCATACTCATACTCATACTCATACTCACACTCACACTCATACTCATACTCATTCTCATACTCATACGCATGCTCATGCTCATGCTCATACTCATACTCATACTCATACGCATGCTCATGCTCATACACATACTCATACACATACTCATACTCATACTCATACTCATACTCATACTCATACACATACTAATACGCATACTCGTACTCATACTCATACTCATACACGTACTCATACTCATACTCATACTCATACTCATACTAATACGCATACTCGTACTCGTACTCATACTCATACTCATACTCATACTCATACTCATACTCATACTCATACTCATACTCATACGCATGCTCATACTCATACTCATACTTACACTCATACTCATACTCATACTCATACTCATACTTATACTCATACTCATACTCATACTCATACTCATGCTCATACTCATACTCATACTCATACTCATACTCATACTCATACTCATACTCATACTCATACTCATACTCATACTCATACTCATACTCATACTTATACTCATACTCATACTCATACTCATACTCATGCTCATACTCATACTCATACTCATACTCATACTCATACTCATACTCATACTCATACTCATACTCATACTTACACTCATACTCCTACTCATACTCATACGCATACTCATACTCATACTCATACTCATACTCATACTCATACTCATACTCATACTCATACTCATACTCATACTCATACTCATACTCATACTCATACTCACACTCACACTCATACTCATACTCTCATTCACACTCACACTCATACTCATACAGATACGCATACTCATACTCACACTCATACTCATGCTCATACTCATACTCATACTCATACTCATACTCATACGCATGCTCATGCTCATACACATACTCATACACATACTCATACTCATACTCATACTCATACTCGTACTCATACTCATACTCATACTGATACTCATACTCATACTCATACTCATACTCATACTCATACTCATACTCATACTTATACTCATACTCATACTCATACTCATACTCATGCTCATACTCATACTCATACTCATACTCATACTCATACTCATACTCATACTCATACTCATACTCATACTCATACTCATACTCATACTCATACACATACTAATACGCATACTCGTACTCATACTCATACTCATACACATACTCATACTCATACTCATACTCATACTCATACTCATACTCACACTCACACTCATACTCATACTCTCATTCACACTCACACTCATACTCATACATATACGCATACTCATACTCACACTCATACTCATACATATACGCATACTCATACTCACACTCATAATCATACTCATAATCATACTCATACTCATACTCATACTCATACTCATACTCATACACATACGCATGCTCATGCTCATGCTCATGCTCATACACATACTAATACGCATACTCGTACTCATACTCATACTCATACACGTACTCATACTCATACTCATACTCATACTCATACTAATACGCATACTCGTACTCGTACTCATACTCATACTCATACTCATACTCATACTCATACTCATACTCATACTCATACTCATACGCATGCTCATACTCATACTCATACTTACACTCATACTCATACTCATACTCATACTCATACTTATACTCATACTCATACTCATACTCATACTCATACGCATGCTCATGCTCATACACATACTCATACACATACTCATACTCATACTCATACTCATACTCATACTCATACTCATACTCATACTCATACTCATACTCATACGCATGCTCATGCTCATACACATACTCATACACATACTCATACTCATACTCATACTCGTACTCATACTCATACTCATACTCATACTCATACTCATACTCATACTCATACTCATACTCATACTCATACTCACACTCATACTCATACTCATACTCATACTCATACTCATACTCATACTCATACTCACACTCATACTCATACTCATACTTATACACATACTCATACTCATACTCATACTCATACTCATGCTCATACTCATACTCATACTCATACTCATACGCATGCTCATGCTCATACACATACTCATACACATACTCATACTCATACTCATACTCATACTCATACTCATACTCATACTCATACTCATACTCATACTCATACTCACACTCATACTCATACTCATACTTATACTCATACTCATACTCATACTCATACTCATGCTCATACTCATACTCATACTCACACTCATACTCATACTCATACTCATACTCATACTCATACTCATACTCATACACATACTAATACGCATACTCGTACTCATACTCATACTCATACACATACTCATACTCATACTCATACTCATACTCATACTCACACTCACACTCATACTCATACTCTCATTCACACTCACACTCATACTCATACATATACGCATACTCATACTCACACTCATACTCATACATATACGCATACTCATACTCACACTCATAATCATACTCATAATCATACTCATACTCATACTCATACTCATACTCATACTCATACACATACGCAAGCTCATGCTCATGTTCATGCTCATGCTCATGCTCATACTCATACTCATACTCATACTCATACTCATACTCATACTCATACTCATACTCATACTCATACTCATACTCATACTCATACTCATACTAATACGCATACTCGTACTCGTACTCATACTCATGCTCATGCTCATGCTCATGCTCATACTCATACTCATACTCATACTCATACTCATACTCATACTCATACGCATGCTCATGCTCATACACATACTCATACACATACTCATACTCATACTCATACTCGTACTCATACTCATACTCATACTCATACTCATACTCATACTCATACTCATACTCATACTCATACTCATACTCACACTCATACTCATACTCATACTTATACTCATACTCATACTCATACTCATACTCATGCTCATACTCATACTCATACTCACACTCATACTCATACTCATACTCATACTCATACTCATACTCATACTCATACACATACTAATACGCATACTCGTACTCATACTCATACTCATACACATACTCATACTCATACTCATACTCATACTCACACTCACACTCATACTCATACTCTCATTCACACTCACACTCATACTCATACATATACGCATACTCATACTCACACTCATACTCATACATATACGCATACTCATACTCACACTCATAATCATACTCATAATCATACTCATACTCATACTCATACTTATACTCATACTCATACTCATACTCATACTCATACTCATACTCATACTCATACTCATACTCATACTCATACTCATACTCATACTCATACTCATACTCATACTCATACTTATACTCATACTCATACTCATACTCATACTCATGCTCATACTCATACTCATACTCATACTCATACTCATACTCATACTCATACTCATACTCATACTCATACTCATACTCATACTCATACTCATACACATACGCATGCTCATGCTCATGCTCATGCTCACACTCACACTCATACTCATACTCTCATTCACACTCACACTCATACTCATACAGATACGCATACTCATACTCACACTCATACTCATGCTCATACTCATACTCATACTCATACTCATACTCATACGCATGCTCATGCTCATACACATACTCATACACATACTCATACTCATACTCATACTCATACTCGTACTCATACTCATACTCATACTGATACTCATACTCATACTCATACTCATACTCATACTCATACTCATACTCATACTTATACTCATACTCATACTCATACTCATACTCATGCTCATACTCATACTCATACTCATACTCATACTCATACTCATACTCATACTCATACTCATACTCATACTCATACTCATACTCATACTCATACTCATACACATACTAATACGCATACTCGTACTCATACTCATACTCATACACATACTCATACTCATACTCATACTCATACTCATACTCATACTCACACTCACACTCATACTCATACTCTCATTCACACTCACACTCATACTCATACATATACGCATACTCATACTCACACTCATACTCATACATATACGCATACTCATACTCACACTCATAATCATACTCATAATCATACTCATACTCATACTCATACTCATACTCATACTCATACACATACGCATGCTCATGCTCATGCTCATGCTCATACACATACTAATACGCATACTCGTACTCATACTCATACTCATACACGTACTCATACTCATACTCATACTCATACTCATACTAATACGCATACTCGTACTCGTACTCATACTCATACTCATACTCATACTCATACTCATACTCATACTCATACTCATACTCATACGCATGCTCATACTCATACTCATACTTACACTCATACTCATACTCATACTCATACTCATACTTATACTCATACTCATACTTATACTCATACTCATACGCATGCTCATGCTCATACACATACTCATACACATACTCATACTCATACTCATACTCATACTCATACTCATACTCATACTCATACTCATACTCATACTCATACTCATACGCATGCTCATGCTCATACACATACTCATACACATACTCATACTCATACTCATACTCGTACTCATACTCATACTCATACTCATACTCATACTCATACTCATACTCATACTCATACTCATACTCATACTCACACTCATACTCATACTCATACTCATACTCATACTCATACTCATACTCACACTCATACTCATACTCATACTTATACACATACTCATACTCATACTCATACTCATACTCATACTCATGCTCATACTCATACTCATACTCATACTCATACGCATGCTCATGCTCATACACATACTCATACACATACTCATACTCATACTCATACTCATACTCATACTCATACTCATACTCATACTCATACTCATACTCATACTCATACTCACACTCATACTCATACTCATACTTATACTCATACTCATACTCATACTCATACTCACGCTCATACTCATACTCATACTCACACTCATACTCATACTCATACTCATACTCATACTCATACTCATACTCATACTCATACACATACTAATACGCATACTCGTACTCATACTCATACTCATACACATACTCATACTCATACTCATACTCATACTCATACTCACACTCACACTCATACTCATACTCTCATTAACACTCACACTCATACTCATACATATACGCATACTCATACTCACACTCATACTCATACATATACGCATACTCATACTCACACTCATAATCATACTCATAATCATACTCATACTCATACTCATACTCATACTCATACTCATACACATACGCAAGCTCATGCTCATGTTCATGCTCATGCTCATGCTCATACTCATACTCATACTCATACTCATACTCATACTCATACTCATACTCATACTCATACTCATACTCATACTCATACTCATACTCATACTAATACGCATACTCGTACTCGTACTCATACTCATGCTCATGCTCATGCTCATGCTCATACTCATACTCATACTCATACTCATACTCATACTCATACGCATGCTCATGCTCATACACATACTCATACACATACTCATACTCATACTCATACTCGTACTCATACTCATACTCATACTCATACTCATACTCATACTCATACTCATACTCATACTCATACTCATACTCACACTCATACTCATACTCATACTTATACTCATACTCATACTCATACTCATACTCATGCTCATACTCATACTCATACTCACACTCATACTCATACTCATACTCATACTCATACTCATACTCATACTCATACACATACTAATACGCATACTCGTACTCATACTCATACTCATACACATACTCATACTCATACTCATACTCATACTCACACTCACACTCATACTCATACTCTCATTCACACTCACACTCATACTCATACATATACGCATACTCATACTCACACTCATACTCATACATATACGCATACTCATACTCACACTCATAATCATACTCATAATCATACTCATACTCATACTCATACTCATACTCATACTCATACACATACGCATGCTCATGCTCATGCTCATGCTCATGCTCATGCTCATACTCATACTGACACTCGCACTCATACTCATACTCATACTCATACTCATACTCATACTCATACTCATACTCATACTCATACTCATACTCATACTCATACTCATACTCATACTCATACACATACTCACACTCATAATCATACTCATAATCATACTCATACTCATACTCATACTCATACTCATACTCATACTCATACTCATACTCATACTCATACTCATACTAATACGCATACTCGTACTCGTACTCATACTCATGCTCATGCTCATGCTCATGCTCATACTCATACTCATACTCATACTCATACTCATACTCATACTCATACTCATACGCATGCTCATGCTCATACACATACTCATACACATACTCATACTCATACTCATACTCATACTCATACTCATACTCATACTCATACTCATACGCATGCTCATGCTCATACACATACTCATACACATACTCATACTCATACTCATACTCGTACTCATACTCATACTCATACTCATACTCATACTCATACTCATACTCATACTCATACTCACACTCATACTCATACTCATACTCATACTCATACTCATACTCATACTCATACTCACACTCATACTCATACTCATACTTATACTCATACTCATACTCATACTCATGCTCATACTCATACTCATACTCATACTCATACTCATACTCATACTCATACTCATACTCATACTCATACTCATACTCATACTCATACTCATACTTATACTCATACTCATACTCATACTCATACTCATGCTCATACTCATACTCATACTCATACTCATACTCATACTCATACTCATACTCATACTCATACTCATACTCATACTCATACTCATACTCATACTCATACACATACGCATGCTCATGCTCATGCTCATGCTCACACTCACACTCATACTCATACTCTCATTCACACTCACACTCATACTCATACAGATACGCATACTCATACTCACACTCATACTCATGCTCATACTCATACTCATACTCATACTCATACTCATACGCATGCTCATGCTCATACACATACTCATACACATACTCATACTCATACTCATACTCATACTCGTACTCATACTCATACTCATACTGATACTCATACTCATACTCATACTCATACTCATACTCATACTCATACTCATACTTATACTCATACTCATACTCATACTCATACTCATGCTCATACTCATACTCATACTCATACTCATACTCATACTCATACTCATACTCATACTCATACTCATACTCATACTCATACTCATACTCATACTCATACACATACTAATACGCATACTCGTACTCATACTCATACTCATACACATACTCATACTCATACTCATACTCATACTCATACTCATACTCACACTCACACTCATACTCATACTCTCATTCACACTCACACTCATACTCATACATATACGCATACTCATACTCACACTCATACTCATACATATACGCATACTCATACTCACACTCATAATCATACTCATAATCATACTCATACTCATACTCATACTCATACTCATACTCATACACATACGCATGCTCATGCTCATGCTCATGCTCATACACATACTAATACGCATACTCGTACTCATACTCATACTCATACACGTACTCATACTCATACTCATACTCATACTCATACTAATACGCATACTCGTACTCGTACTCATACTCATACTCATACTCATACTCATACTCATACTCATACTCATACTCATACTCATACGCATGCTCATACTCATACTCATACTTACACTCATACTCATACTCATACTCATACTCATACTTATACTCATACTCATACTTATACTCATACTCATACGCATGCTCATGCTCATACACATACTCATACACATACTCATACTCATACTCATACTCATACTCATACTCATACTCATACTCATACTCATACTCATACTCATACTCATACGCATGCTCATGCTCATACACATACTCATACACATACTCATACTCATACTCATACTCGTACTCATACTCATACTCATACTCATACTCATACTCATACTCATACTCATACTCATACTCATACTCATACTCACACTCATACTCATACTCATACTCATACTCATACTCATACTCATACTCACACTCATACTCATACTCATACTTATACACATACTCATACTCATACTCATACTCATACTCATACTCATGCTCATACTCATACTCATACTCATACTCATACGCATGCTCATGCTCATACACATACTCATACACATACTCATACTCATACTCATACTCATACTCATACTCATACTCATACTCATACTCATACTCATACTCATACTCATACTCACACTCATACTCATACTCATACTTATACTCATACTCATACTCATACTCATACTCACGCTCATACTCATACTCATACTCACACTCATACTCATACTCATACTCATACTCATACTCATACTCATACTCATACTCATACACATACTAATACGCATACTCGTACTCATACTCATACTCATACACATACTCATACTCATACTCATACTCATACTCATACTCACACTCACACTCATACTCATACTCTCATTAACACTCACACTCATACTCATACATATACGCATACTCATACTCACACTCATACTCATACATATACGCATACTCATACTCACACTCATAATCATACTCATAATCATACTCATACTCATACTCATACTCATACTCATACTCATACTCATACACATACGCAAGCTCATGCTCATGTTCATGCTCATGCTCATGCTCATACTCATACTCATACTCATACTCATACTCATACTCATACTCATACTCATACTCATACTCATACTCATACTCATACTCATACTCATACTAATACGCATACTCGTACTCGTACTCATACTCATGCTCATGCTCATGCTCATGCTCATACTCATACTCATACTCATACTCATACTCATACTCATACGCATGCTCATGCTCATACACATACTCATACACATACTCATACTCATACTCATACTCGTACTCATACTCATACTCATACTCATACTCATACTCATACTCATACTCATACTCATACTCATACTCATACTCACACTCATACTCATACTCATACTTATACTCATACTCATACTCATACTCATACTCATGCTCATACTCATACTCATACTCACACTCATACTCATACTCATACTCATACTCATACTCATACTCATACTCATACACATACTAATACGCATACTCGTACTCATACTCATACTCATACACATACTCATACTCATACTCATACTCATACTCACACTCACACTCATACTCATACTCTCATTCACACTCACACTCATACTCATACATATACGCATACTCATACTCACACTCATACTCATACATATACGCATACTCATACTCACACTCATAATCATACTCATAATCATACTCATACTCATACTCATACTCATACTCATACTCATACTCATACTCATACTCATACTCATACTCATACTCATACTCATACACATACTAATACGCATACTCGTACTCATACTCATACTCATACACATACTCATACTCATACTCATACTCATACTCATACTCACACTCACACTCATACTCATACTCTCATTAACACTCACACTCATACTCATACATATACGCATACTCATACTCACACTCATACTCATACATATACGCATACTCATACTCACACTCATAATCATACTCATAATCATACTCATACTCATACTCATACTCATACTCATACTCATACACATACGCAAGCTCATGCTCATGTTCATGCTCATACTCATACTCATACTCATACTCATACTCATACTCATACTCATACTCATACTCATACTCATACTCATACTCATACTCATACTCATACACATACTAATACGCATACTCGTACTCATACTCATACTCATACACATACTCATACTCATACTCATACTCATACTCATACTCATACTCACACTCACACTCATACTCATACTCTCATTCACACTCACACTCATACTCATACATATACGCATACTCATACTCACACTCATACTCATACATATACGCATACTCATACTCACACTCATAATCATACTCATAATCATACTCATACTCATACTCATACTCATACTCATACTCATACACATACGCATGCTCATGCTCATGCTCATGCTCATACACATACTAATACGCATACTCGTACTCATACTCATACTCATACACGTACTCATACTCATACTCATACTCATACTCATACTAATACGCATACTCGTACTCGTACTCATACTCATACTCATACTCATACTCATACTCATACTCATACTCATACTCATACTCATACGCATGCTCATACTCATACTCATACTTACACTCATACACATACTCATACTCATACTCATACTCGTACTCATACTCATACTCATACTCATACTCATACTCATACTCATACTCATACTCATACTCATACTCATACTCACACTCATACTCATACTCATACTCATACTCATACTCATACTCATACTCACACTCATACTCATACTCATACTTATACACATACTCATACTCATACTCATACTCATACTCATACTCATGCTCATACTCGTACTCATACTCATACTCATACGCATGCTCATGCTCATACACATACTCATACACATACTCATACTCATACTCACACTCATACTCATACTCATACTCATACTCATACTCATACTCATACTCACACTCATACTCATACTCATACTTATACACATACTCATACTCATACTCATACTCATACTCATACTCATGCTCATACTCATACTCATACTCATACTCATACGCATGCTCATGCTCATACACATACTCATACACATACTCATACTCATACTCATACTCATACTCATACTCATACTCATACTCATACTCATACTCATACTCATACTCATACTCACACTCATACTCATACTCATACTTATACTCATACTCATACTCATACTCATACTCACGCTCATACTCATACTCATACTCACACTCATACTCATACTCATACTCATACTCATACTCATACTCATACTCATACTCATACTCATACACATACTAATACGCATACTCGTACTCATACTCATACTCATACACATACTCATACTCATACTCATACTCATACTCATACTCACACTCACACTCATACTCATACTCTCATTAACACTCACACTCATACTCATACATATACGCATACTCATACTCACACTCATACTCATACATATACGCATACTCATACTCACACTCATAATCATACTCATAATCATACTCATACTCATACTCATACTCATACTCATACTCATACACATACGCAAGCTCATGCTCATGTTCATGCTCATGCTCATGCTCATACTCATACTCATACTCATACTCATACTCATACTCATACTCATACTCATACTCATACTCATACTCATACTCATACTCATACTCATACTAATACGCATACTCGTACTCGTACTCATACTCATGCTCATGCTCATGCTCATGCTCATACTCATACTCATACTCATACTCATACTCATACTCATACGCATGCTCATGCTCATACACATACTCATACACATACTCATACTCATACTCATACTCGTACTCATACTCATACTCATACTCATACTCATACTCATACTCATACTCATACTCATACTCATACTCATACTCACACTCATACTCATACTCATACTTATACTCATACTCATACTCATACTCATACTCATGCTCATACTCATACTCATACTCACACTCATACTCATACTCATACTCATACTCATACTCATACTCATACTCATACACATACTAATACGCATACTCGTACTCATACTCATACTCATACACATACTCATACTCATACTCATACTCATACTCACACTCACACTCATACTCATACTCTCATTCACACTCACACTCATACTCATACATATACGCATACTCATACTCACACTCATACTCATACATATACGCATACTCATACTCACACTCATAATCATACTCATAATCATACTCATACTCATACTCATACTCATACTCATACTCATACACATACGCATGCTCATGCTCATGCTCATGCTCATGCTCATGCTCATACTCATACTGACACTCGCACTCATACTCATACTCATACTCATACTCATACTCATACTCATACTCATACTCATACTCATACTCATACTCATACTCATACTCATACTCATACTCATACACATACTCACACTCATAATCATACTCATAATCATACTCATACTCATACTCATACTCATACTCATACTCATACTCATACTCATACTCATACTCATACTCATACTAATACGCATACTCGTACTCGTACTCATACTCATGCTCATGCTCATGCTCATGCTCATACTCATACTCATACTCATACTCATACTCATACTCATACTCATACTCATACGCATGCTCATGCTCATACACATACTCATACACATACTCATACTCATACTCATACTCATACTCATACTCATACTCATACTCATACTCATACGCATGCTCATGCTCATACACATACTCATACACATACTCATACTCATACTCATACTCGTACTCATACTCATACTCATACTCATACTCATACTCATACTCATACTCATACTCATACTCACACTCATACTCATACTCATACTCATACTCATACTCATACTCATACTCATACTCACACTCATACTCATACTCATACTTATACTCATACTCATACTCATACTCATGCTCATACTCATACTCATACTCATACTCATACTCATACTCATACTCATACTCATACTCATACTCATACTCATACTCATACTCATACTCATACTTATACTCATACTCATACTCATACTCATACTCATGCTCATACTCATACTCATACTCATACTCATACTCATACTCATACTCATACTCATACTCATACTCATACTCATACTCATACTCATACTCATACTCATACACATACGCATGCTCATGCTCATGCTCATGCTCACACTCACACTCATACTCATACTCTCATTCACACTCACACTCATACTCATACAGATACGCATACTCATACTCACACTCATACTCATGCTCATACTCATACTCATACTCATACTCATACTCATACGCATGCTCATGCTCATACACATACTCATACACATACTCATACTCATACTCATACTCATACTCGTACTCATACTCATACTCATACTGATACTCATACTCATACTCATACTCATACTCATACTCATACTCATACTCATACTCATACTTATACTCATACTCATACTCATACTCATACTCATGCTCATACTCATACTCATACTCATACTCATACTCATACTCATACTCATACTCATACTCATACTCATACTCATACTCATACTCATACTCATACTCATACACATACTAATACGCATACTCGTACTCATACTCATACTCATACACATACTCATACTCATACTCATACTCATACTCATACTCATACTCACACTCATACTCATACTCATACTCTCATTCACACTCACACTCATACTCATACATATACGCATACTCATACTCACACTCATACTCATACATATACGCATACTCATACTCACACTCATAATCATACTCATAATCATACTCATACTCATACTCATACTCATACTCATACTCATACACATACGCATGCTCATGCTCATGCTCATGCTCATACACATACTAATACGCATACTCGTACTCATACTCATACTCATACACGTACTCATACTCATACTCATACTCATACTCATACTAATACGCATACTCGTACTCGTACTCATACTCATACTCATACTCATACTCATACTCATACTCATACTCATACTCATACTCATACGCATGCTCATACTCATACTCATACTTACACTCATACTCATACTCATACTCATACTCATACTTATACTCATACTCATACTTATACTCATACTCATACGCATGCTCATGCTCATACACATACTCATACACATACTCATACTCATACTCATACTCATACTCATACTCATACTCATACTCATACTCATACTCATACTCATACTCATACGCATGCTCATGCTCATACACATACTCATACACATACTCATACTCATACTCATACTCGTACTCATACTCATACTCATACTCATACTCATACTCATACTCATACTCATACTCATACTCATACTCATACTCACACTCATACTCATACTCATACTCATACTCATACTCATACTCATACTCACACTCATACTCATACTCATACTTATACACATACTCATACTCATACTCATACTCATACTCATACTCATGCTCATACTCATACTCATACTCATACTCATACGCATGCTCATGCTCATACACATACTCATACACATACTCATACTCATACTCATACTCATACTCATACTCATACTCATACTCATACTCATACTCATACTCATACTCATACTCACACTCATACTCATACTCATACTTATACTCATACTCATACTCATACTCATACTCACGCTCATACTCATACTCATACTCACACTCATACTCATACTCATACTCATACTCATACTCATACTCATACTCATACTCATACACATACTAATACGCATACTCGTACTCATACTCATACTCATACACATACTCATACTCATACTCATACTCATACTCATACTCACACTCACACTCATACTCATACTCTCATTAACACTCACACTCATACTCATACATATACGCATACTCATACTCACACTCATACTCATACATATACGCATACTCATACTCACACTCATAATCATACTCATAATCATACTCATACTCATACTCATACTCATACTCATACTCATACACATACGCAAGCTCATGCTCATGTTCATGCTCATGCTCATGCTCATACTCATACTCATACTCATACTCATACTCATACTCATACTCATACTCATACTCATACTCATACTCATACTCATACTAATACGCATACTCGTACTCGTACTCATACTCATGCTCATGCTCATGCTCATGCTCATACTCATACTCATACTCATACTCATACTCATACTCATACGCATGCTCATGCTCATACACATACTCATACACATACTCATACTCATACTCATACTCGTACTCATACTCATACTCATACTCATACTCATACTCATACTCATACTCATACTCATACTCATACTCATACTCACACTCATACTCATACTCATACTTATACTCATACTCATACTCATACTCATACTCATGCTCATACTCATACTCATACTCACACTCATACTCATACTCATACTCATACTCATACTCATACTCATACTCATACACATACTAATACGCATACTCGTACTCATACTCATACTCATACACATACTCATACTCATACTCATACTCATACTCACACTCACACTCATACTCATACTCTCATTCACACTCACACTCATACTCATACATATACGCATACTCATACTCACACTCATACTCATACATATACGCATACTCATACTCACACTCATAATCATACTCATAATCATACTCATACTCATACTCATACTCATACTCATACTCATACACATACGCATGCTCATGCTCATGCTCATGCTCATGCTCATGCTCATACTCATACTGACACTCGCACTCATACTCATACTCATACTCATACTCATACTCATACTCATACTCATACTCATACTCATACTCATACTCATACTCATACTCATACTCATACTCATACACATACTCACACTCATAATCATACTCATAATCATACTCATACTCATACTCATACTCATACTCATACTCATACTCATACTCATACTCATACTAATACGCATACTCGTACTCGTACTCATACTCATGCTCATGCTCATGCTCATGCTCATACTCATACTCATACTCATACTCATACTCATACTCATACTCATACTCATACGCATGCTCATGCTCATACACATACTCATACACATACTCATACTCATACTCATACTCATACTCATACTCATACTCATACTCATACTCATACGCATGCTCATGCTCATACACATACTCATACACATACTCATACTCATACTCATACTCGTACTCATACTCATACTCATACTCATACTCATACTCATACTCATACTCATACTCATACTCACACTCATACTCATACTCATACTCATACTCATACTCATACTCATACTCATACTCACACTCATACTCATACTCATACTTATACTCATACTCATACTCATACTCATACTCATGCTCATACTCATACTCATACTCATACTCATACTCATACGCATGCTCATGCTCATACACATACTCATACACATACTCATACTCATACTCATACTCGTACTCATACTCATACTCATACTCATACTCATACTCATACTCATACTCATACTCATACTCACACTCATACTCATACTCATACTTATACTCATACTCATACTCATACTCATACTCATGCTCATACTCATACTCATACTCATACTCATACTCATACTCATACTCATACTCATACACATACTAATACGCATACTCGTACTCATACTCATACTCATACACATACTCATACTCATACTCATACTCATACTCATACTCATACTCACACTCACACTCATACTCATACTCTCATTCACACTCACACTCATACTCATACATATACGCCTACTCATACTCACACTCATACTCATACATATACGCATACTCATTCTCACACTCATAATCATACTCATAATCATACTCATACTCATACTCATACTCATACTCATACTCATACACATACGCATGCTAATGCTCATGCTCATGCTCATGCTCATGCTCATACTCATACTGACACTCGCACTCATACTCATACTCATACTCATACTCACACTCATACTCATACTCATACTTATACTCATACTCATACTCATACTCATACTCATACTCATGATCATACTCATACTCATACTCATACTCATGCTCATGCTCATACTCATACTCATACTCATACTCATACTCATACTCATGCTCATACTCATACTCATACTCACACTCATACTCATACTCATACTCATACTCATACTCGTACTCATACACATACTAATACGCATACTCGTACTCATACTCATACTCATACACATACTCATACTCATACTCATACTCATACTCACACTCACACTCATACTCATACTCTCATTCACACTCACACTCATACTCATATATATACGCATACTCATACTCACACTCATACTCATACATATACGCATACTCATACTCACACTCATAATCATACTCATAATCATACTCATACTCATACTCATACTCATACTCATACTCATACACATACGCATGCTCATGCTCATGCTCATGCTCATGCTCATACTCATACTGACACTCGCACTCATACTCATACTCATACTCATACTCATACTCATACTCATACTCATACTCATACTCATACTCATACACATACTCACACTCATAATCATACTCATAATCATACTCATACTCATACTCATACTCATACTCATACTCATACTCATACTCATACTCATACTCATACTCATACTCATACTAATACGCATACTCGTACTCGTACTCATACTCATGCTCATGCTCATGCTCATGCTCATACTCATACTCATACTCATACTCATACTCATACTCATACTCATACTCACACTCATACTCATACTCATACTCATACTCATACTCATACTCATACTCATACTCACACTCATACTCATACTCATACTTATACTCATACTCATACTCATACTCATACTCATGCTCATACTCATACTCATACTCATACTCATACTCATACTCATACTCATACTCATACTCATACTCATACTCATACTCATACTCATACTTACACTCATACTCCTACTCATACTCATACGCATACTCATACTCATACTCATACTCATACTCATACTCATACTCATACTCATACTCATACTCATACTCATACTCATACTCATACTCATACTCATACTCACACTCACACTCATACTCATACTCTCATTCACACTCACACTCATACTCATACAGATACGCATACTCATACTCACACTCATACTCATACATATACGCATACTCATACTCACACTCATAATCATACTCATAATCATACTCATACTCATACTCATACTCATACTCATACACATACGCATGCTCATGCTCATGCTCATGCTCATGCTCATGCTCATACTCATACTGACACTCGCACTCATACTCATACTCATACTCATACTCATACTCATACTCATACTCATACTCATACTCATACTCATACTCACACTCACACTCATACTCATACTCTCATTCACACTCACACTCATACTCATACATATACGCCTACTCATACTCACACTCATACTCATACATATACGCATACTCATTCTCACACTCATAATCATACTCATAATCATACTCATACTCATACTCATACTCATACTCATACTCATACACATACGCATGCTCATGCTCATGCTCATGCTCATGCTCATGCTCATACTCATACTGACACTCGCACTCATACTCATACTCATACTCATACTCACACTCATACTCATACTCATACTTATACTCATACTCATACTCATACTCATACTCATACTCATGATCATACTCATACTCATACTCATACTCATGCTCATGCTCATACTCATACTCATACTCATACTCATACTCATACTCATGCTCATACTCATACTCATACTCACACTCATACTCATACTCATACTCATACTCATACTCGTACTCATACACATACTAATACGCATACTCGTACTCATACTCATACTCATACACATACTCATACTCATACTCATACTCATACTCACACTCACACTCATACTCATACTCTCATTCACACTCACACTCATACTCATATATATACGCATACTCATACTCACACTCATACTCATACATATACGCATACTCATACTCACACTCATAATCATACTCATAATCATACTCATACTCATACTCATACTCATACTCATACTCATACACATACGCATGCTCATGCTCATGCTCATGCTCATGCTCATGCTCATGCTCATGCTCATACTCATACTGACACTCGCACTCATACTCATACTCATACTCATACTCATACTCATACTCATACTCATACTCATACTCATACTCATACACATACTCACACTCATAATCATACTCATAATCATACTCATACTCATACTCATACTCATACTCATACTCATACTCATACTCATACTCATACTCATACTCATACTCATACTCATACTCATACTCATACTCATACTAATACGCATACTCGTACTCGTACTCATACTCATGCTCATGCTCATGCTCATGCTCATACTCATACTCATACTCATACTCATACTCATACTCATACTCATACTCATACTCATACGCATGCTCATGCTCATACACATACTCATACACATACACATACTCATACTCATACTCATACTCATACTCATACTCATACTCATACGCATGCTCATGCTCATACACATACTCATACACATACTCATACTCATACTCGTACTCATACTCATACTCATACTCATACTCATACTCATACTCATACTCATACTCATACTCACACTCATACTCATACTCATACTCATACTCATACTCATACTCATACTCACACTCATACTCATACTCATACTTATACTCATACTCATACTCATACTCATACTCATGCTCATACTCATACTCATACTCATACTCATACTCATACTCATACTCATACTCATACTCATACTCATACTCATACTCATACTCATACTTACACTCATACTCCTACTCATACTCATACGCATACTCATACTCATACTCATACTCATACTCATACTCATACTCATACTCATACTCATACTCATACTCATACTCATACTCATACTCATACTCATACTCATACTCACACTCACACTCATACTCATACTCTCATTCACACTCACACTCATACTCATACAGATACGCATACTCATACTCACACTCATACTCATACATATACGCATACTCATACTCACACTCATAATCATACTCATAATCATACTCATACTCATACTCATACTCATACTCATACACATACGCATGCTCATGCTCATGCTCATGCTCATGCTCATGCTCATACTCATACTGACACTCGCACTCATACTCATACTCATACTCATACTCATACTCATACTCATACTCATACTCATACTCATACTCATACTCATACTCATACTCATACTCATACTCATACTCATACTCATACTCATACTCATACTCATACTCATACTCATACTCATACTCATACTCATACTCATACTCATACTCATACTCATACTCATACTCATACTCATACTCATACTCATACTCATACTCATACTCATACTCATGCTCATACTCATACTCATACTCATACTCATACTCATACTCATACTCATACTCATACTCATACTCATACTCATACTCATACTCATACTCATACTAATACGCATACTCGTACTCGTACTCATACTCATGCTCATGCTCATGCTCATGCTCATACTCATACTCATACTCATACTCATACTCATACTCATACTCATACGCATGCTCATGCTCATACACATACTCATACACATACTCATACTCATACTCATACTCGTACTCATACTCATACTCATACTCATACTCATACTCATACTCATACTCATACTCATACTCATACTCACACTCATACTCATACTCATACTCATACTCATACTCATACTCATACTCATACTCACACTCACACTCATACTCATACTTATACTTATACTCATACTCATACTCATACTCATACTCATGCTCATACTCATACTCATACTCATACTCATACTCATACGCATGCTCATGCTCATACACATACTCATACACATACTCATACTCATACTCATACTCGTACTCATACTCATACTCATACTCATACTCATACTCATACTCATACTCATACTCATACTCATACTCATACTTATACTCATACTCATACTCATACTCATACTCATGCTCATACTCATACTCATACTCATACTCATACTCATACTCATACTCATACTCATACTCATACTCATACTCATACTCATACTAATACGCATACTCATACTCATACTCATACTCATATTCATACTAATACGCATACTCGTACTCGTACTCATACTCATACTCATACTCATACTCACACTCATACTCATACTCATAATCATACTCATACTCATACTCATACTCACACTCACACTCATACTCATACTCATTCTCATACTCATACGCATGCTCATGCTCATACTCATACTCATACTCATACGCATGCTCATGCTCATACACATACTCATACACATACTCATACTCATACTCATACTCATACTCATACTCATACTCATACACATACTAATACGCATACTCGTACTCATACTCATACTCATACACGTACTCATACTCGTACTCATACTCATACTCATACTAATACGCATACTCGTACTCGTACTCATACTCATACTCATACTCATACTCATACTCATACTCATACTCATACTCATACGCATGCTCATACTCATACTCATACTTACACTCATACTCATACTCATACTCATACTCATACTTATACTCATACTCATACTCATACTCATACTCATGCTCATACTCATACTCATACTCATACTCATACTCATACTCATACTCATACTCATACTCATACTCATACTCATACTCATACTAATACGCATACTCGTACTCGTACTCATACTCATGCTCATGCTCATGCTCATGCTCATACTCATACTCATACTCATACTCATACTCATACTCATACTCATACTCATACTCATACGCATGCTCATGCTCATACACATACTCATACACATACACATACTCATACTCATACTCATACTCATACTCATACTCATACTCATACGCATGCTCATGCTCATACACATACTCATACACATACTCATACTCATACTCGTACTCATACTCATACTCATACTCATACTCATACTCATACTCATACTCATACTCATACTCATACTCACACTCATACTCATACTCATACTCATACTCATACTCATACTCACACTCATACTCATACTCATACTTATACTCATACTCATACTCATACTCATACTCATGCTCATACTCATACTCATACTCATACTCATACTCATACTCATACTCATACTCATACTCATACTCATACTCATACTCATACTCATACTTACACTCATACTCCTACTCATACTCATACGCATACTCATACTCATACTCATACTCATACTCATACTCATACTCATACTCATACTCATACTCATACTCATACTCATACTCATACTCATACTCATACTCATACTCACACTCACACTCATACTCATACTCTCATTCACACTCACACTCATACTCATACAGATACGCATACTCATACTCACACTCATACTCATACATATACGCATACTCATACTCACACTCATAATCATACTCATAATCATACTCATACTCATACTCATACTCATACACATACGCATGCTCATGCTCATGCTCATGCTCATGCTCATGCTCATACTCATACTGACACTCGCACTCATACTCATACTCATACTCATACTCATACTCATACTCATACTCATACTCATACTCATACTCATACTCATACTCATACTCATACTCATACTCATACTCATACTCATACTCATACTCATACTCATACTCATACTCATACTCATACTCATACTCATACTCATACTCATACTCATACTCATACTCATACTCATACTCATACTCATACTCATACTCATGCTCATACTCATACTCATACTCATACTCATACTCATACTCATACTCATACTCATACTCATACTCATACTCATACTCATACTAATACGCATACTCGTACTCGTACTCATACTCATGCTCATGCTCATGCTCATGCTCATACTCATACTCATACTCATACTCATACTCATACTCATACGCATGCTCATGCTCATACACATACTCATACACATACTCATACTCATACTCATATTCATACTCGTACTCATACTCATACTCATACTCATACTCATACTCATACTCATACTCACACTCATACTCATACTCATACTCATACTCATACTCATACTCATACTCACACTCATACTCATACTTATACTTATACTCATACTCATACTCATACTCATACTCATGCTCATACTCATACTCATACTCATACTCATACTCATACGCATGCTCATGCTCATACACATACTCATACACATACTCATACTCATACTCATACTCGTACTCATACTCATACTCATACTCATACTCATACTCATACTCATACTCATACTCATACTCATACTTATACTCATACTCATACTCATACTCATACTCATGCTCATACTCATACTCATACTCATACTCATACTCATACTCATACTCATACTCATACTCATACTCATACTCATACTCATACTAATACGCATACTCATACTCATACTCATACTCATATTCATACTAATACGCATACTCGTACTCGTACTCATACTCATACTCATACTCATACTCACACTCATACTCATACTCATACTCATAATCATACTCATACTCATACTCATACTCACACTCACACTCATACTCATACTCATTCTCATACTCATACGCATGCTCATGCTCATGCTCATACTCATACTCATACTCATACGCATGCTCATGCTCATACACATACTCATACACATACTCATACTCATACTCATACTCATACTCATACTCATACTCATACACATAGTAATACGCATACTCGTACTCATACTCATACTCATACACGTACTCATACTCATACTCATACTCATACTCATACTAATACGCATACTCGTACTCGTACTCATACTCATACTCATACTCATACTCATACTCATACTCACACTCATACTCATACTCATACTCATACTCATACTCATACTCATACTCACACTCATACTCATACTTATACTTATACTCATACTCATACTCATACTCATACTCATGCTCATACTCATACTCATACTCATACTCATACTCATACGCATGCTCATGCTCATACACATACTCATACACATACTCATACTCATACTCATACTCGTACTCATACTCATACTCATACTCATACTCATACTCATACTCATACTCATACTCATACTCATACTTATACTCATACTCATACTCATACTCATACTCATGCTCATACTCATACTCATACTCATACTCATACTCATACTCATACTCATACTCATACTCATACTCATACTCATACTCATACTAATACGCATACTCATACTCATACTCATACTCATATTCATACTAATACGCATACTCGTACTCGTACTCATACTCATACTCATACTCATACTCACACTCATACTCATACTCATACTCATAATCATACTCATACTCATACTCATACTCACACTCACACTCATACTCATACTCATTCTCATACTCATACGCATGCTCATGCTCATGCTCATACTCATACTCATACTCATACGCATGCTCATGCTCATACACATACTCATACACATACTCATACTCATACTCATACTCATACTCATACTCATACTCATACACATAGTAATACGCATACTCGTACTCATACTCATACTCATACACGTACTCATACTCATACTCATACTCATACTCATACTAATACGCATACTCGTACTCGTACTCATACTCATACTCATACTCATACTCATACTCATACTCATACTCATACTCATACGCATGCTCATACTCATACTCATACTTACACTCATACTCATACTCATACTCATACTCATACTTATACTCATACTCATACTCATACTCATACTCATGCTCATACTCATACTCATACTCATACTCATACTCATACTCATACTCATACTCATACTCATACTCATACTCATACTCATACTCATACTCATACTCATACTCATACTAATACGCATACTCGTACTCGTACTCATACTCATGCTCATGCTCATGCTCATGCTCATACTCATACTCATACTCATACTCATACTCATACTCATACTCATACTCATACTCATACGCATGCTCATGCTCATACACATACTCATACACATACACATACTCATACTCATACTCATACTCATACTCATACTCATACTCATACGCATGCTCATGCTCATACACATACTCATACACATACTCATACTCATACTCGTACTCATACTCATACTCATACTCATACTCATACTCATACTCATACTCATACTCATACTCATACTCACACTCATACTCATACTCATACTCATACTCATACTCATACTCATACTCACACTCATACTCATACTCATACTTATACTCATACTCATACTCATACTCATACTCATGCTCATACTCATACTCATACTCATACTCATACTCATACTCATACTCATACTCATACTCATACTCATACTCATACTCATACTTACACTCATACTCCTACTCATACTCATACGCATACTCCTACTCATACTCATACTCATACTCATACTCATACTCATACTCATACTCATACTCATACTCATACTCATACTCATACTCATACTCATACTCATACTCACACTCACACTCATACTCATACTCTCATTCACACTCACACTCATACTCATACAGATACGCATACTCATACTCACACTCATACTCATACATATACGCATACTCATACTCACACTCATAATCATACTCATAATCATACTCATTCTCATACTCATACTCATACACATACGCATGCTCATGCTCATGCTCATGCTCATGCTCATGCTCATACTCATACTGACACTCGCACTCATACTCATACTCATACTCATACTCATACTCATACTCATACTCATACTCATACTCATACTCATACTCATACTCATACTCATACTCATACTCGTACTCATACTCATACTCATACTCATACTCATACTCATACTCACACTCATACTCATACTCATACTCATACTCATACTCATACTCATACTCACACTCATACTCATACTTATACTTATACTCATACTCATACTCATACTCATACTCATGCTCATACTCATACTCATACTCATACTCATACTCATACGCATGCTCATGCTCATACACATACTCATACACATACTCATACTCATACTCATACTCGTACTCATACTCATACTCATACTCATACTCATACTCATACTCATACTCATACTCATACTCATACTTATACTCATACTCATACTCATACTCATACTCATGCTCATACTCATACTCATACTCATACTCATACTCATACTCATACTCATACTCATACTCATACTCATACTCATACTCATACTAATACGCATACTCATACTCATACTCATACTCATATTCATACTAATACGCATACTCGTACTCGTACTCATACTCATACTCATACTCATACTCACACTCATACTCATACTCATACTCATAATCATACTCATACTCATACTCATACTCACACTCACACTCATACTCATACTCATTCTCATACTCATACGCATGCTCATGCTCATGCTCATACTCATACTCATACTCATACGCATGCTCATGCTCATACACATACTCATACACATACTCATACTCATACTCATACTCATACTCATACTCATACTCATACACATAGTAATACGCATACTCGTACTCATACTCATACTCATACACGTACTCATACTCATACTCATACTCATACTCATACTAATACGCATACTCGTACTCGTACTCATACTCATACTCATACTCATACTCATACTCATACTCATACTCATACTCATACGCATGCTCATACTCATACTCATACTTACACTCATACTCATACTCATACTCATACTCATACTTATACTCATACTCATACTCATACTCATACTCATGCTCATACTCATACTCATACTCATACTCATACTCATACTCATACTCATACTCATACTCATACTCATACTCATACTCATACTCATACTCATACTCATACTCATACTCATACTCATACTAATACGCATACTCGTACTCGTACTCATACTCATGCTCATGCTCATGCTCATGCTCATACTCATACTCATACTCATACTCATACTCATACTCATACTCATACTCATACTCATACGCATGCTCATGCTCATACACATACTCATACACATACACATACTCATACTCATACTCATACTCATACTCATACTCATACTCATACGCATGCTCATGCTCATACACATACTCATACACATACTCATACTCATACTCGTACTCATACTCATACTCATACTCATACTCATACTCATACTCATACTCATACTCATACTCATACTCACACTCATACTCATACTCATACTCATACTCATACTCATACTCATACTCACACTCATACTCATACTCATACTTATACTCATACTCATACTCATACTCATACTCATGCTCATACTCATACTCATACTCATACTCATACTCATACTCATACTCATACTCATACTCATACTCATACTCATACTCATACTTACACTCATACTCCTACTCATACTCATACGCATACTCCTACTCATACTCATACTCATACTCATACTCATACTCATACTCATACTCATACTCATACTCATACTCATACTCATACTCATACTCATACTCATACTCACACTCACACTCATACTCATACTCTCATTCACACTCACACTCATACTCATACAGATACGCATACTCATACTCACACTCATACTCATACATATACGCATACTCATACTCACACTCATAATCATACTCATAATCATACTCATTCTCATACTCATACTCATACACATACGCATGCTCATGCTCATGCTCATGCTCATGCTCATGCTCATACTCATACTGACACTCGCACTCATACTCATACTCATACTCATACTCATACTCATACTCATACTCATACTCATACTCATACTCATACTCATACTCATACTCATACTCATACTCATACTCATACTCATACTCATACTCATACTCATACTCATACTCATACTCATACTCATACTCATACTCATACTCATACTCATACTCATACTCATACTCATACTCATACTCATACTCATACTCATACTCATACTCATACTCATACTCATACTCATACTCATACTCATGCTCATACTCATACTCATACTCATACTCATACTCATACTCATACTCATACTCATACTCATACTCATACTCATACTCATACTAATACGCATACTCGTACTCGTACTCATACTCATGCTCATGCTCATGCTCATGCTCATACTCATACTCATACTCATACTCATACTCATACTCATACTCATACTCATACGCATGCTCATGCTCATACACATACTCATACACATACTCATACTCATACTCATACTCATACTCGTACTCATACTCATACTCATACTCATACTCATACTCATACTCATACTCATACTCATACTCATACTCACACTCATACTCATACTCATACTCATACTCATACTCATACTCATACTCATACTCACACTCACACTCATACTCATACTTATACTTATACTCATACTCATACTCATACTCATACTCATGCTCATACTCATACTCATACTCATACTCATACTCATACGCATGCTCATGCTCATACACATACTCATACACATACTCATACTCATACTCATACTCGTACTCATACTCATACTCATACTCATACTCATACTCATACTCATACTCATACTCATACTCATACTCATACTCATACTCATACTCATACTCATACTTATACTCATACTCATACTCATACTCATACTCATGCTCATACTCATACTCATACTCATACTCATACTCATACTCATACTCATACTCATACTCATACTCATACTCATACTAATACGCATACTCATACTCATACTCATACTCATATTCATACTAATACGCATACTCGTACTCGTACTCATACTCATACTCATACTCATACTCACACTCATACTCATACTCATACTCATAATCATACTCATACTCATACTCATACTCACACTCACACTCATACTCATACTCATTCTCATACTCATACGCATGCTCATGCTCATGCTCATACTCATACACATACTCATACTCATACTCATACTCATACTCATACTCATACCCATACACATACTAATACGCATTCTCGTACTCATACTCATACTCATACACGTACTCATACTCATACTCATACTCATACTCATACTAATACGCATACTCACACTCACACTCATACTCATACTCATTCTCATACTCATACTCATACTCATACGCATGCTCATGCTCATACACATACTCATACACATACTCATACTCATACTCATACTCATACTCGTACTCATACTCATACTCATACTCATACTCATACTCATACTCATACTCATACTCATACTCACACTCATACTCATACTCATACTCATACTCATACTCATACTCATACTCATACTCACACTCACACTCATACTCATACTTATACTTATACTCATACTCATACTCATACTCATACTCATGCTCATACTCATACTCATACTCATACTCATACGCATGCTCATGCTCATACACATACTCATACACATACTCATACTCATACTCATACTCGTACTCATACTCATACTCATACTCATACTCATACTCATACTCATACTCATACTCATACTCATACTCATACTCATACTCATACTCATACTTATACTCATACTCATACTCATACTCATACTCATGCTCATACTCATACTCATACTCATACTCATACTCATACTCATACTCATACTCATACTCATACTCATACTCATACTAATACGCATACTCATACTCATACTCATACTCATACTCATACTCATACTCATACTCATACTCATACTCATACTCATACTCATACTCATACTCATACTAATACGCATACTCGTACTCGTACTCATACTCATGCTCATGCTCATGCTCATGCTCATACTCATACTCATACTCATACTCATACTCATACTCATACTCATACGCATGCTCATGCTCATACACATACTCATACACATACTCATACTCATACTCATACTCATACTCGTACTCATACTCATACTCATACTCATACTCATAATCATACTCATACTCATACTCATACTCACACTCATACTCATACTCATACTCATACTCATACTCATACTCATACTCATACTCACACTCACACTCATACTCATACTTATACTTATACTCATACTCATACTCATACTCATACTCATGCTCATACTCATACTCATACTCATACTCATACTCATACGCATGCTCATGCTCATACACATACTCATACACATACTCATACTCATACTCATACTCGTACTCATACTCATACTCATACTGATACTCATACTCATACTCATACTCATACTCATACTCATACTCATACTCATACTTATACTCATACTCATACTCATACTCATACTCATGCTCATACTCATACTCATACTCATACTCATACTCATACTCATACTCATACTCATACTCATACTCATACTCATACTAATACGCATACTCATACTCATACTCATACTCATATTCATACTAATACGCATACTCGTACTCGTACTCATACTCATACTCATACTCATACTCATACTCACACTCATACTCATACTCATACTCATAATCATACTCATACTCATACTCATACTCACACTCACACTCATACTCATACTCATTCTCATACTCATACGCATGCTCATGCTCATGCTCATACTCATACTCATACTCATACGCATGCTCATGCTCATACACATACTCATACACATACTCATACTCATACTCATACTCATACTCATACTCATACTCATACACATACTAATACGCATACTCGTACTCATACTCATACTCATACACGTACTCATACTCATACTCATACTCATACTCATACTAATACGCATACTCGTACTCGTACTCATACTCATACTCATACTCATACTCATACTCATACTCATACTCATACTCATACTCATACTCATACGCATGCTCATACTCATACTCATACTTACACTCATACTCATACTCATACTCATACTCATACTTATACTCATACTCATACTCATACTCATACTCATACTCATGCTCATACTCATACTCATACTCATACTCATACTCATACTCATACTCATACTCATACTCATACTCATACTCGACTCATACTCATACTCATACTAATACGCATACTCGTACTCGTACTCATACTCATGCTCATGCTCATGCTCATGCTCATACTCATACTCATACTCATACTCATACTCATACTCATACTCATACTCATACTCATACTCATACACATACGCAAGCTCATGCTCATGTTCATGCTCATGCTCATACTCATACTGACACTCGCACTCATACTCATACTCATACTCATACTCATACTCATACTCATACTCATACTCATACTCATACTCATACTCATACTCATACTCATACTCATACTTATACTCATACTCATACTCATACTCATACTCATGCTCATACTCATACTCATACTCATACTCATACTCATACTCATACTCATACTCATACTCATACTCATACTCATACTCATACTCATACTCATACTAATACGCATACTCATACTCATACTCATACTCATACTCATACTCATACTCACACTCATACTCATACTCATACTTATACTCATACTCATACTCATACTCATACTCATGCTCATACTCATACTCATACTCATACTCATACTCATACGCATGCTCATGCTCATACACATACTCATACACATACTCATACTCATACTCATACTCGTACTCATACTCATACTCATACTCATACTCATACTCATACTCATACTCATACTCATACTCATACTCATACTCACACTCATACTCATACTCATACTTATACTCATACTCATACTCATACTCATACTCATGCTCATACTCATACTCATACTCATACTCATACTCATACTCATACTCATACTCATACACATACTAATACGCATACTCGTACTCATACTCATACTCATACACATACTCATACTCATACTCATACTCATACTCATACTCATACTCATACTCATACTCATACTAATACGCATACTCATACTCATACTCATACTCATATTCATACTAATACGCATACTCGTACTCGTACTCATACTCATACTCATACTCATACTCACACTCATACTCATACTCATACTCATAATCATACTCATACTCATACTCATACTCACACTCACACTCATACTCATACTCATTCTCATACTCATACGCATGCTCATGCTCATGCTCATACTCATACTCATACTCATGCTCATACTCATACTCATACACATACTCATACACATACTCATACTCATACTCATACTCATACTCATACTCATACTCATACTCATACTAATACGCATACTCGTACTCGTACTCATACTCATGCTCATGCTCATGCTCATGCTCATACTCATACTCATACTCATACTCATACTCATACTCATACTCATACGCATGCTCATGCTCATACACATACTCATACACATACACATACTCATACTCATACTCATACTCATACTCATACTCATACTCATACGCATGCTCATGCTCATACACATACTCATACACATACTCATACTCATACTCGTACTCATACTCATACTCATACTCATACTCATACTCATACTCATACTCATACTCATACTCATACTCACACTCATACTCATACTCATACTCATACTCATACTCATACTCATACTCACACTCATACTCATACTCATACTTATACTCATACTCATACTCATACTCATACTCATGCTCATACTCATACTCATACTCATACTCATACTCATACTCACACTCACACTCATACTCATACTCTCATTCACACTCACACTCATACTCATACAGATACGCATACTCATACTCACACTCATACTCATACATATACGCATACTCATACTCACACTCATAATCATACTCATAATCATACTCATACTCATACTCATACTCATACTCATACACATACGCATGCTCATGCTCATGCTCATGCTCATGCTCATGCTCATACTCATACTGACACTCGCACTCATACTCATACTCATACTCATACTCATACTCATACTCATACTCATACTCATACTCATACTCATACTCATACTCATACTCATACTCATACTCATACTCATACTCATACTCATACTCATACTCATACTCATACTCATACTCATACTCATACTCATACTCATACTCATACTCATACTCATACTCATACTCATACTCATACTCATACTCATACTCATACTCATACTCATACTCATACTCATACTCATGCTCATACTCATACTCATACTCATACTCATACTCATACTCATACTCATACTCATACTCATACTCATACTCATACTCATACTCATACTCATACTCATACTCATACTAATACGCATACTCGTACTCGTACTCATACTCATGCTCATGCTCATGCTCATGCTCATGCTCATACTCATACTCATACTCATACTCATACTCATACGCATGCTCATGCTCATACACATACTCATACACATACTCATACTCATACTCATACTCATACTCGTACTCATACTCATACTCATACTCATACTCATACTCATACTCATACTCACACTCATACTCATACTCATACTCATACTCATACTCATACTCATACTCATACTCACACTCACACTCATACTCATACTTATACTTATACTCATACTCATACTCATACTCATACTCATGCTCATACTCATACTCATACTCATACTCATACTCATACGCATGCTCATGCTCATACACATACTCATACACATACTCATACTCATACTCATACTCGTACTCATACTCATACTCATACTGATACTCATACTCATACTCATACTCATACTCATACTCATACTCATACTCATACTTATACTCATACTCATACTCATACTCATACTCATGCTCATACTCATACTCATACTCATACTCATACTCATACTCATACTCATACTCATACTCATACTCATACTAATACGCATACTCATACTCATACTCATACTCATATTCATACTAATACGCATACTCGTACTCGTACTCATACTCATACTCATACTCATACTCACACTCATACTCATACTCATACTCATACTCATAATCATACTCATACTCATACTCATACTCACACTCACACTCATACTCATACTCATTCTCATACTCATACGCATGCTCATGCTCATGCTCATACTCATACTCATACTCATACGCATGCTCATGCTCATACACATACTCATACACATACTCATACTCATACTCATACTCATACTCATACTCATACTCATACACATACTAATACGCATACTCGTACTCATACTCATACTCATACACGTACTCATACTCATACTCATACTCATACTCATACTAATACGCATACTCGTACTCGTACTCATACTCATACTCATACTCATACTCATACTCATACTCATACTCATACTCATACTCATACGCATGCTCATACTCATACTCATACTTACACTCATACTCATACTCATACTCATACTCATACTTATACTCATACTCATACTCATACTCATACTCATACTCATGCTCATACTCATACTCATACTCATACTCATACTCATACTCATACTCATACTCATACTCATACTCATACTCATACTCATACTCATACTAATACGCATACTCGTACTCGTACTCATACTCATGCTCATGCTCATGCTCATGCTCATACTCATACTCATACTCATACTCATACTCATACTCATACTCATACTCATACTCATACGCATGCTCATGCTCATACACATACTCATACACATACTCATACTCATACTCATACTCGTACTCATACTCATACTCATACTCATACTCATACTCATACTCATACTCATACTCATACTCATACTCATACTCATACTCATACTCATACTCACACTCATACTCATACTCATACTTATACTCATACTCATACTCATACTCATACTCATGCTCATACTCATACTCATACTCACACTCATACTCATACTCATACTCATACTCATACTCATACTCATACTCATACTCATACACATACTAATACGCATACTCGTATTCATACTCATACTCATACACATACTCATACTCATACTCATACTCATACTCATACTCACACTCACACTCATACTCATACTCTCATTCACACTCACACTCATACTCATACATATACGCATACTCATACTCACACTCATACTCATACATATACGCATACTCATACTCACACTCATAATCATACTCATAATCATACTCATACTCATACTCATACTCATACTCATACTCATACACATACGCATGCTCATGCTCATGCTCATGCTCATGCTCATACTCATACTGACACTCGCACTCATACTCATACTCATACTCATACTCATACTCATACTCATACTCATACTCATACTCATACTCATACTCATACTCATACTCATACACATACTCACACTCATAATCATACTCATAATCATACTCATACTCATACTCATACTCATACTCATACTCATACTCATACTCATACTCATACTCATACTCATACTCATACTCATGCTCATACTCATACTCATACTCATACTCATACTCATACGCATGCTCATGCTCATACGCATACTCATACACATACTCATACTCATACTCATACTCATACTCATACTCATACTCATACTCATACTCATACTCATACTCATACTCATACTCATACTCATACTCATACTCATACTCATACTCATACTCATACGCATGCTCATACTCATACTCATACTTACACTCATACTCATACTCATACTCATACTCATACTTATACTCATACTCATACTCATACTCATACTCATGCTCATACTCATACTCATACTCATACTCATACTCATACTCATACTCATACTCATACTCATACTCATACTCATACTCATACTCATACTCATACTAATACGCATACTCGTACTCGTACTCATACTCATGCTCATGCTCATGCTCATGCTCATACTCATACTCATACTCATACTCATACTCATACTCATACTCATACTCATACTCATACTCATACGCATGCTCATGCTCATACACATACTCATACGCATGCTCATGCTCATACACATACTCATACACATACTCATACTCATACTCATACTCATACTCATACTCATACTCATACTCATACTCATACTCATACGCATGCTCATACTCACACTCATACTCATACTCATACTCATACTCATACTCATACTCATACTCACACTCATACTCATACTCATACTCATACTCATACTCATACTCATACTCATACTCATACTCATACTCACACTCATACTCATACTCATACTCATACTCATACTCATACTCATACTCACACTCATACTCATACTCATACTTATACTCATACTCATACTCATACTCATACTCATACTCATGCTCATACTCATACTCATACTCATACTCATACTCATACTCATACTCATACTCATACTCATACTCATACGCATGCTCATGCTCATACGCATACTCATACACATACTCATACTCATACTCATACTCATACTCATACTCATACTCATACTCATACTCATACTCATACTCACACTCATACTCATACTCATACTCATACTCATACTCATACTCATACTCATACTCATGCTCATACTCATACTCATACTCACACTCATACTCATACTCATACTCATACTCATACTCATACTCATACTCATACTCATACACATACTAATACGCATACTCGTACTCATACTCATACTCATACACATACTCATACTCATACTCATACTCATACTCATACTCACACTCACACTCATACTCATACTCATACTCATACTCATACTCATACTCATACTCATACTCATACTCATACTCATACTCATACTCATACTCATACTCATACTCACACTCATACTCATACTCATACTTATACTCATACTCATACTCATACTCATACTCATGCTCATACTCATACTCATACTCACACTTATACTCATACTCATACTCATACTCATACTCATACTCATACTCATACTCATACACATACTAATACGCATACTCGTATTCATACTCATACTCATACACATACTCATACTCATACTCATACTCATACTCATACTCACACTCACACTCATACTCATACTCTCATTCACACTCACACTCATACTCATACATATACGCATACTCATACTCACACTCATACTCATACATATACGCATACTCATACTCACACTCATAATCATACTCATAATCATACTCATACTCATACTCATACTCATACTCATACTCATACACATACGCATGCTCATGCTCATGCTCATGCTCATGCTCATACTCATACTGACACTCGCACTCATACTCATACTCATACTCATACTCATACTCATACTCATACTCATACTCATACTCATACTCATACTCATACTCATACACATACTCACACTCATAATCATACTCATAATCATACTCATACTCATACTCATACTCATACTCATACTCATACTCATACTCATACTCATACTCATACTCATACTCATACTAATACGCATACTCGTACTCGTACTCATACTCATGCTCATGCTCATGCTCATGCTCATACTCATACTCATACTCATACTCATACTCATACTCATACTCATACACATACGCATGCTCATGCTCATACACATACTCATACACATACTCATACTCATACTCATACTCATACTCATACTCATACTCATACTCATACTCATACTCATACTCATACTCATACGCATGCTCATGCTCATACACATACTCATACACATACTAATACTCATACTCATACTCGTACTCATACTCATACTCATACTCATACTCATACTCATACTCATACTCATACTCATACTCATACTCATACTCATACTCACACTCATACTCATACTCATACTCATACTCATACTCATACTCATACTCACACTCATACTCATACTCATACTTATACTCATACTCATACTCATACTCATACTCATACTCATGCTCATACTCATACTCATACTCATACTCATACTCATACTCATACTCATACTCATACTCACACTCATACTCATACTCATACTTATACTCATACTCATACTCATACTCATACTCATGCTCATACTCATACTCATACTCATACTCATACTCATACGCATGCTCATGCTCATACACATACTCATACACATACTCATACTCATACTCATACTCGTACTCATACTCATACTCATACTCATACTCATACTCATACTCATACTCATACTCATACTCATACTCATACTCATACTCACACTCATACTCATACTCATACTTATACTCATACTCATACTCATACTCATACTCATGCTCATACTCATACTCATACTCATACTCATACTCATACTCATACTCATACTCATACTCATACACATACTAATACGCATACTCGTACTCATACTCATACTCATACACATACTCATACTCATACTCATACTCATACTCATACTCATACTCATACTCATACTCATACTAATACGCATACTCATACTCATACTCATACTCATATTCATACTAATACGCATACTCGTACTCGTACTCATACTCATACTCATACTCATACTCACACTCATACTCATACTCATACTCATAATCATACTCATACTCATACTCATACTCATACTCATACTCATACTAATACGCATACTCATACTCATACTCATACTCATATTCATACTAATACGCATACTCGTACTCGTACTCATACTCATACTCATACTCATACTCACACTCATACTCATACTCATACTCATAATCATACTCATACTCATACTCATACTCACACTCACACTCATACTCATACTCATTCTCATACTCATACGCATGCTCATGCTCATGCTCATACTCATACTCATACTCATGCTCATACTCATACTCATACACATACTCATACACATACTCATACTCATACTCATACTCATACTCATACTCATACTCATACTCATACTAATACGCATACTCGTACTCGTACTCATACTCATGCTCATGCTCATGCTCATGCTCATACTCATACTCATACTCATACTCATACTCATACTCATACTCATACTCATACTCATACTCATACGCATGCTCATGCTCATACACATACTCATACACATACACATACTCATACTCATACTCATACTCATACTCATACTCATACTCATACTCATACGCATGCTCATGCTCATACACATACTCATACACATACTCATACTCATACTCGTACTCATACTCATACTCATACTCATACTCATACTCATACTCATACTCATACTCATACTCATACTCACACTCATACTCATACTCATACTCATACTCATACTCATACTCATACTCACACTCATACTCATACTCATACTTATACTCATACTCATACTCATACTCATACTCATGCTCATACTCATACTCATACTCATACTCATACTCATACTCACACTCACACTCATACTCATACTCTCATTCACACTCACACTCATACTCATACAGATACGCATACTCATACTCACACTCATACTCATACATATACGCATACTCATACTCACACTCATAATCATACTCATAATCATACTCATACTCATACTCATACTCATACTCATACACATACGCATGCTCATGCTCATGCTCATGCTCATGCTCATGCTCATACTCATACTGACACTCGCACTCATACTCATACTCATACTCATACTCATACTCATACTCATACTCATACTCATACTCATACTCATACTCATACTCATACTCATACTCATACTCATACTCATACTCATACTCATACTCATACTCATACTCATACTCATACTCATACTCATACTCATACTCATACTCATACTCATACTCATACTCATACTCATACTCATACTCATACTCACACTCACACTCATACTCATACTCTCATTCACACTCACACTCATACTCATACATATACGCATACTCATACTCACACTCATACTCATACATATACGCATACTCATACTCACACTCATAATCATACTCATACACATACTCATACACATACTCATACTCATACTCATACTCGTACTCATACTCATACTCATACTCATACTCATACTCATACTCATACTCATACTCATACTCATACTCATACTCACACTCATACTCATACTCATACTCATACTCATACTCATACTCACACTCATACTCATACTCATACTTATACTCATACTCATACTCATACTCATACTCATACTCATGCTCATACTCATACTCATTCTCATACTCATACGCATGCTCATGCTCATACACATACTCATACACATACTCATACTCATACTCATACTCATACTCATACTCATACTCATACTCATACTCATACTCATACTCACACTCATACTCATACTCATACTTATACTCATACTCATACTCATACTCATACTCATGCTCATACTCATACTCACACTCACACTCATACTCATACTCATTCTCATACTCATACGCATGCTCATGCTCATGCTCATACTCATACTCATACTCATACGCATGCTCATGCTCATACACATACTCATACACATACTCATACTCATACTCATACTCATACTCATACTCATACACATACTAATACGCATACTCGTACTCATACTCATACTCATACACGTACTCATACTCATACTCATACTCATACTCATACTAATACGCATACTCGTACTCGTACTCATACTCATACTCATACTCATACTCATACTCATACTCATACTCATACTCATACTCATACTCATACTCATACGCATGCTCATACTCATACTCATACTTACACTCATACTCATACTCATACTCATACTCATACTTATACTCATACTCATACTCATACTCATACTCATACTCACACTCATACTCATACTCATACTTATACTCATACTCATACTCATACTCATACTCATACTCATGCTCATACTCATACTCATACTCATACTCATACTCATACTCATACTCATACTCATACTCACACTCATACTCATACTCATACTTATACTCATACTCATACTCATACTCATACTCATGCTCATACTCATACTCATACTCATACTCATACTCATACGCATGCTCATGCTCATACACATACTCATACACATACTCATACTCATACTCATACTCGTACTCATACTCATACTCATACTCATACTCATACTCATACTCATACTCATACTCATACTCATACTCATACTCATACTCACACTCATACTCATACTCATACTTATACTCATACTCATACTCATACTCATACTCATGCTCATACTCATACTCATACTCATACTCATACTCATACTCATACTCATACTCATACTCATACACATACTAATACGCATACTCGTACTCATACTCATACTCATACACATACTCATACTCATACTCATACTCATACTCATACTCATACTCATACTCATACTCATACTAATACGCATACTCATACTCATACTCATACTCATATTCATACTAATACGCATACTCGTACTCGTACTCATACTCATACTCATACTCATACTCACACTCATACTCATACTCATACTCATAATCATACTCATACTCATACTCATACTCATACTCATACTCATACTAATACGCATACTCATACTCATACTCATACTCATATTCATACTAATACGCATACTCGTACTCGTACTCATACTCATACTCATACTCATACTCACACTCATACTCATACTCATACTCATAATCATACTCATACTCATACTCATACTCACACTCACACTCATACTCATACTCATTCTCATACTCATACGCATGCTCATGCTCATGCTCATACTCATACTCATACTCATGCTCATACTCATACTCATACACATACTCATACACATACTCATACTCATACTCATACTCATACTCATACTCATACTCATACTCATACTAATACGCATACTCGTACTCGTACTCATACTCATGCTCATGCTCATGCTCATGCTCATACTCATACTCATACTCATACTCATACTCATACTCATACTCATACTCATACTCATACTCATACGCATGCTCATGCTCATACACATACTCATACACATACACATACTCATACTCATACTCATACTCATACTCATACTCATACTCATACTCATACGCATGCTCATGCTCATACACATACTCATACACATACTCATACTCATACTCGTACTCATACTCATACTCATACTCATACTCATACTCATACTCATACTCATACTCATACTCATACTCACACTCATACTCATACTCATACTCATACTCATACTCATACTCATACTCACACTCATACTCATACTCATACTTATACTCATACTCATACTCATACTCATACTCATGCTCATACTCATACTCATACTCATACTCATACTCATACTCACACTCACACTCATACTCATACTCTCATTCACACTCACACTCATACTCATACAGATACGCATACTCATACTCACACTCATACTCATACATATACGCATACTCATACTCACACTCATAATCATACTCATAATCATACTCATACTCATACTCATACTCATACTCATACACATACGCATGCTCATGCTCATGCTCATGCTCATGCTCATGCTCATACTCATACTGACACTCGCACTCATACTCATACTCATACTCATACTCATACTCATACTCATACTCATACTCATACTCATACTCATACTCATACTCATACTCATACTCATACTCATACTCATACTCATACTCATACTCATACTCATACTCATACTCATACTCATACTCATACTCATACTCATACTCATACTCATACTCATACTCATACTCATACTCATACTCATACTCACACTCACACTCATACTCATACTCTCATTCACACTCACACTCATACTCATACATATACGCATACTCATACTCACACTCATACTCATACATATACGCATACTCATACTCACACTCATAATCATACTCATACACATACTCATACACATACTCATACTCATACTCATACTCGTACTCATACTCATACTCATACTCATACTCATACTCATACTCATACTCATACTCATACTCATACTCATACTCACACTCATACTCATACTCATACTCATACTCATACTCATACTCACACTCATACTCATACTCATACTTATACTCATACTCATACTCATACTCATACTCATACTCATGCTCATACTCATACTCATTCTCATACTCATACGCATGCTCATGCTCATACACATACTCATACACATACTCATACTCATACTCATACTCATACTCATACTCATACTCATACTCATACTCATACTCATACTCACACTCATACTCATACTCATACTTATACTCATACTCATACTCATACTCATACTCATGCTCATACTCATACTCACACTCACACTCATACTCATACTCATTCTCATACTCATACGCATGCTCATGCTCATGCTCATACTCATACTCATACTCATACGCATGCTCATGCTCATACACATACTCATACACATACTCATACTCATACTCATACTCATACTCATACTCATACACATACTAATACGCATACTCGTACTCATACTCATACTCATACACGTACTCATACTCATACTCATACTCATACTCATACTAATACGCATACTCGTACTCGTACTCATACTCATACTCATACTCATACTCATACTCATACTCATACTCATACTCATACTCATACTCATACTCATACGCATGCTCATACTCATACTCATACTTACACTCATACTCATACTCATACTCATACTCATACTTATACTCATACTCATACTCATACTCATACTCATGCTCATACTCATACTCATACTCATACTCATACTCATACTCATACTCATACTCATACTCATACTCATACTCATACTCATACTCATACTAATACGCATACTCGTACTCGTACTCATACTCATGCTCATGCTCATGCTCATGCTCATACTCATACTCATACTCATACTCATACTCATACTCATACTCATACTCATACTCATACTCATACTCATACTCATACGCATGCTCATGCTCATACACATACTCATACGCATGCTCATGCTCATACACATACTCATACACATACTCATACTCATACTCATACTCATACTCATACTCATACTCATACTCATACTCATACTCATACGCATGCTCATGCTCATACACATACTCATACACATACTCATACTCATACTCATACTCGTACTCATACTCATACTCATACTCATACTCATACTCATACTCATACTCATACTCATACTCATACTCATACTCATACTCATACTCATACTCACACTCATACTCATACTCATACTCATACTCATACTCATACTCATACTCATACTCACACTCATACTCATACTCATACTTATACTCATACTCATACTCATACTCATACTCATGCTCATACTCATACTCATACTCATACTCATACTCATACGCATGCTCATGCTCATACACATACTCATACACATACTCATACTCATACTCATACTCGTACTCATACTCATACTCATACTCATACTCATACTCATACTCATACTCATACTCATACTCATACTCATACTCACACTCATACTCATACTCATACTTATACTCATACTCATACTCATACTCATACTCATGCTCATACTCATACTCATACTCATACTCATACTCATACTCATACTCATACTCATACTCATACACATACTAATACGCATACTCGTACTCATACTCATACTCATACACATACTCATACTCATACTCATACTCATACTCATACTCATACTCATACTCATACTCATACTCATACTAATACGCATACTCATACTCATACTCATACTCATATTCATACTAATACGCATACTCGTACTCATACTCATACTCATACTCATACTCACACTCACACTCATACTCATACTCTCATTCACACTCACACTCATACTCATACAGATACGCATACTCATACTCACACTCATACTCATACATATACGCATACTCATACTCACACTCATAATCATACTCATAATCATACTCATACTCATACTCATACTCATACACATACGCATGCTCATGCTCATGCTCATGCTCATGCTCATGCTCATACTCATACTGACACTCGCACTCATACTCATACTCATACTCATACTCATACTCATACTCATACTCATACTCATACTCATACTCATACTCATACTCATACTCATACTCATACTCATACTCATACTCATACTCATACTCATACTCATACTCATACTCATACTCATACTCATACTCATACTCATACTCATACTCACACTCATACTCATACTCATACTCATACTCATACTCATACTCACACTCATACTCATACTCATACTTATACTCATACTCATACTCATACTCATACTCATACTCATGCTCATACTCATACTCATTCTCATACTCATACGCATGCTCATGCTCATACACATACTCATACACATACTCATACTCATACTCATACTCATACTCATACTCATACTCATACTCATACTCATACTCATACTCACACTCATACTCATACTCATACTTATACTCATACTCATACTCATACTCATACTCATGCTCATACTCATACTCATACTCACACTCATACTCATACTCATACTCATACTCATACTCATACTCATACTCATACACATACTAATACGCATACTCGTACTCATACTCATACTCATACACATACTCATACTCATACTCATACTCATACTCATACTCACACTCACACTCATACTCATACTCTCATTCACACTCACACTCATACTCATACATATACGCATACTCATACTCACACTCATACTCATACATATACGCATACTCATACTCACACTCATAATCATACTCATAATCATACTCATACTCATACTCATACTCATACTCATACACATACGCAAGCTCATGCTCATGTTCATGCTCATGCTCATACTCATACTGACACTCGCACTCATACTCATACTCATACTCATACTCATACTCATACTCATACTCATACTCATACTCATACTCATACTCATACTCATACTCATACTCATACTTATACTCATACTCATACTCATACTCATACTCATGCTCATACTCATACTCATACTCATACTCATACTCATACTCATACTCATACTCATACTCATACTCATACTCACACTCATACTCATACTCATACTCATACTAATACGCATACTCATACTCATACTCATACTCATATTCATACTAATACGCATACTCGTACTCGTACTCATACTCATACTCATACTCATACTCACACTCATACTCATACTCATACTCATAATCATACTCATACTCATACTCATACTCACACTCACACTCATACTCATACTCATTCTCATACTCATACGCATGCTCATGCTCATGCTCATACTCATACTCATACTCATACGCATGCTCATGCTCATACACATACTCATACACATACTCATACTCATACTCATACTCATACTCATACTCATACACATACTAATACGCATACTCGTACTCATACTCATACTCATACACGTACTCATACTCATACTCATACTCATACTCATACTAATACGCATACTCGTACTCGTACTCATACTCATACTCATACTCATACTCATACTCATACTCATACTCATACTCATACTCATACTCATACTCATACGCATGCTCATACTCATACTCATACTTACACTCATACTCATACTCATACTCATACTCATACTTATACTCATACTCATACTCATACTCATACTCATGCTCATACTCATACTCATACTCATACTCATACTCATACTCATACTCATACTCATACTCATACTCATACTCATACTCATACTCATACTCATACTAATACGCATACTCGTACTCGTACTCATACTCATGCTCATGCTCATGCTCATGCTCATACTCATACTCATACTCATACTCATACTCATACTCATACTCATACTCATACTCATACTCATACTCATACTCATACGCATGCTCATGCTCATACACATACTCATACGCATGCTCATGCTCATACACATACTCATACACATACTCATACTCATACTCATACTCATACTCATACTCATACTCATACTCATACTCATACGCATGCTCATGCTCATACACATACTCATACACATACTCATACTCATACTCATACTCGTACTCATACTCATACTCATACTCATACTCATACTCATACTCATACTCATACTCATACTCATACTCATACTCATACTCATACTCATACTCACACTCATACTCATACTCATACTCATACTCATACTCATACTCATACTCATACTCACACTCATACTCATACTCATACTTATACTCATACTCATACTCATACTCATACTCATGCTCATACTCATACTCATACTCATACTCATACTCATACGCATGCTCATGCTCATACACATACTCATACACATACTCATACTCATACTCATACTCGTACTCATACTCATACTCATACTCATACTCATACTCATACTCATACTCATACTCATACTCATACTCATACTCACACTCATACTCATACTCATACTTATACTCATACTCATACTCATACTCATACTCATGCTCATACTCATACTCATACTCATACTCATACTCATACTCATACTCATACTCATACTCATACACATACTAATACGCATACTCGTACTCATACTCATACTCATACACATACTCATACTCATACTCATACTCATACTCATACTCATACTCATACTCATACTCATACTCATACTAATACGCATACTCATACTCATACTCATACTCATATTCATACTAATACGCATACTCGTACTCGTACTCATACTCATACTCATACTCATACTCACACTCATACTCATACGCATACTCGTACTCGTACTCATACTCATGCTCATGCTCATGCTCATGCTCATACTCATACTCATACTCATACTCATACTCATACGCATGCTCATGCTCATACACATACTCATACACATACTCATACTCATACTCATACTCATACTCGTACTCATACTCATACTCATACTCATACTCATACTCATACTCATACTCATACTCATACTCACACTCATACTCATACTCATACTCATACTCATACTCATACTCATACTCACACTCACACTCATACTCATACTTATACTTATACTCATACTCATACTCATACTCATACTCATGCTCATACTCATACTCATACTCATACTCATACTCATACGCATGCTCATGCTCATACACATACTCATACACATACTCATACTCATACTCATACTCGTACTCATACTCATACTCATACTGATACTCATACTCATACTCATACTCATACTCATACTCATACTCATACTCATACTTATACTCATACTCATACTCATACTCATACTCATGCTCATACTCATACTCATACTCATACTCATACTCATACTCATACTCATACTCATACTCATACTCATACTCATACTAATACGCATACTCATACTCATACTCATACTCATATTCATACTAATACGCATACTCGTACTCGTACTCATACTCATACTCATACTCATACTCACACTCATACTCATACTCATACTCATAATCATACTCATACTCATACTCACACTCACACTCATACTCATACTCATTCTCATACTCATACGCATGCTCATGCTCATGCTCATACTCATACTCATACTCATACGCATGCTCATGCTCATACACATACTCATACACATACTCATACTCATACTCATACTCATACTCATACTCATACTCATACTCATACACATACTAATACGCATACTCGTACTCATACTCATACTCATACACGTACTCATACTCATACTCATACTCATACTAATACGCATACTCGTACTCGTACTCATACTCATACTCATACTCATACTCATACTCATACTCATACTCATACTCATACTCATACGCATGCTCATACTCATACTCATACTTACACTCATACTCATACTCATACTCATACTCATACTCATACTCATACTTATACTCATACTCATACTCATACTCATACTCATGCTCATACTCATACTCATACTCATACTCATACTCATACTCATACTCATACTCATACTCATACTCATACTCATACTCATACTCATACTCATACTCATACTAATACGCATACTCGTACTCGTACTCATACTCATGCTCATGCTCATGCTCATGCTCATACTCATACTCATACTCATACTCCTACTCATACTCATACTCATACTCATACTCATACGCATGCTCATGCTCATACACATACTCATACACATACTCATACTCATACTCATACTCGTACTCATACTCATACTCATACTCATACTCATACTCATACTCATACTCATACTCATACTCATACTCATACTCATACTCATACTCATACTCACACTCATACTCATACTCATACACATACTCACACTCATAATCATACTCATAATCATACTCATACTCATACTCATACTCATACTCATACTCATACTCATACTCATACTCATACTCATACTCATACTCATACTAATACGCATACTCGTACTCGTACTCATACTCATGCTCATGCTCATGCTCATGCTCATACTCATACTCATACTCATACTCATACTCATACTCATACTCATACACATACGCATGCTCATGCTCATACACATACTCATACACATACTCATACTCATACTCATACTCATACTCATACTCATACTCATACTCATACTCATACTCATACTCATACTCATACGCATGCTCATGCTCATACACATACTCATACACATACTCATACTCATACTCATACTCGTACTCATACTCATACTCATACTCATACTCATACTCATACTCATACTCATACTCATACTCATACTCATACTCACACTCATACTCATACTCATACTCATACTCATACTCATACTCATACTCACACTCATACTCATACTCATACTTATACTCATACTCATACTCATACTCATACTCATACTCATGCTCATACTCATACTCATACTCATACTCATACGCATGCTCATGCTCATAAACATACTCATACACATACTCATACTCATACTCATACTCATACTCATACTCATACTCATACTCATACTCATACTCATACTCATACTCACACTCATACTCATACTCATACTTATACTCATACTCATACTCATACTCATACTCATGCTCATACTCATACTCATACTCACACTCATACTCATACTCATACTCATACTCATACTCATACTCATACTCATACTCATACACATACTAATACGCATACTCGTACTCATACTCATACTCATACACATACTCATACTCATACTCATACTCATACTCATACTCACACTCACACTCATACTCATACTCTCATTCACACTCACACTCATACTCATACATATACGCATACTCATACTCACACTCATACTCATACATATACGCATACTCATACTCACACTCATAATCATACTCATAATCATACTCATACTCATACTCATACTCATACTCATACACATACGCAAGCTCATGCTCATGTTCATGCTCATGCTCATACTCATACTGACAATCGCACTCATACTCATACTCATACTCATACTCATACTCATACTCATACTCATACTCATACTCATACTCATACTCATACTCATACTCATACTTATACTCATACTCATACTCATACTCATACTCATGCTCATACTCATACTCATACTCATACTCATACTCATACTCATACTCATACTCATACTCATACTCATACTCATACTCATACTAATACGCATACTCATACTCATACTCATACTCATATTCATACTAATACGCATACTCGTACTCGTACTCATACTCATACTCATACTCATACTCACACTCATACTCATACTCATACTCATAATCATACTCATACTCATACTCATACTCACACTCACCCTCATACTCATACTCATTCTCATACTCATACGCATGCTCATGCTCATGCTCATACTCATACTCATACTCATACGCATGCTCATGCTCATACACATACTCATACACATACTCATACTCATACTCATACTCATACTCATACTCATACACATACTAATACGCATACTCGTACTCATACTCATACTCATACACGTACTCATACTCATACTCATACTCATACTCATACTAATACGCATACTCGTACTCGTACTCATACTCATACTCATACTCATACTCATACTCATACTCATACTCATACTCATACTCATACGCATGCTCATACTCATACTCATACTTACACTCATACTCATACTCATACTCATACTCATACTTATACTCATACTCATACTCATACTCATACTCATGCTCATACTCATACTCATACTCATACTCATACTCATACTCATACTCATACTCATACTCATACTCATACTCATACTCATACTAATACGCATACTCGTACTCGTACTCATACTCATGCTCATGCTCATGCTCATGCTCATACTCATACTCATACTCATACTCATACTCATACTCATACTCATACTCATACTCATACTCATACTCATACGCATGCTCATGCTCATACACATACTCATACGCATGCTCATGCTCATACACATACTCATACACATACTCATACTCATACTCATACTCATACTCATACTCATACTCATACTCATACGCATGCTCATGCTCATACACATACTCATACACATACTCATACTCATACTCATACTCGTACTCATACTCATACTCATACTCATACTCATACTCATACTCATACTCATACTCATACTCATACTCATACTCATACTCACACTCATACTCATACTCATACTCATACTCATACTCATACTCATACTCATACTCACACTCATACTCATACTCATACTTATACTCATACTCATACTCATACTCATACTCATGCTCATACTCATACTCATACTCATACTCATACTCATACGCATGCTCATGCTCATACACATACTCATACACATACTCATACTCATACTCATACTCGTACTCATACTCATACTCATACTCATACTCATACTCATACTCATACTCATACTCATACTCATACTCATACTCATACTCACACTCATACTCATACTCATACTTATACTCATACTCATACTCATACTCATACTCATGCTCATACTCATACTCATACTCATACTCATACTCATACTCATACTCATACTCATACTCATACACATACTAATACGCATACTCGTACTCATACTCATACTCATACACATACTCATACTCATACTCATACTCATACTCATACTCATACTCATACTCATACTCATACTAATACGCATACTCATACTCATACTCATACTCATATTCATACTAATACGCATACTCGTACTCGTACTCATACTCATACTCATACTCACACTCATACTCATACTCATACTCATACTCATAATCATACTCATACTCATACTCATACTCACACTCACACTCATACTCATACTCATTCTCATACTCATACGCATGCTCATGCTCATGCTCATACTCATACTCATACTCATACGCATGCTCATGCTCATACACATACTCATACACATACTCATACTCATACTCATACTCATACTCATACTCATACTCATACTCATACACATACTAATACGCATACTCGTACTCATACTCATACTCATACACGTACTCATACTCATACTCATACTCATACTAATACGCATACTCGTACTCGTACTCATACTCATACTCATACTCATACTCATACTCATACTCATACTCATACTCATACTCATACGCATGCTCATACTCATACTCATACTTACACTCATACTCATACTCATACTCATACTCATACTCATACTCATACTTATACTCATACTCATACTCATACTCATACTCATGCTCATACTCATACTCATACTCATACTCACACTCATACTCATACTCATACTTATACTCATACTCATACTCATACTCATACTCATGCTCATACTCATACTCATACTCATACTCATACTCATACGCATGCTCATGCTCATACACATACTCATACACATACTCATACTCATACTCATACTCGTACTCATACTCATACTCATACTCATACTAATACGCATACTCATACTCATACGCATGCTCATGCTCATACACATACTCATACACATACTCATACTCATACTCATACTCATACTCATACTCATACTCATACTCATACTCATACTCATACACATACGCATGCTCATGCTCATACACATACTCATACACATACTCATACTCATACTCATACTCATACTCATACTCATACTCATACTCATACTCATACTCATACTCATACTCATACGCATGCTCATGCTCATACACATACTCATACACATACTCATACTCATACTCATACTCGTACTCATACTCATACTCATACTCATACTCATACTCATACTCATACTCATACTCATACTCATACTCATACTCACACTCATACTCATACTCATACTCATACTCATACTCATACTCATACTCACACTCATACTCATACTCATACTTATACTCATACTCATACTCATACTCATACTCATACTCATGCTCATACTCATACTCATACTCATACTCATACGCATGCTCATGCTCATAAACATACTCATACACATACTCATACTCATACTCATACTCATACTCATACTCATACTCATACTCATACTCATACTCATACTCATACTCACACTCATACTCATACTCATACTTATACTCATACTCATACTCATACTCATACTCATGCTCATACTCATACTCATACTCACACTCATACTCATACTCATACTCATACTCATACTCATACTCATACTCATACTCATACACATACTAATACGCATACTCGTACTCATACTCATACTCATACACATACTCATACTCATACTCATACTCATACTCATACTCACACTCACACTCATACTCATACTCTCATTCACACTCACACTCATACTCATACATATACGCATACTCATACTCACACTCATACTCATACATATACGCATACTCATACTCACACTCATAATCATACTCATAATCATACTCATACTCATACTCATACTCATACTCATACACATACGCAAGCTCATGCTCATGTTCATGCTCATGCTCATACTCATACTGACAATCGCACTCATACTCATACTCATACTCATACTCATACTCATACTCATACTCATACTCATACTCATACTCATACTCATACTCATACTCATACTTATACTCATACTCATACTCATACTCATACTCATGCTCATACTCATACTCATACTCATACTCATACTCATACTCATACTCATACTCATACTCATACTCATACTCATACTCATACTAATACGCATACTCATACTCATACTCATACTCATATTCATACTAATACGCATACTCGTACTCGTACTCATACTCATACTCATACTCATACTCACACTCATACTCATACTCATACTCATAATCATACTCATACTCATACTCATACTCACACTCACCCTCATACTCATACTCATTCTCATACTCATACGCATGCTCATGCTCATGCTCATACTCATACTCATACTCATACGCATGCTCATGCTCATACACATACTCATACACATACTCATACTCATACTCATACTCATACTCATACTCATACACATACTAATACGCATACTCGTACTCATACTCATACTCATACACGTACTCATACTCATACTCATACTCATACTCATACTAATACGCATACTCGTACTCGTACTCATACTCATACTCATACTCATACTCATACTCATACTCATACTCATACTCATACTCATACGCATGCTCATACTCATACTCATACTTACACTCATACTCATACTCATACTCATACTCATACTTATACTCATACTCATACTCATACTCATACTCATGCTCATACTCATACTCATACTCATACTCATACTCATACTCATACTCATACTCATACTCATACTCATACTCATACTCATACTCATACTAATACGCATACTCGTACTCGTACTCATACTCATGCTCATGCTCATGCTCATGCTCATACTCATACTCATACTCATACTCATACTCATACTCATACTCATACTCATACTCATACTCATACTCATACGCATGCTCATGCTCATACACATACTCATACGCATGCTCATGCTCATACACATACTCATACACATACTCATACTCATACTCATACTCATACTCATACTCATACTCATACTCATACTCATACGCATGCTCATGCTCATACACATACTCATACACATACTCATACTCATACTCATACTCGTACTCATACTCATACTCATACTCATACTCATACTCATACTCATACTCATACTCATACTCATACTCATACTCATACTCACACTCATACTCATACTCATACTCATACTCATACTCATACTCATACTCATACTCACACTCATACTCATACTCATACTTATACTCATACTCATACTCATACTCATACTCATGCTCATACTCATACTCATACTCATACTCATACTCATACGCATGCTCATGCTCATACACATACTCATACACATACTCATACTCATACTCATACTCGTACTCATACTCATACTCATACTCATACTCATACTCATACTCATACTCATACTCATACTCATACTCATACTCATACTCACACTCATACTCATACTCATACTTATACTCATACTCATACTCATACTCATACTCATGCTCATACTCATACTCATACTCATACTCATACTCATACTCATACTCATACTCATACTCATACACATACTAATACGCATACTCGTACTCATACTCATACTCATACACATACTCATACTCATACTCATACTCATACTCATACTCATACTCATACTCATACTCATACTAATACGCATACTCATACTCATACTCATACTCATATTCATACTAATACGCATACTCGTACTCGTACTCATACTCATACTCATACTCACACTCATACTCATACTCATACTCATACTCATAATCATACTCATACTCATACTCATACTCACACTCACACTCATACTCATACTCATTCTCATACTCATACGCATGCTCATGCTCATGCTCATACTCATACTCATACTCATACGCATGCTCATGCTCATACACATACTCATACACATACTCATACTCATACTCATACTCATACTCATACTCATACTCATACTCATACACATACTAATACGCATACTCGTACTCATACTCATACTCATACACGTACTCATACTCATACTCATACTCATACTAATACGCATACTCGTACTCGTACTCATACTCATACTCATACTCATACTCATACTCATACTCATACTCATACTCATACTCATACGCATGCTCATACTCATACTCATACTTACACTCATACTCATACTCATACTCATACTCATACTCATACTCATACTTATACTCATACTCATACTCATACTCATACTCATGCTCATACTCATACTCATACTCATACTCACACTCATACTCATACTCATACTTATACTCATACTCATACTCATACTCATACTCATGCTCATACTCATACTCATACTCATACTCATACTCATACGCATGCTCATGCTCATACACATACTCATACACATACTCATACTCATACTCATACTCGTACTCATACTCATACTCATACTCATACTAATACGCATACTCATACTCATACTCATACTCATATTCATACTAATACGCATACTCGTACTCGTACTCATACTCATACTCATACTCATACTCACACTCATACTCATACTCATACTCATAATCATACTCATACTCATACTCACACTCACACTCATACTCATACTCATTCTCATACTCATACGCATGCTCATGCTCATGCTCATACTCATACTCATACTCATACGCATGCTCATGCTCATACACATACTCATACACATACTCATACTCATACTCATACTCATACTCATACTCATACTCATACTCATACACATACTAATACGCATACTCGTACTCATACTCATACTCATACACGTACTCATACTCATACTCATACTCATACTAATACGCATACTCGTACTCGTACTCATACTCATACTCATACTCATACTCATACTCATACTCATACTCATACTCATACTCATACGCATGCTCATACTCATACTCATACTTACACTCATACTCATACTCATACTCATACTCATACTCATACTCATACTTATACTCATACTCATACTCATACTCATACTCATGCTCATACTCATACTCATACTCATACTCATACTCATACTCATACTCATACTCATACTCATACTCATACTCATACTCATACTCATACTCATACTCATACTAATACGCATACTCGTACTCGTACTCATACTCATGCTCATGCTCATGCTCATGCTCATACTCATACTCATACTCATACTCCTACTCATACTCATACTCATACTCATACTCATACGCATGCTCATGCTCATACACATACTCATACACATACTCATACTCATACTCATACTCGTACTCATACTCATACTCATACTCATACTCATACTCATACTCATACTCATACTCATACTCATACTCATACTCATACTCATACTCATACTCATACTCACACTCATACTCATACTCATACACATACTCACACTCATAATCATACTCATAATCATACTCATACTCATACTCATACTCATACTCATACTCATACTCATACTCATACTCATACTCATACTCATACTCATACTAATACGCATACTCGTACTCGTACTCATACTCATGCTCATGCTCATGCTCATGCTCATACTCATACTCATACTCATACTCATACTCATACTCATACTCATACACATACGCATGCTCATGCTCATACACATACTCATACACATACTCATACTCATACTCATACTCATACTCATACTCATACTCATACTCATACTCATACTCATACTCATACTCATACGCATGCTCATGCTCATACACATACTCATACACATACTCATACTCATACTCATACTCGTACTCATACTCATACTCATACTCATACTCATACTCATACTCATACTCATACTCATACTCATACTCATACTCATACTCACACTCATACTCATACTCATACTCATACTCATACTCATACTCATACTCACACTCATACTCATACTCATACTTATACTCATACTCATACTCATACTCATACTCATACTCATACTCATACTCATACTCATACTCATACGCATGCTCATACTCATACTCATACTTACACTCATACTCATACTCATACTCATACTCATACTTATACTCATACTCATACTCATACTCATACTCATGCTCATACTCATACTCATACTCATACTCATACTCATACTCATACTCATACTCATACTCATACTCATACTCATACTCATACTCATACTAATACGCATACTCGTACTCGTACTCATACTCATGCTCATGCTCATGCTCATGCTCATACTCATACTCATACTCATACTCATACTCATACTCATACTCATACTCATACTCATACTCATACTCATACGCATGCTCATGCTCATACACATACTCATACGCATGCTCATGCTCATACACATACTCATACACATACTCATACTCATACTCATACTCATACTCATACTCATACTCATACTCATACTCATACGCATGCTCATGCTCATACACATACTCATACACATACTCATACTCATACTCATACTCGTACTCATACTCATACTCATACTCATACTCATACTCATACTCATACTCATACTCATACTCATACTCATACTCACACTCATACTCATACTCATACTCATACTCATACTCATACTCATACTCATACTCACACTCATACTCATACTCATACTTATACTCATACTCATACTCATACTCATACTCATGCTCATACTCATACTCATACTCATACTCATACTCATACGCATGCTCATGCTCATACACATACTCATACACATACTCATACTCATACTCATACTCGTACTCATACTCATACTCATACTCATACTCATACTCATACTCATACTCATACTCATACTCATACTCATACTCATACTCATACTCACACTCATACTCATACTCATACTTATACTCATACTCATACTCATACTCATACTCATGCTCATACTCATACTCATACTCATACTCATACTCATACTCATACTCATACTCATACTCATACACATACTAATACGCATACTCGTACTCATACTCATACTCATACACATACTCATACTCATACTCATACTCATACTCATACTCATACTCATACTCATACTCATACTAATACGCATACTCATACTCATACTCATACTCATATTCATACTAATACGCATACTCGTACTCGTACTCATACTCATACTCATACTCATACTCACACTCATACTCATACTCATACTCATACTCATAATCATACTCATACTCATACTCATACTCACACTCACACTCATACTCATACTCATTCTCATACTCATACGCATGCTCATGCTCATGCTCATACTCATACTCATACTCATACGCATGCTCATGCTCATACACATACTCATACACATACTCATACTCATACTCATACTCATACTCATACTCATACTCATACTCATACTCATACACATACTAATACGCATACTCGTACTCATACTCATACTCATACACGTACTCATACTCATACTCATACTCATACTCATACTAATACGCATACTCGTACTCGTACTCATACTCATACTCATACTCATACTCATACTCATACTCATATTCATACTAATACGCATACTCGTACTCGTACTCATACTCATACTCATACTCATACTCACACTCATACTCATACGCATACTCGTACTCGTACTCATACTCATGCTCATGCTCATGCTCATGCTCATACTCATACTCATACTCATACTCATACTCATACGCATGCTCATGCTCATACACATACTCATACACATACTCATACTCATACTCATACTCATACTCGTACTCATACTCATACTCATACTCATACTCATACTCATACTCATACTCATACTCATACTCATACTCACACTCATACTCATACTCATACTCATACTCATACTCATACTCATACTCACACTCACACTCATACTCATACTTATACTTATACTCATACTCATACTCATACTCATACTCATGCTCATACTCATACTCATACTCATACTCATACTCATACGCATGCTCATGCTCATACACATACTCATACACATACTCATACTCATACTCATACTCGTACTCATACTCATACTCATACTGATACTCATACTCATACTCATACTCATACTCATACTCATACTCATACTCATACTTATACTCATACTCATACTCATACTCATACTCATGCTCATACTCATACTCATACTCATACTCATACTCATACTCATACTCATACTCATACTCATACTCATACTCATACTAATACGCATACTCATACTCATACTCATACTCATATTCATACTAATACGCATACTCGTACTCGTACTCATACTCATACTCATACTCATACTCACACTCATACTCATACTCATACTCATAATCATACTCATACTCATACTCACACTCACACTCATACTCATACTCATTCTCATACTCATACGCATGCTCATGCTCATGCTCATACTCATACTCATACTCATACGCATGCTCATGCTCATACACATACTCATACACATACTCATACTCATACTCATACTCATACTCATACTCATACTCATACTCATACACATACTAATACGCATACTCGTACTCATACTCATACTCATACACGTACTCATACTCATACTCATACTCATACTAATACGCATACTCGTACTCGTACTCATACTCATACTCATACTCATACTCATACTCATACTCATACTCATACTCATACTCATACGCATGCTCATACTCATACTCATACTTACACTCATACTCATACTCATACTCATACTCATACTCATACTCATACTTATACTCATACTCATACTCATACTCATACTCATGCTCATACTCATACTCATACTCATACTCATACTCATACTCATACTCATACTCATACTCATACTCATACTCATACTCATACTCATACTCATACTCATACTAATACGCATACTCGTACTCGTACTCATACTCATGCTCATGCTCATGCTCATGCTCATACTCATACTCATACTCATACTCCTACTCATACTCATACTCATACTCATACTCATACGCATGCTCATGCTCATACACATACTCATACACATACTCATACTCATACTCATACTCGTACTCATACTCATACTCATACTCATACTCATACTCATACTCATACTCATACTCATACTCATACTCATACTCATACTCACACTCATACTCATACTCATACACATACTCACACTCATAATCATACTCATAATCATACTCATACTCATACTCATACTCATACTCATACTCATACTCATACTCATACTCATACTCATACTCATACTCATACTAATACGCATACTCGTACTCGTACTCATACTCATGCTCATGCTCATGCTCATGCTCATACTCATACTCATACTCATACTCATACTCATACTCATACTCATACACATACGCATGCTCATGCTCATACACATACTCATACACATACTCATACTCATACTCATACTCATACTCATACTCATACTCATACTCATACTCATACTCATACTCATACTCATACGCATGCTCATGCTCATACACATACTCATACACATACTCATACTCATACTCATACTCGTACTCATACTCATACTCATACTCATACTCATACTCATACTCATACTCATACTCATACTCATACTCATACTCACACTCATACTCATACTCATACTCATACTCATACTCATACTCATACTCACACTCATACTCATACTCATACTTATACTCATACTCATACTCATACTCATACTCATACTCATGCTCATACTCATACTCATACTCATACTCATACGCATGCTCATGCTCATAAACATACTCATACACATACTCATACTCATACTCATACTCATACTCATACTCATACTCATACTCATACTCATACTCATACTCATACTCACACTCATACTCATACTCATACTTATACTCATACTCATACTCATACTCATACTCATGCTCATACTCATACTCATACTCACACTCATACTCATACTCATACTCATACTCATACTCATACTCATACTCATACTCATACACATACTAATACGCATACTCGTACTCATACTCATACTCATACACATACTCATACTCATACTCATACTCATACTCATACTCACACTCACACTCATACTCATACTCTCATTCACACTCACACTCATACTCATACATATACGCATACTCATACTCACACTCATACTCATACATATACGCATACTCATACTCACACTCATAATCATACTCATAATCATACTCATACTCATACTCATACTCATACTCATACACATACGCAAGCTCATGCTCATGTTCATGCTCATGCTCATACTCATACTGACACTCGCACTCATACTCATACTCATACTCATACTCATACTCATACTCATACTCATACTCATACTCATACTCATACTCATACTCATACTCATACTTATACTCATACTCATACTCATACTCATACTCATGCTCATACTCATACTCATACTCATACTCATACTCATACTCATACTCATACTCATACTCATACTCATACTCATACTCATACTAATACGCATACTCATACTCATACTCATACTCATATTCATACTAATACGCATACTCGTACTCGTACTCATACTCATACTCATACTCATACTCACACTCATACTCATACTCATACTCATAATCATACTCATACTCATACTCATACTCACACTCACACTCATACTCATACTCATACTCATTCTCATACTCATACGCATGCTCATGCTCATGCTCATACTCATACTCATACTCATACGCATGCTCATGCTCATACACATACTCATACACATACTCATACTCATTCTCATACTCATACTCATACTCATACACATACTAATACGCATACTCGTACTCATACTCATACTCATACACGTACTCATACTCATACTCATACTCATACTCATACTAATACGCATACTCGTACTCGTACTCATACTCATACTCATACTCATACTCATACTCATACTCATACTCATACTCATACTCATACGCATGCTCATACTCATACTCATACTTACACTCATACTCATACTCATACTCATACTCATACTTATACTCATACTCATACTCATACTCATACTCATGCTCATACTCATACTCATACTCATACTCATACTCATACTCATACTCATACTCATACTCATACTCATACTCATACTCATACTCATACTAATACGCATACTCGTACTCGTACTCATACTCATGCTCATGCTCATGCTCATGCTCATACTCATACTCATACTCATACTCATACTCATACTCATACTCATACTCATACTCATACTCATACTCATACGCATGCTCATGCTCATACACATACTCATACGCATGCTCATGCTCATACACATACTCATACACATACTCATACTCATACTCATACTCATACTCATACTCATACTCATACTCATACTCATACGCATGCTCATGCTCATACACATACTCATACACATACTCATACTCATACTCATACTCGTACTCATACTCATACTCATACTCATACTCATACTCATACTCATACTCATACTCATACTCATACTCATACTCATACTCACACTCATACTCATACTCATACTCATACTCATACTCATACTCATACTCATACTCACACTCATACTCATACTCATACTTATACTCATACTCATACTCATACTCATACTCATGCTCATACTCATACTCATACTCATACTCATACTCATACGCATGCTCATGCTCATACACATACTCATACACATACTCATACTCATACTCATACTCGTACTCATACTCATACTCATACTCATACTCATACTCATACTCATACTCATACTCATACTCATACTCATACTCATACTCATACTCACACTCATACTCATACTCATACTTATACTCATACTCATACTCATACTCATACTCATGCTCATACTCATACTCATACTCATACTCATACTCATACTCATACTCATACTCATACTCATACACATACTAATACGCATACTCGTACTCATACTCATACTCATACACATACTCATACTCATACTCATACTCATACTCATACTCATACTCATACTCATACTCATACTCATACTCATACTCATACTCATACTCATACGCATGCTCATGCTCATACACATACTCATACGCATGCTCATGCTCATACACATACTCATACACATACTCATACTCATACTCATACTCATACTCATACTCATACTCATACTCATACTCATACGCATGCTCATGCTCATACACATACTCATACACATACTCATACTCATACTCATACTCGTACTCATACTCATACTCATACTCATACTCATACTCATACTCATACTCATACTCATACTCATACTCATACTCATACTCACACTCATACTCATACTCATACTCATACTCATACTCATACTCATACTCATACTCACACTCATACTCATACTCATACTTATACTCATACTCATACTCATACTCATACTCATGCTCATACTCATACTCATACTCATACTCATACTCATACGCATGCTCATGCTCATACACATACTCATACACATACTCATACTCATACTCATACTCGTACTCATACTCATACTCATACTCATACTCATACACATACTAATACGCATACTCGTACTCATACTCATACTCATACACATACTCATACTCATACTCATACTCATACTCATACTCACACTCACACTCATACTCATACTCTCATTCACACTCACACTCATACTCATACATATACGCATACTCATACTCACACTCATACTCATACATATACGCATACTCATACTCACACTCATAATCATACTCATAATCATACTCATACTCATACTCATACTCATACTCATACACATACGCAAGCTCATGCTCATGTTCATGCTCATGCTCATACTCATACTGACACTCGCACTCATACTCATACTCATACTCATACTCATACTCATACTCATACTCATACTCATACTCATACTCATACTCATACTCATACTCATACTTATACTCATACTCATACTCATACTCATACTAATGCTCATACTCATACTCATACTCATACTCATACTCATACTCATACTCATACTCATACTCATACTCATACTCATACTCATACTCATACTCATACTAATACGCATACTCATACTCATACTCATACTCATATTCATACTAATACGCATACTCGTACTCGTACTCATACTCATACTCATACTCATACTCACACTCATACTCATACTCATACTCATAATCATACTCATACTCATACTCATACTCACACTCACACTCATACTCATACTCATTCTCATACTCATACGCATGCTCATGCTCATGCTCATACTCATACTCATACTCATACGCATGCTCATGCTCATACACATACTCATACACATACTCATACTCATACTCATACTCATACTCATACTCATACACATACTAATACGCATACTCGTACTCATACTCATACTCATACACGTACTCATACTCATACTCATACTCATACTCATACTAATACGCATACTCGTACTCGTACTCATACTCATACTCATACTCATACTCATACTCATACTCATACTCATACTCATACTCATACTCATACGCATGCTCATACTCATACTCATACTTACACTCATACTCATACTCATACTCATACTCATACTTATACTCATACTCATACTCATACTCATACTCATGCTCATACTCATACTCATACTCATACTCATACTCATACTCATACTCATACTCATACTCATACTCATACTCATACTCATACTCATACTAATACGCATACTCGTACTCGTACTCATACTCATGCTCATGCTCATGCTCATGCTCATACTCATACTCATACTCATACTCATACTCATACTCATACTCATACTCATACTCATACTCATACGCATGCTCATGCTCATACACATACTCATACGCATGCTCATGCTCATACACATACTCATACACATACTCATACTCATACTCATACTCATACTCATACTCATACTCATACTCATACTCATACGCATGCTCATGCTCATACACATACTCATACACATACTCATACTCATACTCATACTCGTACTCATACTCATACTCATACTCATACTCATACTCATACTCATACTCATACTCATACTCATACTCATACTCATACTCATACTCATACTCACACTCATACTCATACTCATACTCATACTCATACTCATACTCATACTCATACTCACACTCATACTCATACTCATACTTATACTCATACTCATACTCATACTCATACTCATGCTCATACTCATACTCATACTCATACGCATGCTCATGCTCATGCTCATACACATACTCATACACATACTCATACTCATACTCATACTCATACTCATACTCATACTCATACTCATACACATACTAATACGCATACTCGTACTCATACTCATACTCATACACGTACTCATACTCATACTCATACTCATACTCATACTAATACGCATACTCGTACTCGTACTCATACTCATACTCATACTCATACTCATACTCATACTCATACTCATACTCATACTCATACGCATGCTCATACTCATACTCATACTCATACTCATACTCATACTCATACTCATACTCATACTCATACTCATACTCATACTCATACTCATACTCATACTCATGCTCATACTCATACTCATACTCATACTCATACTCATACTCATACTCATACTCATACTCATACTCATACTCATACTCATACTCATACTAATACGCATACTCGTACTCGTACTCATACTCATGCTCATGCTCATGCTCATGCTCATACTCATACTCATACTCATACTCATACGCATGCTCATGCTCATACACATACTCATACACATACTCATACTCATACTCATACTCATACTCGTACTCATACTCATACTCATACTCATACTCATACTCATACTCATACTCATACTCATACTCACACTCATAATCATACTCATAATCATACTCATACTCATACTCATACTCATACTCATACTCATACTCATACTCATACTCATACTCATACTCATACTCATACTAATACGCATACTCGTACTCGTACTCATACTCATGCTCATGCTCATGCTCATGCTCATACTCATACTCATACACATACTCATACTCATACTCATACTCGTACTCATACTCATACTCATACTCATACTCATACTCATACTCATACTCATACTCATACTCATACTCATACTCATACTCACACTCATATTCATACTCATACTCATACTCATACTCATACTCATACTCACACTCATACTCATACTCATACTTATACTCATACTCATACTCATACTCATACTCATACTCATGCTCATACTCATACTCATACTCATACTCATACGCATGCTCATGCTCATACACATACTCATACACATACTCATACTCATACTCATACTCATACTCATACTCATACTCATACTCATACTCATACTCATACTCATACTCACACTCATACTCATACTCATACTTATACTCATACTCATACTCATACTCATACTCATGCTCATACTCATACTCATACTCACACTCATACTCATACTCATACTCATACTCATACTCATACTCATACTCATACTCATACACATACTAATACGCATACTCGTACTCATACTCATACTCATACACATACTCATACTCATACTCATACTCATACTCATACTCACACTCACACTCATACTCATACTCTCATTCACACTCACACTCATACTCATACATATACGCATACTCATACTCACACTCATACTCATACATATACGCATACTCATACTCACACTCATAATCATACTCATAATCATACTCATACTCATACTCATACTCATACTCATACTCATACTCATACTCATAATCATACTCATACTCATACTCATACTCACACTCACACTCATACTCATACTCATTCTCATACTCATACGCATGCTCATGCTCATGCTCATACTCATACTCATACTCATACGCATGCTCATGCTCATACACATACTCATACACATACTCATACTCATACTCATACTCATACTCATACACATACTAATACGCATACTCGTACTCATACTCATACTCATACACGTACTCATACTCATACTCATACTCATACTCATACTAATACGCATACTCGTACTCGTACTCATACTCATACTCATACTCATACTCATACTCATACTCATACTCATACTCATACTCATACGCATGCTCATACTCATACTCATACTTACACTCATACTCATACTCATACTCATACTCATACTTATACTCATACTCATACTCATACTCATACTCATGCTCATACTCATACTCATACTCATACTCATACTCATACTCATACTCATACTCATACTCATACTCATACTCATACTCATACTCATACTAATACGCATACTCGTACTCGTACTCATACTCATGCTCATGCTCATGCTCATGCTCATACTCATACTCATACTCATACTCATACTCATACTCATACTCATACTCATACTCATACTCATACGCATGCTCATGCTCATACACATACTCATACGCATGCTCATGCTCATACACATACTCATACACATACTCATACTCATACTCATACTCATACTCATACTCATACTCATACTCATACTCATACGCATGCTCATGCTCATACACATACTCATACACATACTCATACTCATACTCATACTCGTACTCATACTCATACTCATACTCATACTCATACTCATACTCATACTCATACTGATACTCATACTCATACTCACACTCATACTCATACTCATACTCATACTCATACTCATACTCATACTCATACTCACACTCATACTCATACTCATACTTATACTCATACTCATACTCATACTCATACTCATGCTCATACTCATACTCATACTCATACTCATACTCATACGCATGCTCATGCTCATACACATACTCATACACATACTCATACTCATACTCATACTCGTACTCATACTCATACTCATACTCATACTCATACTCATACTCATACTCATACTCATACTCATACTCATACTCACACTCATACTCATACTCATACTTATACTCATACTCATACTCATACTCATACTCATGCTCATACTCATACTCATACTCATACTCATACTCATACTCATACTCATACTCATACTCATACACATACTAATACGCATACTCGTACTCATACTCATACTCATACACATACTCATACTCATACTCATACTCATACTCATACTCATACTCATACTCATACTCATACTCATACTAATACGCATACTCATACTCATACTCATACTCATATTCATACTAATACGCATACTCGTACTCGTACTCATACTCATACTCATACTCATACTCACACTCATACTCATACTCATACTCATAATCATACTCATACTCATACTCATACTCACACTCACACTCATACTCATACTCATTCTCATACTCATACGCATGCTCATGCTCATGCTCATACTCATACTCATACTCATACGCATGCTCATGCTCATACACATACTCATACACATACTCATACTCATACTCATACTCATACTCATACTCATACTCATACTCATACACATACTAATACGCATACTCGTACTCATACTCATACTCATACACGTACTCATACTCATAATCATACTCATACTCATACTCATACTCACACTCACACTCATACTCATACTCATTCTCATACTCATACGCATGCTCATGCTCATGCTCATACTCATACTCATACTCATACGCATGCTCATGCTCATACACATACTCATACACATACGCATGCTCATGCTCATACACATACTCATACACATACTCATACTCATACTCATACTCATACTCATACTCATACTCATACTCATACTCATACTCATACTCATACTCATACTCACACTCATACTCATACTCATACTTATACTCATACTCATACTCATACTCATACTCATGCTCATACTCATACTCATACTCACACTCATACTCATACTCATACTAATACGCATACTCGTACTCGTACTCATACTCATACTCATACTCATACTCATACTCATACTCATACTCATACTCATACTCATACGCATGCTCATACTCATACTCATACTCATACTCATACTCATACTCATACTCATACTCATACTCATACTCATACTCATACTCATACTCATACTCATACTCATGCTCATACTCATACTCATACTCATACTCATACTCATACTCATACTCATACTCATACTCATACTCATACTCATACTCATACTCAGACTCATACTCATACTAATACGCATACTCGTACTCGTACTCATACTCATGCTCATGCTCATGCTCATGCTCATACTCATACTCATACTCATACTCATACTCATACTCATACTAATACGCATACTCATACTCATACTCATACTCATATTCATACTAATACGCATACTCGTACTCGTACTCATACTCATACTCATACTCATACTCACACTCATACTCATACTCATACTCATAATCATACTCATACTCATACTCATACTCACACTCACACTCATACTCATACTCATTCTCATACTCATACGCATGCTCATGCTCATGCTCATACTCATACTCATACTCATACGCATGCTCATGCTCATACACATACTCATACACATACTCATACTCATACTCATACTCATACTCATACTCATACTCATACACATACTAATACGCATACTCGTACTCATACTCATACTCATACACGTACTCATACTCATACTCATACTCATACTCATACTAATACGCATACTCGTACTCGTACTCATACTCATACTCATACTCATACTCATACTCATACTCATACTCATACTCATACGCATGCTCATACTCATACTCATACTTACACTCATACTCATACTCATACTCATACACGTACTCATACTCATACTCATACTCATACTCATACTAATACGCATACTCGTACTCGTACTCATACTCATACTCATACTCATACTCATACTCATACTCATACTCATACTCATACGCATGCTCATACTCATACTCATACTTACACTCATACTCATACTCATACTCATACTCATACTCATACTTATACTCATACTCATACTCATACTCATACTCATGCTCATACTCATACTCATACTCATACTCATACTCATACTCATACTCATACTCATACTCATACTCATACTCATACTCATACTCATACTAATACGCATACTCGTACTCGTACTCATACTCATGCTCATGCTCATGCTCATGCTCATACTCATACTCATACTCATACTCATACTCATACTCATACTCATACTCATACTCATACGCATGCTCATGCTCATACACATACTCATACGCATGCTCATGCTCATACACATACTCATACACATACTCATACTCATACTCATACTCATACTCATACTCATACTCATACACATACTAATACGCATACTCGTACTCATACTCATACTCATACACGTACTCATACTCATACTCATACTCATACTCATACTAATACGCATACTCGTACTCGTACTCATACTCATACTCATACTCATACTCATACTCATACTCATACTCATACTCATACGCATGCTCATACTCATACTCATACTTACACTCATACTCATACTCATACTCATACTCATACTCATACTTATACTCATACTCATACTCATACTCATACTCATGCTCATACTCATACTCATACTCATACTCATACTCATACTCATACTCATACTCATACTCATACTCATACTCATACTCATACTCATACTCATACTAATACGCATACTCGTACTCGTACTCATACTCATGCTCATGCTCATGCTCATGCTCATACTCATACTCATACTCATACTCATACTCATACTCATACTCATACTCATACTCATACGCATGCTCATGCTCATACACATACTCATACACATACTCATACTCATACTCATACTCGTACTCATACTCATACTCATACTCATACTCATACTCATACTCATACTCATACTCATACTCATACTCATACTCATACTCATACTCATACTCACACTCATACTCATACTCATACTTATACTCATACTCATACTCATACTCATACTCATGCTCATACTCATACTCATACTCACACTCATACTCATACTCATACTCATACTCATACTCATACTCATACTCATACACATACTAATACGCATACTCGTATTCATACTCATACTCATACACATACTCATACTCATACTCATACTCATACTCATACTCATACTCACACTCACACTCATACTCATACTCTCATTCACACTCACACTCATACTCATACATATACGCATACTCATACTCACACTCATAATCATACTCATAATCATACTCATACTCATACTCATACTCATACTCATACTCATACTCATACACATACGCATGCTCATGCTCATGCTCATGCTCATGCTCATACTCATACTGACACTCGCACTCATACTCATACTCATACTCATACTCATACTCATACTCATACTCATACTCATACTCATACTCATACTCATACTCATACTCATACTCATACACATACTCACATTCATAATCATACTCATAATCATACTCATACTCATACTCATACTCATACTCATACTCATACTCATACTCATACTCATACTCATACTCATACTAATACGCATACTCGTACTCGTACTCATACTCATGCTCATGCTCATGCTCATGCTCATACTCATACTCATACTCATACTCATACTCATACTCATACTCATACACATACGCATGCTCATGCTCATACACATACTCATACACATACTCATACTCATACTCATACTCATACTCATACTCATACTCATACTCATACTCATACTCATACTCATACTCATACTCATACGCATGCTCATGCTCATACACATACTCATACACATACTCATACTCATACTCATACTCGTACTCATACTCATACTCATACTCATACTCATACTCATACTCATACTCATACTCATACTCATACTCATACTCATACTCACACTCATACTCATACTCATACTCATACTCATACTCATACTCATACTCACACTCATACTCATACTCATACTTATACTCATACTCATACTCATACTCATACTCATACTCATACTCATGCTCATACTCATACTCATACTCATACTCATACGCATGCTCATGCTCATACACATACTCATACACATACTCATACTCATACTCATACTCATACTCATACTCATACTCATACTCATACTCATACTCATACTCACACTCATACTCATACTCATACTTATACTCATACTCATACTCATACTCATACTCATGCTCATACTCATACTCATACTCACACTCATACTCATACTCATACTCATACTCATACTCATACTCATACTCATACACATACTAATACGCATACTCGTACTCATACTCATACTCATACACATACTCATACTCATACTCATACTCATACTCATACTCATACTCACACTCACACTCATACTCATACTCTCATTCACACTCACACTCATACTCATACATATACGCATACTCATACTCACACTCATACTCATACATATACGCATACTGATACTCACACTCATAATCATACTCATAATCATACTCATACTCATACTCATACTCATACTCATACTCATACACATACGCAAGCTCATGCTCATGTTCATGCTCATGCTCATACTCATACTGACACTCGCACTCATACTCATACTCATACTCATACTCATACTCATACTCATACTCATACTCATACTCATACTCATACTCATACTCATACTCATACTCATACTCATACTCATACTTATACTCATACTCATACTCATACTCATACTCATGCTCATACTCATACTCATACTCATACTCATACTCGTACTCATACTCATACTCATACTCATACTCATACTCATACTCATACTCATACTCATACTCATACTCATACTCATACTCACACTCATATTCATACTCATACTCATACTCATACTCATACTCATACTCACACTCATACTCATACTCATACTTATACTCATACTCATACTCATACTCATACTCATACTCATGCTCATACTCATACTCATACTCATACTCATACGCATGCTCATGCTCATACACATACTCATACACATACTCATACTCATACTCATACTCATACTCATACTCATACTCATACTCATACTCATACTCATACTCATACTCACACTCATACTCATACTCATACTTATACTCATACTCATACTCATACTCATACTCATGCTCATACTCATACTCATACTCACACTCATACTCATACTCATACTCATACTCATACTCATACTCATACTCATACTCATACACATACTAATACGCATACTCGTACTCATACTCATACTCATACACATACTCATACTCATACTCATACTCATACTCATACTCACACTCACACTCATACTCATACTCTCATTCACACTCACACTCATACTCATACATATACGCATACTCATACTCACACTCATACTCATACATATACGCATACTCATACTCACACTCATAATCATACTCATAATCATACTCATACTCATACTCATACTCATACTCATACTCATACTCATACTCATAATCATACTCATACTCATACTCATACTCACACTCACACTCATACTCATACTCATTCTCATACTCATACGCATGCTCATGCTCATGCTCATACTCATACTCATACTCATACGCATGCTCATGCTCATACACATACTCATACACATACTCATACTCATACTCATACTCATACTCATACACATACTAATACGCATACTCGTACTCATACTCATACTCATACACGTACTCATACTCATACTCATACTCATACTCATACTCATACTCATACTCATACTCATACTCATACTCATACTCATACTCATACTAATACGCATACTCGTACTCGTACTCATACTCATGCTCATGCTCATGCTCATGCTCATACTCATACTCATACTCATACTCATACTCATACTCATACTCATACTCATACTCATACGCATGCTCATGCTCATACACATACTCATACACATACTCATACTCATACTCATACTCGTACTCATACTCATACTCATACTCATACTCATACTCATACTCATACTCATACTCATACTCATACTCATACTCATACTCATACTCATACTCACACTCATACTCATACTCATACTTATACTCATACTCATACTCATACTCATACTCATGCTCATACTCATACTCATACTCACACTCATACTCATACTCATACTCATACTCATACTCATACTCATACTCATACACATACTAATACGCATACTCGTATTCATACTCATACTCATACACATACTCATACTCATACTCATACTCATACTCATACTCATACTCACACTCACACTCATACTCATACTCTCATTCACACTCACACTCATACTCATACATATACGCATACTCATACTCACACTCATAATCATACTCATAATCATACTCATACTCATACTCATACTCATACTCATACTCATACTCATACACATACGCATGCTCATGCTCATGCTCATGCTCATGCTCATACTCATACTGACACTCGCACTCATACTCATACTCATACTCATACTCATACTCATACTCATACTCATACTCATACTCATACTCATACTCATACTCATACTCATACTCATACACATACTCACATTCATAATCATACTCATAATCATACTCATACTCATACTCATACTCATACTCATACTCATACTCATACTCATACTCATACTCATACTCATACTAATACGCATACTCGTACTCGTACTCATACTCATGCTCATGCTCATGCTCATGCTCATACTCATACTCATACTCATACTCATACTCATACTCATACTCATACACATACGCATGCTCATGCTCATACACATACTCATACACATACTCATACTCATACTCATACTCATACTCATACTCATACTCATACTCATACTCATACTCATACTCATACTCATACTCATACGCATGCTCATGCTCATACACATACTCATACACATACTCATACTCATACTCATACTCGTACTCATACTCATACTCATACTCATACTCATACTCATACTCATACTCATACTCATACTCATACTCATACTCATACTCACACTCATACTCATACTCATACTCATACTCATACTCATACTCATACTCACACTCATACTCATACTCATACTTATACTCATACTCATACTCATACTCATACTCATACTCATACTCATGCTCATACTCATACTCATACTCATACTCATACGCATGCTCATGCTCATACACATACTCATACACATACTCATACTCATACTCATACTCATACTCATACTCATACTCATACTCATACTCATACTCATACTCACACTCATACTCATACTCATACTTATACTCATACTCATACTCATACTCATACTCATGCTCATACTCATACTCATACTCACACTCATACTCATACTCATACTCATACTCATACTCATACTCATACTCATACACATACTAATACGCATACTCGTACTCATACTCATACTCATACACATACTCATACTCATACTCATACTCATACTCATACTCATACTCACACTCACACTCATACTCATACTCTCATTCACACTCACACTCATACTCATACATATACGCATACTCATACTCACACTCATACTCATACATATACGCATACTCATACTCACACTCATAATCATACTCATAATCATACTCATACTCATACTCATACTCATACTCATACTCATACACATACGCAAGCTCATGCTCATGTTCATGCTCATGCTCATACTCATACTGACACTCGCACTCATACTCATACTCATACTCATACTCATACTCATACTCATACTCATACTCATACTCATACTCATACTCATACTCATACTCATACTCATACTCATACTCATACTTATACTCATACTCATACTCATACTCATACTCATGCTCATACTCATACTCATACTCATACTCATACTCGTACTCATACTCATACTCATACTCATACTCATACTCATACTCATACTCATACTCATACTCATACTCATACTCATACTCACACTCATATTCATACTCATACTCATACTCATACTCATACTCATACTCACACTCATACTCATACTCATACTTATACTCATACTCATACTCATACTCATACTCATACTCATGCTCATACTCATACTCATACTCATACTCATACGCATGCTCATGCTCATACACATACTCATACACATACTCATACTCATACTCATACTCATACTCATACTCATACTCATACTCATACTCATACTCATACTCATACTCACACTCATACTCATACTCATACTTATACTCATACTCATACTCATACTCATACTCATGCTCATACTCATACTCATACTCACACTCATACTCATACTCATACTCATACTCATACTCATACTCATACTCATACTCATACACATACTAATACGCATACTCGTACTCATACTCATACTCATACACATACTCATACTCATACTCATACTCATACTCATACTCACACTCACACTCATACTCATACTCTCATTCACACTCACACTCATACTCATACATATACGCATACTCATACTCACACTCATACTCATACATATACGCATACTCATACTCACACTCATAATCATACTCATAATCATACTCATACTCATACTCATACTCATACTCATACTCATACTCATACTCATAATCATACTCATACTCATACTCATACTCACACTCACACTCATACTCATACTCATTCTCATACTCATACGCATGCTCATGCTCATGCTCATACTCATACTCATACTCATACGCATGCTCATGCTCATACACATACTCATACACATACTCATACTCATACTCATACTCATACTCATACACATACTAATACGCATACTCGTACTCATACTCATACTCATACACGTACTCATACTCATACTCATACTCATACTCATACTAATACGCATACTCGTACTCGTACTCATACTCATACTCATACTCATACTCATACTCATACTCATACTCATACTCATACTCATACGCATGCTCATACTCATACTCATACTTACACTCATACTCATACTCATACTCATACTCATACTTATACTCATACTCATACTCATACTCATACTCATGCTCATACTCATACTCATACTCATACTCATACTCATACTCATACTCATACTCATACTCATACTCATACTCATACTCATACTCATACTAATACGCATACTCGTACTCGTACTCATACTCATGCTCATGCTCATGCTCATGCTCATACTCATACTCATACTCATACTCATACTCATACTCATACTCATACTCATACTCATACTCATACGCATGCTCATGCTCATACACATACTCATACGCATGCTCATGCTCATACACATACTCATACACATACTCATACTCATACTCATACTCATACTCATACTCATACTCATACTCATACTCATACGCATGCTCATGCTCATACACATACTCATACACATACTCATACTCATACTCATACTCGTACTCATACTCATACTCATACTCATACTCATACTCATACTCATACTCATACTCATACTCATACTCATACTCACACTCATACTCATACTCATACTCATACTCATACTCATACTCATACTCATACTCACACTCATACTCATACTCATACTTATACTCATACTCATACTCATACTCATACTCATGCTCATACTCATACTCATACTCATACTCATACTCATACGCATGCTCATGCTCATACACATACTCATACACATACTCATACTCATACTCATACTCGTACTCATACTCATACTCATACTCATACTCATACTCATACTCATACTCATACTCATACTCATACTCATACTCACACTCATACTCATACTCATACTTATACTCATACTCATACTCATACTCATACTCATGCTCATACTCATACTCATACTCATACTCATACTCATACTCATACTCATACTCATACTCATACACATACTAATACGCATACTCGTACTCATACTCATACTCATACACATACTCATACTCATACTCATACTCATACTCATACTCATACTCATACTCATACTCATACTAATACGCATACTCATACTCATACTCATACTCATATTCATACTAATACGCATACTCGTACTCGTACTCATACTCATACTCATACTCATACTCACACTCATACTCATACTCATACTCATAATCATACTCATACTCATACTCATACTCACACTCACACTCATACTCATACTCATTCTCATACTCATACGCATGCTCATGCTCATGCTCATACTCATACTCATACTCATACGCATGCTCATGCTCATACACATACTCATACACATACTCATACTCATACTCATACTCATACTCATACTCATACTCATACTCATACACATACTAATACGCATACTCGTACTCATACTCATACTCATACACGTACTCATACTCATACTCATACTCATACTCATACTAATACGCATACTCGTACTCGTACTCATACTCATACTCATACTCATACTCATACTCATACTCATACTCATACTCATACTCATACGCATGCTCATACTCATACTCATACTCATACTCATACTCATACTCATACTCATACTCATACTCATACTCATACTCATACTCATACTCATACTCATACTCATGCTCATACTCATACTCATACTCATACTCATACTCATACTCATACTCATACTCATACTCATACTCATACTCATACTCATACTCAGACTCATACTCATACTAATACGCATACTCGTACTCGTACTCATACTCATGCTCATGCTCATGCTCATGCTCATACTCATACTCATACTCATACTCATACTCATACTCATACTAATACGCATACTCATACTCATACTCATACTCATATTCATACTAATACGCATACTCGTACTCGTACTCATACTCATACTCATACTCATACTCACACTCATACTCATACTCATACTCATAATCATACTCATACTCATACTCATACTCACACTCACACTCATACTCATACTCATTCTCATACTCATACGCATGCTCATGCTCATGCTCATACTCATACTCATACTCATACGCATGCTCATGCTCATACACATACTCATACACATACTCATACTCATACTCATACTCATACTCATACTCATACTCATACACATACTAATACGCATACTCGTACTCATACTCATACTCATACACGTACTCATACTCATACTCATACTCATACTCATACTAATACGCATACTCGTACTCGTACTCATACTCATACTCATACTCATACTCATACTCATACTCATACTCATACTCATACGCATGCTCATACTCATACTCATACTTACACTCATACTCATACTCATACTCATACACGTACTCATACTCATACTCATACTCATACTCATACTAATACGCATACTCGTACTCGTACTCATACTCATACTCATACTCATACTCATACTCATACTCATACTCATACTCATACGCATGCTCATACTCATACTCATACTTACACTCATACTCATACTCATACTCATACTCATACTCATACTTATACTCATACTCATACTCATACTCATACTCATGCTCATACTCATACTCATACTCATACTCATACTCATACTCATACTCATACTCATACTCATACTCATACTCATACTCATACTCATACTAATACGCATACTCGTACTCGTACTCATACTCATGCTCATGCTCATGCTCATGCTCATACTCATACTCATACTCATACTCATACTCATACTCATACTCATACTCATACTCATACGCATGCTCATGCTCATACACATACTCATACGCATGCTCATGCTCATACACATACTCATACACATACTCATACTCATACTCATACTCATACTCATACTCATACTCATACACATACTAATACGCATACTCGTACTCATACTCATACTCATACACGTACTCATACTCATACTCATACTCATACTCATACTAATACGCATACTCGTACTCGTACTCATACTCATACTCATACTCATACTCATACTCATACTCATACTCATACTCATACGCATGCTCATACTCATACTCATACTTACACTCATACTCATACTCATACTCATACTCATACTCATACTTATACTCATACTCATACTCATACTCATACTCATGCTCATACTCATACTCATACTCATACTCATACTCATACTCATACTCATACTCATACTCATACTCATACTCATACTCATACTCATACTCATACTAATACGCATACTCGTACTCGTACTCATACTCATGCTCATGCTCATGCTCATGCTCATACTCATACTCATACTCATACTCATACTCATACTCATACTCATACTCATACGCATGCTCATGCTCATACACATACTCATACACATACTCATACTCATACTCATACTCGTACTCATACTCATACTCATACTCATACTCATACTCATACTCATACTCATACTCATACTCATACTCATACTCATACTCATACTCATACTCACACTCATACTCATACTCATACTTATACTCATACTCATACTCATACTCATACTCATGCTCATACTCATACTCATACTCACACTCATACTCATACTCATACTCATACTCATACTCATACTCATACTCATACACATACTAATACGCATACTCGTATTCATACTCATACTCATACACATACTCATACTCATACTCATACTCATACTCATACTCATACTCACACTCACACTCATACTCATACTCTCATTCACACTCACACTCATACTCATACATATACGCATACTCATACTCACACTCATAATCATACTCATAATCATACTCATACTCATACTCATACTCATACTCATACTCATACTCATACACATACGCATGCTCATGCTCATGCTCATGCTCATGCTCATACTCATACTGACACTCGCACTCATACTCATACTCATACTCATACTCATACTCATACTCATACTCATACTCATACTCATACTCATACTCATACTCATACTCATACTCATACACATACTCACATTCATAATCATACTCATAATCATACTCATACTCATACTCATACTCATACTCATACTCATACTCATACTCATACTCATACTCATACTCATACTAATACGCATACTCGTACTCGTACTCATACTCATGCTCATGCTCATGCTCATGCTCATACTCATACTCATACTCATACTCATACTCATACTCATACTCATACACATACGCATGCTCATGCTCATACACATACTCATACACATACTCATACTCATACTCATACTCATACTCATACTCATACTCATACTCATACTCATACTCATACTCATACTCATACTCATACGCATGCTCATGCTCATACACATACTCATACACATACTCATACTCATACTCATACTCGTACTCATACTCATACTCATACTCATACTCATACTCATACTCATACTCATACTCATACTCATACTCATACTCATACTCACACTCATACTCATACTCATACTCATACTCATACTCATACTCATACTCACACTCATACTCATACTCATACTTATACTCATACTCATACTCATACTCATACTCATACTCATACTCATGCTCATACTCATACTCATACTCATACTCATACGCATGCTCATGCTCATACACATACTCATACACATACTCATACTCATACTCATACTCATACTCATACTCATACTCATACTCATACTCATACTCATACTCACACTCATACTCATACTCATACTTATACTCATACTCATACTCATACTCATACTCATGCTCATACTCATACTCATACTCACACTCATACTCATACTCATACTCATACTCATACTCATACTCATACTCATACACATACTAATACGCATACTCGTACTCATACTCATACTCATACACATACTCATACTCATACTCATACTCATACTCATACTCATACTCACACTCACACTCATACTCATACTCTCATTCACACTCACACTCATACTCATACATATACGCATACTCATACTCACACTCATACTCATACATATACGCATACTCATACTCACACTCATAATCATACTCATAATCATACTCATACTCATACTCATACTCATACTCATACTCATACACATACGCAAGCTCATGCTCATGTTCATGCTCATGCTCATACTCATACTGACACTCGCACTCATACTCATACTCATACTCATACTCATACTCATACTCATACTCATACTCATACTCATACTCATACTCATACTCATACTCATACTCATACTCATACTCATACTTATACTCATACTCATACTCATACTCATACTCATGCTCATACTCATACTCATACTCATACTCATACTCATACTCATACTCATACTCATACTCATACTCATACTCATACTCATACTCATACTAATACGCATACTCATACTCATACTCATACTCATATTCATACTAATACGCATACTCGTACTCGTACTCATACTCATACTCATACTCATACTCACACTCATACTCATACTCATACTCATAATCATACTCATACTCATACTCATACTCACACTCACACTCATACTCATACTCATTCTCATACTCATACGCATGCTCATGCTCATGCTCATACTCATACTCATACTCATACGCATGCTCATGCTCATACACATACTCATACACATACTCATACTCATACTCATACTCATACTCATACTCATACACATACTAATACGCATACTCGTACTCATACTCATACTCATACACGTACTCATACTCATACTCATACTCATACTCATACTAATACGCATACTCGTACTCGTACTCATACTCATACTCATACTCATACTCATACTCATACTCACACTCATACTCATACTCATACTTATACTCATACTCATACTCATACTCATACTCATACTCATACTCATACTCATACTCACACTCATACTCATACTCATACTTATACTCATACTCATACTCATACTCATGCTAATACTCATACTCATACTCATACTCATACTCATACTCATACTCATACTCATACACATACTAATACGCATACTCGTACTCATACTCATACTCATACACATACTCATACTCATACTCATACTCATACTCATACTCATACTCACACTCACACTCATACTCATACTCTCATTCACACTCACACTCATACTCATACATATACGCATACTCATACTCACACTCATACTCATACATATACGCATACTCATACTCACACTCATAATCATACTCATAATCATACTCATACTCATACTCATACTCATACTCATACTCATACTCATACACATACGCATGCTCATGCTCATGCTCATGCTCATGCTCATGCTCATACTCATACTGACACTCGCACTCATACTCATACTCATACTCATACTCACACTCATACTCATACTCATAATTATACTCATACTCATACTCATACTCATACTCATGATCATACTCATACTCATACTCATACTCATACTCATACGCATGCTCATGCTCATACACATACTCATACACATACTCATACTCATACTCATACTCGTACTCATACTCATACTCATACTCATACTCATACTCATACTCATACTCATACTCATACTCATACTCATACTCATACTCATACTCATACTCATACTCATACTTATACTCATACTCATACTCATACTCATACTCATGCTCATACTCATACTCATACTCACACTCATACTCATACTCATACTCATACTCATACTCATACTCATACACATACTAATACGCATACTCGTACTCATACTCATACTCATACACATACTCATACTCATACTCATACTCATACTCATACTCATACTCATACTCATACTCATACTCATACTCATACTCATACTCATACTAATACGCATACTCGTACTCGTACTCATACTCATGCTCATGCTCATGCTCATGCTCATACTCATACTCATACTCATACTCATACTCATACTCATACTCATACTCATACGCATGCTCATGCTCATACACATACTCATACACATACACATACTCATACTCATACTCATACTCACACTCATACTCATACTCATACTCATGCTCATGCTCATGCTCATGCTCATGCTCATGCTCATACTCATACTGACACTCGCACTCATACTCATACTCATACTCATACTCATACTCATACTCATACTCATACTCATACTCATACTCATACACATACTCACACTCATAATCATACTCATAATCATACTCATACTCATACTCATACTCATACTCATACTCATACTCATACTCATACTCATACTCATACTCATACTCATACTCATACTCATACTCATACTCATACTCATACTCATACTAATACGCATACTCGTACTCGTACTCATACTCATGCTCATGCTCATGCTCATGCTCATACTCATACTCATACTCATACTCATACTCATACTCATACTCATACTCATACGCATGCTCATGCTCATACACATACTCATACACATACACATACTCATACTCATACTCATACTCACACTCATACTCATACTCATACTCATGCTCATACTCATACTCATACTCATACTCATGCTCATACTCATACTCATACTCATACTCATACTCATACTCTTACTCATACTCATACTCATACTCATACTCATACTCATACTCATACTTACACTCATACTCCTACTCATACTCATACGCATACTCATACTCATACTCATACTCATACTCATACTCATACTCATACTCATACTCATACTCATACTCATACTCATACTCATACTCATACTCATACTCATACTCACACTCACACTCATACTCATACTCTCATTCACACTCACACTCATACTCATACAGATACGCATACTCATACTCACACTCATACTCATACATATACGCATACTCATACTCACACTCATAATCATACTCATAATCATACTCATACTCATACTCATACTCATACTCATACACATACGCATGCTCATGCTCATGCTCATGCTCATGCTCATGCTCATACTCATACTGACACTCGCACTCATACTCATACTCATACTCATACTCATACTCATACTCATACTCATACTCATACTCATACTCATACTCATACTCATACTCATACTCATACTCATACTCATACTCATACTCATACTCATACTCATACTCATACTCATACTCATACTCATACTCATGCTCATACTCATACTCATACTCATACACATACTCATACTCATACTCATACTCATACTCATACTCATACTCATACTCATACTCATACTAATACGCATACTCGTACTCGTACTCATACTCATGCTCATGCTCATGCTCATGCTCATACTCATACTCATACTCATACTCATACTCATACTCATACTCATACTCATGCTCATACTCATACTCATACTCATACTCATACTCATACTCATACTAATACGCATACTCGTACTCGTACTCATACTCATGCTCATGCTCATGCTCATGCTCATACTCATACTCATACTCATACTCATACTCATACTCATACTCATACGCATGCTCATGCTCATACACATACTCATACACATACTCATACTCATACTCATACTCATACTCATACTCGTACTCATACTCATACTCATACTCATACGCATGCTCATGCTCATACACATACTCATACACATACTCATATTCATACTCATACTCATACTCATACACATACTAATACTTATACTCATACTCATACTCATACTCATACTCATACTCATGCTCATACTCATACTCATACTCATACTCATACGCATGCTCATGCTCATACACATACTCATACACATACTCATACTCATACTCATACTCATACTCATACTCATACTCATACTCATACTCATACTCATACTCATACTCACACTCATACTCATACTCATACTTATACTCATACTCATACTCATACTCATACTCATGCTCATACTCATACTCATACTCACACTCATACTCATACTCATACTCATACTCATACTCATACTCATACTCATACACATACTAATACGCATACTCGTACTCATACTCATACTCATACACATACTCATACTCATACTCATACTCATACTCATACTCACACTCACACTCATACTCATACTCTCATTCACACTCACACTCATACTCATACATATACGCATACTCATACTCACACTCATACTCATACATATACGCATACTCATACTCACACTCATAATCATACTCATAATCATACTCATACTCATACTCATACTCATACTCATACTCATACACATACGCAAGCTCATGCTCATGTTCATGCTCATGCTCATACTCATACTGACACTCGCACTCATACTCATACTCATACTCATACTCATACTCATACTCATACTCATACTCATACTCATACTCATACTCATACTCATACTCATACTCATACTCATACTCATACTTATACTCATACTCATACTCATACTCATAATCATACTCATACTCATACTCATACTCACACTCACACTCATACTCATACTCATTCTCATACTCATACGCATGCTCATGCTCATGCTCATACTCATACTCATACTCATACGCATGCTCATGCTCATACACATACTCATACACATACTCATACTCATACTCATACTCATACTCATACTCATACACATACTAATACGCATACTCGTACTCATACTCATACTCATACACGTACTCATACTCATACTCATACTCATACTCATACTAATACGCATACTCGTACTCGTACTCATACTCATACTCATACTCATACTCATACTCATACTCATACTCATACTCATACTCATACGCATGCTCATACTCATACTCATACTTACACTCATACTCATACTCATACTCATACTCATACTTATACTCATACTCATACTCATACTCATACTCATGCTCATACTCATACTCATACTCATACTCATACTCATACTCATACTCATACTCATACTCATACTCATACTCATACTCATACTAATACGCATACTCGTACTCGTACTCATACTCATGCTCATGCTCATGCTCATGCTCATACTCATACTCATACTCATACTCATACTCATACTCATACTCATACTCATACTCATACTCATACGCATGCTCATGCTCATACACATACTCATACGCATGCTCATGCTCATACACATACTCATACACATACTCATACTCATACTCATACTCATACTCATACTCATACTCATACTCATACTCATACGCATGCTCATGCTCATACACATACTCATACACATACTCATACTCATACTCATACTCGTACTCATACTCATACTCATACTCATACTCATACTCATACTCATACTCATACTCATACTCATACTCATACTCATACTCACACTCATACTCATACTCATACTCATACTCATACTCATACTCATACTCATACTCACACTCATACTCATACTCATACTTATACTCATACTCATACTCATACTCATACTCATGCTCATACTCATACTCATACTCATACTCATACTCATACGCATGCTCATGCTCATACACATACTCATACACATACTCATACTCATACTCATACTCGTACTCATACTCATACTCATACTCATACTCATACTCATACTCATACTCATACTCATACTCATACTCATACTCATACTCACACTCATACTCATACTCATACTTATACTCATACTCATACTCATACTCATACTCATGCTCATACTCATACACATACTCATACTCATACTCATACTCATACTCATACTCATACTCATACTCATACACATACTAATACGCATACTCGTACTCATACTCATACTCATACACATACTCATACTCATACTCATACTCATACTCATACTCATACTCATACTCATACTCATACTAATACGCATACTCATACTCATACTCATACTCATATTCATACTAATACGCATACTCGTACTCGTACTCATACTCATACTCATACTCATACTCACACTCATACTCATACTCATACTCATAATCATACTCATACTCATACTCATACTCACACTCACACTCATACTCATACTCATTCTCATACTCATACGCATGCTCATGCTCATGCTCATACTCATACTCATACTCATACGCATGCTCATGCTCATACACATACTCATACACATACTCATACTCATACTCATACTCATACTCATACTCATACTCATACTCATACACATACTAATACGCATACTCGTACTCAAACTCATACTCATACACGTACTCATACTCATACTCATACTCATACTCATACTCATACTCATACTAATACGCATACTCGTACTCGTACTCATACTCATACTCATACTCATACTCATACTCATACTCATACTCATACTCATACTCATACTCATACGCATGCTCATACTCATACTCATACTCATACTCATACTCATACTCATACTCATACTCATACTCATACTCATACTCATACTCATACTCATACTCATACTCATGCTCATACTCATACTCATACTCATACTCATACTCATACTCATACTCATACTCATACTCATACTCATACTCATACTCATACTCATACTAATACGCATACTCGTACTCGTACTCATACTCATGCTCATGCTCATGCTCATGCTCATACTCATACTCATACTCATACTCATGCTCATACACATACTCATACACATACTCATACTCATACTCATACTCATACTCATACTCACAATCATACTCATACTCATACTCATACTCATACTCATACTAATACGCATACACGTACTCATACTCATACTCATGCTCATACTCATACTCATACTCATACTCACACTCATACTCATACTCATACTCATATTCATACTCATGCTAATACGCATACTCGTACTCGTACTCATACTCATACTCATACTCATACTCATACTCATACTCATACTCATACTCATACTCATATTCATACTAATACTCATACGCATGCTCGTACTCATACTCATACTCATACTCATACTCATACTCATACTCATACTCATACTCATACTCATACTCATACTCACACTCATACTCATACTCATACTCATACTCATACTCATGCTAATACGCATACTCGTACTCGTACTCATACTCATACTCATACTCATACTCATACTCATATTCATACTAATACTCATACTCATACTCATACTCATACGCATGCACATGCTCATACACGTACTCATGCACATACTCATACTCATACTCATACTCATACTCATACTCGTACTCATACTCATACTCATAGTCATACTCATACTCATACTCATACTCATACTCATACTCATACTCATACTCATACTCATACTCATACTCATACTCATAATCACACTCACACTCATACTCATACTCTCATTCACACTCACACTCATACTCATACAGATACGCATACTCATACTCACACTCATTCTCATACATATACGCATACTCATACTCACAATCATACTCATACTCATACTCATACTCATACTCATACTAATACGCATACACGTACTCATACTCATACTCATGCTCATACTCATACTCATACTCATACTCACACTCATACTCATACTCATACTCATATTCATACTCATGCTAATACGCATACTCGTACTCGTACTCATACTCATACTCATACTCATACTCATACTCATACTCATACTCATACTCATATTCATACTAATACTCATACTCATACTCATACTCATACTCATACTCATACTCATACTCATACTCATACTCATACTCATACTCATACTCATACTCATACTCATACTCATACTCATACTTACCCTCATACTCATACGCATACTCATACTCATACTCATACTCATACTCATACTCATACTCATAGTCATACTCATACTCATACTCATACTCATACTCATACTCATAATCACACTCACACTCATGCTCATACTCTCATTCACACTCACACTCATACTCATACAGATACGCATACTCATACTCACACTCATACTCATACATATACGCATACTCAAACTCACACTCATAATCATACTCATAATCATACTCATACACATACTCATACTCATACTCATGCTCATACTCATACACATTCTGACACTCATACTCATACTCATAATCATACTCACACTCATACCCATACTCATACTCATACTCACACTCACACTCATACCCATACTCATTCTCATACTCATACGCATGCTCATGCGCATGCTCATGCTCATGCTCATGCTCATACTCATACTGACACTCGCACTCATACTTATACTCATACTCATACTCATAATAATACTCATAATCATACTCATACTCATACTCATACTCATAGTCATACTCATACTCATACTCATACTCATACTCATACTCATACTCACACTCGTACTCATACTCATACTCATACCCATACTCATACTCATACTCATACTTACACTCATACTCCTACTCATACTCATACGCATACTCATACTCATACTCATACTCATACGCATGCTCATGCTCATGCTCATGCTCATACTCATACTCATAATCATACTCATACTCATACTCATACGCATGCTCATGCTCATACACATACTCATACACATACTCATACTCATACTCATACTCATACTCGTACTCATACTCATACTCATACCCATACTCATACTCATACTCATACTTACACTCATACTCCTACTCATACTCATACGCATACTCATACTCATACTCATACTCATACTTATACTCATACTCATACTCATACTCATACTCATTCTCATACTCATACTCATAGTCATACTCATACTCATACTCATACTCATACTCATACTCATACTCATACTCATACTCATACTCATACTCATACTCATACTCATACGCATGCTCATACTCATTCTCATACTCATACTCATACGCATGTTCATGCTCATGCTCATACTCATACTCATACTCTCATTCACACTCACACTCATACTCATACAGATACGCATACTCATACTCACACTCATACTCATACATATACGCATACTCATACTCACACTCATAATCATACTCATAATCATACTCATACTCATACTCATACTCATACTCATACTCATACTCATACTCATACTCATACTCATACTCATGCTCATGCTCATACTCATACACATACTCACACTCATACTCATACTCATACTCATATTCATACTAATACGCATGCTCATGCTCATACACATACTCATACACATACTCATACTCATACTCATACTCGTACTCATACTCATACTCATACTCATACTCATACTCATACTCATACTCATACTCATACTCATACTCATACTCATAATCACACTCACACTCATACTCATACTCTCATTCACACTCACACTCATACTCATACAGATACGCATACTCATACTCACACTCGTAGTCATACATATACGCATACTCATACTCACACTCATAATCATACTCATAATCATACTCATACACATACTCAAACTCATACTCATACTCATACTCATGCTCATACTCATACACATACTCACACTCATACTCATACTCATACTCATATTCATACTCATGCTAATACGCATACTCGTACTCGTACTCATACTCATACTCATACTCATACTCATACTCATACTCATACTCATATTCATACTAATACTCATACTCATACTCATACTCATACTCATACTCATACTCATACTCATACTCACACTCATACCCATACTCATACTCATACTCACACTCACACTCATACCCATACTCATTCTCATACTCATACGCATGCTCATGCTCATGCTCATGCTCATGCTCATGCTCATGCTCATGCTCATACTCATACTGACACTCGCACTCATACTCATACTCAAACTCATAATTATACAAATAATCATATTCATACTCATACTCATAGTCATAGTCATACTCATACTCATACTCATACTCATACTCGTACTCATCCTCATACGCATGCTCATGCTCATGCTCATGCTCATGCTCATGCTCATGCTCATACTCATACTCATACTCATACTCATACTCATACTCATACTCATACTCATACTCATACTCATACTCATACTCTCATTCACACTCACACTCATACTCATACAGATACGCATACTGATACTCACACTCATACTCATACATATACGCATACTCATACTCACACTCATACTCATACTCATACTCATACTCATACTCATACTCATACTCGTACTCATCCTCATACGCATGCTCATGCTCATGCTCATGCTCATGCTCATGCTCATGCTCATGCTCATGCTCATGCTCATACTCATACTCAAACTCATACTCATACTCATACTCATACTCATACTCATACTCATTCTCATACTCATACTCATAATCATACTCATAATCATACTCATATTCATACTCATACTCATACTCATAGTCATACTCATACTCATACTCATACTCATACTCATACTCGTAGTCATCCTCATACGCATGCTCATGCTCATGCTCATGCTCATGCTCATGCTCATACTCATACTCATACTCATACTCATACTCATACTCATACTCATACTCATACTCATACTCATACTCATACTCATACTCATACTCATACTCATACTCATACTCACAATCATACTCATACTCATACTCATACTCATACTCATACTAATACGCCTACACGTACTCGTACTCGTACTCATACTCATACTCATACTCATACTCATACTCATACTCATACTCATACGCATGCTCATGCTCATACACATACTCATACACATACTCATACTCATACTCATACTCGTACTCATACTCATACTCATACTCATACTCATACTCACACTCATACTCATACAGATACGCATACTCATACTCACACTCGTAGTCATACATATACGCATACTCATACTCACACTCATAATCATACTCATAATCATACTCATACACATACTCAAACTCATACTCATACTCATACTCATGCTCATACTCATACACATACTCACACTCATACTCATACTCATACTCATATTCATACTCATGCTAATACGCATACTCGTACTCGTACTCATACTCATACTCATACTCATACTCATACTCATACTCATACTCATATTCATACTAATACTCATACTCATACTCATACTCATACTCATACTCATACTCATACTCATACTCACACTCATACCCATACTCATACTCATACTCACACTCACACTCATACCCATACTCATTCTCATACTCATACGCATGCTCATGCTCATGCTCATGCTCATGCTCATGCTCATGCTCATGCTCATACTCATACTGACACTCGCACTCATACTCATACTCAAACTCATAATTATACAAATAATCATATTCATACTCATACTCATAGTCATAGTCATACTCATACTCATACTCATACTCATACTCGTACTCATCCTCATACGCATGCTCATGCTCATGCTCATGCTCATGCTCATGCTCATGCTCATACTCATACTCATACTCATACTCATACTCATACTCATACTCATACTCATACTCATACTCATACTCATACTCTCATTCACACTCACACTCATACTCATACAGATACGCATACTGATACTCACACTCATACTCATACATATACGCATACTCATACTCACACTCATACTCATACTCATACTCATACTCATACTCATACTCATACTCGTACTCATCCTCATACGCATGCTCATGCTCATGCTCATGCTCATGCTCATGCTCATGCTCATGCTCATGCTCATGCTCATACTCATACTCAAACTCATACTCATACTCATACTCATACTCATACTCATACTCATTCTCATACTCATACTCATAATCATACTCATAATCATACTCATATTCATACTCATACTCATACTCATAGTCATACTCATACTCATACTCATACTCATACTCATACTCGTAGTCATCCTCATACGCATGCTCATGCTCATGCTCATGCTCATGCTCATGCTCATACTCATACTCATACTCATACTCATACTCATACTCATACTCATACTCATACTCATACTCATACTCATACTCATACTCATACTCATACTCACAATCATACTCATACTCATACTCATACTCATACTCATACTAATACGCCTACACGTACTCGTACTCGTACTCATACTCATACTCATACTCATACTCATACTCATACTCATACTCATACGCATGCTCATGCTCATACACATACTCATACACATACTCATACTCATACTCATACTCGTACTCATACTCATACTCATACTCATACTCATACTCATACTCATACTCATACTCATACTCATACTCATACTCACAATCATACTCATACTCATACTCATACTCATACTCATACTAATACGCCTACACGTACTCGTACTCGTACTCATACTCATACTCATACTCATACTCATACTCATACTCATACTCATACTCATACGCATGCTCATGCTCATACACATACTCATACACATACTCATACTCATACTCATACTCGTACTCATACTCATACTCATACTCATACTCATACTCATACTCATACTCATACTCATACTCATACTCATACTCATACTCATACTCATACTCATACTCATACTCATACTCATACTCATACTCATACTCATACTCATACTCATACTCATACTCATAATCACACTCACACTCATGCTCATACTGTCATTCACACTCACACTCATACTCATACAGATACGCATACTCATACTCACACTCAAACTCATACATATACGCATACTCATACTCACACTCATAATCATACTCATAATCATACTCATACACATACTCATACTCATACTCATACTCATGCTCATACACATACACATTCTCACACTCATACTCATACTCATACTCATACTCACACTCATACCCATACTCATACTCATACTCACACTCACACTCATACCCATACTCATTCTCATACTCATACGCATGCTCATGCTCATGCTCATGCTCATGCTCATGCTCATGCTCATGCTCATACTCATACTGACACTCGCACTCATACTCATACTCATACTCATACTCATACTCATACTCATACTCATACTCATACTCATACTCATACTCATACTCACAATCATACTCATACTCATACTCATACTCATACTCATAATCATACTCATAATCATAATCATACTCATACTCATACTCATACTCATAGTCATACTCATACTCATACTCATACTCATACTCATACTCATACTCGTACTCATCCTCATACGCATGCTCATGCTCATGCTCATGCTCATGCTCATGCTCATGCTCATACTCATACTCATACTCATACTCATACTCATACTCATACTCATACCCATACTCATACTCATACTCATACTTACACTCATACTCCTACTCATATTCATACGCATACTCATACTCATACTCATACTCATACTCATACGCATGCTCATGCTCATGCTCATGCTCATACTCATACTCATAATCATACTCATACTCATACTCATACGCATGCTCATGCTCATACACATACTCATACACATACTCATACTCATACTCATACTCGTACTCATACTCATACTCATACCCATACTCATACTCATACTCATACTTACACTCATACTCCTACTCATACTCATACGCATACTCATACTCATACTCATACTCACACTCACACTCATACTCCTACTCTCATTCACACTCACACTCATACTCATACAGATACGCATACTCATACTCACACTCATACTCATACATATACGCATACTCATACTCATACGCATGCTCATGCTCATGCTCATGCTCATGCTAATGCTCATGCTCATACTCATACTCATACTCATACTCATACTCATACGCATGCTCATGCTCATACACGTACTCATGCACATACACATACTCATACTCATACTCGTACTCATACTCATACTCATACTCATACTCATACTCATACTCATACTCATACTCATACTCACACTCACACTCATACTCATAGTCTCATTCACACTCACACTCATACTCATACAGATACGCATACACATACTCACACTCATACTCATATATATACGCATACTCATACTCACACTCATAATCATACTCATAATCATACTCATACTCATACTCATACTCATACTCATACGCATACTCATACTCATACGCATGCTCATGCTCACGCTCATGCTCATGCTCATACTCATACTGACACTCGCACTCGTACTCATACTCATACTCATACTCATACTCATAATCATACTCATAATCATAATCATACTCATACTCATACTCATACTCATAGTCATACTCATACTCATACTCATACTCATACTCATACTCATACTCGTACTCATCCTCATACGCATGCTCATGCTCATGCTCATGCTCATGCTCATGCTCATGCTCATACTCATACTCATACTCATACTCATACTCATACTCATACTCATACTCATACTCATACTCATACTCATACTCATACTCATACTCATACTCATACTCATACTCATACTCATACTCATACTCATACTCACAATCATACTCATACTCATACTCATACTCATACTCATACTAATACGCATACACGTACTCGTACTCATACTCATACTCATACTCATACTCATACTCATACTCATACTCATACTCATACTCATACTCATACTCATACTCATACTCATACTCATACTCATACTCATACTCATACTCACAATCATAATCATACTCATACTCATACTCATACGCATGCTCATACTCATACTCATACTCATACTCATACTCATACTCATACTCATACTCATACTCATACTCGTACTCATACTCATACTCATACTCATACTCATACTCATACTCATACTCATACTCATACTCATACTCATACTCATACTCATACTCATACTCATACTCATACTCATACTCATACTTACCCTCATACTCCTACTCATACTCATACGCATACTCATACTCATACTCATACTCATACTCATAGTCATACTCATACTCATACTCATACTCATACTCATACATATACGCATACTCATACTCACACTCATAATCATACTCATAATCATACTCATACTCATACTCATACTCATACTCATATTCATACTCATACTCATACTCATACTCATACTCATACTCATACTCATACTCATACTCATACTCATACTCATACTCATACTCATACTCATACTCATACTCATACTCATACTCATACTAATACTCATACTCATACTCATACTCATACTCATACTCATACTCATACTTACCCTCATACTCCTACTCATACTCATACGCATACTCATACTCATACTCATACTCATACTCATACTCATAGTCATACTCATACTCATACTCATACTCATACTCATACATATACGCATACTCATACTCACACTCATAATCATACTCATAATCATACTCATACTCATACTCATACTCATACTCATATTCATACTCATACTCATATTCATACTCATACTCATACTCATACTCATACTCATACTCATACTCATACTCATACTCATACTCATACTCATACTCACAATCATACTCATACTCATACTCATACTCATACTCATACTCATACTCATACTCATACTCATACTCATACTCATGCTCATGCTCATACTCATACACATACTCACACTCATACTCATACTCATACTCATATTCATACTAATACGCATACTCGTACTCGTACTCATACTCATACACATACTCACAGTCATACTCATACTCAGACTCATACTCACAATCATACTCATACTCATACTCATACTCACACTCACACTCATACTCATACTCATTCTCATACTCATACGCATGCTCATGCTCATGCTCATACTCATACTCATACTCATACTCATACTCATACTCATACTCATACTCATACTCATACTCATACTCATACTCATACTCATACTCATACTCAAACTCATACTCACACTCATACTCATACTCATACACATACTCATACTCATACTCATACTCGTACTCATACTCATACTCATACTCATACTCATACTCATACTCATACTCATACTCATACTCATACTCATACTCATACTCATACTCATACTCATACTCATACTCATACTCATACTCATACTCATACTCATACTCATACTCATACTTACCCTCATACTCCTACTCATACTCATACGCATACTCATACTCATACTCATACTCATACTCATACTCATACTCATACTCATACTCATACTCATACTCATGCTCATGCTCATACTCATACACATACTCACACTCATACTCATACTCATACTCATATTCATACTAATACGCATACTCGTACTCGTACTCATACTCATACACATACTCACAGTCATACTCATACTCAGACTCATACTCACAATCATACTCATACTCATACTCATACTCACACTCACACTCATACTCATACTCATTCTCATACTCATACGCATGCTCATGCTCATGCTCATACTCATACTCATACTCATACTCATACTCATACTCATACTCATACTCATACTCATACTCATACTCATACTCATACTCATACTCATACTCATACTCATACTCAAACTTATACTCATACTCATACTCACACTCAAACTCACACTCATACTCATACTCATACTCATACTCATACGCATGCTCGTACTCATACTCATACTCATACTCATACTCATACTCATACTCATACTCATACTCATACTCATACTCATACTCACACTCATACTCATACTCATACTCATACTCATACTCATGCTAATACGCATACTCGTACTCGTACTCATACTCATACTCATACTCATACTCATACTCATATTCATACTAATACTCATACTCATACTCATACTCATACGCATGCTCATGCTCATACACGTACTCATGCACATACTCATACTCATACACATACTCATACTCATACTCGTACTCATACTCATACTCATAGTCATACTCATACTCATACTCATACTCATACTCATACTCATACTCATACTCATACTCATACTCATAATCACACTCACACTCATACTCATACTCTCATTCACACTCACACTCATACTCATACAGATACGCATACTCATACTCACACTCATTCTCATACATATACGCATACTCATACTCACAATCATACTCATACTCATACTCATACTCATACTCATACTAATACGCATACACGTACTCATACTCATACTCATGCTCATACTCATACTCATACTCATACTCACACTCATACTCATACTCATACTCATATTCATACTCATGCTAATACGCATACTCGTACTCGTACTCATACTCATACTCATACTCATACTCATACTCATACTCATACTCATACTCATATTCATACTAATACTCATACTCATACTCATACTCATACTCATACTCATACTCATACTCATACTCATACTCATACTCATACTCATACTCATACTCATACTCATACTCATACTCATACCCATACTCATACTCATACTCATACTTACACTCATACTCCTACTCATACTCATACGCATACTCATACTCATACTCATACTCATACTTATACTCATACTCATACTCATACTCATACTCATTCTCATACTCATACTCATAGTCATACTCATACTCATACTCATACTCATACTCATACTCATACTCATACTCATACTCATACTCATACTCATACTCATACTCATACTCATACTCATACGCATGCTCATACTCATTCTCATACTCATACTCATACGCATGTTCATGCTCATGCTCATACTCATACTCATACTCTCATTCACACTCACACTCATACTCATACAGATACGCATACTCATACTCACACTCATACTCATACATATACGCATACTCATACTCACACTCATAATCATACTCATAATCATACTCATACTCATACTCATACTCATACTCATACTCATACTCATACTCATACTCATACTCATACTCATGCTCATGCTCATACTCATACACATACTCACACTCATACTCATACTCATACTCATATTCATACTAATACGCATGCTCATGCTCATACACATACTCATACACATACTCATACTCATACTCATACTCGTACTCATACTCATACTCATACTCATACTCATACTCATACTCATACTCATACTCATACTCATACTCATAATCACTCTCACACTCATACTCATACTCTCATTCACACTCACACTCATACTCATACAGATACGCATACTCATACTCACACTCGTAGTCATACATATACGCATACTCATACTCACACTCATAATCATACTCATAATCATACTCATACACATACTCAAACTCATACTCATACTGATACTCATGCTCATACTCATACACATACTCACACTCATACTCATACTCATACTCATATTCATACTCATGCTAATACGCATACTCGTACTCGTACTCATACTCATACTCATACTCATACTCATACTCATACTCATACTCATACTCATATTCATACTAATACTCATACTCATACTCATACTCATACTCATACTCATACTCATACTCATACTCACACTCATACCCATACTCATACTCATACTCACACTCACACTCATACCCATACTCATTCTCATACTCATACGCATGCTCATGCTCATGCTCATGCTCATGCTCATGCTCATGCTCATGCTCATGCTCATACTCATACTGACACTCGCACTCATACTCATACTCAAACTCATAATTATACTCATAATCATATTCATACTCATACTCATAGTCATAGTCATACTCATACTCATACTCATACTCATACACGTACTCATCCTCATACGCATGCTCATGCTCATGCTCATGCTCATGCTCATGCTCATGCTCATACTCATACTCATACTCATACTCATACTCATACTCATACTCATACTCATACTCATACTCATACTCTCATTCACACTCACTCTCATACTCATACAGATACGCATACTGATACTCACACTCATACTCATACATATACGCATACTCATACTCACACTCATACTCATACTCATACTCATACTCATACTCATACTCGTACTCATCCTCATACGCATGCTCATGCTCATGCTCATGCTCATGCTCATGCTCATGCTCATGCTCATGCTCATGCTCATACTCATACTCAAACTCATACTCATACTCATACTCATACTCATACTCATTCTCATACTCATACTCATAATCATACTCATAATCATACTCATATTCATACTCATACTCATACTCATAGTCATACTCATACTCATACTCATACTCATACTCATACTCGTAGTCATCCTCATACGCATGCTCATGCTCATGCTCATGCTCATGCTCATGCTCATACTCATACTCATACTCATACTCATACTCATACTCATACTCATACTCATACTCATACTCATACTCATACTCATACTTACCCTCATACTCCTACTCATACTCATACGCATACTCATACTCATACTCATACTCATACTCATAGTCATACTCATACTCATACTCATACTCATACTCATACATATACGCATACTCATACTCACACTCATAATCATACTCATAATCATACTCATACTCATACTCATACTCATACTCATATTCATACTCATACTCATACTCATACTCATACTCATACTCATACTCATACTCATACTCATACTCATACTCATACTCATACTCATACTCATACTCATACTCATACTCATACTAATACTCATACTCATACTCATACTCATACTCATACTCATACTCATACTTACCCTCATACTCCTACTCATACTCATACGCATACTCATACTCATACTCATACTCATACTCATACTCATAGTCATACTCATACTCATACTCATACTCATACTCATACATATACGCATACTCATACTCACACTCATAATCATACTCATAATCATACTCATACTCATACTCATACTCATACTCATATTCATACTCATACTCATATTCATACTCATACTCATACTCATACTCATACTCATACTCATACTCATACTCATACTCATACTCATACTCATACTCACAATCATACTCATACTCATACTCATACTCATACTCATACTCATACTCATACTCATACTCATACTCATACTCATGCTCATGCTCATACTCATACACATACTCACACTCATACTCATACTCATACTCATATTCATACTAATACGCATACTCGTACTCGTACTCATACTCATACACATACTCACAGTCATACTCATACTCAGACTCATACTCACAATCATACTCATACTCATACTCATACTCACACTCACACTCATACTCATACTCATTCTCATACTCATACGCATGCTCATGCTCATGCTCATACTCATACTCATACTCATACTCATACTCATACTCATACTCATACTCATACTCATACTCATACTCATACTCATACTCAAACTCATACTCACACTCATACTCATACTCATACACATACTCATACTCATACTCATACTCGTACTCATACTCATACTCATACTCATACTCATACTCATACTCATACTCATACTCATACTCATACTCATACTCATACTCATACTCATACTCATACTCATACTCATACTCATACTCATACTCATACTCATACTCATACTCATACTCATACTCATACTTACCCTCATACTCCTACTCATACTCATACGCATACTCATACTCATACTCATACTCATACTCATACTCATACTCATACTCATACTCATACTCATACTCATGCTCATGCTCATACTCATACACATACTCACACTCATACTCATACTCATACTCATATTCATACTAATACGCATACTCGTACTCGTACTCATACTCATACACATACTCACAGTCATACTCATACTCAGACTCATACTCACAATCATACTCATACTCATACTCATACTCACACTCACACTCATACTCATACTCATTCTCATACTCATACGCATGCTCATGCTCATGCTCATACTCATACTCATACTCATACTCATACTCATACTCATACTCATACTCATACTCATACTCATACTCATACTCATACTCATACTCATACTCATACTCATACTCAAACTTATACTCATACTCATACTCACACTCAAACTCACACTCATACTCATACTCATACTCATACTCATACTCATACGCATGCTCGTACTCATACTCATACTCATACTCATACTCATACTCATACTCATACTCATACTCATACTCATACTCATACTCATACTCACACTCATACTCATACTCATACTCATACTCATACTCATGCTAATACGCATACTCGTACTCGTACTCATACTCATACTCATACTCATACTCATACTCATATTCATACTAATACTCATACTCATACTCATACTCATACGCATGCTCATGCTCATACACGTACTCATGCACATACTCATACTCATACTCATACTCATACTCATACTCGTACTCATACTCATACTCATAGTCATACTCATACTCATACTCATACTCATACTCATACTCATACTCATACTCATACTCATACTCATAATCACACTCACACTCATACTCATACTCTCATTCACACTCACACTCATACTCATACAGATACGCATACTCATACTCACACTCATTCTCATACATATACGCATACTCATACTCACAATCATACTCATACTCATACTCATACTCATACTCATACTAATACGCATACACGTACTCATACTCATACTCATGCTCATACTCATACTCATACTCATACTCACACTCATACTCATACTCATACTCATATTCATACTCATGCTAATACGCATACTCGTACTCGTACTCATACTCATACTCATACTCATACTCATACTCATACTCATACTCATACTCATATTCATACTAATACTCATACTCATACTCATACTCATACTCATACTCATACTCATACTCATACTCATACTCATACTCATACTCATACTCATACTCATACTCATACTCATACTCATACTCATACCCATACTCATACTCATACTCATACTTACACTCATACTCCTACTCATACTCATACGCATACTCATACTCATACTCATACTCATACTTATACTCATACTCATACTCATACTCATACTCATTCTCATACTCATACTCATAGTCATACTCATACTCATACTCATACTCATACTCATACTCATACTCATACTCATGCTCATACTCATACTCATACTCATACTCATACTCATACTCATACGCATGCTCATACTCATTCTCATACTCATACTCATACGCATGTTCATGCTCATGCTCATACTCATACTCATACTCTCATTCACACTCACACTCATACTCATACAGATACGCATACTCATACTCACACTCATACTCATACATATACGCATACTCATACTCACACTCATAATCATACTCATAATCATACTCATACTCATACTCATACTCATACTCATACTCATACTCATACTCATACTCATACTCATACTCATGCTCATGCTCATACTCATACACATACTCACACTCATACTCATACTCATACTCATATTCATACTAATACGCATGCTCATGCTCATACACATACTCATACACATACTCATACTCATACTCATACTCGTACTCATACTCATACTCATACTCATACTCATACTCATACTCATACTCATACTCATACTCATACTCATAATCACACTCACACTCATACTCATACTCTCATTCACACTCACACTCATACTCATACAGATACGCATACTCATACTCACACTCGTAGTCATACATATACGCATACTCATACTCACACTCATAATCATACTCATAATCATACTCATACACATACTCAAACTCATACTCATACTGATACTCATGCTCATACTCATACACATACTCACACTCATACTCATACTCATACTCATATTCATACTCATGCTAATACGCATACTCGTACTCGTACTCATACTCATACTCATACTCATACTCATACTCATACTCATACTCATACTCATATTCATACTAATACTCATACTCATACTCATACTCATACTCATACTCATACTCATACTCATACTCACACTCATACCCATACTCATACTCATACTCACACTCACACTCATACCCATACTCATTCTCATACTCATACGCATGCTCATGCTCATGCTCATGCTCATGCTCATGCTCATGCTCATGCTCATGCTCATACTCATACTGACACTCGCACTCATACTCATACTCAAACTCATAATTATACTCATAATCATATTCATACTCATACTCATAGTCATAGTCATACTCATACTCATACTCATACTCATACTCGTACTCATCCTCATACGCATGCTCATGCTCATGCTCATGCTCATGCTCATGCTCATGCTCATACTCATACTCATACTCATACTCATACTCATACTCATACTCATACTCATACTCATACTCATACTCATACTCTCATTCACACTCACTCTCATACTCATACAGATACGCATACTGATACTCACACTCATACTCATACATATACGCATACTCATACTCACACTCATACTCATACTCATACTCATACTCATACTCATACTCGTACTCATCCTCATACGCATGCTCATGCTCATGCTCATGCTCATGCTCATGCTCATGCTCATGCTCATGCTCATACTCATACTCAAACTCATACTCATACTCATACTCATACTCATACTCATTCTCATACTCATACTCATAATCATACTCATAATCATACTCATATTCATACTCATACTCATACTCATAGTCATACTCATACTCATACTCATACTCATACTCATACTCGTAGTCATCCTCATACGCATGCTCATGCTCATGCTCATGCTCATGCTCATGCTCATACTCATACTCATACTCATACTCATACTCATACTCATACTCATACTCATACTCATACTCATACTCATACTCATACTCATACTCATACTCATACTCATACTCATAATCATACTCATAATCATAATCATACTCATACTCATACTCATACTCATAGTCATACTCATACTCATACTCATACTCATACTCATACTCATACTCGTACTCATCCTCATACGCATGCTCATGCTCATGCTCATGCTCATGCTCATGCTCATGCTCATACTCATACTCATACTCATACTCATACTCATACTCATACTCATACCCATACTCATACTCATACTCATACTTACACTCATACTCCTACTCATACTCATACGCATACTCATACTCATACTCATACTCATACTCATACGCATGCTCATGCTCATGCTCATGCTCATACTCATACTCATAATCATACTCATACTCATACTCATACGCATGCTCATGCTCATACACATACTCATATTCATACTAATACTCATACTCATACTCATACTCATACTCATACTCATACTCAAACTCATACTCACACTCATACTCATACTCATACACATACTCATACTCATACTCATACTCGTACTCATACTCATACTCATACTCATACTCATACTCATACTCATACTCATACTCATACTCATACTCATACTCATACTCATACGCATGCTCATGCTCATGCTCATGCTCATGCTCATGCTCATGCTCATGCTCATGCTCATACTCATACTGACACTCGCACTCATACTCATACTCAAACTCATAATTATACTCATAATCATATTCATACTCATACTCATAGTCATAGTCATACTCATACTCATACTCATACTCATACACGTACTCATCCTCATACGCATGCTCATGCTCATGCTCATGCTCATGCTCATGCTCATGCTCATACTCATACTCATACTCATACTCATACTCATACTCATACTCATACTCATACTCATACTCATACTCTCATTCACACTCACTCTCATACTCATACAGATACGCATACTGATACTCACACTCATACTCATACATATACGCATACTCATACTCACACTCATACTCATACTCATACTCATACTCATACTCATACTCGTACTCATCCTCATACGCATGCTCATGCTCATGCTCATGCTCATGCTCATGCTCATGCTCATGCTCATGCTCATGCTCATACTCATACTCAAACTCATACTCATACTCATACTCATACTCATACTCATTCTCATACTCATACTCATAATCATACTCATAATCATACTCATATTCATACTCATACTCATACTCATAGTCATACTCATACTCATACTCATACTCATACTCATACTCGTAGTCATCCTCATACGCATGCTCATGCTCATGCTCATGCTCATGCTCATGCTCATACTCATACTCATACTCATACTCATACTCATACTCATACTCATACTCATACTCATACTCATACTCATACTCATACTTACCCTCATACTCCTACTCATACTCATACGCATACTCATACTCATACTCATACTCATACTCATAGTCATACTCATACTCATACTCATACTCATACTCATACATATACGCATACTCATACTCACACTCATAATCATACTCATAATCATACTCATACTCATACTCATACTCATACTCATATTCATACTCATACTCATACTCATACTCATACTCATACTCATACTCATACTCATACTCATACTCATACTCATACTCATACTCATACTCATACTCATACTCATACTCATACTAATACTCATACTCATACTCATACTCATACTCATACTCATACTCATACTTACCCTCATACTCCTACTCATACTCATACGCATACTCATACTCATACTCATACTCATACTCATACTCATAGTCATACTCATACTCATACTCATACTCATACTCATACATATACGCATACTCATACTCACACTCATAATCATACTCATAATCATACTCATACTCATACTCATACTCATACTCATATTCATACTCATACTCATATTCATACTCATACTCATACTCATACTCATACTCATACTCATACTCATACTCATACTCATACTCATACTCATACTCACAATCATACTCATACTCATACTCATACTCATACTCATACTCATACTCATACTCATACTCATACTCATACTCATGCTCATGCTCATACTCATACACATACTCACACTCATACTCATACTCATACTCATATTCATACTAATACGCATACTCGTACTCGTACTCATACTCATACACATACTCACAGTCATACTCATACTCAGACTCATACTCACAATCATACTCATACTCATACTCATACTCACACTCACACTCATACTCATACTCATTCTCATACTCATACGCATGCTCATGCTCATGCTCATACTCATACTCATACTCATACTCATACTCATACTCATACTCATACTCATACTCATACTCATACTCATACTCATACTCAAACTCATACTCACACTCATACTCATACTCATACACATACTCATACTCATACTCATACTCGTACTCATACTCATACTCATACTCATACTCATACTCATACTCATACTCATACTCATACTCATACTCATACTCATACTCATACTCATACTCATACTCATACTCATACTCATACTCATACTCATACTCATACTCATACTCATACTCATACTCATACTCATACTTACCCTCATACTCCTACTCATACTCATACGCATACTCATACTCATACTCATACTCATACTCATACTCATACTCATACTCATACTCATACTCATACTCATGCTCATGCTCATACTCATACACATACTCACACTCATACTCATACTCATACTCATATTCATACTAATACGCATACTCGTACTCGTACTCATACTCATACACATACTCACAGTCATACTCATACTCAGACTCATACTCACAATCATACTCATACTCATACTCATACTCACACTCACACTCATACTCATACTCATTCTCATACTCATACGCATGCTCATGCTCATGCTCATACTCATACTCATACTCATACTCATACTCATACTCATACTCATACTCATACTCATACTCATACTCATACTCATACTCATACTCATACTCATACTCATACTCAAACTTATACTCATACTCATACTCACACTCAAACTCACACTCATACTCATACTCATACTCATACTCATACTCATACGCATGCTCGTACTCATACTCATACTCATACTCATACTCATACTCATACTCATACTCATACTCATACTCATACTCATACTCACACTCATACTCATACTCATACTCATACTCATACTCATGCTAATACGCATACTCGTACTCGTACTCATACTCATACTCATACTCATACTCATACTCATATTCATACTAATACTCATACTCATACTCATACTCATACGCATGCTCATGCTCATACACGTACTCATGCACATACTCATACTCATACTCATACTCATACTCATACTCGTACTCATACTCATACTCATAGTCATACTCATACTCATACTCATACTCATACTCATACTCATACTCATACTCATACTCATACTCATAATCACACTCACACTCATACTCATACTCTCATTCACACTCACACTCATACTCATACAGATACGCATACTCATACTCACACTCATTCTCATACATATACGCATACTCATACTCACAATCATACTCATACTCATACTCATACTCATACTCATACTAATACGCATACACGTACTCATACTCATACTCATGCTCATACTCATACTCATACTCATACTCACACTCATACTCATACTCATACTCATATTCATACTCATGCTAATACGCATACTCGTACTCGTACTCATACTCATACTCATACTCATACTCATACTCATACTCATACTCATACTCATATTCATACTAATACTCATACTCATACTCATACTCATACTCATACTCATACTCATACTCATACTCATACTCATACTCATACTCATACTCATACTCATACTCATACTCATACTCATACTCATACCCATACTCATACTCATACTCATACTTACACTCATACTCCTACTCATACTCATACGCATACTCATACTCATACTCATACTCATACTTATACTCATACTCATACTCATACTCATACTCATTCTCATACTCATACTCATAGTCATACTCATACTCATACTCATACTCATACTCATACTCATACTCATACTCATGCTCATACTCATACTCATACTCATACTCATACTCATACTCATACGCATGCTCATACTCATTCTCATACTCATACTCATACGCATGTTCATGCTCATGCTCATACTCATACTCATACTCTCATTCACACTCACACTCATACTCATACAGATACGCATACTCATACTCACACTCATACTCATACATATACGCATACTCATACTCACACTCATAATCATACTCATAATCATACTCATACTCATACTCATACTCATACTCATACTCATACTCATACTCATACTCATACTCATACTCATGCTCATGCTCATACTCATACACATACTCACACTCATACTCATACTCATACTCATATTCATACTAATACGCATGCTCATGCTCATACACATACTCATACACATACTCATACTCATACTCATACTCGTACTCATACTCATACTCATACTCATACTCATACTCATACTCATACTCATACTCATACTCATACTCATAATCACACTCACACTCATACTCATACTCTCATTCACACTCACACTCATACTCATACAGATACGCATACTCATACTCACACTCGTAGTCATACATATACGCATACTCATACTCACACTCATAATCATACTCATAATCATACTCATACACATACTCAAACTCATACTCATACTGATACTCATGCTCATACTCATACACATACTCACACTCATACTCATACTCATACTCATATTCATACTCATGCTAATACGCATACTCGTACTCGTACTCATACTCATACTCATACTCATACTCATACTCATACTCATACTCATACTCATATTCATACTAATACTCATACTCATACTCATACTCATACTCATACTCATACTCATACTCATACTCACACTCATACCCATACTCATACTCATACTCACACTCACACTCATACCCATACTCATTCTCATACTCATACGCATGCTCATGCTCATGCTCATGCTCATGCTCATGCTCATGCTCATGCTCATGCTCATACTCATACTGACACTCGCACTCATACTCATACTCAAACTCATAATTATACTCATAATCATATTCATACTCATACTCATAGTCATAGTCATACTCATACTCATACTCATACTCATACTCGTACTCATCCTCATACGCATGCTCATGCTCATGCTCATGCTCATGCTCATGCTCATGCTCATACTCATACTCATACTCATACTCATACTCATACTCATACTCATACTCATACTCATACTCATACTCATACTCTCATTCACACTCACTCTCATACTCATACAGATACGCATACTGATACTCACACTCATACTCATACATATACGCATACTCATACTCACACTCATACTCATACTCATACTCATACTCATACTCATACTCGTACTCATCCTCATACGCATGCTCATGCTCATGCTCATGCTCATGCTCATGCTCATGCTCATGCTCATGCTCATGCTCATACTCATACTCAAACTCATACTCATACTCATACTCATACTCATACTCATTCTCATACTCATACTCATAATCATACTCATAATCATACTCATATTCATACTCATACTCATACTCATAGTCATACTCATACTCATACTCATACTCATACTCATACTCGTAGTCATCCTCATACGCATGCTCATGCTCATGCTCATGCTCATGCTCATGCTCATACTCATACTCATACTCATACTCATACTCATACTCATACTCATACTCATACTCATACTCATACTCATACTCATACTCATACTCATACTCATACTCATACTCATAATCATACTCATAATCATAATCATACTCATACTCATACTCATACTCATAGTCATACTCATACTCATACTCATACTCATACTCATACTCATACTCGTACTCATCCTCATACGCATGCTCATGCTCATGCTCATGCTCATGCTCATGCTCATGCTCATACTCATACTCATACTCATACTCATACTCATACTCATACTCATACCCATACTCATACTCATACTCATACTTACACTCATACTCCTACTCATACTCATACGCATACTCATACTCATACTCATACTCATACTCATACGCATGCTCATGCTCATGCTCATGCTCATACTCATACTCATAATCATACTCATACTCATACTCATACGCATGCTCATGCTCATACACATACTCATATTCATACTAATACTCATACTCATACTCATACTCATACTCATACTCATACTCAAACTCATACTCACACTCATACTCATACTCATACACATACTCATACTCATACTCATACTCGTACTCATACTCATACTCATACTCATACTCATACTCATACTCATACTCATACTCATACTCATACTCATACTCATACTCATACTCATACTCATACTCATACTCATACTCATACTCATACTCATACTCATACTCATACTCATACTCATACTCATACTTACCCTCATACTCCTACTCATACTCATACGCATACTCATACTCATACTCATACTCATACTCATACTCATACTCATACTCATACTCATACTCATACTCATGCTCATGCTCATACTCATACACATACTCACACTCATACTCATACTCATACTCATATTCATACTAATACGCATACTCGTACTCGTACTCATACTCATACACATACTCACAGTCATACTCATACTCAGACTCATACTCACAATCATACTCATACTCATACTCATACTCACACTCACACTCATACTCATACTCATTCTCATACTCATACGCATGCTCATGCTCATGCTCATACTCATACTCATACTCATACTCATACTCATACTCATACTCATACTCATACTCATACTCATACTCATACTCATACTCATACTCATACTCATACTCATACTCAAACTTATACTCATACTCATACTCACACTCAAACTCACACTCATACTCATACTCATACTCATACTCATACTCATACGCATGCTCGTACTCATACTCATACTCATACTCATACTCATACTCATACTCATACTCATACTCATACTCATACTCATACTCATACTCATACTCACACTCATACTCATACTCATACTCATACTCATACTCATGCTAATACGCATACTCGTACTCGTACTCATACTCATACTCATACTCATACTCATACTCATATTCATACTAATACTCATACTCATACTCATACTCATACGCATGCTCATGCTCATACACGTACTCATGCACATACTCATACTCATACTCATACTCATACTCATACTCGTACTCATACTCATACTCATAGTCATACTCATACTCATACTCATACTCATACTCATACTCATACTCATACTCATACTCATACTCATAATCACACTCACACTCATACTCATACTCTCATTCACACTCACACTCATACTCATACAGATACGCATACTCATACTCACACTCATTCTCATACATATACGCATACTCATACTCACAATCATACTCATACTCATACTCATACTCATACTCGTACTCATCCTCATACGCATGCTCATGCTCATGCTCATGCTCATGCTCATGCTCATGCTCATGCTCATGCTCATGCTCATACTCATACTCAAACTCATACTCATACTCATACTCATACTCATACTCATTCTCATACTCATACTCATAATCATACTCATAATCATACTCATATTCATACTCATACTCATACTCATAGTCATACTCATACTCATACTCATACTCATACTCATACTCGTAGTCATCCTCATACGCATGCTCATGCTCATGCTCATGCTCATGCTCATGCTCATACTCATACTCATACTCATACTCATACTCATACTCATACTCATACTCATACTCATACTCATACTCATACTCATACTTACCCTCATACTCCTACTCATACTCATACGCATACTCATACTCATACTCATACTCATACTCATAGTCATACTCATACTCATACTCATACTCATACTCATACATATACGCATACTCATACTCACACTCATAATCATACTCATAATCATACTCATACTCATACTCATACTCATACTCATATTCATACTCATACTCATACTCATACTCATACTCATACTCATACTCATACTCATACTCATACTCATACTCATACTCATACTCATACTCATACTCATACTCATACTCATACTAATACTCATACTCATACTCATACTCATACTCATACTCATACTCATACTTACCCTCATACTCCTACTCATACTCATACGCATACTCATACTCATACTCATACTCATACTCATACTCATAGTCATACTCATACTCATACTCATACTCATACTCATACATATACGCATACTCATACTCACACTCATAATCATACTCATAATCATACTCATACTCATACTCATACATATACGCATACTCATACTCACACTCATAATCATACTCATAATCATACTCATACTCATACTCATACTCATACTCATATTCATACTCATACTCATATTCATACTCATACTCATACTCATACTCATACTCATACTCATACTCATACTCATACTCATACTCATACTCATACTCACAATCATACTCATACTCATACTCATACTCATACTCATACTCATACTCATACTCATACTCATACTCATACTCATGCTCATGCTCATACTCATACACATACTCACACTCATACTCATACTCATACTCATATTCATACTAATACGCATACTCGTACTCGTACTCATACTCATACACATACTCACAGTCATACTCATACTCAGACTCATACTCACAATCATACTCATACTCATACTCATACTCACACTCACACTCATACTCATACTCATTCTCATACTCATACGCATGCTCATGCTCATGCTCATACTCATACTCATACTCATACTCATACTCATACTCATACTCATACTCATACTCATACTCATACTCATACTCATACTCATACGCATGCTCATGCTCATACACATACTCATACACATACTCATACTCATACTCATACTCGTACTCATACTCATACTCATACTCATACTCGTACTCGTACTCATACTCATACTCATACTCATACTCATACTCATACTCATACTCATACTCATACTCATACGCATGCTCATACTCATACTCATACTCATACTCATACTCATACTCATACTCATACTCATACTCATACTCATACTCATACTCATACTCATACTCATACTCATGCTCATACTCATACTCATACTCATACTCATACTCATACTCATACTCATACTCATACTCATACTCATACTCATACTCATACTCAGACTCATACTCATACTAATACGCATACTCGTACTCGTACTCATACTCATGCTCATGCTCATGCTCATGCTCATACTCATACTCATACTCATACTCATACTCATACTCATACTAATACGCATACTCATACTCATACTCATACTCATATTCATACTAATACGCATACTCGTACTCGTACTCATACTCATACTCATACTCATACTCACACTCATACTCATACTCATACTCATAATCATACTCATACTCATACTCATACTCACACTCACACTCATACTCATACTCATTCTCATACTCATACGCATGCTCATGCTCATGCTCATACTCATACTCATACTCATACGCATGCTCATGCTCATACACATACTCATACACATACTCATACTCATACTCATACTCATACTCATACTCATACTCATACACATACTAATACGCATACTCGTACTCATACTCATACTCATACACGTACTCATACTCATACTCATACTCATACTCATACTAATACGCATACTCGTACTCGTACTCATACTCATACTCATACTCATACTCATACTCATACTCATACTCATACTCATACGCATGCTCATACTCATACTCATACTTACACTCATACTCATACTCATACTCATACACGTACTCATACTCATACTCATACTCATACTCATACTAATACGCATACTCGTACTCGTACTCATACTCATACTCATACTCATACTCATACTCATACTCATACTCATACTCATACGCATGCTCATACTCATACTCATACTTACACTCATACTCATACTCATACTCATACTCATACTCATACTTATACTCATACTCATACTCATACTCATACTCATGCTCATACTCATACTCATACTCATACTCATACTCATACTCATACTCATACTCATACTCATACTCATACTCATACTCATACTCATACTAATACGCATACTCGTACTCGTACTCATACTCATGCTCATGCTCATGCTCATGCTCATACTCATACTCATACTCATACTCATACTCATACTCATACTCATACTCATACTCATACGCATGCTCATGCTCATACACATACTCATACGCATGCTCATGCTCATACACATACTCATACACATACTCATACTCATACTCATACTCATACTCATACTCATACTCATACACATACTAATACGCATACTCGTACTCATACTCATACTCATACACGTACTCATACTCATACTCATACTCATACTCATACTAATACGCATACTCGTACTCGTACTCATACTCATACTCATACTCATACTCATACTCATACTCATACTCATACTCATACGCATGCTCATACTCATACTCATACTTACACTCATACTCATACTCATACTCATACTCATACTCATACTTATACTCATACTCATACTCATACTCATACTCATGCTCATACTCATACTCATACTCATACTCATACTCATACTCATACTCATACTCATACTCATACTCATACTCATACTCATACTCATACTCATACTAATACGCATACTCGTACTCGTACTCATACTCATGCTCATGCTCATGCTCATGCTCATACTCATACTCATACTCATACTCATACTCATACTCATACTCATACTCATACTCATACGCATGCTCATGCTCATACACATACTCATACACATACTCATACTCATACTCATACTCGTACTCATACTCATACTCATACTCATACTCATACTCATACTCATACTCATACTCATACTCATACTCATACTCATACTCATACTCATACTCACACTCATACTCATACTCATACTTATACTCATACTCATACTCATACTCATACTCATGCTCATACTCATACTCATACTCACACTCATACTCATACTCATACTCATACTCATACTCATACTCATACTCATACACATACTAATACGCATACTCGTATTCATACTCATACTCATACACATACTCATACTCATACTCATACTCATACTCATACTCATACTCACACTCACACTCATACTCATACTCTCATTCACACTCACACTCATACTCATACATATACGCATACTCATACTCACACTCATAATCATACTCATAATCATACTCATACTCATACTCATACTCATACTCATACTCATACTCATACACATACGCATGCTCATGCTCATGCTCATGCTCATGCTCATACTCATACTGACACTCGCACTCATACTCATACTCATACTCATACTCATACTCATACTCATACTCATACTCATACTCATACTCATACTCATACTCATACTCATACTCATACTCATACACATACTCACATTCATAATCATACTCATAATCATACTCATACTCATACTCATACTCATACTCATACTCATACTCATACTCATACTCATACTCATACTCATACTAATACGCATACTCGTACTCGTACTCATACTCATGCTCATGCTCATGCTCATGCTCATACTCATACTCATACTCATACTCATACTCATACTCATACTCATACACATACGCATGCTCATGCTCATACACATACTCATACACATACTCATACTCATACTCATACTCATACTCATACTCATACTCATACTCATACTCATACTCATACTCATACTCATACTCATACGCATGCTCATGCTCATACACATACTCATACACATACTCATACTCATACTCATACTCGTACTCATACTCATACTCATACTCATACTCATACTCATACTCATACTCATACTCATACTCATACTCATACTCATACTCACACTCATACTCATACTCATACTCATACTCATACTCATACTCATACTCACACTCATACTCATACTCATACTTATACTCATACTCATACTCATACTCATACTCATACTCATACTCATGCTCATACTCATACTCATACTCATACTCATACGCATGCTCATGCTCATACACATACTCATACACATACTCATACTCATACTCATACTCATACTCATACTCATACTCATACTCATACTCATACTCATACTCACACTCATACTCATACTCATACTTATACTCATACTCATACTCATACTCATACTCATGCTCATACTCATACTCATACTCACACTCATACTCATACTCATACTCATACTCATACTCATACTCATACTCATACACATACTAATACGCATACTCGTACTCATACTCATACTCATACACATACTCATACTCATACTCATACTCATACTCATACTCATACTCACACTCACACTCATACTCATACTCTCATTCACACTCACACTCATACTCATACATATACGCATACTCATACTCACACTCATACTCATACATATACGCATACTCATACTCACACTCATAATCATACTCATAATCATACTCATACTCATACTCATACTCATACTCATACTCATACACATACGCAAGCTCATGCTCATGTTCATGCTCATGCTCATACTCATACTGACACTCGCACTCATACTCATACTCATACTCATACTCATACTCATACTCATACTCATACTCATACTCATACTCATACTCATACTCATACTCATACTCATACTCATACTCATACTTATACTCATACTCATACTCATACTCATACTCATGCTCATACTCATACTCATACTCATACTCATACTCATACTCATACTCATACTCATACTCATACTCATACTCATACTCATACTCATACTAATACGCATACTCATACTCATACTCATACTCATATTCATACTAATACGCATACTCGTACTCGTACTCATACTCATACTCATACTCATACTCACACTCATACTCATACTCATACTCATAATCATACTCATACTCATACTCATACTCACACTCACACTCATACTCATACTCATTCTCATACTCATACGCATGCTCATGCTCATGCTCATACTCATACTCATACTCATACGCATGCTCATGCTCATACACATACTCATACACATACTCATACTCATACTCATACTCATACTCATACTCATACACATACTAATACGCATACTCGTACTCATACTCATACTCATACACGTACTCATACTCATACTCATACTCATACTCATACTAATACGCATACTCGTACTCGTACTCATACTCATACTCATACTCATACTCATACTCATACTCACACTCATACTCATACTCATACTTATACTCATACTCATACTCATACTCATACTCATACTCATACTCATACTCATACTCACACTCATACTCATACTCATACTTATACTCATACTCATACTCATACTCATGCTCATACTCATACTCATACTCATACTCATACTCATACTCATACTCATACTCATACACATACTAATACGCATACTCGTACTCATACTCATACTCATACACATACTCATACTCATACTCATACTCATACTCATACTCATACTCACACTCACACTCATACTCATACTCTCATTCACACTCACACTCATACTCATACATATACGCATACTCATACTCACACTCATACTCATACATATACGCATACTCATACTCACACTCATAATCATACTCATAATCATACTCATACTCATACTCATACTCATACTCATACTCATACTCATACACATACGCATGCTCATGCTCATGCTCATGCTCATGCTCATGCTCATACTCATACTGACACTCGCACTCATACTCATACTCATACTCATACTCACACTCATACTCATACTCATAATTATACTCATACTCATACTCATACTCATACTCATGATCATACTCATACTCATACTCATACTCATACTCATACGCATGCTCATGCTCATACACATACTCATACACATACTCATACTCATACTCATACTCGTACTCATACTCATACTCATACTCATACTCATACTCATACTCATACTCATACTCATACTCATACTCATACTCATACTCATACTCATACTCATACTCATACTTATACTCATACTCATACTCATACTCATACTCATGCTCATACTCATACTCATACTCACACTCATACTCATACTCATACTCATACTCATACTCATACTCATACACATACTAATACGCATACTCGTACTCATACTCATACTCATACACATACTCATACTCATACTCATACTCATACTCATACTCACACTCACACTTATACTCATACTCATACTCATACTCATACTCATGCTCATACATATACGCATACTCATACTCACACTCATACTCATACATATACGCATACTCATACTCACACTCATAATCATACTCATAATCATACTCATACTCATACTCATACACATACTCATACTCATACTCATACTCATACTCATACTCATACTCATACTCATACTCATACTAATACGCATACTCATACTCATACTCATACTCATATTCATACTAATACGCATACTCGTACTCGTACTCATACTCATACTCATACTCATACTCACACTCATACTCATACTCATACTCATAATCATACTCATACTCATACTCATACTCACACTCACACTCATACTCATACTCATTCTCATACTCATACGCATGCTCATGCTCATGCTCATACTCATACTCATACTCATACGCATGCTCATGCTCATACACATACTCATACACATACTCATACTCATACTCATACTCATACTCATACTCATACTCATACTCATACACATACTAATACGCATACTCGTACTCAAACTCATACTCATACACGTACTCATACTCATACTCATACTCATACTCATACTCATACTCATACTAATACGCATACTCGTACTCGTACTCATACTCATACTCATACTCATACTCATACTCATACTCATACTCATACTCATACTCATACTCATACGCATGCTCATACTCATACTCATACTCATACTCATACTCATACTCATACTCATACTCATACTCATACTCATACTCATACTCATACTCATACTCATACTCATACTCATACTCATACTCATACTCATACTCATACTCATACTCATACTCATACTCATACTCATACTCATACTCATACTCATACTCACACTCACACTCATACTCATACTCTCATTCACACTCACACTCATACTCATACAGATACGCATACTCATACTCACACTCATACTCATACATATACGCATACTCATACTCACACTCATAATCATACTCATAATCATACTCATACTCATACTCATACTCATACTCATACACATACGCATGCTCATGCTCATGCTCATGCTCATGCTCCTGCTCATACTCATACTGACACTCGCACTCATACTCATACTCATACTCATACTCATACTCATACTCATACTCATACTCATACTCATACTCATACTCATACTCATACTCATACTCATACTCATACTCATACTCATACTCATACTCATACTCATACTCATACTCATACTCATACTCATACTCATACTCATGCTCATACTCATACTCATACTCATACACATACTCATACTCATACTCATACTCATACTCATACTCATACTCATACTCATACTCATACTAATACGCATACTCGTACTCGTACTCATACTCATGCTCATGCTCATGCTCATGCTCATACTCATACTCATACTCATACTCATACTCATACTCATACTCATACTCATGCTCATACTCATACTCATACTCATACTCATACTCATACTCATACTAATACGCATACTCGTACTCGTACTCATACTCATGCTCATGCTCATGCTCATGCTCATACTCATACTCATACTCATACTCATACTCATACTCATACTCATACGCATGCTCATGCTCATACACATACTCATACACATACTCATACTCATACTCATACTCATACTCATACTCGTACTCATACTCATACTCATACTCATACGCATGCTCATGCTCATACACATACTCATACACATACTCATATTCATACTCATACTCATACTCATACACATACTAATACTTATACTCATACTCATACTCATACTCATACTCATACTCATGCTCATACTCATACTCATACTCATACTCATACGCATGCTCATGCTCATACACATACTCATACACATACTCATACTCATACTCATACTCATACTCATACTCATACTCATACTCATACTCATACTCATACTCATACTCACACTCATACTCATACTCATACTTATACTCATACTCATACTCATACTCATACTCATGCTCATACTCATACTCATACTCACACTCATACTCATACTCATACTCATACTCATACTCATACTCATACTCATACACATACTAATACGCATACTCGTACTCATACTCATACTCATACACATACTCATACTCATACTCATACTCATACTCATACTCATACTCACACTCACACTCATACTCATACTCTCATTCACACTCACACTCATACTCATACATATACGCATACTCATACTCACACTCATACTCATACATATACGCATACTCATACTCACACTCATAATCATACTCATAATCATACTCATACTCATACTCATACTCATACTCATACTCATACACATACGCAAGCTCATGCTCATGTTCATGCTCATGCTCATACTCATACTGACACTCGCACTCATACTCATACTCATACTCATACTCATACTCATACTCATACTCATACTCATACTCATACTCATACTCATACTCATACTCATACTCATACTCATACTCATACTCATACTTATACTCATACTCATACTCATACTCATAATCATACTCATACTCATACTCATACTCACACTCACACTCATACTCATACTCATTCTCATACTCATACGCATGCTCATGCTCATGCTCATACTCATACTCATACTCATACGCATGCTCATGCTCATACACATACTCATACACATACTCATACTCATACTCATACTCATACTCATACTCATACACATACTAATACGCATACTCGTACTCATACTCATACTCATACACGTACTCATACTCATACTCATACTCATACTCATACTAATACGCATACTCGTACTCGTACTCATACTCATACTCATACTCATACTCATACTCATACTCATACTCATACTCATACTCATACGCATGCTCATACTCATACTCATACTTACACTCATACTCATACTCATACTCATACTCATACTTATACTCATACTCATACTCATACTCATACTCATGCTCATACTCATACTCATACTCATACTCATACTCATACTCATACTCATACTCATACTCATACTCATACTCATACTCATACTAATACGCATACTCGTACTCGTACTCATACTCATGCTCATGCTCATGCTCATGCTCATACTCATACTCATACTCATACTCATACTCATACTCATACTCATACTCATACTCATACTCATACGCATGCTCATGCTCATACACATACTCATACGCATGCTCATGCTCATACACATACTCATACACATACTCATACTCATACTCATACTCATACTCATACTCATACTCATACTCATACTCATACGCATGCTCATGCTCATACACATACTCATACACATACTCATACTCATACTCATACTCGTACTCATACTCATACTCATACTCATACTCATACTCATACTCATACTCATACTCATACTCATACTCATACTCATACTCACACTCATACTCATACTCATACTCATACTCATACTCATACTCATACTCATACTCACACTCATACTCATACTCATACTTATACTCATACTCATACTCATACTCATACTCATGCTCATACTCATACTCATACTCATACTCATACTCATACGCATGCTCATGCTCATACACATACTCATACACATACTCATACTCATACTCATACTCGTACTCATACTCATACTCATACTCATACTCATACTCATACTCATACTCATACTCATACTCATACTCATACTCATACTCACACTCATACTCATACTCATACTTATACTCATACTCATACTCATACTCATACTCATGCTCATACTCATACACATACTCATACACATACTCATACTCATACTCATACTCATACTCATACTCATACACATACTAATACGCATACTCGTACTCATACTCATACTCATACACATACTCATACTCATACTCATACTCATACTCATACTCATACTCATACTCATACTCATACTAATACGCATACTCATACTCATACTCATACTCATATTCATACTAATACGCATACTCGTACTCGTACTCATACTCATACTCATACTCATACTCACACTCATACTCATACTCATACTCATAATCATACTCATACTCATACTCATACTCACACTCACACTCATACTCATACTCATTCTCATACTCATACGCATGCTCATGCTCATGCTCATACTCATACTCATACTCATACGCATGCTCATGCTCATACACATACTCATACACATACTCATACTCATACTCATACTCATACTCATACTCATACTCATACTCATACACATACTAATACGCATACTCGTACTCAAACTCATACTCATACACGTACTCATACTCATACTCATACTCATACTCATACTCATACTCATACTAATACGCATACTCGTACTCGTACTCATACTCATACTCATACTCATACTCATACTCATACTCATACTCATACTCATACTCATACTCATACGCATGCTCATACTCATACTCATACTCATACTCATACTCATACTCATACTCATACTCATACTCATACTCATACTCATACTCATACTCATACTCATACTCATGCTCATACTCATACTCATACTCATACTCATACTCATACTCATACTCATACTCATACTCATACTCATACTCATACTCATACTCATACTAATACGCATACTCGTACTCGTACTCATACTCATGCTCATGCTCATGCTCATGCTCATACTCATACTCATACTCATACTCATGCTCATACACATACTCATACACATACTCATACTCATACTCATACTCATACTCATACTCACAATCATACTCATACTCATACTCATACTCATACTCATACTAATACGCATACACGTACTCATACTCATACTCATGCTCATACTCATACTCATACTCATACTCACACTCATACTCATACTCATACTCATATTCATACTCATGCTAATACGCATACTCGTACTCGTACTCATACTCATACTCATACTCATACTCATACTCATACTCATACTCATACTCATACTCATATTCATACTAATACTCATACGCATGCTCGTACTCATACTCATACTCATACTCATACTCATACTCATACTCATACTCATACTCATACTCATACTCATACTCACACTCATACTCATACTCATACTCATACTCATACTCATGCTAATACGCATACTCGTACTCGTACTCATACTCATACTCATACTCATACTCATACTCATATTCATACTAATACTCATACTCATACTCATACTCATACGCATGCACATGCTCATACACGTACTCATGCACATACTCATACTCATACTCATACTCATACTCATACTCGTACTCATACTCATACTCATAGTCATACTCATACTCATACTCATACTCATACTCATACTCATACTCATACTCATACTCATACTCATACTCATACTCATAATCACACTCACACTCATACTCATACTCTCATTCACACTCATACTCATACAGATACGCATACTCATACTCACACTCATTCTCATACATATACGCATACTCATACTCACAATCATACTCATACTCATACTCATACTCATACTCATACTAATACGCATACACGTACTCATACTCATACTCATGCTCATACTCATACTCATACTCATACTCACACTCATACTCATACTCATACTCATATTCATACTCATGCTAATACGCATACTCGTACTCGTACTCATACTCATACTCATACTCATACTCATACTCATACTCATACTCATACTCATATTCATACTAATACTCATACTCATACTCATACTCATACTCATACTCATACTCATACTCATACTCATACTCATACTCATACTCATACTCATACTCATACTCATACTCATACTCATACTTACCCTCATACTCATACGCATACTCATACTCATACTCATACTCATACTCATACTCATACTCATACTCATAGTCATACTCATACTCATACTCATACTCATACTCATACTCATACTCATAATCACACTCACACTCATGCTCATACTCTCATTCACACTCACACTCATACTCATACAGATACGCATACTCATACTCACACTCATACTCATACATATACGCATACTCAAACTCACACTCATAATCATACTCATAATCATACTCATACACATACTCATACTCATACTCATGCTCATACTCATACACATTCTGACACTCATACTCATACTCATAATCATACTCACACTCATACCCATACTCATACTCATACTCACACTCACACTCATACCCATACTCATTCTCATACTCATACGCATGCTCATGCGCATGCTCATGCTCATGCTCATGCTCATACTCATACTGACACTCGCACTCATACTTATACTCATACTCATACTCATAATAATACTCATAATCATACTCATACTCATACTCATACTCATAGTCATACTCATACTCATACTCATACTCATACTCATACTCATACTCACACTCGTACTCATACTCATACTCATACCCATACTCATACTCATACTCATACTTACACTCATACTCCTACTCATACTCATACGCATACTCATACTCATACTCATACTCATACGCATGCTCATGCTCATGCTCATGCTCATACTCATACTCATAATCATACTCATACTCATACTCATACGCATGCTCATGCTCATACACATACTCATACACATACTCATACTCATACTCATACTCATACTCGTACTCATACTCATACTCATACCCATACTCATACTCATACTCATACTTACACTCATACTCCTACTCATACTCATACGCATACTCATACTCATACTCATACTCATACTTATACTCATACTCATACTCATACTCATACTCATTCTCATACTCATACTCATAGTCATACTCATACTCATACTCATACTCATACTCATACTCATACTCATACTCATACTCATACTCATACTCATACTCATACTCATACGCATGCTCATACTCATTCTCATACTCATACTCATACGCATGTTCATGCTCATGCTCATACTCATACTCATACTCTCATTCACACTCACACTCATACTCATACAGATACGCATACTCATACTCACACTCATACTCATACATATACGCATACTCATACTCACACTCATAATCATACTCATAATCATACTCATACTCATACTCATACTCATACTCATACTCATACTCATACTCATACTCATACTCATACTCATGCTCATGCTCATACTCATACACATACTCACACTCATACTCATACTCATACTCATATTCATACTAATACGCATGCTCATGCTCATACACATACTCATACACATACTCATACTCATACTCATACTCGTACTCATACTCATACTCATACTCATACTCATACTCATACTCATACTCATACTCATACTCATACTCATACTCATAATCACACTCACACTCATACTCATACTCTCATTCACACTCACACTCATACTCATACAGATACGCATACTCATACTCACACTCGTAGTCATACATATACGCATACTCATACTCACACTCATAATCATACTCATAATCATACTCATACACATACTCAAACTCATACTCATACTCATACTCATGCTCATACTCATACACATACTCACACTCATACTCATACTCATACTCATATTCATACTCATGCTAATACGCATACTCGTACTCGTACTCATACTCATACTCATACTCATACTCATACTCATACTCATACTCATATTCATACTAATACTCATACTCATACTCATACTCATACTCATACTCATACTCATACTCATACTCACACTCATACCCATACTCATACTCATACTCACACTCACACTCATACCCATACTCATTCTCATACTCATACGCATGCTCATGCTCATGCTCATGCTCATGCTCATGCTCATGCTCATGCTCATACTCATACTGACACTCGCACTCATACTCATACTCAAACTCATAATTATACAAATAATCATATTCATACTCATACTCATAGTCATAGTCATACTCATACTCATACTCATACTCATACTCGTACTCATCCTCATACGCATGCTCATGCTCATGCTCATGCTCATGCTCATGCTCATGCTCATACTCATACTCATACTCATACTCATACTCATACTCATACTCATACTCATACTCATACTCATACTCATACTCTCATTCACACTCACACTCATACTCATACAGATACGCATACTGATACTCACACTCATACTCATACATATACGCATACTCATACTCACACTCATACTCATACTCATACTCATACTCATACTCATACTCATACTCGTACTCATCCTCATACGCATGCTCATGCTCATGCTCATGCTCATGCTCATGCTCATGCTCATGCTCATGCTCATGCTCATACTCATACTCAAACTCATACTCATACTCATACTCATACTCATACTCATACTCATTCTCATACTCATACTCATAATCATACTCATAATCATACTCATATTCATACTCATACTCATACTCATAGTCATACTCATACTCATACTCATACTCATACTCATACTCGTAGTCATCCTCATACGCATGCTCATGCTCATGCTCATGCTCATGCTCATGCTCATACTCATACTCATACTCATACTCATACTCATACTCATACTCATACTCATACTCATACTCATACTCATACTCATACTCATACTCATACTCATACTCATACTCACAATCATACTCATACTCATACTCATACTCATACTCATACTAATACGCCTACACGTACTCGTACTCGTACTCATACTCATACTCATACTCATACTCATACTCATACTCATACTCATACGCATGCTCATGCTCATACACATACTCATACACATACTCATACTCATACTCATACTCGTACTCATACTCATACTCATACTCATACTCATACTCACACTCATACTCATACAGATACGCATACTCATACTCACACTCGTAGTCATACATATACGCATACTCATACTCACACTCATAATCATACTCATAATCATACTCATACACATACTCAAACTCATACTCATACTCATACTCATGCTCATACTCATACACATACTCACACTCATACTCATACTCATACTCATATTCATACTCATGCTAATACGCATACTCGTACTCGTACTCATACTCATACTCATACTCATACTCATACTCATACTCATACTCATACTCATATTCATACTAATACTCATACTCATACTCATACTCATACTCATACTCATACTCATACTCATACTCACACTCATACCCATACTCATACTCATACTCACACTCACACTCATACCCATACTCATTCTCATACTCATACGCATGCTCATGCTCATGCTCATGCTCATGCTCATGCTCATGCTCATGCTCATACTCATACTGACACTCGCACTCATACTCATACTCAAACTCATAATTATACAAATAATCATATTCATACTCATACTCATAGTCATAGTCATACTCATACTCATACTCATACTCATACTCGTACTCATCCTCATACGCATGCTCATGCTCATGCTCATGCTCATGCTCATGCTCATGCTCATACTCATACTCATACTCATACTCATACTCATACTCATACTCATACTCATACTCATACTCATACTCATACTCTCATTCACACTCACACTCATACTCATACAGATACGCATACTGATACTCACACTCATACTCATACATATACGCATACTCATACTCACACTCATACTCATACTCATACTCATACTCATACTCATACTCATACTCGTACTCATCCTCATACGCATGCTCATGCTCATGCTCATGCTCATGCTCATGCTCATGCTCATGCTCATGCTCATGCTCATACTCATACTCAAACTCATACTCATACTCATACTCATACTCATACTCATACTCATTCTCATACTCATACTCATAATCATACTCATAATCATACTCATATTCATACTCATACTCATACTCATACGCATGCTCATGCTCATACACATACTCATACACATACTCATACTCATACTCATACTCGTACTCATACTCATACTCATACTCATACTCATACTCATACTCATACTCATACTCATACTCATACTCATACTCACAATCATACTCATACTCATACTCATACTCATACTCATACTAATACGCCTACACGTACTCGTACTCGTACTCATACTCATACTCATACTCATACTCATACTCATACTCATACTCATACTCATACGCATGCTCATGCTCATACACATACTCATACACATACTCATACTCATACTCATACTCGTACTCATACTCATACTCATACTCATACTCATACTCATACTCATACTCATACTCATACTCATACTCATACTCATACTCATACTCATACTCATACTCATACTCATACTCATACTCATACTCATACTCATACTCATACTCATACTCATACTCATAATCACACTCACACTCATGCTCATACTGTCATTCACACTCACACTCATACTCATACAGATACGCATACTCATACTCACACTCAAACTCATACATATACGCATACTCATACTCACACTCATAATCATACTCATAATCATACTCATACACATACTCATACTCATACTCATACTCATGCTCATACACATACACATTCTCACACTCATACTCATACTCATACTCATACTCACACTCATACCCATACTCATACTCATACTCACACTCACACTCATACCCATACTCATTCTCATACTCATACGCATGCTCATGCTCATGCTCATGCTCATGCTCATGCTCATGCTCATGCTCATACTCATACTGACACTCGCACTCATACTCATACTCATACTCATACTCATACTCATACTCATACTCATACTCATACTCATACTCATACTCACAATCATACTCATACTCATACTCATACTCATACTCATAATCATACTCATAATCATAATCATACTCATACTCATACTCATACTCATAGTCATACTCATACTCATACTCATACTCATACTCATACTCATACTCGTACTCATCCTCATACGCATGCTCATGCTCATGCTCATGCTCATGCTCATGCTCATGCTCATACTCATACTCATACTCATACTCATACTCATACTCATACTCATACCCATACTCATACTCATACTCATACTTACACTCATACTCCTACTCATATTCATACGCATACTCATACTCATACTCATACTCATACTCATACGCATGCTCATGCTCATGCTCATGCTCATACTCATACTCATAATCATACTCATACTCATACTCATACGCATGCTCATGCTCATACACATACTCATACACATACTCATACTCATACTCATACTCGTACTCATACTCATACTCATACCCATACTCATACTCATACTCATACTTACACTCATACTCCTACTCATACTCATACGCATACTCATACTCATACTCATACTCACACTCACACTCATACTCCTACTCTCATTCACACTCACACTCATACTCATACAGATACGCATACTCATACTCACACTCATACTCATACATATACGCATACTCATACTCATACGCATGCTCATGCTCATGCTCATGCTCATGCTAATGCTCATGCTCATACTCATACTCATACTCATACTCATACTCATACGCATGCTCATGCTCATACACGTACTCATGCACATACACATACTCATACTCATACTCGTACTCATACTCATACTCATACTCATACTCATACTCATACTCATACTCATACTCATACTCACACTCACACTCATACTCATAGTCTCATTCACACTCACACTCATACTCATACAGATACGCATACACATACTCACACTCATACTCATATATATACGCATACTCATACTCACACTCATAATCATACTCATAATCATACTCATACTCATACTCATACTCATACTCATACGCATACTCATACTCATACGCATGCTCATGCTCACGCTCATGCTCATGCTCATACTCATACTGACACTCGCACTCGTACTCATACTCATACTCATACTCATACTCATAATCATACTCATAATCATAATCATACTCATACTCATACTCATACTCATAGTCATACTCATACTCATACTCATACTCATACTCATACTCATACTCGTACTCATCCTCATACGCATGCTCATGCTCATGCTCATGCTCATGCTCATGCTCATGCTCATACTCATACTCATACTCATACTCATACTCATACTCATACTCATACTCATACTCATACTCATACTCATACTCATACTCATACTCATACTCATACTCATACTCATACTCATACTCATACTCATACTCATACTCACAATCATACTCATACTCATACTCATACTCATACTCATACTAATACGCATACACGTACTCGTACTCATACTCATACTCATACTCATACTCATACTCATACTCATACTCATACTCATACTCATACTCATACTCATACTCATACTCATACTCATACTCATACTCATACTCATACTCACAATCATAATCATACTCATACTCATACTCATACGCATGCTCATACTCATACTCATACTCATACTCATACTCATACTCATACTCATACTCATAATCATACTCGTACTCATACTCATACTCATACTCATACTCATACTCATACTCATACTCATACTCATACTCATACTCATACTCATACTCATACTCATACTCATACTCATACTCATACTCATACTTACCCTCATACTCCTACTCATACTCATACGCATACTCATACTCATACTCATACTCATACTCATAGTCATACTCATACTCATACTCATACTCATACTCATACATATACGCATACTCATACTCACACTCATAATCATACTCATAATCATACTCATACTCATACTCATACTCATACTCATATTCATACTCATACTCATACTCATACTCATACTCATACTCATACTCATACTCATACTCATACTCATACTCATACTCATACTCATACTCATACTCATTCTCATACTCATACTCATACTAATACTCATACTCATACTCATACTCATACTCATACTCATACTCATACTTACCCTCATACTCCTACTCATACTCATACGCATACTCATACTCATACTCATACTCATACTCATACTCATAGTCATACTCATACTCATACTCATACTCATACTCATACATATACGCATACTCATACTCACACTCATAATCATACTCATAATCATACTCATACTCATACTCATACTCATACTCATATTCATACTCATACTCATATTCATACTCATACTCATACTCATACTCATACTCATACTCATACTCATACTCATACTCATACTCATACTCATACTCACAATCATACTCATACTCATACTCATACTCATACTCATACTCATACTCATACTCATACTCATACTCATACTCATGCTCATGCTCATACTCATACACATACTCACACTCATACTCATACTCATACTCATATTCATACTAATACGCATACTCGTACTCGTACTCATACTCATACACATACTCACAGTCATACTCATACTCAGACTCATACTCACAATCATACTCATACTCATACTCATACTCACACTCACACTCATACTCATACTCATTCTCATACTCATACGCATGCTCATGCTCATGCTCATACTCATACTCATACTCATACTCATACTCATACTCATACTCATACTCATACTCATACTCATACTCATACTCATACTCATACTCATACTCAAACTCATACTCACACTCATACTCATACTCATACACATACTCATACTCATACTCATACTCGTACTCATACTCATACTCATACTCATACTCATACTCATACTCATACTCATACTCATACTCATACTCATACTCATACTCATACTCATACTCATACTCATACTCATACTCATACTCATACTCATACTCATACTCATACTCATACTCATACTCATACTTACCCTCATACTCCTACTCATACTCATACGCATACTCATACTCATACTCATACTCATACTCATACTCATACTCATACTCATACTCATACTCATACTCATGCTCATGCTCATACTCATACACATACTCACACTCATACTCATACTCATACTCATATTCATACTAATACGCATACTCGTACTCGTACTCATACTCATACACATACTCACAGTCATACTCATACTCAGACTCATACTCACAATCATACTCATACTCATACTCATACTCACACTCACACTCATACTCATACTCATTCTCATACTCATACGCATGCTCATGCTCATGCTCATACTCATACTCATACTCATACTCATACTCATACTCATACTCATACTCATACTCATACTCATACTCATACTCATACTCATACTCATACTCATACTCATACTCATACTCAAACTTATACTCATACTCATACTCACACTCAAACTCACACTCATACTCATACTCATACTCATACTCATACTCATACGCATGCTCGTACTCATACTCATACTCATACTCATACTCATACTCATACTCATACTCATACTCATACTCATACTCATACTCACACTCATACTCATACTCATACTCATACTCATACTCATGCTAATACGCATACTCGTACTCGTACTCATACTCATACTCATACTCATACTCATACTCATATTCATACTAATACTCATACTCATACTCATACTCATACGCATGCTCATGCTCATACACGTACTCATGCACATACTCATACTCATACTCATACTCATACTCATACTCGTACTCATACTCATACTCATAGTCATACTCATACTCATACTCATACTCATACTCATACTCATACTCATACTCATACTCATACTCATACTCATAATCACACTCACACTCATACTCATACTCTCATTCACACTCACACTCATACTCATACAGATACGCATACTCATACTCACACTCATTCTCATACATATACGCATACTCATACTCACAATCATACTCATACTCATACTCATACTCATACTCATACTAATACGCATACACGTACTCATACTCATACTCATGCTCATACTCATACTCATACTCATACTCACACTCATACTCATACTCATACTCATATTCATACTCATGCTAATACGCATACTCGTACTCGTACTCATACTCATACTCATACTCATACTCATACTCATACTCATACTCATACTCATATTCATACTAATACTCATACTCATACTCATACTCATACTCATACTCATACTCATACTCATACTCATACTCATACTCATACTCATACTCATACTCATACTCATACTCATACTCATACCCATACTCATACTCATACTCATACTTACACTCATACTCCTACTCATACTCATACGCATACTCATACTCATACTCATACTCATACTTATACTCATACTCATACTCATACTCATACTCATTCTCATACTCATACTCATAGTCATACTCATACTCATACTCATACTCATACTCATACTCATACTCATACTCATACTCATACTCATACTCATACTCATACTCATACTCATACTCATACGCATGCTCATACTCATTCTCATACTCATACTCATACGCATGTTCATGCTCATGCTCATACTCATACTCATACTCTCATTCACACTCACACTCATACTCATACAGATACGCATACTCATACTCACACTCATACTCATACATATACGCATACTCATACTCACACTCATAATCATACTCATAATCATACTCATACTCATACTCATACTCATACTCATACTCATACTCATACTCATACTCATACTCATACTCATGCTCATGCTCATACTCATACACATACTCACACTCATACTCATACTCATACTCATATTCATACTAATACGCATGCTCATGCTCATACACATACTCATACACATACTCATACTCATACTCATACTCGTACTCATACTCATACTCATACTCATACTCATACTCATACTCATACTCATACTCATACTCATACTCATAATCACTCTCACACTCATACTCATACTCTCATTCACACTCACACTCATACTCATACAGATACGCATACTCATACTCACACTCGTAGTCATACATATACGCATACTCATACTCACACTCATAATCATACTCATAATCATACTCATACACATACTCAAACTCATACTCATACTGATACTCATGCTCATACTCATACACATACTCACACTCATACTCATACTCATACTCATATTCATACTCATGCTAATACGCATACTCGTACTCGTACTCATACTCATACTCATACTCATACTCATACTCATACTCATACTCATACTCATATTCATACTAATACTCATACTCATACTCATACTCATACTCATACTCATACTCATACTCATACTCACACTCATACCCATACTCATACTCATACTCACACTCACACTCATACCCATACTCATTCTCATACTCATACGCATGCTCATGCTCATGCTCATGCTCATGCTCATGCTCATGCTCATGCTCATGCTCATACTCATACTGACACTCGCACTCATACTCATACTCAAACTCATAATTATACTCATAATCATATTCATACTCATACTCATAGTCATAGTCATACTCATACTCATACTCATACTCATACTCGTACTCATCCTCATACGCATGCTCATGCTCATGCTCATGCTCATGCTCATGCTCATGCTCATACTCATACTCATACTCATACTCATACTCATACTCATACTCATACTCATACTCATACTCATACTCATACTCTCATTCACACTCACTCTCATACTCATACAGATACGCATACTGATACTCACACTCATACTCATACATATACGCATACTCATACTCACACTCATACTCATACTCATACTCATACTCATACTCATACTCGTACTCATCCTCATACGCATGCTCATGCTCATGCTCATGCTCATGCTCATGCTCATGCTCATGCTCATGCTCATGCTCATACTCATACTCAAACTCATACTCATACTCATACTCATACTCATACTCATTCTCATACTCATACTCATAATCATACTCATAATCATACTCATATTCATACTCATACTCATACTCATAGTCATACTCATACTCATACTCATACTCATACTCATACTCGTAGTCATCCTCATACGCATGCTCATGCTCATGCTCATGCTCATGCTCATGCTCATACTCATACTCATACTCATACTCATACTCATACTCATACTCATACTCATACTCATACTCATACTCATACTCATACTTACCCTCATACTCCTACTCATACTCATACGCATACTCATACTCATACTCATACTCATACTCATAGTCATACTCATACTCATACTCATACTCATACTCATACATATACGCATACTCATACTCACACTCATAATCATACTCATAATCATACTCATACTCATACTCATACTCATACTCATATTCATACTCATACTCATACTCATACTCATACTCATACTCATACTCATACTCATACTCATACTCATACTCATACTCATACTCATACTCATACTCATACTCATACTCATACTAATACTCATACTCATACTCATACTCATACTCATACTCATACTCATACTTACCCTCATACTCCTACTCATACTCATACGCATACTCATACTCATACTCATACTCATACTCATACTCATAGTCATACTCATACTCATACTCATACTCATACTCATACATATACGCATACTCATACTCACACTCATAATCATACTCATAATCATACTCATACTCATACTCATACTCATACTCATATTCATACTCATACTCATATTCATACTCATACTCATACTCATACTCATACTCATACTCATACTCATACTCATACTCATACTCATACTCATACTCACAATCATACTCATACTCATACTCATACTCATACTCATACTCATACTCATACTCATACTCATACTCATACTCATGCTCATGCTCATACTCATACACATACTCACACTCATACTCATACTCATACTCATATTCATACTAATACGCATACTCGTACTCGTACTCATACTCATACACATACTCACAGTCATACTCATACTCAGACTCATACTCACAATCATACTCATACTCATACTCATACTCACACTCACACTCATACTCATACTCATTCTCATACTCATACGCATGCTCATGCTCATGCTCATACTCATACTCATACTCATACTCATACTCATACTCATACTCATACTCATACTCATACTCATACTCATACTCATACTCAAACTCATACTCACACTCATACTCATACTCATACACATACTCATACTCATACTCATACTCGTACTCATACTCATACTCATACTCATACTCATACTCATACTCATACTCATACTCATACTCATACTCATACTCATACTCATACTCATACTCATACTCATACTCATACTCATACTCATACTCATACTCATACTCATACTCATACTCATACTCATACTCATACTTACCCTCATACTCCTACTCATACTCATACGCATACTCATACTCATACTCATACTCATACTCATACTCATACTCATACTCATACTCATACTCATACTCATGCTCATGCTCATACTCATACACATACTCACACTCATACTCATACTCATACTCATATTCATACTAATACGCATACTCGTACTCGTACTCATACTCATACACATACTCACAGTCATACTCATACTCAGACTCATACTCACAATCATACTCATACTCATACTCATACTCACACTCACACTCATACTCATACTCATTCTCATACTCATACGCATGCTCATGCTCATGCTCATACTCATACTCATACTCATACTCATACTCATACTCATACTCATACTCATACTCATACTCATACTCATACTCATACTCATACTCATACTCATACTCATACTCAAACTTATACTCATACTCATACTCACACTCAAACTCACACTCATACTCATACTCATACTCATACTCATACTCATACGCATGCTCGTACTCATACTCATACTCATACTCATACTCATACTCATACTCATACTCATACTCATACTCATACTCATACTCATACTCACACTCATACTCATACTCATACTCATACTCATACTCATGCTAATACGCATACTCGTACTCGTACTCATACTCATACTCATACTCATACTCATACTCATACTCATATTCATACTAATACTCATACTCATACTCATACTCATACGCATGCTCATGCTCATACACGTACTCATGCACATACTCATACTCATACTCATACTCATACTCATACTCATACTCGTACTCATACTCATACTCATAGTCATACTCATACTCATACTCATACTCATACTCATACTCATACTCATACTCATACTCATACTCATAATCACACTCACACTCATACTCATACTCTCATTCACACTCACACTCATACTCATACAGATACGCATACTCATACTCACACTCATTCTCATACATATACGCATACTCATACTCACAATCATACTCATACTCATACTCATACTCATACTCATACTAATACGCATACACGTACTCATACTCATACTCATGCTCATACTCATACTCATACTCATACTCACACTCATACTCATACTCATACTCATATTCATACTCATGCTAATACGCATACTCGTACTCGTACTCATACTCATACTCATACTCATACTCATACTCATACTCATACTCATACTCATATTCATACTAATACTCATACTCATACTCATACTCATACTCATACTCATACTCATACTCATACTCATACTCATACTCATACTCATACTCATACTCATACTCATACTCATACTCATACCCATACTCATACTCATACTCATACTTACACTCATACTCCTACTCATACTCATACGCATACTCATACTCATACTCATACTCATACTTATACTCATACTCATACTCATACTCATACTCATTCTCATACTCATACTCATAGTCATACTCATACTCATACTCATACTCATACTCATACTCATACTCATACTCATGCTCATACTCATACTCATACTCATACTCATACTCATACTCATACGCATGCTCATACTCATTCTCATACTCATACTCATACGCATGTTCATGCTCATGCTCATACTCATACTCATACTCTCATTCACACTCACACTCATACTCATACAGATACGCATACTCATACTCACACTCATACTCATACATATACGCATACTCATACTCACACTCATAATCATACTCATAATCATACTCATACTCATACTCATACTCATACTCATACTCATACTCATACTCATACTCATACTCATACTCATGCTCATGCTCATACTCATACACATACTCACACTCATACTCATACTCATACTCATATTCATACTAATACGCATGCTCATGCTCATACACATACTCATACACATACTCATACTCATACTCATACTCGTACTCATACTCATACTCATACTCATACTCATACTCATACTCATACTCATACTCATACTCATACTCATAATCACACTCACACTCATACTCATACTCTCATTCACACTCACACTCATACTCATACAGATACGCATACTCATACTCACACTCGTAGTCATACATATACGCATACTCATACTCACACTCATAATCATACTCATAATCATACTCATACACATACTCAAACTCATACTCATACTGATACTCATGCTCATACTCATACACATACTCACACTCATACTCATACTCATACTCATATTCATACTCATGCTAATACGCATACTCGTACTCGTACTCATACTCATACTCATACTCATACTCATACTCATACTCATACTCATACTCATATTCATACTAATACTCATACTCATACTCATACTCATACTCATACTCATACTCATACTCATACTCACACTCATACCCATACTCATACTCATACTCACACTCACACTCATACCCATACTCATTCTCATACTCATACGCATGCTCATGCTCATGCTCATGCTCATGCTCATGCTCATGCTCATGCTCATGCTCATACTCATACTGACACTCGCACTCATACTCATACTCAAACTCATAATTATACTCATAATCATATTCATACTCATACTCATAGTCATAGTCATACTCATACTCATACTCATACTCATACTCGTACTCATCCTCATACGCATGCTCATGCTCATGCTCATGCTCATGCTCATGCTCATGCTCATACTCATACTCATACTCATACTCATACTCATACTCATACTCATACTCATACTCATACTCATACTCATACTCTCATTCACACTCACTCTCATACTCATACAGATACGCATACTGATACTCACACTCATACTCATACATATACGCATACTCATACTCACACTCATACTCATACTCATACTCATACTCATACTCATACTCGTACTCATCCTCATACGCATGCTCATGCTCATGCTCATGCTCATGCTCATGCTCATGCTCATGCTCATGCTCATGCTCATACTCATACTCAAACTCATACTCATACTCATACTCATACTCATACTCATTCTCATACTCATACTCATAATCATACTCATAATCATACTCATATTCATACTCATACTCATACTCATAGTCATACTCATACTCATACTCATACTCATACTCATACTCGTAGTCATCCTCATACGCATGCTCATGCTCATGCTCATGCTCATGCTCATGCTCATACTCATACTCATACTCATACTCATACTCATACTCATACTCATACTCATACTCATACTCATACTCATACTCATACTCATACTCATACTCATACTCATACTCATAATCATACTCATAATCATAATCATACTCATACTCATACTCATACTCATAGTCATACTCATACTCATACTCATACTCATACTCATACTCATACTCGTACTCATCCTCATACGCATGCTCATGCTCATGCTCATGCTCATGCTCATGCTCATGCTCATACTCATACTCATACTCATACTCATACTCATACTCATACTCATACCCATACTCATACTCATACTCATACTTACACTCATACTCCTACTCATACTCATACGCATACTCATACTCATACTCATACTCATACTCATACTCATACGCATGCTCATGCTCATGCTCATGCTCATACTCATACTCATAATCATACTCATACTCATACTCATACGCATGCTCATGCTCATACACATACTCATATTCATACTAATACTCATACTCATACTCATACTCATACTCATACTCATACTCAAACTCATACTCACACTCATACTCATACTCATACACATACTCATACTCATACTCATACTCGTACTCATACTCATACTCATACTCATACTCATACTCATACTCATACTCATACTCATACTCATACTCATACTCATACTCATACTCATACTCATACTCATACTCATACTCATACTCATACTCATACTCATACTCATACTCATACTCATACTCATACTTACCCTCATACTCCTACTCATACTCATACGCATACTCATACTCATACTCATACTCATACTCATACTCATACTCATACTCATACTCATACTCATACTCATGCTCATGCTCATACTCATACACATACTCACACTCATACTCATACTCATACTCATATTCATACTAATACGCATACTCGTACTCGTACTCATACTCATACACATACTCACAGTCATACTCATACTCAGACTCATACTCACAATCATACTCATACTCATACTCATACTCACACTCACACTCATACTCATACTCATTCTCATACTCATACGCATGCTCATGCTCATGCTCATACTCATACTCATACTCATACTCATACTCATACTCATACTCATACTCATACTCATACTCATACTCATACTCATACTCATACTCATACTCATACTCATACTCAAACTTATACTCATACTCATACTCACACTCAAACTCACACTCATACTCATACTCATACTCATACTCATACTCATACGCATGCTCGTACTCATACTCATACTCATACTCATACTCATACTCATACTCATACTCATACTCATACTCATACTCATACTCATACTCACACTCATACTCATACTCATACTCATACTCATACTCATGCTAATACGCATACTCGTACTCGTACTCATACTCATACTCATACTCATACTCATACTCATATTCATACTAATACTCATACTCATACTCATACTCATACGCATGCTCATGCTCATACACGTACTCATGCACATACTCATACTCATACTCATACTCATACTCATACTCGTACTCATACTCATACTCATAGTCATACTCATACTCATACTCATACTCATACTCATACTCATACTCATACTCATACTCATACTCATAATCACACTCACACTCATACTCATACTCTCATTCACACTCACACTCATACTCATACAGATACGCATACTCATACTCACACTCATTCTCATACATATACGCATACTCATACTCACAATCATACTCATACTCATACTCATACTCATACTCGTACTCATCCTCATACGCATGCTCATGCTCATGCTCATGCTCATGCTCATGCTCATGCTCATGCTCATGCTCATGCTCATACTCATACTCAAACTCATACTCATACTCATACTCATACTCATACTCATTCTCATACTCATACTCATAATCATACTCATAATCATACTCATATTCATACTCATACTCATACTCATAGTCATACTCATACTCATACTCATACTCATACTCATACTCGTAGTCATCCTCATACGCATGCTCATGCTCATGCTCATGCTCATGCTCATGCTCATACTCATACTCATACTCATACTCATACTCATACTCATACTCATACTCATACTCATACTCATACTCATACTCATACTTACCCTCATACTCCTACTCATACTCATACGCATACTCATACTCATACTCATACTCATACTCATAGTCATACTCATACTCATACTCATACTCATACTCATACTCATACATATACGCATACTCATACTCACACTCATAATCATACTCATAATCATACTCATACTCATACTCATACTCATACTCATATTCATACTCATACTCATACTCATACTCATACTCATACTCATACTCATACTCATACTCATACTCATACTCATACTCATACTCATACTCATACTCATACTCATACTCATACTAATACTCATACTCATACTCATACTCATACTCATACTCATACTCATACTTACCCTCATACTCCTACTCATACTCATACGCATACTCATACTCATACTCATACTCATACTCATACTCATAGTCATACTCATACTCATACTCATACTCATACTCATACATATACGCATACTCATACTCACACTCATAATCATACTCATAATCATACTCATACTCATACTCATACTCATACTCATATTCATACTCATACTCATATTCATACTCATACTCATACTCATACTCATACTCATACTCATACTCATACTCATACTCATACTCATACTCATACTCACAATCATACTCATACTCATACTCATACTCATACTCATACTCATACTCATACTCATACTCATACTCATACTCATGCTCATGCTCATACTCATACACATACTCACACTCATACTCATACTCATACTCATATTCATACTAATACGCATACTCGTACTCGTACTCATACTCATACACATACTCACAGTCATACTCATACTCAGACTCATACTCACAATCATACTCATACTCATACTCATACTCACACTCACACTCATACTCATACTCATTCTCATACTCATACGCATGCTCATGCTCATGCTCATACTCATACTCATACTCATACTCATACTCATACTCATACTCATACTCATACTCATACTCATACTCATACTCATACTCAAACTCATACTCACACTCATACTCATACTCATACACATACTCATACTCATACTCATACTCGTACTCATACTCATACTCATACTCATACTCATACTCATACTCATACTCATACTCATACTCATACTCATACTCATACTCATACTCATACTCATACTCATACTCATACTCATACTCATACTCATACTCATACTCATACTCATACTCATACTTACCCTCATACTCCTACTCATACTCATACGCATACTCATACTCATACTCATACTCATACTCATACTCATACTCATACTCATACTCATACTCATACTCATGCTCATGCTCATACTCATACACATACTCACACTCATACTCATACTCATACTCATATTCATACTAATACGCATACTCGTACTCGTACTCATACTCATACACATACTCACAGTCATACTCATACTCAGACTCATACTCACAATCATACTCATACTCATACTCATACTCACACTCACACTCATACTCATACTCATTCTCATACTCATAAGCATGCTCATGCTCATGCTCATACTCATACTCATACTCATACTCATACTCATACTCATACTCATACTCATACTCATACTCATACTCATACTCATACTCATACTCATACTCATACTCATACTCAAACTTATACTCATACTCATACTCACACTCAAACTCACACTCATACTCATACTCATACTCATACTCATACTCATACGCATGCTCGTACTCATACTCATACTCATACTCATACTCATACTCATACTCATACTCATACTCATACTCATACTCATACTCATACTCACACTCATACTCATACTCATACTCATACTCATACTCATGCTAATACGCATACTCGTACTCGTACTCATACTCATACTCATACTCATACTCATACTCATATTCATACTAATACTCATACTCATACTCATACTCATACGCATGCTCATGCTCATACACGTACTCATGCACATACTCATACTCATACTCATACTCATACTCATACTCGTACTCATACTCATACTCATAGTCATACTCATACTCATACTCATACTCATACTCATACTCATACTCATACTCATACTCATACTCATAATCACACTCACACTCATACTCATACTCTCATTCACACTCACACTCATACTCATACAGATACGCATACTCATACTCACACTCATTCTCATACATATACGCATACTCATACTCACAATCATACTCATACTCATACTCATACTCATACTCATACTAATACGCATACACGTACTCATACTCATACTCATGCTCATACTCATACTCATACTCATACTCACACTCATACTCATACTCATACTCATATTCATACTCATGCTAATACGCATACTCGTACTCGTACTCATACTCATACTCATACTCATACTCATACTCATACTCATACTCATACTCATATTCATACTAATACTCATACTCATACTCATACTCATACTCATACTCATACTCATACTCATACTCATACTCATACTCATACTCATACTCATACTCATACTCATACTCATACTCATACCCATACTCATACTCATACTCATACTTACACTCATACTCCTACTCATACTCATACGCATACTCATACTCATACTCATACTCATACTTATACTCATACTCATACTCATACTCATACTCATTCTCATACTCATACTCATAGTCATACTCATACTCATACTCATACTCATACTCATACTCATACTCATACTCATGCTCATACTCATACTCATACTCATACTCATACTCATACTCATACGCATGCTCATACTCATTCTCATACTCATACTCATACGCATGTTCATGCTCATGCTCATACTCATACTCATACTCTCATTCACACTCACACTCATACTCATACAGATACGCATACTCATACTCACACTCATACTCATACATATACGCATACTCATACTCACACTCATAATCATACTCATAATCATACTCATACTCATACTCATACTCATACTCATACTCATACTCATACTCATACTCATACTCATGCTCATGCTCATACTCATACACATACTCACACTCATACTCATACTCATACTCATATTCATACTAATACGCATGCTCATGCTCATACACATACTCATACACATACTCATACTCATACTCATACTCGTACTCATACTCATACTCATACTCATACTCATACTCATACTCATACTCATACTCATACTCATACTCATAATCACACTCACACTCATACTCATACTCTCATTCACACTCACACTCATACTCATACAGATACGCATACTCATACTCACACTCGTAGTCATACATATACGCATACTCATACTCACACTCATAATCATACTCATAATCATACTCATACACATACTCAAACTCATACTCATACTGATACTCATGCTCATACTCATACACATACTCACACTCATACTCATACTCATACTCATATTCATACTCATGCTAATACGCATACTCGTACTCGTACTCATACTCATACTCATACTCATACTCATACTCATACTCATACTCATACTCATATTCATACTAATACTCATACTCATACTCATACTCATACTCATACTCATACTCATACTCATACTCACACTCATACCCATACTCATACTCATACTCACACTCACACTCATACCCATACTCATTCTCATACTCATACGCATGCTCATGCTCATGCTCATGCTCATGCTCATGCTCATGCTCATGCTCATGCTCATACTCATACTGACACTCGCACTCATACTCATACTCAAACTCATAATTATACTCATAATCATATTCATACTCATACTCATAGTCATAGTCATACTCATACTCATACTCATACTCATACTCGTACTCATCCTCATACGCATGCTCATGCTCATGCTCATGCTCATGCTCATGCTCATGCTCATACTCATACTCATACTCATACTCATACTCATACTCATACTCATACTCATACTCATACTCATACTCATACTCTCATTCACACTCACTCTCATACTCATACAGATACGCATACTGATACTCACACTCATACTCATACATATACGCATACTCATACTCACACTCATACTCATACTCATACTCATACTCATACTCATACTCATACTCATACTCATACTCATACTCATACTCATACTCATACTCATACTCATACTCATACTCATACTCATACTCATACCCATACTCATACTCATACTCATACTTACACTCATACTCCTACTCATACTCATACGCATACTCATACTCATACTCATACTCATACTTATACTCATACTCATACTCATACTCATACTCATTCTCATACTCATACTCATAGTCATACTCATACTCATACTCATACTCATACTCATACTCATACTCATACTCATGCTCATACTCATACTCATACTCATACTCATACTCATACTCATACGCATGCTCATACTCATTCTCATACTCATACTCATACGCATGTTCATGCTCATGCTCATACTCATACTCATACTCTCATTCACACTCACACTCATACTCATACAGATACGCATACTCATACTCACACTCATACTCATACATATACGCATACTCATACTCACACTCATAATCATACTCATAATCATACTCATACTCATACTCATACTCATACTCATACTCATACTCATACTCATACTCATACTCATGCTCATGCTCATACTCATACACATACTCACACTCATACTCATACTCATACTCATATTCATACTAATACGCATGCTCATGCTCATACACATACTCATACACATACTCATACTCATACTCATACTCGTACTCATACTCATACTCATACTCATACTCATACTCATACTCATACTCATACTCATACTCATACTCATAATCACACTCACACTCATACTCATACTCTCATTCACACTCACACTCATACTCATACAGATACGCATACTCATACTCACACTCGTAGTCATACATATACGCATACTCATACTCACACTCATAATCATACTCATAATCATACTCATACACATACTCAAACTCATACTCATACTGATACTCATGCTCATACTCATACACATACTCACACTCATACTCATACTCATACTCATATTCATACTCATGCTAATACGCATACTCGTACTCGTACTCATACTCATACTCATACTCATACTCATACTCATACTCATACTCATACTCATATTCATACTAATACTCATACTCATACTCATACTCATACTCATACTCATACTCATACTCATACTCACACTCATACCCATACTCATACTCATACTCACACTCACACTCATACCCATACTCATTCTCATACTCATACGCATGCTCATGCTCATGCTCATGCTCATGCTCATGCTCATGCTCATGCTCATGCTCATACTCATACTGACACTCGCACTCATACTCATACTCAAACTCATAATTATACTCATAATCATATTCATACTCATACTCATAGTCATAGTCATACTCATACTCATACTCATACTCATACTCGTACTCATCCTCATACGCATGCTCATGCTCATGCTCATGCTCATGCTCATGCTCATGCTCATACTCATACTCATACTCATACTCATACTCATACTCATACTCATACTCATACTCATACTCATACTCATACTCTCATTCACACTCACTCTCATACTCATACAGATACGCATACTGATACTCACACTCATACTCATACATATACGCATACTCATACTCACACTCATACTCATACTCATACTCATACTCATACTCATACTCGTACTCATCCTCATACGCATGCTCATGCTCATGCTCATGCTCATGCTCATGCTCATGCTCATGCTCATGCTCATGCTCATACTCATACTCAAACTCATACTCATACTCATACTCATACTCATACTCATTCTCATACTCATACTCATAATCATACTCATAATCATACTCATATTCATACTCATACTCATACTCATAGTCATACTCATACTCATACTCATACTCATACTCATACTCGTAGTCATCCTCATACGCATGCTCATGCTCATGCTCATGCTCATGCTCATGCTCATACTCATACTCATACTCATACTCATACTCATACTCATACTCATACTCATACTCATACTCATACTCATACTCATACTCATACTCATACTCATACTCATACTCATAATCATACTCATAATCATAATCATACTCATACTCATACTCATACTCATAGTCATACTCATACTCATACTCATACTCATACTCATACTCATACTCGTACTCATCCTCATACGCATGCTCATGCTCATGCTCATGCTCATGCTCATGCTCATGCTCATACTCATACTCATACTCATACTCATACTCATACTCATACTCATACCCATACTCATACTCATACTCATACTTACACTCATACTCCTACTCATACTCATACGCATACTCATACTCATACTCATACTCATACTCATACGCATGCTCATGCTCATGCTCATGCTCATACTCATACTCATAATCATACTCATACTCATACTCATACGCATGCTCATGCTCATACACATACTCATATTCATACTAATACTCATACTCATACTCATACTCATACTCATACTCATACTCAAACTCATACTCACACTCATACTCATACTCATACACATACTCATACTCATACTCATACTCGTACTCATACTCATACTCATACTCATACTCATACTCATACTCATACTCATACTCATACTCATACTCATACTCATACTCATACTCATACTCATACTCATACTCATACTCATACTCATACTCATACTCATACTCATACTCATACTCATACTCATACTCATACTTACCCTCATACTCCTACTCATACTCATACGCATACTCATACTCATACTCATACTCATACTCATACTCATACTCATACTCATACTCATACTCATACTCATACTCATGCTCATGCTCATACTCATACACATACTCACACTCATACTCATACTCATACTCATACTCATACGCATGCTCATACTCATACTCATACTCATACTCATACTCATACTCATACTCATACTCATACTCATACTCATACTCATAATCACACTCACACTCATGCTCATACTGTCATTCACACTCACACTCATACTCATACAGATACGCATACTCATACTGACACTCGCACTCATACTCATACTCATACTCATACTCATACTCATACTCATACTCATACTCATACTCATACTCACAATCATACTCATACTCATACTCATACTCATACTCATAATCATACTCATAATCATAATCATACTCATACTCATACTCATACTCATAGTCATACTCATACTCATACTCATACTCATACTCATACTCATACTCGTACTCATCCTCATACGCATGCTCATGCTCATGCTCATGCTCATGCTCATGCTCATACTCATACTCATACTCATACTCATACTCATACTCATACCCATACTCATACTCATACTCATACTTACACTCATACTCCTACTCATACTCATACGCATACTCATACTCATACTCATACTCATACTCATACGCATGCTCATGCTCATGCTCATGCTCATACTCATACTCATAATCATACTCATACTCATACTCATACGCATGCTCATGCTCATACACATACTCATACACATACTCATACTCATACTCATACTCGTACTCATACTCATACACATACCCATACTCATACTCATACTCATACTTACACTCATACTCCTACTCATACTCATACGCATACTCATACTCATACTCATACTCACACTCACACTCATACTCCTACTCTCATTCACACTCACACTCATACTCATACAGATACGCATACTCATACTCACACTCATACTCATACATATACGCATACTCATACTCATACGCATGCTCATGCTCATGCTCATGCTCATGCTAATGCTCATGCTCATACTCATACTCATACTCATACTCATACTCATACGCATGCTCATGCTCATACACGTACTCATGCACATACACATACTCATACTCATACTCGTACTCATACTCATACTCATACTCATACTCATACTCATACTCATACTCATACTCATACTCATACTCACACTCACACTCATACTCATAGTCTCATTCACACTCACACTCATACTCATACAGATACGCATACACATACTCACACTCATACTCATATATATACGCATACTCATACTCACACTCATAATCATACTCATAATCATACTCATACTCATACTCATACTCATACTCATACGCATACTCATACTCATACGCATGCTCATGCTCACGCTCATGCTCATGCTCATACTCATACTGACACTCGCACTCATACTCATACTCATACTCATACTCATACTCATACTCATAATCATACTCATAATCATAATCATACTCATACTCATACTCATACTCATAGTCATACTCATACTCATACTCATACTCATACTCATACTCATACTCGTACTCATCCTCATACGCATGCTCATGCTCATGCTCATGCTCATGCTCATGCTCATGCTCATACTCATACTCATACTCATACTCATTCTCATACTCATACTCATACTCATACTCATACTCATACTCATACACATACTCACACTCATACTCATACTCATACTCATACTCATACTCACAATCATACTCATACTCATACTCATACTCATACTAATACGCATACACGTACTCGTACTCATACTCATACTCATACTCATACTCATACTCATACTCATACTCATACTCATACTCATACTCATACTCATACTCATAATCACACTCACACTCATACTCATACTCTCATTCACACTCACACTCATACTCATACAGATACGCATACTCATACTCACACTCGTACTCATACATATACGCATACTCATACTCACACTCATAATCATACTCATAATCATACTCATACACATACTCAAACTCATACTCATACTCATACTCATACTCGTACTCATCCTCATACGCATGCTCATGCTCATGCTCATGCTCATGCTCATGCTCATGCTCATGCTCATACTCATACTCATACTCATACTCATACTCATACTCATACTCATTCTCATACTCATACTCATACTCATACTCATACTCATACTCATACTCATACTCATACACATACTCACAATCATACTCATACTCATACTCATACTCATACTAATACGCATACACGTACTCGTACTCATACTCATACTCATACTCATACTCATACTCATACTCATACTCATACTCATACTCATACTCATACTCATACTCATACTCATACTCATACTCATACTCATACTCATACTCATACTCATACTCATACTCATACTCATACTCATACTCACAATCATACTCATACTCATACTCATACTCATACGCATGCTCATACTCATACTCATACTCATACTCATACTCATACTCATACTCATACTTACACTCCGACTCCTACTCATACTCATATGCATACTCATACTTATACTCATACTCATACTCATACTCATACTCATACTCATACTCATACTCATAGTCATACTCATACTCATACTCATACTCATACTCATACTCATACTCATACTCATACTCATACTCATACTCATACTCATACTCATACTCATACTCATACTCATACTCATACGCATGCTCATACTCATTCTCATACTCATACTCATACGCATGTTCATGCTCATGCTCATACTCATACTCATACTCTCATTCACACTCATACTCATACAGATACGCATACTCATACTCACACTCATACTCATACATATACGCATACTCATACTCACACTCATAATCATACTCATAATCATACTCATACTCATACTCATACTCATACTCATACTCATACTCATACTCATACTCATGCTCATGCTCATACTCATACACATACTCACACTCATACTCATACTCATACTCATACTCATATTCATACTAATACGCATGCTCATGCTCATACACATACTCATACACATACTCATACTCATACTCATACTCGTACTCATACTCATACTCATACTCATACTCATACTCATACTCATACTCATACTCATACTCATACTCATACTCATACGCATGCTCATGCTCATGCTCATGCTCATGCTCATGCTCATGCTCATACTCATACTGACACTCGCACTCATACTCATACTCATACTCATAATCATACTCATAATCATACTCATATTCATACTCATACTCATACTCATAGTCATACTCATACTCATACTCATACTCATACTCATACTCGTTGTCATCCTCATACGCATGCTCATGCTCATGCTCATGCTCATGCTCATGCTCATACTCATACTCATACTCATACTCATACTCATACTCATATTCATACTCATACTCATACTCATACTCATACTCATACTCATACTCATACTCATACTCATACTCATACTCATACTCATACTCATACTCATACTCATACTCATACTCATACTCATACTCATACTCACAATCATACTCATACTCATACTCATACTCATACTCATACGCATGCTCATACTCATACTCATACTCATACTCATACTCATACTCATACTCATACTCATACTCATACTTACACTCCTACTCCTATTCATACTCATATGCATACTCATACTTATACTCATACTCATACTCATACTCATACTCATACTCATACTCATAGTCATTCTCATACTCATACTCATACTCATACTCATACTCATACTCATACTCATACTCATAATCACACTCACACTCATACTCATACTCTCATTCACACTCACACTCATACTCATACAGATACGCATACTCATACTCACACTCGTACTCATACATATACGCATACTCATACTCATACGCATGCTCATACTCATTCTCATACTCATACTCATACGCATGTTCATGCTCATGCTCATACTCATACTCATACTCTCATTCACACTCACACTCATACTCATACAGATACGCATACTCATACTCACACTCATACTCATACATATACGCATACTCATACTCACACTCATAATCATACTCATAATCATACTCATACTCATACTCATACTCATACTCATACTCATACTCATACTCATACTCATACTCATGCTCATGCTCATATTCATACACATACTCACACTCATACTCATACTCATATTCATACTAATACGCATGCTCATGCTCATACACATACTCATACACATACTCATACTCATACTCATACTCGTACTCATACTCATACTCATACTCATACTCATACTCATACTCATACTCATACTCATACTCATACTCATACTCATAATCACACTCACACTCATACTCATACTCTCATTCACACTCACACTCATACTCATACAGATACGCATACTCATACTCACACTCGTACTCATACATATACGCATACTCATACTCACACTCATAATCATACTCATAATCATACTCATACACATACTCAAACTCATACTCATACTCATACTCATACTCGTACTCATCCTCATACGCATGCTCATGCTCATGCTCATGCTCATGCTCATGCTCATGCTCATGCTCATACTCATACTCATACTCATACTCATACTCATACTCATTCTCATACTCATACTCATACTCATACTCATACTCATACTCATACTCATACTCATACTCATACTCATACACATACTCACAATCATACTCATACTCATACTCATACTCATACTCATACTAATACGCATACACGTACTCGTACTCATACTCATACTCATACTCATACTCATACTCATACTCATACTCATACTCATACTCATACTCATACTCATACTCATACTCATACTCATACTCATACTCATACTCATACTCACAATCATACTCATACTCATACTCATACTCATACGCATGCTCATACTCATACTCATACTCATACTCATACTCATACTCATACTCATACTTACACTCCTACTCCTATTCATACTCATATGCATACTCATACTTATACTCATACTCATACTCATACGCATGCTCATACTCATACTCATACTCATACTCATACTCATACTCATACTCATACTCATAATCACACTCACACTCATGCTCATACTGTCATTCACACTCACACTCATACTCATACAGATACGCATACTCATACTCACACTCAAACTCATACATATACGCATACTCATACTCACACTCATAATCATACTCATAATCACACTCATACACATACTCATACTCATACTCATACTCATGCTCGTACACATACACATTCTCACACTCATACTCATACTCATACTCATACTCACACTCATACCCATACTCATACTCATACTCACACTCACACTCATACCCATACTCATTCTCATACTCATACGCATGCTCATGCTCATGCTCATGCTCATGCTCATGCTCATGCTCATGCTCATACTCATACTGACACTCGCACTCATACTCATACTCATACTCATACTCATACTCATACTCATACTCATACTCATACTCATACTCACAATCATACTCATACTCATACTCATACTCATACTCATAATCATACTCATAATCATAATCATACTCATACTCATACTCATACTCATAGTCATACTCATACTCATACTCATACTCATACTCATACTCATACTCGTACTCATCCTCATACGCATGCTCATGCTCATGCTCATGCTCATGCTCATGCTCATACTCATACTCATACTCATACTCATACTCATACTCATACCCATACTCATACTCATACTCATACTTACACTCATACTCCTACTCATACTCATACGCATACTCATACTCATACTCATACTCATACTCATACGCATGCTCATGCTCATGCTCATGCTCATACTCATACTCATAATCATACTCATACTCATACTCATACGCATGCTCATGCTCATACACATACTCATACACATACTCATACTCATACTCATACTCGTACTCATACTCATACACATACCCATACTCATACTCATACTCATACTTACACTCATACTCCTACTCATACTCATACGCATACTCATACTCATACTCATACTCACACTCACACTCATACTCCTACTCTCATTCACACTCACACTCATACTCATACAGATACGCATACTCATACTCACACTCATACTCATACATATACGCATACTCATACTCATACGCATGCTCATGCTCATGCTCATGCTCATGCTAATGCTCATGCTCATACTCATACTCATACTCATACTCATACTCATACGCATGCTCATGCTCATACACGTACTCATGCACATACACATACTCATACTCATACTCGTACTCATACTCATACTCATACTCATACTCATACTCATACTCATACTCATACTCATACTCACACTCACACTCATACTCATAGTCTCATTCACACTCACACTCATACTCATACAGATACGCATACACATACTCACACTCATACTCATATATATACGCATACTCATACTCACACTCATAATCATACTCATAATCATACTCATACTCATACTCATACTCATACGCATACTCATACTCATACGCATGCTCATGCTCACGCTCATGCTCATGCTCATACTCATACTGACACTCGCACTCATACTCATACTCATACTCATACTCATACTCATACTCATAATCATACTCATAATCATAATCATACTCATACTCATACTCATACTCATAGTCATACTCATACTCATACTCATACTCATACTCATACTCATACTCGTACTCATCCTCATACGCATGCTCATGCTCATGCTCATGCTCATGCTCATGCTCATGCTCATACTCATACTCATACTCATACTCATACTCATACTCATACTCATACTCATACTCATACTCATACTCATACTCATACTCATACTCATACTCATACTCATACTCATACTCATACTCACAATCATACTCATACTCATACTCATACTCATACGCATGCTCATACTCATACTCATACTCATACTCATACTCATACTCATACTCATACTTACACTCCTACTCCTATTCATACTCATATGCATACTCATACTTATACTCATACTCATACTCATACGCATGCTCATACTCATACTCATACTCATACTCATACTCATACTCATACTCATACTCATAATCACACTCACACTCATGCTCATACTGTCATTCACACTCACACTCATACTCATACAGATACGCATACTCATACTCACACTCAAACTCATACATATACGCATACTCATACTCACACTCATAATCATACTCATAATCACACTCATACACATACTCATACTCATACTCATACTCATGCTCGTACACATACACATTCTCACACTCATACTCATACTCATACTCATACTCACACTCATACCCATACTCATACTCATACTCACACTCACACTCATACCCATACTCATTCTCATACTCATACGCATGCTCATGCTCATGCTCATGCTCATGCTCATGCTCATGCTCATGCTCATACTCATACTGACACTCGCACTCATACTCATACTCATACTCATACTCATACTCATACTCATACTCATACTCATACTCATACTCACAATCATACTCATACTCATACTCATACTCATACTCATAATCATACTCATAATCATAATCATACTCATACTCATACTCATACTCATAGTCATACTCATACTCATACTCATACTCATACTCATACTCATACTCGTACTCATCCTCATACGCATGCTCATGCTCATGCTCATGCTCATGCTCATGCTCATACTCATACTCATACTCATACTCATACTCATACTCATACCCATACTCATACTCATACTCATACTTACACTCATACTCCTACTCATACTCATACGCATACTCATACTCATACTCATACTCATACTCATACGCATGCTCATGCTCATGCTCATGCTCATACTCATACTCATAATCATACTCATACTCATACTCATACGCATGCTCATGCTCATACACATACTCATACACATACTCATACTCATACTCATACTCGTACTCATACTCATACACATACCCATACTCATACTCATACTCATACTTACACTCATACTCCTACTCATACTCATACGCATACTCATACTCATACTCATACTCACACTCACACTCATACTCCTACTCTCATTCACACTCACACTCATACTCATACAGATACGCATACTCATACTCACACTCATACTCATACATATACGCATACTCATACTCATACGCATGCTCATGCTCATGCTCATGCTCATGCTAATGCTCATGCTCATACTCATACTCATACTCATACTCATACTCATACGCATGCTCATGCTCATACACGTACTCATGCACATACACATACTCATACTCATACTCGTACTCATACTCATACTCATACTCATACTCATACTCATACTCATACTCATACTCATACTCACACTCACACTCATACTCATAGTCTCATTCACACTCACACTCATACTCATACAGATACGCATACACATACTCACACTCATACTCATATATATACGCATACTCATACTCACACTCATAATCATACTCATAATCATACTCATACTCATACTCATACTCATACGCATACTCATACTCATACGCATGCTCATGCTCACGCTCATGCTCATGCTCATACTCATACTGACACTCGCACTCATACTCATACTCATACTCATACTCATACTCATACTCATAATCATACTCATAATCATAATCATACTCATACTCATACTCATACTCATAGTCATACTCATACTCATACTCATACTCATACTCATACTCATACTCGTACTCATCCTCATACGCATGCTCATGCTCATGCTCATGCTCATGCTCATGCTCATGCTCATACTCATACTCATACTCATACTCATACTCATACTCATACTCATACTCATACTCATACTCATACTCATACTCATACTCATACTCACACTCATACTCATACTCATACTCATACTCATACTCACAATCATACTCATACTCATACTCATACTCATACTCATACTAATACGCATACACGTACTCGTACTCATACTCATACTCATACTCATACTCATACTCATACTCATACTCATACTCATACTCATACTCATAATCACACTCACACTCATACTCATACTCTCATTCACACTCACACTCATACTCATACAGATACGCATACTCATACTCACACTCGTACTCATACATATACGCATACTCATACTCACACTCATAATCATACTCATAATCATACTCATACACATACTCAAACTCATACTCATACTCATACTCATACTCGTACTCATCCTCATACGCATGCTCATGCTCATGCTCATGCTCATGCTCATGCTCATGCTCATGCTCATACTCATACTCATACTCATACTCATACTCATACTCATACTCATTCTCATACTCATACTCATACTCATACTCATACTCATACTCATACTCATACTCATACACATACTCACAATCATACTCATACTCATACTCATACTCATACTCATACTAATACGCATACACGTACTCGTACTCATACTCATACTCATACTCATACTCATACTCATACTCATACTCATACTCATACTCATACTCATACTCATACTCATACTCATACTCATACTCATACTCATACTCATACTCATACTCATACTCATACTCATACTCACAATCATACTCATACTCATACTCATACGCATGCTCATACTCATACTCATACTCATACTCATACACATACTCATACTCATACTTACACTCCGACTCCTACTCATACTCATATGCATACTCATACTTATACTCATACTCATACTCATACTCATACTCATACTCATACTCATACTCATAGTCATACTCATACTCATACTCATACTCATACTCATACTCATACTCATACTCATACTCATACTCATACTCATACTCATACTCATACTCATACTCATACGCATGCTCATACTCATTCTCATACTCATACTCATACGCATGTTCATGCTCATGCTCATACTCATACTCATACTCTCATTCACATTCATACTCATACAGATACGCATACTCATACTCATACTCACACTCATACTCATACATATACGCATACTCATACTCACACTCATAATCATACTCATAATCATACTCATACTCATACTCATACTCATACTCATACTCATACTCATACTCATACTCATGCTCATGCTCATACTCATACACATACTCACACTCATACTCATACTCATACTCATACTCATACTCATATTCATACTAATACGCATGCTCATGCTCATACACATACTCATACACATACTCATACTCATACTCATACTCGTACTCATACTCATACTCATACTCATACTCATACTCATACTCATACTCATACTCATACTCATACTCATACTCATACGCATGCTCATGCTCATGCTCATGCTCATGCTCATGCTCATGCTCATACTCATACTGACACTCGCACTCATACTCATACTCATACTCATAATCATACTCATAATCATACTCATATTCATACTCATACTCATACTCATAGTCATACTCATACTCATACTCATACTCATACTCATACTCGTTGTCATCCTCATACGCATGCTCATGCTCATGCTCATGCTCATGCTCATGCTCATACTCATACTCATACTCATACTCATACTCATACTCATACTCATACTCATACTCATACTCATACTCATACTCATACTCATACTCATACTCATACTCATACTCATACTCATACTCATACTCATACTCATACTCATACTCATACTCATACTCATACTCATACTCACAATCATACTCATACTCATACTCATACTCATACGCATGCTCATACTCATACTCATACTCATACTCATACTCATACTCATACTCATACTTACACTCCTACTCCTATTCATACTCATATGCATACTCATACTTATACTCATACTCATACTCATACTCATACTCATACTCATACTCATAGTCATTCTCATACTCATACTCATACTCATACTCATACTCATACTCATACTCATACTCATAATCACACTCACACTCATACTCATACTCTCATTCACACTCACACTCATACTCATACAGATACGCATACTCATACTCACACTCGTACTCATACATATACGCATACTCATACTCATACGCATGCTCATACTCATTCTCATACTCATACTCATACGCATGTTCATGCTCATGCTCATACTCATACTCATACTCTCATTCACACTCACACTCATACTCATACAGATACGCATACTCATACTCACACTCATACTCATACATATACGCATACTCATACTCACACTCATAATCATACTCATAATCATACTCATACTCATACTCATACTCATACTCATACTCATACTCATACTCATACTCATACTCATGCTCATGCTCATATTCATACACATACTCACACTCATACTCATACTCATATTCATACTAATACGCATGCTCATGCTCATACACATACTCATACACATACTCATACTCATACTCATACTCGTACTCATACTCATACTCATACTCATACTCATACTCATACTCATACTCATACTCATACTCATACTCATAATCACACTCACACTCATACTCATACTCTCATTCACACTCACACTCATACTCATACAGATACGCATACTCATACTCACACTCGTACTCATACATATACGCATACTCATACTCACACTCATAATCATACTCATAATCATACTCATACACATACTCAAACTCATACTCATACTCATACTCATACTCGTACTCATCCTCATACGCATGCTCATGCTCATGCTCATGCTCATGCTCATGCTCATGCTCATGCTCATACTCATACTCATACTCATACTCATACTCATACTCATTCTCATACTCATACTCATACTCATACTCATACTCATACTCATACTCATGCTCATACTCATGCACATACTCACAATCATACTCATACTCATACTCATACTCATACTCATACTAATACGCATACACGTACTCGTACTCATACTCATACTCATACTCATACTCATACTCATACTCATACTCATACTCATACTCATACTCATACTCATACTCATACTCATACTCATACTCATACTCATACTCATACTCATACTCATACTCATACTCATACTCACAATCATACTCATACTCATACTCATACTCATACGCATGCTCATACTCATACTCATACTCATACTCATACTCATACTCATACTTACACTCCGACTCCTACTCATACTCATATGCATACTCATACTTATACTCATACTCATACTCATACTCATACTCATACTCATACTCATAGTCATACTCATACTCATACTCATACTCATACTCATACTCATACTCATACTCATACTCATACTCATACTCATACTCATACTCATACTCATACTCATACTCATACTCATACGCATGCTCATACTCATTCTCATACTCATACTCATACGCATGTTCATGCTCATGCTCATACTCATACTCATACTCTCATTCACACTCACACTCATACTCATACAGATACGCATACTCATACTCACACTCATACTCATACATATACGCATACTCATACTCACACTCATAATCATACTCATAATCATACTCATACTCATACTCATACTCATACTCATACTCATACTCATACTCATACTCATGCTCATGCTCATACTCATACACATACTCACACTCATACTCATACTCATACTCATACTCATATTCATACTAATACGCATGCTCATGCTCATACACATACTCATACACATACTCATACTCATACTCATACTCGTACTCATACTCATACTCATACTCATACTCATACTCATACTCATACTCATACTCATACTCATACTCATACTCATTCGCATGCTCATGCTCATGCTCATGCTCATGCTCATGCTCATGCTCATACTCATACTGACACTCGCACTCATACTCATACTCATACTCATAATCATACTCATAATCATACTCATATTCATACTCATACTCATACTCATAGTCATACTCATACTCATACTCATACTCATACTCATACTCGTTGTCATCCTCATACGCATGCTCATGCTCATGCTCATGCTCATGCTCATACTCATACTCATACTCATACTCATACTCATACTCATACTCATACTCATACTCATACTCATACTCATACTCATACTCATACTCATACTCATACTCATACTCATACTCATACTCATACTCATACTCACAATCATACTCATACTCATACTCATACTCATACTCATACTCATACTCATACTCATACTAATACGCCTACACGTACTCGTACTCGTACTCTTACTCATACTCATACTCATACTCATACTCATACTCATACTCATACTCATACTCATACGCATGCTCATGCTCATACACATACTCATACACATACTCATACTCATACTCGTACTCATACTCATACTCATACTCATACTCATACTCATACTCATACTCATACTCATACTCATACTCATACTCATACTCATACTCATACTCATACTCATACTCATACTCATACTCATACTCATAATCACACTCACACTCATGCTCATACTCTCATTCACACTCACACTCATACTCATACAGATACGCATACTCATACTCACACTCAAACTCATACATATACGCATACTCATACTCACACTTTTAATCATACTCATACTCATACTCATACTCATACTCATACTCATACTCATACTCATGCTCATGCTCATATTCATACACATACTCACACTCATACTCATACTCATATTCATACTAATACGCATGCTCATGCTCATACACATACTCATACACATACTCATACTCATACTCATACTCGTACTCATACTCATACTCATACTCATACTCATACTCATACTCATACTCATACTCATACTCATACTCATACTCATAATCACACTCACACTCATACTCATACTCTCATTCACACTCACACTCATACTCATACAGATACGCATACTCATACTCACACTCGTACTCATACATATACGCATACTCATACTCACACTCATAATCATACTCATAATCATACTCATACACATACTCAAACTCATACTCATACTCATACTCATACTCGTACTCATCCTCATACGCATGCTCATGCTCATGCTCATGCTCATGCTCATGCTCATGCTCATGCTCATACTCATACTCATACTCATACTCATACTCATACTCATTCTCATACTCATACTCATACTCATACTCATACTCATACTCATACTCATACTCATACTCATACACATACTCACAATCATACTCATACTCATACTCATACTCATACTCATACTAATACGCATACACGTACTCGTACTCATACTCATACTCATACTCATACTCATACTCATACTCATACTCATACTCATACTCATACTCATACTCATACTCATACTCATACTCATACTCATACTCATACTCATACTCACAATCATACTCATACTCATACTCATACTCATACGCATGCTCATACTCATACTCATACTCATACTCATACTCATACTCATACTCATACTTACACTCCTACTCCTATTCATACTCATATGCATACTCATACTCACACTCATGCTCATACTGTCATTCACACTCACACTCATACTCATACAGATACGCATACTCATACTCACACTCAAACTCATACATATACGCATACTCATACTCACACTCATAATCATACTCATAATCATACTCATACACATACTCATACTCATACTCATACTCATGCTCATACACATACACATTCTCACACTCATACTCATACTCATACTCATACTCACACTCATACCCATACTCATACTCATACTCACACTCACACTCATACCCATACTCATTCTCATACTCATACGCATGCTCATGCTCATGCTCATGCTCATGCTCATGCTCATGCTCATGCTCATACTCATACTGACACTCGCACTCATACTCATACTCATACTCATACTCATACTCATACTCATACTCATACTCATACTCACAATCATACTCATACTCATACTCATACTCATACTCATAATCATACTCATAATCATAATCATACTCATACTCATACTCATACTCATAGTCATACTCATACTCATACTCATACTCATACTCATACTCATACTCGTACTCATCCTCATACGCATGCTCATGCTCATGCTCATGCTCATGCTCATGCTCATACTCATACTCATACTCATACTCATACTCATACTCATACCCATACTCATACTCATACTCATACTTACACTCATACTCCTACTCATACTCATACGCATACTCATACTCATACTCATACTCATACTCATACGCATGCTCATGCTCATGCTCATGCTCATACTCATACTCATAATCATACTCATACTCATACTCATACGCATGCTCATGCTCATACACATACTCATACACATACTCATACTCATACTCATACTCGTACTCATACTCATACACATACCCATACTCATACTCATACTCATACTTACACTCATACTCCTACTCATACTCATACGCATACTCATACTCATACTCATACTCACACTCACACTCATACTCCTACTCTCATTCACACTCACACTCATACTCATACAGATACGCATACTCATACTCACACTCATACTCATACATATACGCATACTCATACTCATACGCATGCTCATGCTCATGCTCATGCTCATGCTAATGCTCATGCTCATACTCATACTCATACTCATACTCATACTCATACGCATGCTCATGCTCATACACGTACTCATGCACATACACATACTCATACTCATACTCGTACTCATACTCATACTCATACTCATACTCATACTCATACTCATACTCATACTCATACTCACACTCACACTCATACTCATAGTCTCATTCACACTCACACTCATACTCATACAGATACGCATACACATACTCACACTCATACTCATATATATACGCATACTCATACTCACACTCATAATCATACTCATAATCATACTCATACTCATACTCATACTCATACTCATACGCATACTCATACTCATACGCATGCTCATGCTCACGCTCATGCTCATGCTCATACTCATACTGACACTCGCACTCATACTCATACTCATACTCATACTCATACTCATACTCATAATCATACTCATAATCATAATCATACTCATACTCATACTCATACTCATAGTCATACTCATACTCATACTCATACTCATACTCATACTCACACTCGTACTCATCCTCATACGCATGCTCATGCTCATGCTCATGCTCATGCTCATGCTCATGCTCATACTCATACTCATACTCATACTCATACTCATACTCATACTCATACTCATACTCATACTCATACTCATACTCATACTCACACTCATACTCATACTCATACTCATACTCATACTCACAATCATACTCATACTCATACTCATACTCATACTCATACTAATACGCATACACGTACTCGTACTCATACTCATACTCATACTCATACTCATACTCATACTCATACTCATACTCATACTCATACTCATACTCATAATCACACTCACACTCATACTCATACTCTCATTCACACTCACACTCATACTCATACAGATACGCATACTCATACTCACACTCGTACTCATACATATACGCATACTCATACTCACACTCATAATCATACTCATAATCATACTCATACACATACTCAAACTCATACTCATACTCATACTCATACTCGTACTCATCCTCATACGCATGCTCATGCTCATGCTCATGCTCATGCTCATGCTCATGCTCATGCTCATACTCATACTCATACTCATACTCATACTCATACTCATACTCATTCTCATACTCATACTCATACTCATACTCATACTCATACTCATACTCATACTCATACACATACTCACAATCATACTCATACTCATACTCATACTCATACTCATACTAATACGCATACACGTACTCGTACTCATACTCATACTCATACTCATACTCATACTCATACTCATACTCATACTCATACTCATACTCATACTCATACTCATACTCATACTCATACTCATGCTCATGCTCATATTCATACACATACTCACACTCATACTCATACTCATATTCATACTAATACGCATGCTCATGCTCATACACATACTCATACACATACTCATACTCATACTCATACTCGTACTCATACTCATACTCATACTCATACTCATACTCATACTCATACTCATACTCATACTCATACTCATAATCACACTCACACTCATACTCATACTCTCATTCACACTCACACTCATACTCATACAGATACGCATACTCATACTCACACTCGTACTCATACATATACGCATACTCATACTCACACTCATAATCATACTCATAATCATACTCATACACATACTCAAACTCATACTCATACTCATACTCATACTCGTACTCATCCTCATACGCATGCTCATGCTCATGCTCATGCTCATGCTCATGCTCATGCTCATGCTCATACTCATACTCATACTCATACTCATACTCATACTCATTCTCATACTCATACTCATACTCATACTCATACTCATACTCATACTCATGCTCATACTCATGCACATACTCACAATCATACTCATACTCATACTCATACTCATACTCATACTAATACGCATACACGTACTCGTACTCATACTCATACTCATACTCATACTCATACTCATACTCATACTCATACTCATACTCATACTCATACTCATACTCATACTCATACTCATACTCATACTCATACTCATACTCATACTCATACTCATACTCACAATCATACTCATACTCATACTCATACTCATACGCATGCTCATACTCATACTCATACTCATACTCATACTCATACTCATACTTACACTCCGACTCCTACTCATACTCATATGCATACTCATACTTATACTCATACTCATACTCATACTCATACTCATACTCATACTCATAGTCATACTCATACTCATACTCATACTCATACTCATACTCATACTCATACTCATACTCATACTCATACTCATACTCATACTCATACTCATACTCATACTCATACTCATACGCATGCTCATACTCATTCTCATACTCATACTCATACGCATGTTCATGCTCATGCTCATACTCATACTCATACTCTCATTCACACTCACACTCATACTCATACAGATACGCATACTCATACTCACACTCATACTCATACATATACGCATACTCATACTCACACTCATAATCATACTCATAATCATACTCATACTCATACTCATACTCATACTCATACTCATACTCATACTCATACTCATGCTCATGCTCATACTCATACACATACTCACACTCATACTCATACTCATACTCATACTCATATTCATACTAATACGCATGCTCATGCTCATACACATACTCATACACATACTCATACTCATACTCATACTCGTACTCATACTCATACTCATACTCATACTCATACTCATACTCATACTCATACTCATACTCATACTCATACTCATTCGCATGCTCATGCTCATGCTCATGCTCATGCTCATGCTCATGCTCATACTCATACTGACACTCGCACTCATACTCATACTCATACTCATAATCATACTCATAATCATACTCATATTCATACTCATACTCATACTCATAGTCATACTCATACTCATACTCATACTCATACTCATACTCGTTGTCATCCTCATACGCATGCTCATGCTCATGCTCATGCTCATGCTCATACTCATACTCATACTCATACTCATACTCATACTCATACTCATACTCATACTCATACTCATACTCATACTCATACTCATACTCATACTCATACTCATACTCATACTCATACTCATACTCATACTCACAATCATACTCATACTCATACTCATACTCATACTCATACTCATACTCATACTCATACTAATACGCCTACACGTACTCGTACTCGTACTCTTACTCATACTCATACTCATACTCATACTCATACTCATACTCATACTCATACTCATACGCATGTTCATGCTCATACACATACTCATACACATACTCATACTCATACTCGTACTCATACTCATACTCATACTCATACTCATACTCATACTCATACTCATACTCATACTCATACTCATACTCATACTCATACTCATACTCATACTCATACTCATACTCATACTCATACTCATAATCACACTCACACTCATGCTCATACTCTCATTCACACTCACACTCATACTCATACAGATACGCATACTCATACTCACACTCAAACTCATACATATACGCATACTCATACTCACACTTTTAATCATACTCATACTCATACTCATACTCATACTCATACTCATACTCATACTCATGCTCATGCTCATATTCATACACATACTCACACTCATACTCATACTCATATTCATACTAATACGCATGCTCATGCTCATACACATACTCATACACATACTCATACTCATACTCATACTCGTACTCATACTCATACTCATACTCATACTCATACTCATACTCATACTCATACTCATACTCATACTCATACTCATAATCACACTCACACTCATACTCATACTCTCATTCACACTCACACTCATACTCATACAGATACGCATACTCATACTCACACTCGTACTCATACATATACGCATACTCATACTCACACTCATAATCATACTCATAATCATACTCATACACATACTCAAACTCATACTCATACTCATACTCATACTCGTACTCATCCTCATACGCATGCTCATGCTCATGCTCATGCTCATGCTCATGCTCATGCTCATGCTCATACTCATACTCATACTCATACTCATACTCATACTCATTCTCATACTCATACTCATACTCATACTCATACTCATACTCATACTCATACTCATACTCATACACATACTCACAATCATACTCATACTCATACTCATACTCATACTCATACTAATACGCATACACGTACTCGTACTCATACTCATACTCATACTCATACTCATACTCATACTCATACTCATACTCATACTCATACTCATACTCATACTCATACTCATACTCATACTCATACTCATACTCACAATCATACTCATACTCATACTCATACTCATACGCATGCTCATACTCATACTCATACTCATACTCATACTCATACTCATACTCATACTTACACTCCTACTCCTATTCATACTCATATGCATACTCATACTCACACTCATGCTCATACTGTCATTCACACTCACACTCATACTCATACAGATACGCATACTCATACTCACACTCAAACTCATACATATACGCATACTCATACTCACACTCATAATCATACTCATAATCATACTCATACACATACTCATACTCATACTCATACTCATGCTCATACACATACACATTCTCACACTCATACTCATACTCATACTCATACTCACACTCATACCCATACTCATACTCATACTCACACTCACACTCATACCCATACTCATTCTCATACTCATACGCATGCTCATGCTCATGCTCATGCTCATGCTCATGCTCATGCTCATGCTCATACTCATACTGACACTCGCACTCATACTCATACTCATACTCATACTCATACTCATACTCATACTCATACTCATACTCACAATCATACTCATACTCATACTCATACTCATACTCATAATCATACTCATAATCATAATCATACTCATACTCATACTCATACTCATAGTCATACTCATACTCATACTCATACTCATACTCATACTCATACTCGTACTCATCCTCATACGCATGCTCATGCTCATGCTCATGCTCATGCTCATGCTCATACTCATACTCATACTCATACTCATACTCATACTCATACCCATACTCATACTCATACTCATACTTACACTCATACTCCTACTCATACTCATACGCATACTCATACTCATACTCATACTCATACTCATACGCATGCTCATGCTCATGCTCATGCTCATACTCATACTCATAATCATACTCATACTCATACTCATACGCATGCTCATGCTCATACACATACTCATACACATACTCATACTCATACTCATACTCGTACTCATACTCATACACATACCCATACTCATACTCATACTCATACTTACACTCATACTCCTACTCATACTCATACGCATACTCATACTCATACTCATACTCACACTCACACTCATACTCCTACTCTCATTCACACTCACACTCATACTCATACAGATACGCATACTCATACTCACACTCATACTCATACATATACGCATACTCATACTCATACGCATGCTCATGCTCATGCTCATGCTCATGCTAATGCTCATGCTCATACTCATACTCATACTCATACTCATACTCATACGCATGCTCATGCTCATACACGTACTCATGCACATACACATACTCATACTCATACTCGTACTCATACTCATACTCATACTCATACTCATACTCATACTCATACTCATACTCATACTCACACTCACACTCATACTCATAGTCTCATTCACACTCACACTCATACTCATACAGATACGCATACACATACTCACACTCATACTCATATATATACGCATACTCATACTCACACTCATAATCATACTCATAATCATACTCATACTCATACTCATACTCATACTCATACGCATACTCATACTCATACGCATGCTCATGCTCACGCTCATGCTCATGCTCATACTCATACTGACACTCGCACTCATACTCATACTCATACTCATACTCATACTCATACTCATAATCATACTCATAATCATAATCATACTCATACTCATACTCATACTCATAGTCATACTCATACTCATACTCATACTCATACTCATACTCACACTCGTACTCATCCTCATACGCATGCTCATGCTCATGCTCATGCTCATGCTCATGCTCATGCTCATACTCATACTCATACTCATACTCATACTCATACTCATACTCATACTCATACTCATACTCATACTCATACTCATACTCACACTCATACTCATACTCATACTCATACTCATACTCACAATCATACTCATACTCATACTCATACTCATACTCATACTAATACGCATACACGTACTCGTACTCATACTCATACTCATACTCATACTCATACTCATACTCATACTCATACTCATACTCATACTCATACTCATAATCACACTCACACTCATACTCATACTCTCATTCACACTCACACTCATACTCATACAGATACGCATACTCATACTCACACTCGTACTCATACATATACGCATACTCATACTCACACTCATAATCATACTCATAATCATACTCATACACATACTCAAACTCATACTCATACTCATACTCATACTCGTACTCATCCTCATACGCATGCTCATGCTCATGCTCATGCTCATGCTCATGCTCATGCTCATGCTCATACTCATACTCATACTCATACTCATACTCATACTCATACTCATTCTCATACTCATACTCATACTCATACTCATACTCATACTCATACTCATACTCATACACATACTCACAATCATACTCATACTCATACTCATACTCATACTCATACTAATACGCATACACGTACTCGTACTCATACTCATACTCATACTCATACTCATACTCATACTCATACTCATACTCATACTCATACTCATACTCATACTCATACTCATACTCATACTCATACTCATACTCATACTCATACTCATACTCATACTCATACTCATACTCATACTCATACTCACAATCATACTCATACTCATACTCATACTCATACGCATGCTCATACTCATACTCATACTCATACTCATACTCATACTCATACTTACACTCCGACTCCTACTCATACTCATATGCATACTCATACTTATACTCATACTCATACTCATACTCATACTCATACTCATACTCATACTCATAGTCATACTCATACTCATACTCATACTCATACTCATACTCATACTCATACTCATACTCATACTCATACTCATACTCATACTCATACTCATACTCATACTCATACTCATACGCATGCTCATACTCATTCTCATACTCATACTCATACGCATGTTCATGCTCATGCTCATACTCATACTCATACTCTCATTCACACTCATACTCATACAGATACGCATACTCATACTCACACTCATACTCATACATATACGCATACTCATACTCACACTCATAATCATACTCATAATCATACTCATACTCATACTCATACTCATACTCATACTTATACTCATACTCATACTCATGCTCATGCTCATACTCATACACATACTCATACTCATACTCGTACTCATACTCATACTCATACTCATACTCATACTCATACTCATACTCATACTCATACTCATACTCATACTCATACGCATGCTCATGCTCATGCTCATGCTCATGCTCATGCTCATGCTCATACTCATACTGACACTCGCACTCATACTCATACTCATACTCATAATCATACTCATAATCATACTCATATTCATACTCATACTCATACTCATAGTCATACTCATACTCATACTCATACTCATACTCATACTCGTTGTCATCCTCATACGCATGCTCATGCTCATGCTCATGCTCATGCTCATGCTCATACTCATACTCATACTCATACTCATACTCATACTCATACTCATACTCATACTCATACTCATACTCATACTCATACTCATACTCATACTCATACTCATACTCATACTCATACTCATACTCATACTCATACTCATACTCATACTCATACTCATACTCATACTCATACTCACAATCATACTCATACTCATACTCATACTCATACGCATGCTCATACTCATACTCATACTCATACTCATACTCATACTCATACTCATACTTACACTCCTACTCCTATTCATACTCATATGCATACTCATACTTATACTCATACTCATACTCATACTCATACTCATAGTCATTCTCATACTCATACTCATACTCATACTCATACTCATACTCATACTCATACTCATACTCATAATCACACTCACACTCATACTCATACTCTCATTCACACTCACACTCATACTCATACAGATACGCATACTCATACTCACACTCGTACTCATACATATACGCATACTCATACTCATACGCATGCTCATACTCATTCTCATACTCATACTCATACGCATGTTCATGCTCATGCTCATACTCATATTCATACTCTCATTCACACTCACACTCATACTCATACAGATACGCATACTCATACTCACACTCATACTCATACATATACGCATACTCATACTCACACTCATAATCATACTCATAATCATACTCATACTCATACTCATACTCATACTCATACTCATACTCATACTCATACTCATACTCATACTCATGCTCATGCTCATATTCATACACATACTCACACTCATACTCATACTCATATTCATACTAATACGCATGCTCATGCTCATACACATACTCATACACATACTCATACTCATACTCATACTCGTACTCATACTCATACTCATACTCATACTCATACTCATACTCATACTCATACTCATACTCATACTCATACTCATAATCACACTCACACTCATACTCATACTCTCATTCACACTCACACTCATACTCATACAGATACGCATACTCATACTCACACTCGTACTCATACATATACGCATACTCATACTCACACTCATAATCATACTCATAATCATACTCATACACATACTCAAACTCATACTCATACTCATACTCATACTCGTACTCATCCTCATACGCATGCTCATGCTCATGCTCATGCTCATGCTCATGCTCATGCTCATGCTCATACTCATACTCATACTCATACTCATACTCATTCTCATACTCATACTCATACTCATACTCATACTCATACTCATACTCATACTCATACTCATACACATACTCACAATCATACTCATACTCATACTCATACTCATACTAATACGCATACACGTACTCGTACTCATACTCATACTCATACTCATACTCATACTCATACTCATACTCATACTCATACTCATACTCATACTCATACTCATACTCATACTCATACTCATACTCATACTCATACTCATACTCATACTCATACTCATACTCATACTCATACTCACAATCATACTCATACTCATACTCATACTCATACGCATGCTCATACTCATACTCATACTCATACTCATACTCATACTCATACTCATACTTACACTCCGACTCCTACTCATACTCATATGCATACTCATACTTATACTCATACTCATACTCATACTCATACTCATACTCATACTCATAGTCATACTCATACTCATACTCATACTCATACTCATACTCATACTCATACTCATACTCATACTCATACTCATACTCATACTCATACTCATACTCATACTCATACTCATACTCATACGCATGCTCATACTCATTCTCATACTCATACTCATACGCATGTTCATGCTCATGCTCATACTCATACTCATACTCTCATTCACACTCACACTCATACTCATACAGATACGCATACTCATACTCACACTCATACTCATACATATACGCATACTCATACTCACACTCATAATCATACTCATAATCATACTCATACTCATACTCATACTCATACTCATACTCATACTCATACTCATACTCATGCTCATGCTCATACTCATACACATACTCACACTCATACTCATACTCATACTCATACTCATATTCATACTAATACGCATGCTCATGCTCATACACATACTCATACACATACTCATACTCATACTCATACTCGTACTCATACTCATACTCATACTCATACTCATACTCATACTCATACTCATACTCATACTCATACTCATACTCATTCGCATGCTCATGCTCATGCTCATGCTCATGCTCATGCTCATACTCATACTGACACTCGCACTCATACTCATACTCATACTCATAATCATACTCATAATCATACTCATATTCATACTCATACTCATACTCATAGTCATACTCATACTCATACTCATACTCATACTCATACTCGTTGTCATCCTCATACGCATGCTCATGCTCATGCTCATGCTCATGCTCATGCTCATACTCATACTCATACTCATACTCATACTCATACTCATACTCATACTCATACTCATACTCATACTCATACTCATACTCATACTCATACTCATACTCATACTCATACTCACAATCATACTCATACTCATACTCATACTCATACTCATACTCATACTCATACTAATACGCCTACACGTACTCGTACTCGTACTCTTACTCATACTCATACTCATACTCATACTCATACTCATACTCATACTCATACTCATACTCATACTCATACTCATACTCATACTCATGCTCATGCTCATACTCATACACATACTCACACTCATACTCATACTCATACTCATACTCATATTCATACTAATACGCATGCTCATGCTCATACACATACTCATACACATACTCATACTCATACTCATACTCGTACTCATACTCATACTCATACTCATACTCATACTCATACTCATACTCATACTCATACTCATACTCATACTCATTCGCATGCTCATGCTCATGCTCATGCTCATGCTCATGCTCATACTCATACTGACACTCGCACTCATACTCATACTCATACTCATAATCATACTCATAATCATACTCATATTCATACTCATACTCATACTCATAGTCATACTCATACTCATACTCATACTCATACTCATACTCGTTGTCATCCTCATACGCATGCTCATGCTCATGCTCATGCTCATGCTCATGCTCATACTCATACTCATACTCATACTCATACTCATACTCATACTCATACTCATACTCATACTCATACTCATACTCATACTCATACTCATACTCATACTCATACTCATACTCATACTCATACTCATACTCACAATCATACTCATACTCATACTCATACTCATACTCATACTCATACTCATACTCATACTAATACGCCTACACGTACTCGTACTCGTACTCTTACTCATACTCATACTCATACTCATACTCATACTCATACTCATAGTCATACTCATACTCATACTCATACTCATACTCATACTCATGCTCATGCTCATATTCATACACATACTCATACTCATACTCATACTTACACTCCTACTCCTATTCATACTCATATGCATACTCATACTTATACTCATACTCATACTCATACTCATACTCATACTCATACTCATAGTCATTCTCATACTCATACTCATACTCATACTCATACTCATACTCATACTCATACTCATAATCACACTCACACTCATACTCATACTCTCATTCACACTCACACTCATACTCATACAGATACGCATACTCATACTCACACTCGTACTCATACATATACGCATACTCATACTCATACGCATGCTCATACTCATTCTCATACTCATACTCATACGCATGTTCATGCTCATGCTCATACTCATATTCATACTCTCATTCACACTCACACTCATACTCATACAGATACGCATACTCATACTCACACTCATACTCATACATATACGCATACTCATACTCACACTCATAATCATACTCATAATCATACTCATACTCATACTCATACTCATACTCATACTCATACTCATACTCATACTCATACTCATACTCATGCTCATGCTCATATTCATACACATACTCACACTCATACTCATACTCATATTCATACTAATACGCATGCTCATGCTCATACACATACTCATACACATACTCATACTCATACTCATACTCGTACTCATACTCATACTCATACTCATACTCATACTCATACTCATACTCATACTCATACTCATACTCATACTCATAATCACACTCACACTCATACTCATACTCTCATTCACACTCACACTCATACTCATACAGATACGCATACTCATACTCACACTCGTACTCATACATATACGCATACTCATACTCACACTCATAATCATACTCATAATCATACTCATACACATACTCAAACTCATACTCATACTCATACTCATACTCGTACTCATCCTCATACGCATGCTCATGCTCATGCTCATGCTCATGCTCATGCTCATGCTCATGCTCATACTCATACTCATACTCATACTCATACTCATACTCATTCTCATACTCATACTCATACTCATACTCATACTCATACTCATACTCATACTCATACTCATACACATACTCACAATCATACTCATACTCATACTCATACTCATACTAATACGCATACACGTACTCGTACTCATACTCATACTCATACTCATACTCATACTCATACTCATACTCATACTCATACTCATACTCATACTCATACTCATACTCATACTCATACTCATACTCATACTCATACTCATACTCATACTCATACTCATACTCATACTCATACTCATACTCATACTCACAATCATACTCATACTCATACTCATACTCATACGCATGCTCATACTCATACTCATACTCATACTCATACTCATACTCATACTTACACTCCGACTCCTACTCATACTCATATGCATACTCATACTTATACTCATACTCATACTCATACTCATACTCATACTCATACTCATAGTCATACTCATACTCATACTCATACTCATACTCATACTCATACTCATACTCATACTCATACTCATACTCATACTCATACTCATACTCATACTCATACTCATACTCATACGCATGCTCATACTCATTCTCATACTCATACTCATACGCATGTTCATGCTCATGCTCATACTCATACTCATACTCTCATTCACACTCACACTCATACTCATACAGATACGCATACTCATACTCACACTCATACTCATACATATACGCATACTCATACTCACACTCATAATCATACTCATAATCATACTCATACTCATACTCATACTCATACTCATACTCATACGCATACTCATACTCATGCTCATGCTCATACTCATACACATACTCACACTCATACTCATACTCATACTCATACTCATATTCATACTAATACGCATGCTCATGCTCATACACATACTCATACACATACTCATACTCATACTCATACTCGTACTCATACTCATACTCATACTCATACTCATGCTCATACTCATACTCATACTCATACTCATACTCATACTCACAATCATACTCATACTCATACTCATACTCATACTCATACTCATACTCATACTCATACTCATACTCATACTCATACTAATACGCCTACACGTACTCGTACTCGTACTCTTACTCATACTCATACTCATACTCATACTCATACTCATACTCATACTCATACTCATACGCATGCTCATGCTCATACACATACTCATACACATACTCATACTCATACTCGTACTCATACTCATACTCATACTCATACTCATACTCATACTCATACTCATACTCATACTCATACTCATACTCATACTCATACTCATACTCATACTCATACTCATACTCATACTCATAATCACACTCACACTCATGCTCATACTCTCATTCACACTCACACTCATACTCATACAGATACGCATACTCATACTCACACTCAAACTCATACATATACGCATACTCATACTCACACTCATAATCATACTCATAATCATACTCATACACATACTCATACTCATACTCATGCTCATACTCATACACATTCTCACACTCATACTCATACTCATACTCATACTCACAATCATACTCATACTCATACTCATACTCATACTCATACTCATACTCATACTCATACTCATACTCATACTCATACTCATACTCATACTCATACTCATACTCATAGTCATACTCATACTCATACTCATACTCAAACTCATACTCATACTCACAATCATACTCATAGTCTCATTCACACTCACACTCATACTCATACAGATACGCATACACATACTCACACTCATATTCATATATATACGCATACTCATACTCACACTCATAATCATACTCATACTCATACTCATACTCATACTCATACTCATACTCATACTCATACTCATACTCATACTCATACTCATACTCATACTCATACTCATACTCACAATCATACTCATACTCATACTCATACTCATACGCATGCTCATACTCATACTCATACTCATACTCATACTCATACTTACACTCCTACTCCTACTCATACTCATATGCATACTCATACTTATACTCATACTCATACTCATACTCATACTCATACTCATACTCATACTCATACTCATACTCATACTCATACTCATACTCATACTCATACTCATACTCATACTCATACTCATACTCATACTCATACTCATACTCATACTCATACTCATACTCATACTCATACTCATACTCATACTCATAATCACACTCACACTCATGCTCATACTGTCATTCACACTCACACTCATACTCATACAGATACGCATACTCATACTCACACTCAAACTCATACATATACGCATACTCATACTCACACTCATAATCATACTCATAATCATACTCATACACATACTCATACTCATACTCATACTCATGCTCATACACATACACATTCTCACACTCATACTCATACTCATACTCATACTCACACTCATACCCATACTCATACTCATACTCACACTCACACTCATACCCATACTCATTCTCATACTCATACGCATGCTCATGCTCATGCTCATGCTCATGCTCATGCTCATGCTCATGCTCATACTCATACTGACACTCGCACTCATACTCATACTCATACTCATACTCATACTCATACTCATACTCATACTCATACTCATACTCACAATCATACTCATACTCATACTCATACTCATACTCATAATCATACTCATAATCATAATCATACTCATACTCATACTCATACTCATAGTCATACTCATACTCATACTCATACTCATACTCATACTCATACTCGTACTCATCCTCATACGCATGCTCATGCTCATGCTCATGCTCATGCTCATGCTCATACTCATACTCATACTCATACTCATACTCATACTCATACTCATACTCATACTTACACTCATACTCCTACTCATACTCATACGCATACTCATACTCATACTCATACTCATACTCATACGCATGCTCATGCTCATGCTCATGCTCATACTCATACTCATAATCATACTCATACTCATACTCATACGCATGCTCATGCTCATACACATACTCATACACATACTCATACTCATACTCATACTCGTACTCATACTCATACACATACCCATACTCATACTCATACTCATACTTACACTCATACTCCTACTCATACTCATACGCATACTCATACTCATACTCATACTCACACTCACACTCATACTCCTACTCTCATTCACACTCACACTCATACTCATACAGATACGCATACTCATACTCACACTCATACTCATACATATACGCATACTCATACTCATACGCATGCTCATGCTCATGCTCATGCTCATGCTAATGCTCATGCTCATACTCATACTCATACTCATACTCATACTCATACGCATGCTCATGCTCATACACGTACTCATGCACATACACATACTCATACTCATACTCGTACTCATACTCATACTCATACTCATACTCATACTCATACTCATACTCATACTCATACTCATACTCATACTCATACTCACAATCATACTCATACTCATACTCATACTCATACTCATACTAATACGCATACACGTACTCGTACTCATACTCATACTCATACTCATACTCATACTCATACTCATACTCATACTCATACTCATACTCATACTCATACTCATACTCATACTCATACTCATACTCATACTCATACTCATACTCATACTCACAATCATACTCATACTCATACTCATACTCATACGCATGCTCATACTCATACTCATACTCATACTCATACTCATACTCATACTTACACTCCTACTCCTATTCATACTCATATGCATACTCATACTTATACTCATACTCATACTCATACTCATACTCATACTCATACTCATAGTCATTCTCATACTCATACTCATACTCATACTCATACTCATACTCATACTCATACTCATAATCACACTCACACTCATACTCATACTCTCATTCACACTCACACTCATACTCATACAGATACGCATACTCATACTCACACTCGTACTCATACATATACGCATACTCATACTCATACGCATGCTCATACTCATTCTCATACTCATACTCATACGCATGTTCATACTCATGCTCATACTCATACTCATACTCTCATTCACACTCACACTCATACTCATACAGATACGCATACTCATACTCACACTCATACTCATACATATACGCATACTCATACTCACACTCATAATCATACTCATAATCATACTCATACTCATACTCATACTCATACTCATACTCATACTCATACTCATACTCATACTCATGCTCATGCTCATATTCATACACATACTCACACTCATACTCATACTCATATTCATACAAATACGCATGCTCATGCTCATACACATACTCATACACATACTCATACTCATACTCATACTCGTACTCATACTCATACTTATACTCATACTCATACTCATACTCATACTCATACTCATACTCATACTCATAATCACACTCACACTCATACTCATACTCTCATTCACACTCACACTCATACTCATACAGATACGCATACTCATACTCACACTCGTACTCATACATATACGCATACTCATACTCACACTCATAATCATACTCATAATCATACTCATACACATACTCAAACTCATACTCATACTCATACTCATACTCGTACTCATCCTCATACGCATGCTCATGCTCATGCTCATGCTCATGCTCATGCTCATGCTCATGCTCATACTCATACTCATACTCATACTCATACTCATACTCATACTCATTCTCATACTCATACTCATACTCATACTCATACTCATACTCATACTCATACTCATACTCATACACATACTCACAATCATACTCATACTCATACTCATACTCATACTCATACTAATACGCATACACGTACTCGTACTCATACTCATACTCATACTCATACTCATACTCATACTCATACTCATACTCATACTCATACTCATACTCATACTCATACTCATACTCATACTCATACTCATACTCATACTCATACTCATACTCATACTCATACTCATACTCATACTCACAATCATACTCATACGCATGTTCATGCTCATGCTCATACTCATACTCATACTCTCATTCACACTCATACTCATACAGATACGCATACTCATACTCACACTCATACTCATACATATACGCATACTCATACTCACACTCATAATCATACTCATAATCATACTCATACTCATACTCATACTCATACTCATACTCATACTCATACTCATGCTCATGCTCATACTCATACACATACTCACACTCATACTCATACTCATACTCATACTCATATTCATACTAATACGCATGCTCATGCTCATACACATACTCATACACATACTCATACTCATACTCATACTCGTACTCATACTCATACTCATACTCATACTCATACTCATACTCATACTCATACTCATACTCATACTCATACTCATACTCATACTCATACGCATGCTCATGCTCATGCTCATGCTCATGCTCATGCTCATGCTCATACTCATACTGACACTCGCACTCATACTCATACTCATACTCATAATCATACTCATAATCATACTCATATTCATACTCATACTCATACTCATAGTCATACTCATACTCATACTCATACTCATACTCATACTCGTTGTCATCCTCATACGCATGCTCATGCTCATGCTCATGCTCATGCTCATGCTCATACTCATACTCATACTCATACTCATACTCATACTCATACTCATACTCATACTCATACTCATACTCATACTCATACTCATACTCATACTCATACTCATACTCATACTCATACTCATACTCATACTCATACTCATACTCATACTCATACTCATACTCATACTCATACTCATACTCATACTCATACTCATACTCACAATCATACTCATACTCATACTCATACTCATACGCATGCTCATACTCATACTCATACTCATACTCATACTCATACTCATACTCATACTTACACTCCTACTCCTATTCATACTCATATGCATACTCATACTTATACTCATACTCATACTCATACTCATACTCATACTCATACTCATAGTCATTCTCATACTCATACTCATACTCATACTCATACTCATACTCATACTCATACTCATAATCACACTCACACTCATACTCATACTCTCATTCACACTCACACTCATACTCATACAGATACGCATACTCATACTCACACTCGTACTCATACATATACGCATACTCATACTCATACGCATGCTCATACTCATTCTCATACTCATACTCATACGCATGTTCATGCTCATGCTCATACTCATACTCATACTCTCATTCACACTCACACTCATACTCATACAGATACGCATACTCATACTCACACTCATACTCATACATATACGCATACTCATACTCACACTCATAATCATACTCATAATCATACTCATACTCATACTCATACTCATACTCATACTCATACTCATACTCATACTCATACTCATGCTCATGCTCATATTCATACACATACTCACACTCATACTCATACTCATATTCATACTAATACGCATGCTCATGCTCATACACATACTCATACACATACTCATACTCATACTCATACTCGTACTCATACTCATACTCATACTCATACTCATACTCATACTCATACTCATACTCATACTCATACTCATACTCATAATCACACTCACACTCATACTCATACTCTCATTCACACTCACACTCATACTCATACAGATACGCATACTCATACTCACACTCGTACTCATACATATACGCATACTCATACTCACACTCATAATCATACTCATAATCATACTCATACACATACTCAAACTCATACTCATACTCATACTCATACTCGTACTCATCCTCATTCGCATGCTCATGCTCATGCTCATGCTCATGCTCATGCTCATGCTCATGCTCATACTCATACTCATACTCATACTCATACTCATACTAATTCTCATACTCATACTCATACTCATACTCATACTCATACTCATACTCATACTCATACTCATACACATACTCACAATCATACTCATACTCATACTCATACTCATACTAATACGCATACACGTACTCGTACTCATACTCATACTCATACTCATACTCATACTCATACTCATACTCATACTCATACTCATACTCATACTCATACTCATACTCATACTCATACTCATACTCATACTCATACTCATACTCATACTCATACTCACAATCATACTCATACTCATACTCATACTCATACGCATGCTCATACTCATACTCATACTCATACTCATACTCATACTCATACTTACACTCCGACTCCTACTCATACTCATATGCATACTCATACTTATACTCATACTCATACTCATACTCATACTCATACTCATACTCATACTCATAGTCATACTCATACTCATACTCATACTCATACTCATACTCATACTCATACTCATACTCATACTCATACTCATACTCATACTCATACTCATACTCATACTCATACGCATGCTCATACTCATTCTCATACTCATACTCATACGCATGTTCATGCTCATGCTCATACTCATACTCATACTCTCATTCACACTCACACTCATACTCATACAGATACGCATACTCATACTCACACTCATACTCATACATATACGCATACTCATACTCACACTCATAATCATACTCATAATCATACTCATACTCATACTCATACTCATACTCATACTCATACTCATACTCATACTCATGCTCATGCTCATACTCATACACATACTCACACTCATACTCATACTCATACTCATACTCATATTCATACTAATACGCATGCTCATGCTCATACACATACTCATACACATACTCATACTCATACTCATACTCGTACTCATACTCATACTCATACTCATACTCATACTCATACTCATACGCATGCTCATGCTCACGCTCATGCTCATGCTCATACTCATACTGACACTCGCACTCATACTCATACTCATACTCATACTCATAATCATACTCATAATCATAATCATACTCATACTCATACTCATACTCATACTCATACTCATACTCATAGTCATACTCATACTCATACTCATACTCATACTCATACTCATACTCATACTCATACTCATACTCATACTCATACTCATACTCATACTCATACTCATACTCATACTCATACTCATACTCATACTCATACTCACAATCATACTCATACTCATACTCATACTCATACTCATACTCATACTCATACTCATACTAATACGCCTACACGTACTCGTACTCGTACTCTTACTCATACTCATACTCATACTCATACTCATACTCATACTCATACTCATACTCATACGCATGCTCATGCTCATACACATACTCATACACATACTCATACTCATACTCGTACTCATACTCATACTCATACTCATACTCATACTCATACTCATACTCATACTCATACTCATACTCATACTCATACTCATACTCATACTCATACTCATACTCATACTCATACTCATACTCATACTCATAATCACACTCACACTCATGCTCATACTCTCATTCACACTCACACTCATACTCATACAGATACGCATACTCATACTCACACTCAAACTCATACATATACGCATACTCATACTCACACTCATAATCATACTCATAATCATACTCATACACATACTCATACTCATACTCATGCTCATACTCATACACATTCTCACACTCATACTCATACTCATACTCATACTCACAATCATACTCATACTCATACTCATACTCATACTCATACTCATACTCATACTCATACTCATACTCATACTCATACTCATACTCATACTCATACACATACTCACAATCATACTCATACTCATACTCATACTCATACTAATACGCATACACGTACTCGTACTCATACTCATACTCATACTCATACTCATACTCATACTCATACTCATACTCATACTCATACTCATACTCATACTCATACTCATACTCATACTCATACTCATACTCATACTCATACTCATACTCATACTCATACTCACAATCATACTCATACTCATACTCATACTCATACGCATGCTCATACTCATACTCATACTCATACTCATACTCATACTCATACTTACACTCCGACTCCTACTCATACTCATATGCATACTCATACTTATACTCATACTCATACTCATACTCATACTCATACTCATACTCATACTCATACTCATACTCATACTCATACTCATACTCATACTCATACTCATACTCATACTCATACTCATACTCATACTCATACTCATACTCATACTCATACTCATACTCATACTCATACTCATACTCATACTCATACTCATACTCACAATCATACTCATACTCATACTCATACTCATACTCATACTCATACTCATACTCATACTCATACTCATACTCATACTCATACTCATACTCATACTCATAGTCATACTCATACTCATACTCATACTCATACTCATACTCATACTCATACTCACAATCATACTCATACTCATACTCATACTCATACTCATACTAATACGCATACACGTACTCGTACTCATACTGATACTCATACTCATGCTCATGCTCATACTCATACTCATAATCATACTCATACTCATACTCATACGCATGCTCATGCTCATACACATACTCATACACATACTCATACTCATACTCATACTCGTACTCATACTCATACTCATACCCATACTCATACTCATACTCATACTTACACTCATACTCCTACTCATACTCATACGCATACTCATACTCATACTCATACTCATACTCATACTCATACGCATGCTCATGCTCATGCTCATGCTCATACTCATACTCATAATCATACTCATAGTCATACTCATACGCATGCTCATGCTCATGCTCATACACATACTCATACACATACTCATACTCATACTCATACTCGTACTCATACTCATACTCATACCCATACTCATACTCATACTCATACTTACACTCATACTCCTACTCATACTCATACGCATACTCATACTCATACTCATACTCATACTCATACTCACACTCACACTCATACTCCTACTCTCATTCACACTCACACTCATACTCATACAGATACGCATACTCATACTCACACTCATACTCATACATATACGCATACTCATACTCATACGCATGCTCATGCTCATGCTCATGCTCATGCTCATGCTCATGCTAATGCTCATGCTCATACTCATACTCATACTCATACTCATACTCATACTCATACGCATGCTCATGCTCATACACGTACTCATGCACATACTCATACTCATACTGATACTCGTACTCATACTCATACTCATACTCATACTCATACTCATACTCATACTCATACTCATACTCACACTCACACTCATACTCATAGTCTCATTCACACTCACACTCATACTCATACAGATACGCATACACATACTCACACTCATACTCATATATATACGCATACTCATACTCACACTCATAATTATACTCATAATCATACTCATACTCATACTCATACTCATACGCATACTCATACTCATACGCATGCTCATGCTCACGCTCATGCTCATGCTCATACTCATACTGACACTCGCACTCATACTCATACTCATACTCATACTCATAATCTTACTCATAATTATAATCATACTCATACTCATACTCATACTCATAGTCATACACATACTCATACTCATTCTCATACTCATACTCGTACTCATGCTCATACGCATGCTCATGCTCATGCTCATGCTCATGCTCATGCTCATGCTCATACTCATACTCATACTCAAACTCATACTCATACTCATACTCATACTCATACTCATACTCATACTCATACTCATACACATACTCATACTCATACTCATACTCATACTCATACTCATACTCATACTCACAATCATACTCATACTCATACTCATACTCATACTAATACGCATACACGTACTCGTACTCATACTCATACTCATACTCATACTCATACTCATACTCATACTCATACTCATACTCATACTCATACTCATACTCATACTCATACTCATACTCATACTCATACTTATACTCATACTCACAATCATACTCATACTCATACTCATACTCATACGCATGCTCATACTCATACTCATACTCATACTCATACTCATACTCATACTCATACTCATACTTACACTCCTACTCCTATTCATACTCATATGCATACTCATACTTATACTCATACTCATACTCATACTCATACTCATACTCATACTCATAGTCATTCTCATACTCATACTCATACTCATACTCATACTCATACTCATACTCATACTCATACTCATACTCATAATCACACTCACACTCATACTCATACTCTCATTCACACTCACACTCATACTCATACAGATACGCATACACATACTCACACTCGTACTCATACATATACGCATACTCATACTCATACGCATGCTCATACTCATTCTCATACTCATACTCATACGCATGTTCATGCTCATGCTCATACTCATACTCATACTCTCATTCACACTCACACTCATACTCATACAGATACGCATACTCATACTCACACTCATACTCATACATATACGCATACTCATACTCACACTCATAATCATACTCATAATCATACTCATACTCATACTCATACTCATACTCATACTCATACTCATACTCATACTCATACTCATACTCATACTCATACTCATGCTCATGCTCATACTCATACACATACTCACACTCATACTCATACTCATATTCATACTAACACGCATGCTCATGCTCATACACATACTCATACACATACTCATACTCATACTCATACTCGTACTCATACTCATACTCATACTCATACTCATACTCATACTCATACTCATACTCATACTCATACTCATAATCACACTCACACTCATACTCATACTCTCATTCACACTCACACTCATACTCATACAGATACGCATACTCATACTCACACTCGTACTCATACATATACGCATACTCATACTCACACTCATAATCATACTCATAATCATACTCATACACATACTCAAACTCATACTCATACTCATACTCATACTCGTACTCATCCTCATACGCATGCTCATGCTCATGCTCATGCTCATGCTCATGCTCATGCTCATACTCATACTCATACTCATACTCATACTCATACTCATTCTCATACTCATACTCATACTCATACTCATACTCATACTCATACTCATACTCATACTCACAATCATACTCATACTCATACTCATACTCATACTCATACTCGTACTCATACTCATACTCATACTAATACGCCTACACGTACTCGTACTCGTACTCGTACTCTTACTCATACTCATACTCATACTCATACTCATACTCATACTCATACTCATACGCATGCTCATGCTCATACACATACTCATACACATACTCATACTCATACTCGTACTCATACTCATACTCATACTCATACTCATACTCATACTCATACTCATACTCATACTCATACTCATACTCATACTCATACTCATACTCATACTCATAATCACACTCACACTCATGCTCATACTCTCATTCACACTCACATTCATACTCATACAGATACGCATACTCATACTCACACTCAAACACATACATATACGCATACTCATACTCACACTCATAATCATACTCATAATCATACTCATACACATACTCATACTCATACTCATGCTCATACTCATACACATTCTCACACTCATACTCATACTCATACTCATACTCATACTCATACTCATACTCATACTCATACTCATACTCATACTCATACTCATACTCATACTCATAGTCATACTCATACTCATACTCATACTCATACTCATACTCACAATCATACTCATAGTCTCATTCACACTCACACTCATACTCATACAGATACGCATACACATACTCACACTCATACTCATATATATACGCATACTCATACTCACACTCATAATCATACTCATAATCATACTCATACTCATACTCATACTCATACTCATACGCATACTCATACTCATACGCATGCTCATGCTCACGCTCATGCTCATGCTCATACTCATACTGACACTCGCACTCATACTCATACTCATACTCATACTCATAATCATACTCATAATCATAATCATACTCATACTCATACTCATACTCATACTCATACTCATACTCATACTCATACTCATACTCATACTCATACTCATACTCACAATCATACTCATACTCATACTCATACTCATACGCATGCTCATACTCATACTCATACTCATACTCATACTCATACTCATACTCATAGTCATACTCATACTCATACTCATACTCATACTCATACTCATACTCACAATCATACTCATAGTCTCATTCACACTCACACTCATACTCATACAGATACGCATACACATACTCACACTCATACTCATATATATACGCATACTCATACTCACACTCATAATCATACTCATAATCATACTCATACTCATACTCATACTCATACTCATACGCATACTCATACTCATACGCATGCTCATGCTCACGCTCATGCTCATGCTCATACTCATACTGACACTCGCACTCATACTCATACTCATACTCATACTCATAATCATACTCATAATCATAATCATACTCATACTCATACTCATACTCATACTCATACTCATACTCATACTCATACTCATACTCATACTCATACTCATACTCATACTCATACTCATACTCATACTCATACTCATACTCATACTCACAATCATACTCATACTCATACTCATACTCATACGCATGCTCATACTCATACTCATACTCATACTCATACTCATACTTACACTCCTACTCCTACTCATACTCATATGCATACTCATACTTATACTCATACTCATACTCATACTCATACTCATACTCATACTCATAGTCATACTCATACTCATACTCATACTCATACTCATACTCATACTCATACTCATACTCATACTCATACTCATACTCATACTCATACGCATGCTCATACTCATTCTCATACTCATACTCATACGCATGTTCATGCTCATGCTCATACTCATACTCATACTCTCATTCACACTCACACTCATACTCATACAGATACGCATACTCATACTCACACTCATACTCATACATATACGCATAGTCATACTCACACTCATAATCATACTCATAATCATACTCATACTCATACTCATACTCATACTCATACTCATACTCATGCTCATGCTCATACTCATACACATACTCACACTCATACTCATACTCATACTCATACTCATATTCATACTAATACGCATGCTCATGCTCATACACATACTCATACACATACTCATACTCATACTCATACTCGTACTCATACTCATACTCATACTCATACTCATACTCCTACTCATACTCATACTCATACTCATAATCACACTCACACTGATACTCATACTCTCATTCACACTCACATTCATACTCATACAGATACGCATACTCATACTCACACTCGTACTCATACATATACGCATACTCATACTCACACTCATAATCATACTCATAATCATACTCATACACATACTCAAACTCATACTCATACTCATACTCATGCTCATACTCATACACATACTCACACTCATACTCATACTCATACTCATATTCATACTCATGCTAATACGCATACTCGTACTCGTACTCATACTCATACTCATACTCATACTCATACTCATACTCATACTCATACTCATACTCATATTCATACTAATACTCATACTCATACTCATACTCATACTCATACTCATACTCATACTCATACTCATACTCATACTCATACTCATACTCATACTCATACTCATACTCATAGTCATACTCATACTTATACTCATACTCATACTCATACTCGTACTCATCCTCATACGCATGCTCATGCTCATGCTCATGCTCATGCTCATGCTCATACTCATACTCATACTCATACTCATACTCATACTCATACTCATACTCATACTCATACTCATACTCATACTCACAATCATACTCATACTCGTACTCATACTCACACTCATACTCATACTCATACTCATACTCATACTCATACTCATACTCATACTCATACTCATACTCATACTCATACTCATACTCATACTCATACTCATACTCATACTCATACTCATATTCATACTAATACTCATACTCATACTCATACTCATACTCATACTCATACTCATACTCATACTCATACTCATACTCATACTCATACTCATACTCATACTCATACTCATACTCATACTCATACTCATACTCATACTCATACTCATAGTCTTACTCATACTCATACTCATACTCATACTCATACTCATACTCATACTCATACTCGTACTCATCCTCATACGCATGCTCATGCTCATGCTCATGCTCATGCTCATGCTCATGCTCATACTCATACTCATACTCATACTCATACTCATACTCATACTCATACTCGTACTCATCCTCATACGCATGCTCATGCTCATGCTCATGCTCATGCTCATGCTCATGCTCATACTCATACTCATACTCATACTCATACTCATACTCATACTCATACTCATACTCATACTCATACTCATACTCATACTCATACTCATACTCATACTCATACTCATACTCATACTCATACTCACAATCATACTCATACTCATACTCATACTCATACTCATACTAATACGCATACACGTACTCGTACTCATACTCATACTCATACTCATACTCATACTCATACTCATACTCATACTCATACTCATACTCATACTCATACTCATACTCATACTCATACTCATACTCATACTCATACTCATACTCATACTCACAATCATACTCATACTCATACTCATACTCATACGCATGCTCATACTCATACTCATACTCATACTCATACTCATACTCATACTTACACTCCTACTCCTATTCATACTCATATGCATACTCATACTTATACTCATACTCATACTCATACTCATAGTCATTCTCATACTCATACTCATACTCATACTCATACTCATACTCATACTCATACTCATAATCACACTCACACTCATACTCATACTCTCATTCACACTCACACTCATACTCATACAGATACGCATACTCATACTCACACTCGTACTCATACATATACGCATACTCATACTCATACGCATGCTCATACTCATTCTCATACTCATACTCATACGCATGTTCATGCTCATGCTCATACTCATACTCATACTCTCATTCACACTCACACTCATACTCATACAGATACGCATACTCATACTCACACTCATACTCATACATATACGCATACTCATACTCACACTCATAATCATACTCATAATCATACTCATACTCATACTCATACTCATACTCATACTCATACTCATACTCATACTCATGCTCATGCTCATATTCATACACATACTCACACTCATACTCATACTCATATTCATACTAATACGCATGCTCATGCTCATACACATACTCATACACATACTCATACTCATACTCATACTCGTACTCATACTCATACTTATACTCATACTCATACTCATACTCATACTCATACTCATACTCATACTCATACTCATAATCACACTCACACTCATACTCATACTCTCATTCACACTCACACTCATACTCATACAGATACGCATACTCATACTCACACTCGTACTCATACATATACGCATACTCATACTCACACTCATAATCATACTCATAATCATACTCATACACATACTCAAACTCATACTCATACTCATACTCATACTCGTACTCATCCTCATACGCATGCTCATGCTCATGCTCATGCTCATGCTCATGCTCATGCTCATGCTCATACTCATACTCATACTCATACTCATACTCATACTCATACTCATTCTCATACTCATACTCTTACTCATACTCATACTCATACTCATACTCATACTCATACTCATACACATACTCACAATCATACTCATACTCATACTCATACTCATACTCATACTAATACGCATACACGTACTCGTACTCATACTCATACTCATACTCATACTCATACTCATACTCATACTCATACTCATACTCATACTCATACTCATACTCATACTCATACTCATACTCATACTCATACTCATACTCATACTCATACTCATACTCATACTCATACTCACAATCATACTCATACTCATACTCATACTCATACGCATGCTCATACTCATACTCATACTCATACTCATACTCATACTCATACTCATACTTACACTCCGACTCCTACTCATACTCATATGCATACTCATACTTATACTCATACTCATACTCATACTCATACTCATACTCATACTCATAGTCATACTCATACTCATACTCATACTCATACTCATACTCATACTCATACTCATACTCATACTCATACTCATACTCATACTCATACTCATACTCATACTCATACTCATACGCATGCTCATACTCATTCTCATACTCATACTCATACTCATACGCATGTTCATGCTCATGCTCATACTCATACTCATACTCTCATTCACACTCATACTCATACAGATACGCATACTCATACTCACACTCATACTCATACATATACGCATACTCATACTCACACTCATAATCATACTCATAATCATACTCATACTCATACTCATACTCATACTCATACTCATACTCATACTCATACTCATGCTCATGCTCATACTCATACACATACTCACACTCATACTCATACTCATACTCATACTCATATTCATACTAATACGCATGCTCATGCTCATACACATACTCATACGCATACTCATACTCATACTCATACTCGTACTCATACTCATACTCATACTCATACTCATACTCATACTCATACTCATACTCATACTCATACTCATACTCATACTCATACTCATACGCATGCTCATGCTCATGCTCATGCTCATGCTCATGCTCATGCTCATACTCATACTGACACTCGCACTCATACTCATACTCATACTCATAATCATACTCATAATCATACTCATATTCATACTCATACTCATACTCATAGTCATACTCATACTCATACTCATACTCATACTCATACTCGTTGTCATCCTCATACGCATGCTCATGCTCATGCTCATGCTCATGCTCATGCTCATACTCATACTCATACTCATACTCATATGCATACTCATACTTATACTCATACTCATACTCATACTCATACTCATACTCATACTCATACTCATAGTCATTCTCATACTCATACTCATACTCATACTCATACTCATACTCATACTCATACTCATAATCACACTCACACTCATACTCATACTCTCATTCACACTCACACTCATACTCATACAGATACGCATACTCATACTCACACTCGTACTCATACATATACGCATACTCATACTCATACGCATGCTCATACTCATTCTCATACTCATACTCATACGCATGTTCATGCTCATGCTCATACTCATACTCATACTCTCATTCACACTCACACTCATACTCATACAGATACGCATACTCATACTCACACTCATACTCATACATATACGCATACTCATACTCACACTCATAATCATACTCATAATCATACTCATACTCATACTCATACTCATACTCATACTCATACTCATACTCATACTCATACTCATGCTCATGCTCATATTCATACACATACTCACACTCATACTCATACTCATATTCATACTAATACGCATGCTCATGCTCATACACATACTCATACACATACTCATACTCATACTCATACTCGTACTCATACTCATACTCATACTCATACTCATACTCATACTCATACTCATACTCATACTCATACTCATACTCATACTCATAATCACACTCACACTCATACTCATACTCTCATTCACACTCACACTCATACTCATACAGATACGCATACTCATACTCACACTCGTACTCATACATATACGCATACTCATACTCACACTCATAATCATACTCATAATCATACTCATACACATACTCAAACTCATACTCATACTCATACTCATACTCGTACTCATCCTCATACGCATGCTCATGCTCATGCTCATGCTCATGCTCATGCTCATGCTCATGCTCATACTCATACTCATACTCATACTCATACTCATACTCATTCTCATACTCATACTCATACTCATACTCATACTCATACTCATACTCATACTCATACTCATACACATACTCACAATCATACTCATACTCATACTCATACTCATACTCATACTAATACGCATACACGTACTCGTACTCATACTCATACTCATACTCATACTCATACTCATACTCATACTCATACTCATACTCATACTCATAGTCATACTCATACTCATACTCATACTCATACTCATACTCATACTCATACACATACTCATACTCATACTCATACTCACAATCATACTCATACTCATACTCATACTCATACGCATGCTCATACTCATACTCATACTCATACTCATACTCATACTTACACTCCGACTCCTACTCATACTCATATGCATACTCATACTTATACTCATACTCATACTCATACTCATACTCATACTCATACTCATACTCATACTCATACTCATAGTCATACTCATACTCATACTCATACTCATACTCATACTCATACTCATACTCATACTCATACTCATACTCATACTCATACTCATACTCATACTCATACTCATACTCATACGCATGCTCATACTCATTCTCATACTCATACTCATACGCATGTTCATGCTCATGCTCATACTCATACTCATACTCTCATTCACACTCACACTCATACTCATACAGATACGCATACTCATACTCACACTCATACTCATACATATACGCATACTCATACTCACACTCATAATCATACTCATAATCATACTCATACTCATACTCATACTCATACTCATACTCATACTCATACTCATACTCATACTCATACTCATACTCATGCTCATGCTCATACTCATACACATACTCACACTCATACTCATACTCATATTCATACTAACACGCATGCTCATGCTCATACACATACTCATACACATACTCATACTCATACTCATACTCGTACTCATACTCATACTCATACTCATACTCATACTCATACTCATACTCATACTCATACTCATAATCACACTCACACTCATACTCATACTCTCATTCACACTCACACTCATACTCATACAGATACGCATACTCATACTCACACTCGTACTCATACATATACGCATACTCATACTCACACTCATAATCATACTCATAATCATACTCATACACATACTCAAACTCATACTCATACTCATACTCATACTCGTACTCATCCTCATACGCATGCTCATGCTCATGCTCATGCTCATGCTCATGCTCATGCTCATACTCATACTCATACTCATACTCATACTCATACTCATTCTCATACTCATACTCATACTCATACTCATACTCATACTCATACTCATACTCATACTCACAATCATACTCATACTCATACTCATACTCATACTCGTACTCATACTCATACTCATACTAATACGCCTACACGTACTCGTACTCGTACTCATACTCATACTCATACTCATGCTCATGCTCATATTCATACACATACTCACACTCATACTCATACTCATATTCATACTAATACGCATGCTCATGCTCATACACATACTCATACACATACTCATACTCATACTCATACTCGTACTCATACTCATACTTATACTCATACTCATACTCATACTCATACTCATACTCATACTCATACTCATACTCATAATCACACTCACACTCATACTCATACTCTCATTCACACTCACACTCATACTCATACAGATACGCATACTCATACTCACACTCGTACTCATACATATACGCATACTCATACTCACACTCATAATCATACTCATAATCATACTCATACACATACTCAAACTCATACTCATACTCATACTCATACTCGTACTCATCCTCATACGCATGCTCATGCTCATGCTCATGCTCATGCTCATGCTCATGCTCATGCTCATACTCATACTCATACTCATACTCATACTCATACTCATACTCATTCTCATACTCATACTCATACTCATACTCATACTCATACTCATACTCATACTCATACTCATACTCATACTCATACACATACTCACAATCATACTCATACTCATACTCATACTCATACTCATACTAATACGCATACACGTACTCGTACTCATACTCATACTCATACTCATACTCATACTCATACTCATACTCATACTCATACTCATACTCATACTCATACTCATACTCATACTCATACTCATACTCATACTCATACTCATACTCATACTCATACTCATACTCATACTCACAATCATACTCATACTCATACTCATACTCATACGCATGCTCATACTCATACTCATACTCATACTCATACTCATACTCATACTCATACTTACACTCCGACTCCTACTCATACTCATATGCATACTCATACTTATACTCATACTCATACTCATACTCATACTCATACTCATACTCATACTCATAGTCATACTCATACTCATACTCATACTCATACTCATACTCATACTCATACTCATACTCATACTCATACTCATACTCATACTCATACTCATACTCATACGCATGCTCATACTCATTCTCATACTCATACTCATACTCATACGCATGTTCATGCTCATGCTCATACTCATACTCATACTCTCATTCACACTCATACTCATACAGATACGCATACTCATACTCACACTCGTACTCATACATATACGCATACTCATACTCACACTCATAATCATACTCATAATCATACTCATACTCATACTCATACTCATACTCATACTCATACTCATACTCATACTCATGCTCATGCTCATACTCATACACATACTCACACTCATACTCATACTCATACTCATACTCATATTCATACTAATACGCATGCTCATGCTCATACACATACTCATACACATACTCATACTCATACTCATACTCGTACTCATACTCATACTCATACTCATACTCATACTCATACTCATACTCATACTCATACTCATACTCATACTCATACTCATACTCATACTCATACGCATGCTCATGCTCATGCTCATGCTCATGCTCATGCTCATGCTCATACTCATACTGACACTCGCACTCATACTCATACTCATACTCATAATCATACTCATAATCATACTCATATTCATACTCATACTCATACTCATAGTCATACTCATACTCATACTCATACTCATACTCATACTCGTTGTCATCCTCATACGCATGCTCATGCTCATGCTCATGCTCATGCTCATGCTCATACTCATACTCATACTCATACTCATATGCATACTCATACTTATACTCATACTCATACTCATACTCATACTCATACTCATACTCATAGTCATTCTCATACTCATACTCATACTCATACTCATACTCATACTCATACTCATACTCATAATCACACTCACACTCATACTCATACTCTCATTCACACTCACACTCATACTCATACAGATACGCATACTCATACTCACACTCGTACTCATACATATACGCATACTCATACTCATACGCATGCTCATACTCATTCTCATACTCATACTCATACGCATGTTCATGCTCATGCTCATACTCATACTCATACTCTCATTCACACTCACACTCATACTCATACAGATACGCATACTCATACTCACACTCATACTCATACATATACGCATACTCATACTCACACTCATAATCATACTCATAATCATACTCATACTCATACTCATACTCATACTCATACTCATATTCATACTCATACTCATACTCATGCTCATGCTCATATTCATACACATACTCACACTCATACTCATACTCATATTCATACTAATACGCATGCTCATGCTCATACACATACTCATACACATACTCATACTCATACTCATACTCGTACTCATACTCATACTCATACTCATACTCATACTCATACTCATACTCATACTCATACTCATACTCATACTCATACTCATAATCACACTCACACTCATACTCATACTCTCATTCACACTCACACTCATACTCATACAGATACGCATACTCATACTCACACTCGTACTCATACATATACGCATACTCATACTCACACTCATAATCATACTCATAATCATACTCATACACATACTCAAACTCATACTCATACTCATACTCATACTCGTACTCATCCTCATACGCATGCTCATGCTCATGCTCATGCTCATGCTCATGCTCATGCTCATGCTCATACTCATACTCATACTCATACTCATACTCATACTCATTCTCATACTCATACTCATACTCATACTCATACTCATACTCATACTCATACTCATACTCATACACATACTCACAATCATACTCATACTCATACTCATACTCATACTCATACTAATACGCATACACGTACTCGTACTCATACTCATACTCATACTCATACTCATACTCATACTCATACTCATACTCATACTCATACTCATACTCATACTCATACTCATACTCATACTCATACTCATACACATACTCATACTCATACTCATACTCACAATCATACTCATACTCATACTCATACTCATACGCATGCTCATACTCATACTCATACTCATACTCATACTCATACTTACACTCCGACTCCTACTCATACTCATATGCATACTCATACTTATACTCATACTCATACTCATACTCATACTCATACTCATACTCATACTCATACTCATACTCATAGTCATACTCATACTCATACTCATACTCATACTCATACTCATACTCATACTCATACTCATACTCATACTCATACTCATACTCATACTCATACTCATACTCATACTCATACGCATGCTCATACTCATTCTCATACTCATACTCATACGCATGTTCATGCTCATGCTCATACTCATACTCATACTCTCATTCACACTCACACTCATACTCATACAGATACGCATACTCATACTCACACTCATACTCATACATATACGCATACTCATACTCACACTCATAATCATACTCATAATCATACTCATACTCATACTCATACTCATACTCATACTCATACTCATACTCATACTCATACTCATACTCATACTCATGCTCATGCTCATACTCATACACATACTCACACTCATACTCATACTCATATTCATACTAACACGCATGCTCATGCTCATACACATACTCATACACATACTCATACTCATACTCATACTCGTACTCATACTCATACTCATACTCATACTCATACTCATACTCATACTCATACTCATACTCATACTCATAATCACACTCACACTCATACTCATACTCTCATTCACACTCACACTCATACTCATACAGATAAGCATACTCATACTCACACTCGTACTCATACATATACGCATACTCATACTCACACTCATAATCATACTCATAATCATACTCATACACATACTCAAACTCATACTCATACTCATACTCATACTCGTACTCATCCTCATACGCATGCTCATGCTCATGCTCATGCTCATGCTCATGCTCATGCTCATACTCATACTCATACTCATACTCATACTCATACTCATTCTCATACTCATACTCATACTCATACTCATACTCATACTCATACTCATACTCATACTCACAATCATACTCATACTCATACTCATACTCATACTCATACTCGTACTCATACTCATACTCATACTAATACGCCTACACGTACTCGTAGTCGTACTCTTACTCATACTCATACTCATACTCATACTCATACTCATACTCATACTCATACGCATGCTCATGCTCATACACATACTCATACACATACTCATACTCATACTCGAACTCATACTCATACTCATACTCATACTCATACTCATACTCATACTCATACTCATACTCATACTCATACTCATACTCATACTCATACTCATACTCATACTCATAATCACACTCACACTCATGCTCATACTCTCATTCACACTCACACTCATACTCATACAGATACGCATACTCATACTCACACTCAAACACATACATATACGCATACTCATACTCACACTCATAATCATACTCATAATCATACTCATACACATACTCATACTCATACTCATGCTCATACTCATACACATTCTCACACTCATACTCATACTCATACTCATACTCATACTCATACTCATACTCATACTCATACTCATACTCATACTCATACTCATAGTCATACTCATACTCATACTCATACTCATACTCATACTCATAATCATACTCATAGTCTCATTCACACTCACACTCATACTCATACAGATACGCATACACATACTCACACTCATACTCATATATATACGCATACTCATACTCACACTCATAATCATACTCATAATCATACTCATACTCATACTCATACTCATACTCATACGCATACTCATACTCATACGCATGCTCATGCTCACGCTCATGCTCATGCTCATACTCATACTGACACTCGCACTCATACTCATACTCATACTCATACTCATAATCATACTCATACTCACACTCGTACTCATACATATACGCATACTCATACTCATACGCATGCTCATACTCATTCTCATACTCATACTCATACGCATGTTCATGCTCATGCTCATACTCATACTCATACTCTCATTCACACTCACACTCATACTCATACAGATACGCATACTCATACTCACACTCATACTCATACATATACGCATACTCATACTCACACTCATAATCATACTCATAATCATACTCATACTCATACTCATACTCATACTCATACTCATACTCATACTCATACTCATGCTCATGCTCATACTCATACACATACTCACACTCATACTCATACTCATACTCATACTCATATTCATACTAATACGCATGCTCATGCTCATACACATACTCATACACATACTCATACTCATACTCATACTCGTACTCATACTCATACTCATACTCATACTCATACTCCTACTCATACTCATACTCATACTCATAATCACACTCACACTGATACTCATACTCTCATTCACACTCACACTCATACTCATCCAGATACGCATACTCATACTCACACTCGTACTCATACATATACGCATACTCATACTCACACTCATAATCATACTCATAATCATACTCATACACATACTCAAACTCATACTCATACTCATACTCATGCTCATACTCATACACATACTCACACTCATACTCATACTCATACTCATATTCATACTCATGCTAATACGCATACTCGTACTCGTACTCATACTCATACTCATACTCATACTCATACTCATACTCATACTCATACTCATACTCATATTCATACTAATACTCATACTCATACTCATACTCATACTCATACTCATACTCATACTCATACTCATACTCATACTCATACTCATACTCATACTCATGGTCATACTCATACTTATACTCATACTCATACTCATACTCGTACTCATCCTCATACGCATGCTCATGCTCATGCTCATGCTCATGCTCATGCTCATACTCATACTCATACTCATACTCATACTCATACTCATACTTATACTCATACTCATACTCATACTCATACTCATACTCATACTCATAGTCATAGTCATACTCATACTCATACTCATACTCATACTCATACTCATACTCATACTCATACTCATACTCATACTCATACTCATACTCATACGCATGCTCATACTCATTCTCATACTCATACTCATACGCATGTTCATGCTCATGCTCATACTCATACTCATACTCTCATTCACACTCACACTCATACTCATACAGATACGCATACTCATACTCACACTCATACTCATACATATACGCATAGTCATACTCACACTCATAATCATACTCATAATCATACTCATACTCATACTCATACTCATACTCATACTCATGCTCATGCTCATACTCATACACATACTCACACTCATACTCATACTCATACTCATACTCATATTCATACTAATACGCATGCTCATGCTCATACACATACTCATACACATACTCATACTCATACTCATACTCGTACTCATACTCATACTCATACTCATACTCATACTCCTACTCATACTCATACTCATACTCATAATCACACTCACACTGATACTCATACTCTCATTCACACTCACACTCATACTCATACAGATACGCATACTCATACTCACACTCGTACTCATACATATACGCATACTCATACTCACACTCATAATCATACTCATAATCATACTCATACACATACTCAAACTCATACTCATACTCATACTCATGCTCATACTCATACACATACTCACACTCATACTCATACTCATACTCATATTCATACTCATGCTAATACGCATACTCGTACTCGTACTCATACTCATACTCATATTCATACTAATACTCATACTCATACTCATACTCATACTCATACTCATACTCATACTCATACTCATACTCATACTCATACTCATACTCATACTCATACTCATGGTCATACTCATACTTATACTCATACTCATACTCATACTCGTACTCATCCTCATACGCATGCTCATGCTCATGCTCATGCTCATGCTCATGCTCATACTCATACTCATACTCATACTCATACTCATACTCATACTCATACTCATACTCATACTCATACTCATACTCATACTCACAATCATACTCATACTCGTACTCATACTCACACTCATACTCATACTCATACTCATACTCATACTCATACTCATACTCATACTCATACTCATACTCTTACTCATACTCATACTCATACTCATACTCATACTCATACTCATATTCATACTAATACTCATACTCATACTCATACTCATACTCATACTCATACTCATACTCATACTCATACTCATACTCATACTCATACTCATACTCATACTCATACTCATACTCATACTCATACTCATAGTCATACTCATACTCATACTCATACTCATACTCATACTCATACTCATACTCATACTCATACTCGTACTCATCCTCATACGCATGCTCATGCTCATGCTCAAGCTCATGCTCATGCTCATACTCATACTCATACTCATACTCATACTCATACTCATACTCATACTCATACTCATACTTACCCTCATACTCCTACTCATACTCATACGCATACTCATACTCATACTCATACTCATACTCATAGTCATACTCATACTCATACTCATACTCATACTCATACATATACGCATACTCATACTCACACTCACAATCATACTCATAATCATACTCATACTCATACTCATACTCATACTCATACTCATACTCATATTCATACTCATACTCATACTCATACTCATACTCATACTCATACTCATACTCATACTCATACTCATGCTCATGCTCATACTCATACACATACTCACACTCATACTCATACTCATATTCATACTAACACGCATGCTCATGCTCATACACATACTCATACACATACTCATACTCATACTCATACTCGTACTCATACTCATACTCATACTCATACTCATACTCATACTCATACTCATACTCATACTCATAATCACACTCACACTCATACTCATACTCTCATTCACACTCACACTCATACTCATACAGATACGCATACTCATACTCACACTCGTACTCATACATATACGCATACTCATACTCACACTCATAATCATACTCATAATCATACTCATACACATACTCAAACTCATACTCAAACTCATACTCATACTCGTACTCATCCTCATACGCATGCTCATGCTCATGCTCATGCTCATGCTCATGCTCATGCTCATACTCATACTCATACTCATACTCATACTCATACTCATTCTCATACTCATACTCATACTCATACTCATACTCATACTCATACTCATACTCATACTCACAATCATACTCATACTCATACTCATACTCATACTCATACTCGTACTCATACTCATACTCATACTAATACGCCTACACGTACTCGTACTCGTACTCTTACTCATACTCATACTCATACTCATACTCATACTCATACTCATACTCATACGCATGCTCATGCTCATACACATACTCATACACATACTCATACTCATACTCGTACTCATACTCATACTCATACTCATACTCATACTCATACTCATACTCATACTCATACTCATACTCATACTCATACTCATACTCATACTCATACTCATACTCATACTCATACTCATAATCACACTCACACTCATGCTCATACTCTCATTCACACTCACACTCATACTCATACAGATACGCATACTCATACTCACACTCAAACACATACATATACGCATACTCATACTCACACTCATAATCATACTCATAATCATACTCATACACATACTCATACTCATACTCATGCTCATACTCATACACATTCTCACACTCATACTCATACTCATACTCATACTCATACTCATACTCATACTCATACTCATACTCATACTCATACTCATACTCATAGTCATACTCATACTCATACTCATACTCATACTCATACTCATACTCATAATCATACTCATAGTCTCATTCACACTCACACTCATACTCATACAGATACGCATACACATACTCACACTCATACTCATATATATACGCATACTCATACTCACACTCATAATCATACTCATAATCATACTCATACTCATACTCATACTCATACGCATACTCATACTCATACGCATGCTCATGCTCACGCTCATGCTCATGCTCATACTCATACTGACACTCGCACTCATACTCATACTCATACTCATACTCATAATCATTCTCATAATCATAATCATACTCATACTCATACTCATACTCATACTCATACTCATACTCATACTCATACTCATACTCATACTCATACTCATACTCACAATCATACTCATACTCATACTCATACTCATACGCATGCTCATACTCATACTCATACTCATACTCATACTCATACTTACACTCCTACTCCTACTCATACTCATATGCATACTCATACTTATACTCATACTCATACTCATACTCATACTCATACTCATAGTCATACTCATACTCATACTCATACTCATACTCATACTCATACTCATACTCATACTCATACTCATACTCATACTCATACTCATACTCATACTCATGCTCATGCTCATACTCATACACATACTCACACTCATACTCATACTCATACTCAAACTTATACTCATACTCATACTCACACTCACACTCACACTCATACTCATACTCATACTCATACTCATACTCATACGCATGCTCGTACTCATACTCATACTCATACTCATACTCATACTCATACTCATACTCATACTCATACTCACACTCATACTCATACTCATACACATACTCATACCCATACTCATACTCGTACTCATACTCATACTCATACTCATACTCATACTCATACTCATACTCATACTCATACTCATACTCATACTCATACTCATACACATACTCAAACTCATACTCATACTCATACTCATACTCGTACTCATCCTCATACGCATGCTCATGCTCATGCTCATGCTCATGCTCATGCTCATGCTCATACTCATACTCATACTCATACTCATACTCATACTCATTCTCATACTCATACTCATACTCATACTCATACTCATACTCATACTCATACTCATACTCACAATCATACTCATACTCATACTCATACTCATACTCATACTCGTACTCATACTCATACTCATACTAATACGCCTACACGTACTCGTACTCGTACTCTTACTCATACTCATACTCATACTCATACTCATACTCATACTCATACTCATACGCATGCTCATGCTCATACACATACTCATACACATACTCATACTCATACTCGTACTCATACTCATACTCATACTCATACTCATACTCATACTCATACTCATACTCATACTCATACTCATACTCATACTCATACTCATACTCATACTCATACTCATACTCATAATCACACTCACACTCATGCTCATACTCTCATTCACACTCACACTCATACTCATACAGATACGCATACTCATACTCACACTCAAACACATACATATACGCATACTCATACTCACACTCATAATCATACTCATAATCATACTCATACACATACTCATACTCATACTCATGCTCATACTCATACACATTCTCACACTCATACTCATACTCATACTCATACTCATACTCATACTCATACTCATACTCATACTCATACTCATACTCATACTCATACTCATAGTCATACTCATACTCATACTCATACTCATACTCATACTCATACTCATAATCATACTCATAGTCTCATTCACACTCACACTCATACTCATACAGATACGCATACACATACTCACACTCATACTCATATATATACGCATACTCATACTCACACTCATAATCATACTCATAATCATACTCATACTCATACTCATACTCATACGCATACTCATACTCATACGCATGCTCATGCTCACGCTCATGCTCATGCTCATACTCATACTGACACTCGCACTCATACTCATACTCATACTCATACTCATAATCATTCTCATAATCATAATCATACTCATACTCATACTCATACTCATACTCATACTCATACTCATACTCATACTCATACTCATACTCATACTCATACTCACAATCATACTCATACTCATACTCATACTCATACGCATGCTCATACTCATACTCATACTCATACTCATACTCATACTTACACTCCTACTCCTACTCATACTCATATGCATACTCATACTTATACTCATACTCATACTCATACTCATACTCATACTCATAGTCATACTCATACTCATACTCATACTCATACTCATACTCATACTCATACTCATACTCATACTCATACTCATACTCATACTCATACTCATACGCATGCTCATACTCATTCTCATACTCATACTCATACGCATGTTCATGCTCATGCTCATACTCATACTCATACTCTCATTCACACTCACACTCATACTCATACAGATACGCATACTCATACTCACACTCATACTCATACATATACGCATAGTCATACTCACACTCATAATCATACTCATAATCATACTCATACTCATACTCATACTCATACTCATACTCATACTCATGCTCATGCTCATACTCATACACATACTCACACTCATACTCATACTCATACTCATACTCATATTCATACTAATACGCATGCTCATGCTCATACACATACTCATACACATACTCATACTCATACTCATACTCGTACTCATACTCATACTCATACTCATACTCATACTCCTACTCATACTCATACTCATACTCATAATCACACTCACACTGATACTCATACTCTCATTCACACTCACACTCATACTCATACAGATACGCATACTCATACTCACACTCGTACTCATACATATACGCATACTCATACTCACACTCATAATCATACTCATAATCATACTCATACACATACTCAAACTCATACTCATACTCATACTCATGCTCATACTCATACACATACTCACACTCATACTCATACTCATACTCATATTCATACTCATGCTAATACGCATACTCGTACTCGTACTCATACTCATACTCATACTCATACTCATACTCATACTCATACTCATACTCATACTCATATTCATACTAATACTCATACTCATACTCATACTCATACTCATACTCATACTCATACTCATACTCATACTCATACTCATACTCATACTCATACTCATGGTCATACTCATACTTATACTCATACTCATACTCATACTCGTACTCATCCTCATACGCATGCTCATGCTCATGCTCATGCTCATGCTCATGCTCATACTCATACTCATACTCATACTCATACTCATACTCATACTTATACTCATACTCATACTCATACTCATACTCATACTCATACTCATAGTCATAGTCATACTCATACTCATACTCATACTCATACTCATACTCATACTCATACTCATACTCATACTCATACTCATACTCATACGCATGCTCATACTCATTCTCATACTCATACTCATACGCATGTTCATGCTCATGCTCATACTCATACTCATACTCTCATTCACACTCACACTCATACTCATACAGATACGCATACTCATACTCACACTCATACTCATACATATACGCATAGTCATACTCACACTCATAATCATACTCATAATCATACTCATACTCATACTCATACTCATACTCATACTCATACTCATGCTCATGCTCATACTCATACACATACTCACACTCATACTCATACTCATACTCATACTCATATTCATACTAATACGCATGCTCATGCTCATACACATACTCATACACATACTCATACTCATACTCATACTCGTACTCATACTCATACTCATACTCATACTCATACTCCTACTCATACTCATACTCATACTCATAATCACACTCACACTGATACTCATACTCTCATTCACACTCACACTCATACTCATACAGATACGCATACTCATACTCACACTCGTACTCATACATATACGCATACTCATACTCACACTCATAATCATACTCATAATCATACTCATACACATACTCAAACTCATACTCATACTCATACTCATGCTCATACTCATACACATACTCACACTCATACTCATACTCATACTCATATTCATACTCATGCTAATACGCATACTCGTACTCGTACTCATACTCATACTCATACTCATACTCATACTCATACTCATACTCATACTCATATTCATACTAATACTCATACTCATACTCATACTCATACTCATACTCATACTCATACTCATACTCATACTCATACTCATACTCATACTCATACTCATACTCATGGTCATACTCATACTTATACTCATACTCATACTCATACTCGTACTCATCCTCATACGCATGCTCATGCTCATGCTCATGCTCATGCTCATGCTCATACTCATACTCATACTCATACTCATACTCATACTCATACTTATACTCATACTCATACTCATACTCATACTCATACTCATACTCATAGTCATAGTCATACTCATACTCATACTCATACTCATACTCATACTCATACTCATACTCATACTCATACTCATACTCATACTCATACGCATGCTCATACTCATTCTCATACTCATACTCATACGCATGTTCATGCTCATGCTCATACTCATACTCATACTCTCATTCACACTCACACTCATACTCATACAGATACGCATACTCATACTCACACTCATACTCATACATATACGCATAGTCATACTCACACTCATAATCATACTCATAATCATACTCATACTCATACTCATACTCATACTCATACTCATACTCATGCTCATGCTCATACTCATACACATACTCACACTCATACTCATACTCATACTCATACTCATATTCATACTAATACGCATGCTCATGCTCATACACATACTCATACACATACTCATACTCATACTCATACTCGTACTCATACTCATACTCATACTCATACTCATACTCCTACTCATACTCATACTCATACTCATAATCACACTCACACTGATACTCATACTCTCATTCACACTCACACTCATACTCATACAGATACGCATACTCATACTCACACTCGTACTCATACATATACGCATACTCATACTCACACTCATAATCATACTCATAATCATACTCATACACATACTCAAACTCATACTCATACTCATACTCATGCTCATACTCATACACATACTCACACTCATACTCATACTCATACTCATATTCATACTCATGCTAATACGCATACTCGTACTCGTACTCATACTCATACTCATACTCATACTCATACTCATACTCATACTCATACTCATACTCATATTCATACTAATACTCATACTCATACTCATACTCATACTCATACTCATACTCATACTCATACTCATACTCATACTCATACTCATACTCATACTCATACTCATACTCATACTCATACTCATACTCATACTCATACTCATGGTCATACTCATACTTATACTCATACTCATACTCATACTCGTACTCATCCTCATACGCATGCTCATGCTCATGCTCATGCTCATGCTCATGCTCATACTCATACTCATACTCATACTCATACTCATACTCATACTCATACTCATACTCATACTCATACTCATACTCACAATCATACTCATACTCGTACTCATACTCACACTCATACTCATACTCATACTCATACTCATACTCATACTCATACTCATACTCATACTCATACTCATACTCATACTCATACTCATACTCATACTCATACTCATATTCATACTAATACTCATACTCATACTCATACTCATACTCATACTCATACTCATACTCATACTCATACTCATACTCATACTCATACTCATACTCATACTCATACTCATACTCATACTCATACTCATACTCATACTCATACTCATAGTCATACTCATACTCATACTCATACTCATACTCATACTCATACTCATACTCATACTCGTACTCATCCTCATACGCATGCTCATGCTCATGCTCAAGCTCATGCTCATGCTCATACTCATACTCATACTCATACTCATACTCATACTCATACTCATACTCATACTCATACTTACCCTCATACTCCTACTCATACTCATACGCATACTCATACTCATACTCATACTCATACTCATAGTCATACTCATACTCATACTCATACTCATACTCATACATATACGCATACTCATACTCACACTCACAATCATACTCATAATCATACTCATACTCATACTCATACTCATACTCATATTCATACTCATACTCATACTCATACTCATACTCATACTCATACTCATACTCATACTCATACTCATACTCATACTCATACTCACAATCATACTCATACTCATACTCATACTCATACTCATACTCATACTCATACTCATACTCATACTCATACTCATACTCATGCTCATGCTCATACTCATACACATACTCACACTCATACTCATACTCATACTCATATTCATACTAATACTCATACTCGTACTCGTACCCATACTCATACACATACTCACAGTCATACTCATACTCAGACTCATACTCACAATCATACTCATACTCATACTCATACTCACACTCACACTCATACTCATACGCATGCTCATGCTCATGCTCATACTCATACTCATACTCATACTCATACTCATACTCATACTCATACTCATACTCATACTCATACTCATACTCATACTCAAACTTATACTCATACTCATACTCACACTCACACTCACACTCATACTCATACTCATACTCATACTCATACGCATGCTCGTACTCATACTCATACTCATACTCATACTCATACTCATACTCATACTCATACTCATACTCACACTCATACTCATACTCATACACATACTCATACTCATACTCATACTCGTACTCATACTCATACTCATACTCATACTCATACTCATACTCATACTCATACTCATACTCATACTCATACTCATACTCATACTCATACTCATACTCATACTCATACTCATACTCATACTCATACTCATACTTACCCTCATACTCCTACTCATACTCATACGCATACTCATACTCATACTCATACTCATACTCATAGTCATACTCATACTCATACTCATACATATACGCATACTCATACTCACACTCATAATCATACTCATAATCATACTCATACTCATACTCATACTCATACTCATATTCATACTCATACTCATACTCATACTCACACTCATACTCATACTCATACTCATATTTATACTCATGCTAATACGCATACTCGTACTCGTACTCATACTCATACTCATACTCATACTCATACTCATACTCATACTCATACTCATACTCATACTCATATTCATACTAATACTCATACTCATACTCATACTCATACTCATACTCATACTCATACTCATACTCATACTCATACTCATACTCATACTCATACTCATACTCATACTCATACTCATACTCATACTCATACTCATACTCATACTCATAGTCATACTCATACTCATACTCATACTCATACTCATACTCATACTCATACTCATACTCGTACTCATCCTCATACGCATGCTCATGCTCATGCTCAAGCTCATGCTCATGCTCATACTCATACTCATACTCATACTCATACTCATACTCATACTCATACTCATACTCATACTTACCCTCATACTCCTACTCATACTCATACGCATACTCATACTCATACTCATACTCATACTCATAGTCATACTCATACTCATACTCATACTCATACTCATACATATACGCATACTCATACTCACACTCACAATCATACTCATAATCATACTCATACTCATACTCATACTCATACTCATATTCATACTCATACTCATACTCATACTCATACTCATACTCATACTCATACTCATACTCATACTCATGCTCATGCTCATACTCATACACATACTCACACTCATACTCATACTCATATTCATACTAACACGCATGCTCATGCTCATACACATACTCATACACATACTCATACTCATACTCATACTCGTACTCATACTCATACTCATACTCATACTCATACTCATACTCATACTCATACTCATACTCATACTCATAATCACACTCACACTCATACTCATACTCTCATTCACACTCACACTCATACTCATACAGATACGCATACTCATACTCACACTCGTACTCATACATATACGCATACTCATACTCACACTCATAATCATACTCATAATCATACTCATACACATACTCAAACTCATACTCATACTCATACTCATACTCGTACTCATCCTCATACGCATGCTCATGCTCATGCTCATGCTCATGCTCATGCTCATACTCATACTCATACTCATACTCATACTCATACTCATTCTCATACTCATACTCATACTCATACTCATACTCATACTCATACTCATACTCATACTCACAATCATACTCATACTCATACTCATACTCATACTCATACTCGTACTCATACTCATACTCATACTAATACGCCTACACGTACTCGTACTCGTACTCTTACTCATACTCATACTCATACTCATACTCATACTCATACTCATACTCATACGCATGCTCATGCTCATACACATACTCATACACATACTCATACTCATACTCGTACTCATACTCATACTCATACTCATACTCATACTCATACTCATACTCATACTCATACTCATACTCATACTCATACTCATACTCATACTCATACTCATACTCATACTCATACTCATAATCACACTCACACTCATGCTCATACTCTCATTCACACTCACACTCATACTCATACAGATACGCATACTCATACTCACACTCAAACACATACATATACGCATACTCATACTCACACTCATAATCATACTCATAATCATACTCATACACATACTCATACTCATACTCATGCTCATACTCATACACATTCTCACACTCATACTCATACTCATACTCATACTCATACTCATACTCATACTCATACTCATACTCATACTCATACTCATACTCATACTCATAGTCATACTCATACTCATACTCATACTCATACTCATACTCATACTCATAATCATACTCATAGTCTCATTCACACTCACACTCATACTCATACAGATACGCATACACATACTCACACTCATACTCATATATATACGCATACTCATACTCACACTCATAATCATACTCATAATCATACTCATACTCATACTCATACTCATACGCATACTCATACTCATACGCATGCTCATGCTCACGCTCATGCTCATGCTCATACTCATACTGACACTCGCACTCATACTCATACTCATACTCATACTCATAATCATACTCATAATCATAATCATACTCATACTCATACTCATACTCATACTCATACTCATACTCATACTCATACTCATACTCATACTCATACTCATACTCATACTCACAATCATTCTCATACTCATACTCATACTCATACGCATGCTCATACTCATACTCATACTCATACTCATACTCATACTTACACTCCTACTCCTACTCATACTCATATGCATACTCATACTTATACTCATACTCATACTCATACTCATACTCATAGTCATACTCATACTCATACTCATACTCATACTCATACTCATACTCATACTCATACTCATACTCATACTCATACTCATACGCATGCTCATACTCATTCTCATACTCATACTCATACGCATGTTCATGCTCATGCTCATACTCATACTCATACTCTCATTCACACTCACACTCATACTCATACAGATACGCATACTCATACTCACACTCATACTCATACATATACGCATAGTCATACTCACACTCATAATCATACTCATAATCATACTCATACTCATACTCATACTCATACTCATACTCATACTCATGCTCATGCTCATACTCATACACATACTCACACTCATACTCATACTCATACTCATACTCATATTCATACTAATACGCATGCTCATGCTCATACACATACTCATACACATACTCATACTCATACTCATACTCGTACTCATACTCATACTCATACTCATACTCATACTCCTACTCATACTCATACTCATACTCATAATCACACTCACACTGATACTCATACTCTCATTCACACTCACACTCATACTCATACAGATACGCATACTCATACTCACACTCGTACTCATACATATACGCATACTCATACTCACACTCATAATCATACTCATAATCATACTCATACACATACTCAAACTCATACTCATACTCATACTCATGCTCATACTCATACACATACTCATACTCATACTCATACTCATACGCATGCTCGTACTCATACTCATACTCATACTCATACTCATACTCATACTCATACTCATACTCATACTCACACTCATACTCATACTCATACACATACTCATACTCATACTCATACTCGTACTCATACTCATACTCATACTCATACTCATACTCATACTCATACTCATACTCATACTCATACTCATACTCATACTCATACTCATACTCATACTCATACTCATACTCATACTCATACTCATACTTACCCTCATACTCCTACTCATACTCATACGCATACTCATACTCATACTCATACTCATACTCATAGTCATACTCATACTCATACTCATACATATACGCATACTCATACTCACACTCATAATCATACTCATAATCATACTCATACTCATACTCATACTCATACTCATATTCATACTCATACTCATACTCATACTCACACTCATACTCATACTCATACTCATATTCATACTCATGCTAATACGCATACTCGTACTCGTACTCATACTCATACTCATACTCATACTCATACTCATACTCATACTCATACTCATACTCATACTCATATTCATACTAATACTCATACTCATACTCATACTCATACTCATACTCATACTCATACTCATACTCATACTCATACTCATACTCATACTCATACTCATGGTCATACTCATACTTATACTCATACTCATACTCATACTCGTACTCATCCTCATACGCATGCTCATGCTCATGCTCATGCTCATGCTCATGCTCATACTCATACTCATACTCATACTCATACTCATACTCATACTCATACTCATACTCATACTCATACTCATACTCATACTCATACTCACAATCATACTCATACTCGTACTCATACTCACACTCATACTCATACTCATACTCATACTCATACTCATACTCATACTCATACTCATACTCATACTCATACTCATACTCATACTCATACTCATACTCATACTCATACTCATACTCATACTCATATTCATACTAATACTCATACTCATACTCATACTCATACTCATACTCATACTCATACTCATACTCATACTCATACTCATACTCATACTCATACTCATACTCATACTCATACTCATACTCATACTCATACTCATACTCATACTCATACTCATAGTCATACTCATACTCATACTCATACTCATACTCATACTCATACTCATACTCATACTCGTACTCATCCTCATACGCATGCTCATGCTCATGCTCAAGCTCATGCTCATGCTCATACTCATACTCATACTCATACTCATACTCATACTCATACTCATACTCATACTCATACTTACCCTCATACTCCTACTCATACTCATACGCATACTCATACTCATACTCATACTCATACTCATAGTCATACTCATACTCATACTCATACTCATACTCATACATATACGCATACTCATACTCACACTCACAATCATACTCATAATCATACTCATACTCATACTCATACTCATACTCATATTCATACTCATACTCATACTCATACTCATACTCATACTCATACTCATACTCATACTCATACTCATGCTCATGCTCATACTCATACACATACTCACACTCATACTCATACTCATATTCATACTAACACGCATGCTCATGCTCATACACATACTCATACACATACTCATACTCATACTCATACTCGTACTCATACTCATACTCATACTCATACTCATACTCATACTCATACTCATACTCATACTCATAATCACACTCACACTCATACTCATACTCTCATTCACACTCACACTCATACTCATACAGATACGCATACTCATACTCACACTCGTACTCATACATATACGCATACTCATACTCACACTCATAATCATACTCATGCTCATACTCATACTCATACTCATACTCATACTCATACTCATTCTCATACTCATACTCATACTCATACTCATACTCATACTCATACTCATACTCATACTCACAATCATACTCATACTCATACTCATACTCATACTCATACTCGTACTCATACTCATACTCATACTAATACGCCTACACGTACTCGTACTCGTACTCTTACTCATACTCATACTCATACTCATACTCATACTCATACTCATACTCATACGCATGCTCATGCTCATACACATACTCATACACATACTCATACTCATACTCGTACTCATACTCATACTCATACTCATACTCATACTCATACTCATACTCATACTCATACTCATACTCATACTCATACTCATACTCATACTCATACTCATACTCATACTCATACTCATACTCATAATCACACTCACACTCATGCTCATACTCTCATTCACACTCACACTCATACTCATACAGATACGCATACTCATACTCACACTCAAACACATACATATACGCATACTCATACTCACACTCATAATCATACTCATAATCATACTCATACACATACTCATACTCATACTCATGCTCATACTCATACACATTCTCACACTCATACTCATACTCATACTCATACTCATACTCATACTCATACTCATACTCATACTCATACTCATACTCATACTCATACTCATAGTCATACTCATACTCATACTCATACTCATACTCATACTCATACTCATAATCATACTCATAGTCTCATTCACACTCACACTCATACTCATACAGATACGCATACACATACTCACACTCATACTCATATATATACGCATACTCATACTCACACTCATAATCATACTCATAATCATACTCATACTCATACTCATACTCATACGCATACTCATACTCATACGCATGCTCATGCTCACGCTCATGCTCATGCTCATACTCATACTGACACTCGCACTCATACTCATACTCATACTCATACTCATAATCATACTCATAATCATAATCATACTCATACTCATACTCATACTCATACTCATACTCATACTCATACTCATACTCATACTCATACTCATACTCATACTCACAATCATTCTCATACTCATACTCATACTCATACGCATGCTCATACTCATACTCATACTCATACTCATACTCATACTTACACTCCTACTCCTACTCATACTCATATGCATACTCATACTTATACTCATACTCATACTCATACTCATACTCATAGTCATACTCATACTCATACTCATACTCATACTCATACTCATACTCATACTCATACTCATACTCATACTCATACTCATACTCATACGCATGCTCATACTCATTCTCATACTCATACTCATACGCATGTTCATGCTCATGCTCATACTCATACTCATACTCTCATTCACACTCACACTCATACTCATACAGATACGCATACTCATACTCACACTCATACTCATACATATACGCATAGTCATACTCACACTCATAATCATACTCATAATCATACTCATACTCATACTCATACTCATACTCATACTCATACTCATGCTCATGCTCATACTCATACACATACTCACACTCATACTCATACTCATACTCATACTCATATTCATACTAATACGCATGCTCATGCTCATACACATACTCATACACATACTCATACTCATACTCATACTCGTACTCATACTCATACTCATACTCATACACATACTCCTACTCATACTCATACTCATACTCATAATCACACTCACACTGATACTCATACTCTCATTCACACTCACACTCATACTCATACAGATACGCATACTCATACTCACACTCGTACTCATACATATACGCATACTCATACTCACACTCATAATCATACTCATAATCATACTCATACACATACTCAAACTCATACTCATACTCATACTCATGCTCATACTCATACACATACTCACACTCATACTCATACTCATACTCATATTCATACTCATGCTAATACGCATACTCGTACTCGTACTCATACTCATACTCATACTCATACTCATACTCATACTCATACTCATACTCATACTCATATTCATACTAATACTCATACTCATACTCATACTCATACTCATACTCATACTCATACTCATACTCATACTCATACTCATACTCATGGTCATACTCATACTTATACTCATACTCATACTCATACTCGTACTCATCCTCAAACGCATGCTCATGCTCATGCTCATGCTCATGCTCATGCTCATACTCATACTCATACTCATACTCATACTCATACTCATACTTATACTCATACTCATACTCATACTCATACTCATACTCATACTCATAGTCATAGTCATACTCATACTCATACTCATACTCATACTCATACTCATACTCATACTCATACTCATACTCATACTCATACGCATGCTCATACTCATTCTCATACTCATACTCATACGCATGTTCATGCTCATGCTCATACTCATACTCATACTCTCATTCACACTCACACTCATACTCATACAGATACGCATACTCATACTCACACTCATACTCATACATATACGCATAGTCATACTCACACTCATAATCATACTCATAATCATACTCATACTCATACTCATACTCATACTCATACTCATACTCATACTCATGCTCATGCTCATACTCATACACATACTCACACTCATACTCATACTCATACTCATACTCATATTCATACTAATACGCATGCTCATGCTCATACACATACTCATACACATACTCATACTCATACTCATACTCGTACTCATACTCATACTCATACTCATACTCATACTCCTACTCATACTCATACTCATACTCATAATCACACTCACACTGATACTCATACTCTCATTCACACTCACACTCATACTCATACAGATACGCATACTCATACTCACACTCGTACTCATACATATACGCATACTCATACTCACACTCATAATCATACTCATAATCATACTCATACACATACTCAAACTCATACTCATACTCATACTCATGCTCATACTCATACACATACTCACACTCATACTCATACTCATACTCATATTCATACTCATGCTAATACGCATACTCGTACTCGTACTCATACTCATACTCATACTCATACTCATACTCATACTCATACTCATACTCATACTCATATTCATACTGATACTCATACTCATACTCATACTCATACTCATACTCATACTCATACTCATACTCATACTCATACTCATACTCATACTCATACTCATACTCATACTCATACTCATGTTCATACTCATACTTATACTCATACTCATACTCATACTCGTACTCATCCTCATACGCATGCTCATGCTCATGCTCATGCTCATGCTCATGCTCATACTCATACTCATACTCATACTCATACTCATACTCATACTCATACTCATACTCATACTCATACTCATACTCATACTCACAATCATACTCATACTCGTACTCATACTCACACTCATACTCATACTCATACTCATACTCATACTCATACTCATACTCATACTCATAGTCATACTCATACTCATACTCATACTCATACTCATACTCATACTCATACTCATACTCGTACTCATCCTCATACGCATGCTCATGCTCATGCTCAAGCTCATGCTCATGCTCATACTCATACTCATACTCATACTCATACTCATACTCATACTCATACTCATACTTACCCTCATACTCCTACTCATACTCATACGCATACTCATACTCATACTCATACTCATACTCATAGTCATACTCATACTCATACTCATACTCATACTCATACATATACGCATACTCATACTCACACTCACAATCATACTCATAATCATACTCATACTCATACTCATACTCATACTCATATTCATACTCATACTCATACTCATACTCATACTCATACTCATACTCATACTCATACTCATACTCATACTCATACTCATACTCATACTCACAATCATACTCATACTCATACTCATACTCATACTCATACTCATACTCATACTCATACTCATACTCATACTCATACTCATACTCATGCTCATGCTCATACTCATACACATACTCACACTCATACTCATACTCATACTCATATTCATACTAATACTCATACTCGTACTCGTACTCATACTCATACACATACTCACAGTCATACTCATACTCAGACTCATACTCACAATCATACTCATACTCATACTCATACTCACACTCACACTCATACTCATACTCATTCTCATACTCATACGCATGCTCATGCTCATGCTCATACTCATACTCATACTCATACTCATACTCATACTCATACTCATACTCATACTCATACTCATACTCATACTCATACTCATACTCAAACTTATACTCATACTCATACTCACACTCACACTCACACTCATACTCATACTCATACTCATACTCATACTCATACGCATGCTCGTACTCATACTCATACTCATACTCATACTCATACTCATACTCATACTCATACTCATACTCACACTCATACTCATACTCATACACATACTCATACTCATACTCATACTCGTACTCATACTCATACTCATACTCATACTCATACTCATACTCATACTCATACTCATACTCATACTCATACTCATACTCATACTCATACTCATACTCATACTCATACTCATACTCATACTCATACTTACCCTCATACTCCTACTCATACTCATACTCATACTCATACTTACACTCCTACTCCTACTCATACTCATATGCATACTCATACTTATACTCATACTCATACTCATACTCATATTCATACTGATACTCATACTCATACTCATACTCATACTCATACTCATACTCATACTCATACTCATACTCATACTCATACTCATACTCATACTCATACTCATACTCATACTCATGTTCATACTCATACTTATACTCATACTCATACTCATACTCGTACTCATCCTCATACGCATGCTCATGCTCATGCTCATGCTCATGCTCATGCTCATACTCATACTCATACTCATACTCATACTCATACTCATACTCATACTCATACTCATACTCATACTCATACTCATACTCACAATCATACTCATACTCGTACTCATACTCACACTCATACTCATACTCATACTCATACTCATACTCATACTCATACTCATACTCATAGTCATACTCATACTCATACTCATACTCATACTCATACTCATACTCATACTCATACTCGTACTCATCCTCATACGCATGCTCATGCTCATGCTCAAGCTCATGCTCATGCTCATACTCATACTCATACTCATACTCATACTCATACTCATACTCATACTCATACTTACCCTCATACTCCTACTCATACTCATACGCATACTCATACTCATACTCATACTCATACTCATAGTCATACTCATACTCATACTCATACTCATACTCATACATATACGCATACTCATACTCACACTCACAATCATACTCATAATCATACTCATACTCATACTCATACTCATACTCATATTCATACTCATACTCATACTCATACTCATACTCATACTCATACTCATACTCATACTCATACTCATACTCATACTCATACTCATACTCACAATCATACTCATACTCATACTCATACTCATACTCATACTCATACTCATACTCATACTCATACTCATACTCATACTCATACTCATGCTCATGCTCATACTCATACACATACTCACACTCATACTCATACTCATACTCATATTCATACTAATACTCATACTCGTACTCGTACTCATACTCATACACATACTCACAGTCATACTCATACTCAGACTCATACTCACAATCATACTCATACTCATACTCATACTCACACTCACACTCATACTCATACTCATTCTCATACTCATACGCATGCTCATGCTCATGCTCATACTCATACTCATACTCATACTCATACTCATACTCATACTCATACTCATACTCATACTCATACTCATACTCATACTCATACTCAAACTTATACTCATACTCATACTCACACTCACACTCACACTCATACTCATACTCATACTCATACTCATACTCATACGCATGCTCGTACTCATACTCATACTCATACTCATACTCATACTCATACTCATACTCATACTCATACTCACACTCATACTCATACTCATACACATACTCATACTCATACTCATACTCGTACTCATACTCATACTCATACTCATACTCATACTCATACTCATACTCATACTCATACTCATACTCATACTCATACTCATACTCATACTCATACTCATACTCATACTCATACTCATACTCATACTTACCCTCATACTCCTACTCATACTCATACTCATACTCATACTTACACTCCTACTCCTACTCATACTCATATGCATACTCATACTTATACTCATACTCATACTCATACTCATACTCATACTCATACTCATACTCATACTCATACTCATACTCATACTCATACTCATACTCATACTCATACTCATACTCATACTCATACTCATACGCATGCTCATACTCATTCTCATACTCATACTCATACGCATGTTCATGCTCATGCTCATACTCATACTCATACTCTCATTCACACTCACACTCATACTCATACAGATACGCATACTCATACTCACACTCATACTCATACATATACGCATAGTCATACTCACACTCATAATCATACTCATAATCATACTCATACTCATACTCATACTCATACTCATACTCATACTCATGCTCATGCTCATACTCATACACATACTCACACTCATACTCATACTCATACTCATACTCATATTCATACTAATACGCATGCTCATGCTCATACACATACTCATACACATACTCATACTCATACTCATACTCGTACTCATACTCATACTCATACTCATACACATACTCCTACTCATACTCATACTCATACTCATAATCACACTCACACTGATACTCATACTCTCATTCACACTCACACTCATACTCATACAGATACGCATACTCATACTCACACTCGTACTCATACATATACGCATACTCATACTCACACTCATAATCATACTCATAATCATACTCATACACATACTCAAACTCATACTCATACTCATACTCATGCTCATACTCATACACATACTCACACTCATACTCATACTCATACTCATATTCATACTCATGCTAATACGCATACTCGTACTCGTACTCATACTCATACTCATACTCATACTCATACTCATACTCATACTCATACTCATACTCATATTCATACTAATACTCATACTCATACTCATACTCATACTCATACTCATACTCATACTCATACTCATACTCATACTCATACTCATGGTCATACTCATACTTATACTCATACTCATACTCATACTCGTACTCATCCTCAAACGCATGCTCATGCTCATGCTCATGCTCATGCTCATGCTCATACTCATACTCATACTCATACTCATACTCATACTCATACTTATACTCATACTCATACTCATACTCATACTCATACTCATACTCATAGTCATAGTCATACTCATACTCATACTCATACTCATACTCATACTCATACTCATACTCATACTCATACTCATACTCATACGCATGCTCATACTCATTCTCATACTCATACTCATACGCATGTTCATGCTCATGCTCATACTCATACTCATACTCTCATTCACACTCACACTCATACTCATACAGATACGCATACTCATACTCACACTCATACTCATACATATACGCATAGTCATACTCACACTCATAATCATACTCATAATCATACTCATACTCATACTCATACTCATACTCATACTCATACTCATACTCATGCTCATGCTCATACTCATACACATACTCACACTCATACTCATACTCATACTCATACTCATATTCATACTAATACGCATGCTCATGCTCATACACATACTCATACACATACTCATACTCATACTCATACTCGTACTCATACTCATACTCATACTCATACTCATACTCCTACTCATACTCATACTCATACTCATAATCACACTCACACTGATACTCATACTCTCATTCACACTCACACTCATACTCATACAGATACGCATACTCATACTCACACTCGTACTCATACATATACGCATACTCATACTCACACTCATAATCATACTCATAATCATACTCATACACATACTCAAACTCATACTCATACTCATACTCATGCTCATACTCATACACATACTCACACTCATACTCATACTCATACTCATATTCATACTCATGCTAATACGCATACTCGTACTCGTACTCATACTCATACTCATACTCATACTCATACTCATACTCATACTCATACTCATACTCATATTCATACTGATACTCATACTCATACTCATACTCATACTCATACTCATACTCATACTCATACTCATACTCATACTCATACTCATACTCATACTCATACTCATACTCATGTTCATACTCATACTTATACTCATACTCATACTCATACTCGTACTCATCCTCATACGCATGCTCATGCTCATGCTCATGCTCATGCTCATGCTCATACTCATACTCATACTCATACTCATACTCATACTCATACTCATACTCATACTCATACTCATACTCATACTCATACTCACAATCATACTCATACTCGTACTCATACTCACACTCATACTCATACTCATACTCATACTCATACTCATACTCATACTCATACTCATAGTCATACTCATACTCATACTCATACTCATACTCATACTCATACTCATACTCATACTCGTACTCATCCTCATACGCATGCTCATGCTCATGCTCAAGCTCATGCTCATGCTCATACTCATACTCATACTCATACTCATACTCATACTCATACTCATACTCATACTTACCCTCATACTCCTACTCATACTCATACGCATACTCATACTCATACTCATACTCATACTCATAGTCATACTCATACTCATACTCATACTCATACTCATACATATACGCATACTCATACTCACACTCACAATCATACTCATAATCATACTCATACTCATACTCATACTCATACTCATATTCATACTCATACTCATACTCATACTCATACTCATACTCATACTCATACTCATACTCATACTCATACTCATACTCATACTCATACTCACAATCATACTCATACTCATACTCATACTCATACTCATACTCATACTCATACTCATACTCATACTCATACTCATACTCATACTCATGCTCATGCTCATACTCATACACATACTCACACTCATACTCATACTCATACTCATATTCATACTAATACTCATACTCGTACTCGTACTCATACTCATACACATACTCACAGTCATACTCATACTCAGACTCATACTCACAATCATACTCATACTCATACTCATACTCACACTCACACTCATACTCATACTCATTCTCATACTCATACGCATGCTCATGCTCATGCTCATACTCATACTCATACTCATACTCATACTCATACTCATACTCATACTCATACTCATACTCATACTCATACTCATACTCAAACTTATACTCATACTCATACTCACACTCACACTCACACTCATACTCATACTCATACTCATACTCATACTCATACGCATGCTCGTACTCATACTCATACTCATACTCATACTCATACTCATACTCATACTCATACTCATACTCACACTCATACTCATACTCATACACATACTCATACTCATACTCATACTCGTACTCATACTCATACTCATACTCATACTCATACTCATACTCATACTCATACTCATACTCATACTCATACTCATACTCATACTCATACTCATACTCATACTCATACTCATACTCATACTCATACTCATACTTACCCTCATACTCCTACTCATACTCATACGCATACTCATACTCATACTCATACTCATACTCATAGTCATACTCATACTCATACTCATACATATACGCATACTCATACTCACACTCATAATCATACTCATAATCATACTCATACTCATACTCATACTCATACTCATATTCATACTCATACTCATACTCATACTCACACTCATACTCATACTCATACTCATATTCATACTCATGCTAATACGCATACTCGTACTCGTACTCATACTCATACTCATACTCATACTCATACTCATACTCATACTCATACTCATACTCATACTCATATTCATACTAATACTCATACTCATACTCATACTCATACTCATACTCATACTCATACTCATACTCATACTCATACTCATACTCATACTCATACTCATGGTCATACTCATACTTATACTCATACTCATACTCATACTCGTACTCATCCTCATACGCATGCTCATGCTCATGCTCATGCTCATGCTCATGCTCATACTCATACTCATACTCATACTCGTACTCATACTCATACTCATACTCATACTCATACTCATACTCATACTCATACTCACAATCATACTCATACTCGTACTCATACTCACACTCATACTCATACTCATACTCATACTCATACTCATACTCATACTCATACTCATACTCATACTCATACTCATACTCATACTCATACTCATACTCATACTCATACTCATACTCATACTCATATTCATACTAATACTCATACTCATACTCATACTCATACTCATACTCATACTCATACTCATACTCATACTCATACTCATACTCATACTCATACTCATACTCATACTCATACTCATACTCATACTCATACTCATAGTCATACTCATACTCATACTCATACTCATACTCATACTCATACTCATACTCATACTCATACTCGTACTCATCCTCATACGCATGCTCATGCTCATGCTCAAGCTCATGCTCATGCTCATACTCATACTCATACTCATACTCATACTCATACTCATACTCATACTCATACTCATACTTACCCTCATACTCCTACTCATACTCATACGCATACTCATACTCATACTCATACTCATACTCATAGTCATACTCATACTCATACTCATACTCATACTCATACATATACGCATACTCATACTCACACTCACAATCATACTCATAATCATACTCATACTCATACTCATACTCATACTCATATTCATACTCATACTCATACTCATACTCATACTCATACTCATACTCATACTCATACTCATACTCATGCTCATGCTCATACTCATACACATACTCACACTCATACTCATACTCATATTCATACTAACACGCATGCTCATGCTCATACACATACTCATACACATACTCATACTCATACTCATACTCGTACTCATACACATACTCATACTCATACTCATACTCATACTCATACTCATACTCATACTCATACTCATAATCACACTCACACTCATACTCATACTCTCATTCACACTCACACTCATACTCATACAGATACGCATACTCATACTCACACTCGTACTCATACATATACGCATACTCATACTCACACTCATAATCATACTCATAATCATACTCATACACATACTCAAACTCATACTCATACTCATACTCATACTCGTACTCATCCTCATACGCATGCTCATGCTCATGCTCATGCTCATGCTCATGCTCATGCTCATACTCATACTCATACTCATACTCATACTCATACTCATTCTCATACTCATACTCATACTCATACTCATACTCATACTCATACTCATACTCATACTCACAATCATACTCATACTCATACTCATACTCATACTCATACTCGTACTCATACTCATACTCATACTAATACGCCTACACGTACTCGTACTCGTACTCTTACTCATACTCATACTCATACTCATACTCATACTCATACTCATACTCATACGCATGCTCATGCTCATACACATACTCATACACATACTCATACTCATACTCGTACTCATACTCATACTCATACTCATACTCATACTCATACTCATACTCATACTCATACTCATACTCATACTCATACTCATACTCATACTCATACTCATACTCATACTCATAATCACACTCACACTCATGCTCATACTCTCATTCACACTCACACTCATACTCATACAGATACGCATACTCATACTCACACTCAAACACATACATATACGCATACTCATACTCACACTCATAATCATACTCATAATCATACTCATACACATACTCATACTCATACTCATGCTCATACTCATACACATTCTCACACTCATACTCATACTCATACTCATACTCATACTCATACTCATACTCATACTCATACTCATACTCATACTCATACTCATACTCATAGTCATACTCATACTCATACTCATACTCATACTCATACTCATACTCATAATCATACTCATAGTCTCATTCACACTCACACTCATACTCATACAGATACGCATACACATACTCACACTCATACTCATATATATACGCATACTCATACTCACACTCATAATCATACTCATAATCATACTCATACTCATACTCATACTCATACGCATACTCATACTCATACGCATGCTCATGCTCACGCTCATGCTCATGCTCATACTCATACTGACACTCGCACTCATACTCATACTCATACTCATACTCATAATCATACTCATAATCATAATCATACTCATACTCATACTCATACTCATACTCATACTCATACTCATACTCATACTCATACTCATACTCATACTCATACTCATACTCACAATCATACTCATACTCATACTCATACTCATACGCATGCTCATACTCATACTCATACTCATACTCATACTCATACTTACACTCCTACTCCTACTCATACTCATATGCATACTCATACTTATACTCATACTCATACTCATACTCATACTCATAGTCATACTCATACTCATACTCATACTCATACTCATACTCATACTCATACTCATACTCATACTCATACTCATACTCATACTCATACTCATACGCATGCTCATACTCATTCTCATACTCATACTCATACGCATGTTCATGCTCATGCTCATACTCATACTCATACTCTCATTCACACTCACACTCATACTCATACAGATACGCATACTCATACTCACACTCATACTCATACATATACGCATAGTCATACTCACACTCATAATCATACTCATAATCATACTCATACTCATACTCATACTCATACTCATACTCATGCTCATGCTCATACTCATACACATACTCACACTCATACTCATACTCATACTCATACTCATATTCATACTAATACGCATGCTCATGCTCATACACATACTCATACAAATACTCATACTCATACTCATACTCGTACTCATACTCATACTCATACTCATACTCATACTCCTACTCATACTCATACTCATACTCATAATCACACTCACACTGATACTCATACTCTCATTCACACTCACACTCATACTCATACAGATACGCATACTCATACTCACACTCGTACTCATACATATACGCATACTCATACTCACACTCATAATCATACTCATAATCATACTCATACACATACTCAAACTCATACTCATACTCATACTCATGCTCATACTCATACACATACTCACACTCATACTCATACTCATACTCATATTCATACTCATGCTAATACGCATACTCGTACTCGTACTCATACTCATACTCATACTCATACTCATACTCATACTCATACTCATACTCATACTCATATTCATACTAATACTCATACTCATACTCATACTCATACTCATACTCATACTCATACTCATACTCATACTCATACTCATACTCATGGTCATACTCATACTTATACTCATACTCATACTCGTACTCATCCTCAAACGCATGCTCATGCTCATGCTCATGCTCATGCTCATGCTCATACTCATACTCATACTCATACTCATACTCATACTCATACTTATACTCATACTCATACTCATACTCATACTCATACTCATACTCATAGTCATAGTCATACTCATACTCATACTCATACTCATACTCATACTCATACTCATACTCATACTCATACTCATACTCATACTCATACGCATGCTCATACTCATTCTCATACTCATACTCATACGCATGTTCATGCTCATGCTCATACTCATACTCATACTCTCATTCACACTCACACTCATACTCATACAGATACGCATACTCATACTCACACTCATACTCATACATATACGCATAGTCATACTCACACTCATAATCATACTCATAATCATACTCATACTCGTACTCATACTCATACTCATACTCATACTCATACTCATGCTCATGCTCATACTCATACACATACTCACACTCATACTCATACTCATACTCATACTCATATTCATACTAATACGCATGCTCATGCTCATACACATACTCATACACATACTCATACTCATACTCATACTCGTACTCATACTCATACTCATACTCATACTCATACTCCTACTCATACTCATACTCATACTCATAATCACACTCACACTGATACTCATACTCTCATTCACACTCACACTCATACTCATACAGATACGCATACTCATACTCACACTCGTACTCATACATATACGCATACTCATACTCACACTCATAATCATACTCATAATCATACTCATACACATACTCAAACTCATACTCATACTCATACTCATGCTCATACTCATACACATACTCACACTCATACTCATACTCATACTCATATTCATACTCATGCTAATACGCATACTCGTACTCGTACTCATACTCATACTCATACTCATACTCATACTCATACTCATACTCATACTCATACTCATATTCATACTGATACTCATACTCATACTCATACTCATACTCATACTCATACTCATACTCATACTCATACTCATACTCATACTCATACTCATACTCATACTCATACTCATGTTCATACTCATACTTATACTCATACTCATACTCATACTCGTACTCATCCTCATACGCATGCTCATGCTCATGCTCATGCTCATGCTCATGCTCATACTCATACTCATACTCATACTCATACTCATACTCATACTCATACTCATACTCATACTCATACTCATACTCATACTCACAATCATACTCATACTCGTACTCATACTCACATTCATACTCATACTCATACTCATACTCATACTCATACTCATACTCATACTCATACTCATACTCATACTCATACTCATACTCATACTCATACTCATACTCATACTCATATTCATACTAATACTCATACTCATACTCATACTCATACTCATACTCATACTCATACTCATACTCATACTCATACTCATACTCATACTCATACTCATACTCATACTCATACTCATACTCATACTCATACTCATACTCATACTCATAGTCATACTCATACTCATACTCATACTCATACTCATACTCATACTCATACTCATACTCGTACTCATCCTCATACGCATGCTCATGCTCATGCTCAAGCTCATGCTCATGCTCATACTCATACTCATACTCATACTCATACTCATACTCATACTCATACTCATACTCATACTTACCCTCATACTCCTACTCATACTCATACGCATACTCATACTCATACTCATACTCATACTCATAGTCATACTCATACTCATACTCATACTCATACTCATACATATACGCATACTCATACTCACACTCACAATCATACTCATAATCATACTCATACTCATACTCATACTCATACTCATACTCATACTCATACTCATAGTCATACTCATACTCATACTCATACTCATACTCATACTCATACTCATACTCATACTCGTACTCATCCTCATACGCATGCTCATGCTCATGCTCAAGCTCATGCTCATGCTCATACTCATACTCATACTCATACTCATACTCATACTCATACTCATACTCATACTCATACTTACCCTCATACTCCTACTCATACTCATACGCATACTCATACTCATACTCATACTCATACTCATAGTCATACTCATACTCATACTCATACTCATACTCATACATATACGCATACTCATACTCACACTCACAATCATACTCATAATCATACTCATACTCATACTCATACTCATACTCATATTCATACTCATACTCATACTCATACTCATACTCATACTCATACTCATACTCATACTCATACTCATACTCATACTCATACTCATACTCACAATCATACTCATACTCATACTCATACTCATACTCATACTCATACTCATACTCATACTCATACTCATACTCATACTCATACTCATACTCATGCTCATGCTCATACTCATACACATACTCACACTCATACTCATACTCATACTCATATTCATACTAATACTCATACTCGTACTCGTACTCATACTCATACACATACTCACAGTCATACTCATACTCAGACTCATACTCACAATCATACTCATACTCATACTCATACTCACACTCACACTCATACTCATACTCATTCTCATACTCATACGCATGCTCATGCTCATGCTCATACTCATACTCATACTCATACTCATACTCATACTCATACTCATACTCATACTCATACTCATACTCATACTCATACTCAAACTTATACTCATACTCATACTCACACTCACACTCACACTCATACTCATACTCATACTCATACTCATACTCATACGCATGCTCGTACTCATACTCATACTCATACTCATACTCATACTCATACTCATACTCATACTCATACTCACACTCATACTCATACTCATACACATACTCATACTCATACTCATACTCGTACTCATACTCATACTCATACTCATACTCATACTCATACTCATACTCATACTCATACTCATACTCATACTCATACTCATACTCATACTCATACTCATACTCATACTCATACTCATACTCATACTTACCCTCATACTCCTACTCATACTCATACGCATACTCATACTCATACTCATACTCATACTCATAGTCATACTCATACTCATACTCATACATATACGCATACTCATACTCACACTCATAATCATACTCATAATCATACTCATACTCATACTCATACTCATACTCATACTCATATTCATACTCATACTCATACTCATACTCACACTCATACTCATACTCATACTCATATTCATACTCATGCTAATACGCATACTCGTACTCGTACTCATACTCATACTCATACTCATACTCATACTCATACTCATACTCATACTCATACTCATACTCATATTCATACTAAGACTCATACTCATACTCATACTCATACTCATACTCATACTCATACTCATACTCATACTCATACTCATACTCATACTCATACTCATACTCATGGTCATACTCATACTTATACTCATACTCATACTCATACTCGTACTCATCCTCATACGCATGCTCATGCTCATGCTCATGCTCATGCTCATGCTCATACTCATACTCATACTCATACTCGTACTCATACTCATACTCATACTCATACTCATACTCATACTCATACTCATACTCACAATCATACTCATACTCGTACTCATACTCACACTCATACTCATACTCATACTCATACTCATACTCATACTCATACTCATACTCATACTCATACTCATACTCATACTCATACTCATACTCATACTCATACTCATACTCATACTCATACTCATACTCATATTCATACTAATACTCATACTCATACTCATACTCATACTCATACTCATACTCATACTCATACTCATACTCATACTCATACTCATACTCATACTCATACTCATACTCATACTCATACTCATACTCATACTCATACTCATAGTCATACTCATACTCATACTCATACTCATACTCATACTCATACTCATACTCATACTCATACTCGTACTCATCCTCATACGCATGCTCATGCTCATGCTCAAGCTCATGCTCATGCTCATACTCATACTCATACTCATACTCATACTCATACTCATACTCATACTCATACTCATACTTACCCTCATACTCCTACTCATACTCATACGCATACTCATACTCATACTCATACTCATACTCATAGTCATACTCATACTCATACTCATACTCATACTCATACATATACGCATACTCATACTCACACTCACAATCATACTCATAATCATACTCATACTCATACTCATACTCATACTCATATTCATACTCATACTCATACTCATACTCATACTCATACTCATACTCATACTCATACTCATACTCATGCTCATGCTCATACTCATACACATACTCACACTCATACTCATACTCATATTCATACTAACACGCATGCTCATGCTCATACACATACTCATACACATACTCATACTCATACTCATACTCGTACTCATACACATACTCATACTCATACTCATACTCATACTCATACTCATACTCATACTCATACTCATAATCACACTCACACTCATACTCATACTCTCATTCACACTCACACTCATACTCATACAGATACGCATACTCATACTCACACTCGTACTCATACATATACGCATACTCATACTCACACTCATAATCATACTCATAATCATACTCATACACATACTCAAACTCATACTCATACTCATACTCATACTCGTACTCATCCTCATACGCATGCTCATGCTCATGCTCATGCTCATGCTCATGCTCATGCTCATACTCATACTCATACTCATACTCATACTCATACTCATCCTCATACTCATACTCATACTCATACTCATACTCATACTCATACTCATACTCATACTCACAATCATACTCATACTCATACTCATACTCATACTCATACTCGTACTCATACTCATACTCATACTAATACGCCTACACGTACTCGTACTCGTACTCTTACTCATACTCATACTCATACTCATACTCATACTCATACTCATACTCATACGCATGCTCATGCTCATACACATACTCATACACATACTCATACTCATACTCGTACTCATACTCATACTCATACTCATACTCATACTCATACTCATACTCATACTCATACTCATACTCATACTCATACTCATACTCATACTCATACTCATACTCATACTCATAATCACACTCACACTCATGCTCATACTCTCATTCACACTCACACTCATACTCATACAGATACGCATACTCATACTCACACTCAAACACATACATATACGCATACTCATACTCACACTCATAATCATACTCATAATCATACTCATACACATACTCATACTCATACTCATGCTCATACTCATACACATTCTCACACTCATACTCATACTCATACTCATACTCATACTCATACTCATACTCATACTCATACTCATACTCATACTCATACTCATACTCATAGTCATACTCATACTCATACTCATACTCATACTCATACTCATACTCATAATCATACTCATAGTCTCATTCACACTCACACTCATACTCATACAGATACGCATACACATACTCACACTCATACTCATATATATACGCATACTCATACTCACACTCATAATCATACTCATAATCATACTCATACTCATACTCATACTCATACGCATACTCATACTCATACGCATGCTCATGCTCACGCTCATGCTCATGCTCATACTCATACTGACACTCGCACTCATACTCATACTCATACTCATACTCATAATCATACTCATAATCATAATCATACTCATACTCATACTCATACTCATACTCATACTCATACTCATACTCATACTCATACTCATACTCATACTCATACTCATACTCACAATCATACTCATACTCATACTCATACTCATACGCATGCTCATACTCATACTCATACTCATACTCATACTCATACTTACACTCCTACTCCTACTCATACTCATATGCATACTCATACTTATACTCATACTCATACTCATACTCATACTCATAGTCATACTCATACTCATACTCATACTCATACTCATACTCATACTCATACTCATACTCATACTCATACTCATACTCATACTCATACGCATGCTCATACTCATTCTCATACTCATACTCATACGCATGTTCATGCTCATGCTCATACTCATACTCATACTCTCATTCACACTCACACTCATACTCATACAGATACGCATACTCATACTCACACTCATACTCATACATATACGCATAGTCATACTCACACTCATAATCATACTCATAATCATACTCATACTCATACTCATACTCATACTCATACTCATACTCATACTCATGCTCATGCTCATACTCATACACATACTCACACTCATACTCATACTCATACTCATACTCATATTCATACTAATACGCATGCTCATGCTCATACACATACTCATACACATACTCATACTCATACTCATACTCGTACTCATACTCATACTCATACTCATACTCATACTCCTACTCATACTCATACTCATACTCATAATCACACTCACACTGATACTCATACTCTCATTCACACTCACACTCATACTCATACAGATACGCATACTCATACTCACACTCGTACTCATACATATACGCATACTCATACTCACACTCATAATCATACTCATAATCATACTCATACACATACTCAAACTCATACTCATACTCATACTCATGCTCATACTCATACACATACTCACACTCATACTCATACTCATACTCATATTCATACTCATGCTAATACGCATACTCGTACTCGTACTCATACTCATACTCATACTCATACTCATACTCATACTCATACTCATACTCATACTCATATTCATACTAATACTCATACTCATACTCATACTCATACTCATACTCATACTCATACTCATACTCATACTCATACTCATGGTCATACTCATACTTATACTCATACTCATACTCATACTCGTACTCATCCTCAAACGCATGCTCATGCTCATGCTCATGCTCATGCTCATGCTCATACTCATACTCATACTCATACTCATACTCATACTCATACTTATACTCATACTCATACTCATACTCATACTCATACTCATACTCATAGTCATAGTCATACTCATACTCATACTCATACTCATACTCATACTCATACTCATACTCATACTCATACTCATACTCATACTCATACGCATGCTCATACTCATTCTCATACTCATACTCATACGCATGTTCATGCTCATGCTCATACTCATACTCATACTCTCATTCACACTCACACTCATACTCATACAGATACGCATACTCATACTCACACTCATACTCATACATATACGCATAGTCATACTCACACTCATAATCATACTCATAATCATACTCATACTCATACTCATACTCATACTCATACTCATACTCATACTCATGCTCATGCTCATACTCATACACATACTCACACTCATACTCATACTCATACTCATACTCATATTCATACTAATACGCATGCTCATGCTCATACACATACTCATACACATACTCATACTCATACTCATACTCGTACTCATACTCATACTCATACTCATACTCATACTCCTACTCATACTCATACTCATACTCATAATCACACTCACACTGATACTCATACTCTCATTCACACTCACACTCATACTCATACAGATACGCATACTCATACTCACACTCGTACTCATACATATACGCATACTCATACTCACACTCATAATCATACTCATAATCATACTCATACACATACTCAAACTCATACTCATACTCATACTCATGCTCATACTCATACACATACTCACACTCATACTCATACTCATACTCATATTCATACTCATGCTAATACGCATACTCGTACTCGTACTCATACTCATACTCATACTCATACTCATACTCATACTCATACTCATACTCATACTCATATTCATACTGATACTCATACTCATACTCATACTCATACTCATACTCATACTCATACTCATACTCATACTCATACTCATACTCATACTTACCCTCATACTCCTACTCATACTCATACGCATACTCATACTCATACTCATACTCATACTCATAGTCATACTCATACTCATACTCATACTCATACTCATACTCATACATATACGCATACTCATACTCACACTCACAATCATACTCATAATCATACTCATACTCATACTCATACTCATACTCATACTCATACTCATACTCATAGTCATACTCATACTCATACTCATACTCATACTCATACTCATACTCATACTCGTACTCATCCTCATACGCATGCTCATGCTCATGCTCAAGCTCATGCTCATGCTCATACTCATACTCATACTCATACTCATACTCATACTCATACTCATACTTACCCTCATACTCCTACTCATACTCATACGCATACTCATACTCATACTCATACTCATACTCATAGTCATACTCATACTCATACTCATACTCATACTCATACATATACGCATACTCATACTCACACTCACAATCATACTCATAATCATACTCATACTCATACTCATACTCATACTCATATTCATACTCATACTCATACTCATACTCATACTCATACTCATACTCATACTCATACTCATACTCATACTCATACTCATACTCATACTCACAATCATACTCATACTCATACTCATACTCATACTCATACTCATACTCATACTCATACTCATACTCATACTCATACTCATACTCATACTCATGCTCATGCTCATACTCATACACATACTCACACTCATACTCATACTCATACTCATATTCATACTAATACTCATACTCGTACTCGTACTCATACTCATACACATACTCACAGTCATACTCATACTCAGACTCATACTCACAATCATACTCATACTCATACTCATACTCACACTCACACTCATACTCATACTCATTCTCATACTCATACGCATGCTCATGCTCATGCTCATACTCATACTCATACTCATACTCATACTCATACTCATACTCATACTCATACTCATACTCATACTCATACTCATACTCATACTCATACTCAAACTTATACTCATACTCATACTCACACTCACACTCACACTCATACTCATACTCATACTCATACTCATACTCATACGCATGCTCGTACTCATACTCATACTCATACTCATACTCATACTCATACTCATACTCATACTCACACTCATACTCATACTCATACACATACTCATACTCATACTCATACTCGTACTCATACTCATACTCATACTCATACTCATACTCATACTCATACTCATACTCATACTCATACTCATACTCATACTCATACTCATACTCATACTCATACTCATACTCATACTTACCCTCATACTCCTACTCATACTCATACGCATACTCATACTCATACTCATACTCATACTCATAGTCATACTCATACTCATACTCATACATATACGCATACTCATACTCACACTCATAATCATACTCATAATCATACTCATACTCATACTCATACTCATACTCATATTCATACTCATACTCATACTCATACTCATACTCATACTCATACTCATACTCATACTCATACTCATACTCATACTCATACTCATACTCATACTCATACTCATACTCATACTCATACTCATACTCATACTCATACTCATACTCATACTCATACTCATACTCATACTTACCCTCATACTCCTACTCATACTCATACGCATACTCATACTCATACTCATACTCATACTCATACTCATAGTCATACTCATACTCATACTCATACTCATACTCATACTCATACATATACGCATACTCATACTCACACTCATAATCATACTCATAATCATACTCATACTCATACTCATACTCATACTCATACTCATACTCATACTCATACTCATACTCATACTCATACTCATACTCATATTCATACTCATACTCATACTCATACTCATACTCATACTCATAGTCATACTCATACTCATACTCATACTCATACTCATTCTCATACTCATACTCATACTCATACTCGTACTCATCCTCATACGCATGCTCATGCTCATGCTCATGCTCATGCTCATGCTCATGCTCATGCTCATGCTCATGCTCATACTCATACTCATACTCATACTCATACTCATACTCATACTCATACTCATACTCATACTCATACTCATACTCATACTCATACTCTCATTCACACTCACACTCATACTCATACAGATACGCATACTCATACTCACACTCATACTCATACATATACGCATACTCATACTCACACTCATAATCATACTCATAATCATACTCATACTCATACTCATACTCATACTCATACTCATACTCATACTCATACGCATGCTCATGCTCATGCTCATGCTCATGCTCATGCTCATACTCATACTGACACTCGCACTCATACTCATACTCATACTCATACTCATAATCATACTCATAATCATACTCATACTCATACTCATACTCATACTCATACTCATACTCATACTCATAGTCATACTCATACTTATACTCATACTCATACTCATACTCGTACTCATCCTCATACGCATGCTCATGCTCATGCTCATGCTCATGCTCATGCTCATACTCATACTCATACTCATACTCATACTCATACTCATACTCATACTCATACTCATACTCATACTCATACTCATACTCACAATCATACTCATACTCATACTCATACTCATACTCATACTCATACTCTTACTCATACTCATACTAATACGCATACACGTACTCGTACTCATACTCATACTCATACTCATACTCATACTCATACTCATACGCATGCTCATGCTCATACACATACTCATACACATACTCATACTCATACTCATACTCGTACTCGTACTCATACTCATACTCATACTCATACTCATACTCATACTCATACTCATACTCATACTCATACTCATACTCATACTCATACTCATACTCATACTCATACTCATACTCATACTCATACTCATACTCATACTCATACTCATACTCATACTCATACTCATACTTACCCTCATACTCCTACTCATACTCATACGCATACTCATACTCATACTCATACTCATACTCATACTCATAGTCATACTCATACTCATACTCATACTCATACTCATACATATACGCATACTCATACTCACACTCATAATCATACTCATAATCATACTCATACTCATACGCATGCTCATACTCATACTCATACTCATACTCATACTCATACTTACACTCCTACTCCTACTCATACTCATATGCATACTCATACTTATACTCATACTCATACTCATACTCATACTCATAGTCATACTCATACTCATACTCATACTCATACTCATACTCATACTCATACTCATACTCATACTCATACTCATACTCATACTCATACTCATACGCATGCTCATACTCATTCTCATACTCATACTCATACGCATGTTCATGCTCATGCTCATACTCATACTCATACTCTCATTCACACTCACACTCATACTCATACAGATACGCATACTCATACTCACACTCATACTCATACATATACGCATAGTCATACTCACACTCATAATCATACTCATAATCATACTCATACTCATACTCATACTCATACTCATACTCATACTCATGCTCATGCTCATACTCATACACATACTCACACTCATACTCATACTCATACTCATATTCATACTAATACGCATGCTCATGCTCATACACATACTCATACACATACTCATACTCATACTCATACTCGTACTCATACTCATACTCATACTCATACTCATACTCCTACTCATACTCATACTCATACTCATAATCACACTCACACTGATACTCATACTCTCATTCACACTCACACTCATACTCATACAGATACACATACTCATACTCACACTCGTACTCATACATATACGCATACTCATACTCACACTCATAATCATACTCATAATCATACTCATACACATACTCAAACTCATACTCATACTCATACTCATGCTCATACTCATACACATACTCACACTCATACTCATACTCATACTCATATTCATACTCATGCTAATACGCATACTCGTACTCGTACTCATACTCATACTCATACTCATACTCATACTCATACTCATACTCATACTCATATTCATACTAATACTCATACTCATACTCATACTCATACTCATACTCATACTCATACTCATACTCATACTCATACTCATACTCATGGTCATACTCATACTTATACTCATACTCATACTCATACTCGTACTCATCCTCAAACGCATGCTCATGCTCATGCTCATGCTCATGCTCATGCTCATACTCATACTCATACTCATACTCATACTCATACTCATACTTATACTCATACTCATACTCATACTCATACTCATACTCATACTCATAGTCATAGTCATACTCATACTCATACTCATACTCATACTCATACTCATACTCATACTCATACTCATACTCATACTCATACTCATACTTACCCTCATACTCCTACTCATACTCATACGCATACTCATACTCATACTCATACTCATACTCATAGTCATACTCATACTCATACTCATACTCATACTCATACATATACGCATACTCATACTCACACTCACAATCATACTCATAATCATACTCATACTCATACTCATACTCATACTCATACTCATACTCATACTCATACTCATACTCATACTCATACTCATACTTACCCTCATACTCCTACTCATACTCATACGCATACTCATACTCATACTCATACTCATACTCATAGTCATACTCATACTCATACTCATACATATACGCATACTCATACTCACACTCATAATCATACTCATAATCATACTCATACTCATACTCATACTCATACTCATATTCATACTCATACTCATACTCATACTCATACTCATACTCATACTCATACTCATACTCATACTCATACTCATACTCATACTCATACTCATACTCATACTCATACTCATACTCATACTCATACTCATACTCATACTCATACTCATACTCATACTCATACTCGTACTCATCCTCATACGCATGCTCATGCTCATGCTCATGCTCATGCTCATGCTCATGCTCATACTCATACTCATACTCATACTCATACTCATACTCATACTCATACTCATACTCATACTCATACTCATACTCATACTCTCATTCACACTCACACTCATACTCATACAGATACGCATACTCATACTCACACTCATACTCATACATATACGCATACTCATACTCACACTCATAATCATACTCATAATCATACTCATACTCATACTCATACTCATACTCATACTCATACTCATACTCATACGCATGCTCATGCTCATGCTCATGCTCATGCTCATGCTCATACTCATACTGACACTCGCACTCATACTCATACTCATACTCATACTCATAATCATACTCATAATCATACTCATACTCATACTCATACTCATACTCATACTCATACTCCTACTCATAGTCATACTCATACTTATACTCATACTCATACTCATACTCGTACTCATCCTCATACGCATGCTCATGCTCATGCTCATGCTCATGCTCATGCTCATACTCATACTCATACTCATACTCATACTCATACTCATACTCATACTCATACTCATACTCATACTCATACTCATACTCATACTCACAATCATACTCATACTCATACTCATACTCATACTCATACTCATACTCTTACTCATACTCATACTAATACGCATACACGTACTCGTACTCATACTCATACTCATACTCATACTCATACTCATACTCATACGCATGCTCATGCTCATACACATACTCATACACATACTCATACTCATACTCATACTCGTACTCGTACTCATACTCATACTCATACTCATACTCATACTCATACTCATACTCATACTCATACTCATACTCATACTCATACTCATACTCATACTCATACTCATACTCATACTCATACTCATACTCATACTCATACTCATACTCATACTCATACTCATACTCATACTCATACTTACCCTCATACTCCTACTCATACTCATACGCATACTCATACTCATACTCATACTCATACTCATACTCATAGTCATACTCATACTCATACTCATACTCATACTCATACATATACGCATACTCATACTCACACTCATAATCATACTCATAATCATACTCATACTCATACTCATACTCATACTCATATTCATACTCATACTCATACTCATACTCATACTCATACTCATACTCATACTCATACTCATACTCATACTCATACTCATACTCACAATCATACTCATACTCATACTCATACTCATACTCATACTCATACTCATACTCATACTCATACTCATACTCATACTCATACTCATACTCATGCTCATGCTCATACTCATACACATACTCACACTCATACTCATACTCATACTCATATTCATACTAATACTCATACTCGTACTCGTACTCATACTCATACACATACTCACAGTCATACTCATACTCAGACTCATACTCACAATCATACTCATACTCATACTCATACTCACACTCACACTCATACTCATACTCATTCTCATACTCATACGCATGCTCATGCTCATGCTCATACTCATACTCATACTCATACTCATACTCATACTCATACTCATACTCATACTCATACTCATACTCATACTCATACTCAAACTTATACTCATACGCATACTCATACTCATACTCATACTCATACTCATAGTCATACTCATACTCATACTCATACTCATACATATACGCATACTCATACTCACACTCATAATCATACTCATAATCATACTCATACTCATACTCATACTCATACTCATATTCATACTCATACTCATACTCATACTCATACTCATACTCATACTCATACTCATACTCATACTCATACTCATACTCATACTCATACTCAAACTTATACTCATACTCATACTCACACTCACACTCACACTCATACTCATACTCATACTCATACTCATACTCATACGCATGCTCGTACTCATACTCATACTCATACTCATACTCATACTCATACTCATACTCATACTCACACTCATACTCATACTCATACACATACTCATACTCATACTCATACTCGTACTCATACTCATACTCATACTCATACTCATACTCATACTCATACTCATACTCATACTCATACTCATACTCATACTCATACTCATACTCATACTCATACTCATACTCATACTCATACTTACCCTCATACTCCTACTCATACTCATACGCATACTCATACTCATACTCATACTCATACTCATAGTCATACTCATACTCATACTCATACATATACGCATACTCATACTCACACTCATAATCATACTCATAATCATACTCATACTCATACTCATACTCATACTCATATTCATACTCATACTCATACTCATACTCATACTCATACTCATACTCATACTCATACTCATACTCATACTCATACTCATACTCATACTCATACTCATACTCATACTCATACTCATACTCATACTCATACTCATACTCATACTCATACTCATACTCATACTCGTACTCATCCTCATACGCATGCTCATGCTCATGCTCATGCTCATGCTCATGCTCATGCTCATACTCATACTCATACTCATACTCATACTCATACTCATACTCATACTCATACTCATACTCATACTCATACTCATACTCTCATTCACACTCACACTCATACTCATACAGATACGCATACTCATACTCACACTCATACTCATACATATACGCATACTCATACTCACACTCATAATCATACTCATAATCATACTCATACTCATACTCATACTCATACTCATACTCATACTCATACTCATACGCATGCTCATGCTCATGCTCATGCTCATGCTCATGCTCATACTCATACTGACACTCGCACTCATACTCATACTCATACTCATACTCATAATCATACTCATAATCATACTCATACTCATACTCATACTCATACTCATACTCATACTCATAGTCATACTCATACTTATACTCATACTCATACTCATACTCGTACTCATCCTCATACGCATGCTCATGCTCATGCTCATGCTCATGCTCATGCTCATACTCATACTCATACTCATACTCATACTCATACTCATACTCATACTCATACTCATACTCATACTCATACTCATACTCATACTCATACTCACAATCATACTCATACTCATACTCATACTCATACTCATACTCATACTCTTACTCATACTCATACTAATACGCATACACGTACTCGTACTCATACTCATACTCATACTCATACTCATACTCATACTCATACGCATGCTCATGCTCATACACATACTCATACACATACTCATACTCATACTCATACTCGTACTCGTACTCATACTCATACTCATACTCATACTCATACTCATACTCATACTCATACTCATACTCATACTCATACTCATACTCATACTCATACTCATACTCATACTCATACTCATACTCATACTCATACTCATACTCATACTCATACTCATACTCATACTCATACTCATACTTACCCTCATACTCCTACTCATACTCATACGCATACTCATACTCATACTCATACTCATACTCATACTCATAGTCATACTCATACTCATACTCATACTCATACTCATACATATACGCATACTCATACTCACACTCATAATCATACTCATAATCATACTCATACTCATACTCATACTCATACTCATATTCATACTCATACTCATACTCATACTCATACTCATACTCATACTCATACTCATACTCATAGTCATACTCATACTTATACTCATACTCATACTCATACTCGTACTCATCCTCATACGCATGCTCATGCTCATGCTCATGCTCATGCTCATGCTCATACTCATACTCATACTCATACTCATACTCATACTCATACTCATACTCATACTCATACTCATACTCATACTCATACTCACAATCATACTCATACTCATACTCATACTCATACTCATACTCATACTCTTACTCATACTCATACTAATACGCATACACGTACTCGTACTCATACTCATACTCATACTCATACTCATACTCATACTCATACGCATGCTCATGCTCATACACATACTCATACACATACTCATACTCATACTCATACTCGTACTCGTACTCATACTCATACTCATACTCATACTCATACTCATACTCATACTCATACTCATACTCATACTCATACTCATACTCATACTCATACTCATACTCATACTCATACTCATACTCATACTCATACTCATACTCATACTCATACTCATACTCATACTCATACTTACCCTCATACTCCTACTCATACTCATACGCATACTCATACTCATACTCATACTCATACTCATACTCATAGTCATACTCATACTCATACTCATACTCATACTCATACATATACGCATACTCATACTCACACTCATAATCATACTCATAATCATACTCATACTCATACGCATGCTCATACTCATACTCATACTCATACTCATACTCATACTTACACTCCTACTCCTACTCATACTCATATGCATACTCATACTTATACTCATACTCATACTCATACTCATACTCATAGTCATACTCATACTCATACTCATACTCATACTCATACTCATACTCATACTCATACTCATACTCATACTCATACTCATACTCATACTCATACGCATGCTCATACTCATTCTCATACTCATACTCATACGCATGTTCATGCTCATGCTCATACTCATACTCATACTCTCATTCACACTCACACTCATACTCATACAGATACGCATACTCATACTCACACTCATACTCATACATATACGCATAGTCATACTCACACTCATAATCATACTCATAATCATACTCATACTCATACTCATACTCATACTCATACTCATACTCATGCTCATGCTCATACTCATACACATACTCACACTCATACTCATACTCATACTCATATTCATACTAATACGCATGCTCATGCTCATACACATACTCATACACATACTCATACTCATACTCATACTCGTACTCATACTCATACTCATACTCATACTCATACTCCTACTCATACTCATACTCATACTCATAATCACACTCACACTGATACTCATACTCTCATTCACACTCACACTCATACTCATACAGATACACATACTCATACTCACACTCGTACTCATACATATACGCATACTCATACTCACACTCATAATCATACTCATAATCATACTCATACACATACTCAAACTCATACTCATACTCATACTCATGCTCATACTCATACACATACTCACACTCATACTCATACTCATACTCATATTCATACTCATGCTAATACGCATACTCGTACTCGTACTCATACTCATACTCATACTCATACTCATACTCATACTCATACTCATACTCATATTCATACTAATACTCATACTCATACTCATACTCATACTCATACTCATACTCATACTCATACTCATACTCATACTCATACTCATGGTCATACTCATACTTATACTCATACTCATACTCATACTCGTACTCATCCTCAAACGCATGCTCATGCTCATGCTCATGCTCATGCTCATGCTCATACTCATACTCATACTCATACTCATACTCATACTCATACTTATACTCATACTCATACTCATACTCATACTCATACTCATACTCATAGTCATAGTCATACTCATACTCATACTCATACTCATACTCATACTCATACTCATACTCATACTCATACTCATACTCATACTCATACTTACCCTCATACTCCTACTCATACTCATACGCATACTCATACTCATACTCATACTCATACTCATAGTCATACTCATACTCATACTCATACTCATACTCATACATATACGCATACTCATACTCACACTCACAATCATACTCATAATCATACTCATACTCATACTCATACTCATACTCATACTCATACTCATACTCATACTCATACTCATACTCATACTCATACTTACCCTCATACTCCTACTCATACTCATACGCATACTCATACTCATACTCATACTCATACTCATAGTCATACTCATACTCATACTCATACATATACGCATACTCATACTCACACTCATAATCATACTCATAATCATACTCATACTCATACTCATACTCATACTCATATTCATACTCATACTCATACTCATACTCATACTCATACTCATACTCATACTCATACTCATACTCATACTCATACTCATACTCATACTCATACTCATACTCATACTCATACTCATACTCATACTCATACTCATACTCATACTCATACTCATACTCATACTCGTACTCATCCTCATACGCATGCTCATGCTCATGCTCATGCTCATGCTCATGCTCATGCTCATACTCATACTCATACTCATACTCATACTCATACTCATACTCATACTCATACTCATACTCATACTCATACTCATACTCTCATTCACACTCACACTCATACTCATACAGATACGCATACTCATACTCACACTCATACTCATACATATACGCATACTCATACTCACACTCATAATCATACTCATAATCATACTCATACTCATACTCATACTCATACTCATACTCATACTCATACTCATACGCATGCTCATGCTCATGCTCATGCTCATGCTCATGCTCATACTCATACTGACACTCGCACTCATACTCATACTCATACTCATACTCATAATCATACTCATAATCATACTCATACTCATACTCATACTCATACTCATACTCATACTCCTACTCATAGTCATACTCATACTTATACTCATACTCATACTCATACTCGTACTCATCCTCATACGCATGCTCATGCTCATGCTCATGCTCATGCTCATGCTCATACTCATACTCATACTCATACTCATACTCATACTCATACTCATACTCATACTCATACTCATACTCATACTCATACTCATACTCACAATCATACTCATACTCATACTCATACTCATACTCATACTCATACTCTTACTCATACTCATACTAATACGCATACACGTACTCGTACTCATACTCATACTCATACTCATACTCATACTCATACTCATACGCATGCTCATGCTCATACACATACTCATACACATACTCATACTCATACTCATACTCGTACTCGTACTCATACTCATACTCATACTCATACTCATACTCATACTCATACTCATACTCATACTCATACTCATACTCATACTCATACTCATACTCATACTCATACTCATACTCATACTCATACTCATACTCATACTCATACTCATACTCATACTCATACTCATACTCATACTTACCCTCATACTCCTACTCATACTCATACGCATACTCATACTCATACTCATACTCATACTCATACTCATAGTCATACTCATACTCATACTCATACTCATACTCATACATATACGCATACTCATACTCACACTCATAATCATACTCATAATCATACTCATACTCATACTCATACTCATACTCATATTCATACTCATACTCATACTCATACTCATACTCATACTCATACTCATACTCATACTCATACTCATACTCATACTCATACTCACAATCATACTCATACTCATACTCATACTCATACTCATACTCATACTCATACTCATACTCATACTCATACTCATACTCATACTCATACTCATGCTCATGCTCATACTCATACACATACTCACACTCATACTCATACTCATACTCATATTCATACTAATACTCATACTCGTACTCGTACTCATACTCATACACATACTCACAGTCATACTCATACTCAGACTCATACTCACAATCATACTCATACTCATACTCATACTCACACTCACACTCATACTCATACTCATTCTCATACTCATACGCATGCTCATGCTCATGCTCATACTCATACTCATACTCATACTCATACTCATACTCATACTCATACTCATACTCATACTCATACTCATACTCATACTCAAACTTATACTCATACGCATACTCATACTCATACTCATACTCATACTCATAGTCATACTCATACTCATACTCATACTCATACATATACGCATACTCATACTCACACTCATAATCATACTCATAATCATACTCATACTCATACTCATACTCATACTCATATTCATACTCATACTCATACTCATACTCATACTCATACTCATACTCATACTCATACTCATACTCATACTCATACTCATACTCATACTCAAACTTATACTCATACTCATACTCACACTCACACTCACACTCATACTCATACTCATACTCATACTCATACTCATACGCATGCTCGTACTCATACTCATACTCATACTCATACTCATACTCATACTCATACTCATACTCACACTCATACTCATACTCATACACATACTCATACTCATACTCATACTCGTACTCATACTCATACTCATACTCATACTCATACTCATACTCATACTCATACTCATACTCATACTCATACTCATACTCATACTCATACTCATACTCATACTCATACTCATACTCATACTTACCCTCATACTCCTACTCATACTCATACGCATACTCATACTCATACTCATACTCATACTCATAGTCATACTCATACTCATACTCATACATATACGCATACTCATACTCACACTCATAATCATACTCATAATCATACTCATACTCATACTCATACTCATACTCATATTCATACTCATACTCATACTCATACTCATACTCATACTCATACTCATACTCATACTCATACTCATACTCATACTCATACTCATACTCATACTCATACTCATACTCATACTCATACTCATACTCATACTCATACTCATACTCATACTCATACTCATACTCGTACTCATCCTCATACGCATGCTCATGCTCATGCTCATGCTCATGCTCATGCTCATGCTCATACTCATACTCATACTCATACTCATACTCATACTCATACTCATACTCATACTCATACTCATACTCATACTCATACTCTCATTCACACTCACACTCATACTCATACAGATACGCATACTCATACTCACACTCATACTCATACATATACGCATACTCATACTCACACTCATAATCATACTCATAATCATACTCATACTCATACTCATACTCATACTCATACTCATACTCATACTCATACGCATGCTCATGCTCATGCTCATGCTCATGCTCATGCTCATACTCATACTGACACTCGCACTCATACTCATACTCATACTCATACTCATAATCATACTCATAATCATACTCATACTCATACTCATACTCATACTCATACTCATACTCATAGTCATACTCATACTTATACTCATACTCATACTCATACTCGTACTCATCCTCATACGCATGCTCATGCTCATGCTCATGCTCATGCTCATGCTCATACTCATACTCATACTCATACTCATACTCATACTCATACTCATACTCATACTCATACTCATACTCATACTCATACTCATACTCATACTCACAATCATACTCATACTCATACTCATACTCATACTCATACTCATACTCTTACTCATACTCATACTAATACGCATACACGTACTCGTACTCATACTCATACTCATACTCATACTCATACTCATACTCATACGCATGCTCATGCTCATACACATACTCATACACATACTCATACTCATACTCATACTCGTACTCGTACTCATACTCATACTCATACTCATACTCATACTCATACTCATACTCATACTCATACTCATACTCATACTCATACTCATACTCATACTCATACTCATACTCATACTCATACTCATACTCATACTCATACTCATACTCATACTCATACTCATACTCATACTCATACTTACCCTCATACTCCTACTCATACTCATACGCATACTCATACTCATACTCATACTCATACTCATACTCATAGTCATACTCATACTCATACTCATACTCATACTCATACATATACGCATACTCATACTCACACTCATAATCATACTCATAATCATACTCATACTCATACTCATACTCATACTCATATTCATACTCATACTCATACTCATACTCATACTCATACTCATACTCATACTCATACTCATACTCATACTCATACTCATACTCATACTCACAATCATACTCATACTCATACTCATACTCATACTCATACTCATACTCATACTCATACTCATACTCATACTCATACTCATACTCATACTCATGCTCATGCTCATACTCATACACATACTCACACTCATACTCATACTCATACTCATATTCATACTAATACTCATACTCGTACTCGTACTCATACTCATACACATACTCACAGTCATACTCATACTCAGACTCATACTCACAATCATACTCATACTCATACTCATACTCACACTCACACTCATACTCATACTCATTCTCATACTCATACGCATGCTCATGCTCATGCTCATACTCATACTCATACTCATACTCATACTCATACTCATACTCATACTCATACTCATACTCATACTCATACTCATACTCAAACTTATACTCATACGCATACTCATACTCATACTCATACTCATACTCATAGTCATACTCATACTCATACTCATACTCATACATATACGCATACTCATACTCACACTCATAATCATACTCATAATCATACTCATACTCATACTCATACTCATACTCATATTCATACTCATACTCATACTCATACTCATACTCATACTCATACTCATACTCATACTCATACTCATACTCATACTCATACTCATACTCATACTCATACTCATACTCATACTCATACTCATACTCATACTCATACTCATACTCATACTCATACTCATACTCATACTTACCCTCATACTCCTACTCATACTCATACGCATACTCATACTCATACTCATACTCATACTCATACTCATAGTCATACTCATACTCATACTCATACTCATACTCATACATATACGCATACTCATACTCACACTCATAATCATACTCATAATCATACTCATACTCATACTCATACTCATACTCATATTCATACTCATACTCATACTCATACTCATACTCAAACTCATACTCATACTCATACTCATACTCATACTCATACTCATACTCATACTCATACTCATACTCATACTCATACTCATACTCACAATCATACTCATACTCATACTCATACTCATACTCATACTCATACTCATACTCATACTCATACTCATGCTCATGCTCATACTCATACACATACTCACACTCATACTCATACTCATACTCATATTCATACTAATACGCATACTCGTACTCGTACTCATACTCATACACATACTCACAGTCATACTCATACTCAGACTCATACTCACAATCATACTCATACTCATACTCATACTCACACTCACACTCATACTCATACTCATTCTCATACTCATACGCATGCTCATGCTCATGCTCATACTCATACTCATACTCATACTCATACTCATACTCATACTCATACTCATACTCATACTCATACTCATACTCATACTCAAACTCATACTCACACTCATACTCATATTCATACACATACTCATACTCATACTCATACTCGTACTCATACTCATACTCATACTCATACTCATACTCATACTCATACTCATACTCATACTCATACTCATACTCATACTCATACTCATACTCATACTCATACTCATACTCATACTCATACTCATACTCATACTTACCCTCATACTCCTACTCATACTCATACGCATACTCATACTCATACTCATACTCATACTCATAGTCATACTCATACTCATACTCATACTCATACATATACGCATACTCATACTCACACTCATAATCATACTCATAATCATACTCATACTCATACTCATACTCATATTCATACTCATACTCATACTCATACTCATACTCATACTCATACTCATACTCATACTCATACTCATACTCATACTCATACTCACAATCATACTCATACTCATACTCATACTCATACTCATACTCATACTCATACTCATACTCATACTCATACTCATACTCATGCTCATGCTCATACTCATACACATACTCACACTCATACTCATACTCATACTCATATTCATACTAATACGCATACTCGTACTCGTACTCATACTCATACACATACTCACAGTCATACTCATACTCAGACTCATACTCACAATCATACTCATACTCATACTCATACTCACACTCACACTCATACTCATACTCATTCTCATACTCTTACGCATGCTCATGCTCATGCTCATACTCATACTCATACTCATACTCATACTCATACTCATACTCATACTCATACTCATACTCATACTCATACTCATACTCATACTCATACTCAAACTTATACTCATACTCATACTCACACTCAAACTCACACTCATACTCATACTCATACTCATACTCATACTCATACGCATGCTCGTACTCATACTCATACTCATACTCATACTCATACTCATACTCATACTCATACTCATACTCATACTCATACTCATACTCATACTCATACTCACAATCATACTCATACTCATACTCATACTCATACTCATACTAATACGCATACACGTACTCGTACTCATACTCATACTCATACTCATACTCATACTCATACTCATACTCATACTCATACTCATACTCATACTCATACTCATACTCATACTCATACTCATACTCATACTCATACTCATACTCACAATCATACTCATACTCATACTCATACTCATACGCATGCTCATACTCATACTCATACTCATACTCATACTCATACTTACACTCCTACTCCTATTCATACTCATATGCATACTCATACTTATACTCATACTCATACTCATACTCATACTCATACTCATACTCATAGTCATTCTCATACTCATACTCATACTCATACTCATACTCATAATCACACTCACACTCATACTCATACTCTCATTCACACTCACACTCATACTCATACAGATACGCATACTCATACTCACACTCGTACTCATACATATACGCATACTCATACTCATACGCATGCTCATACTCATTCTCATACTCATACTCATACGCATGTTCATGCTCATGCTCATACTCATACTCATACTCTCATTCACACTCACACTCATACTCATACAGATACGCATACTCATACTCACACTCATACTCATACATATACGCATACTCATACTCACACTCATAATCATACTCATAATCATACTCATACTCATACTCATACTCATACTCATACTCATACTCATACTCATACTCATACTCATGCTCATGCTCATATTCATACACATACTCACACTCATACTCATACTCATATTCATACTAATACGCATGCTCATGCTCATACACATACTCATACACATACTCATACTCATACTCATACTCGTACTCATACTCATACTTATACTCATACTCATACTCATACTCATACTCATACTCATACTCATACTCATACTCATACTCATAATCACACTCACACTCATACTCATACTCTCATTCACACTCACACTCAAACTCATACAGATACGCATACTCATACTCACACTCGTACTCATACATATACGCATACTCATACTCACACTCATAATCATACTCATAATCATACTCATACACATACTCAAACTCATACTCATACTCATACTCATACTCGTACTCATCCTCATACGCATGCTCATGCTCATGCTCATGCTCATGCTCATGCTCATGCTCATACTCATACTGACACTCGCACTCATACTCATACTCATACTCATAATCATACTCATAATCATACTCATATTCATACTCATACTCATACTCATAGTCATACTCATACTCATACTCATACTCATACTCATACTCGTTGTCATCCTCATACGCATGCTCATGCTCATGCTCATGCTCATGCTCATGCTCATACTCATACTCATACTCATACTCATACTCATACTCATACTCATACTCATACTCATACTCATACTCATACTCATACTCATACTCATACTCATACTCATACTCATACTCATACTCATACTCATACTCATACTCATACTCATACTCATACTCATACTCATACTCATACTCATACTCATACTCATACTCATACTCATACTCATACTCATACTCATACTCATACTCACAATCATACTCATACTCATACTCATACTCATACGCATGCTCATACTCATACTCATACTCATACTCATACTCATACTCATACTCATACTTACACTCCTACTCCTATTCATACTCATATGCATACTCATACTTATACTCATACTCATACTCATACTCATACTCATACTCATACTCATAGTCATTCTCATACTCATACTCATACTCATACTCATACTCATACTCATACTCATAATCACACTCACACTCATACTCATACTCTCATTCACACTCACACTCATACTCATACAGATACGCATACTCATACTCACACTCGTACTCATACATATACGCATACTCATACTCATACGCATGCTCATACTCATTCTCATACTCATACTCATACGCATGTTCATGCTCATGCTCATACTCATACTCATACTCTCATTCACACTCACACTCATACTCATACAGATACGCATACTCATACTCACACTCATACTCATACATATACGCATACTCATACTCACACTCATAATCATACTCATAATCATACTCATACTCATACTCATACTCATACTCATACTCATACTCATACTCATACTCATACTCATGCTCATGCTCATATTCATACACATACTCACACTCATACTCATACTCATATTCATACTAATACGCATGCTCATGCTCATACACATACTCATACACATACTCATACTCATACTCATACTCGTACTCATACTCATACTCATACTCATACTCATACTCATACTCATACTCATACTCATACTCATACTCATACTCATACTCATAATCACACTCACACTCATACTCATACTCTCATTCACACTCACACTCATACTCATACAGATACGCATACTCATACTCACACTCGTACTCATACATATACGCATACTCATACTCACACTCATAATCATACTCATAATCATACTCATACACATACTCAAACTCATACTCATACTCATACTCATACTCGTACTCATCCTCATACGCATGCTCATGCTCATGCTCATGCTCATGCTCATGCTCATGCTCATGCTCATACTCATACTCATACTCATACTCATACTCATACTCATTCTCATACTCATACTCATACTCATACTCATACTCATACTCATACTCATACTCATACTCATACACATACTCACAATCATACTCATACTCATACTCATACTCATACTCATACTAATACGCATACACGTACTCGTACTCATACTCATACTCATACTCATACTCATACTCATACTCATACTCATACTCATACTCATACTCATACTCATACTCATACTCATACTCATACTCATACTCATACTCATACTCATACTCATACTCATACTCATACTCATACTCATACTCATACTCACAATCATACTCATACTCATACTCATACTCATACGCATGCTCATACTCATACTCATACTCATACTCATACTCATACTCATACTTACACTCCGACTCCTACTCATACTCATATGCATACTCATACTTATACTCATACTCATACTCATACTCATACTCATACTCATACTCATACTCATAGTCATACTCATACTCATACTCATACTCATACTCATACTCATACTCATACTCATACTCATACTCATACTCATACTCATACTCATACTCATACTCATACTCATACGCATGCTCATACTCATTCTCATACTCATACTCATACGCATGTTCATGCTCATGCTCATACTCATACTCATACTCTCATTCACACTCACACTCATACTCATTCAGATACGCATACTCATACTCACACTCATACTCATACATATACGCATACTCATACTCACACTCATAATCATACTCATAATCATACTCATACTCATACTCATACTCATACTCATACTCATACTCATACTCATACTCATGCTCATGCTCATACTCATACACATACTCACACTCATACTCATACTCATACTCATACTCATATTCATACTAATACGCATGCTCATGCTCATACACATACTCATACACATACTCATACTCATACTCATACTCGTACTCATACTCATACTCATACTCATACTCATACTCATACTCATACTCATACTCATACTCATACTCATACTCATACGCATGCTCATGCTCATGCTCATGCTCATGCTCATGCTCATGCTCATACTCATACTGACACTCGCACTCATACTCATACTCATACTCATAATCATACTCATAATCATACTCATATTCATACTCATACTCATACTCATAGTCATACTCATACTCATACTCATACTCATACTCATACTCGTTGTCATCCTCATACGCATGTTCATGCTCATGCTCATGCTCATGCTCATGCTCATACTCATACTCATACTCATACTCATACTCATACTCATACTCATACTCATACTCATACTCATACTCATACTCATACTCATACTCATACTCATACGCATGCTCATGCTCATACACATACTCATACACATACTCATACTCATACTCGTACTCATACTCATACTCATACTCATACTCATACTCATACTCATACTCATACTCATACTCATACTCATACTCATACTCATACTCATACTCATACTCATACTCATACTCATACTCATACTCATACTCATACGCATGCTCATGCTCATACACATACTCATACACATACTCATACTCATACTCGTACTCATACTCATACTCATACTCATACTCATACTCATACTCATAATCATACTCATAATCATACTCATACTCATACTCATACTCATATTCATACTCATACTCATACTCATACTCATACTCATACTCATACTCATACTCATACTCATACTCATACTCATACTCATACTCACAATCATACTCATACTCATACTCATACTCATACTCATACTCATACTCATACTCATACTCATACTCATACTCATACTCATGCTCATGCTCATACTCATACACATACTCACACTCATACTCATACTCATACTCATATTCATACTAATACGCATACTCGTACTCGTACTCATACTCATACACATACTCACAGTCATACTCATACTCAGACTCATACTCACAATCATACTCATACTCATACTCATACTCACACTCACACTCATACTCATACTCATTCTCATACTCTTACGCATGCTCATGCTCATGCTCATACTCATACTCATACTCATACTCATACTCATACTCATACTCATACTCATACTCATACTCATACTCATACTCATACTCATACTCATACTCAAACTTATACTCATACTCATACTCACACTCAAACTCACACTCATACTCATACTCATACTCATACTCATACTCATACGCATGCTCGTACTCATACTCATACTCATACTCATACTCATACTCATACTCATACTCATACTCATACTCATACTCATACTCATACTCATACTCATACTCACAATCATACTCATACTCATACTCATACTCATACTCATACTAATACGCATACACGTACTCGTACTCATACTCATACTCATACTCATACTCATACTCATACTCATACTCATACTCATACTCATACTCATACTCATACTCATATTCATACTCATACTCATACTCATACTCATACTCATACTCACAATCATACTCATACTCATACTCATACTCATACGCATGCTCATACTCATACTCATACTCATACTCATACTCATACTCATACTTACACTCCTACTCCTATTCATACTCATATGCATACTCATACTTATACTCATACTCATACTCATACTCTCATTCACACTCACACTCATACTCATACAGATACGCATACTCATACTCACACTCGTACTCATACATATACGCATACTCATACTCATACGCAGGCTCATACTCATTCTCATACTCATACTCATACGCATGTTCATGCTCATGCTCATACTCATACTCATACTCTCATTCACACTCACACTCATACTCATACAGATACGCATACTCATACTCACACTCATACTCATACATATACGCATACTCATACTCACACTCATAATCATACTCATAATCATACTCATACTCATACTCATACTCATACTCATACTCATACTCATACTCATACTCATACTCATGCTCATGCTCATATTCATACACATACTCACACTCATACTCATACTCATATTCATACTAATACGCATGCTCATGCTCATACACATACTCATACACATACTCATACTCATACTCATACTCGTACTCATACTCATACTTATACTCATACTCATACTCATACTCATACTCATACTCATACTCATACTCATACTCATACTCATAATCACACTCACACTCATACTCATACTCTCATTCACACTCACACTCATACTCATACAGATACGCATACTCATACTCACACTCGTACTCATACATATACGCATACTCATACTCACACTCATAATCATACTCATAATCATACTCATACACATACTCAAACTCATACTCATACTCATACTCATACTCGTACTCATCCTCATACGCATGCTCATGCTCATGCTCATGCTCATGCTCATGCTCATGCTCATACTCATACTGACACTCGCACTCATACTCATACTCATACTCATAATCATACTCATAATCATACTCATATTCATACTCATACTCATACTCATAGTCATACTCATACTCATACTCATACTCATACTCATACTCATACTCGTTGTCATCCTCATACGCATGCTCATGCTCATGCTCATGCTCATGCTCATGCTCATACTCATACTCATACTCATACTCATACTCATACTCATACTCATACTCATACTCATACTCATACTCATACTCATACTCATACTCATACTCATACTCATACTCATACTCATACTCATACTCATACTCATACTCATACTCATACTCATACTCATACTCATACTCATACTCATACTCATACTCATACTCATACTCATACTCATACTCATACTCATACTCATACTCACAATCATACTCATACTCATACTCATACTCATACGCATGCTCATACTCATACTCATACTCATACTCATACTCATACTCATACTCATACTCATAGTCATTCTCATACTGATACTCATACTCATACTCATACTCATAATCACACTCACACTCATACTCATACTCTCATTCACACTCACACTCATACTCATACAGATACGCATACTCATACTCACACTCGTACTCATACATATACGCATACTCATACTCATACGCATGCTCATACTCATTCTCATACTCATACTCATACGCATGTTCATGCTCATGCTCATACTCATACTCATACTCTCATTCACACTCACACTCATACTCATACAGATACGCATACTCATACTCACACTCATACTCATACATATACGCATACTCATACTCACACTCATAATCATACTCATAATCATACTCATACTCATACTCATACTCATACTCATACTCATACTCATACTCATACTCATACTCATGCTCATGCTCATATTCATACACATACTCACACTCATACTCATACTCATATTCATACTAATACGCATGCTCATGCTCATACACATACTCATACACATACTCATACTCATACTCATACTCGTACTCATACTCATACTTATACTCATACTCATACTCATACTCATACTCATACTCATACTCATACTCATACTCATACTCATAATCACACTCACACTCATACTCATACTCTCATTCACACTCACACTCATACTCATACAGATACGCATACTCATACTCACACTCGTACTCATACATATACGCATACTCATACTCACACTCATAATCATACTCATAATCATACTCATACACATACTCAAACTCATACTCATACTCATACTCATACTCGTACTCATCCTCATACGCATGCTCATGCTCATGCTCATGCTCATGCTCATGCTCATGCTCATACTCATACTGACACTCGCACTCATACTCATACTCATACTCATAATCATACTCATAAACATACTCATATTCATACTCATACTCATACTCATAGTCATACTCATACTCATACTCATACTCATACTCATACTCATACTCGTTGTCATCCTCATACGCATGCTCATGCTCATGCTCATGCTCATGCTCATGCTCATACTCATACTCATACTCATACTCATACTCATACTCATACTCATACTCATACTCATACTCATACTCATACTCATACTCATACTCATACTCATACTCATACTCATACTCATACTCATACTCATACTCATACTCATACTCATACTCATACTCATACTCATACTCATACTCATACTCATACTCATACTCATACTCATACTCATACTCATACTCATACTCACAATCATACTCATACTCATACTCATACTCATACGCATGCTCATACTCATACTCATACTCATACTCATACTCATACTCATACTCATACTTACACTCCTACTCCTATTCATACTCATATGCATACTCATACTTATACTCATACTCATACTCATACTCATACTCATACTCATACTCATAGTCATTCTCATACTCATACTCATACTCATACTCATACTCATACTCATACTCATAATCACACTCACACTCATACTCATACTCTCATTCACACTCACACTCATACTCATACAGATACGCATACTCATACTCACACTCGTACTCATACATATACGCATACTCATACTCATACGCATGCTCATACTCATTCTCATACTCATACTCATACGCATGTTCATGCTCATGCTCATACTCATACTCATACTCTCATTCACACTCACACTCATACTCATACAGATACGCATACTCATACTCACACTCATACTCATACATATACGCATACTCATACTCACACTCATAATCATACTCATAATCATACTCATACTCATACTCATACTCATACTCATACTCATACTCATACTCATACTCATACTCATGCTCATGCTCATATTCATACACATACTCACACTCATACTCATACTCATATTCATACTAATACGCATGCTCATGCTCATACACATACTCATACACATACTCATACTCATACTCATACTCGTACTCATACTCATACTCATACTCATACTCATACTCATACTCATACTCATACTCATACTCATACTCATACTCATACTCATAATCACACTCACACTCATACTCATACTCTCATTCACACTCACACTCATACTCATACAGATACGCATACTCATACTCACACTCGTACTCATACATATACGCATACTCATACTCACACTCATAATCATACTCATAATCATACTCATACACATACTCAAACTCATACTCATACTCATACTCATACTCGTACTCATCCTCATACGCATGCTCATGCTCATGCTCATGCTCATGCTCATGCTCATGCTCATGCTCATACTCATACTCATACTCATACTCATACTCATACTCATTCTCATAGTCATACTCATACTCATACTCATACTCATACTCATACTCATACTCATACTCATACACATACTCACAATCATACTCATACTCATACTCATACTCATACTCATACTAATACGCATACACGTACTCGTACTCATACTCATACTCATACTCATACTCATACTCATACTCATACTCATACTCATACTCATACTCATACTCATACTCATACTCATACTCATACTCATACTCATACTCATACTCATACTCATACTCATACTCATACTCATACTCATACTCACAATCATACTCATACTCATACTCATACTCATACGCATGCTCATACTCATACTCATACTCATACTCATACTCATACTCATACTTACACTCCGACTCCTACTCATACTCATATGCATACTCATACTTATACTCATACTCATACTCATACTCATACTCATACTCATACTCATACTCATACTCATAGTCATACTCATACTCATACTCATACTCATACTCATACTCATACTCATACTCATACTCATACTCATACTCATACTCATACTCATACTCATACTCATACTCATACTCATACGCATGCTCATACTCATTCTCATACTCATACTCATACGCATGTTCATGCTCATGCTCATACTCATACTCATACTCTCATTCACACTCACACTCATACTCATTCAGATACGCATACTCATACTCACACTCATACTCATACATATACGCATACTCATACTCACACTCATAATCATACTCATAATCATACTCATACTCATACTCATACTCATACTCATACTCATACTCATACTCATACTCATGCTCATGCTCATACTCATACACATACTCACACTCATACTCATACTCATACTCATACTCATATTCATACTAATACGCATGCTCATGCTCATACACATACTCATACACATACTCATACTCATACTCATACTCGTACTCATACTCATACTCATACTCATACTCATACTCATACTCATACTCATACTCATACTCATACTCATACGCATGCTCATGCTCATGCTCATGCTCATGCTCATGCTCATGCTCATACTCATACTGACACTCGCACTCATACTCATACTCATACTCATAATCATACTCATAATCATACTCATATTCATACTCATACTCATACTCATAGTCATACTCATACTCATACTCATACTCATACTCATACTCGTTGTCATCCTCATACGCATGTTCATGCTCATGCTCATGCTCATGCTCATGCTCATACTCATACTCATACTCATACTCATACTCATACTCATACTCATACTCATACTCATACTCATACTCATACTCATACTCATACTCATACTCATACGCATGCTCATGCTCATACACATACTCATACACATACTCATACTCATACTCGTACTCATACTCATACTCATACTCATACTCATACTCATACTCATACTCATACTCATACTCATACTCATACTCATACTCATACTCATACTCATACTCATACTCATACTCATACTCATACACATACTCATACTCATACTCATACTCATACTCATACTCATACTCACAATCATACTCATACTCATACTCATACTCATACTAATACGCATACACGTACTCGTACTCATACTCATACTCATACTCATACTCATACTCATACTCATACTCATACTCATACTCATACTCATACTTATACTCATACTCATACTCATACTCATAGTCTCATTCACACTCACACTCATACTCATACAGATACGCATACACATACTCACACTCATACTCATATATATACGCATACTCATACTCACACTCATAATCATACTCATAATCATACTCATACTCATACTCATACTCATACTCATACGCATACTCATACTCATACGCATGCTCATGCTCACGCTCATGCTCATGCTCATACTCATACTGACACTCGCACTCATACTCATACTCATACTCATACTCATAATCTTACTCATAATCATAATCATACTCATACTCATACTCATACTCATAGTCATACTCATACTCATACTCATACTCATACTCATACTCGTACTCATCCTCATACGCATGCTCATGCTCATGCTCATGCTCATGCTCATGCTCATGCTCATACTCATACTCATACTCATACTCATACTCATACTCATACTCATACTCATACTCATACTCATACTCATACTCATACACATACTCATACTCATACTCATACTCATACTCATACTCATACTCATACTCACAATCATACTCATACTCATACTCATACTCATACTAATACGCATACACGTACTCGTACTCATACTCATACTCATACTCATACTCATACTCATACTCATACTCATACTCATACTCATACTCATACTCATACTCATACTCATACTCATACTCATACTCATACTCATACTCATACTCATACTCATAATCATACTCATACTCATACTCATGCTCATGCTCATACTCATACACATACTCACACTCATACTCATACTCATATTCATACTAACACGCATGCTCATGCTCATACACATACTCATACACATACTCATACTCATACTCATACTCGTACTCATACTCATACTCATACTCATACTCATACTCATACTCATACTCATACTCATAATCACACTCACACTCATACTCATACTCTCATTCACACTCACACTCATACTCATACAGATACGCATACTCATACTCACACTCGTACTCATACATATACGCATACTCATACTCACACTCATAATCATACTCATAATCATACTCATACACATACTCAAACTCATACTCATACTCATACTCATACTCGTACTCATCCTCATACGCATGCTCATGCTCATGCTCATGCTCATGCTCATGCTCATGCTCATACTCATACTCATACTCATACTCATACTCATTCTCATACTCATACTCATACTCATACTCATACTCATACTCATACTCATACTCATACTCATACTCACAATCATACTCATACTCATACTCATACTCATACTCATACTCGTACTCATACTCATACTCATACTAATACGCCTACACGTACTCGTACTCGTACTCTTACTCATACTCATACTCATACTCATACTCATACTCATACTCATACTCATACGCATGCTCATGCTCATACACATACTCATACACATACTCATACTCATACTCGTACTCATACTCATACTCATACTCATACTCATACTCATACTCATACTCATACTCATACTCATACTCATACTCATACTCATACTCATACTCATACTCATACTCATACTCATAATCACACTCACACTCATGCTCATACTCTCATTCACACTCACACTCATACTCATACAGATACGCATACTCATACTCACACTCAAACACATACATATACGCATACTCATACTCACACTCATAATCATACTCATAATCATACTCATACACATACTCATACTCATACTCATGCTCATACTCATACACATTCTCACACTCATACTCATACTCATACTCATACTCATACTCATACTCATACTCATACTCATACTCATACTCATACTCATACTCATACTCATACTCATAGTCATACTCATACTCATAATCATACTCATACTCATACTCATACTCACAATCATACTCATAGTCTCATTCACACTCACACTCATACTCATACAGATACGCATACACATACTCACACTCATACTCATATATATACGCATACTCATACTCACACTCATAATCATACTCATAATCATACTCATACTCATACTCATACTCATACTCATACGCATACTCATACTCATACGCATGCTCATGCTCACGCTCATGCTCATGCTCATACTCATACTGACACTCGCACTCATACTCATACTCATACTCATACTCATAATCATACTCATAATCATAATCATACTCATACTCATACTCATACTCATACTCATACTCATACTCATACTCATACTCATACTCATACTCATACTCATACTCACAATCATACTCATACTCATACTCATACTCATACGCATGCTCATACTCATACTCATACTCATACTCATACTCATACTTACACTCCTACTCCTACTCATACTCATATGCATACTCATACTTATACTCATACTCATACTCATACTCATACTCATACTCATACTCATAGTCATACTCATACTCATACTCATACTCATACTCATACTCATACTCATACTCATACTCATACTCATACTCATACTCATACTCATACGCATGCTCATACTCATTCTCATACTCATACTCATACGCATGTTCATGCTCATGCTCATACTCATACTCATACTCTCATTCACACTCACACTCATACTCATACAGATACGCATACTCATACTCACACTCATACTCATACATATACGCATAGTCATACTCACACTCATAATCATACTCATAATCATACTCATACTCATACTCATACTCATACTCATACTCATACTCATGCTCATGCTCATACTCATACACATACTCACACTCATACTCATACTCATACTCATACTCATATTCATACTAATACGCATGCTCATGCTCATACACATACTCATACACATACTCATACTCATACTCGTACTCATACTCATACTCATACTCATACTCATACTCCTACTCATACTCATACTCATACTCATAATCACACTCACACTGATACTCATACTCTCATTCACACTCACACTCATACTCATACAGATACGCATACTCATACTCACACTCGTACTCATACATATACGCATACTCATACTCACACTCATAATCATACTCATAATCATACTCATACACATACTCAAACTCATACTCATACTCATACTCATGCTCATACTCATACACATACTCACACTCATACTCATACTCATACTCATATTCATACTCATGCTAATACGCATACTCGTACTCGTACTCATACTCATACTCATACTCATACTCATACTCATACTCATACTCATACTCATACTCATATTCATACAAATACTCATACTCATACTCATACTCATACTCATACTCATACTCATACTCATACTCATACTCATACTCATACTCATACTCATACTCATGGTCATACTCATACTTATACTCATACTCATACTCATACTCGTACTCATCCTCATACGCATGCTCATGCTCATGCTCATGCTCATGCTCATGCTCATACTCATACTCATACTCATACTCATACTCATACTCATACTTATACTCATACTCATACTCATACTCATACTCATACTCATACTCATACTCATACTCATAGTCATACTCATACTCATACTCATACTCATACTCATACTCATACTCATACTCATACTCATACTCATACTCATACTCATACTCATACGCATGCTCATACTCATTCTCATACTCATACTCATACGCATGTTCATGCTCATGCTCATACTCATACTCATACTCTCATTCACACTCACACTCATACTCATACAGATACGCATACTCATACTCACACTCATACTCATACATATACGCATAGTCATACTCACACTCATAATCATACTCATAATCATACTCATACTCATACTCATACTCATACTCATACTCATACTCATGCTCATGCTCATACTCATACACATACTCACACTCATACTCATACTCATACTCATACTCATACTCATACTCATACTCATACTCATACTTACCCTCATACTCCTACTCATACTCATACGCATACTCATACTCATACTCATACTCATACTCATACTCATAGTCATACTCATACTCATACTCATACTCATACTCATACTCATACATATACGCATACTCATACTCACACTCATAATCATACTCATAATCATACTCATACTCATACTCATACTCATACTCATACTCATACTCATACTCATACTCATACTCATACTCATACTCATACTCATACTCATACTCATACTCATACTCACAATCATACTCATACTCATACTCATACTCATACTCATACTCTTACTCATACTCATACTAATACGCATACACGTACTCGTACTCATACTCATACTCATACTCATACTCATACTCATACTCATACGCATGCTCATGCTCATACACATACTCATACACATACTCATACTCATACTCATACTCGTACTCGTACTCATACTCATACTCATACTCATACTCATACTCATACTCATACTCATACTCATACTCATACTCATACTCATACTCATACTCATACTCATACTCATACTCATACTCATACTCATACTCATACTCATACTCATACTCATACTCATACTCATACTCATACTTACCCTCATACTCCTACTCATACTCATACGCATACTCATACTCATACTCATACTCATACTCATAGTCATACTCATACTCATACTCATACTCATACTCATACATATACGCATACTCATACTCACACTCATAATCATACTCATAATCATACTCATACTCATACTCATACTCATACTCATATTCATACTCATACTCATACTCATACTCATACTCATACTCATACTCATACTCATACTCATACTCATACTCATACTCATACTCATACTCATACTCACAATCATACTCATACTCATACTCATACTCATACTCATACTCATACTCATACTCATACTCATACTCATACTCATACTCATACTCATACTCATACTCATGCTCATGCTCATATTCATACACATACTCACACTCATACTCATACTCATATTCATACTAATACGCATGCTCATGCTCATACACATACTCATACACATACTCATACTCATACTCATACTCGTACTCATACTCATACTCATACTCATACTCATACTCATACTCATACTCATACTCATACTCATACTCATACTCATAATCACACTCACACTCATACTCATACTCTCATTCACACTCACACTCATACTCATACAGATACGCATACTCATACTCACACTCGTACTCATACATATACGCATACTCATACTCACACTCATAATCATACTCATAATCATACTCATACACATACTCAAACTCATACTCATACTCATACTCATACTCGTACTCATCCTCATACGCATGCTCATGCTTATGCTCATGCTCATGCTCATGCTCATGCTCATGCTCATACTCATACTCATACTCATACTCATACTCATACTCATTCTCATACTCATACTCATACTCATACTCATACTCATACTCATACTCATACTCATACTCATACACATACTCACAATCATACTCATACTCATACTCATACTCATACTCATACTAATACGCATACACGTACTCGTACTCATACTCATACTCATACTCATACTCATACTCATACTCATACTCATACTCATACTCATACTCATACTCATACTCATACTCATACTCATAGTCATACTCATACTCATACTCATACTCATACTCATACTCATACTCATACTCATACTCATACTCATACTCATACTCATACTCATACGCATGCTCATACTCATTCTCATACTCATACTCATACGCATGTTCATGCTCATGCTCATACTCATACTCATACTCTCATTCACACTCACACTCATACTCATACAGATACGCATACTCATACTCACACTCATACTCATACATATACGCATAGTCATACTCACACTCATAATCATACTCATAATCATACTCATACTCATACTCATACTCATACTCATACTCATACTCATGCTCATGCTCATACTCATACACATACTCACACTCATACTCATACTCATACTCATACTCATACTCATACTCATACTCATACTCATACTCATACTTACCCTCATACTCCTACTCATACTCATACGCATACTCATACTCATACTCATACTCATACTCATACTCATAGTCATACTCATACTCATACTCATACTCATACTCATACTCATACATATACGCATACTCATACTCACACTCATAATCATACTCATAATCATACTCATACTCATACTCATACTCATACTCATACTCATACTCATACTCATACTCATACTCATACTCATACTCATACTCATACTCATACTCATACTCATACTCACAATCATACTCATACTCATACTCATACTCATACTCATACTCTTACTCATACTCATACTAATACGCATACACGTACTCGTACTCATACTCATACTCATACTCATACTCATACTCATACTCATACGCATGCTCATGCTCATACACATACTCATACACATACTCATACTCATACTCATACTCGTACTCGTACTCATACTCATACTCATACTCATACTCATACTCATACTCATACTCATACTCATACTCATACTCATACTCATACTCATACTCATACTCATACTCATACTCATACTCATACTCATACTCATACTCATACTCATACTCATACTCATACTCATACTCATACTTACCCTCATACTCCTACTCATACTCATACGCATACTCATACTCATACTCATACTCATACTCATAGTCATACTCATACTCATACTCATACTCATACTCATACATATACGCATACTCATACTCACACTCATAATCATACTCATAATCATACTCATACTCATACTCATACTCATACTCATATTCATACTCATACTCATACTCATACTCATACTCATACTCATACTCATACTCATACTCATACTCATACTCATACTCATACTCATACTCACAATCATACTCATACTCATACTCATACTCATACTCATACTCATACTCATACTCATACTCATACTCATACTCATACTCATACTCATACTCATACTCATGCTCATGCTCATATTCATACACATACTCACACTCATACTCATACTCATATTCATACTAATACGCATGCTCATGCTCATACACATACTCATACACATACTCATACTCATACTCATACTCGTACTCATACTCATACTCATACTCATACTCATACTCATACTCATACTCATACTCATACTCATACTCATACTCATAATCACACTCACACTCATACTCATACTCTCATTCACACTCACACTCATACTCATACAGATACGCATACTCATACTCACACTCGTACTCATACATATACGCATACTCATACTCACACTCATAATCATACTCATAATCATACTCATACACATACTCAAACTCATACTCATACTCATACTCATACTCGTACTCATCCTCATACGCATGCTCATGCTTATGCTCATGCTCATGCTCATGCTCATGCTCATGCTCATACTCATACTCATACTCATACTCATACTCATACTCATTCTCATACTCATACTCATACTCATACTCATACTCATACTCATACTCATACTCATACTCATACACATACTCACAATCATACTCATACTCATACTCATACTCATACTCATACTAATACGCATACACGTACTCGTACTCATACTCATACTCATACTCATACTCATACTCATACTCATACTCATACTCATACTCATACTCATACTCATACTCATACTCATACTCATACTCATACTCATACTCATACTCATACTCATACTCATACTCATACTCATACTCATACTCATACAAACAATCATACTCATACTCATACTCATACTCATACGCATGCTCATACTCATACTCATACTCATACTCATACTCATACTCATACTTACACTCCGACTCCTACTCATACTCATATGCATACTCATACTTATACTCATACTCATACTCATACTCATACTCATACTCATACTCATACTCATAGTCATACTCATACTCATACTCATACTCATACTCATACTCATACTCATACTCATACTCATACTCATACTCATACTCATACTCATACTCATACTCATACTCATACTCATACGCATGCTCATACTCATTCTCATACTCATACTCATACGCATGTTCATGCTCATGCTCATACTCATACTCATACTCTCATTCACACTCACACTCATACTCATTCAGATACGCATACTCATACTCACACTCATACTCATACATATACGCATACTCATACTCACACTCATAATCATACTCATAATCATACTCATACTCATACTCATACTCATACTCATACTCATACTCATACTCATACTCATGCTCATGCTCATACTCATACACATACTCACACTCATACTCATACTCATACTCATACTCATATTCATACTAATACGCATGCTCATGCTCATACACATACTCATACACATACTCATACTCATACTCATACTCGTACTCATACTCATACTCATACTCATACTCATACTCATACTCATACTCATACTCATACTCATACTCATACTCATACTCATACGCATGCTCATGCTCATGCTCATGCTCATGCTCATGCTCATGCTCATACTCATACTGACACTCGCACTCATACTCATACTCATACTCATAATCATACTCATAATCATACTCATATTCATACTCATACTCATACTCATAGTCATACTCATACTCATACTCATACTCATACTCATACTCGTTGTCATCCTCATACGCATGTTCATGCTCATGCTCATGCTCATGCTCATGCTCATACTCATACTCATACTCATACTCATACTCATACTCATACTCATACTCATACTCATACTCATACTCATACTCATACTCATACTCATACTCATACGCATGCTCATGCTCATACACATACTCATACACATACTCATACTCATACTCGTACTCATACTCATACTCATACTCATACTCATACTCATACTCATACTCATACTCATACTCATACTCATACTCATACTCATACTCATACTCATACTCATACTCATACTCATACTCATACACATACTCATACTCATACTCATACTCATACTCATACTCATACTCACAATCATACTCATACTCATACTCATACTCATACTAATACGCATACACGTACTCGTACTCATACTCATACTCATACTCATACTCATACTCATACTCATACTCATACTCATACTCATACTCATACTCATACTCATACTCATACTCATACTCATACTCATACTTATACTCATACTCATACTCATACTCATAGTCTCATTCACACTCACACTCATACTCATACAGATACGCATACACATACTCACACTCATACTCATATATATACGCATACTCATACTCACACTCATAATCATACTCATAATCATACTCATACTCATACTCATACTCATACTCATACGCATACTCATACTCATACGCATGCTCATGCTCACGCTCATGCTCATGCTCATACTCATACTGACACTCGCACTCATACTCATACTCATACTCATACTCATAATCTTACTCATAATCATAATCATACTCATACTCATACTCATACTCATAGTCATACTCATACTCATACTCATACTCATACTCATACTCGTACTCATCCTCATACGCATGCTCATGCTCATGCTCATGCTCATGCTCATGCTCATGCTCATACTCATACTCATACTCATACTCATACTCATACTCATACTCATACTCATACTCATACTCATACTCATACTCATACACATACTCATACTCATACTCATACTCATACTCATACTCATACTCACAATCATACTCATACTCATACTCATACTCATACTAATACGCATACACGTACTCGTACTCATACTCATACTCATACTCATACTCATACTCATACTCATACTCATACTCATACTCATACTCATACTCATACTCATACTCATACTCATACTCATACTCATACTCATACTTATACTCATACTCACAATCATACTCATACTCATACTCATACTCATACGCATGCTCATACTCATACTCATACTCATACTCATACTCATACTCATACTCATACTCATACTTACACTCCTACTCCTATTCATACTCATATGCATACTCATACTTATACTCATACTCATACTCATACTCATACTCATACTCATACTCATAGTCATTCTCATACTCATACTCATACTCATACTCATACTCATACTCATACTCATACTCATACTCATACTCATAATCACACTCACACTCATACTCATACTCTCATTCACACTCACACTCATACTCATACAGATACGCATACACATACTCACACTCGTACTCATACATATACGCATACTCATACTCATACGCATGCTCATACTCATTCTCATACTCATACTCATACGCATGTTCATGCTCATGCTCATACTCATACTCATACTCTCATTCACACTCACACTCATACTCATACAGATACGCATACTCATACTCACACTCATACTCATACATATACGCATACTCATACTCACACTCATAATCATACTCATAATCATACTCATACTCATACTCATACTCATACTCATACTCATACTCATACTCATACTCATAATCATACTCATACTCATACTCATGCTCATGCTCATACTCATACACATACTCACACTCATACTCATACTCATATTCATAATAACACGCATGCTCATGCTCATACACATACTCATACACATACTCATACTCATACTCATACTCGTACTCATACTCATACTCATACTCATACTCATACTCATACTCATACTCATACTCATACTCATAATCACACTCACACTCATACTCATACTCTCATTCACACTCACACTCATACTCATACAGATACGCATACTCATACTCACACTCGTACTCATACATATACGCATACTCATACTCACACTCATAATCATACTCATAATCATACTCATACACATACTCAAACTCATACTCATACTCATACTCATACTCGTACTCATCCTCATACGCATGCTCATGCTCATGCTCATGCTCATGCTCATGCTCATGCTCATACTCATACTCATACTCATACTCATACTCATACTCATTCTCATACTCATACTCATACTCATACTCATACTCATACTCATACTCATACTCATACTCATACTCACAATCATACTCATACTCATACTCATACTCATACTCATACTCGTACTCATACTCATACTCATACTAATACGCCTACACGTACTCGTACTCGTACTCTTACTCATACTCATACTCATACTCATACTCATACTCATACTCATACTCATACGCATGCTCATGCTCATACACATACTCATACACATACTCATACTCATACTCGTACTCATACTCATACTCATACTCATACTCATACTCATACTCATACTCATACTCATACTCATACTCATACTCATACTCATACTCATACTCATACTCATACTCATACTCATAATCACACTCACACTCATGCTCATACTCTCATTCACACTCACACTCATACTCATACAGATACGCATACTCATACTCACACTCAAACACATACATATACGCATACTCATACTCACACTCATAATCATACTCATAATCATACTCATACACATACTCATACTCATACTCATGCTCATACTCATACACATTCTCACACTCATACTCATACTCATACTCATACTCATACTCATACTCATACTCATACTCATACTCATACTCATACTCATACTCATACTCATACTCATAGTCATACTCATACTCATACTCATACTCATACTCATACTCATACTCACAATCATACTCATAGTCTCATTCACACTCACACTCATACTCATACAGATACGCATACACATACTCACACTCATACTCATATATATACGCATACTCATACTCACACTCATAATCATACTCATAATCATACTCATACTCATACTCATACTCATACTCATACGCATACTCATACTCATACGCATGCTCATGCTCACGCTCATGCTCATGCTCATACTCATACTGACACTCGCACTCATACTCATACTCATACTCATACTCATAATCATACTCATAATCATAATCATACTCATACTCATACTCATACTCATACTCATACTCATACTCATACTCATACTCATACTCATACTCATACTCATACTCACAATCATACTCATACTCATACTCATACTCATACGCATGCTCATACTCATACTCATACTCATACTCATACTCATACTTACACTCCTACTCCTACTCATACTCATATGCATACTCATACTTATACTCATACTCATACTCATACTCATACTCATACTCATAGTCATACTCATACTCATACTCATACTCATACTCATACTCATACTCATACTCATACTCATACTCATACTCATACTCATACTCATACGCATGCTCATACTCATTCTCATACTCATACTCATACGCATGTTCATGCTCATGCTCATACTCATACTCATACTCTCATTCACACTCACACTCATACTCATACAGATACGCATACTCATACTCACACTCATACTCATACATATACGCATAGTCATACTCACACTCATAATCATACTCATAATCATACTCATACTCATACTCATACTCATACTCATACTCATACTCATGCTCATGCTCATACTCATACACATACTCACACTCATACTCATACTCATACTCATACTCATATTCATACTAATACGCATGCTCATGCTCATACACATACTCATACACATACTCATACTCATACTCGTACTCATACTCATACTCATACTCATACTCATACTCCTACTCATACTCATACTCATACTCATAATCACACTCACACTGATACTCATACTCTCATTCACACTCACACTCATACTCATACAGATACGCATACTCATACTCACACTCGTACTCATACATATACGCATACTCATACTCACACTCATAATCATACTCATAATCATACTCATACACATACTCAAACTCATACTCATACTCATACTCATGCTCATACTCATACACATACTCACACTCATACTCATACTCATACTCATATTCATACTCATGCTAATACGCATACTCGTACTCGTACTCATACTCATACTCATACTCATACTCATACTCATACTCATACTCATACTCATACTCATATTCATACTAATACTCATACTCATACTCATACTCATACTCATACTCATACTCATACTCATACTCATACTCATACTCATACTCATACTCATACTCATACTCATACTCATACTCATGGTCATACTCATACTTATACTCATACTCATACTCATACTCGTACTCATCCTCATACGCATGCTCATGCTCATGCTCATGCTCATGCTCATGCTCATACTCATACTCATACTCATACTCATACTCATACTCATACTTATACTCATACTCATACTCATACTCATACTCATACTCATACTCATACTCATAGTCATACTCATACTCATACTCATACTCATACTCATACTCATACTCATACTCATACTCATACTCATACTCATACTCATACTCATACGCATGCTCATACTCATTCTCATACTCATACTCATACGCATGTTCATGCTCATGCTCATACTCATACTCATACTCACATTCACACTCACACTCATACTCATACAGATACGCATACTCATACTCACACTCATACTCATACATATACGCATAGTCATACTCACACTCATAATCATACTCATAATCATACTCATACTCATACTCATACTCATACTCATACTCATACTCATGCTCATGCTCATACTCATACACATACTCACACTCATACTCATACTCATACTCATACTCATACTCATACTCATACTCATACTCATACTCATACTTACCCTCATACTCCTACTCATACTCATACGCATACTCATACTCATACTCATACTCATACTCATACTCATAGTCATACTCATACTCATACTCATACTCATACTCATACTCATACATATACGCATACTCATACTCACACTCATAATCATACTCATAATCATACTCATACTCATACTCATACTCATACTCATACTCATACTCATACTCATACTCATACTCATACTCATACTCATACTCATACTCATACTCATACTCATACTCACAATCATACTCATACTCATACTCATACTCATACTCATACTCTTACTCATACTCATACTAATACGCATACACGTACTCGTACTCATACTCATACTCATACTCATACTCATACTCATACTCATACGCATGCTCATGCTCATACACATACTCATACACATACTCATACTCATACTCATACTCGTACTCGTACTCATACTCATACTCATACTCATACTCATACTCATACTCATACTCATACTCATACTCATACTCATACTCATACTCATACTCATACTCATACTCATACTCATACTCATACTCATACTCATACTCATACTCATACTCATACTCATACTCATACTCATACTCATACTTACCCTCATACTCCTACTCATACTCATACGCATACTCATACTCATACTCATACTCATACTCATAGTCATACTCATACTCATACTCATACTCATACTCATACATATACGCATACTCATACTCACACTCATAATCATACTCATAATCATACTCATACTCATACTCATACTCATACTCATATTCATACTCATACTCATACTCATACTCATACTCATACTCATACTCATACTCATACTCATACTCATACTCATACTCATACTCATACTCATACTCATACTCACAATCATACTCATACTCATACTCATACTCATACTCATACTCATACTCATACTCATACTCATACTCATACTCATACTCATACTCATGCTCATGCTCATACTCATACACATACTCACACTCATACTCATACTCATACTCATATTCATACTAATACTCATACTCGTACTCGTACTCATACTCATACACATACTCACAGTCATACTCATACTCAGACTCATACTCACAATCATACTCATACTCATACTCATACTCACACTCACACTCATACTCATACTCATTCTCATACTCATACGCATGCTCATGCTCATGCTCATACTCATACTCATACTCATACTCATACTCATACTCATACTCATACTCATACTCATACTCATACTCATACTCATACTCATACTCAAACTTATACTCATACTCATACTCACACTCACACTCACACTCATACTCATACTCATACTCATACTCATACTCATACTCATACGCATGCTCGTACTCATACTCATACTCATACTCATACTCATACTCATACTCATACTCATACTCACACTCATACTCATACTCATACACATACTCATACTCATACTCATACTCGTACTCATACTCATACTCATACTCATACTCATACTCATACTCAAACTCATACTCATACTCATACTCATACTCATACTCATACTCATACTCATACTCATATTCATACTCATACTGATACTCATACTCATACTCATACTCATACTTACCCTCATACTCCTACTCATACTCATACGCATACTCATACTCATACTCATACTCATACTCATAGTCATACTCATACTCATACTCATACTCATACATATACGCATACTCATACTCACACTCATAATCATACTCATAATCATACTCATACTCATACTCATACTCATACTCATATTCATACTCATACTCATACTCATACTCATACTCATACTCATACTCATACTCATACTCATACTCATACTCATACTCATACTCATACTCATACTCATACTCATACTCATACTCATACTCATACTTACCCTCATACTCCTACTCATACTCATACGCATACTCATACTCATACTCATACTCATACTCATACTCATAGTCATACTCATACTCATACTCATACTCATACTCATACATATACGCATACTCATACTCACACTCATAATCATACTCATAATCATACTCATACTCATACTCATACTCATACTCATATTCATACTCATACTCATACTCATACTCATACTCATACTCATACTCATACTCATACTCATACTCATACTCATACTCATACTCATACTCATACTCACAATCATACTCATACTCATACTCATACTCATACTCATACTCATACTCATACTCATACTCATACTCATACTCATGCTCATGCTCATACTCATACACATACTCACACTCATACTCATACTCATACTCATATTCATACTAATACGCATACTCGTACTCGTACTCATACTCATACACATACTCACAGTCATACTCATACTCAGACTCATACTCACAATCATACTCATACTCATACTCATACTCATACTCACACTCACACTCATACTCATACTCATTCTCATACTCATACGCATGCTCATGCTCATGCTCATACTCATACTCATACTCATACTCATACTCATACTCATACTCATACTCATACTCATACTCATACTCATACTCATACTCATACTCAAACTCATACTCACACTCATACTCATATTCATACACATACTCATACTCATACTCATACTCGTACTCATACTCATACTCATACTCATACTCATACTCATACTCATACTCATACTCATACTCATACTCATACTCATACTCATACTCATACTCATACTCATACTCATACTCATACTCATACTTACCCTCATACTCCTACTCATACTCATACGCATACTCATACTCATACTCATACTCATACTCATAGTCATACTCATACTCATACTCATACTCATACTCATACATATACGCATACTCATACTCACACTCATAATCATACTCATAATCATACTCATACTCATACTCATACTCATATTCATACTCATACTCATACTCGTACTCATACTCATACTCATACTCATACTCATACTCATACTCATACTCATACTCATACTCACAATCATACTCATACTCATACTCATACTCATACTCATACTCATACTCATACTCATACTCATACTCATACTCATACTCATGCTCATGCTCATACTCATACACATACTCACACTCATACTCATACTCATACTCATATTCATACTAATACGCATACTCGTACTCGTACTCATACTCATACACATACTCACAGTCATACTCATACTCAGACTCATACTCACAATCATACTCATACTCATACTCATACTCACACTCACACTCATACTCATACTCATTCTCATACTCATACGCATGCTCATGCTCATGCTCATACTCATACTCATACTCATACTCATACTCATACTCATACTCATACTCATACTCATACTCATACTCATACTCATACTCATACTCATACTCAAACTTATACTCATACTCATACTCACACTCAAACTCACACTCATACTCATACTCATACTCATACTCATACTCATACGCATGCTCGTACTCATACTCATACTCATACTCATACTCATACTCATACTCATACTCATACTCATACTCATACTCACACTCATACTCATACTCATACTCATACTCATACTCATGCTAATACGCATACTCGTACTCGTACTCATACTCATACTCATACTCATACTCATACTCATACTCATATTCATACTAATACTCATACTCATACTCATACTCATACGCATGCTCATGCTCATACACGTACTCATGCACATACTCATACTCATACTCATACTCATACTCATACTCATACTCGTACTCATACTCATACTCATAGTCATACTCATACTCATACTCATACTCATACTCATACTCATACTCATACTCATACTCATAATCACACTCACACTCACACTCACACTCATACTCATACAGATACGCATACTCATACTCACACTCATTCTCATACATATACGCATACTCATACTCACAATCATACTCATACTCATACTCATACTCATACTCATACTAATACGCATACACGTACTCATACTCATACTCATGCTCATACTCATACTCATGCTCATACTCATACTCATACACATACTCACACTCATACTCATACTCATACTCATATTCATACTCATGCTAATACGCATACTCGTACTCGTACTCATACTCATACTCATACTCATACTCATACTCATACTCATACTCATACTCATACTCATATTCATACTAATACTCATACTCATACTCATACTCATACTCATACTCATACTCATACTCATACTCATACTCATACTCATACTCATACTCATACTCATACTCATACTCATACTCATACTCATACTCATACTCATACTTACCCTCATACTCATACGCATACTCATACTCATACTCATACTCATACTCATACTCATACTCTCATTCACACTCACACTCATACTCATACAGATACGCATACTCATACTCACACTCATACTCATACATATACGCATACTCATACTCACACTCATAATCATACTCATAATCATACTCATACTCATACTCATACTCATACTCATACTCATACTCATACGCATGCTCATGCTCATGCTCATGCTCATGCTCATGCTCATACTCATACTGACACTCGCACTCATACTCATACTCATACTCATACTCATAATCATACTCATAATCATACTCATACTCATACTCATACTCATACTCATACTCATACTCATAGTCATACTCATACTTATACTCATACTCATACTCATACTCGTACTCATCCTCATACGCATGCTCATGCTCATGCTCATGCTCATGCTCATGCTCATACTCATACTCATACTCATACTCATACTCATACTCATACTCATACTCATACTCATACTCATAATCATACTCATACTCACAATCATACTCATACTCATACTCATACTCATACTCATACTCATACTCTTACTCATACTCATACTAATACGCATACACGTACTCGTACTCATACTCATACTCATACTCATACTCATACTCATACGCATGCTCATGCTCATACACATACTCATACACATACTCATACTCATACTCATACTCGTACTCGTACTCATACTCATACTCATACTCATACTCATACTCATACTCATACTCATACTCATACTCATACTCATACTCATACTCATACTCATACTCATACTCATACTCATACTCATACTCATACTCATACTCATACTCATACTCATACTCATACTCATACTCATACTCATACTCATACTCATACTCATACTCATACTTACCCTCATACTCCTACTCATACTCATACGCATACTCATACTCATACTCATACTCATACTCATAGTCATACTCATACTCATACTCATACTCATACTCATACATATACGCATACTCATACTCACACTCATAATCATACTCATAATCATACTCATACTCATACTCATACTCATACTCATATTCATACTCATACTCATACTCATACTCATACTCATACTCATACTCATACTCATACTCATACTCATACTCATACTCATACTCACAATCATACTCATACTCATACTCATACTCATACTCATACTCATACTCATACTCATACTCATACTCATACTCATACTCATACTCATGCTCATGCTCATACTCATACACATACTCACACTCATACTCATACTCATACTCATATTCATACTAATACTCATACTCGTACTCGTACTCATACTCATACACATACTCACAGTCATACTCATACTCAGACTCATACTCACAATCATACTCATACTCATACTCATACTCACACTCACACTCATACTCATACTCATACTCATACTCAAACTCATACTCATACTCATACTCAAACTTATACTCATACTCATACTCACACTCACACTCACACTCATACTCATACTCATACTCATACTCATACTCATACGCATGCTCGTTCTCATACTCATACTCATACTCATACTCATACTCATACTCATACTCATACTCATACTCACACTCATACTCATACTCATACACATACTCATACTCATACTCATACTCATACTCATACTCATACTCATACTCATACTCATACTCATACTCATACTCATACTCATACTCATACTCATACTCATACTCATACTCATACTCATACTTACCCTCATACTCCTACTCATACTCATACGCATACTCATACTCATACTCATACTCATACTCATACTCATAGTCATACTCATACTCATACTCATACTCATACTCATACTCATACTCATACATATACGCATACTCATACTCACACTCATAATCATACTCATAATCATACTCATACTCATACTCATACTCATACTCATATTCATACTCATACTCATACTCATACTCATACTCATACTCATACTCATACTCATACTCATACTCATACTCATACTCATACTCATACTCATACTCATACTCACAATCATACTCATACTCATACTCATACTCATACTCATACTCATACTCATACTCATACTCATACTCATGCTCATGCTCATACTCATACACATACTCACACTCATACTCATACTCATACTCATATTCATACTAATACGCATACTCGTACTCGTACTCATACTCATACACATACTCACAGTCATACTCATACTCAGACTCATACTCACAATCATACTCATACTCATACTCATACTCACACTCACACTCATACTCATACTCATTCTCATACTCATACGCATGCTCATGCTCATGCTCATACTCATACTCATACTCATACTCATACTCATACTCATACTCATACTCATACTCATACTCATACTCATACTCAAACTCATACTCACACTCATACTCATATTCATACACATACTCATACTCATACTCATACTCGTACTCATACTCATACTCATACTCATACTCATACTCATACTCATACTCATACTCATACTCATACTCATACTCATACTCATACTCATACTCATACTCATACTCATACTCATACTCATACTCATACTCATACTCATACTCATACTCATACTCATACTCATACTTACCCTCATACTCCTACTCATACTCATACGCATACTCATACTCATACTCATACTCATACTCATAGTCATACTCATACTCATACTCATACTCATACATATACGCATACTCATACTCACACTCATAATCATACTCATAATCATACTCATACTCATACTCATACTCATACTCATATTCATACTCATACTCATACTCATACTCATACTCATACTCATACTCATACTCATACTCATACTCATACTCATACTCACAATCATACTCATACTCATACTCATACTCATACTCATACTCATACTCATACTCATACTCATACTCATACTCATACTCATGCTCATGCTCATACTCATACACATACTCACACTCATACTCATACTCATACTCATATTCATACTAATACGCATACTCGTACTCGTACTCATACTCATACACATACTCACAGTCATACTCATACTCAGACTCATACTCACAATCATACTCATACTCATACTCATACTCACACTCACACTCATACTCATACTCATTCTCATACTCATACGCATGCTCATGCTCATACTCATACTCATACTCATACTCATACTCATACTCATACTCATACTCATACTCATACTCATACTCATACTCATACTCATACTCATACTCATACTCATACTCAAACTTATACTCATACTCATACTCACACTCAAACTCACACTCATACTCATACTCATACTCATACTCATACTCATACGCATGCTCGTACTCATACTCATACTCATACTCATACTCATACTCATACTCATACTCATACTCATACTCATACTCACACTCATACTCATACTCATACTCATACTCATACTCATGCTAATACGCATACTCGTACTCGTACTCATACTCATACTCATACTCATACTCATACTCATATTCATACTAATACTCATACTCATACTCATACTCATACGCATGCTCATGCTCATACACGTACTCATGCACATACTCATACTCATACTCATACTCATACTCATACTCATACTCGTACTCATACTCATACTCATAGTCATACTCATACTCATACTCATACTCATACTCATACTCATACTCATACTCATAATCACACTCACACTCATACTCATACTCATACTCATACTCATACTCATACTCATACTCATACTCATACTCATACTCATACTCATGCTCATGCTCATACTCATACACATACTCACACTCATACTCATACTCATACTCATATTCATACTAATACGCATACTCGTACTCGTACTCATACTCATACACATACTCACAGTCATACTCATACTCAGACTCATACTCACAATCATACTCATACTCATACTCATACTCATACTCACACTCACACTCATACTCATACTCATTCTCATACTCATACGCATGCTCATGCTCATGCTCATACTCATACTCATACTCATACTCATACTCATACTCATACTCATACTCATACTCATACTCATACTCATACTCATACTCAAACTCATACTCACAATCATACTCATACTCATACTCATACTCATACTCATACTCATACTCATACTCATACTCATACTCATACTCATACTCATACTCATGCTCATGCTCATACTCATACACATACTCACACTCATACTCATACTCATACTCATATTCATACTAATACTCATACTCGTACTCGTACTCATACTCATACACATACTCACAGTCATACTCATACTCAGACTCATACTCACAATCATACTCATACTCATACTCATACTCACACTCACACTCATACTCATACTCATACTCATACTCAAACTCATACTCATACTCATACTCAAACTTATACTCATACTCATACTCACACTCACACTCACACTCATACTCATACTCATACTCATACTCATACTCATACGCATGCTCGTTCTCATACTCATACTCATACTCATACTCATACTCATACTCATACTCATACTCATACTCACACTCATACTCATACTCATACACATACTCATACTCATACTCATACTCATACTCATACTCATACTCATACTCATACTCATACTCATACTCATACTCATACTCATACTCATACTCATACTCATACTCATACTCATACTCATACTTACCCTCATACTCCTACTCATACTCATACGCATACTCTTACTCATACTCATACTCATACTCATAGTCATACTCATACTCATACTCATACTCATACTCATACTCATACTCATACATATACGCATACTCATACTCACACTCATAATCATACTCATAATCATACTCATACTCATACTCATACTCATACTCATATTCATACTCATACTCATACTCATACTCATACTCATACTCATACTCATACTCATACTCATACTCATACTCATACTCATACTCATACTCATACTCATACTCACAATCATACTCATACTCATACTCATACTCATACTCATACTCATACTCATACTCATACTCATACTCATGCTCATGCTCATACTCATACACATACTCACACTCATACTCATACTCATACTCATATTCATACTAATACGCATACTCGTACTCGTACTCATACTCATACACATACTCACAGTCATACTCATACTCAGACTCATACTCACAATCATACTCATACTCATACTCATACTCACACTCACACTCATACTCATACTCATTCTCATACTCATACGCATGCTCATGCTCATGCTCATACTCATACTCATACTCATACTCATACTCATACTCATACTCATACTCATACTCATACTCATACTCATACTCAAACTCATACTCACACTCATACTCATATTCATACACATACTCATACTCATACTCATACTCGTACTCATACTCATACTCATACTCATACTCATACTCATACTCATACTCATACTCATACTCATACTCATACTCATACTCATACTCATACTCATACTCATACTCATACTCATACTCATACTCATACTCATACTCATACTCATACTCATACTCATACTCATACTCATACTTACCCTCATACTCCTACTCATACTCATACGCATACTCATACTCATACTCATACTCATACTCATAGTCATACTCATACTCATACTCATACTCATACTCACAATCATACTCATACTCATACTCATACTCATACTCATACTCATACTCATACTCATACTCATACTCATACTCATACTCAAACTTATACTCATACTCATACTCACACTCAAACTCACACTCATACTCATACTCATACTCATACTCATACTCATACGCATGCTCGTACTCATACTCATACTCATACTCATACTCATACTCATACTCATACTCATACTCATACTCATACTCACACTCATACTCATACTCATACTCATACTCATACTCATGCTAATACGCATACTCGTACTCGTACTCATACTCATACTCATACTCATACTCATACTCATACTCATATTCATACTAATACTCATACTCATACTCATACTCATACGCATGCTCATGCTCATACACGTACTCATGCACATACTCATACTCATACTCATACTCATACTCATACTCATACTCGTACTCATACTCATACTCATAGTCATACTCATACTCATACTCATACTCATACTCATACTCATACTCATACTCATAATCACACTCACACTCACACTCACACTCATACTCATACAGATACGCATACTCATACTCACACTCATTCTCATACATATACGCATACTCATACTCACAATCATACTCATACTCATACTCATACTCATACTCATACTAATACGCATACACGTACTCATACTCATACTCATGCTCATACTCATACTCATGCTCATACTCATACTCATACACATACTCACACTCATACTCATACTCATACTCATATTCATACTCATGCTAATACGCATACTCGTACTCGTACTCATACTCATACTCATACTCATACTCATACTCATACTCATACTCATACTCATACTCATATTCATACTAATACTCATACTCATACTCATACTCATACTCATACTCATACTCATACTCATACTCATACTCATACTCATACTCATACTCATACTCATACTCATACTCATACTCATACTCATACTCATACTCATACTTACCCTCATACTCATACGCATACTCATACTCATACTCATACTCATACTCATACTCATACTCTCATTCACACTCACACTCATACTCATACAGATACGCATACTCATACTCACACTCATACTCATACATATACGCATACTCATACTCACACTCATAATCATACTCATAATCATACTCATACTCATACTCATACTCATACTCATACTCATACTCATACGCATGCTCATGCTCATGCTCATGCTCATGCTCATGCTCATACTCATACTGACACTCGCACTCATACTCATACTCATACTCATACTCATAATCATACTCATAATCATACTCATACTCATACTCATACTCATACTCATACTCATACTCATAGTCATACTCATACTTATACTCATACTCATACTCATACTCGTACTCATCCTCATACGCATGCTCATGCTCATGCTCATGCTCATGCTCATGCTCATACTCATACTCATACTCATACTCATACTCATACTCATACTCATACTCATACTCATACTCATAATCATACTCATACTCACAATCATACTCATACTCATACTCATACTCATACTCATACTCATACTCTTACTCATACTCATACTAATACGCATACACGTACTCGTACTCATACTCATACTCATACTCATACTCATACTCATACGCATGCTCATGCTCATACACATACTCATACACATACTCATACTCATACTCATACTCGTACTCGTACTCATACTCATACTCATACTCATACTCATACTCATACTCATACTCATACTCATACTCATACTCATACTCATACTCATACTCATACTCATACTCATACTCATACTCATACTCATACTCATACTCATACTCATACTCATACTCATACTCATACTCATACTCATACTCATACTCATACTCATACTCATACTTACCCTCATACTCCTACTCATACTCATACGCATACTCATACTCATACTCATACTCATACTCATAGTCATACTCATACTCATACTCATACTCATACTCATACATATACGCATACTCATACTCACACTCATAATCATACTCATAATCATACTCATACTCATACTCATACTCATACTCATATTCATACTCATACTCATACTCATACTCATACTCATACTCATACTCATACTCATACTCATACTCATACTCATACTCATACTCACAATCATACTCATACTCATACTCATACTCATACTCATACTCATACTCATACTCATACTCATACTCATACTCACAATCATACTCATACTCATACTCATACTCATACTCATACTCATACTCATACTCATACTCATACTCATACTCATACTCATACTCATGCTCATGCTCATACTCATACACATACTCACACTCATACTCATACTCATACTCATATTCATACTAATACTCATACTCGTACTCGTACTCATACTCATACACATACTCACAGTCATACTCATACTCAGACTCATACTCACAATCATACTCATACTCATACTCATACTCACACTCACACTCATACTCATACTCATACTCATACTCAAACTCATACTCATACTCATACTCAAACTTATACTCATACTCATACTCACACTCACACTCACACTCATACTCATACTCATACTCATACTCATACTCATACGCATGCTCGTTCTCATACTCATACTCATACTCATACTCATACTCATACTCATACTCATACTCATACTCACACTCATACTCATACTCATACACATACTCATACTCATACTCATACTCATACTCATACTCATACTCATACTCATACTCATACTCATACTCATACTCATACTCATACTCATACTCATACTCATACTCATACTCATACTCATACTTACCCTCATACTCCTACTCATACTCATACGCATACTCATACTCATACTCATACTCATACTCATACTCATAGTCATACTCATACTCATACTCATACTCATACTCATACTCATACTCATACTCATACATATACGCATACTCATACTCACACTCATAATCATACTCATAATCATACTCATACTCATACTCATACTCATACTCATATTCATACTCATACTCATACTCATACTCATACTCATACTCATACTCATACTCATACTCATACTCATACTCATACTCATACTCATACTCATACTCATACTCACAATCATACTCATACTCATACTCATACTCATACTCATACTCATACTCATACTCATACTCATACTCATGCTCATGCTCATACTCATACACATACTCACACTCATACTCATACTCATACTCATATTCATACTAATACGCATACTCGTACTCGTACTCATACTCATACACATACTCACAGTCATACTCATACTCAGACTCATACTCACAATCATACTCATACTCATACTCATACTCACACTCACACTCATACTCATACTCATTCTCATACTCATACGCATGCTCATGCTCATGCTCATACTCATACTCATACTCATACTCATACTCATACTCATACTCATACTCATACTCATACTCATACTCATACTCAAACTCATACTCACACTCATACTCATATTCATACACATACTCATACTCATACTCATACTCGTACTCATACTCATACTCATACTCATACTCATACTCATACTCATACTCATACTCATACTCATACTCATACTCATACTCATACTCATACTCATACTCATACTCATACTCATACTCATACTCATACTCATACTCATACTCATACTCATACTCATACTCATACTCATACTCATACTCATACTTACCCTCATACTCATACGCATACTCATACTCATACTCATACTCATACTCATACTCATACTCTCATTCACACTCACACTCATACTCATACAGATACGCATACTCATACTCACACTCATACTCATACATATACGCATACTCATACTCACACTCATAATCATACTCATAATCATACTCATACTCATACTCATACTCATACTCATACTCATACTCATACGCATGCTCATGCTCATGCTCATGCTCATGCTCATGCTCATACTCATACTGACACTCGCACTCATACTCATACTCATACTCATACTCATAATCATACTCATAATCATACTCATACTCATACTCATACTCATACTCATACTCATACTCATAGTCATACTCATACTTATACTCATACTCATACTCATACTCGTACTCATCCTCATACGCATGCTCATGCTCATGCTCATGCTCATGCTCATGCTCATACTCATACTCATACTCATACTCATACTCATACTCATACTCATACTCATACTCATACTCATAATCATACTCATACTCACAATCATACTCATACTCATACTCATACTCATACTCATACTCATACTCTTACTCATACTCATACTAATACGCATACACGTACTCGTACTCATACTCATACTCATACTCATACTCATACTCATACGCATGCTCATGCTCATACACATACTCATACACATACTCATACTCATACTCATACTCGTACTCGTACTCATACTCATACTCATACTCATACTCATACTCATACTCATACTCATACTCATACTCATACTCATACTCATACTCATACTCATACTCATACTCATACTCATACTCATACTCATACTCATACTCATACTCATACTCATACTCATACTCATACTCATACTCATACTCATACTCATACTCATACTCATACTTACCCTCATACTCCTACTCATACTCATACGCATACTCATACTCATACTCATACTCATACTCATAGTCATACTCATACTCATACTCATACTCATACTCATACATATACGCATACTCATACTCACACTCATAATCATACTCATAATCATACTCATACTCATACTCATACTCATACTCATATTCATACTCATACTCATACTCATACTCATACTCATACTCATACTCATACTCATACTCATACTCATACTCATACTCATACTCACAATCATACTCATACTCATACTCATACTCATACTCATACTCATACTCATACTCATACTCATACTCATACTCATACTCATACTCATGCTCATGCTCATACTCATACACATACTCACACTCATACTCATACTCATACTCATATTCATACTAATACTCATACTCGTACTCGTACTCATACTCATACACATACTCACAGTCATACTCATACTCAGACTCATACTCACAATCATACTCATACTCATACTCATACTCACACTCACACTCATACTCATACTCATACTCATACTCAAACTCATACTCATACTCATACTCAAACTTATACTCATACTCATACTCACACTCACACTCACACTCATACTCATACTCATACTCATACTCATACTCATACGCATGCTCGTTCTCATACTCATACTCATACTCATACTCATACTCATACTCATACTCATACTCATACTCACACTCATACTCATACTCATACACATACTCATACTCATACTCATACTCATACTCATACTCATACTCATACTCATACTCATACTCATACTCATACTCATACTCATACTCATACTCATACTCATACTCATACTCATACTCATACTTACCCTCATACTCCTACTCATACTCATACGCATACTCATACTCATACTCATACTCATACTCATACTCATAGTCATACTCATACTCATACTCATACTCATACTCATACTCATACTCATACATATACGCATACTCATACTCACACTCATAATCATACTCATAATCATACTCATACTCATACTCATACTCATACTCATATTCATACTCATACTCATACTCATACTCATACTCATACTCATACTCATACTCATACTCATACTCATACTCATACTCATACTCATACTCATACTCATACTCACAATCATACTCATACTCATACTCATACTCATACTCATACTCATACTCATACTCATACTCATACTCATGCTCATGCTCATACTCATACACATACTCACACTCATACTCATACTCATACTCATATTCATACTAATACGCATACTCGTACTCGTACTCATACTCATACACATACTCACAGTCATACTCATACTCAGACTCATACTCACAATCATACTCATACTCATACTCATACTCACACTCACACTCATACTCATACTCATTCTCATACTCATACGCATGCTCATGCTCATGCTCATACTCATACTCATACTCATACTCATACTCATACTCATACTCATACTCATACTCATACTCATACTCATACTCAAACTCATACTCACACTCATACTCATATTCATACACATACTCATACTCATACTCATACTCGTACTCATACTCATACTCATACTCATACTCATACTCATACTCATACTCATACTCATACTCATACTCATACTCATACTCATACTCATACTCATACTCATACTCATACTCATACTCATACTCATACTCATACTCATACTCATACTCATACTCATACTCATACTTACCCTCATACTCCTACTCATACTCATACGCATACTCATACTCATACTCATACTCATACTCATAGTCATACTCATACTCATACTCATACTCATACATATACGCATACTCATACTCACACTCATAATCATACTCATAATCATACTCATACTCATACTCATACTCATACTCATATTCATACTCATACTCATACTCATACTCATACTCATACTCATACTCATACTCATACTCATACTCATACTCATACTCACAATCATACTCATACTCATACTCATACTCATACTCATACTCATACTCATACTCATACTCATACTCATACTCATACTCATGCTCATGCTCATACTCATACACATACTCACACTCATACTCATACTCATACTCATATTCATACTAATACGCATACTCGTACTCGTACTCATACTCATACACATACTCACAGTCATACTCATACTCAGACTCATACTCACAATCATACTCATACTCATACTCATACTCACACTCACACTCATACTCATACTCATTCTCATACTCATACGCATGCTCATGCTCATACTCATACTCATACTCATACTCATACTCATACTCATACTCATACTCATACTCATACTCATACTCATACTCATACTCATACTCATACTCATACTCATACTCAAACTTATACTCATACTCATACTCACACTCAAACTCACACTCATACTCATACTCATACTCATACTCATACTCATACGCATGCTCGTACTCATACTCATACTCATACTCATACTCATACTCATACTCATACTCATACTCATACTCATACTCACACTCATACTCATACTCATACTCATACTCATACTCATGCTAATACGCATACTCGTACTCGTACTCATACTCATACTCATACTCATACTCATACTCATATTCATACTAATACTCATACTCATACTCATACTCATACGCATGCTCATGCTCATACACGTACTCATGCACATACTCATACTCATACTCATACTCATACTCATACTCATACTCGTACTCATACTCATACTCATAGTCATACTCATACTCATACTCATACTCATACTCATACTCATACTCATACTCATACTCATACTCATACTCATACTCATAGTCATACTCATACTCATGCTCATGCTCATACTCATACACATACTCACACTCATACTCATACTCATACTCATATTCATACTAATACGCATACTCGTACTCGTACTCATACTCATACACATACTCACAGTCATACTCATACTCAGACTCATACTCACAATCATACTCATACTCATACTCATACTCATACTCACACTCACACTCATACTCATACTCATTCTCATACTCATACGCATGCTCATGCTCATGCTCATACTCATACTCATACTCATACTCATACTCATACTCATACTCATACTCATACTCATACTCATACTCATACTCATACTCAAACTCATACTCACAATCATACTCATACTCATACTCATACTCATACTCATACTCATACTCATACTCATACTCATACTCATACTCATACTCATACTCATGCTCATGCTCATACTCATACACATACTCACACTCATACTCATACTCATACTCATATTCATACTAATACTCATACTCGTACTCGTACTCATACTCATACACATACTCACAGTCATACTCATACTCAGACTCATACTCACAATCATACTCATACTCATACTCATACTCACACTCACACTCATACTCATACTCATACTCATACTCAAACTCATACTCATACTCATACTCAAACTTATACTCATACTCATACTCACACTCACACTCACACTCATACTCATACTCATACTCATACTCATACTCATACGCATGCTCGTTCTCATACTCATACTCATACTCATACTCATACTCATACTCATACTCATACTCATACTCACACTCATACTCATACTCATACACATACTCATACTCATACTCATACTCATACTCATACTCATACTCATACTCATACTCATACTCATACTCATACTCATACTCATACTCATACTCATACTCATACTCATACTCATACTCATACTTACCCTCATACTCCTACTCATACTCATACGCATACTCTTACTCATACTCATACTCATACTCATAGTCATACTCATACTCATACTCATACTCATACTCATACTCATACTCATACATATACGCATACTCATACTCACACTCATAATCATACTCATAATCATACTCATACTCATACTCATACTCATACTCATATTCATACTCATACTCATACTCATACTCATACTCATACTCATACTCATACTCATACTCATACTCATACTCATACTCATACTCATACTCATACTCATACTCACAATCATACTCATACTCATACTCATACTCATACTCATACTCATACTCATACTCATACTCATACTCATGCTCATGCTCATACTCATACACATACTCACACTCATACTCATACTCATACTCATATTCATACTAATACGCATACTCGTACTCGTACTCATACTCATACACATACTCACAGTCATACTCATACTCAGACTCATACTCACAATCATACTCATACTCATACTCATACTCACACTCACACTCATACTCATACTCATTCTCATACTCATACGCATGCTCATGCTCATGCTCATACTCATACTCATACTCATACTCATACTCATACTCATACTCATACTCATACTCATACTCATACTCATACTCAAACTCATACTCACACTCATACTCATATTCATACACATACTCATACTCATACTCATACTCGTACTCATACTCATACTCATACTCATACTCATACTCATACTCATACTCATACTCATACTCATACTCATACTCATACTCATACTCATACTCATACTCATACTCATACTCATACTCATACTCATACTCATACTCATACTCATACTCATACTCATACTCATACTCATACTTACCCTCATACTCCTACTCATACTCATACGCATACTCATACTCATACTCATACTCATACTCATAGTCATACTCATACTCATACTCATACTCATACTCATACATATACGCATACTCATACTCACACTCATAATCATACTCATAATCATACTCATACTCATACTCATACTCATATTCATACTCATACTCATACTCGTACTCATACTCATACTCATACTCATACTCATACTCATACTCATACTCATACTCATACTCACAATCATACTCATACTCATACTCATACTCATACTCATACTCATACTCATACTCATACTCATACTCATACTCATACTCATGCTCATGCTCATACTCATACACATACTCACACTCATACTCATACTCATACTCATATTCATACTAATACGCATACTCGTACTCGTACTCATACTCATACACATACTCACAGTCATACTCATACTCAGACTCATACTCACAATCATACTCATACTCATACTCATACTCACACTCACACTCATACTCATACTCATTCTCATACTCATACGCATGCTCATGCTCATGCTCATACTCATACTCATACTCATACTCATACTCATACTCATACTCATACTCATACTCATACTCATACTCATACTCATACTCATACTCAAACTTATACTCATACTCATACTCACACTCAAACTCACACTCATACTCATACTCATACTCATACTCATACTCATACGCATGCTCGTACTCATACTCATACTCATACTCATACTCATACTCATACTCATACTCATACTCATACTCATACTCACACTCATACTCATACTCATACTCATACTCATACTCATGCTAATACGCATACTCGTACTCGTACTCATACTCATACTCATACTCATACTCATACTCATACTCATATTCATACTAATACTCATACTCATACTCATACTCATACGCATGCTCATGCTCATACACGTACTCATGCACATACTCATACTCATACTCATACTCATACTCATACTCATACTCGTACTCATACTCATACTCATAGTCATACTCATACTCATACTCATACTCATACTCATACTCATACTCATACTCATAATCACACTCACACTCACACTCACACTCATACTCATACAGATACGCATACTCATACTCACACTCATTCTCATACATATACGCATACTCATACTCACAATCATACTCATACTCATACTCATACTCATACTCATACTAATACGCATACACGTACTCATACTCATACTCATGCTCATACTCATACTCATGCTCATACTCATACTCATACACATACTCACACTCATACTCATACTCATACTCATATTCATACTCATGCTAATACGCATACTCGTACTCGTACTCATACTCATACTCATACTCATACTCATACTCATACTCATACTCATACTCATACTCATATTCATACTAATACTCATACTCATACTCATACTCATACTCATACTCATACTCATACTCATACTCATACTCATACTCATACTCATACTCATACTCATACTCATACTCATACTCATACTCATACTCATACTCATACTTACCCTCATACTCATACGCATACTCATACTCATACTCATACTCATACTCATACTCATACTCTCATTCACACTCACACTCATACTCATACAGATACGCATACTCATACTCACACTCATACTCATACATATACGCATACTCATACTCACACTCATAATCATACTCATAATCATACTCATACTCATACTCATACTCATACTCATACTCATACTCATACGCATGCTCATGCTCATGCTCATGCTCATGCTCATGCTCATACTCATACTGACACTCGCACTCATACTCATACTCATACTCATACTCATAATCATACTCATAATCATACTCATACTCATACTCATACTCATACTCATACTCATACTCATAGTCATACTCATACTTATACTCATACTCATACTCATACTCGTACTCATCCTCATACGCATGCTCATGCTCATGCTCATGCTCATGCTCATGCTCATACTCATACTCATACTCATACTCATACTCATACTCATACTCATACTCATACTCATACTCATAATCATACTCATACTCACAATCATACTCATACTCATACTCATACTCATACTCATACTCATACTCTTACTCATACTCATACTAATACGCATACACGTACTCGTACTCATACTCATACTCATACTCATACTCATACTCATACGCATGCTCATGCTCATACACATACTCATACACATACTCATACTCATACTCATACTCGTACTCGTACTCATACTCATACTCATACTCATACTCATACTCATACTCATACTCATACTCATACTCATACTCATACTCATACTCATACTCATACTCATACTCATACTCATACTCATACTCATACTCATACTCATACTCATACTCATACTCATACTCATACTCATACTCATACTCATACTCATACTCATACTCATACTTACCCTCATACTCCTACTCATACTCATACGCATACTCATACTCATACTCATACTCATACTCATAGTCATACTCATACTCATACTCATACTCATACTCATACATATACGCATACTCATACTCACACTCATAATCATACTCATAATCATACTCATACTCATACTCATACTCATACTCATATTCATACTCATACTCATACTCATACTCATACTCATACTCATACTCATACTCATACTCATACTCATACTCATACTCATACTCACAATCATACTCATACTCATACTCATACTCATACTCATACTCATACTCATACTCATACTCATACTCATACTCACAATCATACTCATACTCATACTCATACTCATACTCATACTCATACTCATACTCATACTCATACTCATACTCATACTCATACTCATGCTCATGCTCATACTCATACACATACTCACACTCATACTCATACTCATACTCATATTCATACTAATACTCATACTCGTACTCGTACTCATACTCATACACATACTCACAGTCATACTCATACTCAGACTCATACTCACAATCATACTCATACTCATACTCATACTCACACTCACACTCATACTCATACTCATACTCATACTCAAACTCATACTCATACTCATACTCAAACTTATACTCATACTCATACTCACACTCACACTCACACTCATACTCATACTCATACTCATACTCATACTCATACGCATGCTCGTTCTCATACTCATACTCATACTCATACTCATACTCATACTCATACTCATACTCATACTCACACTCATACTCATACTCATACACATACTCATACTCATACTCATACTCATACTCATACTCATACTCATACTCATACTCATACTCATACTCATACTCATACTCATACTCATACTCATACTCATACTCATACTCATACTCATACTTACCCTCATACTCCTACTCATACTCATACGCATACTCATACTCATACTCATACTCATACTCATACTCATAGTCATACTCATACTCATACTCATACTCATACTCATACTCATACTCATACTCATACATATACGCATACTCATACTCACACTCATAATCATACTCATAATCATACTCATACTCATACTCATACTCATACTCATATTCATACTCATACTCATACTCATACTCATACTCATACTCATACTCATACTCATACTCATACTCATACTCATACTCATACTCATACTCATACTCATACTCACAATCATACTCATACTCATACTCATACTCATACTCATACTCATACTCATACTCATACTCATACTCATGCTCATGCTCATACTCATACACATACTCACACTCATACTCATACTCATACTCATATTCATACTAATACGCATACTCGTACTCGTACTCATACTCATACACATACTCACAGTCATACTCATACTCAGACTCATACTCACAATCATACTCATACTCATACTCATACTCACACTCACACTCATACTCATACTCATTCTCATACTCATACGCATGCTCATGCTCATGCTCATACTCATACTCATACTCATACTCATACTCATACTCATACTCATACTCATACTCATACTCATACTCATACTCAAACTCATACTCACACTCATACTCATATTCATACACATACTCATACTCATACTCATACTCGTACTCATACTCATACTCATACTCATACTCATACTCATACTCATACTCATACTCATACTCATACTCATACTCATACTCATACTCATACTCATACTCATACTCATACTCATACTCATACTCATACTCATACTCATACTCATACTCATACTCATACTCATACTTACCCTCATACTCCTACTCATACTCATACGCATACTCATACTCATACTCATACTCATACTCATAGTCATACTCATACTCATACTCATACTCATACATATACGCATACTCATACTCACACTCATAATCATACTCATAATCATACTCATACTCATACTCATACTCATACTCATATTCATACTCATACTCATACTCATACTCATACTCATACTCATACTCATACTCATACTCATACTCATACTCATACTCACAATCATACTCATACTCATACTCATACTCATACTCATACTCATACTCATACTCATACTCATACTCATACTCATACTCATGCTCATGCTCATACTCATACACATACTCACACTCATACTCATACTCATACTCATATTCATACTAATACGCATACTCGTACTCGTACTCATACTCATACACATACTCACAGTCATACTCATACTCAGACTCATACTCACAATCATACTCATACTCATACTCATACTCACACTCACACTCATACTCATACTCATTCTCATACTCATACGCATGCTCATGCTCATACTCATACTCATACTCATACTCATACTCATACTCATACTCATACTCATACTCATACTCATACTCATACTCATACTCATACTCATACTCATACTCATACTCAAACTTATACTCATACTCATACTCACACTCAAACTCACACTCATACTCATACTCATACTCATACTCATACTCATACGCATGCTCGTACTCATACTCATACTCATACTCATACTCATACTCATACTCATACTCATACTCATACTCATACTCACACTCATACTCATACTCATACTCATACTCATACTCATGCTAATACGCATACTCGTACTCGTACTCATACTCATACTCATACTCATACTCATACTCATATTCATACTAATACTCATACTCATACTCATACTCATACGCATGCTCATGCTCATACACGTACTCATGCACATACTCATACTCATACTCATACTCATACTCATACTCATACTCGTACTCATACTCATACTCATAGTCATACTCATACTCATACTCATACTCATACTCATACTCATACTCATACTCATAATCACACTCACACTCATACTCATACTCATACTCATACTCATACTCATACTCATACTCATACTCATACTCATACTCATACTCATGCTCATGCTCATACTCATACACATACTCACACTCATACTCATACTCATACTCATATTCATACTAATACGCATACTCGTACTCGTACTCATACTCATACACATACTCACAGTCATACTCATACTCAGACTCATACTCACAATCATACTCATACTCATACTCATACTCATACTCACACTCACACTCATACTCATACTCATTCTCATACTCATACGCATGCTCATGCTCATGCTCATACTCATACTCATACTCATACTCATACTCATACTCATACTCATACTCATACTCATACTCATACTCATACTCATACTCAAACTCATACTCACAATCATACACATACTCATACTCATACTCATACTCATACTCATACTCATACTCATACTCATACTCATACTCATACTCATACTCATGCTCATGCTCATACTCATACACATACTCACACTCATACTCATACTCATACTCATATTCATACTAATACTCATACTCGTACTCGTACTCATACTCATACACATACTCACAGTCATACTCATACTCAGACTCATACTCACAATCATACTCATACTCATACTCATACTCACACTCACACTCATACTCATACTCATACTCATACTCAAACTCATACTCATACTCATACTCAAACTTATACTCATACTCATACTCACACTCACACTCACACTCATACTCATACTCATACTCATACTCATACTCATACGCATGCTCGTTCTCATACTCATACTCATACTCATACTCATACTCATACTCATACTCATACTCATACTCACACTCATACTCATACTCATACACATACTCATACTCATACTCATACTCATACTCATACTCATACTCATACTCATACTCATACTCATACTCATACTCATACTCATACTCATACTCATACTCATACTCATACTCATACTCATACTTACCCTCATACTCCTACTCATACTCATACGCATACTCATACTCATACTCATACTCATACTCATAGTCATACTCATACTCATACTCATACTCATACTCATACTCATACTCATACATATACGCATACTCATACTCACACTCATAATCATACTCATAATCATACTCATACTCATACTCATACTCATACTCATATTCATACTCATACTCATACTCATACTCATACTCATACTCATACTCATACTCATACTCATACTCATACTCATACTCATACTCATACTCATACTCATACTCACAATCATACTCATACTCATACTCATACTCATACTCATACTCATACTCATACTCATACTCATACTCATGCTCATGCTCATACTCATACACATACTCACACTCATACTCATACTCATACTCATATTCATACTAATACGCATACTCGTACTCGTACTCATACTCATACACATACTCACAGTCATACTCATACTCAGACTCATACTCACAATCATACTCATACTCATACTCATACTCACACTCACACTCATACTCATACTCATTCTCATACTCATACGCATGCTCATGCTCATGCTCATACTCATACTCATACTCATACTCATACTCATACTCATACTCATACTCATACTCATACTCATACTCATACTCAAACTCATACTCACACTCATACTCATATTCATACACATACTCATACTCATACTCATACTCGTACTCATACTCATACTCATACTCATACTCATACTCATACTCATACTCATACTCATACTCATACTCATACTCATACTCATACTCATACTCATACTCATACTCATACTCATACTCATACTCATACTCATACTCATACTCATACTCATACTCATACTCATACTCATACTTACCCTCATACTCCTACTCATACTCATACGCATACTCATACTCATACTCATACTCATACTCATAGTCATACTCATACTCATACTCATACTCATACATATACGCATACTCATACTCACACTCATAATCATACTCATAATCATACTCATACTCATACTCATACTCATACTCATATTCATACTCATACTCATACTCATACTCATACTCATACTCATACTCATACTCATACTCACAATCATACTCATACTCATACTCATACTCATACTCATACTCATACTCATACTCATACTCATACTCATACTCATGCTCATGCTCATACTCATACACATACTCACACTCATACTCATACTCATACTCATATTCATACTAATACGCATACTCGTACTCGTACTCATACTCATACACATACTCACAGTCATACTCATACTCAGACTCATACTCACAATCATACTCATACTCATACTCATACTCACACTCACACTCATACTCATACTCATTCTCATACTCATACGCATGCTCATGCTCATACTCATACTCATACTCATACTCATACTCATACTCATACTCATACTCATACTCATACTCATACTCATACTCATACTCATACTCATACTCATACTCATACTCATACTCAAACTTATACTCATACTCATACTCACACTCAAACTCACACTCATACTCATACTCATACTCATACTCATACTCATACGCATGCTCGTACTCATACTCATACTCATACTCATACTCATACTCATACTCATACTCATACTCATACTCATACTCACACTCATACTCATACTCATACTCATACTCATACTCATGCTAATACGCATACTCGTACTCGTACTCATACTCATACTCATACTCATACTCATACTCATATTCATACTAATACTCATACTCATACTCATACTCATACGCATGCTCATGCTCATACACGTACTCATGCACATACTCATACTCATACTCATACTCATACTCATACTCATACTCGTACTCATACTCATACTCATAGTCATACTCATACTCATACTCATACTCATACTCATACTCATACTCATACTCATAATCACACTCACACTCATACTCATACTCATACTCATACTCATACTCATACTCATACTCATACTCATACTCATACTCATACTCATGCTCATGCTCATACTCATACACATACTCACACTCATACTCATACTCATACTCATATTCATACTAATACGCATACTCGTACTCGTACTCATACTCATACACATACTCACAGTCATACTCATACTCAGACTCATACTCACAATCATACTCATACTCATACTCATACTCATACTCACACTCACACTCATACTCATACTCATTCTCATACTCATACGCATGCTCATGCTCATGCTCATACTCATACTCATACTCATACTCATACTCATACTCATACTCATACTCATACTCATACTCATACTCATACTCATACTCATACTCATACTCATACTCATACTCAAACTTATACTCATACTCATACTCACACTCAAACTCACACTCATACTCATACTCATACTCATACTCATACGCATGCTCGTACTCATACTCATACTCATACTCATACTCATACTCATACTCATACTCATACTCATACTCATACTCACACTCATACTCATACTCATACTCATACTCATACTCATGCTAATACGCATACTCGTACTCGTACTCATACTCATACTCATACTCATACTCATACTCATATTCATACTAATACTCATACTCATACTCATACTCATACGCATGCTCATGCTCATACACGTACTCATGCACATACTCATACTCATACTCATACTCATACTCATACTCATACTCGTACTCATACTCATACTCATAGTCATACTCATACTCATACTCATACTCATACTCATACTCATACTCATACTCATACTCATACTCATAATCACACTCACACTCATACTCATACTCTCATTCACACTCACACTCATACTCATACAGATACGCATACTCATACTCACACTCATTCTCATACATATACGCATACTCATACTCACAATCATACTCATACTCATACTCATACTCATACTCATACTAATACGCATACACGTACTCATACTCATACTCATGCTCATACTCATACTCATACACATACTCACACTCATACTCATACTCATACTCATATTCATACTCATGCTAATACGCATACTCGTACTCGTACTCATACTCATACTCATACTCATACTCATACTCATACTCATACTCATACTCATACTCATACTCATACTCATACTCATACTCACAATCATACTCATACTCATACTCATACTCATACTCATACTCATACTCATACTCATACTCATACTCATACTCATACTCATACTCATACTCATGCTCATGCTCATACTCATACACATACTCACACTCATACTCATACTCATACTCATATTCATACTAATACTCATACTCGTACTCGTACTCATACTCATACACATACTCACAGTCATACTCATACTCAGACTCATACTCACAATCATACTCATACTCATACTCATACTCACACTCACACTCATACTCATACTCATTCTCATACTCATACGCATGCTCATGCTCATGCTCATACTCATACTCATACTCATACTCATACTCATACTCATACTCATACTCATACTCATGCTCATACTCATACTCATACTCATACTCATACTCAAACTTATACTCATACTCATACTCATACTCACACTCACACTCACACTCATACTCATACTCATACTCATACTCATACTCATACGCATGCTCGTACTCATACTCATACTCATACTCATACTCATACTCATACTCATACTCATACTCATACTCACACTCATACTCATACTCATACACATACTCATACTCATACTCATACTCGTACTCATACTCATACTCATACTCATACTCATACTCATACTCATACTCATACTCATACTCATACTCATACTCATACTCATACTCATACTCATACTCATACTCATACTGATACTCATACTCATACTCATACTCATACTTACCCTCATACTCCTACTCATACTCATACGCATACTCATACTCATACTCATACTCATACTCATAGTCATACTCATACTCATACTCATACTCATACTCATACATATACGCATACTCATACTCACACTCATAATCATACTCATAATCATACTCATACTCATACTCATACTCATACTCATATTCATACTCATACTCATACTCATACTCATACTCATACTCATACTCATACTCATACTCATACTCATACTCATACTCATACTCATACTCATACTCATACTCATACTCATACTCATACTCATACTCATACTCATACTCATACTCATACTCATACTCATACTCATACTCATACTCATACTTACCCTCATACTCCTACTCATACTCATACGCATACTCATACTCATACTCATACTCATACTCATACTCATAGTCATACTCATACTCATACTCATACTCATACTCATACATATACGCATACTCATACTCACACTCATAATCATACTCATAATCATACTCATACTCATACTCATACTCATACTCATATTCATACTCATACTCATACTCATACTCATACTCATACTCATACTCATACTCATACTCATACTCATACTCATACTCATACTCATACTCATACTCATACTCATACTCATACTCATACTCATACTCACAATCATACTCATACTCATACTCATACTCATACTCATACTCATACTCATACTCATACTCATACTCATACTCATGCTCATGCTCATACTCATACACATACTCACACTCATACTCATACTCATACTCATATTCATACTAATACGCATACTCGTACTCGTACTCATACTCATACACATACTCACAGTCATACTCATACTCAGACTCATACTCACAATCATACTCATACTCATACTCACACTCACACTCATACTCATACTCATTCTCATACTCATACGCATGCTCATGCTCATGCTCATACTCATACTCATACTCATACTCATACTCATACTCATACTCATACTCATACTCATACTCATACTCATACTCATACTCAAACTCATACTCACACTCATACTCATATTCATACACATACTCATACTCATACTCATACTCGTACTCGTACTCATACTCATACTCATACTCATACTCATACTCATACTCATACTCATACTCATACTCATACTCATACTCATACTCATACTCATACTCATACTCACACTCATACTCATACTCATACTCATACTCATACTCATACTCATGCTAATACGCATACTCGTACTCGTACTCATACTCATACTCATACTCATACTCATACTCATACTCATATTCATACTAATACTCATACTCATACTCATACTCATACGCATGCTCATGCTCATACACGTACTCATGCACATACTCATACTCATACTCATACTCATACTCATACTCGTACTCATACTCATACTCATAGTCATACTCATACTCATACTCATACTCATACTCATACTCATACTCATACTCATACTCATACTCATAATCACACTCACACTCACACTCACACTCATACTCATACAGATACGCATACTCATACTCACACTCATTCTCATACATATACGCATACTCATACTCACAATCATACTCATACTCATACTCATACTCATACTCATACTAATACGCATACACGTACTCATACTCATACTCATGCTCATACTCATACTCATACACATACTCACACTCATATTCATACTCATACTCATATTCATACTCATGCTAATACGCATACTCGTACTCGTACTCATACTCATACTCATACTCATACTCATACTCATACTCATACTCATACTCATACTCATATTCATACTAATACTCATACTCATACTCATACTCATACTCATACTCATACTCATACTCATACTCATACTCATACTCATACTCATACTCATACTCATACTCATACTCATACTCATACTCATACTCATACTCATACTTACCCTCATACTCATACGCATACTCATACTCATACTCATACTCATACTCATACTCATACTCTCATTCACACTCACACTCATACTCATACAGATACGCATACTCATACTCACACTCATACTCATACATATACGCATACTCATACTCACACTCATAATCATACTCATAATCATACTCATACTCATACTCATACTCATACTCATACTCATACTCATACGCATGCTCATACTCATACGCATGCTCATGCTCATGCTCATGCTCATGCTCATGCTCATACTCATACTGACACTCGCACTCATACTCATACTCATACTCATACTCATAATCATACTCATAATCATACTCATACTCATACTCATACTCATACTCATACTCATACTCATAGTCATACTCATACTCATACTTATACTCATACTCATACTCATACTCGTACTCATCCTCATACGCATGCTCATGCTCACGCTCATGCTCATGCTCATGCTCATACTCATACTCATACTCATACTCATACTCATACTCATACTCATACTCATACTCATACTCATACTCATACTCATACTCACAATCATACTCATACTCATACTCATACTCATACTCATACTCATACTCATACTCTTACTCATACTCATACTAATACGCATACACGTACTCGTACTCATACTCATACTCATACTCATACTCATACTCATACGCATGCTCATGCTCATACACATACTCATACACATACTCATACTCATACTCATACTCGTACTCGTACTCGTACTCATACTCATACTCATACTCATACTCATACTCATACTCATACTCATACTCATACTCATACTCATACTCATACTCATACTCATACTCATACTCATACTCATACTCATACTCATACTCATACTCATACTCATACTCATACTCATACTCATACTTACCCTCATACTCCTACTCATACTCATACGCATACTCATACTCATACTCATACTCATACTCATACTCATACTCATAGTCATACTCATACTCATACTCATACTCATACTCATACATATACGCATACTCATACTCACACTCATAATCATACTCATAATCATACTCATACTCATACTCATACTCATACTCATATTCATACTCATACTCATACTCATACTCATACTCATACTCATACTCATACTCATACTCATACTCATACTCATACTCATACTCATACTCACAATCATACTCATACTCATACTCATACTCATACTCATACTCATACTCATACTCATACTCATACTCATACTCATACTCATGCTCATGCTCATACTCATACACATACTCACACTCATACTCATACTCATACTCATATTCATACTAATACTCATACTCGTACTCGTACTCATACTCATACACATACTCACAGTCATACTCATACTCAGACTCATACTCACAATCATACTCATACTCATACTCATACTCACACTCACACTCATACTCATACTCATTCTCATACTCATACGCATGCTCATGCTCATGCTCATACTCATACTCATACTCATACTCATACTCATACTCATACTCATACTCATACTCATACTCATACTCATACTCATACTCATACTCACACTCATACTCATACTCATACACATACTCATACTCATACTCATACTCATACTCATACTCATACTCATACTCATACTCATACTCATACTCATACTCATACTCATACTCATACTCATACTCATACTCATACTCATACTCATACTCATACTCATACTTACCCTCATACTCCTACTCATACTCATACTCATACTCATACTCATACTCATACTCATACTCATACTCATACTCATACTCATACTCATACTCACACTCATACTCATACTCATACTCATACTCATACTCATACTCATGCTAATACGCATACTCGTACTCGTACTCATACTCATACTCATACTCATACTCATACTCATATTCATACTAATACTCATACTCATACTCATACTCATACGCATGCTCATGCTCATACACGTACTCATGCACATACTCATACTCATACTCATACTCATACTCATACTCATACTCGTACTCATACTCATACTCATAGTCATACTCATACTCATACTCATACTCATACTCATACTCATACTCATACTCATACTCATACTCATAATCACACTCACACTCATACTCATACTCTCATTCACACTCACACTCATACTCATACAGATACGCATACTCATACTCACACTCATTCTCATACATATACGCATACTCATACTCACAATCATACTCATACTCATACTCATACTCATACTCATACTAATACGCATACACGTACTCATACTCATACTCATGCTCATACTCATACTCATACACATACTCACACTCATACTCATACTCATACTCATATTCATACTCATGCTAATACGCATACTCGTACTCGTACTCATACTCATACTCATACTCATACTCATACTCATACTCATACTCATACTCATACTCATACTCATACTCACAATCATACTCATACTCATACTCATACTCATACTCATACTCATACTCATACTCATACTCATACTCATACTCATACTCATACTCATACTCATACTCATGCTCATGCTCATACTCATACACATACTCACACTCATACTCATACTCATACTCATATTCATACTAATACTCATACTCGTACTCGTACTCATACTCATACACATACTCACAGTCATACTCATACTCAGACTCATACTCACAATCATACTCATACTCATACTCATACTCACACTCACACTCATACTCATACTCATTCTCATACTCATACGCATGCTCATGCTCATGCTCATACTCATACTCATACTCATACTCATACTCATACTCATACTCATACTCATACTCATGCTCATACTCATACTCATACTCATACTCATACTCAAACTTATACTCATACTCATACTCATACTCACACTCACACTCACACTCATACTCATACTCATACTCATACTCATACTCATACGCATGCTCGTACTCATACTCATACTCATACTCATACTCATACTCATACTCATACTCATACTCATACTCACACTCATACTCATACTCATACACATACTCATACTCATACTCATACTCGTACTCATACTCATACTCATACTCATACTCATACTCATACTCATACTCATACTCATACTCATACTCATACTCATACTCATACTCATACTCATACTCATACTCATACTCATACTCATACTCATACTCATACTGATACTCATACTCATACTCATACTCATACTTACCCTCATACTCCTACTCATACTCATACGCATACTCATACTCATACTCATACTCATACTCATAGTCATACTCATACTCATACTCATACTCATACTCATACATATACGCATACTCATACTCACACTCATAATCATACTCATAATCATACTCATACTCATACTCATACTCATACTCATATTCATACTCATACTCATACTCATACTCATACTCATACTCATACTCATACTCATACTCATACTCATACTCATACTCATACTCATACTCATACTCATACTCATACTCATACTCATACTCATACTCATACTCATACTCATACTCATACTCATACTCATACTCATACTTACCCTCATACTCCTACTCATACTCATACGCATACTCATACTCATACTCATACTCATACTCATACTCATAGTCATACTCATACTCATACTCATACTCATACTCATACTCATACTCATACTCATACTCATACTCATACTCATACTCACACTCATGCTCATGCTCATACTCATACTCATACTCATACTCATACTCATACTCATACTCATACTCATACTCATACTCATACTCATACTCATACTCATACTCAAACTCATACTCACACTCATACTCATATTCATACACATACTCATACTCATACTCGTACTCGTACTCGTACTCATACTCATACTCATACTCATACTCATACTCATACTCATACTCATACTCATACTCATACTCATACTCATACTCATACTCATACTCACACTCATACTCATACTCATACTCATACTCATACTCATACTCATACTCATGCTAATACGCATACTCGTACTCGTACTCATACTCATACTCATACTCATACTCATACTCATACTCATACTCATACTCATATTCATACTAATACTCATACTCATACTCATACTCATACGCATGCTCATGCTCATACACGTACTCATGCACATACTCATACTCATACTCATACTCATACTCATACTCGTACTCATACTCATACTCATAGTCATACTCATACTCATACTCATACTCATACTCATACTCATACTCATACTCATACTCATACTCATAATCACACTCACACTCACACTCACACTCATACTCATACAGATACGCATACTCATACTCACACTCATTCTCATACATATACGCATACTCATACTCACAATCATACTCATACTCATACTCATACTCATACTCATACTAATACGCATACACGTACTCATACTCATACTCATGCTCATACTCATACTCATACACATACTCACACTCATATTCATACTCATACTCATATTCATACTCATGCTAATACGCATACTCGTACTCGTACTCATACTCATACTCATACTCATACTCATACTCATACTCATACTCATACTCATACTCATACTCATATTCATACTAATACTCATACTCATACTCATACTCATACTCATACTCATACTCATACTCATACTCATACTCATACTCATACTCATACTCATACTCATACTCATACTCATACTCATACTCATACTCATACTTACCCTCATACTCATACGCATACTCATACTCATACTCATACTCATACTCATACTCATACTCTCATTCACACTCACACTCATACTCATACAGATACGCATACTCATACTCACACTCATACTCATACATATACGCATACTCATACTCACACTCATAATCATACTCATAATCATACTCATACTCATACTCATACTCATACTCATACTCATACTCATACGCATGCTCATGCTCATGCTCATGCTCATGCTCATGCTCATACTCATACTGACACTCGCACTCATACTCATACTCATACTCATACTCATAATCATACTCATAATCATACTCATACTCATACTCATACTCATACTCATACTCATACTCATAGTCATACTCATACTCATACTTATACTCATACTCATACTCATACTCGTACTCATCCTCATACGCATGCTCATGCTCACGCTCATGCTCATGCTCATGCTCATACTCATACTCATACTCATACTCATACTCATACTCATACTCATACTCATACTCATACTCATACTCATACTCATACTCATACTCACAATCATACTCATACTCATACTCATACTCATACTCATACTCATACTCATACTCTTACTCATACTCATACTAATACGCATACACGTACTCGTACTCATACTCATACTCATACTCATACTCATACTCATACGCATGCTCATGCTCATACACATACTCATACACATACTCATACTCATACTCATACTCGTACTCGTACTCATACTCATACTCATACTCATACTCATACTCATACTCATACTCATACTCATACTCATACTCATACTCATACTCATACTCATACTCATACTCATACTCATACTCATACTCATACTCATACTCATACTCATACTCATACTCATACTCATACTCATACTTACCCTCATACTCCTACTCATACTCATACGCATACTCATACTCATACTCATACTCATACTCATACTCATACTCATAGTCATACTCATACTCATACTCATACTCATACTCATACATATACGCATACTCATACTCACACTCATAATCATACTCATAATCATACTCATACTCATACTCATACTCATACTCATATTCATACTCATACTCATACTCATACTCATACTCATACTCATACTCATACTCATACTCATACTCATACTCATACTCATACTCATACTCACAATCATACTCATACTCATACTCATACTCATACTCATACTCATACTCATACTCATACTCATACTCATACTCATACTCATGCTCATGCTCATACTCATACACATACTCACACTCATACTCATACTCATACTCATATTCATACTAATACTCATACTCGTACTCGTACTCATACTCATACACATACTCACAGTCATACTCATACTCAGACTCATACTCACAATCATACTCATACTCATACTCATACTCACACTCACACTCATACTCATACTCATTCTCATACTCATACGCATGCTCATGCTCATGCTCATACTCATACTCATACTCATACTCATACTCATACTCATACTCATACTCATACTCATACTCATACTCATACTCATACTCATACTCATACTCACACTCATACTCATACTCATACACATACTCATACTCATACTCATACTCATACTCATACTCATACTCATACTCATACTCATACTCATACTCATACTCATACTCATACTCATACTCATACTCATACTCATACTCATACTCATACTCATACTTACCCTCATACTCCTACTCATACTCATACTCATACTCATACTCATACTCATACTCATACTCATACTCATACTCAAACTCATACTCATACTCATACTCAAACTTATACTCATACTCATACTCACACTCACACTCACACTCATACTCATACTCATACTCATACTCATACTCATACGCATGCTCGTTCTCATACTCATACTCATACTCATACTCATACTCATACTCATACTCATACTCATACTCACACTCATACTCATACTCATACACATACTCATACTCATACTCATACTCATACTCATACTCATACTCATACTCATACTCATACTCATACTCATACTCATACTCATACTCATACTCATACTCATACTCATACTCATACTCATACTCATACTCATACTCATACTTACCCTCATACTCCTACTCATACTCATACGCATACTCATACTCATACTCATACTCATACTCATACTCATAGTCATACTCATACTCATACTCATACTCATACTCATACTCATACATATACGCATACTCATACTCACACTCATAATCATACTCATAATCATACTCATACTCATACTCATACTCATACTCATGCTCATACTCATACTCATACACATACTCACACTCATACTCATACTCATACTCATATTCATACTCATGCTAATACGCATACTCGTACTCGTACTCATACTCATACTCATACTCATACTCATACTCATACTCATACTCATACTCATACTCATACTCATATTCATACTAATACTCATACTCATACTCATACTCATACTCATACTCATACTCATACTCATACTCATACTCATACTCATACTCATACTCATACTCATACTCATACTCATACTCATACTCATACTCATACTCATACTTACCCTCATACTCATACGCATACTCATACTCATACTCATACTCATACTCATACTCATACTCTCATTCACACTCACACTCATACTCATACAGATACGCATACTCATACTCACACTCATACTCATACATATACGCATACTCATACTCACACTCATAATCATACTCATAATCATACTCATACTCATACTCATACTCATACTCATACTCATACTCATACGCATGCTCATGCTCATGCTCATGCTCATGCTCATGCTCATACTCATACTGACACTCGCACTCATAGTCATACTCATACTCATACTCATAATCATACTCATAATCATACTCATACTCATACTCATACTCATACTCATACTCATACTCATAGTCATACTCATACTCATACTTATACTCATACTCATACTCATACTCGTACTCATCCTCATACGCATGCTCATACTCACGCTCATGCTCATGCTCATGCTCATACTCATACTCATACTCATACTCATACTCATACTCATACTCATACTCATACTCATACTCATACTCATACTCATACTCACAATCATACTCATACTCATACTCATACTCATACTCATACTCATACTCATACTCTTACTCATACTCATACTAATACGCATACACGTACTCGTACTCATACTCATACTCATACTCATACTCATACTCATACGCATGCTCATGCTCATACACATACTCATACACATACTCATACTCATACTCATACTCGTACTCGTACTCATACTCATACTCATACTCATACTCATACTCATACTCATACTCATACTCATACTCATACTCATACTCATACTCATACTCATACTCATACTCATACTCATACTCATACTCATACTCATACTCATACTCATACTCATACTCATACTCATACTCATACTCATACTCATACTTACCCTCATACTCCTACTCATACTCATACGCATACTCATACTCATACTCATACTCATACTCATAGTCATACTCATACTCATACTCATACTCATACTCATACATATACGCATACTCATACTCACACTCATAATCATACTCATAATCATACTCATACTCATACTCATACTCATACTCATATTCATACTCATACTCATACTCATACTCATACTCATACTCATACTTACCCTCATACTCCTACTCATACTCATACGCATACTCATACTCATACTCATACTCATACTCATAGTCATACTCATACTCATACTCATACTCATACATATACGCATACTCATACTCACACTCATAATCATACTCATAATCATACTCATACTCATACTCATACTCATACTCATATTCATACTCATACTCATACTCATACTCATACTCATACTCATACTCATACTCATACTCATACTCATACTCATACTCATACTCATACTCACAATCATACTCATACTCATACTCATACTCATACTCATACTCATACTCATACTCATACTCATACTCATACTCATACTCATACTCATGCTCATGCTCATACTCATACACATACTCACACTCATACTCATACTCATACTCATATTCATACTAATACTCATACTCGTACTCGTACTCATACTCATACACATACTCACAGTCATACTCATACTCAGACTCATACTCACAATCATACTCATACTCATACTCATACTCACACTCACACTCATACTCATACTCATTCTCATACTCATACGCATGCTCATGCTCATGCTCATACTCATACTCATACTCATACTCATACTCATACTCATACTCATACTCATACTCATACTCATACTCATACTCATACTCATACTCATACTCATACTCATACTCATACTCAAACTCATACTCATACTCATACTCAAACTTATACTCATACTCATACTCACACTCACACTCACACTCATACTCATACTCATACTCATACTCATACTCATACGCATGCTCGTTCTCATACTCATACTCATACTCATACTCATACTCATACTCATACTCATACTCATACTCACACTCATACTCATACTCATACACATACTCATACTCATACTCATACTCATACTCATACTCATACTCATACTCATACTCATACTCATACTCATACTCATACTCATACTCATACTCATACTCATACTCATACTCATACTCATACTCATACTCATACTCATACTCATACTTACCCTCATACTCCTACTCATACTCATACGCATACTCATACTCATACTCATACTCATACTCATACTCATAGTCATACTCATACTCATACTCATACTCATACTCATACTCATACATATACGCATACTCATACTCACACTCATAATCATACTCATAATCATACTCATACTCATACTCATACTCATACTCATACTCATATTCATACTCATACTCATACTCATACTCATACTCATACTCATACTCATACTCATACTCATACTCATACTCATACTCATACTCATACTCATACTCATACTCACAATCATACTCATACTCATACTCATACTCATACTCATACTCATACTCATACTCATACTCATACTCATGCTCATGCTCATACTCATACACATACTCACACTCATACTCATACTCATACTCATATTCATACTAATACGCATACTCGTACTCGTACTCATACTCATACACATACTCACAGTCATACTCATACTCAGACTCATACTCACAATCATACTCATACTCATACTCATACTCACACTCACACTCATACTCATACTCATTCTCATACTCATACGCATGCTCATGCTCATGCTCATACTCATACTCATACTCATACTCATACTCATACTCATACTCATACATATACGCATACTCATACTCACACTCATAATCATACTCATAATCATACTCATACTCATACTCATACTCATACTCATATTCATACTCATACTCATACTCATACTCATACTCATACTCATACTCATACTCATACTCATACTCATACTCATACTCATACTCATACTCATACTCATACTCATACTCATACTCATACTCATACTCATACTCATACTCATACTCATACTCATACTCATACTCATACTCATACTTACCCTCATACTCCTACTCATACTCATACGCATACTCATACTCATACTCATACTCATACTCATACTCATAGTCATACTCATACTCATACTCATACTCATACTCATACATATACGCATACTCATACTCACACTCATAATCATACTCATAATCATACTCATACTCATACTCATACTCATACTCATATTCATACTCATACTCATACTCATACTCATACTCATACTCATACTCATACTCATACTCATACTCATACTCATACTCATACTCATACTCATACTCATACTCATACTCATACTCATACTCATACTCATACTCATACTCACAATCATACTCATACTCATACTCATACTCATACTCATACTCATACTCATACTCATACTCATACTCATACTCATGCTCATGCTCATACTCATACACATACTCACACTCATACTCATACTCATACTCATATTCATACTAATACGCATACTCGTACTCGTACTCATACTCATACACATACTCACAGTCATACTCATACTCAGACTCATACTCACAATCATACTCATACTCATACTCACACTCACACTCATACTCATACTCATTCTCATACTCATACGCATGCTCATGCTCATGCTCATACTCATACTCATACTCATACTCATACTCATACTCATACTCATACTCATACTCATACTCATACTCATACTCATACTCATACTCAAACTCATACTCACACTCATACTCATATTCATACACATACTCATACTCATACTCATACTCGTACTCGTACTCATACTCATACTCATACTCATACTCATACTCATACTCATACTCATACTCATACTCATACTCATACTCATACTCATACTCATACTCATACTCACACTCATACTCATACTCATACTCATACTCATACTCATACTCATACTCATGCTAATACGCATACTCGTACTCGTACTCATACTCATACTCATACTCATACTCATACTCATACTCATACTCATACTCATATTCATACTAATACTCATACTCATACTCATACTCATACGCATGCTCATGCTCATACACGTACTCATGCACATACTCATACTCATACTCATACTCATACTCATACTCGTACTCATACTCATACTCATAGTCATACTCATACTCATACTCATACTCATACTCATACTCATACTCATACTCATACTCATACTCATAATCACACTCACACTCACACTCACACTCATACTCATACAGATACGCATACTCATACTCACACTCATTCTCATACATATACGCATACTCATACTCACAATCATACTCATACTCATACTCATACTCATACTCATACTAATACGCATACACGTACTCATACTCATACTCATGCTCATACTCATACTCATACACATACTCACACTCATATTCATACTCATACTCATATTCATACTCATGCTAATACGCATACTCGTACTCGTACTCATACTCATACTCATACTCATACTCATACTCATACTCATACTCATACTCATACTCATACTCATATTCATACTAATACTCATACTCATACTCATACTCATACTCATACTCATACTCATACTCATACTCATACTCATACTCATACTCATACTCATACTCATACTCATACTCATACTCATACTCATACTCATACTCATACTTACCCTCATACTCATACGCATACTCATACTCATACTCATACTCATACTCATACTCATACTCTCATTCACACTCACACTCATACTCATACAGATACGCATACTCATACTCACACTCATACTCATACATATACGCATACTCATACTCACACTCATAATCATACTCATAATCATACTCATACTCATACTCATACTCATACTCATACTCATACTCATACGCATGCTCATGCTCATGCTCATGCTCATGCTCATGCTCATACTCATACTGACACTCGCACTCATACTCATACTCATACTCATACTCATAATCATACTCATAATCATACTCATACTCATACTCATACTCATACTCATACTCATACTCATAGTCATACTCATACTCATACTTATACTCATACTCATACTCATACTCGTACTCATCCTCATACGCATGCTCATGCTCACGCTCATGCTCATGCTCATGCTCATACTCATACTCATACTCATACTCATACTCATACTCATACTCATACTCATACTCATACTCATACTCATACTCATACTCACAATCATACTCATACTCATACTCATACTCATACTCATACTCATACTCATACTCTTACTCATACTCATACTAATACGCATACACGTACTCGTACTCATACTCATACTCATACTCATACTCATACTCATACGCATGCTCATGCTCATACACATACTCATACACATACTCATACTCATACTCATACTCGTACTCGTACTCATACTCATACTCATACTCATACTCATACTCATACTCATACTCATACTCATACTCATACTCATACTCATACTCATACTCATACTCATACTCATACTCATACTCATACTCATACTCATACTCATACTCATACTCATACTCATACTCATACTCATACTCATACTCATACTTACCCTCATACTCCTACTCATACTCATACGCATACTCATACTCATACTCATACTCATACTCATACTCATACTCATAGTCATACTCATACTCATACTCATACTCATACTCATACATATACGCATACTCATACTCACACTCATAATCATACTCATAATCATACTCATACTCATACTCATACTCATACTCATATTCATACTCATACTCATACTCATACTCATACTCATACTCATACTCATACTCATACTCATACTCATACTCATACTCATACTCATACTCACAATCATACTCATACTCATACTCATACTCATACTCATACTCATACTCATACTCATACTCATACTCATACTCATGCTCATGCTCATACTCATACACATACTCACACTCATACTCATACTCATACTCATATTCATACTAATACTCATACTCGTACTCGTACTCATACTCATACACATACTCACAGTCATACTCATACTCAGACTCATACTCACAATCATACTCATACTCATACTCATACTCATACTCACACTCACACTCATACTCATACTCATTCTCATACTCATACGCATGCTCATGCTCATGCTCATACTCATACTCATACTCATACTCATACTCATACTCATACTCATACTCATACTCATACTCATACTCATACTCATACTCATACTCATACTCACACTCATACTCATACTCATACACATACTCATACTCATACTCATACTCATACTCATACTCATACTCATACTCATACTCATACTCATACTCATACTCATACTCATACTCATACTCATACTCATACTCATACTCATACTCATACTTACCCTCATACTCCTACTCATACTCATACTCATACTCATACTCATACTCATACTCATACTCATACTCATACTCAAACTCATACTCATACTCATACTCAAACTTATACTCATACTCATACTCACACTCACACTCACACTCATACTCATACTCATACTCATACTCATACTCATACGCATGCTCGTTCTCATACTCATACTCATACTCATACTCATACTCATACTCATACTCATACTCATACTCACACTCATACTCATACTCATACACATACTCATACTCATACTCATACTCATACTCATACTCATACTCATACTCATACTCATACTCATACTCATACTCATACTCATACTCATACTCATACTCATACTCATACTCATACTCATACTCATACTCATACTCATACTTACCCTCATACTCCTACTCATACTCATACGCATACTCATACTCATACTCATACTCATACTCATACTCATAGTCATACTCATACTCATACTCATACTCATACTCATACTCATACATATACGCATACTCATACTCACACTCATAATCATACTCATAATCATACTCATACTCATACTCATACTCATACTCATGCTCATACTCATACTCATACACATACTCACACTCATACTCATACTCATACTCATATTCATACTCATGCTAATACGCATACTCGTACTCGTACTCATACTCATACTCATACTCATACTCATACTCATACTCATACTCATACTCATACTCATACTCATATTCATACTAATACTCATACTCATACTCATACTCATACTCATACTCATACTCATACTCATACTCATACTCATACTCATACTCATACTCATACTCATACTCATACTCATACTCATACTCATACTCATACTCATACTCATACTTACCCTCATACTCATACGCATACTCATACTCATACTCATACTCATACTCATACTCATACTCTCATTCACACTCACACTCATACTCATACAGATACGCATACTCATACTCACACTCATACTCATACATATACGCATACTCATACTCACACTCATAATCATACTCATAATCATACTCATACTCATACTCATACTCATACTCATACTCATACTCATACGCATGCTCATGCTCATGCTCATGCTCATGCTCATGCTCATACTCATACTGACACTCGCACTCATAGTCATACTCATACTCATACTCATAATCATACTCATAATCATACTCATACTCATACTCATACTCATACTCATACTCATACTCATAGTCATACTCATACTCATACTTATACTCATACTCATACTCATACTCGTACTCATCCTCATACGCATGCTCATACTCACGCTCATGCTCATGCTCATGCTCATACTCATACTCATACTCATACTCATACTCATACTCATACTCATACTCATACTCATACTCATACTCATACTCATACTCACAATCATACTCATACTCATACTCATACTCATACTCATACTCATACTCATACTCTTACTCATACTCATACTAATACGCATACACGTACTCGTACTCATACTCATACTCATACTCATACTCATACTCATACGCATGCTCATGCTCATACACATACTCATACACATACTCATACTCATACTCATACTCGTACTCGTACTCATACTCATACTCATACTCATACTCATACTCATACTCATACTCATACTCATACTCATACTCATACTCATACTCATACTCATACTCATACTCATACTCATACTCATACTCATACTCATACTCATACTCATACTCATACTCATACTCATACTCATACTCATACTCATACTCATACTCATACTTACCCTCATACTCCTACTCATACTCATACGCATACTCATACTCATACTCATACTCATACTCATAGTCATACTCATACTCATACTCATACTCATACTCATACATATACGCATACTCATACTCACACTCATAATCATACTCATAATCATACTCATACTCATACTCATACTCATACTCATATTCATACTCATACTCATACTCATACTCATACTCATACTCATACTTACCCTCATACTCCTACTCATACTCATACGCATACTCATACTCATACTCATACTCATACTCATAGTCATACTCATACTCATACTCATACTCATACATATACGCATACTCATACTCACACTCATAATCATACTCATAATCATACTCATACTCATACTCATACTCATACTCATATTCATACTCATACTCATACTCATACTCATACTCATACTCATACTCATACTCATACTCATACTCATACTCATACTCATACTCATACTCACAATCATACTCATACTCATACTCATACTCATACTCATACTCATACTCATACTCATACTCATACTCATACTCATACTCATACTCATGCTCATGCTCATACTCATACACATACTCACACTCATACTCATACTCATACTCATATTCATACTAATACTCATACTCGTACTCGTACTCATACTCATACACATACTCACAGTCATACTCATACTCAGACTCATACTCACAATCATACTCATACTCATACTCATACTCACACTCACACTCATACTCATACTCATTCTCATACTCATACGCATGCTCATGCTCATGCTCATACTCATACTCATACTCATACTCATACTCATACTCATACTCATACTCATACTCATACTCATACTCATACTCATACTCATACTCATACTCATACTCAAACTCATACTCATACTCATACTCAAACTTATACTCATACTCATACTCACACTCACACTCACACTCATACTCATACTCATACTCATACTCATACTCATACGCATGCTCGTTCTCATACTCATACTCATACTCATACTCATACTCATACTCATACTCATACTCATACTCACACTCATACTCATACTCATACACATACTCATACTCATACTCATACTCATACTCATACTCATACTCATACTCATACTCATACTCATACTCATACTCATACTCATACTCATACTCATACTCATACTCATACTCATACTCATACTCATACTCATACTCATACTCATACTCATACTCATACTTACCCTCATACTCCTACTCATACTCATACGCATACTCATACTCATACTCATACTCATACTCATACTCATAGTCATACTCATACTCATACTCATACTCATACTCATACTCATACATATACGCATACTCATACTCACACTCATAATCATACTCATAATCATACTCATACTCATACTCATACTCATACTCATACTCATATTCATACTCATACTCATACTCATACTCATACTCATACTCATACTCATACTCATACTCATACTCATACTCATACCCATACTCATACTCATACTCATACTCACAATCATACTCATACTCATACTCATACTCATACTCATACTCATACTCATACTCATACTCATACTCATACTCATGCTCATGCTCATACTCATACACATACTCACACTCATACTCATACTCATACTCATATTCATACTAATACGCATACTCGTACTCGTACTCATACTCATACACATACTCACAGTCATACTCATACTCAGACTCATACTCACAATCATACTCATACTCATACTCATACTCACACTCACACTCATACTCATACTCATTCTCATACTCATACGCATGCTCATGCTCATGCTCATACTCATACTCATACTCATACTCATACTCATACTCATACTCATACTCATACTCATACTCATACTCATACTCATACTCAAACTCATACTCACACTCATACTCATATTCATACACATACTCATACTCATACTCATACTCGTACTCATACTCATACTCATACTCATACTCATACTCATACTCATACTCATACTCATACTCATACTCATACTCATACTCATACTCATACTCATACTCATACTCATACTCATACTCATACTCATACTCATACTCATACTCATACTCATACTTACCCTCATACTCCTACTCATACTCATACGCATACTCATACTCATACTCATACTCATACTCATAGTCATACTCATACTCATACTCATACTCATACTCATACATATACGCATACTCATACTCACACTCATAATCATACTCATAATCATACTCATACTCATACTCATACTCATACTCATATTCATACTCATACTCATACTCATACTCATACTCATACTCATACTCATACTCATACTCATACTCATACTCAAACTCATACTCACAATCATACTCATACTCATACTCATACTCATACTCATACTCATACTCATACTCATACTCATACTCATACTCATACTCATACTCATGCTCATGCTCATACTCATACACATACTCACACTCATACTCATACTCATACTCATATTCATACTAATACGCATACTCGTACTCGTACTCATACTCATACACATACTCACAGTCATACTCATACTCAGACTCATACTCACAATCATACTCATACTCATACTCATACTCACACTCACACTCATACACATACTCATTCTCATACTCATACGCATGCTCATGCTCATGCTCATACTCATACTCATACTCATACTCATACTCATACTCATACTCATACTCATACTCATACTCATACTCATACTCATACTCATACTCATACTCATACTCATACTCATACTCAAACTTATACTCATACTCATACTCACACTCAAACTCACACTCATACTCATACTCATACTCATACTCATACTCATACGCATGCTCGTACTCATACTCATACTCATACTCATACTCATACTCATACTCATACTCATACTCATACTCACACTCATACTCATACTCATACTCATACTCATACTCATACTCATGCTAATACGCATACTCGTACTCGTACTCATACTCATACTCATACTCATACTCATACTCATATTCATACTAATACTCATACTCATACTCATACTCATACGCATGCTCATGCTCATACACGTACTCATGCACATACTCATACTCATACTCATACTCATACTCATACTCATACTCGTACTCATACTCATACTCATAGTCATACTCATACTCATACTCATACTCATACTCATACTCATACTCATACTCATAATCACACTCACACTCATACTCATACTCATACTCATACTCATACTCATACTCATACTCATACTCATACTCATACTCATACTCATACTCATGCTCATGCTCATACTCATACACATACTCACACTCATACTCATACTCATACTCATATTCATACTAATACGCATACTCGTACACGTACTCATACTCATACACATACTCACAGTCATACTCATACTCAGACTCATACTCACAATCATACTCATACTCATACTCATACTCACACTCACACTCATACTCATACTCATTCTCATACTCATACGCATGCTCATGCTCATGCTCATACTCATACTCATACTCATACTCATACTCATACTCATACTCATACTCATACTCATACTCATACTCATACTCATACTCATACTCATACTCATACTCATACTCAAACTCATACTCATACTCATACTCATACTCATACTCACACTCACACTCACACTCATACTCATACTCATACTCATACTCATACTCATACGCATGCTCGTACTCATACTCATACTCATACTCATACTCATACTCATACTCATACTCATACTCATACTCACACTCATACTCATACTCATACACATACTCATACTCATACTCATACTCGTACTCATACTCATACTCATACTCATACTCATACTCATACTCATACTCATACTCATACTCATACTCATACTCATACTCATACTCATACTCATACTCATACTCATACTCATACTCATACTGATACTCATACTCATACTCATACTCATACTTACCCTCATACTCCTACTCATACTCATACGCATACTCATACTCATACTCATACTCATACTCATAGTCATACTCATACTCATACTCATACTCATACATATACGCATACTCATACTCACACTCATAATCATACTCATAATCATACTCATACTCATACTCATACTCATACTCATATTCATACTCATACTCATACTCATACTCATACTCATACTCATACTCATACTCATACTCATACTCATACTCATACTCATACTCATACTCATACTCATACTCATACTCATACTCATACTCATACTCATACTCATACTCATACTCATACTCATACTCATACTTACCCTCATACTCCTACTCATACTCATACGCATACTCATACTCATACTCATACTCATACTCATAGTCATACTCATACTCATACTCATACTCATACTCATACATATACGCATACTCATACTCACACTCATAATCATACTCATAATCATACTCATACTCATACTCATACTCATACTCATATTCATACTCATACTCATACTCATACTCATACTCATACTCATACTCATACTCATACTCATACTCATACTCATACTCATACTCATACTCATACTCATACTCACAATCATACTCATACTCATACTCATACTCATACTCATACTCATACTCATACTCATACTCATGCTCATGCTCATACTCATACACATACTCACACTCATACTCATACTCATACTCATATTCATACTAATACGCATACTCGTACTCGTACTCATACTCATACACATACTCACAGTCATACTCATACTCAGACTCATACTCACAATCATACTCATACTCATACTCATACTCATACTCACACTCACACTCATACTCATACTCATTCTCATACTCATACGCATGCTCATGCTCATGCTCATACTCATACTCATACTCATACTCATACTCATACTCATACTCATACTCATACTCATACTCATACTCATACTCAAACTCATACTCACACTCATACTCATATTCATACACATACTCATACTCATACTCATACTCGTACTCATACTCATACTCATACTCATACTCATACTCATACTCATACTCATACTCATACTCATACTCATACTCATACTCATACTCATACTCATACTCATACTCATACTCATACTCATACTTACCCTCATACTCCTACTCATACTCATAAGCATACTCATACTCATACTCATACTCATACTCATAGTCATACTCATACTCATACTCATACTCATACTCATACTCATACATATACGCATACTCATACTCACACTCATAATCATACTCATAATCATACTCATACTCATACTCATACTCATACTCATATTCATACTCATACTCATACTCATACTCATACTCATACTCATACTCATACTCATACTCATACTCATACTCATACTCACAATCATACTCATACTCATACTCATACTCATACTCATACTCATACTCATACTCATACTCATACTCATACTCATACTCATGCTCATGCTCATACTCATACACATACTCACACTCATACTCATACTCATACTCATATTCATACTAATACGCATACTCGTACTCGTACTCATACTCATACACATACTCACAGTCATACTCATACTCAGACTCATACTCACAATCATACTCATACTCATACTCATACTCACACTCACACTCATACTCATACTCATTCTCATACTCATACGCATGCTCATGCTCATGCTCATACTCATACTCATACTCATACTCATACTCATACTCATACTCATACTCATACTCATACTCATACTCATACTCATACTCATACTCAAACTTATACTCATACTCATACTCACACTCAAACTCACACTCATACTCATACTCATACTCATACTCATACTCATACGCATGCTCGTACTCATACTCATACTCATACTCATACTCATACTCATACTCATACTCATACTCATACTCATACTCATACTCACACTCATACTCATACTCATACTCATACTCATACTCATGCTAATACGCATACTCGTACTCGTACTCATACTCATACTCATACTCATACTCATACTCATACTCATATTCATACTAATACTCATACTCATACTCATACTCATACTCATACTCATACTCATACTCATACTCATACTCATACTCATACTCATACTCAAACTTATACTCATACTCATACTCACACTCAAACTCACACTCATACTCATACTCATACTCATACTCATACTCATACGCATGCTCGTACTCATACTCATACTCATACTCATACTCATACTCATACTCATACTCATACTCATACTCATACTCACACTCATACTCATACTCATACTCATACTCATACTCATGCTAATACGCATACTCGTACACGTACTCATACTCATACACATACTCACAGTCATACTCATACTCAGACTCATACTCACAATCATACTCATACTCATACTCATACTCACACTCACACTCATACTCATACTCATTCTCATATTCATACTCATGCTAATACGCATACTCGTACTCGTACTCATACTCATACTCATACTCATACTCATACTCATACTCATACTCATACTCATACTCATACTCATATTCATACTAATACTCATACTCATACTCATACTCATACTCATACTCATACTCATACTCATACTCATACTCATACTCATACTCATACTCATACTCATACTCATACTCATACTCATACTCATACTCATACTCATACTCATACTTACCCTCATACTCATACGCATACTCATACTCATACTCATACTCATACTCATACTCATACTCTCATTCACACTCACACTCATACTCATACAGATACGCATACTCATACTCACACTCATACTCATACATATACGCATACTCATACTCACACTCATAATCATACTCATAATCATACTCATACTCATACTCATACTCATACTCATACTCATACTCATACGCATGCTCATGCTCATGCTCATGCTCATGCTCATGCTCATACTCATACTGACACTCGCACTCATACTCATACTCATACTCATAATCATACTCATAATCAAACTCATACTCATACTCATACTCATACTCATACTCATACTCATAGTCATACTCATACTTATACTCATACTCATACTCACACTCGTACTCATCCTCATACGCATGCTCATGCTCATGCTCATGCTCATGCTCATGCTCATACTCATACTCATACTCATACTCATACTCATACTCATACTCATACTCATACTCATACTCATACTCATACTCATACTCACAATCATACTCATACTCATACTCATACTCATACTCATACTCATACTCATACTCTTACTCATACTCATACTAATACGCATACACGTACTCGTACTCATACTCATACTCGTACTCATACTCATACGCATGCTCATGCTCATACACATACTCATACACATACTCATACTCATACTCATACTCGTACTCGTACTCATACTCATACTCATACTCATACTCATACTCATACTCATACTCATACTCATACTCATACTCATACTCATACTCATACTCATACTCATACTCATACTCATACTCATACTCATACTCATACTCATACTCATACTCATACTCATACTCATACTCATACTTACCCTCATACTCCTACTCATACTCATACGCATACTCATACTCATACTCATACTCATAGTCATACTCATACTCATACTCATACTCATACTCATACATATACGCATACTCATACTCACACTCATAATCATACTCATAATCATACTCATACTCATACTCATACTCATACTCATATTCATACTCATACTCATACTCATACTCATACTCATACTCATACTCATACTCATACTCATACTCATACTCATACTCATACTCACAATCATACTCATACTCATACTCATACTCATACTCATACTCATACTCATACTCATACTCATACTCATACTCATGCTCATGCTCATACTCATACACATACTCACACTCATACTCATACTCATACTCATATTCATACTAATACTCATACTCGTACTCGTACTCATACTCATACACATACTCACAGTCATACTCATACTCAGACTCATACTCACAATCATACTCATACTCATACTCATACTCACACTCACACTCATACTCATACTCATTCTCATACTCATACGCATGCTCATGCTCATGCTCATACTCAGACTCATACTCATACTCATACTCATACTCATACTCATACTCATACTCATACTCATACTCATACTCATACTCATACTCATACTCATACTCAAACTCATACTCATACTCATACTCAAACTTATACTCATACTCATACTCACACTCACACTCACACTCATACTCATACTCATACTCATACTCATACTCATACGCATGCTCGTTCTCATACTCATACTCATACTCATACTCATACTCATACTCATACTCATACTCATACTCACACTCATACTCATACTCATACACATACTCATACTCATACTCATACTCATACTCATACTCATACTCATACTCATACTCATACTCATACTCATACTCATACTCATACTCATACTCATACTCATACTCATACTCATACTCATACTTACCCTCATACTCCTACTCATACTCATACGCATACTCATACTCATACTCATACTCATACTCATACTCATAGTCATACTCATACTCATACTCATACTCATACTCATACTCATACATATACGCATACTCATACTCACACTCATAATCATACTCATAATCATACTCATACTCATACTCATACTCATACTCATACTCATATTCATACTCATACTCATACTCATACTCATACTCATACTCATACTCATACTCATACTCATACTCATACTCATACTCATACTCATACTCATACTCATACTCATACTCATACTCATACTCATACTCACAATCATACTCATACTCATACTCATACTCATACTCATACTCATACTCATACTCATACTCATGCTCATGCTCATACTCATACACATACTCACACTCATACTCATACTCATACTCATATTCATACTAATACGCATACTCGTACTCGTACTCATACTCATACACATACTCACAGTCATACTCATACTCAGACTCATACTCACAATCATACTCATACTCATACTCATACTCACACTCACACTCATACTCATACTCATTCTCATACTCATACGCATGCTCATGCTCATGCTCATACTCATACTCATACTCATACTCATACTCATACTCATACTCATACTCATACTCATACTCATACTCATACTCATACTCATACTCATACTCATACTCATACTCATACTCATACTCATACTCAAACTCATACTCACACTCATACTCATATTCATACACATACTCATACTCATACTCATACTCGTACTCATACTCATACTCATACTCATACTCATACTCATACTCATACTCATACTCATACTCATACTCATACTCATACTCATACTCATACTCATACTCATACTCATACTCATACTCATACTCATACTCATACTCATGCTCATGCTCATACTCATACACATACTCACACTCATACTCATACTCATACTCATATTCATACTAATACGCATACTCGTACTCGTACTCATACTCATACACATACTCACAGTCATACTCATACTCAGACTCATACTCACAATCATACTCATACTCATACTCATACTCACACTCACACTCATACTCATACTCATTCTCATAATCATACGCATGCTCATGCTCATGCTCATACTCATACTCATACTCATACTCATACTCATACTCATACTCATACTCATACTCATACTCATACTCATACTCATACTCATACTCATACTCATACTCATACTCAAACTTATACTCATACTCATACTCACACTCAAACTCACACTCATACTCATACTCATACTCATACTCATACTCATACGCATGCTCGTACTCATACTCATACTCATACTCATACTCATACTCATACTCATACTCATACTCATACTCATACTCACACTCATACTCATACTCATACTCATACTCATACTCATGCTAATACGCATACTCGTACTCGTACTCATACTCATACTCATACTCATACTCATACTCATATTCATACTAATACTCATACTCATACTCATACTCATACGCATGCTCATGCTCATACACGTACTCATGCACATACTCATACTCATACTCATACTCATACTCATACTCATACTCGTACTCATACTCATACTCATAGTCATACTCATACTCATACTCATACTCATACTCATACTCATACTCATACTCATACTCATAATCACACTCACACTCATACTCATACTCATACTCATACTCATACTCATACTCATACTCATACTCATACTCATACTCATGCTCATGCTCATACTCATACACATACTCACACTCATACTCATACTCATACTCATATTCATACTAATACGCATACTCGTACACGTACTCATACTCATACACATACTCACAGTCATACTCATACTCAGACTCATACTCACAATCATACTCATACTCATACTCATACTCACACTCACACTCATACTCATACTCATTCTCATACTCATACGCATGCTCATGCTCATGCTCATACTCATACTCATACTCATACTCATACTCATACTCATACTCATACTCATACTCATACTCATACTCATACTCATACTCATACTCATACTCATACTCAAACTTATACTCATACTCATACTCACACTCAAACTCACACTCATACTCATACTCATACTCATACTCATACGCATGCTCGTACTCATACTCATACTCATACTCATACTCATACTCATACTCATACTCATACTCATACTCATACTCACACTCATACTCATACTCATACTCATACTCATACTCATGCTAATACGCATACTCGTACTCGTACTCATACTCATACTCATACTCATACTCATACTCATATTCATAATAATACTCATACTCATACTCGTACTCATACGCATGCTCATGCTCATACACGTACTCATGCACATACTCATACTCATACTCATACTCATACTCATACTCATACTCGTACTCATACTCATACTCATAGTCATACTCATACTCATACTCATACTCATACTCATACTCATACTCATACTCATACTCATACTCATACTCATAATCACACTCACACTCATACTCATACTCTCATTCACACTCACACTCATACTCATACAGATACGAATACTCATACTCACACTCATTCTCATACATATACGCATACTCATACTCACAATCATACTCATACTCATACTCATACTCATACTCATACTAATACGCATACACGTACTCATACTCATACTCATGCTCATACTCATACTCATACACATACTCACACTCATACTCATACTCATACTCATATTCATACTCATGCTAATACGCATACTCGTACTCGTACTCATACTCATACTCATACTCATACTCATACTCATACTCATACTCATACTCATATTCATACTAATACTCATACTCATACTCATACTCATACTCATACTCATACTCATACTCATACTCATACTCATACTCATACTCATACTCATACTCATACTCATACTCATACTCATACTTACCCTCATACTCATACGCATACTCATACTCATACTCATACTCATAGTCATACTCATACTCATACTCATACTCATACTCATAATCACACTCACACTCATGCTCATACTCTCATTCACACTCACACTCATACTCATACAGATACGCATACTCATACTCACACTCATACTCATACATATACGCATACTCAAACTCACACTCATAATCATACTCATAATCATACTCATACACATACTCATACTCATACTCATGCTCATACTCATACACATTCTCACACTCATACTCATACTCATAATCATACTCACACTCATACCCATACTCATACTCATACTCACACTCACACTCATACCCATACTCATTCTCATACTCATACGCATGCTCATGCGCATGCTCATGCTCATGCTCATGCTCATACTCATACTGACACTCGCACTCATACTCATACTCATACTCATACTCATAATTATACTCATAATCATACTCATACACATACTCATACTCATACTCATACTCATACTCGTACTCATACTCATACTCATACCCATACTCATACTCATACTCATACTTACACTCATACTCCTACTCATACACATACGCATACTCATACTCATACTCATACTCATACTCATACTTATACTCATACTCATACTCATACTCATACTCATTCTCATACTCATACTCATAGTCATACTCATACTCATACTCATACTCATACTCATACTCATACTCATACTCATACTCATACTCATACTCATACTCATACTCATACTCATACTCATACGCATGCTCATACTCATTCTCATACTCATACTCATACGCATGTTCATGCTCATGCTCATACTCATACTCATACTCTCATTCACACTCACACTCATACTCATACAGATACGCATACTCATACTCACTCTCATACTCATACATATACGCATACTCATACTCACACTCATAATCATACTCATAATCATACTCATACTCATACTCATACTCATACTCATACTCATACTCATACTCAAACTCATACTCATACTCATGCTCATGCTCATACTCATACACATACTCACACTCATACTCATACTCATACTCATATTCATACTAATACGCATGCTCATGCTAATACACATACTCATACACATACTCATACTCATATTCATACTCGTACTCATACTCATACTCATACTCATACTCATACTCATACTCATACTCATACTCATACTCATACTCATAATCACACTCACACTCATACTCATACTCTCATTCACACTCACACTCATACTCATACAGATACGCATACTCATACTCACACTCGTACTCATACATATACGCATACTCATACTCACACTCATAATCATACTCATAATCATACTCATACACATACTCAAACTCATACTCATACTCATACTCATGCTCATACTCATACACATACTCACACTCATACTCATATTCATACTCATATTCATACTCGTGCTAATACGCATACTCGTACTCGTACTCATACTCATACTCATACTCATACTCATACTCATACTCATACTCATACTCATACTCATACTCATATTCATACTAATACTCATACTCATACTCATACTCATACACATACTCATACTCATACTCACACTCATACCCATACTCATACTCATACTCACACTCACACTCATACCCATACTCATTCTCATACTCATACGCATGCTCATGCTCATGCTCATGCTCATGCTCATGCTCATGCTCATGCTCATGCTCATGCTCATGCTCATACTCATACTGACACTCGCACTCATACTCATACTCAAACTCATAATTATACTCATAATGATATTCATACTCATACTCATAGTCATAGTCATAGTCATACTCATACTCATACTCATACTCGTACTCATCCTCATACGCATGCTCATGCTCATGCTCATGCTCATGCTCATGCTCATGCTCATACTCATACTCATACTCATACTCATACTCATACTCATACTCATACTCATACTCATACTCATACTCTCATTCACACTCACACTCATACTCATACAGATACGCATACTGATACTCACACTCATACTCATACTCATACTCATACTCATACGCATGCTCGTTCTCATACTCATACTCATACTCATACTCATACTCATACTCATACTCATACTCATACTCATACTCATACTCATACTCATACTCATACTCATACTCACAATCATACTCATACTCATACTCATACTCATACTCATACTCATACTCATACTCATACTCATGCTCATGCTCATACTCATACACATACTCACACTCATACTCATACTCATACTCATATTCATACTAATACGCATACTCGTACTCGTACTCATACTCATACACATACTCACAGTCATACTCATACTCAGACTCATACTCACAATCATACTCATACTCATACTCATACTCACACTCACACTCATACTCATACTCATTCTCATACTCATACGCATGCTCATGCTCATGCTCATACTCATACTCATACTCATACTCATACTCATACTCATACTCATACTCATACTCATACTCATACTCATACTCATACTCATACTCAAACTCATACTCACACTCATACTCATATTCATACACATACTCATACTCATACTCATACTCGTACTCATACTCATACTCATACTCATACTCATACTCATACTCATACTCATACTCATACTCATACTCATACTCATACTCATACTCATACTCATACTCATACTCATACTCATACTCATACTCATACTCATACTCATGCTCATGCTCATACTCATACACATACTCACACTCATACTCATACTCATACTCATATTCATACTAATACGCATACTCGTACTCGTACTCATACTCATACACATACTCACAGTCATACTCATACTCAGACTCATACTCACAATCATACTCATACTCATACTCATACTCACACTCACACTCATACTCATACTCATTCTCATACTCATACGCATGCTCATGCTCATGCTCATACTCATACTCATACTCATACTCATACTCATACTCATACTCATACTCATACTCATACTCATACTCATACTCATACTCATACTCATACTCATACTCATACTCATACTCATACTCAAACTTATACTCATACTCATACTCACACTCAAACTCACACTCATACTCATACTCATACTCATACTCATACTCATACGCATGCTCGTACTCATACTCATACTCATACTCATACTCATACTCATACTCATACTCATACTCATACTCATACTCACACTCATACTCATACTCATACTCATACTCATGCTAATACGCATACTCGTACTCGTACTCATACTCATACTCATACTCATACTCATACTCATATTCATACTAATACTTATACTCATACTCATACTCATACGCATGCTCATGCTCATACACGTACTCATGCACATACTCATACTCATACTCATACTCATACTCATACTCATACTCGTACTCATACTCATACTCATAGTCATACTCATACTCATACTCATACTCATATTCATACTCATACTCATACTCATACTCATACTCATACTCATACTCATAATCACACTCACACTCATACTCATACTCATACTCATACTCATACTCATACTCATACTCATACTCATACTCATACTCATGCTCATGCTCATACTCATACACATACTCACACTCATACTCATACTCATACTCATATTCATACTAATACGCATACTCGTACACGTACTCATACTCATACACATACTCACAGTCATACTCATACTCAGACTCATACTCACAATCATACTCATACTCATACTCATACTCACACTCACACTCATACTCATACTCATTCTCATACTCATACGCATGCTCATGCTCATGCTCATACTCATACTCATACTCATACTCATACTCATACTCATACTCATACTCATACTCATACTCATACTCATACTCATACTCATACTCATACTCATACTCATACTCAAACTTATACTCATACTCATACACACACTCAAACTCACACTCATACTCATACTCATACTCATACTCATACGCATGCTCGTACTCATACTCATACTCATACTCATACTCATACTCATACTCATACTCATACTCATACTCATACTCACACTCATACTCATACTCATACTCATACTCATACTCATGCTAATACGCATACTCGTACTCGTACTCATACTCATACTCATACTCATACTCATACTCATATTCATACTAATACTCATACTCATACTCATACTCATACGCATGCTCATGCTCATACACGTACTCATGCACATACTCATACTCATACTCATACTCATACTCATACTCATACTCGTACTCATACTCATACTCATAGTCATACTCATACTCATACTCATACTCATACTCATACTCATACTCATACTCATACTCATACTCATAATCACACTCACACTCATACTCATACTCTCATTCACACTCACACTCATACTCATACAGATACGAATACTCATACTCACACTCATTCTCATACATATACGCATACTCATACTCACAATCATACTCATACTCATACTCATACTCATACTCATACTAATACGCATACACGTACTCATACTCATACTCATGCTCATACTCATACTCATACACATACTCACACTCATACTCATACTCATACTCATATTCATACTCATGCTAATACGCATACTCGTACTCGTACTCATACTCATACTCATACTCATACTCATACTCATACTCATACTCATATTCATACTAATACTCATACTCATACTCATACTCATACTCATACTCATACTCATACTCATACTCATACTCATACTCATACTCATACTCATACTCATACTCATACTCATACTCATACTCATACTTACCCTCATACTCATACGCATACTCATACTCATACTCATACTCATACTCATAGTCATACTCATACTCATACTCATACTCATACTCATAATCACACTCACACTCATGCTCATACTCTCATTCACACTCACACTCATACTCATACAGATACGCATACTCATACTCACACTCATACTCATACATATACGCATACTCAAACTCACACTCATAATCATACTCATAATCATACTCATACACATACTCATACTCATACTCATGCTCATACTCATACACATTCTCACACTCATACTCATACTCATAATCATACTCACACTCATACCCATACTCATACTCATACTCACACTCACACTCATACCCATACTCATTCTCATACTCATACGCATGCTCATGCGCATGCTCATGCTCATGCTCATGCTCATACTCATACTGACACTCGCACTCATACTCATACTCATACTCATACTCATAATTATACTCATAATCATACTCATACTCATACTCATACTCATAGTCATACTCATACTCATACTCATACTCATACTCATACTCATACTCATACTCGTACTCATACTCATACTCATACTCATACCCATACTCATACTCATACTCATACTTACACTCATACTCCTACTCATACTCATACGCATACTCATACTCATACTCATACTCATACGCATGCTCATGCTCATGCTCATGCTCATACTCATACTCATAATCATACTCATACTCATACTCATACGCATGCTCATGCTCATACACATACTCATACACATACTCATACTCATACTCATACTCATACTCGTACTCATACTCATACTCATACCCATACTCATACTCATACTCATACTTACACTCATACTCCTACTCATACTCATACGCATACTCATACTCATACTCATACTCATACTCATACTTATACTCATACTCATACTCATACTCATACTCATTCTCATACTCATACTCATAGTCATACTCATACTCATACTCATACTCATACTCATACTCATACTCATACTCATACTCATACTCATACTCATACTCATACTCATACTCATACTCATACTCATACGCATGCTCATACTCATTCTCATACTCATACTCATACGCATGTTCATGCTCATGCTCATACTCATACTCATACTCTCATTCACACTCACACTCATACTCATACAGATACGCATACTCATACTCACTCTCATACTCATACATATACGCATACTCATACTCACACTCATAATCATACTCATAATCATACTCATACTCATACTCATACTCATACTCATACTCATACTCATACTCAAACTCATACTCATACTCATGCTCATGCTCATACTCATACACATACTCACACTCATACTCATACTCATACTCATATTCATACTAATACGCATGCTCATGCTAATACACATACTCATACTCATATTCATACTCGTACTCATACTCATACTCATACTCATACTCATACTCATACTCATACTCATACTCATACTCATACTCATACTCATAATCACACTCACACTCATACTCATACTCTCATTCACACTCACACTCATACTCATACAGATACGCATACTCATACTCACACTCGTACTCATACATATACGCATACTCATACTCACACTCATAATCATACTCATAATCATACTCATACACATACTCAAACTCATACTCATACTCATACTCATGCTCATACTCATACACATACTCACACTCATACTCATATTCATACTCATATTCATACTCGTGCTAATACGCATACTCGTACTCGTACTCATACTCATACTCATACTCATACTCATACTCATACTCATACTCATACTCATATTCATACTAATACTCATACTCATACTCATACTCATACTCATACACATACTCATACTCATACTCACACTCATACCCATACTCATACTCATACTCACACTCACACTCATACTCATACTCATACTCGTACTCATCCTCATACGCATGCTCATGCTCATGCTCATGCTCATGCTCATGCTCATGCTCATACTCATACTCATACTCATACTCATACTCATACTCATACTCATACTCATACTCATACTCATACTCATACTCTCATTCACACTCACACTCATACTCATACAGATACGCATACTGATACTCACACTCATACTCATACATATACGCATACTCATACTCACACTCATACTCATACTCATACTCATACTCATACTCATACTCGTACTCATCCTCATACGCATGCTCATGCTCATGCTCATGCTCATGCTCATGCTCATGCTCATACTCATACTCAAACTCATACTCATACTCATACTCATACTCATACTCATTCTCATACTCATACTCATAATCATACTCATAATCATACTCATATTCATACTCATACTCATACTCATAGTCATACTCATACTCATACTCATACTCATACTCATACTCGTAGTCATCCTCATACGCATGCTCATGCTCATGCTCATGCTCATGCTCATGCTCATACTCATACTCATACTCATACTCATACTCATACTCATACTCATACTCATACTCATACTCATACTCATACTCATACTCATACTCATACTCATACTCATACTCACAATCATACTCATACTCATACTCATACTCATACTCATACTAATACGCCTACACGTACTCGTACTCGTACTCATACTCATACTCATACTCATACTCATACTCATACTCATACTCATACTCATACTCATACGCATGCTCATGCTCATACACATACTCATACACATACTCATACTCATACTCATACTCGTACTCATACTCATACTCATACTCATACTCATACTCATACTCATACTCATACTCATACTCATACTCATACTCACAATCATACTCATACTCATACCCATACTCATACTCATACTAATACGCCTACACGTACTCGTACTCGTACTCATACTCATACTCATACTCATACTCATACTCATACTCATACTCATACGCATGCTCATGCTCATACACATACTCATACACATACTCATACTCATACTCATACTCGTACTCATACTCATACTCATACTCATACTCATACTCATACGCATACTCATACTCATACTCATACTCATACTCATACGCATGCTCATGCTCATGCTCATGCTCATACTCATACTCATAATCATACTCATACTCATACTCATACGCATGCTCATGCTCATACACATACTCATACACATACTCATACTCATACTCATACTCGTACTCATACTCATACTCATACCCATACTCATACTCATACTCATACTTACACTCATACTCCTACTCATACTCATACGCATACTCATACTCATACTCATACTCACACTCACACTCATACTCCTACTCTCATTCACACTCACACTCATACTCATACAGATACGCATACTCATACTCACACTCATACTCATACATATACGCATACTCATACTCATACGCATGCTCATGCTCATGCTCATGCTCATGCTAATGCTCATGCTCATACTCATACTCATACTCATACTCATACTCATACGCATGCTCATGCTCATACACGTACTCATGCACATACTCATACTCATACTCATACTCGTACTCATACTCATACTCATACTCATACTCATACTCATACTCATACTCACACTCACACTCATACTCATAGTCTCATTCACACTCACACTCATACTCATACAGATACGCATACACATACTCACACTCATACTCATATATATACGCATACTCATACTCACACTCATATTCATACTCATAATCATACTCATACTCATACTCATACTCATACTCATACGCATACTCATACTCATACGCATGCTCATGCTCACGCTCATGCTCATGCTCATACTCATACTGACACTCGCACTCATACTCATACTCATACTCATACTCATACTCATAATCATACTCATAATCATAATCATACTCATACTCATACTCATACTCACACTCAAACTCACACTCATACTCATACTCATACTCATACTCATACTCATACGCATGCTCGTACTCATACTCATACTCATACTCATACTCATACTCATACTCATACTCATACTCATACTCATACTCACACTCATACTCATACTCATACTCATACTCATACTCATGCTAATACGCATACTCGTACTCGTACTCATACTCATACTCATACTCATACTCATACTCATATTCATACTAATACTCATACTCATACTCATACTCATACGCATGCTCATGCTCATACACGTACTCATGCACATACTCATACTCATACTCATACTCATACTCATACTCATACTCGTACTCATACTCATACTCATAGTCATACTCATACTCATACTCATACTCATACTCATACTCATACTCATACTCATACTCATAATCACACTCACACTCATACTCATACTCATACTCATACTCATACTCATACTCATACTCATACTCATACTCATACTCATACTCATGCTCATACTCATACTCATACTCATACTCATACTCATACTCATACTCATACTCATACTCATACTCATACTCATACTCATACTCATACTCATACTCATACTCATACTCATACTCATACTTACCCTCATACTCCTACTCATACTCATACGCATACTCATACTCATACTCATACTCATACTCATAGTCATACTCATACTCATACTCATACTCATACTCATACATATACGCATACTCATACTCACACTCATAATCATACTCATAATCATACTCATACTCATACTCATACTCATACTCATATTCATACTCATACTCATACTCATACTCATACTCATACTCATACTCATACTCATACTCATACTCATACTCATACTCATACTCACAATCATACTCATACTCATACTCATACTCATACTCATACTCATACTCATACTCATACTCATACTCATACTCATACTCATGCTCATGCTCATACTCATACACATACTCACACTCATACTCATACTCATACTCATATTCATACTAATACGCATACTCGTACTCGTACTCATACTCATACACATACTCACAGTCATACTCATACTCAGACTCATACTCACAATCATACTCATACTCATACTCATACTCACACTCACACTCATACTCATACTCATTCTCATACTCATACGCATGCTCATGCTCATGCTCATACTCATACTCATACTCATACTCATACTCATACTCATACTCATACTCATACTCATACTCATACTCATACTCATACTCATACTCATACTCATACTCATACTCATACTCAAACTTATACTCATACTCATACTCACACTCAAACTCACACTCATACTCATACTCATACTCATACTCATACTCATACGCATGCTCGTACTCATACTCATACTCATACTCATACTCATACTCATACTCATACTCATACTCATACTCATACTCATACTCATACTCATACTCATACTCATACTCATACTCATGCTCATGCTCATACTCATACACATACTCACACTCATACTCATACTCATACTCATATTCATACTAATACGCATACTCGTACTCGTACTCATACTCATACACATACTCACAGTCATACTCATACTCAGACTCATACTCACAATCATACTCATACTCATACTCATACTCATACTCATACGCATGCTCGTACTCATACTCATACTCATACTCATACTCATACTCATACTCATACTCATACTCATACTCATACTCACACTCATACTCATACTCATACTCATACTCATACTCATGCTAATACGCATACTCGTACTCGTACTCATACTCATACTCATACTCATACTCATACTCATATTCATACTAATACTCATACTCATACTCATACTCATACTCATACTCATACTCATACTCATACTCATACTCATACTCATACTCATACTCATGCTCATGCTCATACTCATACACATACTCACACTCATACTCATACTCATACTCATATTCATACTAATACGCATACTCGTACTCGTACTCATACTCATACACATACTCACAGTCATACTCATACTCAGACTCATACTCACAATCATACTCATACTCATACTCATACTCATACTCATACTCATACTCATACTCAAACTTATACTCATACTCATACTCACACTCAAACTCACACTCATACTCATACTCATACTCATACTCATACTCATACGCATGCTCGTACTCATACTCATACTCATACTCATACTCATACTCATACTCATACTCATACTCATACTCATACTCACACTCATACTCATACTCATACTCATACTCATACTCATGCTAATACGCATACTCGTACTCGTACTCATACTCATACTCATACTCATACTCATACTCATATTCATACTAATACTCATACTCATACTCATACTCATACGCATGCTCATGCTCATACACGTACTCATGCACATACTCATACTCATACTCATACTCATACTCATACTCGTACTCATACTCATACTCATAGTCATACTCATACTCATACTCATACTCATACTCATACTCATACTCATACTCATACTCATACTCATAATCACACTCACACTCATACTCATACTCATACTCATACTCATACTCATACTCATACTCATACTCATACTCATACTCATACTCATACTCATGCTCATGCTCATACTCATACACATACTCACACTCATACTCATACTCATACTCATATTCATACTAATACGCATACTCGTACTCGTACTCATACTCATACACATACTCACAGTCATACTCATACTCAGACTCATACTCACAATCATACTCATACTCATACTCATACTCACACTCACACTCATACTCATACTCATTCTCATACTCATACGCATGCTCATGCTCATGCTCATACTCATACTCATACTCATACTCATACTCATACTCATACTCATACTCATACTCATACTCATACTCATACTCATACTCATACTCATACTCAAACTTATACTCATACTCATACTCACACTCAAACTCACACTCATACTCATACTCATACTCATACTCATACTCATACTCATACGCATGCTCGTACTCATACTCATACTCATACTCATACTCATACTCATACTCACACTCATACTCATACTCATACTCATACACATACTCATGCTAATACGCATACTCGTACTCGTACTCATACTCATACTCATACTCATACTCATACTCATATTCATACTAATACTCATACTCATACTCATACGCATGCTCATGCTCATACACGTACTCATGCACATACTCATACTCATACTCATTCTCATACTCATACTCATACTCGTACTCATACTCATACTCATAGTCATACTCATACTCATACTCATACTCATACTCATACTCATACTCATACTCATACTCATAATCACACTCACACTCATACTCATACTCTCATTCACACTCACACTCATACTCATACAGATACGCATACTCATACTCACACTCATTCTCATACATATACGCATACTCATACTCACAATCATACTCATACTCATACTCATACTCATACTCATACTAATACGCATACACGTACTCATACTCATACTCATGCTCATACTCATACTCATACACATACTCACACTTATACTCATACTCATACTCACACTCAAACTCACACTCATACTCATACTCATACTCATACTCATACTCATACGCATGCTCGTACTCATACTCATACTCATACTCATACTCATATTCATACTAATACTCATACTCATACTCATACTCATACTCATACTCATACTCATACTCATACTCATACTCATACTCATACTCATACTCATACTCATACTCATACTCATACTCATACTTACCCTCATACTCATACGCATACTCATACTCATACTCATACTCATACTCATAGTCATACTCATACTCATACTCATACTCATAATCACACTCACACTCATGCTCATACTCTCATTCACACTCACACTCATACTCATACAGATACGCATACTCATACTCACACTCATACTCATACATATACGCATACTCAAACTCACACTCATAATCATACTCATAATCATACTCATACACATACTCATACTCATACTCATGCTCATACTCATACACATTCTCACACTCATACTCATACTCATAATCATACTCACACTCATACCCATACTCATACTCATACTCACACTCACACTCATACCCATACTCATTCTCATGCTCATACGCATGCTCATGCGCATGCTCATGCTCATGCTCATGCTCATACTCATACTGACAATCGCACTCATACTCATACTCATACTCATACTCATAATTATACTCATAATCATACTCATACTCATACTCATACTCATAGTCATACTCATACTCATACTCATACTCATACTCATACTCATACTCATACTCATACTCGTACTCATACTCATACTCATACTCATACCCATACTCATACTCATACTCATTCTCATGCTCATACGCATGCTCATGCGCATGCTCATGCTCATGCTCATGCTCATACTCATACTGACACTCGCACTCATACTCATACTCATACTCATACTCATAATTATACTCATAATCATACTCATACTCATACTCATACTCATAGTCATACTCATACTCATACTCATACTCATACTCATACTCATACTCATACTCATACTCGTACTCATACTCATACTCATACTCATACCCATACTCATACTCATACTCATACTTACACTCATACTCCTACTCATACTCATACGCATACTCATACTCATACTCATACTCATACGCATGCTCATGCTCATGCTCATGCTCATACTCATACTCATAATCATACTCATACTCATACTCATACGCATGCTCATGCTCATACACATACTCATACACATACTCATACTCATACTCATACTCATACTCGTACTCATACTCATACTCATACCCATACTCATACTCATACTCATACTTACACTCATACTCCTACTCATACTCATACGCATACTCATACTCATACTCATACTCATACTTATACTCATACTCATACTCATACTCATACTCATTCTCATACTCATACTCATAGTCATACTCATACTCATACTCATACTCATACTCATACTCATACTCATACTCATACTCATACTCATACTCATACTCATACTCATACTCATACTCATACGCATGCTCATACTCATTCTCATACTCATACTCATACGCATGTTCATGCTCATGCTCATACTCATACTCATACTCTCATTCACACTCACACTCATACTCATACAGATACGCATACTCATACTCACTCTCATACTCATACATATACGCATACTCATACTCACACTCATAATCATACTCATAATCATACTCATACTCATACTCATACTCATACTCATACTCATACTCATACTCAAACTCATACTCATACTCATGCTCATGCTCATACTCATACACATACTCACACTCATACTCATACTCATACTCATATTCATACTAATACGCATGCTCATGCTAATACACATACTCATACACATACTCATACTCATACTCATACTCGTACTCATACTCATACTCATACTCATACTCATACTCATACTCATACTCATACTCATACTCATACTCATACTCATAATCACACTCACACTCATACTCATACTCTCATTCACACTCACACTCATACTCATACAGATACGCATACTCATACTCACACTCGTACTCATACATATACGCATACTCATACTCACACTCATAATCATACTCATAATCATACTCATACACATACTCAAACTCATACTCATACTCATACTCATGCTCATACTCATACACATACTCACACTCATACTCATATTCATACTCATATTCATACTCGTGCTAATACGCATACTCGTACTCGTACTCATACTCATACTCATACTCATACTCATACTCATACTCATACTCATACTCATACTCATACTCATATTCATACTAATACTCATACTCATACTCATACTCACACTCATACACATACTCATACTCATACTCACACTCATACCCATACTCATACTCACACTCACACTCATACCCATACTCATTCTCATACTCATACGCATGCTCATGCTCATGCTCATGCTCATGCTCATGCTCATGCTCATGCTCATGCTCATACTCATACTGACACTCGCACTCATACTCATACTCAAACTCATAATTATACTCATAATGATATTCATACTCATACTCATAGTCATAGTCATAGTCATACTCATACTCATACTCATACTCGTACTCATCCTCATACGCATGCTCATGCTCATGCTCATGCTCATGCTCATGCTCATACTCATACTCATACTTACACTCATACTCCTACTCATACTCATACGCATACTCATACTCATACTCATACTCATACTCATACTTATACTCATACTCATACTCATACTCATACTCATACTCATTCTCATACTCATGCTCATAGTCATACTCATACTCATACTCATACTCATACTCATACTCATACTCATACTCATACTCATACTCATACTCATACTCATACTCATACTCATACGCATGCTCATACTCATTCTCATACTCATACTCATACGCATGTTCATGCTCATGCTCATACTCATACTCATACTCTCATTCACACTCACACTCATACTCATACAGATACGCATACTCATACTCACTCTCATACTCATACATATACGCATACTCATACTCACACTCATAATCATACTCATAATCATACTCATACTCATACTCATACTCATACTCATACTCATACTCATACTCAAACTCATACTCATACTCATGCTCATGCTCATACTCATACACATACTCACACTCATACTCATACTCATACTCATATTCATACTAATACGCATGCTCATGCTAATACACATACTCATACTCATATTCATACTCGTACTCATACTCATACTCATACTCATACTCATACTCATACTCATACTCATACTCATACTCATACTCATAATCACACTCACACTCATACTCATACTCTCATTCACACTCACACTCATACTCATACAGATACGCATACTCATACTCACACTCGTACTCATACATATACGCATACTCATACTCACACTCATAATCATACTCATAATCATACTCATACACATACTCAAACTCATACTCATACTCATACTCATACTCATGCTCATACTCATACACATACTCACACTCATACTCATATTCATACTCATATTCATACTCGTGCTAATACGCATACTCGTACTCGTACTCATACTCATACTCATACTCATACTCATACTCATACTCATACTCATACTCATACTCATATTCATACTAATACTCATACTCATACTCATACTCATACTCATACACATACTCATACTCATACTCACACTCATACCCATACTCATACTCATACTCACACTCACACTCATACCCATACTCATTCTCATACTCATACGCATGCTCATGCTCATGCTCATGCTCATGCTCATGCTCATGCTCATGCTCATGCTCATGCTCATGCTCATACTCATACTGACACTCGCACTCATACTCATACTCAAACTCATAATTATACTCATAATGATATTCATACTCATACTCATAGTCATAGTCATAGTCATACTCATACTCATACTCATACTCGTACTCATCCTCATACGCATGCTCATGCTCATGCTCATGCTCATGCTCATGCTCATGCTCATACTCATACTCATACTCATACTCATACTCATACTCATACTCATACTCATACTCATACTCATACTCATACTCTCATTCACACTCACACTCATACTCATACAGATACGCATACTGATACTCACACTCATACTCATACATATACGCATACTCATACTCACACTCATACTCATACTCATACTCATACTCATACTCATACTCATACTCATACTCATACTCATACTCATACTCATACTCATACTTACCCTCATACTCATACGCATACTCATACTCATACTCATACTCATACTCATAGTCATACTCATACTCATACTCATACTCATAATCACACTCACACTCATGCTCATACTCTCATTCACACTCACACTCATACTCATACAGATACGCATACTCATACTCACACTCATACTCATACATATACGCATACTCAAACTCACACTCATAATCATACTCATAATCATACTCATACACATACTCATACTCATACTCATGCTCATACTCATACACATTCTCACACTCATACTCATACTCATAATCATACTCACACTCATACCCATACTCATACTCATACTCACACTCACACTCATACCCATACTCATTCTCATGCTCATACGCATGCTCATGCGCATGCTCATGCTCATGCTCATGCTCATACTCATACTGACAATCGCACTCATACTCATACTCATACTCATACTCATAATTATACTCATAATCATACTCATACTCATACTCATACTCATAGTCATACTCATACTCATACTCATACTCATACTCATACTCATACTCATACTCATACTCGTACTCATACTCATACTCATACTCATACCCATACTCATACTCATACTCATTCTCATGCTCATACGCATGCTCATGCGCATGCTCATGCTCATGCTCATGCTCATACTCATACTGACACTCGCACTCATACTCATACTCATACTCATACTCATAATTATACTCATAATCATACTCATACTCATACTCATACTCATAGTCATACTCATACTCATACTCATACTCATACTCATACTCATACTCATACTCATACTCGTACTCATACTCATACTCATACTCATACCCATACTCATACTCATACTCATACTTACACTCATACTCCTACTCATACTCATACGCATACTCATACTCATACTCATACTCATACGCATGCTCATGCTCATGCTCATGCTCATACTCATACTCATAATCATACTCATACTCATACTCATACGCATGCTCATGCTCATACACATACTCATACACATACTCATACTCATACTCATACTCATACTCGTACTCATACTCATACTCATACCCATACTCATACTCATACTCATACTTACACTCATACTCCTACTCATACTCATACGCATACTCATACTCATACTCATACTCATACTTATACTCATACTCATACTCATACTCATACTCATACTCATTCTCATACTCATACTCATAGTCATACTCATACTCATACTCATACTCATACTCATACTCATACTCATACTCATACTCATACTCATACTCATACTCATACTCATACTCATACTCATACGCATGCTCATACTCATTCTCATACTCATACTCATACGCATGTTCATGCTCATGCTCATACTCATACTCATACTCTCATTCACACTCACACTCATACTCATACAGATACGCATACTCATACTCACTCTCATACTCATACATATACGCATACTCATACTCACACTCATAATCATACTCATAATCATACTCATACTCATACTCATACTCATACTCATACTCATACTCATACTCAAACTCATACTCATACTCATGCTCATGCTCATACTCATACACATACTCACACTCATACTCATACTCATACTCATATTCATACTAATACGCATGCTCATGCTAATACACATACTCATACACATACTCATACTCATACTCATACTCGTACTCATACTCATACTCATACTCATACTCATACTCATACTCATACTCATACTCATACTCATACTCATACTCATAATCACACTCACACTCATACTCATACTCTCATTCACACTCACACTCATACTCATACAGATACGCATACTCATACTCACACTCGTACTCATACATATACGCATACTCATACTCACACTCATAATCATACTCATAATCATACTCATACACATACTCAAACTCATACTCATACTCATACTCATGCTCATACTCATACACATACTCACACTCATACTCATATTCATACTCATATTCATACTCGTGCTAATACGCATACTCGTACTCGTACTCATACTCATACTCATACTCATACTCATACTCATACTCATACTCATACTCATACTCATACTCATATTCATACTAATACTCATACTCATACTCATACTCACACTCATACACATACTCATACTCATACTCACACTCATACCCATACTCATACTCACACTCACACTCATACCCATACTCATTCTCATACTCATACGCATGCTCATGCTCATGCTCATGCTCATGCTCATGCTCATGCTCATGCTCATGCTCATACTCATACTGACACTCGCACTCATACTCATACTCAAACTCATAATTATACTCATAATGATATTCATACTCATACTCATAGTCATAGTCATAGTCATACTCATACTCATACTCATACTCGTACTCATCCTCATACGCATGCTCATGCTCATGCTCATGCTCATGCTCATGCTCATACTCATACTCATACTTACACTCATACTCCTACTCATACTCATACGCATACTCATACTCATACTCATACTCATACTCATACTTATACTCATACTCATACTCATACTCATACTCATTCTCATACTCATGCTCATAGTCATACTCATACTCATACTCATACTCATACTCATACTCATACTCATACTCATACTCATACTCATACTCATACTCATACTCATACTCATACGCATGCTCATACTCATTCTCATACTCATACTCATACGCATGTTCATGCTCATGCTCATACTCATACTCATACTCTCATTCACACTCACACTCATACTCATACAGATACGCATACTCATACTCACTCTCATACTCATACATATACGCATACTCATACTCACACTCATAATCATACTCATAATCATACTCATACTCATACTCATACTCATACTCATACTCATACTCATACTCAAACTCATACTCATACTCATGCTCATGCTCATACTCATACACATACTCACACTCATACTCATACTCATACTCATATTCATACTAATACGCATGCTCATGCTAATACACATACTCATACTCATATTCATACTCGTACTCATACTCATACTCATACTCATACTCATACTCATACTCATACTCATACTCATACTCATACTCATAATCACACTCACACTCATACTCATACTCTCATTCACACTCACACTCATACTCATACAGATACGCATACTCATACTCACACTCGTACTCATACATATACGCATACTCATACTCACACTCATAATCATACTCATAATCATACTCATACACATACTCAAACTCATACTCATACTCATACTCATACTCATGCTCATACTCATACACATACTCACACTCATACTCATATTCATACTCATATTCATACTCGTGCTAATACGCATACTCGTACTCGTACTCATACTCATACTCATACTCATACTCATACTCATACTCATACTCATACTCATACTCATATTCATACTAATACTCATACTCATACTCATACTCATACTCATACACATACTCATACTCATACTCACACTCATACCCATACTCATACTCATACTCACACTCACACTCATACCCATACTCATTCTCATACTCATACGCATGCTCATGCTCATGCTCATGCTCATGCTCATGCTCATGCTCATGCTCATGCTCATGCTCATGCTCATACTCATACTGACACTCGCACTCATACTCATACTCAAACTCATAATTATACTCATAATGATATTCATACTCATACTCATAGTCATAGTCATAGTCATACTCATACTCATACTCATACTCGTACTCATCCTCATACGCATGCTCATGCTCATGCTCATGCTCATGCGCATGCTCATGCTCATACTCATACTCATACTCATACTCATACTCATACTCATACTCATACTCATACTCATACTCATACTCATACTCTCATTCACACTCACACTCATACTCATACAGATACGCATACTGATACTCACACTCATACTCATACATATACGCATACTCATACTCACACTCATACTCATACTCATACTCATACTCATACTCATACTCATACTCGTACTCATCCTCATACGCATGCTCATGCTCATGCTCATGCTCATGCTCATGCTCATACTCATACTCAAACTCATACTCATACTCATACTCATACTCATACTCATTCTCATACTCATACTCATAATCATACTCATAATCATACTCATATTCATACTCATACTCATACTCATAGTCATACTCATACTCATACTCATACTCATACTCATACTCGTAGTCATCCTCATACGCATGCACATGCTCATGCTCATGCTCATGCTCATGCTCATACTCATACTCATACTCATACTCATACTCATACTCATACTCATACTCATACTCATACTCATACTCATACTCATACTCATACTCATACTCATACTCATACTCACAATCATACTCATACTCATACTCATACTCATACTCATACTAATACGCCTACACGTACTCGTACTCGTACTCATACTCATACTCATACTCATACTCATACTCATACTCATACTCATACTCATACGCATGCTCATGCTCATACACATACTCATACACATACTCATACTCATACTCATACTCGTACTCATTCTCATACTCATACTCATACTCATACTCATACTCATACTCATACTCATACGCATGCTCATGCTCATACACATACTCATACACATACTCATACTCATACTCATACTCGTACTCATACTCATACTCATACTCATACCCATACTCATTCTCATACTCATACGCATGCTCATGCTCATGCTCATGCTCATGCTCATGCTCATGCTCATGCTCATGCTCATGCTCATGCTCATACTCATACTGACACTCGCACTCATACTCATACTCAAACTCATAATTATACTCATAATGATATTCATACTCATACTCATAGTCATAGTCATAGTCATACTCATACTCATACTCATACTCGTACTCATCCTCATACGCATGCTCATGCTCATGCTCATGCTCATGCTCATGCTCATGCTCATACTCATACTCATACTCATACTCATACTCATACTCATACTCATACTCATACTCATACTCATACTCATACTCTCATTCACACTCACACTCATACTCATACAGATACGCATACTGATACTCACACTCATACTCATACATATACGCATACTCATACTCACACTCATACTCATACTCATACTCATACTCATACTCATACTCGTACTCATCCTCATACGCATGCTCATGCTCATGCTCATGCTCATGCTCATGCTCATGCTCATACTCATACTCAAACTCATACTCATACTCATACTCATACTCATACTCATTCTCATACTCATACTCATAATCATACTCATAATCATACTCATATTCATACTCATACTCATACTCATAGTCATACTCATACTCATACTCATACTCATACTCATACTCGTAGTCATCCTCATACGCATGCTCATGCTCATGCTCATGCTCATGCTCATGCTCATACTCATACTCATACTCATACTCATACTCATACTCATACTCATACTCATACTCATACTCATACTCATACTCATACTCATACTCATACTCATACTCATACTCATACTCACAATCATACTCATACTCATACTCATACTCATACTCATACTCATACTCATACTAATACGCCTACACGTACTCGTACTCGTACTCATACTCATACTCATACTCATACTCATACTCATACTCATACTCATACTCATACGCATGCTCATGCTCATACACATACTCATACACATACTCATACTCATACTCATACTCGTACTCATTCTCATACTCATACTCATACTCATACTCATACTCATACTCATACTCATACTCATACTCATACTCACAATCATACTCATACTCATACCCATACTCATACTCATACTAATACGCCTACACGTACTCGTACTCGTACTCATACTCATACTCATACTCATACTCATACTCATACTCATACTCATACGCATGCTCATGCTCATACACATACTCATACACATACTCATACTCATACTCATACTCGTACTCATACTCATACTCATACTCATACTCATACTCATACTCATACTCATACTCATACTCATACTCATACTCATACTCATACTCATACTCATACTCATACTCATAGTCATACTCATACTCATACTCATACTCATACTCATACTCATACTCGTACTCATCCTCATACGCATGCTCATGCTCATGCTCATGCTCATGCTCATGCTCATGCTCATACTCATACTCATACTCATACTCATACTCATACTCATACTCATACTCATACTCATACTCATACTCATACTCATACTCATACTCATACTCATACTCATACTCATACTCATACTCATACTCATACTCATACTCATACTCATACTCATACTCATACTCATACTCATAGTCATACTCATACTCATACTCATACTCATACTCATACTCATACTCACAATCATACTCATACTCATACTCATACTCATACTCATACTCATACTAATACGCATACACGTACTCGTACTCATACTCATACTCATACTCATACTCATACTCATACTCATACTCATAGTCATACTCATACTCATACTCATACTCATACTCATACTCATACTCATACTCACAATCATACTCATACTCATACTCATACTCATACTCATACTCATACTCACAATCATACTCATACTCATACTCATACTCATACTCATACTCATACTAATACGCATACACGTACTCGTACTCATACTGATACTCATACTCATGCTCATGCTCATGCTCATACTCATACTCATAATCATACTCATACTCATACTCATACGCATGCTCATGCTCATACACATACTCATACACATACTCATACTCATACTCATACTCGTACTCATACTCATACTCATACCCATACTCATACTCATACTCATACTTACACTCATACTCCTACTCATACTCATACGCATACTCATACTCATACTCATACTCATACGCATGCTCATGCTCATGCTCAGACTCATACTCATAATCATACTCATACTCATACTCATACGCATGCTCATGCTCATACACATACTCATACACATACTCATACTCATACTCATACTCGTACTCATACTCATACTCATACCCATACTCATACTCATACTCATACTTACACTCATACTCCTACTCATACTCATACGCATACTCATACTCATACTCATACTCATACTCACACTCACACTCATACTCCTACTCTCATTCACACTCACACTCATACTCATACAGATACGCATACTCATACTCACACTCATACTCATACATATACGCATACTCATACTCATACGCATGCTCATGCTCATGCTCATGCTCATGCTAATGCTCATGCTCATACTCATACTCATACTCATACTCATACTCATACGCATGCTCATGCTCATACACGTACTCATGCACATACTCATACTCATACTCATACTCGTACTCGTACTCATACTCATACTCATACTCATACTCATACTCATACTCATACTCATACTCATACTCATACTCACACTCACACTCATACTCATAGTCTCATTCACACTCACACTCATACTCATACAGATACGCATACACATACTCACACTCATACTCATATATATACGCATACTCATACTCACACTCATAATCATACTCATAATCATACTCATACTCATACTCATACTCATACTCATACGCATACTCATACTCATACGCATGCTCATGCTCACGCTCATGCTCATGCTCATACTCATACTGACACTCGCACTCATACTCATACTCATACTCATACTCATACTCATAATCATACTCGTAATCATAATCATACTCATACTCATACTCATACTCATAGTCATACTCATGCTCATACTCATACTCATACTCATACTCATACTCATACTCATACTCATACTCATACTCATACTCATACTCATACTCAAACTCATACTCACACTCATACTCATATTCATACACATACTCATACTCATACTCATACTCGTACTCATACTCATACTCATACTCATACTCATACTCATACTCATACTCATACTCATACTCATACTCATACTCATACTCATACTCATACTCATACTCATACTCATACTCATACTCATACTCATACTCATACTCATACTCATACTCATACTCATACTTACCCTCATACTCCTACTCATACTCATACGCATACTCATACTCATACTCATACTCATACTCATAGTCATACTCATACTCATACTCATACTCATACTCATACATATACGCATACTCATACTCACACTCATAATCATACTCATAATCATACTCATACTCATACTCATACTCATACTCATACTCATATTCATACTCATACTCATACTCATACTCATACTCATACTCATACTCATGCTCATACTCATACTCATACTCATACTCATACTCACAATCATACTCATACTCATACTCATACTCATACTCATACTCATACTCATACTCATACTCATACTCATACTCATACTCATGCTCATGCTCATACTCATACACATACTCACACTCATACTCATACTCATACTCATATTCATACTAATACGCATACTCGTACTCGTACTCATACTCATACACATACTCACAGTCATACTCATACTCAGACTCATACTCACAATCATACTCATACTCATACTCATACTCACACTCACACTCATACTCATACTCATTCTCATACTCATACGCATGCTCATGCTCATGCTCATACTCATACTCATACTCATACTCATACTCATACTCATACTCATACTCATACTCATACTCATACTCATACTCATACTCATACTCATACTCATACTCAAACTTATACTCATACTCATACTCACACTCAAACTCACACTCATACTCATACTCATACTCATACTCATACGCATGCTCGTACTCATACTCATACTCATACTCATACTCATACTCATACTCATACTCATACTCATATTCATACTCACACTCATACTCATACTCATACTCATACTCATACTCATGCTAATACGCATACTCGTACTCGTACTCATACTCATACTCATACTCATACTCATACTCATATTCATACTAATACTCATACTCATACTCATACTCATACGCATGCTCATGCTCATACACGTACTCATGCACATACTCATACTCATACTCATACTCATACTCATACTCATACTCGTACTCATACTCATACTCATAGTCATACTCATACTCATACTCATACTCATACTCATACTCATACTCATACTCATACTCATACTCATAATCACACTCACACTCATACTCATACTCATACTCATACTCATACTCATACTCATACTCATACTCATACTCATACTCATACTCATACTCATGCTCATGCTCATACTCATACACATACTCACACTCATACTCATACTCATACTCATATTCATACTAATACGCATACTCGTACTCGTACTCATACTCATACACATACTCACAGTCATACTCATACTCAGACTCATACTCACAATCATACTCATACTCATACTCATACTCACACTCACACTCATACTCATACTCATTCTCATACGCATGCTCATGCTCATGCTCATACTCATACTCATACTCATACTCATACTCATACTCATACTCATACTCATACTCATACTCATACTCATACTCATACTCATACTCATACTCATACTCATACTCATACTCAAACTTATACTCATACTCATACTCACACTCAAACTCACACTCATACTCATACTCATACTCATACTCATACTCATACGCATGCTCGTACTCATACTCATACTCATACTCATACTCATACTCATACTCATACTCATACTCATACTCACACTCATACTCATACTCATACTCATACTCATACTCATGCTAATACGCATACTCGTACTCGTACTCATACTCATACTCATACTCATACTCATACTCATATTCATACTAATACTCATACTCATACTCATACTCATACGCATGCTCATGCTCATACACGTACTCATGCACATACTCATACTCATACTCATACTCATACTCATACTCATACTCGTACTCATACTCATACTCATAGTCATACTCATACTCATACTCATACTCATACTCATACTCATACTCATACTCATAATCACACTCACACTCATACTCATACTCTCATTCACACTCACACTCATACTCATACAGATACGCATACTCATACTCACACTCATTCTCATACATACACGCATACTCATACTCACAATCATACTCATACTCATACTCATACTCATACTCATACTAATACGCATACACGTACTCATACTCATACTCATGCTCATACTCATACTCATACACATACTCACACTCATACTCATACTCATACTCATATTCATACTCATGCTAATACGCATACTCGTACTCGTACTCATACTCATACTCATACTCATACTCATACTCAAACTTATACTCATACTCATACTCACACTCAAACTCACACTCATACTCATACTCATACTCATACTCATACGCATGCTCGTACTCATACTCATACTCATACTCATACTCATACTCATACTCATACTCATACTCATACTCACACTCATACTCATACTCATACTCATACTCATACTCATGCTAATACGCATACTCGTACTCGTACTCATACTCATACTCATACTCATACTCATACTCATATTCATACTAATACTCATACTCATACTCATACTCATACGCATGCTCATGCTCATACACGTACTCATGCACATACTCATACTCATACTCATACTCATACTCATACTCATACTCGTACTCATACTCATACTCATAGTCATACTCATACTCATACTCATACTCATACTCATACTCATACTCATACTCATACTCATACTCATAATCACACTCACACTCATACTCATACTCTCATTCACACTCACACTCATACTCATACAGATACGAATACTCATACTCACACTCATTCTCATACATATACGCATACTCATACTCACAATCATACTCATACTCATAATCATACTCATACTCATACTAATACGCATACACGTACTCATACTCATACTCATGCTCATACTCATACTCATACACATACTCACACTCATACTCATACTCATACTCATATTCATACTCATGCTAATACGCATACTCGTACTCGTACTCATACTCATACTCATACTCATACTCATACTCATACTCATACTCATATTCATACTAATACTCATACTCATACTCATACTCATACTCATACTCATACTCATACTCATACTCATACTCATACTCATACTCATACTCATACTCATACTCATACTCATACTCATACTCATACTTACCCTCATACTCATACGCATACTCATACTCATACTCATACTCATACTCATAGTCATACTCATACTCATACTCATACTCATACTCATAATCACACTCACACTCATGCTCATACTCTCATTCACACTCACACTCATACTCATACAGATACGCATACTCATACTCACACTCATACTCATACATATACGCATACTCAAACTCACACTCATAATCATACTCATAATCATACTCATACACATACTCATACTCATACTCATGCTCATACTCATACACATTCTCACACTCATACTCATACTCATAATCATACTCACACTCATACCCATACTCATACTCATACTCACACTCACACTCATACCCATACTCATTCTCATACTCATACGCATGCTCATGCGCATGCTCATGCTCATGCTCATGCTCATACTCATACTGACACTCGCACTCATACTCATACTCATACTCATACTCATAATTATACTCATAATCATACTCATACTCATACTCATACTCATAGTCATACTCATACTCATACTCATACTCATACTCATACTCATACTCATACTCATACTCGTACTCATACTCATACTCATACTCATACCCATACTCATACTCATACTCATACTTACACTCATACTCCTACTCATACTCATACGCATACTCATACTCATACTCATACTCATACGCATGCTCATGCTCATGCTCATGCTCATACTCATACTCATAATCATACTCATACTCATACTCATACGCATGCTCATGCTCATACACATACTCATACACATACTCATACTCATACTCATACTCATACTCGTACTCATACTCATACTCATACCCATACTCATACTCATACTCATACTTACACTCATACTCCTACTCATACTCATACGCATACTCATACTCATACTCATACTCATACTCATACTTATACTCATACTCATACTCATACTCATACTCATTCTCATACTCATACTCATAGTCATACTCATACTCATACTCATACTCATACTCATACTCATACTCATACTCATACTCATACTCATACTCATACTCATACTCATACTCATACTCATACGCATGCTCATACTCATTCTCATACTCATACTCATACGCATGTTCATGCTCATGCTCATACTCATACTCATACTCTCATTCACACTCACACTCATACTCATACAGATACGCATACTCATACTCACTCTCATACTCATACATATACGCATACTCATACTCACACTCATAATCATACTCATAATCATACTCATACTCATACTCATACTCATACTCATACTCATACTCATACTCAAACTCATACTCATACTCATGCTCATGCTCATACTCATACACATACTCACACTCATACTCATACTCATACTCATATTCATACTAATACGCATGCTCATGCTAATACACATACTCATACTCATATTCATACTCGTACTCATACTCATACTCATACTCATACTCATACTCATACTCATACTCATACTCATACTCATACTCATACTCATACTCATACTCATACTCATAATCACACTCACACTCATACTCATACTCTCATTCACACTCACACTCATACTCATACAGATACGCATACTCATACTCACACTCGTACTCATACATATACGCATACTCATACTCACACTCATAATCATACTCATAATCATACTCATACACATACTCAAACTCATACTCATACTCATACTCATGCTCATACTCATACACATACTCACACTCATACTCATATTCATACTCATATTCATACTCGTGCTAATACGCATACTCGTACTCGTACTCATACTCATACTCATACTCATACTCATACTCATACTCATACTCATACTCATATTCATACTAATACTCATACTCATACTCATACTCATACTCATACACATACTCATACTCATACTCACACTCATACCCATACTCATACTCATACTCACACTCACACTCATACCCATACTCATTCTCATACTCATACGCATGCTCATGCTCATGCTCATGCTCATGCTCATGCTCATGCTCATGCTCATGCTCATGCTCATGCTCATGCTCATACTCATACTGACACTCGCACTCATACTCATACTCAAACTCATAATTATACTCATAATGATATTCATACTCATACTCATAGTCATAGTCATAGTCATACTCATACTCATACTCATACTCGTACTCATCCTCATACGCATGCTCATGCTCATGCTCATGCTCATGCTCATGCTCATGCTCATACTCATACTCATACTCATACTCATACTCATACTCATACTCATACTCATACTCATACTCATACTCATACTCATACTCTCATTCACACTCACACTCATACTCATACAGATACGCATACTGATACTCACACTCATACTCATACATATACGCATACTCATACTCACACTCATACTCATACTCATACTCATACTCATACTCATACTCGTACTCATCCTCATACGCATGCTCATGCTCATGCTCATGCTCATGCTCATGCTCATGCTCATACTCATACTCAAACTCATACTCATACTCATACTCATACTCATACTCATTCTCATACTCATACTCATAATCATACTCATAATCATACTCATATTCATACTCATACTCATACTCATAGTCATACTCATACTCATACTCATACTCATACTCATACTCGTAGTCATCCTCATACGCATGCTCATGCTCATGCTCATGCTCATGCTCATGCTCATACTCATACTCATACTCATACTCATACTCATACTCATACTCATACTCATACTCATACTCATACTCATACTCATACTCATACTCATACTCATACTCACAATCATACTCATACTCATACTCATACTCATACTCATACTAATACGCCTACACGTACTCGTACTCGTACTCATACTCATACTCATACTCATACTCATACTCATACTCATACTCATACTCATACTCATACGCATGCTCATGCTCATACACATACTCATACACATACTCATACTCATACTCATACTCGTACTCATACTCATACTCATACTCATACTCATACTCATACTCATACTCATACTCATACTCATACTCATACTCACAATCATACTCATACTCATACCCATACTCATACTCATACTAATACGCCTACACGTACTCGTACTCGTACTCATACTCATACTCATACTCATACTCATACTCATACTCATACTCATACGCATGCTCATGCTCATACACATACTCATACACATACTCATACTCATACTCATACTCGTACTCATACTCATACTCATACTCATACTCATACTCATACGCATACTCATACTCATACTCATACTCATACTCATACGCATGCTCATGCTCATGCTCATGCTCATACTCATACTCATAATCATACTCATACTCATACTCATACGCATGCTCATGCTCATACACATACTCATACACATACTCATACTCATACTCATACTCGTACTCATACTCATACTCATACCCATACTCATACTCATACTCATACTTACACTCATACTCCTACTCATACTCATACGCATACTCATACTCATACTCATACTCACACTCACACTCATACTCCTACTCTCATTCACACTCACACTCATACTCATACAGATACGCATACTCATACTCACACTCATACTCATACATATACGCATACTCATACTCATACGCATGCTCATGCTCATGCTCATGCTCATGCTAATGCTCATGCTCATACTCATACTCATACTCATACTCATACTCATACGCATGCTCATGCTCATACACGTACTCATGCACATACTCATACTCATACTCATACTCGTACTCATACTCATACTCATACTCATACTCATACTCATACTCATACTCACACTCACACTCATACTCATAGTCTCATTCACACTCACACTCATACTCATACAGATACGCATACACATACTCACACTCATACTCATATATATACGCATACTCATACTCACACTCATATTCATACTCATAATCATACTCATACTCATACTCATACTCATACTCATACGCATACTCATACTCATACGCATGCTCATGCTCACGCTCATGCTCATGCTCATACTCATACTGACACTCGCACTCATACTCATACTCATACTCATACTCATACTCATAATCATACTCATAATCATAATCATACTCATACTCATACTCATACTCACACTCAAACTCACACTCATACTCATACTCATACTCATACTCATACGCATGCTCGTACTCATACTCATACTCATACTCATACTCATACTCATACTCATACTCATACTCATACTCATACTCACACTCATACTCATACTCATACTCATACTCATACTCATGCTAATACGCATACTCGTACTCGTACTCATACTCATACTCATACTCATACTCATACTCATATTCATACTAATACTCATACTCATACTCATACTCATACGCATGCTCATGCTCATACACGTACTCATGCACATACTCATACTCATACTCATACTCATACTCATACTCATACTCGTACTCATACTCATACTCATAGTCATACTCATACTCATACTCATACTCATACTCATACTCATACTCATACTCATACTCATAATCACACTCACACTCATACTCATACTCATACTCATACTCATACTCATACTCATACTCATACTCATACTCATACTCATACTCATACTCATACTCATACTCATGCTCATACTCATACTCATACTCATACTCATACTCATACTCATACTCATACTCATACTCATACTCATACTCATACTCATACTCATACTCATACTCATACTCATACTCATACTCATACTCATACTTACCCTCATACTCATACTCATACTCATACGCATACTCATACTCATACTCATACTCATACTCATAGTCATACTCATACTCATACTCATACTCATACTCATACATATACGCATACTCATACTCACACTCATAATCATACTCATAATCATACTCATACTCATACTCATACTCATACTCATATTCATACTCATACTCATACTCATACTCATACTCATACTCATACTCATACTCATACTCATACTCATACTCATACTCATACTCACAATCATACTCATACTCATACTCATACTCATACTCATACTCATACTCATACTCATACTCATACTCATACTCATACTCATGCTCATGCTCATACTCATACACATACTCACACTCATACTCATACTCATACTCATATTCATACTAATACGCATACTCGTACTCGTACTCATACTCATACACATACTCACAGTCATACTCATACTCAGACTCATACTCACAATCATACTCATACTCATACTCATACTCACACTCACACTCATACTCATACTCATTCTCATACTCATACGCATGCTCATGCTCATGCTCATACTCATACTCATACTCATACTCATACTCATACTCATACTCATACTCATACTCATACTCATACTCATACTCATACTCATACTCATACTCATACTCAAACTTATACTCATACTCATACTCACACTCAAACTCACACTCATACTCATACTCATACTCATACTCATACGCATGCTCATGCTCATGCTCATGCTCATACTCATACTCATAATCATACTCATACTCATACTCATACGCATGCTCATGCTCATACACATACTCATACACATACTCATACTCATACTCATACTCATACTCGTACTCATACTCATACTCATACCCATACTCATACTCATACTCATACTTACACTCATACTCCTACTCATACTCATACGCATACTCATACTCATACTCATACTCATACTCATACTCATACGCATGCTCGTACTCATACTCATACTCATACTCATACTCATACTCATACTCATACTCATACTCATACTCATACTCACACTCATACTCATACTCATACTCATACTCATACTCATGCTAATACGCATACTCGTACTCGTACTCATACTCATACTCATACTCATACTCATACTCATATTCATACTAATACTCATACTCATACTCATACTCATACGCATGCTCATGCTCATACACGTACTCATGCACATACTCATACTCATACTCATACTCATACTCATACTCATACTCGTACTCATACTCATACTCATAGTCATACTCATACTCATACTCATACTCATACTCATACTCATACTCATAATCATACTCATACTCATACTCATACTCATACTCATGCTCATGCTCATACTCATACACATACTCACACTCATACTCATACTCATACTCATACGCATGCTCATGCTCATACACGTACTCATGCACATACTCATACTCATACTCATACTCATACTCATACTCATACTCGTACTCATACTCATACTCATAGTCATACTCATACTCATACTCATACTCATACTCATACTCATACTCATACTCATACTCATACTCATAATCACACTCACACTCATACTCATACTCATACTCATACTCATACTCATACTCATACTCATACTCATACTCATACTCATACTCATACTCATGCTCATGCTCATACTCATACACATACTCACACTCATACTCATACTCATACTCATATTCATACTAATACGCATACTCGTACTCGTACTCATACTCATACACATACTCACAGTCATACTCATACTCAGACTCATACTCACAATCATACTCATACTCATACTCATACTCACACTCACACTCATACTCATACTCATTCTCATACGCATGCTCATGCTCATGCTCATACTCATACTCATACTCATACTCATACTCATACTCATACTCATACTCATACTCATACTCATACTCATACTCATACTCATACTCATACTCATACTCATACTCAAACTTATACTCATACTCATACTCACACTCAAACTCACACTCATACTCATACTCATACTCATACTCATACTCATACGCATGCTCGTACTCATACTCATACTCATACTCATACTCATACTCATACTCATACTCATACTCATACTCACACTCATACTCATACTCATACTCATACTCATACTCATGCTAATACGCATACTCGTACTCGTACTCATACTCATACTCATACTCATACTCATACTCATATTCATACTAATACTCATACTCATACTCATACTCATACGCATGCTCATGCTCATACACGTACTCATGCACATACTCATACTCATACTCATACTCATACTCATACTCATACTCGTACTCATACTCATACTCATAGTCATACTCATACTCATACTCATACTCATACTCATACTCATACTCATACTCATACTCATAATCACACTCACACTCATACTCATACTCTCATTCACACTCACACTCATACTCATACAGATACGCATACTCATACTCACACTCATTCTCATACATACACGCATACTCATACTCACAATCATACTCATACTCATACTCATACTCATACTCATACTAATACGCATACACGTACTCATACTCATACTCATGCTCATACTCATACTCATACACATACTCACACTCATACTCATACTCATACTCATATTCATACTCATGCTAATACGCATACTCGTACTCGTACTCATACTCATACTCATACTCATACTCATACTCAAACTTATACTCATACTCATACTCACACTCAAACTCACACTCATACTCATACTCATACTCATACTCATACGCATGCTCGTACTCATACTCATACTCATACTCATACTCATACTCATACTCATACTCATACTCATACTCATACTCACACTCATACTCATACTCATACTCATACTCATACTCATGCTAATACGCATACTCGTACTCGTACTCATACTCATACTCATACTCATACTCATACTCATATTCATACTAATACTCATACTCATACTCATACTCATACGCATGCTCATGCTCATACACGTACTCATGCACATACTCATACTCATACTCATACTCATACTCATACTCATACTCGTACTCATACTCATACTCATAGTCATACTCATACTCATACTCATACTCATACTCATACTCATACTCATACTCATACTCATACTCATAATCACACTCACACTCATACTCATACTCTCATTCACACTCACACTCATACTCATACAGATACGAATACTCATACTCACACTCATTCTCATACATATACGCATACTCATACTCACAATCATACTCATACTCATAATCATACTCATACTCATACTAATACGCATACACGTACTCATACTCATACTCATGCTCATACTCATACTCATACACATACTCACACTCATACTCATACTCATACTCATATTCATACTCATGCTAATACGCATACTCGTACTCGTACTCATACTCATACTCATACTCATACTCATACTCATACTCATACTCATATTCATACTAATACTCATACTCATACTCATACTCATACTCATACTCATACTCATACTCATACTCATACTCATACTCATACTCATACTCATACTCATACTCATACTCATACTCATACTCATACTTACCCTCATACTCATACGCATACTCATACTCATACTCATACTCATACTCATAGTCATACTCATACTCATACTCATACTCATACTCATAATCACACTCACACTCATGCTCATACTCTCATTCACACTCACACTCATACTCATACAGATACGCATACTCATACTCACACTCATACTCATACATATACGCATACTCAAACTCACACTCATAATCATACTCATAATCATACTCATACACATACTCATACTCATACTCATGCTCATACTCATACACATTCTCACACTCATACTCATACTCATAATCATACTCACACTCATACCCATACTCATACTCATACTCACACTCACACTCATACCCATACTCATTCTCATACTCATACGCATGCTCATGCGCATGCTCATGCTCATGCTCATGCTCATACTCATACTGACACTCGCACTCATACTCATACTCATACTCATACTCATAATTATACTCATAATCATACTCATACTCATACTCATACTCATAGTCATACTCATACTCATACTCATACTCATACTCATACTCATACTCATACTCATACTCGTACTCATACTCATACTCATACTCATACCCATACTCATACTCATACTCATACTTACACTCATACTCCTACTCATACTCATACGCATACTCATACTCATACTCATACTCATACGCATGCTCATGCTCATGCTCATGCTCATACTCATACTCATAATCATACTCATACTCATACTCATACGCATGCTCATGCTCATACACATACTCATACACATACTCATACTCATACTCATACTCATACTCGTACTCATACTCATACTCATACCCATACTCATACTCATACTCATACTTACACTCATACTCCTACTCATACTCATACGCATACTCATACTCATACTCATACTCATACTCATACTTATACTCATACTCATACTCATACTCATACTCATTCTCATACTCATACTCATAGTCATACTCATACTCATACTCATACTCATACTCATACTCATACTCATACTCATACTCATACTCATACTCATACTCATACTCATACTCATACTCATACGCATGCTCATACTCATTCTCATACTCATACTCATACGCATGTTCATGCTCATGCTCATACTCATACTCATACTCTCATTCACACTCACACTCATACTCATACAGATACGCATACTCATACTCACTCTCATACTCATACATATACGCATACTCATACTCACACTCATAATCATACTCATAATCATACTCATACTCATACTCATACTCATACTCATACTCATACTCATACTCAAACTCATACTCATACTCATGCTCATGCTCATACTCATACACATACTCACACTCATACTCATACTCATACTCATATTCATACTAATACGCATGCTCATGCTAATACACATACTCATACTCATATTCATACTCGTACTCATACTCATACTCATACTCATACTCATACTCATACTCATACTCATACTCATACTCATACTCATACTCATAATCACACTCACACTCATACTCATACTCTCATTCACACTCACACTCATACTCATACAGATACGCATACTCATACTCACACTCGTACTCATACATATACGCATACTCATACTCACACTCATAATCATACTCATAATCATACTCATACACATACTCAAACTCATACTCATACTCATACTCATGCTCATACTCATACACATACTCACACTCATACTCATATTCATACTCATATTCATACTCGTGCTAATACGCATACTCGTACTCGTACTCATACTCATACTCATACTCATACTCATACTCATACTCATACTCATACTCATATTCATACTAATACTCATACTCATACTCATACTCATACTCATACACATACTCATACTCATACTCACACTCATACCCATACTCATACTCATACTCACACTCACACTCATACCCATACTCATTCTCATACTCATACGCATGCTCATGCTCATGCTCATGCTCATGCTCATGCTCATGCTCATGCTCATGCTCATGCTCATGCTCATGCTCATACTCATACTGACACTCGCACTCATACTCATACTCAAACTCATAATTATACTCATAATGATATTCATACTCATACTCATAGTCATAGTCATAGTCATACTCATACTCATACTCATACTCGTACTCATCCTCATACGCATGCTCATGCTCATGCTCATGCTCATGCTCATGCTCATGCTCATACTCATACTCATACTCATACTCATACTCATACTCATACTCATACTCATACTCATACTCATACTCATACTCATACTCTCATTCACACTCACACTCATACTCATACAGATACGCATACTGATACTCACACTCATACTCATACATATACGCATACTCATACTCACACTCATACTCATACTCATACTCATACTCATACTCATACTCGTACTCATCCTCATACGCATGCTCATGCTCATGCTCATGCTCATGCTCATGCTCATGCTCATACTCATACTCAAACTCATACTCATACTCATACTCATACTCATACTCATTCTCATACTCATACTCATAATCATACTCATAATCATACTCATATTCATACTCATACTCATACTCATAGTCATACTCATACTCATACTCATACTCATACTCATACTCGTAGTCATCCTCATACGCATGCTCATGCTCATGCTCATGCTCATGCTCATGCTCATACTCATACTCATACTCATACTCATACTCATACTCATACTCATACTCATACTCATACTCATACTCATACTCATACTCATACTCATACTCATACTCACAATCATACTCATACTCATACTCATACTCATACTCATACTAATACGCCTACACGTACTCGTACTCGTACTCATACTCATACTCATACTCATACTCATACTCATACTCATACTCATACTCATACTCATACGCATGCTCATGCTCATACACATACTCATACACATACTCATACTCATACTCATACTCGTACTCATACTCATACTCATACTCATACTCATACTCATACTCATACTCATACTCATACTCATACTCATACTCACAATCATACTCATACTCATACCCATACTCATACTCATACTAATACGCCTACACGTACTCGTACTCGTACTCATACTCATACTCATACTCATACTCATACTCATACTCATACTCATACGCATGCTCATGCTCATACACATACTCATACACATACTCATACTCATACTCATACTCGTACTCATACTCATACTCATACTCATACTCATACTCATACGCATACTCATACTCATACTCATACTCATACTCATACGCATGCTCATGCTCATGCTCATGCTCATACTCATACTCATAATCATACTCATACTCATACTCATACGCATGCTCATGCTCATACACATACTCATACACATACTCATACTCATACTCATACTCGTACTCATACTCATACTCATACCCATACTCATACTCATACTCATACTTACACTCATACTCCTACTCATACTCATACGCATACTCATACTCATACTCATACTCACACTCACACTCATACTCCTACTCTCATTCACACTCACACTCATACTCATACAGATACGCATACTCATACTCACACTCATACTCATACATATACGCATACTCATACTCATACGCATGCTCATGCTCATGCTCATGCTCATGCTAATGCTCATGCTCATACTCATACTCATACTCATACTCATACTCATACGCATGCTCATGCTCATACACGTACTCATGCACATACTCATACTCATACTCATACTCGTACTCATACTCATACTCATACTCATACTCATACTCATACTCATACTCACACTCACACTCATACTCATAGTCTCATTCACACTCACACTCATACTCATACAGATACGCATACACATACTCACACTCATACTCATATATATACGCATACTCATACTCACACTCATATTCATACTCATAATCATACTCATACTCATACTCATACTCATACTCATACGCATACTCATACTCATACGCATGCTCATGCTCACGCTCATGCTCATGCTCATACTCATACTGACACTCGCACTCATACTCATACTCATACTCATACTCATACTCATAATCATACTCATAATCATAATCATACTCATACTCATACTCATACTCACACTCAAACTCACACTCATACTCATACTCATACTCATACTCATACGCATGCTCGTACTCATACTCATACTCATACTCATACTCATACTCATACTCATACTCATACTCATACTCATACTCACACTCATACTCATACTCATACTCATACTCATACTCATGCTAATACGCATACTCGTACTCGTACTCATACTCATACTCATACTCATACTCATACTCATATTCATACTAATACTCATACTCATACTCATACTCATACGCATGCTCATGCTCATACACGTACTCATGCACATACTCATACTCATACTCATACTCATACTCATACTCATACTCGTACTCATACTCATACTCATAGTCATACTCATACTCATACTCATACTCATACTCATACTCATACTCATACTCATACTCATAATCACACTCACACTCATACTCATACTCATACTCATACTCATACTCATACTCATACTCATACTCATACTCATACTCATACTCATACTCATACTCATGCTCATACTCATACTCATACTCATACTCATACTCATACTCATACTCATACTCATACTCATACTCATACTCATACTCATACTCATACTCATACTCATACTCATACTCATACTCATACTCATACTTACCCTCATACTCCTACTCATACTCATACGAATACTCATACTCATACTCATACTCATACTCATAGTCATACTCATACTCATACTCATACTCATACTCATACATATACGCATACTCATACTCACACTCATAATCATACTCATAATCATACTCATACTCATACTCATACTCATACTCATATTCATACTCATACTCATACTCATACTCATACTCATACTCATACTCATACTCATACTCATACTCATACTCACAATCATACTCATACTCATACTCATACTCATACTCATACTCATACTCATACTCATACTCATACTCATACTCATACTCATGCTCATGCTCATACTCATACACATACTCACACTCATACTCATACTCATACTCATATTCATACTAATACGCATACTCGTACTCGTACTCATACTCATACACATACTCACAGTCATACTCATACTCAGACTCATACTCACAATCATACTCATACTCATACTCATACTCACACTCACACTCATACTCATACTCATTCTCATACTCATACGCATGCTCATGCTCATGCTCATACTCATACTCATACTCATACTCATACTCATACTCATACTCATACTCATACTCATACTCATACTCATACTCATACTCATACTCATACTCATACTCAAACTTATACTCATACTCATACTCACACTCAAACTCACACTCATACTCATACTCATACTCATACTCATACGCATGCTCGTACTCATACTCATACTCATACTCATACTCATACTCATACTCATACTCATACTCATACTCATACTCATACTCATACTCATACTCATACTCATACTCACAGTCATACTCATACTCAGACTCATACTCACAATCATACTCATACTCATACTCATACTCACACTCACACTCATACTCATACTCATTCTCATACTCATACGCATGCTCATGCTCATGCTCATACTCATACTCATACTCATACTCATACTCATACTCATACTCATACTCATACTCATACTCAAACTCATACTCACACTCATACTCATATTCATACACATACTCATACTCATACTCATACTCATACTCATACTCATACTCATACTCATACTCACACTCATACTCATACTCATACTCATACTCATACTCATGCTAATACGCATACTCGTACTCGTACTCATACTCATACTCATACTCATACTCATACTCATATTCATACTAATACTCATACTCATACTCATACTCATACGCATGCTCATGCTCATACACGTACTCATGCACATACTCATACTCATACTCATACTCATACTCATACTCATACTCGTACTCATACTCATACTCATAGTCATACTCATACTCATACTCATACTCATACTCATACTCATACTCATACTCATACTCATAATCACACTCACACTCATACTCATACTCATACTCATACTCATACTCATACTCATACTCATACTCATACTCATACTCATACTCATGCTCATGCTCATACTCATACACATACTCACACTCATACTCATACTCATACTCATATTCATACTAATACGCATACTCGTACTCGTACTCATACTCATACACATACTCACAGTCATACTCATACTCAGACTCATACTCACAATCATACTCATACTCATACTCATACTCACACTCACACTCATACTCATACTCATTCTCATACTCATACGCATGCTCATGCTCATGCTCATACTCATACTCATACTCATACTCATACTCATACTCATACTCATACTCATACTCATACTCATACTCATACTCATACTCATACTCATACTCATACTCATACTCAAACTTATACTCATACTCATACTCACACTCAAACTCACACTCAGACTCATACTCATACTCATACTCATACTCATACGCATGCTCGTACTCATACTCATACTCATACTCATACTCATACTCATACTCACACTCATACTCATACTCATACTCATACTCATACTCATGCTAATACGCATACTCGTACTCGTACTCATACTCATACTCATACTCATACTCATACTCATATTCATACTAATACTCATACTCATACTCATACGCATGCTCATGCTCATACACGTACTCATGCACATACTCATACTCATACTCATTCTCATACTCATACTCATACTCGTACTCATACTCATACTCATAGTCATACTCATACTCATACTCATACTCATACTCATACTCATACTCATACTCATACTCATAATCACACTCACACTCATACTCATACTCTCATTCACACTCACACTCATACTCATACAGATACGCATACTCATACTCACACTCATTCTCATACATATACGCATACTCATACTCACAATCATACTCATACTCATACTCATACTCATACTCATACTCATACTCATACTCATACGCATACTCATACTCATACTCATACTCATACTCATACGCATGCTCATGCTCATGCTCATGCTCATACTCATACTCATAATCATACTCATACTCATACTCATACGCATGCTCATGCTCATACACATACTCATACACATACTCATACTCATACTCATACTCGTACTCATACTCATACTCATACCCATACTCATACTCATACTCATACTTACACTCATACTCCTACTCATACTCATACGCATACTCATACTCATACTCATACTCACACTCACACTCATACTCCTACTCTCATTCACACTCACACTCATACTCATACAGATACGCATACTCATACTCACACTCATACTCATACATATACGCATACTCATACTCATACGCATGCTCATGCTCATGCTCATGCTCATGCTAATGCTCATGCTCATACTCATACTCATACTCATACTCATACTCATACGCATGCTCATGCTCATACACGTACTCATGCACATACTCATACTCATACTCATACTCGTACTCATACTCATACTCATACTCATACTCATACTCATACTCATACTCACACTCACACTCATACTCATAGTCTCATTCACACTCACACTCATACTCATACAGATACGCATACACATACTCACACTCATACTCATATATATACGCATACTCATACTCACACTCATATTCATACTCATAATCATACTCATACTCATACTCATACTCATACTCATACGCATACTCATACTCATACGCATGCTCATGCTCACGCTCATGCTCATGTTCATACTCATACTGACACTCGCACTCATACTCATACTCATACTCATACTCATACTCATAATCATACTCATAATCATAATCATACTCATACTCATACTCATACTCACACTCAAACTCACACTCATACTCATACTCATACTCATACTCATACGCATGCTCGTACTCATACTCATACTCATACTCATACTCATACTCATACTCATACTCATACTCATACTCATACTCACACTCATACTCATACTCATACTCATACTCATACTCATGCTAATACGCATACTCGTACTCGTACTCATACTCATACTCATACTCATACTCATACTCATATTCATACTAATACTCATACTCATACTCATACTCATACGCATGCTCATGCTCATACACGTACTCATGCACATACTCATACTCATACTCATACTCATACTCATACTCATACTCGTACTCATACTCATACTCATAGTCATACTCATACTCATACTCATACTCATACTCATACTCATACTCATACTCATACTCATAATCACACTCACACTCATACTCATACTCATACTCATACTCATACTCATACTCATACTCATACTCATACTCATACTCATACTCATACTCATACTCATGCTCATACTCATACTCATACTCATACTCATACTCATACTCATACTCATACTCATACTCATACTCATACTCATACTCATACTCATACTCATACTCATACTCATACTCATACTCATACTCATACTCATACTTACCCTCATACTCCTACTCATACTCATACGCATACTCATACTCATACTCATACTCATACTCATAGTCATACTCATACTCATACTCATACTCATACTCATACATATACGCATACTCATACTCACACTCATAATCATACTCATAATCATACTCATACTCATACTCATACTCATACTCATATTCATACTCATACTCATACTCATACTCATACTCATACTCATACTCATACTCATACTCATACTCATACTCATACTCACAATCATACTCATACTCATACTCATACTCATACTCATACTCATACTCATACTCATACTCATACTCATACTCATACTCATGCTCATGCTCATACTCATACACATACTCACACTCATACTCATACTCATACTCATATTCATACTAATACGCATACTCGTACTCGTACTCATACTCATACACATACTCACAGTCATACTCATACTCAGAATCATACTCACAATCATACTCATACTCATACTCATACTCACACTCACACTCATACTCATACTCATTCTCATACTCATACGCATGCTCATGCTCATGCTCATACTCATACTCATACTCATACTCATACTCATACTCATACTCATACTCATACTCATACTCATACTCATACTCATACTCATACTCATACTCATACTCATACTCATACTCAAACTTATACTCATACTCATACTCACACTCAAACTCACACTCATACTCATACTCATACTCATACTCATACGCATGCTCGTACTCATACTCATACTCATACTCATACTCATACTCATACTCATACTCATACTCATACTCATACTCATACTCATACTCATACTCATACTCACAGTCATACTCATACTCAGACTCATACTCACAATCATACTCATACTCATACTCATACTCACACTCACACTCATACTCATACTCATTCTCATACTCATACGCATGCTCATGCTCATGCTCATACTCATACTCATACTCATACTCATACTCATACTCATACTCATACTCATACTCATACTCAAACTCATACTCACACTCATACTCATATTCATACACATACTCATACTCATACTCATACTCGTACTCATACTCATACTCATACTCATACTCATACTCATACTCATACTCATACTCATACTCATACTCATACTCATACTCATACTCATACTCATACTCATACTCATACTCATACTCATACTCATACTCATACTCATACTCATACTCATACTCATACTCATACTCATACTCATACTCATACTTACCCTCATACTCCTACTCATACTCATACGCATACTCATACTCATACTCATACTCATACTCATAGTCATACTCATACTCATACTCATACTCATACTCATACATATACGCATACTCATACTCACACTCATAATCATACTCATAATCATACTCATACTCATACTCATACTCATACTCATATTCATACTCATACTCATACTCATACTCATACTCATACTCATACTCATACTCATACTCATACTCATACTCATACTCACAATCATACTCATACTCATACTCATACTCATACTCATACTCATACTCATACTCATACTCATACTCATACTCATACTCATGCTCATGCTCATACTCATACACATACTCACACTCATACTCATACTCATACTCATATTCATACTAATACGCATACTCGTACTCGTACTCATACTCATACACATACTCACAGTCATACTCATACTCAGACTCATACTCACAATCATACTCATACTCATACTCATACTCACACTCACACTCATACTCATACTCATTCTCATACTCATACGCATGCTCATGCTCATGCTCATACTCATACTCATACTCATACTCATACTCATACTCATACTCATACTCATACTCATACTCATACTCATACTCATACTCATACTCATACTCAAACTTATACTCATACTCATACTCACACTCAAACTCACACTCATACTCATACTCATACTCATACTCATACTCATACGCATGCTCGTACTCATACTCATACTCATACTCATACTCATACTCATACTCATACTCATACTCATACTCATACTCACACTCATACTCATACTCATACTCATACTCATACTCATGCTAATACGCATACTCGTACTCGTACTCATACTCATACTCATACTCATACTCATACTCATATTCATACTAATACTCATACTCATACTCATACTCATACGCATGCTCATGCTCATACACGTACTCATGCACATACTCATACTCATACTCATACTCATACTCATACTCATACTCGTACTCATACTCATACTCATAGTCATACTCATACTCATACTCATACTCATACTCATACTCATACTCATACTCATACTCATAATCACACTCACACTCATACTCATACTCATACTCATACTCATACTCATACTCATACTCATACTCATACTCATACTCATACTCATACTCATACTCATGCTCATGCTCATACTCATACACATACTCACACTCATACTCATACTCATACTCATATTCATACTAATACGCATACTCGTACTCGTACTCATACTCATACACATACTCACAGTCATACTCATACTCAGACTCATACTCACAATCATACTCATACTCATACTCATACTCACACTCACACTCATACTCATACTCATTCTCATACTCATACGCATGCTCATGCTCATGCTCATACTCATACTCATACTCATACTCATACTCATACTCATACTCATACTCATACTCATACTCATACTCATACTCATACTCATACTCATACTCATACTCAAACTTATACTCATACTCATACTCACACTCAAACTCACACTCAGACTCATACTCATACTCATACTCATACTCATACGCATGCTCGTACTCATACTCATACTCATACTCATACTCATACTCATACTCACACTCATACTCATACTCATACTCATACTCATACTCATGCTAATACGCATACTCGTACTCGTACTCATACTCATACTCATACTCATACTCATACTCATATTCATACTAATACTCATACTCATACTCATACGCATGCTCATGCTCATACACGTACTCATGCACATACTCATACTCATACTCATTCTCATACTCATACTCATACTCGTACTCATACTCATACTCATAGTCATACTCATACTCATACTCATACTCATACTCATACTCATACTCATACTCATACTCATAATCACACTCACACTCATACTCATACTCTCATTCACACTCACACTCATACTCATACAGATACGCATACTCATACTCACACTCATTCTCATACATATACGCATACTCATACTCACAATCATACTCATACTCATACTCATACTCATACTCATACTAATACGCATACACGTACTCATACTCATACTCATGCTCATACTCATACTCATACACATACTCACACTTATACTCATACTCATACTCACACTCAAACTCACACTCATACTCATACTCATACTCATACTCATACTCATACGCATGCTCGTACTCATACTCATACTCATACTCATACTCATATTCATACTAATACTCATACTCATACTCATACTCATACTCATACTCATACTCATACTCATACTCATACTCATACTCATACTCATACTCATACTCATACTCATACTCATACTCATACTCATACTTACCCTCATACTCATACGCATACTCATACTCATACTCATACTCATACTCATAGTCATACTCATACTCATACTCATACTCATAATCACACTCACACTCATGCTCATACTCTCATTCACACTCACACTCATACTCATACAGATACGCATACTCATACTCACACTCATACTCATACATATACGCATACTCAAACTCACACTCATAATCATACTCATAATCATACTCATACACATACTCATACTCATACTCATGCTCATACTCATACACATTCTCACACTCATACTCATACTCATAATCATACTCACACTCATACCCATACTCATACTCATACTCACACTCACACTCATACCCATACTCATTCTCATGCTCATACGCATGCTCATGCGCATGCTCATGCTCATGCTCATGCTCATACTCATACTGACAATCGCACTCATACTCATACTCATACTCATACTCATAATTATACTCATAATCATACTCATACTCATACTCATACTCATAGTCATACTCATACTCATACTCATACTCATACTCATACTCATACTCATACTCATACTCGTACTCATACTCATACTCATACTCATACCCATACTCATACTCATACTCATTCTCATGCTCATACGCATGCTCATGCGCATGCTCATGCTCATGCTCATGCTCATACTCATACTGACACTCGCACTCATACTCATACTCATACTCATACTCATAATTATACTCATAATCATACTCATACTCATACTCATACTCATAGTCATACTCATACTCATACTCATACTCATACTCATACTCATACTCATACTCATACTCGTACTCATACTCATACTCATACTCATACCCATACTCATACTCATACTCATACTTACACTCATACTCCTACTCATACTCATACGCATACTCATACTCATACTCATACTCATACGCATGCTCATGCTCATGCTCATGCTCATACTCATACTCATAATCATACTCATACTCATACTCATACGCATGCTCATGCTCATACACATACTCATACACATACTCATACTCATACTCATACTCATACTCGTACTCATACTCATACTCATACCCATACTCATACTCATACTCATACTTACACTCATACTCCTACTCATACTCATACGCATACTCATACTCATACTCATACTCATACTTATACTCATACTCATACTCATACTCATACTCATTCTCATACTCATACTCATAGTCATACTCATACTCATACTCATACTCATACTCATACTCATACTCATACTCATACTCATACTCATACTCATACTCATACTCATACTCATACTCATACGCATGCTCATACTCATTCTCATACTCATACTCATACGCATGTTCATGCTCATGCTCATACTCATACTCATACTCTCATTCACACTCACACTCATACTCATACAGATACGCATACTCATACTCACTCTCATACTCATACATATACGCATACTCATACTCACACTCATAATCATACTCATAATCATACTCATACTCATACTCATACTCATACTCATACTCATACTCATACTCAAACTCATACTCATACTCATGCTCATGCTCATACTCATACACATACTCACACTCATACTCATACTCATACTCATATTCATACTAATACGCATGCTCATGCTAATACACATACTCATACACATACTCATACTCATACTCATACTCGTACTCATACTCATACTCATACTCATACTCATACTCATACTCATACTCATACTCATACTCATACTCATACTCATAATCACACTCACACTCATACTCATACTCTCATTCACACTCACACTCATACTCATACAGATACGCATACTCATACTCACACTCGTACTCATACATATACGCATACTCATACTCACACTCATAATCATACTCATAATCATACTCATACACATACTCAAACTCATACTCATACTCATACTCATGCTCATACTCATACACATACTCACACTCATACTCATATTCATACTCATATTCATACTCGTGCTAATACGCATACTCGTACTCGTACTCATACTCATACTCATACTCATACTCATACTCATACTCATACTCATACTCATACTCATACTCATATTCATACTAATACTCATACTCATACTCATACTCACACTCATACACATACTCATACTCATACTCACACTCATACCCATACTCATACTCACACTCACACTCATACCCATACTCATTCTCATACTCATACGCATGCTCATGCTCATGCTCATGCTCATGCTCATGCTCATGCTCATGCTCATACTCATACTGACACTCGCACTCATACTCATACTCAAACTCATAATTATACTCATAATGATATTCATACTCATACTCATAGTCATAGTCATAGTCATACTCATACTCATACTCATACTCGTACTCATCCTCATACGCATGCTCATGCTCATGCTCATGCTCATGCTCATGCTCATACTCATACTCATACTTACACTCATACTCCTACTCATACTCATACGCATACTCATACTCATACTCATACTCATACTCATACTTATACTCATACTCATACTCATACTCATACTCATTCTCATACTCATGCTCATAGTCATACTCATACTCATACTCATACTCATACTCATACTCATACTCATACTCATACTCATACTCATACTCATACTCATACTCATACTCATACGCATGCTCATACTCATTCTCATACTCATACTCATACGCATGTTCATGCTCATGCTCATACTCATACTCATACTCTCATTCACACTCACACTCATACTCATACAGATACGCATACTCATACTCACTCTCATACTCATACATATACGCATACTCATACTCACACTCATAATCATACTCATAATCATACTCATACTCATACTCATACTCATACTCATACTCATACTCATACTCAAACTCATACTCATACTCATGCTCATGCTCATACTCATACACATACTCACACTCATACTCATACTCATACTCATATTCATACTAATACGCATGCTCATGCTAATACACATACTCATACTCATATTCATACTCGTACTCATACTCATACTCATACTCATACTCATACTCATACTCATACTCATACTCATACTCATACTCATAATCACACTCACACTCATACTCATACTCTCATTCACACTCACACTCATACTCATACAGATACGCATACTCATACTCACACTCGTACTCATACATATACGCATACTCATACTCACACTCATAATCATACTCATAATCATACTCATACACATACTCAAACTCATACTCATACTCATACTCATACTCATGCTCATACTCATACACATACTCACACTCATACTCATATTCATACTCATATTCATACTCGTGCTAATACGCATACTCGTACTCGTACTCATACTCATACTCATACTCATACTCATACTCATACTCATACTCATACTCATACTCATATTCATACTAATACTCATACTCATACTCATACTCATACTCATACACATACTCATACTCATACTCACACTCATACCCATACTCATACTCATACTCACACTCACACTCATACCCATACTCATTCTCATACTCATACGCATGCTCATGCTCATGCTCATGCTCATGCTCATGCTCATGCTCATGCTCATGCTCATGCTCATGCTCATACTCATACTGACACTCGCACTCATACTCATACTCAAACTCATAATTATACTCATAATGATATTCATACTCATACTCATAGTCATAGTCATAGTCATACTCATACTCATACTCATACTCGTACTCATCCTCATACGCATGCTCATGCTCATGCTCATGCTCATGCTCATGCTCATGCTCATACTCATACTCATACTCATACTCATACTCATACTCATACTCATACTCATACTCATACTCATACTCATACTCATACTCTCATTCACACTCACACTCATACTCATACAGATACGCATACTGATACTCACACTCATACTCATACATATACGCATACTCATACTCACACTCATACTCATACTCATACTCATACTCATACTCATACTCGTACTCATCCTCATACGCATGCTCATGCTCATGCTCATGCTCATGCTCATGCTCATGCTCATACTCATACTCAAACTCATACTCATACTCATACTCATACTCATACTCATTCTCATACTCATACTCATAATCATACTCATAATCATACTCATATTCATACTCATACTCATACTCATAGTCATACTCATACTCATACTCATACTCATACTCATAGTCATCCTCATACGCATGCACATGCTCATGCTCATGCTCATGCTCATGCTCATACTCATACTCATACTCATACTCATACTCATACTCATACTCATACTCATACTCATACTCATACTCATACTCATACTCATACTCATACTCATACTCATACTCACAATCATACTCATACTCATACTCATACTCATACTCATACTAATACGCCTACACGTACTCGTACTCGTACTCATACTCATACTCATACTCATACTCATACTCATACTCATACTCATACTCATACGCATGCTCATGCTCATACACATACTCATACACATACTCATACTCATACTCATACTCGTACTCATTCTCATACTCATACTCATACTCATACTCATACTCATACTCATACTCATACGCATGCTCATGCTCATACACATACTCATACACATACTCATACTCATACTCATACTCGTACTCATACTCATACTCATACTCATACCCATACTCATTCTCATACTCATACGCATGCTCATGCTCATGCTCATGCTCATGCTCATGCTCATGCTCATGCTCATGCTCATGCTCATGCTCATACTCATACTGACACTCGCACTCATACTCATACTCAAACTCATAATTATACTCATAATGATATTCATACTCATACTCATAGTCATAGTCATAGTCATACTCATACTCATACTCATACTCGTACTCATCCTCATACGCATGCTCATGCTCATGCTCATGCTCATGCTCATGCTCATGCTCATACTCATACTCATACTCATACTCATACTCATACTCATACTCATACTCATACTCATACTCATACTCATACTCTCATTCACACTCACACTCATACTCATACAGATACGCATACTGATACTCACACTCATACTCATACATATACGCATACTCATACTCACACTCATACTCATACTCATACTCATACTCATACTCATACTCGTACTCATCCTCATACGCATGCTCATGCTCATGCTCATGCTCATGCTCATGCTCATGCTCATACTCATACTCAAACTCATACTCATACTCATACTCATACTCATACTCATTCTCATACTCATACTCATAATCATACTCATAATCATACTCATATTCATACTCATACTCATACTCATAGTCATACTCATACTCATACTCATACTCATACTCATACTCGTAGTCATCCTCATACGCATGCTCATGCTCATGCTCATGCTCATGCTCATGCTCATACTCATACTCATACTCATACTCATACTCATACTCATACTCATACTCATACTCATACTCATACTCATACTCATACTCATACTCATACTCATACTCATACTCATACTCACAATCATACTCATACTCATACTCATACTCATACTCATACTCATACTAATACGCCTACACGTACTCGTACTCGTACTCATACTCATACTCATACTCATACTCATACTCATACTCATACTCATACTCATACGCATGCTCATGCTCATACACATACTCATACACATACTCATACTCATACTCATACTCGTACTCATTCTCATACTCATACTCATACTCATACTCATACTCATACTCATACTCATACTCATACTCATACTCACAATCATACTCATACTCATACCCATACTCATACTCATACTAATACGCCTACACGTACTCGTACTCGTACTCATACTCATACTCATACTCATACTCATACTCATACTCATACTCATACGCATGCTCATGCTCATACACATACTCATACACATACTCATACTCATACTCATACTCGTACTCATACTCATACTCATACTCATACTCATACTCATACTCATACTCATACTCATACTCATACTCATACTCATACTCATACTCATACTCATACTCATACTCATAGTCATACTCATACTCATACTCATACTCATACTCATACTCGTACTCATCCTCATACGCATGCTCATGCTCATGCTCATGCTCATGCTCATGCTCATGCTCATACTCATACTCATACTCATACTCATACTCATACTCATACTCATACTCATACTCATACTCATACTCATACTCATACTCATACTCATACTCATACTCATACTCATACTCATACTCATACTCATACTCATACTCATACTCATACTCATACTCATACTCATAGTCATACTCATACTCATACTCATACTCATACTCATACTCATACTCACAATCATACTCATACTCATACCCATACTCATACTCATACTCATACTTACACTCATACTCCTACTCATACTCATACGCATACTCATACTCATACTCATACTCATACGCATGCTCATGCTCATGCTCATACTCATACTCATAATCATACTCATACTCATACTCATACGCATGCTCATGCTCATACACATACTCATACACATACTCATACTCATACTCATACTCGTACTCATACTCATACTCATACCCATACTCATACTCATACTCATACTTACACTCATACTCCTACTCATACTCATACGCATACTCATACTCATACTCATACTCACACTCACACTCATACTCCTACTCTCATTCACACTCACACTCATACTCATACAGATACGCATACTCATACTCACACTCATACTCATACATATACGCATACTCATACTCATACGCATGCTCATGCTCATGCTCATGCTCATGCTAATGCTCATGCTCATACTCATACTCATACTCATACTCATACTCATACGCATGCTCATGCTCATACACGTACTCATGCACATACTCATACTCATACTCATACTCGTACTCATACTCATACTCATACTCATACTCATACTCATACTCATACTCATACTCATACTCATACTCACACTCACACTCATACTCATAGTCTCATTCACACTCACACTCATACTCATACAGATACGCATACACATACTCACACTCATACTCATATATATACGCATACTCATACTCACACTCATAATCATACTCATAATCATACTCATACTCATACTCATACTCATACTCATACGCATACTCATACTCATACGCATGCTCATGCTCACGCTCATGCTCATGCTCATACTCATACTGACACTCGCACTCATACTCATACTCATACTCATACTCATACTCATAATCATACTCGTAATCATAATCATACTCATACTCATACTCATACTCATAGTCATACTCATGCTCATACTCATACTCATACTCATACTCATACTCATACTCATACTCATACTCATACTCATACTCATACTCATACTCAAACTCATACTCACACTCATACTCATATTCATACACATACTCATACTCATACTCATACTCGTACTCATACTCATACTCATACTCATACTCATACTCATACTCATACTCATACTCATACTCATACTCATACTCATACTCATACTCATACTCATACTCATACTCATACTCATACTCATACTCATACTCATACTCATACTCATACTCATACTCATACTCATACTCATACTCATACTTACCCTCATACTCCTACTCATACTCATACGCATACTCATACTCATACTCATACTCATACTCATAGTCATACTCATACTCATACTCATACTCATACTCATACATATACGCATACTCATACTCACACTCATAATCATACTCATAATCATACTCATACTCATACTCATACTCATACTCATACTCATATTCATACTCATACTCATACTCATACTCATACTCATACTCATACTCATGCTCATACTCATACTCATACTCATACTCATACTCACAATCATACTCATACTCATACTCATACTCATACTCATACTCATACTCATACTCATACTCATACTCATACTCATACTCATGCTCATGCTCATACTCATACACATACTCACACTCATACTCATACTCATACTCATATTCATACTAATACGCATACTCGTACTCGTACTCATACTCATACACATACTCACAGTCATACTCATACTCAGACTCATACTCACAATCATACTCATACTCATACTCATACTCACACTCACACTCATACTCATACTCATTCTCATACTCATACGCATGCTCATGCTCATGCTCATACTCATACTCATACTCATACTCATACTCATACTCATACTCATACTCATACTCATACTCATACTCATACTCATACTCATACTCATACTCATACTCATACTCAAACTTATACTCATACTCATACTCACACTCAAACTCACACTCATACTCATACTCATACTCATACTCATACTCATACGCATGCTCGTACTCATACTCATACTCATACTCATACTCATACTCATACTCATACTCATACTCATATTCATACTCACACTCATACTCATACTCATACTCATACTCATACTCATACTCATGCTAATACGCATACTCGTACTCGTACTCATACTCATACTCATACTCATACTCATACTCATATTCATACTAATACTCATACTCATACTCATACTCATACGCATGCTCATGCTCATACACGTACTCATGCACATACTCATACTCATACTCATACTCATACTCATACTCATACTCGTACTCATACTCATACTCATAGTCATACTCATACTCATACTCATACTCATACTCATACTCATACTCATACTCATACTCATACTCATAATCACACTCACACTCATACTCATACTCATACTCATACTCATACTCATACTCATACTCATACTCATACTCATACTCATACTCATACTCATGCTCATGCTCATACTCATACACATACTCACACTCATACTCATACTCATACTCATATTCATACTAATACGCATACTCGTACTCGTACTCATACTCATACACATACTCACAGTCATACTCATACTCAGACTCATACTCACAATCATACTCATACTCATACTCATACTCACACTCACACTCATACTCATACTCATTCTCATACGCATGCTCATGCTCATGCTCATACTCATACTCATACTCATACTCATACTCATACTCATACTCATACTCATACTCATACTCATACTCATACTCATACTCATACTCATACTCATACTCATACTCAAACTTATACTCATACTCATACTCACACTCAAACTCACACTCATACTCATACTCATACTCATACTCATACTCATACGCATGCTCGTACTCATACTCATACTCATACTCATACTCATACTCATACTCATACTCATACTCACACTCATACTCATACTCATACTCATACTCATACTCATGCTAATACGCATACTCGTACTCGTACTCATACTCATACTCATACTCATACTCATACTCATATTCATACTAATACTCATACTCATACTCATACTCATACGCATGCTCATGCTCATACACGTACGCATGCACATACTCATACTCATACTCATACTCATACTCATACTCATACTCGTACTCATACTCATACTCATAGTCATACTCATACTCATACTCATACTCATACTCATACTCATACTCATACTCATACTCATAATCACACTCACACTCATACTCATACTCTCATTCACACTCACACTCATACTCATACAGATACGCATACTCATACTCACACTCATTCTCATACATACACGCATACTCATACTCACAATCATACTCATACTCATACTCATACTCATACTCATACTAATACGCATACACGTACTCATACTCATACTCATGCTCATACTCATACTCATACACATACTCACACTCATACTCATACTCATACTCATATTCATACTCATGCTAATACGCATACTCGTACTCGTACTCATACTCATACTCATACTCATACTCATACTCATACTCATACTCATATTCATACTAATACTCATACTCATACTCATACTCATACTCATACTCATACTCATACTCATACTCATACTCATACTCATACTCATACTCATACTCATACTCATACTCATACTCATACTCATACTTACCCTCATACTCATACGCATACTCATACTCATACTCATACTCATACTCATAGTCATACTCATACTCATACTCATACTCATAATCACACTCACACTCATGCTCATACTCTCATTCACACTCACACTCATACTCATACAGATACGCATACTCATACTCACACTCATACTCATACATATACGCATACTCAAACTCACACTCATAATCATACTCATAATCATACTCATAGACATACTCATACTCATACTCATGCTCATACTCATACACATTCTCACACTCATACTCATACTCATAATCATACTCACACTCATACCCATACTCATACTCATACTCACACTCACACTCATACCCATACTCATTCTCATGCTCATACGCATGCTCATGCGCATGCTCATGCTCATGCTCATGCTCATACTCATACTGACAATCGCACTCATACTCATACTCATACTCATACTCATAATTATACTCATAATCATACTCATACTCATACTCATACTCATAGTCATACTCATACACATACTCATACTCATACTCATACTCATACTCATACTCATACTCGTACTCATACTCATACTCATACTCATACCCATACTCATACTCATACTCATTCTCATGCTCATACGCATGCTCATGCGCATGCTCATGCTCATGCTCATGCTCATACTCATACTGACACTCGCACTCATACTCATACTCATACTCATACTCATAATTATACTCATAATCATACTCATACTCATACTCATACTCATAGTCATACTCATACTCATACTCATACTCATACTCATACTCATACTCATACTCATACTCGTACTCATACTCATACTCATACTCATACCCATACTCATACTCATACTCATACTCATACTCATACTCATACTCATACTCACACTCATACTCATACTCATACTCATACTCATACTCATGCTAATACGCATACTCGTACTCGTACTCATACTCATACTCATACTCATACTCATACTCATATTCATACTAATACTCATACTCATACTCATACTCATACGCATGCTCATGCTCATACACGTACTCATGCACATACTCATACTCATACTCATACTCATACTCATACTCATACTCGTACTCATACTCATACTCATAGTCATACTCATACTCATACTCATACTCATACTCATACTCATACTCATACTCATAATCACACTCACACTCATACTCATACTCTCATTCACACTCACACTCATACTCATACAGATACGCATACTCATACTCACACTCATTCTCATACATATACGCATACTCATACTCACAATCATACTCATACTCATACTCATACTCATACTCATACTAATACGCATACACGTACTCATACTCATACTCATGCTCATACTCATACTCATACACATACTCACACTCATACTCATACTCATACTCATATTCATACTCATGCTAATACGCATACTCGTACTCGTACTCATACTCATACTCATACTCATACTCATACTCATACTCATAATCATACTCGTAATCATAATCATACTCATACTCATACTCATACTCATAGTCATACTCATGCTCATACTCATACTCATACTCATACTCATACTCATACTCATACTCATACTCATACTCATACTCATACTCATACTCAAACTCATACTCACACTCATACTCATATTCATACACATACTCATACTCATACTCATACTCGTACTCATACTCATACTCATACTCATACTCATACTCATACTCATACTCATACTCATACTCATACTCATACTCATACTCATACTCATACTCATACTCATACTCATACTCATACTCATACTCATACTCATACTCATACTCATACTCATACTCATACTCATACTCATACTTACCCTCATACTCCTACTCATACTCATACGCATACTCATACTCATACTCATACTCATACTCATAGTCATACTCATACTCATACTCATACTCATACTCATACATATACGCATACTCATACTCACACTCATAATCATACTCATAATCATACTCATACTCATACTCATACTCATACTCATACTCATATTCATACTCATACTCATACTCATACTCATACTCATACTCATACTCATGCTCATACTCATACTCATACTCATACTCATACTCACAATCATACTCATACTCATACTCATACTCATACTCATACTCATACTCATACTCATACTCATACTCATACTCATACTCATACTCATGCTCATACTCATAGTCATACTCATGCTCATACTCATACTCATACTCATACTCATACTCATACTCATACTCATACTCATACTCATACTCATACTCATACTCAAACTCATACTCACACTCATACTCATATTCATACACATACTCATACTCATACTCATACTCGTACTCATACTCATACTCATACTCATACTCATACTCATACTCATACTCATACTCATACTCATACTCATACTCATACTCATACTCATACTCATACTCATACTCATACTCATACTCATACTCATACTCATACTCATACTCATACTCATACTCATACTCATACTCATACTTACCCTCATACTCCTACTCATACTCATACGCATACTCATACTCATACTCATACTCATACTCATAGTCATACTCATACTCATACTCATACTCATACTCATACTCATATTCATACTCAAACTCATACTCATACTCATACTCATACTCATACTCATGCTCATACTCATACTCATACTCATACTCATACTCACAATCATACTCATACTCATACTCATACTCATACTCATACTCATACTCATACTCATACTCATACTCATACTCATACTCATGCTCATACTCATAGTCATACTCATGCTCATACTCATACTCATACTCATACTCATACTCATACTCATACTCATACTCATACTCATACTCATACTCATACTCAAACTCATACTCACACTCATACTCATATTCATACACATACTCATACTCATACTCATACTCGTACTCATACTCATACTCATACTCATACTCATACTCATACTCATACTCATACTCATACTCATACTCATACTCATACTCATACTCATACTCATACTCATACTCATACTCATACTCATACTCATACTCATACTCATACTCATACTCATACTCATACTTACCCTCATACTCCTACTCATACTCATACGCATACTCATACTCATACTCATACTCATACTCATAGTCATACTCATACTCATACTCATACTCATACTCATACATATACGCATACTCATACTCACACTCATAATCATACTCATAATCATACTCATACTCATACTCATACTCATACTCATACTCATATTCATACTCATACTCATACTCATACTCATACTCATACTCATACTCATGCTCATACTCATACTCATACTCATACTCATACTCACAATCATACTCATACTCATACTCATACTCATACTCATACTCATACTCATACTCATACTCATACTCATACTCATACTCATGCTCATGCTCATACTCATACACATACTCACACTCATACTCATACTCATACTCATATTCATACTAATACGCATACTCGTACTCGTACTCATACTCATACACATACTCACAGTCATACTCATACTCAGACTCATACTCACAATCATACTCATACTCATACTCATACTCACACTCACACTCATACTCATACTCATTCTCATACTCATACGCATGCTCATGCTCATGCTCATACTCATACTCATACTCATACTCATACTCATACTCATACTCATACTCATACTCATACTCATACTCATACTCATACTCATACTCATACTCATACTCAAACTTATACTCATACTCATACTCACACTCAAACTCACACTCATACTCATACTCATACTCATACTCATACTCATACGCATGCTCGTACTCATACTCATACTCATACTCATACTCATACTCATACTCATACTCATACTCATATTCATACTCACACTCATACTCATACTCATACTCATACTCATACTCATGCTAATACGCATACTCGTACTCGTACTCATACTCATACTCATACTCATACTCATACTCATATTCATACTAATACTCATACTCATACTCATACTCATACGCATGCTCATGCTCATACACGTACTCATGCACATACTCATACTCATACTCATACTCATACTCATACTCATACTCGTACTCATACTCATACTCATAGTCATACTCATACTCATACTCATACTCATACTCATACTCATACTCATACTCATACTCATACTCATAATCACACTCACACTCATACTCATACTCATACTCATACTCATACTCATACTCATACTCATACTCATACTCATACTCATACTCATACTCATGCTCATGCTCATACTCATACACATACTCACACTCATACTCATACTCATACTCATATTCATACTAATACGCATACTCGTACTCGTACTCATACTCATACACATACTCACAGTCATACTCATACTCAGACTCATACTCACAATCATACTCATACTCATACTCATACTCACACTCACACTCATACTCATACTCATTCTCATACGCATGCTCATGCTCATGCTCATACTCATACTCATACTCATACTCATACTCATACTCATACTCATACTCATACTCATACTCATACTCATACTCATACTCATACTCAAACTTATACTCATACTCATACTCACACTCAAACTCACACTCATACTCATACTCATACTCATACTCATACTCATACGCATGCTCGTACTCATACTCATACTCATACTCATACTCATACTCATACTCATACTCATACTCATACTCACACTCATACTCATACTCATACTCATACTCATACTCATGCTAATACGCATACTCGTACTCGTACTCATACTCATACTCATACTCATACTCATACTCATATTCATACTAATACTCATACTCATACTCATACTCATACGCATGCTCATGCTCATACACGTACTCATGCACATACTCATACTCATACTCATACTCATACTCATACTCATACTCGTACTCATACTCATACTCATAGTCATACTCATACTCATACTCATACTCATACTCATACTCATACTCATACTCATACTCATACTCATAATCACACTCACACTCATACTCATACTCTCATTCACACTCACACTCATACTCATACAGATACGCATACTCATACTCACACACATTCTCATACATACACGCATACTCATACTCACAATCATACTCATACTCATACTCATACTCATACTCATACTAATACGCATACACGTACTCATACTCATACTCATGCTCATACTCATACTCATACACATACTCACACTCATACTCATACTCATACTCATATTCATACTCATGCTAATACGCATACTCGTACTCGTACTCATACTCATACTCATACTCATACTCATACTCATACTCATACTCATACTCATATTCATACTAATACTCATACTCATACTCATACTCATACTCATACTCATACTCATACTCATACTCATACTCATACTCATACTCATACTCATACTCATACTCATACTCATACTCATACTCATACTTACCCTCATACTCATACGCATACTCATACTCATACTCATACTCATACTCATAGTCATACTCATACTCATACTCATACTCATAATCACACTCACACTCATGCTCATACTCTCATTCACACTCACACTCATACTCATACAGATACGCATACTCATACTCACACTCATACTCATACATATACGCATACTCAAACTCACACTCATAATCATACTCATAATCATACTCATACACATACTCATACTCATACTCATGCTCATACTCATACACATTCTCACACTCATACTCATACTCATAATCATACTCACACTCATACCCATACTCATACTCATACTCACACTCACACTCATACCCATACTCATTCTCATGCTCATACGCATGCTCATGCGCATGCTCATGCTCATGCTCATGCTCATACTCATACTGACAATCGCACTCATACTCATACTCATACTCATACTCATAATTATACTCATAATCATACTCATACTCATACTCATACTCATAGTCATACTCATACTCATACTCATACTCATACTCATACTCATACTCATACTCATACTCGTACTCATACTCATACTCATACTCATACCCATACTCATACTCATACTCATTCTCATGCTCATACGCATGCTCATGCGCATGCTCATGCTCATGCTCATGCTCATACTCATACTGACACTCGCACTCATACTCATACTCATACTCATACTCATAATTATACTCATAATCATACTCATACTCATACTCATACTCATAGTCATACTCATACTCATACTCATACTCATACTCATACTCATACTCATACTCATACTCGTACTCATACTCATACTCATACTCATACCCATACTCATACTCATACTCATACTCATACTCATACTCATACTCATACTCACACTCATACTCATACTCATACTCATACTCATACTCATGCTAATACGCATACTCGTACTCGTACTCATACTCATACTCATACTCATACTCATACTCATATTCATACTAATACTCATACTCATACTCATACTCATACGCATGCTCATGCTCATACACGTACTCATGCACATACTCATACTCATACTCATACTCATACTCATACTCATACTCGTACTCATACTCATACTCATAGTCATACTCATACTCATACTCATACTCATACTCATACTCATACTCATACTCATACTCATAATCACACTCACACTCATACTCATACTCTCATTCACACTCACACTCATACTCATACAGATACGCATACTCATACTCACACTCATTCTCATACATATACGCATACTCATACTCACAATCATACTCATACTCATACTCATACTCATACTCATACTAATACGCATACACGTACTCATACTCATACTCATGCTCATACTCATACTCATACACATACTCACACTCATACTCATACTCATACTCATATTCATACTCATGCTAATACGCATACTCGTACTCGTACTCATACTCATACTCATACTCATACTCATACTCATACTCATACTCATACTCATATTCATACTAATACTCATACTCATACTCATACTCATACTCATACTCATACTCATACTCATACTCATACTCATACTCATACTCATACTCATACTCATACTCATACTCATACTCATACTCATACTCATACTTACCCTCATACTCATACGCATACTCATACTCATACTCATACTCATACTCATAGTCATACTCATACTCATACTCATACTCATAATCACACTCACACTCATGCTCATACTCTCATTCACACTCACACTCATACTCATACAGATACGCATACTCATACTCACACTCATACTCATACATATACGCATACTCAAACTCACACTCATAATCATACTCATAATCATACTCATACACATACTCATACTCATACTCATGCTCATACTCATACACATTCTCACACTCATACTCATACTCATAATCATACTCACACTCATACCCATACTCATACTCATACTCACACTCACACTCATACCCATACTCATTCTCATGCTCATACGCATGCTCATGCGCATGCTCATGCTCATGCTCATGCTCATACTCATACTGACAATCGCACTCATACTCATACTCATACTCATACTCATAATTATACTCATAATCATACTCATACTCATACTCATACTCATAGTCATACTCATACTCATACTCATACTCATACTCATACTCATACTCATACTCATACTCGTACTCATACTCATACTCATACTCATACCCATACTCATACTCATACTCATTCTCATAATTATACTCATAATCATACTCATACTCATACTCATACTCATAGTCATACTCATACTCATACTCATACTCATACTCATACTCATACTCATACTCATACTCATACCCATACTCATACTCATACTCATACTTACACTCATACTCCTACTCATACTCATACGCATACTCATACTCATACTCATACTCATACTTATACTCATACTCATACTCATACTCATACTCATACTCATACTCATACTCATGCTCATACTCATACTCATACTCATACTCATACTCATACTCATACTCATACTCATACTCATACTCATACTCATACTCATACTCATACTCATACTCATACTCATACTCATACTCATACTCATACTTACCCTCATACTCCTACTCATACTCATACGAATACTCATACTCATACTCATACTCATACTCATAGTCATACTCATACTCATACTCATACTCATACTCATACATATACGCATACTCATACTCACACTCATAATCATACTCATAATCATACTCATACTCATACTCATACTCATACTCATATTCATACTCATACTCATACTCATACTCATACTCATACTCATACTCATACTCATACTCATACTCATACTCACAATCATACTCATACTCATACTCATACTCATACTCATACTCATACTCATACTCATACTCATACTCATACTCATACTCATGCTCATGCTCATACTCATACACATACTCACACTCATACTCATACTCATACTCATATTCATACTAATACGCATACTCGTACTCGTACTCATACTCATACACATACTCACAGTCATACTCATACTCAGACTCATACTCACAATCATACTCATACTCATACTCATACTCACACTCACACTCATACTCATACTCATTCTCATACTCATACGCATGCTCATGCTCATGCTCATACTCATACTCATACTCATACTCATACTCATACTCATACTCATACTCATACTCATACTCATACTCATACTCATACTCATACTCATGCTAATACGCATACTCGTACTCGTACTCATACTCATACTCATACTCATACTCATACTCATATTCATACTAATACTCATACTCATACTCATACTCATACGCATGCTCATGCTCATACACGTACTCATGCACATACTCATACTCATACTCATACTCATACTCATACTCATACTCGTACTCATACTCATACTCATAGTCATACTCATACTCATACTCATACTCATACTCATACTCATACTCATACTCATACTCATAATCACACTCACACTCATACTCATACTCATACTCATACTCATACTCATACTCATACTCATACTCATACTCATACTCATACTCATACTCATACTCATGCTCATACTCATACTCATACTCATACTCATACTCATACTCATACTCATACTCATACTCATACTCATACTCATACTCATACTCATACTCATACTCATACTCATACTCATACTCATACTCATACTTACCCTCATACTCCTACTCATACTCATACGAATACTCATACTCATACTCATACTCATACTCATAGTCATACTCATACTCATACTCATACTCATACTCATACATATACGCATACTCATACTCACACTCATAATCATACTCATAATCATACTCATACTCATACTCATACTCATACTCATATTCATACTCATACTCATACTCATACTCATACTCATACTCATACTCATACTCATACTCATACTCATACTCATACTCACAATCATACTCATACTCATACTCATACTCATACTCATACTCATACTCATACTCATACTCATACTCATACTCATACTCATGCTCATGCTCATACTCATACACATACTCACACTCATACTCATACTCATACTCATATTCATACTAATACGCATACTCGTACTCGTACTCATACTCATACACATACTCACAGTCATACTCATACTCAGACTCATACTCACAATCATACTCATACTCATACTCATACTCACACTCACACTCATACTCATACTCATTCTCATACTCATACGCATGCTCATGCTCATGCTCATACTCATACTCATACTCATACTCATACTCATACTCATACTCATACTCATACTCATACTCATACTCATACTCATACTCATACTCATACTCATACTCAAACTTATACTCATACTCATACTCACACTCAAACTCACACTCATACTCATACTCATACTCATACTCATACGCATGCTCGTACTCATACTCATACTCATACTCATACTCATACTCATACTCATACTCATACTCATACTCATACTCATACTCATACTCATACTCATACTCACAGTCATACTCATACTCAGACTCATACTCACAATCATACTCATACTCATACTCATACTCACACTCACACTCATACTCATACTCATTCTCATACTCATACGCATGCTCATGCTCATGCTCATACTCATACTCATACTCATACTCATACTCATACTCATACTCATACTCATACTCATACTCAAACTCATACTCACACTCATACTCATATTCATACACATACTCATACTCATACTCATACTCATACTCATACTCATACTCATACTCATACTCACACTCATACTCATACTCATACTCATACTCATACTCATGCTAATACGCATACTCGTACTCGTACTCATACTCATACTCATACTCATACTCATACTCATATTCATACTAATACTCATACTCATACTCATACTCATACGCATGCTCATGCTCATACACGTACTCATGCACATACTCATACTCATACTCATACTCATACTCATACTCATACTCGTACTCATACTCATACTCATAGTCATACTCATACTCATACTCATACTCATACTCATACTCATACTCATACTCATACTCATAATCACACTCACACTCATACTCATACTCATACTCATACTCATACTCATACTCATACTCATACTCATACTCATACTCATACTCATGCTCATGCTCATACTCATACACATACTCACACTCATACTCATACTCATACTCATATTCATACTAATACGCATACTCGTACTCGTACTCATACTCATACACATACTCACAGTCATACTCATACTCAGACTCATACTCACAATCATACTCATACTCATACTCATACTCACACTCACACTCATACTCATACTCATTCTCATACTCATACGCATGCTCATGCTCATGCTCATACTCATACTCATACTCATACTCATACTCATACTCATACTCATACTCATACTCATACTCATACTCATACTCATACTCATACTCATACTCATACTCAAACTTATACTCATACTCATACTCACACTCAAACTCACACTCAGACTCATACTCATACTCATACTCATACTCATACGCATGCTCGTACTCATACTCATACTCATACTCATACTCATACTCATACTCACACTCATACTCATACTCATACTCATACTCATACTCATGCTAATACGCATACTCGTACTCGTACTCATACTCATACTCATACTCATACTCATACTCATATTCATACTAATACTCATACTCATACTCATACGCATGCTCATGCTCATACACGTACTCATGCACATACTCATACTCATACTCATTCTCATACTCATACTCATACTCGTACTCATACTCATACTCATAGTCATACTCATACTCATACTCATACTCATACTCATACTCATACTCATACTCATACTCATAATCACACTCACACTCATACTCATACTCTCATTCACACTCACACTCATACTCATACAGATACGCATACTCATACTCACACTCATTCTCATACATATACGCATACTCATACTCACAATCATACTCATACTCATACTCATACTCATACTCATACTCATACTCATACTCATACGCATACTCATACTCATACTCATACTCATACTCATACGCATGCTCATGCTCATGCTCATGCTCATACTCATACTCATAATCATACTCATACTCATACTCATACGCATGCTCATGCTCATACACATACTCATACACATACTCATACTCATACTCATACTCGTACTCATACTCATACTCATACCCATACTCATACTCATACTCATACTTACACTCATACTCCTACTCATACTCATACGCATACTCATACTCATACTCATACTCACACTCACACTCATACTCCTACTCTCATTCACACTCACACTCATACTCATACAGATACGCATACTCATACTCACACTCATACTCATACATATACGCATACTCATACTCATACGCATGCTCATGCTCATGCTCATGCTCATGCTAATGCTCATGCTCATACTCATACTCATACTCATACTCATACTCATACGCATGCTCATGCTCATACACGTACTCATGCACATACTCATACTCATACTCATACTCGTACTCATACTCATACTCATACTCATACTCATACTCATACTCATACTCACACTCACACTCATACTCATAGTCTCATTCACACTCACACTCATACTCATACAGATACGCATACACATACTCACACTCATACTCATATATATACGCATACTCATACTCACACTCATATTCATACTCATAATCATACTCATACTCATACTCATACTCATACTCATACGCATACTCATACTCATACGCATGCTCATGCTCACGCTCATGCTCATGTTCATACTCATACTGACACTCGCACTCATACTCATACTCATACTCATACTCATACTCATAATCATACTCATAATCATAATCATACTCATACTCATACTCATACTCACACTCAAACTCACACTCATACTCATACTCATACTCATACTCATACGCATGCTCGTACTCATACTCATACTCATACTCATACTCATACTCATACTCATACTCATACTCATACTCATACTCACACTCATACTCATACTCATACTCATACTCATACTCATGCTAATACGCATACTCGTACTCGTACTCATACTCATACTCATACTCATACTCATACTCATATTCATACTAATACTCATACTCATACTCATACTCATACGCATGCTCATGCTCATACACGTACTCATGCACATACTCATACTCATACTCATACTCATACTCATACTCATACTCGTACTCATACTCATACTCATAGTCATACTCATACTCATACTCATACTCATACTCATACTCATACTCATACTCATACTCATAATCACACTCACACTCATACTCATACTCATACTCATACTCATACTCATACTCATACTCATACTCATACTCATACTCATACTCATACTCATACTCATGCTCATACTCATACTCATACTCATACTCATACTCATACTCATACTCATACTCATACTCATACTCATACTCATACTCATACTCATACTCATACTCATACTCATACTCATACTCATACTCATACTTACCCTCATACTCCTATTCATACTCATACGCATACTCATACTCATACTCATACTCATACTCATAGTCATACTCATACTCATACTCATACTCATACTCATACATATACGCATACTCATACTCACACTCATAATCATACTCATAATCATACTCATACTCATACTCATACTCATACTCATATTCATACTCATACTCATACTCATACTCATACTCATACTCATACTCATACTCATACTCATACTCATACTCATACTCACAATCATACTCATACTCATACTCATACTCATACTCATACTCATACTCATACTCATACTCATACTCATACTCATACTCATGCTCATGCTCATACTCATACACATACTCACACTCATACTCATACTCATACTCATATTCATACTAATACGCATACTCGTACTCGTACTCATACTCATACACATACTCACAGTCATACTCATACTCAGACTCATACTCACAATCATACTCATACTCATACTCATACTCACACTCACACTCATACTCATACTCATTCTCATACTCATACGCATGCTCATGCTCATGCTCATACTCATACTCATACTCATACTCATACTCATACTCATACTCATACTCATACTCATACTCATACTCATACTCATACTCATACTCATACTCATACTCATACTCATACTCATACTCATACTCAAACTTATACTCATACTCATACTCACACTCAAACTCACACTCATACTCATACTCATACTCATACTCATACGCATGCTCGTACTCATACTCATACTCATACTCATACTCATACTCATACTCATACTCATACTCATACTCATACTCATACTCATACTCATACTCATACTCACAGTCATACTCATACTCAGACTCATACTCACAATCATACTCATACTCATACTCATACTCACACTCACACTCATACTCATACTCATTCTCATACTCATACGCATGCTCATGCTCATGCTCATACTCATACTCATACTCATACTCATACTCATACTCATACTCATACTCATACTCATACTCAAACTCATACTCACACTCATACTCATATTCATACACATACTCATACTCATACTCATACTCGTACTCATACTCATACTCATACTCATACTCATACTCATACTCATACTCATACTCATACTCATACTCATACTCATACTCATACTCATACTCATACTCATACTCATACTCATACTCATACTCATACTCATACTCATACTCATACTCATACTCATACTCATACTCATACTCATACTCATACTTACCCTCATACTCCTACTCATACTCATACGCATACTCATACTCATACTCATACTCATACTCATAGTCATACTCATACTCATACTCATACTCATACTCATACATATACGCATACTCATACTCACACTCATAATCATACTCATAATCATACTCATACTCATACTCATACTCATACTCATATTCATACTCATACTCATACTCATACTCATACTCATACTCATACTCATACTCATACTCATACTCATACTCATACTCACAATCATACTCATACTCATACTCATACTCATACTCATACTCATACTCATACTCATACTCATACTCATACTCATACTCATGCTCATGCTCATACTCATACACATACTCACACTCATACTCATACTCATACTCATATTCATACTAATACGCATACTCGTACTCGTACTCATACTCATACACATACTCACAGTCATACTCATACTCAGACTCATACTCACAATCATACTCATACTCATACTCATACTCACACTCACACTCATACTCATACTCATTCTCATACTCATACGCATGCTCATGCTCATGCTCATACTCATACTCATACTCATACTCATACTCATACTCATACTCATACTCATACTCATACTCATACTCATACTCATACTCATACTCATACTCAAACTTATACTCATACTCATACTCACACTCAAACTCACACTCATACTCATACTCATACTCATACTCATACTCATACGCATGCTCGTACTCATACTCATACTCATACTCATACTCATACTCATACTCATACTCATACTCATACTCATACTCACACTCATACTCATACTCATACTCATACTCATACTCATGCTAATACGCATACTCGTACTCGTACTCATACTCATACTCATACTCATACTCATACTCATATTCATACTAATACTCATACTCATACTCATACTCATACGCATGCTCATGCTCATACACGTACTCATGCACATACTCATACTCATACTCATACTCATACTCATACTCATACTCGTACTCATACTCATACTCATAGTCATACTCATACTCATACTCATACTCATACTCATACTCATACTCATACTCATACTCATAATCACACTCACACTCATACTCATACTCATACTCATACTCATACTCATACTCATACTCATACTCATACTCATACTCATACTCATACTCATACTCATGCTCATGCTCATACTCATACACATACTCACACTCATACTCATACTCATACTCATATTCATACTAATACGCATACTCGTACTCGTACTCATACTCATACACATACTCACAGTCATACTCATACTCAGACTCATACTCACAATCATACTCATACTCATACTCATACTCACACTCACACTCATACTCATACTCATTCTCATACTCATACGCATGCTCATGCTCATGCTCATACTCATACTCATACTCATACTCATACTCATACTCATACTCATACTCATACTCATACTCATACTCATACTCATACTCATACTCATACTCATACTCAAACTTATACTCATACTCATACTCACACTCAAACTCACACTCAGACTCATACTCATACTCATACTCATACTCATACGCATGCTCGTACTCATACTCATACTCATACTCATACTCATACTCATACTCACACTCATACTCATACTCATACTCATACTCATACTCATGCTAATACGCATACTCGTACTCGTACTCATACTCATACTCATACTCATACTCATACTCATATTCATACTAATACTCATACTCATACTCATACGCATGCTCATGCTCATACACGTACTCATGCACATACTCATACTCATACTCATTCTCATACTCATACTCATACTCGTACTCATACTCATACTCATAGTCATACTCATACTCATACTCATACTCATACTCATACTCATACTCATACTCATACTCATAATCACACTCACACTCATACTCATACTCTCATTCACACTCACACTCATACTCATACAGATACGCATACTCATACTCACACTCATTCTCATACATATACGCATACTCATACTCACAATCATACTCATACTCATACTCATACTCATACTCATACTAATACGCATACACGTACTCATACTCATACTCATGCTCATACTCATACTCATACACATACTCACACTTATACTCATACTCATACTCACACTCAAACTCACACTCATACTCATACTCATACTCATACTCATACTCATACGCATGCTCGTACTCATACTCATACTCATACTCATACTCATATTCATACTAATACTCATACTCATACTCATACTCATACTCATACTCATACTCATACTCATACTCATACTCATACTCATACTCATACTCATACTCATACTCATACTCATACTCATACTCATACTTACCCTCATACTCATACGCATACTCATACTCATACTCATACTCATACTCATAGTCATACTCATACTCATACTCATACTCATAATCACACTCACACTCATGCTCATACTCTCATTCACACTCACACTCATACTCATACAGATACGCATACTCATACTCACACTCATACTCATACATATACGCATACTCAAACTCACACTCATAATCATACTCATAATCATACTCATACACATACTCATACTCATACTCATGCTCATACTCATACACATTCTCACACTCATACTCATACTCATAATCATACTCACACTCATACCCATACTCATACTCATACTCACACTCACACTCATACCCATACTCATTCTCATGCTCATACGCATGCTCATGCGCATGCTCATGCTCATGCTCATGCTCATACTCATACTGACAATCGCACTCATACTCATACTCATACTCATACTCATAATTATACTCATAATCATACTCATACTCATACTCATACTCATAGTCATACTCATACTCATACTCATACTCATACTCATACTCATACTCATACTCATACTCGTACTCATACTCATACTCATACTCATACCCATACTCATACTCATACTCATTCTCATGCTCATACGCATGCTCATGCGCATGCTCATGCTCATGCTCATGCTCATACTCATACTGACACTCGCACTCATACTCATACTCATACTCATACTCATAATTATACTCATAATCATACTCATACTCATACTCATACTCATAGTCATACTCATACTCATACTCATACTCATACTCATACTCATACTCATACTCATACTCGTACTCATACTCATACTCATACTCATACCCATACTCATACTCATACTCATACTTACACTCATACTCCTACTCATACTCATACGCATACTCATACTCATACTCATACTCATACGCATGCTCATGCTCATGCTCATGCTCATACTCATACTCATAATCATACTCATACTCATACTCATACGCATGCTCATGCTCATACACATACTCATACACATACTCATACTCATACTCATACTCATACTCGTACTCATACTCATACTCATACCCATACTCATACTCATACTCATACTTACACTCATACTCCTACTCATACTCATACGCATACTCATACTCATACTCATACTCATACTTATACTCATACTCATACTCATACTCATACTCATTCTCATACTCATACTCATAGTCATACTCATACTCATACTCATACTCATACTCATACTCATACTCATACTCATACTCATACTCATACTCATACTCATACTCATACTCATACTCATACGCATGCTCATACTCATTCTCATACTCATACTCATACGCATGTTCATGCTCATGCTCATACTCATACTCATACTCTCATTCACACTCACACTCATACTCATACAGATACGCATACTCATACTCACTCTCATACTCATACATATACGCATACTCATACTCACACTCATAATCATACTCATAATCATACTCATACTCATACTCATACTCATACTCATACTCATACTCATACTCAAACTCATACTCATACTCATGCTCATGCTCATACTCATACACATACTCACACTCATACTCATACTCATACTCATATTCATACTAATACGCATGCTCATGCTAATACACATACTCATACACATACTCATACTCATACTCATACTCGTACTCATACTCATACTCATACTCATACTCATACTCATACTCATACTCATACTCATACTCATACTCATACTCATAATCACACTCACACTCATACTCATACTCTCATTCACACTCACACTCATACTCATACAGATACGCATACTCATACTCACACTCGTACTCATACATATACGCATACTCATACTCACACTCATAATCATACTCATAATCATACTCATACACATACTCAAACTCATACTCATACTCATACTCATGCTCATACTCATACACATACTCACACTCATACTCATATTCATACTCATATTCATACTCGTGCTAATACGCATACTCGTACTCGTACTCATACTCATACTCATACTCATACTCATACTCATACTCATACTCATACTCATACTCATACTCATATTCATACTAATACTCATACTCATACTCATACTCACACTCATACACATACTCATACTCATACTCACACTCATACCCATACTCATACTCACACTCACACTCATACCCATACTCATTCTCATACTCATACGCATGCTCATGCTCATGCTCATGCTCATGCTCATGCTCATGCTCATGCTCATGCTCATACTCATACTGACACTCGCACTCATACTCATACTCAAACTCATAATTATACTCATAATGATATTCATACTCATACTCATAGTCATAGTCATAGTCATACTCATACTCATACTCATACTCGTACTCATCCTCATACGCATGCTCATGCTCATGCTCATGCTCATGCTCATGCTCATACTCATACTCATACTTACACTCATACTCCTACTCATACTCATACGCATACTCATACTCATACTCATACTCATACTCATACTTATACTCATACTCATACTCATACTCATACTCATTCTCATACTCATGCTCATAGTCATACTCATACTCATACTCATACTCATACTCATACTCATACTCATACTCATACTCATACTCATACTCATACTCATACTCATACTCATACGCATGCTCATACTCATTCTCATACTCATACTCATACGCATGTTCATGCTCATGCTCATACTCATACTCATACTCTCATTCACACTCACACTCATACTCATACAGATACGCATACTCATACTCACTCTCATACTCATACATATACGCATACTCATACTCACACTCATAATCATACTCATAATCATACTCATACTCATACTCATACTCATACTCATACTCATACTCATACTCAAACTCATACTCATACTCATGCTCATGCTCATACTCATACACATACTCACACTCATACTCATACTCATACTCATATTCATACTAATACGCATGCTCATGCTAATACACATACTCATACTCATATTCATACTCGTACTCATACTCATACTCATACTCATACTCATACTCATACTCATACTCATACTCATACTCATACTCATAATCACACTCACACTCATACTCATACTCTCATTCACACTCACACTCATACTCATACAGATACGCATACTCATACTCACACTCGTACTCATACATATACGCATACTCATACTCACACTCATAATCATACTCATAATCATACTCATACACATACTCAAACTCATACTCATACTCATACTCATACTCATGCTCATACTCATACACATACTCACACTCATACTCATATTCATACTCATATTCATACTCGTGCTAATACGCATACTCGTACTCGTACTCATACTCATACTCATACTCATACTCATACTCATACTCATACTCATACTCATACTCATATTCATACTAATACTCATACTCATACTCATACTCATACTCATACACATACTCATACTCATACTCACACTCATACCCATACTCATACTCATACTCACACTCACACTCATACCCATACTCATTCTCATACTCATACGCATGCTCATGCTCATGCTCATGCTCATGCTCATGCTCATGCTCATGCTCATGCTCATGCTCATGCTCATACTCATACTGACACTCGCACTCATACTCATACTCAAACTCATAATTATACTCATAATGATATTCATACTCATACTCATAGTCATAGTCATAGTCATACTCATACTCATACTCATACTCGTACTCATCCTCATACGCATGCTCATGCTCATGCTCATGCTCATGCTCATGCTCATGCTCATACTCATACTCATACTCATACTCATACTCATACTCATACTCATACTCATACTCATACTCATACTCATACTCATACTCTCATTCACACTCACACTCATACTCATACAGATACGCATACTGATACTCACACTCATACTCATACATATACGCATACTCATACTCACACTCATACTCATACTCATACTCATACTCATACTCATACTCGTACTCATCCTCATACGCATGCTCATGCTCATGCTCATGCTCATGCTCATGCTCATGCTCATACTCATACTCAAACTCATACTCATACTCATACTCATACTCATACTCATTCTCATACTCATACTCATAATCATACTCATAATCATACTCATATTCATACTCATACTCATACTCATAGTCATACTCATACTCATACTCATACTCATACTCATACTCATAGTCATCCTCATACGCATGCACATGCTCATGCTCATGCTCATGCTCATGCTCATACTCATACTCATACTCATACTCATACTCATACTCATACTCATACTCATACTCATACTCATACTCATACTCATACTCATACTCATACTCATACTCATACTCACAATCATACTCATACTCATACTCATACTCATACTCATACTAATACGCCTACACGTACTCGTACTCGTACTCATACTCATACTCATACTCATACTCATACTCATACTCATACTCATACTCATACGCATGCTCATGCTCATACACATACTCATACACATACTCATACTCATACTCATACTCGTACTCATTCTCATACTCATACTCATACTCATACTCATACTCATACTCATACTCATACGCATGCTCATGCTCATACACATACTCATACACATACTCATACTCATACTCATACTCGTACTCATACTCATACTCATACTCATACCCATACTCATTCTCATACTCATACGCATGCTCATGCTCATGCTCATGCTCATGCTCATGCTCATGCTCATGCTCATGCTCATGCTCATGCTCATACTCATACTGACACTCGCACTCATACTCATACTCAAACTCATAATTATACTCATAATGATATTCATACTCATACTCATAGTCATAGTCATAGTCATACTCATACTCATACTCATACTCGTACTCATCCTCATACGCATGCTCATGCTCATGCTCATGCTCATGCTCATGCTCATGCTCATACTCATACTCATACTCATACTCATACTCATACTCATACTCATACTCATACTCATACTCATACTCATACTCTCATTCACACTCACACTCATACTCATACAGATACGCATACTGATACTCACACTCATACTCATACATATACGCATACTCATACTCACACTCATACTCATACTCATACTCATACTCATACTCATACTCGTACTCATCCTCATACGCATGCTCATGCTCATGCTCATGCTCATGCTCATGCTCATGCTCATACTCATACTCAAACTCATACTCATACTCATACTCATACTCATACTCATTCTCATACTCATACTCATAATCATACTCATAATCATACTCATATTCATACTCATACTCATACTCATAGTCATACTCATACTCATACTCATACTCATACTCATACTCGTAGTCATCCTCATACGCATGCTCATGCTCATGCTCATGCTCATGCTCATGCTCATACTCATACTCATACTCATACTCATACTCATACTCATACTCATACTCATACTCATACTCATACTCATACTCATACTCATACTCATACTCATACTCATACTCATACTCACAATCATACTCATACTCATACTCATACTCATACTCATACTCATACTAATACGCCTACACGTACTCGTACTCGTACTCATACTCATACTCATACTCATACTCATACTCATACTCATACGCATGCTCATGCTCATACACATACTCATACACATACTCATACTCATACTCATACTCGTACTCATTCTCATACTCATACTCATACTCATACTCATACTCATACTCATACTCATACTCATACTCATACTCACAATCATACTCATACTCATACCCATACTCATACTCATACTAATACGCCTACACGTACTCGTACTCGTACTCATACTCATACTCATACTCATACTCATACTCATACTCATACTCATACGCATGCTCATGCTCATACACATACTCATACACATACTCATACTCATACTCATACTCGTACTCATACTCATACTCATACTCATACTCATACTCATACTCATACTCATACTCATACTCATACTCATACTCATACTCATACTCATACTCATACTCATACTCATAGTCATACTCATACTCATACTCATACTCATACTCATACTCGTACTCATCCTCATACGCATGCTCATGCTCATGCTCATGCTCATGCTCATGCTCATGCTCATACTCATACTCATACTCATACTCATACTCATACTCATACTCATACTCATACTCATACTCATACTCATACTCATACTCATACTCATACTCATACTCATACTCATACTCATACTCATACTCATACTCATACTCATACTCATACTCATACTCATACTCATAGTCATACTCATACTCATACTCATACTCATACTCATACTCATACTCACAATCATACTCATACTCATACCCATACTCATACTCATACTCATACTTACACTCATACTCCTACTCATACTCATACGCATACTCATACTCATACTCATACTCATACGCATGCTCATGCTCATGCTCATACTCATACTCATAATCATACTCATACTCATACTCATACGCATGCTCATGCTCATACACATACTCATACACATACTCATACTCATACTCATACTCGTACTCATACTCATACTCATACCCATACTCATACTCATACTCATACTTACACTCATACTCCTACTCATACTCATACGCATACTCATACTCATACTCATACTCACACTCACACTCATACTCCTACTCTCATTCACACTCACACTCATACTCATACAGATACGCATACTCATACTCACACTCATACTCATACATATACGCATACTCATACTCATACGCATGCTCATGCTCATGCTCATGCTCATGCTAATGCTCATGCTCATACTCATACTCATACTCATACTCATACTCATACGCATGCTCATGCTCATACACGTACTCATGCACATACTCATACTCATACTCATACTCGTACTCATACTCATACTCATACTCATACTCATACTCATACTCATACTCATACTCATACTCATACTCACACTCACACTCATACTCATAGTCTCATTCACACTCACACTCATACTCATACAGATACGCATACACATACTCACACTCATACTCATATATATACGCATACTCATACTCACACTCATAATCATACTCATAATCATACTCATACTCATACTCATACTCATACTCATACGCATACTCATACTCATACGCATGCTCATGCTCACGCTCATGCTCATGCTCATACTCATACTGACACTCGCACTCATACTCATACTCATACTCATACTCATACTCATAATCATACTCGTAATCATAATCATACTCATACTCATACTCATACTCATAGTCATACTCATGCTCATACTCATACTCATACTCATACTCATACTCATACTCATACTCATACTCATACTCATACTCATACTCATACTCAAACTCATACTCACACTCATACTCATATTCATACACATACTCATACTCATACTCATACTCGTACTCATACTCATACTCATACTCATACTCATACTCATACTCATACTCATACTCATACTCATACTCATACTCATACTCATACTCATACTCATACTCATACTCATACTCATACTCATACTCATACTCATACTCATACTCATACTCATACTCATACTCATACTCATACTCATACTTACCCTCATACTCCTACTCATACTCATACGCATACTCATACTCATACTCATACTCATACTCATAGTCATACTCATACTCATACTCATACTCATACTCATACATATACGCATACTCATACTCACACTCATAATCATACTCATAATCATACTCATACTCATACTCATACTCATACTCATACTCATATTCATACTCATACTCATACTCATACTCATACTCATACTCATACTCATGCTCATACTCATACTCATACTCATACTCATACTCACAATCATACTCATACTCATACTCATACTCATACTCATACTCATACTCATACTCATACTCATACTCATACTCATACTCATGCTCATGCTCATACTCATACACATACTCACACTCATACTCATACTCATACTCATATTCATACTAATACGCATACTCGTACTCGTACTCATACTCATACACATACTCACAGTCATACTCATACTCAGACTCATACTCACAATCATACTCATACTCATACTCATACTCACACTCACACTCATACTCATACTCATTCTCATACTCATACGCATGCTCATGCTCATGCTCATACTCATACTCATACTCATACTCATACTCATACTCATACTCATACTCATACTCATACTCATACTCATACTCATACTCATACTCATACTCATACTCATACTCAAACTTATACTCATACTCATACTCACACTCAAACTCACACTCATACTCATACTCATACTCATACTCATACTCATACGCATGCTCGTACTCATACTCATACTCATACTCATACTCATACTCATACTCATACTCATACTCATATTCATACTCACACTCATACTCATACTCATACTCATACTCATACTCATACTCATGCTAATACGCATACTCGTACTCGTACTCATACTCATACTCATACTCATACTCATACTCATATTCATACTAATACTCATACTCATACTCATACTCATACGCATGCTCATGCTCATACACGTACTCATGCACATACTCATACTCATACTCATACTCATACTCATACTCATACTCGTACTCATACTCATACTCATAGTCATACTCATACTCATACTCATACTCATACTCATACTCATACTCATACTCATACTCATACTCATAATCACACTCACACTCATACTCATACTCATACTCATACTCATACTCATACTCATACTCATACTCATACTCATACTCATACTCATACTCATGCTCATGCTCATACTCATACACATACTCACACTCATACTCATACTCATACTCATATTCATACTAATACGCATACTCGTACTCGTACTCATACTCATACACATACTCACAGTCATACTCATACTCAGACTCATACTCACAATCATACTCATACTCATACTCATACTCACACTCACACTCATACTCATACTCATTCTCATACGCATGCTCATGCTCATGCTCATACTCATACTCATACTCATACTCATACTCATACTCATACTCATACTCATACTCATACTCATACTCATACTCATACTCATACTCATACTCATACTCATACTCAAACTTATACTCATACTCATACTCACACTCAAACTCACACTCATACTCATACTCATACTCATACTCATACTCATACGCATGCTCGTACTCATACTCATACTCATACTCATACTCATACTCATACTCATACTCATACTCACACTCATACTCATACTCATACTCATACTCATACTCATGCTAATACGCATACTCGTACTCGTACTCATACTCATACTCATACTCATACTCATACTCATATTCATACTAATACTCATACTCATACTCATACTCATACGCATGCTCATGCTCATACACGTACGCATGCACATACTCATACTCATACTCATACTCATACTCATACTCATACTCGTACTCATACTCATACTCATAGTCATACTCATACTCATACTCATACTCATACTCATACTCATACTCATACTCATACTCATAATCACACTCACACTCATACTCATACTCTCATTCACACTCACACTCATACTCATACAGATACGCATACTCATACTCACACTCATTCTCATACATACACGCATACTCATACTCACAATCATACTCATACTCATACTCATACTCATACTCATACTAATACGCATACACGTACTCATACTCATACTCATGCTCATACTCATACTCATACACATACTCACACTCATACTCATACTCATACTCATATTCATACTCATGCTAATACGCATACTCGTACTCGTACTCATACTCATACTCATACTCATACTCATACTCATACTCATACTCATATTCATACTAATACTCATACTCATACTCATACTCATACTCATACTCATACTCATACTCATACTCATACTCATACTCATACTCATACTCATACTCATACTCATACTCATACTCATACTCATACTTACCCTCATACTCATACGCATACTCATACTCATACTCATACTCATACTCATAGTCATACTCATACTCATACTCATACTCATAATCACACTCACACTCATGCTCATACTCTCATTCACACTCACACTCATACTCATACAGATACGCATACTCATACTCACACTCATACTCATACATATACGCATACTCAAACTCACACTCATAATCATACTCATAATCATACTCATAGACATACTCATACTCATACTCATGCTCATACTCATACACATTCTCACACTCATACTCATACTCATAATCATACTCACACTCATACCCATACTCATACTCATACTCACACTCACACTCATACCCATACTCATTCTCATGCTCATACGCATGCTCATGCGCATGCTCATGCTCATGCTCATGCTCATACTCATACTGACAATCGCACTCATACTCATACTCATACTCATACTCATAATTATACTCATAATCATACTCATACTCATACTCATACTCATAGTCATACTCATACACATACTCATACTCATACTCATACTCATACTCATACTCATACTCGTACTCATACTCATACTCATACTCATACCCATACTCATACTCATACTCATTCTCATGCTCATACGCATGCTCATGCGCATGCTCATGCTCATGCTCATGCTCATACTCATACTGACACTCGCACTCATACTCATACTCATACTCATACTCATAATTATACTCATAATCATACTCATACTCATACTCATACTCATAGTCATACTCATACTCATACTCATACTCATACTCATACTCATACTCATACTCATACTCGTACTCATACTCATACTCATACTCATACCCATACTCATACTCATACTCATACTCATACTCATACTCATACTCATACTCACACTCATACTCATACTCATACTCATACTCATACTCATGCTAATACGCATACTCGTACTCGTACTCATACTCATACTCATACTCATACTCATACTCATATTCATACTAATACTCATACTCATACTCATACTCATACGCATGCTCATGCTCATACACGTACTCATGCACATACTCATACTCATACTCATACTCATACTCATACTCATACTCGTACTCATACTCATACTCATAGTCATACTCATACTCATACTCATACTCATACTCATACTCATACTCATACTCATAATCACACTCACACTCATACTCATACTCTCATTCACACTCACACTCATACTCATACAGATACGCATACTCATACTCACACTCATTCTCATACATATACGCATACTCATACTCACAATCATACTCATACTCATACTCATACTCATACTCATACTAATACGCATACACGTACTCATACTCATACTCATGCTCATACTCATACTCATACACATACTCACACTCATACTCATACTCATACTCATATTCATACTCATGCTAATACGCATACTCGTACTCGTACTCATACTCATACTCATACTCATACTCATACTCATACTCATAATCATACTCGTAATCATAATCATACTCATACTCATACTCATACTCATAGTCATACTCATGCTCATACTCATACTCATACTCATACTCATACTCATACTCATACTCATACTCATACTCATACTCATACTCATACTCAAACTCATACTCACACTCATACTCATATTCATACACATACTCATACTCATACTCATACTCGTACTCATACTCATACTCATACTCATACTCATACTCATACTCATACTCATACTCATACTCATACTCATACTCATACTCATACTCATACTCATACTCATACTCATACTCATACTCATACTCATACTCATACTCATACTCATACTCATACTCATACTCATACTCATACTTACCCTCATACTCCTACTCATACTCATACGCATACTCATACTCATACTCATACTCATACTCATAGTCATACTCATACTCATACTCATACTCATACTCATACATATACGCATACTCATACTCACACTCATAATCATACTCATAATCATACTCATACTCATACTCATACTCATACTCATACTCATATTCATACTCATACTCATACTCATACTCATACTCATACTCATACTCATGCTCATACTCATACTCATACTCATACTCATACTCACAATCATACTCATACTCATACTCATACTCATACTCATACTCATACTCATACTCATACTCATACTCATACTCATACTCATACTCATGCTCATACTCATAGTCATACTCATGCTCATACTCATACTCATACTCATACTCATACTCATACTCATACTCATACTCATACTCATACTCATACTCATACTCAAACTCATACTCACACTCATACTCATATTCATACACATACTCATACTCATACTCATACTCGTACTCATACTCATACTCATACTCATACTCATACTCATACTCATACTCATACTCATACTCATACTCATACTCATACTCATACTCATACTCATACTCATACTCATACTCATACTCATACTCATACTCATACTCATACTCATACTCATACTCATACTCATACTCATACTTACCCTCATACTCCTACTCATACTCATACGCATACTCATACTCATACTCATACTCATACTCATAGTCATACTCATACTCATACTCATACTCATACTCATACTCATATTCATACTCAAACTCATACTCATACTCATACTCATACTCATACTCATGCTCATACTCATACTCATACTCATACTCATACTCACAATCATACTCATACTCATACTCATACTCATACTCATACTCATACTCATACTCATACTCATACTCATACTCATACTCATGCTCATACTCATAGTCATACTCATGCTCATACTCATACTCATACTCATACTCATACTCATACTCATACTCATACTCATACTCATACTCATACTCATACTCAAACTCATACTCACACTCATACTCATATTCATACACATACTCATACTCATACTCATACTCGTACTCATACTCATACTCATACTCATACTCATACTCATACTCATACTCATACTCATACTCATACTCATACTCATACTCATACTCATACTCATACTCATACTCATACTCATACTCATACTCATACTCATACTCATACTCATACTCATACTCATACTTACCCTCATACTCCTACTCATACTCATACGCATACTCATACTCATACTCATACTCATACTCATAGTCATACTCATACTCATACTCATACTCATACTCATACATATACGCATACTCATACTCACACTCATAATCATACTCATAATCATACTCATACTCATACTCATACTCATACTCATACTCATATTCATACTCATACTCATACTCATACTCATACTCATACTCATACTCATGCTCATACTCATACTCATACTCATACTCATACTCACAATCATACTCATACTCATACTCATACTCATACTCATACTCATACTCATACTCATACTCATACTCATACTCATACTCATGCTCATGCTCATACTCATACACATACTCACACTCATACTCATACTCATACTCATATTCATACTAATACGCATACTCGTACTCGTACTCATACTCATACACATACTCACAGTCATACTCATACTCAGACTCATACTCACAATCATACTCATACTCATACTCATACTCACACTCACACTCATACTCATACTCATTCTCATACTCATACGCATGCTCATGCTCATGCTCATACTCATACTCATACTCATACTCATACTCATACTCATACTCATACTCATACTCATACTCATACTCATACTCATACTCATACTCATACTCATACTCAAACTTATACTCATACTCATACTCACACTCAAACTCACACTCATACTCATACTCATACTCATACTCATACTCATACGCATGCTCGTACTCATACTCATACTCATACTCATACTCATACTCATACTCATACTCATACTCATATTCATACTCACACTCATACTCATACTCATACTCATACTCATACTCATGCTAATACGCATACTCGTACTCGTACTCATACTCATACTCATACTCATACTCATACTCATATTCATACTAATACTCATACTCATACTCATACTCATACGCATGCTCATGCTCATACACGTACTCATGCACATACTCATACTCATACTCATACTCATACTCATACTCATACTCGTACTCATACTCATACTCATAGTCATACTCATACTCATACTCATACTCATACTCATACTCATACTCATACTCATACTCATACTCATAATCACACTCACACTCATACTCATACTCATACTCATACTCATACTCATACTCATACTCATACTCATACTCATACTCATACTCATACTCATGCTCATGCTCATACTCATACACATACTCACACTCATACTCATACTCATACTCATATTCATACTAATACGCATACTCGTACTCGTACTCATACTCATACACATACTCACAGTCATACTCATACTCAGACTCATACTCACAATCATACTCATACTCATACTCATACTCACACTCACACTCATACTCATACTCATTCTCATACGCATGCTCATGCTCATGCTCATACTCATACTCATACTCATACTCATACTCATACTCATACTCATACTCATACTCATACTCATACTCATACTCATACTCATACTCAAACTTATACTCATACTCATACTCACACTCAAACTCACACTCATACTCATACTCATACTCATACTCATACTCATACGCATGCTCGTACTCATACTCATACTCATACTCATACTCATACTCATACTCATACTCATACTCATACTCACACTCATACTCATACTCATACTCATACTCATACTCATGCTAATACGCATACTCGTACTCGTACTCATACTCATACTCATACTCATACTCATACTCATATTCATACTAATACTCATACTCATACTCATACTCATACGCATGCTCATGCTCATACACGTACTCATGCACATACTCATACTCATACTCATACTCATACTCATACTCATACTCGTACTCATACTCATACTCATAGTCATACTCATACTCATACTCATACTCATACTCATACTCATACTCATACTCATACTCATACTCATAATCACACTCACACTCATACTCATACTCTCATTCACACTCACACTCATACTCATACAGATACGCATACTCATACTCACACACATTCTCATACATACACGCATACTCATACTCACAATCATACTCATACTCATACTCATACTCATACTCATACTAATACGCATACACGTACTCATACTCATACTCATGCTCATACTCATACTCATACACATACTCACACTCATACTCATACTCATACTCATATTCATACTCATGCTAATACGCATACTCGTACTCGTACTCATACTCATACTCATACTCATACTCATACTCATACTCATACTCATACTCATATTCATACTAATACTCATACTCATACTCATACTCATACTCATACTCATACTCATACTCATACTCATACTCATACTCATACTCATACTCATACTCATACTCATACTCATACTCATACTCATACTTACCCTCATACTCATACGCATACTCATACTCATACTCATACTCATACTCATAGTCATACTCATACTCATACTCATACTCATAATCACACTCACACTCATGCTCATACTCTCATTCACACTCACACTCATACTCATACAGATACGCATACTCATACTCACACTCATACTCATACATATACGCATACTCAAACTCACACTCATAATCATACTCATAATCATACTCATACACATACTCATACTCATACTCATGCTCATACTCATACACATTCTCACACTCATACTCATACTCATAATCATACTCACACTCATACCCATACTCATACTCATACTCACACTCACACTCATACCCATACTCATTCTCATGCTCATACGCATGCTCATGCGCATGCTCATGCTCATGCTCATGCTCATACTCATACTGACAATCGCACTCATACTCATACTCATACTCATACTCATAATTATACTCATAATCATACTCATACTCATACTCATACTCATAGTCATACTCATACTCATACTCATACTCATACTCATACTCATACTCATACTCATACTCGTACTCATACTCATACTCATACTCATACCCATACTCATACTCATACTCATTCTCATGCTCATACGCATGCTCATGCGCATGCTCATGCTCATGCTCATGCTCATACTCATACTGACACTCGCACTCATACTCATACTCATACTCATACTCATAATTATACTCATAATCATACTCATACTCATACTCATACTCATAGTCATACTCATACTCATACTCATACTCATACTCATACTCATACTCATACTCATACTCGTACTCATACTCATACTCATACTCATACCCATACTCATACTCATACTCATACTCATACTCATACTCATACTCATACTCACACTCATACTCATACTCATACTCATACTCATACTCATGCTAATACGCATACTCGTACTCGTACTCATACTCATACTCATACTCATACTCATACTCATATTCATACTAATACTCATACTCATACTCATACTCATACGCATGCTCATGCTCATACACGTACTCATGCACATACTCATACTCATACTCATACTCATACTCATACTCATACTCGTACTCATACTCATACTCATAGTCATACTCATACTCATACTCATACTCATACTCATACTCATACTCATACTCATACTCATAATCACACTCACACTCATACTCATACTCTCATTCACACTCACACTCATACTCATACAGATACGCATACTCATACTCACACTCATTCTCATACATATACGCATACTCATACTCACAATCATACTCATACTCATACTCATACTCATACTCATACTAATACGCATACACGTACTCATACTCATACTCATGCTCATACTCATACTCATACACATACTCACACTCATACTCATACTCATACTCATATTCATACTCATGCTAATACGCATACTCGTACTCGTACTCATACTCATACTCATACTCATACTCATACTCATACTCATACTCATACTCATATTCATACTAATACTCATACTCATACTCATACTCATACTCATACTCATACTCATACTCATACTCATACTCATACTCATACTCATACTCATACTCATACTCATACTCATACTCATACTCATACTCATACTTACCCTCATACTCATACGCATACTCATACTCATACTCATACTCATACTCATAGTCATACTCATACTCATACTCATACTCATAATCACACTCACACTCATGCTCATACTCTCATTCACACTCACACTCATACTCATACAGATACGCATACTCATACTCACACTCATACTCATACATATACGCATACTCAAACTCACACTCATAATCATACTCATAATCATACTCATACACATACTCATACTCATACTCATGCTCATACTCATACACATTCTCACACTCATACTCATACTCATAATCATACTCACACTCATACCCATACTCATACTCATACTCACACTCACACTCATACCCATACTCATTCTCATGCTCATACGCATGCTCATGCGCATGCTCATGCTCATGCTCATGCTCATACTCATACTGACAATCGCACTCATACTCATACTCATACTCATACTCATAATTATACTCATAATCATACTCATACTCATACTCATACTCATAGTCATACTCATACTCATACTCATACTCATACTCATACTCATACTCATACTCATACTCGTACTCATACTCATACTCATACTCATACCCATACTCATACTCATACTCATTCTCATAATTATACTCATAATCATACTCATACTCATACTCATACTCATAGTCATACTCATACTCATACTCATACTCATACTCATACTCATACTCATACTCATACTCATACCCATACTCATACTCATACTCATACTTACACTCATACTCCTACTCATACTCATACGCATACTCATACTCATACTCATACTCATACTTATACTCATACTCATACTCATACTCATACTCATACTCATACTCATACTCATGCTCATACTCATACTCATACTCATACTCATACTCATACTCATACTCATACTCATACTCATACTCATACTCATACTCATACTCATACTCATACTCATACTCATACTCATACTCATACTCATACTTACCCTCATACTCCTACTCATACTCATACGAATACTCATACTCATACTCATACTCATACTCATAGTCATACTCATACTCATACTCATACTCATACTCATACATATACGCATACTCATACTCACACTCATAATCATACTCATAATCATACTCATACTCATACTCATACTCATACTCATATTCATACTCATACTCATACTCATACTCATACTCATACTCATACTCATACTCATACTCATACTCATACTCACAATCATACTCATACTCATACTCATACTCATACTCATACTCATACTCATACTCATACTCATACTCATACTCATACTCATGCTCATGCTCATACTCATACACATACTCACACTCATACTCATACTCATACTCATATTCATACTAATACGCATACTCGTACTCGTACTCATACTCATACACATACTCACAGTCATACTCATACTCAGACTCATACTCACAATCATACTCATACTCATACTCATACTCACACTCACACTCATACTCATACTCATTCTCATACTCATACGCATGCTCATGCTCATGCTCATACTCATACTCATACTCATACTCATACTCATACTCATACTCATACTCATACTCATACTCATACTCATACTCATACTCATACTCATGCTAATACGCATACTCGTACTCGTACTCATACTCATACTCATACTCATACTCATACTCATATTCATACTAATACTCATACTCATACTCATACTCATACGCATGCTCATGCTCATACACGTACTCATGCACATACTCATACTCATACTCATACTCATACTCATACTCATACTCGTACTCATACTCATACTCATAGTCATACTCATACTCATACTCATACTCATACTCATACTCATACTCATACTCATACTCATAATCACACTCACACTCATACTCATACTCATACTCATACTCATACTCATACTCATACTCATACTCATACTCATACTCATACTCATACTCATACTCATGCTCATACTCATACTCATACTCATACTCATACTCATACTCATACTCATACTCATACTCATACTCATACTCATACTCATACTCATACTCATACTCATACTCATACTCATACTCATACTCATACTTACCCTCATACTCCTACTCATACTCATACGAATACTCATACTCATACTCATACTCATACTCATAGTCATACTCATACTCATACTCATACTCATACTCATACATATACGCATACTCATACTCACACTCATAATCATACTCATAATCATACTCATACTCATACTCATACTCATACTCATATTCATACTCATACTCATACTCATACTCATACTCATACTCATACTCATACTCATACTCATACTCATACTCATACTCACAATCATACTCATACTCATACTCATACTCATACTCATACTCATACTCATACTCATACTCATACTCATACTCATACTCATGCTCATGCTCATACTCATACACATACTCACACTCATACTCATACTCATACTCATATTCATACTAATACGCATACTCGTACTCGTACTCATACTCATACACATACTCACAGTCATACTCATACTCAGACTCATACTCACAATCATACTCATACTCATACTCATACTCACACTCACACTCATACTCATACTCATTCTCATACTCATACGCATGCTCATGCTCATGCTCATACTCATACTCATACTCATACTCATACTCATACTCATACTCATACTCATACTCATACTCATACTCATACTCATACTCATACTCATACTCATACTCAAACTTATACTCATACTCATACTCACACTCAAACTCACACTCATACTCATACTCATACTCATACTCATACGCATGCTCGTACTCATACTCATACTCATACTCATACTCATACTCATACTCATACTCATACTCATACTCATACTCATACTCATACTCATACTCATACTCACAGTCATACTCATACTCAGACTCATACTCACAATCATACTCATACTCATACTCATACTCACACTCACACTCATACTCATACTCATTCTCATACTCATACGCATGCTCATGCTCATGCTCATACTCATACTCATACTCATACTCATACTCATACTCATACTCATACTCATACTCATACTCAAACTCATACTCACACTCATACTCATATTCATACACATACTCATACTCATACTCATACTCATACTCATACTCATACTCATACTCATACTCACACTCATACTCATACTCATACTCATACTCATACTCATGCTAATACGCATACTCGTACTCGTACTCATACTCATACTCATACTCATACTCATACTCATATTCATACTAATACTCATACTCATACTCATACTCATACGCATGCTCATGCTCATACACGTACTCATGCACATACTCATACTCATACTCATACTCATACTCATACTCATACTCGTACTCATACTCATACTCATAGTCATACTCATACTCATACTCATACTCATACTCATACTCATACTCATACTCATACTCATAATCACACTCACACTCATACTCATACTCATACTCATACTCATACTCATACTCATACTCATACTCATACTCATACTCATACTCATGCTCATGCTCATACTCATACACATACTCACACTCATACTCATACTCATACTCATATTCATACTAATACGCATACTCGTACTCGTACTCATACTCATACACATACTCACAGTCATACTCATACTCAGACTCATACTCACAATCATACTCATACTCATACTCATACTCACACTCACACTCATACTCATACTCATTCTCATACTCATACGCATGCTCATGCTCATGCTCATACTCATACTCATACTCATACTCATACTCATACTCATACTCATACTCATACTCATACTCATACTCATACTCATACTCATACTCATACTCATACTCAAACTTATACTCATACTCATACTCACACTCAAACTCACACTCAGACTCATACTCATACTCATACTCATACTCATACGCATGCTCGTACTCATACTCATACTCATACTCATACTCATACTCATACTCACACTCATACTCATACTCATACTCATACTCATACTCATGCTAATACGCATACTCGTACTCGTACTCATACTCATACTCATACTCATACTCATACTCATATTCATACTAATACTCATACTCATACTCATACGCATGCTCATGCTCATACACGTACTCATGCACATACTCATACTCATACTCATTCTCATACTCATACTCATACTCGTACTCATACTCATACTCATAGTCATACTCATACTCATACTCATACTCATACTCATACTCATACTCATACTCATACTCATAATCACACTCACACTCATACTCATACTCTCATTCACACTCACACTCATACTCATACAGATACGCATACTCATACTCACACTCATTCTCATACATATACGCATACTCATACTCACAATCATACTCATACTCATACTCATACTCATACTCATACTCATACTCATACTCATACGCATACTCATACTCATACTCATACTCATACTCATACGCATGCTCATGCTCATGCTCATGCTCATACTCATACTCATAATCATACTCATACTCATACTCATACGCATGCTCATGCTCATACACATACTCATACACATACTCATACTCATACTCATACTCGTACTCATACTCATACTCATACCCATACTCATACTCATACTCATACTTACACTCATACTCCTACTCATACTCATACGCATACTCATACTCATACTCATACTCACACTCACACTCATACTCCTACTCTCATTCACACTCACACTCATACTCATACAGATACGCATACTCATACTCACACTCATACTCATACATATACGCATACTCATACTCATACGCATGCTCATGCTCATGCTCATGCTCATGCTAATGCTCATGCTCATACTCATACTCATACTCATACTCATACTCATACGCATGCTCATGCTCATACACGTACTCATGCACATACTCATACTCATACTCATACTCGTACTCATACTCATACTCATACTCATACTCATACTCATACTCATACTCACACTCACACTCATACTCATAGTCTCATTCACACTCACACTCATACTCATACAGATACGCATACACATACTCACACTCATACTCATATATATACGCATACTCATACTCACACTCATATTCATACTCATAATCATACTCATACTCATACTCATACTCATACTCATACGCATACTCATACTCATACGCATGCTCATGCTCACGCTCATGCTCATGTTCATACTCATACTGACACTCGCACTCATACTCATACTCATACTCATACTCATACTCATAATCATACTCATAATCATAATCATACTCATACTCATACTCATACTCACACTCAAACTCACACTCATACTCATACTCATACTCATACTCATACGCATGCTCGTACTCATACTCATACTCATACTCATACTCATACTCATACTCATACTCATACTCATACTCATACTCACACTCATACTCATACTCATACTCATACTCATACTCATGCTAATACGCATACTCGTACTCGTACTCATACTCATACTCATACTCATACTCATACTCATATTCATACTAATACTCATACTCATACTCATACTCATACGCATGCTCATGCTCATACACGTACTCATGCACATACTCATACTCATACTCATACTCATACTCATACTCATACTCGTACTCATACTCATACTCATAGTCATACTCATACTCATACTCATACTCATACTCATACTCATACTCATACTCATACTCATAATCACACTCACACTCATACTCATACTCATACTCATACTCATACTCATACTCATACTCATACTCATACTCATACTCATACTCATACTCATACTCATGCTCATACTCATACTCATACTCATACTCATACTCATACTCATACTCATACTCATACTCATACTCATACTCATACTCATACTCATACTCATACTCATACTCATACTCATACTCATACTCATACTTACCCTCATACTCCTATTCATACTCATACGCATACTCATACTCATACTCATACTCATACTCATAGTCATACTCATACTCATACTCATACTCATACTCATACATATACGCATACTCATACTCACACTCATAATCATACTCATAATCATACTCATACTCATACTCATACTCATACTCATATTCATACTCATACTCATACTCATACTCATACTCATACTCATACTCATACTCATACTCATACTCATACTCATACTCACAATCATACTCATACTCATACTCATACTCATACTCATACTCATACTCATACTCATACTCATACTCATACTCATACTCATGCTCATGCTCATACTCATACACATACTCACACTCATACTCATACTCATACTCATATTCATACTAATACGCATACTCGTACTCGTACTCATACTCATACACATACTCACAGTCATACTCATACTCAGACTCATACTCACAATCATACTCATACTCATACTCATACTCACACTCACACTCATACTCATACTCATTCTCATACTCATACGCATGCTCATGCTCATGCTCATACTCATACTCATACTCATACTCATACTCATACTCATACTCATACTCATACTCATACTCATACTCATACTCATACTCATACTCATACTCATACTCATACTCATACTCATACTCATACTCAAACTTATACTCATACTCATACTCACACTCAAACTCACACTCATACTCATACTCATACTCATACTCATACGCATGCTCGTACTCATACTCATACTCATACTCATACTCATACTCATACTCATACTCATACTCATACTCATACTCATACTCATACTCATACTCATACTCACAGTCATACTCATACTCAGACTCATACTCACAATCATACTCATACTCATACTCATACTCACACTCACACTCATACTCATACTCATTCTCATACTCATACGCATGCTCATGCTCATGCTCATACTCATACTCATACTCATACTCATACTCATACTCATACTCATACTCATACTCATACTCAAACTCATACTCACACTCATACTCATATTCATACACATACTCATACTCATACTCATACTCGTACTCATACTCATACTCATACTCATACTCATACTCATACTCATACTCATACTCATACTCATACTCATACTCATACTCATACTCATACTCATACTCATACTCATACTCATACTCATACTCATACTCATACTCATACTCATACTCATACTCATACTCATACTCATACTCATACTCATACTTACCCTCATACTCCTACTCATACTCATACGCATACTCATACTCATACTCATACTCATACTCATAGTCATACTCATACTCATACTCATACTCATACTCATACATATACGCATACTCATACTCACACTCATAATCATACTCATAATCATACTCATACTCATACTCATACTCATACTCATATTCATACTCATACTCATACTCATACTCATACTCATACTCATACTCATACTCATACTCATACTCATACTCATACTCACAATCATACTCATACTCATACTCATACTCATACTCATACTCATACTCATACTCATACTCATACTCATACTCATACTCATGCTCATGCTCATACTCATACACATACTCACACTCATACTCATACTCATACTCATATTCATACTAATACGCATACTCGTACTCGTACTCATACTCATACACATACTCACAGTCATACTCATACTCAGACTCATACTCACAATCATACTCATACTCATACTCATACTCACACTCACACTCATACTCATACTCATTCTCATACTCATACGCATGCTCATGCTCATGCTCATACTCATACTCATACTCATACTCATACTCATACTCATACTCATACTCATACTCATACTCATACTCATACTCATACTCATACTCATACTCAAACTTATACTCATACTCATACTCACACTCAAACTCACACTCATACTCATACTCATACTCATACTCATACTCATACGCATGCTCGTACTCATACTCATACTCATACTCATACTCATACTCATACTCATACTCATACTCATACTCATACTCACACTCATACTCATACTCATACTCATACTCATACTCATGCTAATACGCATACTCGTACTCGTACTCATACTCATACTCATACTCATACTCATACTCATATTCATACTAATACTCATACTCATACTCATACTCATACGCATGCTCATGCTCATACACGTACTCATGCACATACTCATACTCATACTCATACTCATACTCATACTCATACTCGTACTCATACTCATACTCATAGTCATACTCATACTCATACTCATACTCATACTCATACTCATACTCATACTCATACTCATAATCACACTCACACTCATACTCATACTCATACTCATACTCATACTCATACTCATACTCATACTCATACTCATACTCATACTCATACTCATACTCATGCTCATGCTCATACTCATACACATACTCACACTCATACTCATACTCATACTCATATTCATACTAATACGCATACTCGTACTCGTACTCATACTCATACACATACTCACAGTCATACTCATACTCAGACTCATACTCACAATCATACTCATACTCATACTCATACTCACACTCACACTCATACTCATACTCATTCTCATACTCATACGCATGCTCATGCTCATGCTCATACTCATACTCATACTCATACTCATACTCATACTCATACTCATACTCATACTCATACTCATACTCATACTCATACTCATACTCATACTCATACTCAAACTTATACTCATACTCATACTCACACTCAAACTCACACTCAGACTCATACTCATACTCATACTCATACTCATACGCATGCTCGTACTCATACTCATACTCATACTCATACTCATACTCATACTCACACTCATACTCATACTCATACTCATACTCATACTCATGCTAATACGCATACTCGTACTCGTACTCATACTCATACTCATACTCATACTCATACTCATATTCATACTAATACTCATACTCATACTCATACGCATGCTCATGCTCATACACGTACTCATGCACATACTCATACTCATACTCATTCTCATACTCATACTCATACTCGTACTCATACTCATACTCATAGTCATACTCATACTCATACTCATACTCATACTCATACTCATACTCATACTCATACTCATAATCACACTCACACTCATACTCATACTCTCATTCACACTCACACTCATACTCATACAGATACGCATACTCATACTCACACTCATTCTCATACATATACGCATACTCATACTCACAATCATACTCATACTCATACTCATACTCATACTCATACTAATACGCATACACGTACTCATACTCATACTCATGCTCATACTCATACTCATACACATACTCACACTTATACTCATACTCATACTCACACTCAAACTCACACTCATACTCATACTCATACTCATACTCATACTCATACGCATGCTCGTACTCATACTCATACTCATACTCATACTCATATTCATACTAATACTCATACTCATACTCATACTCATACTCATACTCATACTCATACTCATACTCATACTCATACTCATACTCATACTCATACTCATACTCATACTCATACTCATACTCATACTTACCCTCATACTCATACGCATACTCATACTCATACTCATACTCATACTCATAGTCATACTCATACTCATACTCATACTCATAATCACACTCACACTCATGCTCATACTCTCATTCACACTCACACTCATACTCATACAGATACGCATACTCATACTCACACTCATACTCATACATATACGCATACTCAAACTCACACTCATAATCATACTCATAATCATACTCATACACATACTCATACTCATACTCATGCTCATACTCATACACATTCTCACACTCATACTCATACTCATAATCATACTCACACTCATACCCATACTCATACTCATACTCACACTCACACTCATACCCATACTCATTCTCATGCTCATACGCATGCTCATGCGCATGCTCATGCTCATGCTCATGCTCATACTCATACTGACAATCGCACTCATACTCATACTCATACTCATACTCATAATTATACTCATAATCATACTCATACTCATACTCATACTCATAGTCATACTCATACTCATACTCATACTCATACTCATACTCATACTCATACTCATACTCGTACTCATACTCATACTCATACTCATACCCATACTCATACTCATACTCATTCTCATGCTCATACGCATGCTCATGCGCATGCTCATGCTCATGCTCATGCTCATACTCATACTGACACTCGCACTCATACTCATACTCATACTCATACTCATAATTATACTCATAATCATACTCATACTCATACTCATACTCATAGTCATACTCATACTCATACTCATACTCATACTCATACTCATACTCATACTCATACTCGTACTCATACTCATACTCATACTCATACCCATACTCATACTCATACTCATACTTACACTCATACTCCTACTCATACTCATACGCATACTCATACTCATACTCATACTCATACGCATGCTCATGCTCATGCTCATGCTCATACTCATACTCATAATCATACTCATACTCATACTCATACGCATGCTCATGCTCATACACATACTCATACACATACTCATACTCATACTCATACTCATACTCGTACTCATACTCATACTCATACCCATACTCATACTCATACTCATACTTACACTCATACTCCTACTCATACTCATACGCATACTCATACTCATACTCATACTCATACTTATACTCATACTCATACTCATACTCATACTCATTCTCATACTCATACTCATAGTCATACTCATACTCATACTCATACTCATACTCATACTCATACTCATACTCATACTCATACTCATACTCATACTCATACTCATACTCATACTCATACGCATGCTCATACTCATTCTCATACTCATACTCATACGCATGTTCATGCTCATGCTCATACTCATACTCATACTCTCATTCACACTCACACTCATACTCATACAGATACGCATACTCATACTCACTCTCATACTCATACATATACGCATACTCATACTCACACTCATAATCATACTCATAATCATACTCATACTCATACTCATACTCATACTCATACTCATACTCATACTCAAACTCATACTCATACTCATGCTCATGCTCATACTCATACACATACTCACACTCATACTCATACTCATACTCATATTCATACTAATACGCATGCTCATGCTAATACACATACTCATACACATACTCATACTCATACTCATACTCGTACTCATACTCATACTCATACTCATACTCATACTCATACTCATACTCATACTCATACTCATACTCATACTCATAATCACACTCACACTCATACTCATACTCTCATTCACACTCACACTCATACTCATACAGATACGCATACTCATACTCACACTCGTACTCATACATATACGCATACTCATACTCACACTCATAATCATACTCATAATCATACTCATACACATACTCAAACTCATACTCATACTCATACTCATGCTCATACTCATACACATACTCACACTCATACTCATATTCATACTCATATTCATACTCGTGCTAATACGCATACTCGTACTCGTACTCATACTCATACTCATACTCATACTCATACTCATACTCATACTCATACTCATACTCATACTCATATTCATACTAATACTCATACTCATACTCATACTCACACTCATACACATACTCATACTCATACTCACACTCATACCCATACTCATACTCACACTCACACTCATACCCATACTCATTCTCATACTCATACGCATGCTCATGCTCATGCTCATGCTCATGCTCATGCTCATGCTCATGCTCATGCTCATACTCATACTGACACTCGCACTCATACTCATACTCAAACTCATAATTATACTCATAATGATATTCATACTCATACTCATAGTCATAGTCATAGTCATACTCATACTCATACTCATACTCGTACTCATCCTCATACGCATGCTCATGCTCATGCTCATGCTCATGCTCATGCTCATACTCATACTCATACTTACACTCATACTCCTACTCATACTCATACGCATACTCATACTCATACTCATACTCATACTCATACTTATACTCATACTCATACTCATACTCATACTCATTCTCATACTCATGCTCATAGTCATACTCATACTCATACTCATACTCATACTCATACTCATACTCATACTCATACTCATACTCATACTCATACTCATACTCATACTCATACGCATGCTCATACTCATTCTCATACTCATACTCATACGCATGTTCATGCTCATGCTCATACTCATACTCATACTCTCATTCACACTCACACTCATACTCATACAGATACGCATACTCATACTCACTCTCATACTCATACATATACGCATACTCATACTCACACTCATAATCATACTCATAATCATACTCATACTCATACTCATACTCATACTCATACTCATACTCATACTCAAACTCATACTCATACTCATGCTCATGCTCATACTCATACACATACTCACACTCATACTCATACTCATACTCATATTCATACTAATACGCATGCTCATGCTAATACACATACTCATACTCATATTCATACTCGTACTCATACTCATACTCATACTCATACTCATACTCATACTCATACTCATACTCATACTCATACTCATAATCACACTCACACTCATACTCATACTCTCATTCACACTCACACTCATACTCATACAGATACGCATACTCATACTCACACTCGTACTCATACATATACGCATACTCATACTCACACTCATAATCATACTCATAATCATACTCATACACATACTCAAACTCATACTCATACTCATACTCATACTCATGCTCATACTCATACACATACTCACACTCATACTCATATTCATACTCATATTCATACTCGTGCTAATACGCATACTCGTACTCGTACTCATACTCATACTCATACTCATACTCATACTCATACTCATACTCATACTCATACTCATATTCATACTAATACTCATACTCATACTCATACTCATACTCATACACATACTCATACTCATACTCACACTCATACCCATACTCATACTCATACTCACACTCACACTCATACCCATACTCATTCTCATACTCATACGCATGCTCATGCTCATGCTCATGCTCATGCTCATGCTCATGCTCATGCTCATGCTCATGCTCATGCTCATACTCATACTGACACTCGCACTCATACTCATACTCAAACTCATAATTATACTCATAATGATATTCATACTCATACTCATAGTCATAGTCATAGTCATACTCATACTCATACTCATACTCGTACTCATCCTCATACGCATGCTCATGCTCATGCTCATGCTCATGCTCATGCTCATGCTCATACTCATACTCATACTCATACTCATACTCATACTCATACTCATACTCATACTCATACTCATACTCATACTCATACTCTCATTCACACTCACACTCATACTCATACAGATACGCATACTGATACTCACACTCATACTCATACATATACGCATACTCATACTCACACTCATACTCATACTCATACTCATACTCATACTCATACTCGTACTCATCCTCATACGCATGCTCATGCTCATGCTCATGCTCATGCTCATGCTCATGCTCATACTCATACTCAAACTCATACTCATACTCATACTCATACTCATACTCATTCTCATACTCATACTCATAATCATACTCATAATCATACTCATATTCATACTCATACTCATACTCATAGTCATACTCATACTCATACTCATACTCATACTCATACTCATAGTCATCCTCATACGCATGCACATGCTCATGCTCATGCTCATGCTCATGCTCATACTCATACTCATACTCATACTCATACTCATACTCATACTCATACTCATACTCATACTCATACTCATACTCATACTCATACTCATACTCATACTCATACTCACAATCATACTCATACTCATACTCATACTCATACTCATACTAATACGCCTACACGTACTCGTACTCGTACTCATACTCATACTCATACTCATACTCATACTCATACTCATACTCATACTCATACGCATGCTCATGCTCATACACATACTCATACACATACTCATACTCATACTCATACTCGTACTCATTCTCATACTCATACTCATACTCATACTCATACTCATACTCATACTCATACGCATGCTCATGCTCATACACATACTCATACACATACTCATACTCATACTCATACTCGTACTCATACTCATACTCATACTCATACCCATACTCATTCTCATACTCATACGCATGCTCATGCTCATGCTCATGCTCATGCTCATGCTCATGCTCATGCTCATGCTCATGCTCATGCTCATACTCATACTGACACTCGCACTCATACTCATACTCAAACTCATAATTATACTCATAATGATATTCATACTCATACTCATAGTCATAGTCATAGTCATACTCATACTCATACTCATACTCGTACTCATCCTCATACGCATGCTCATGCTCATGCTCATGCTCATGCTCATGCTCATGCTCATACTCATACTCATACTCATACTCATACTCATACTCATACTCATACTCATACTCATACTCATACTCATACTCTCATTCACACTCACACTCATACTCATACAGATACGCATACTGATACTCACACTCATACTCATACATATACGCATACTCATACTCACACTCATACTCATACTCATACTCATACTCATACTCATACTCGTACTCATCCTCATACGCATGCTCATGCTCATGCTCATGCTCATGCTCATGCTCATGCTCATACTCATACTCAAACTCATACTCATACTCATACTCATACTCATACTCATTCTCATACTCATACTCATAATCATACTCATAATCATACTCATATTCATACTCATACTCATACTCATAGTCATACTCATACTCATACTCATACTCATACTCATACTCGTAGTCATCCTCATACGCATGCTCATGCTCATGCTCATGCTCATGCTCATGCTCATACTCATACTCATACTCATACTCATACTCATACTCATACTCATACTCATACTCATACTCATACTCATACTCATACTCATACTCATACTCATACTCATACTCATACTCACAATCATACTCATACTCATACTCATACTCATACTCATACTCATACTAATACGCCTACACGTACTCGTACTCGTACTCATACTCATACTCATACTCATACTCATACTCATACTCATACTCATACTCATACGCATGCTCATGCTCATACACATACTCATACACATACTCATACTCATACTCATACTCGTACTCATTCTCATACTCATACTCATACTCATACTCATACTCATACTCATACTCATACTCATACTCATACTCACAATCATACTCATACTCATACCCATACTCATACTCATACTAATACGCCTACACGTACTCGTACTCGTACTCATACTCATACTCATACTCATACTCATACTCATACTCATACTCATACGCATGCTCATGCTCATACACATACTCATACACATACTCATACTCATACTCATACTCGTACTCATACTCATACTCATACTCATACTCATACTCATACTCATACTCATACTCATACTCATACTCATACTCATACTCATACTCATACTCATACTCATACTCATAGTCATACTCATACTCATACTCATACTCATACTCATACTCGTACTCATCCTCATACGCATGCTCATGCTCATGCTCATGCTCATGCTCATGCTCATGCTCATACTCATACTCATACTCATACTCATACTCATACTCATACTCATACTCATACTCATACTCATACTCATACTCATACTCATACTCATACTCATACTCATACTCATACTCATACTCATACTCATACTCATACTCATACTCATACTCATACTCATACTCATAGTCATACTCATACTCATACTCATACTCATACTCATACTCATACTCACAATCATACTCATACTCATACCCATACTCATACTCATACTCATACTTACACTCATACTCCTACTCATACTCATACGCATACTCATACTCATACTCATACTCATACGCATGCTCATGCTCATGCTCATACTCATACTCATAATCATACTCATACTCATACTCATACGCATGCTCATGCTCATACACATACTCATACACATACTCATACTCATACTCATACTCGTACTCATACTCATACTCATACCCATACTCATACTCATACTCATACTTACACTCATACTCCTACTCATACTCATACGCATACTCATACTCATACTCATACTCACACTCACACTCATACTCCTACTCTCATTCACACTCACACTCATACTCATACAGATACGCATACTCATACTCACACTCATACTCATACATATACGCATACTCATACTCATACGCATGCTCATGCTCATGCTCATGCTCATGCTAATGCTCATGCTCATACTCATACTCATACTCATACTCATACTCATACGCATGCTCATGCTCATACACGTACTCATGCACATACTCATACTCATACTCATACTCGTACTCATACTCATACTCATACTCATACTCATACTCATACTCATACTCATACTCATACTCATACTCACACTCACACTCATACTCATAGTCTCATTCACACTCACACTCATACTCATACAGATACGCATACACATACTCACACTCATACTCATATATATACGCATACTCATACTCACACTCATAATCATACTCATAATCATACTCATACTCATACTCATACTCATACTCATACGCATACTCATACTCATACGCATGCTCATGCTCACGCTCATGCTCATGCTCATACTCATACTGACACTCGCACTCATACTCATACTCATACTCATACTCATACTCATAATCATACTCGTAATCATAATCATACTCATACTCATACTCATACTCATAGTCATACTCATGCTCATACTCATACTCATACTCATACTCATACTCATACTCATACTCATACTCATACTCATACTCATACTCATACTCAAACTCATACTCACACTCATACTCATATTCATACACATACTCATACTCATACTCATACTCGTACTCATACTCATACTCATACTCATACTCATACTCATACTCATACTCATACTCATACTCATACTCATACTCATACTCATACTCATACTCATACTCATACTCATACTCATACTCATACTCATACTCATACTCATACTCATACTCATACTCATACTCATACTCATACTCATACTTACCCTCATACTCCTACTCATACTCATACGCATACTCATACTCATACTCATACTCATACTCATAGTCATACTCATACTCATACTCATACTCATACTCATACATATACGCATACTCATACTCACACTCATAATCATACTCATAATCATACTCATACTCATACTCATACTCATACTCATACTCATATTCATACTCATACTCATACTCATACTCATACTCATACTCATACTCATGCTCATACTCATACTCATACTCATACTCATACTCACAATCATACTCATACTCATACTCATACTCATACTCATACTCATACTCATACTCATACTCATACTCATACTCATACTCATGCTCATGCTCATACTCATACACATACTCACACTCATACTCATACTCATACTCATATTCATACTAATACGCATACTCGTACTCGTACTCATACTCATACACATACTCACAGTCATACTCATACTCAGACTCATACTCACAATCATACTCATACTCATACTCATACTCACACTCACACTCATACTCATACTCATTCTCATACTCATACGCATGCTCATGCTCATGCTCATACTCATACTCATACTCATACTCATACTCATACTCATACTCATACTCATACTCATACTCATACTCATACTCATACTCATACTCATACTCATACTCATACTCAAACTTATACTCATACTCATACTCACACTCAAACTCACACTCATACTCATACTCATACTCATACTCATACTCATACGCATGCTCGTACTCATACTCATACTCATACTCATACTCATACTCATACTCATACTCATACTCATATTCATACTCACACTCATACTCATACTCATACTCATACTCATACTCATACTCATGCTAATACGCATACTCGTACTCGTACTCATACTCATACTCATACTCATACTCATACTCATATTCATACTAATACTCATACTCATACTCATACTCATACGCATGCTCATGCTCATACACGTACTCATGCACATACTCATACTCATACTCATACTCATACTCATACTCATACTCGTACTCATACTCATACTCATAGTCATACTCATACTCATACTCATACTCATACTCATACTCATACTCATACTCATACTCATACTCATAATCACACTCACACTCATACTCATACTCATACTCATACTCATACTCATACTCATACTCATACTCATACTCATACTCATACTCATACTCATGCTCATGCTCATACTCATACACATACTCACACTCATACTCATACTCATACTCATATTCATACTAATACGCATACTCGTACTCGTACTCATACTCATACACATACTCACAGTCATACTCATACTCAGACTCATACTCACAATCATACTCATACTCATACTCATACTCACACTCACACTCATACTCATACTCATTCTCATACGCATGCTCATGCTCATGCTCATACTCATACTCATACTCATACTCATACTCATACTCATACTCATACTCATACTCATACTCATACTCATACTCATACTCATACTCATACTCATACTCATACTCAAACTTATACTCATACTCATACTCACACTCAAACTCACACTCATACTCATACTCATACTCATACTCATACTCATACGCATGCTCGTACTCATACTCATACTCATACTCATACTCATACTCATACTCATACTCATACTCACACTCATACTCATACTCATACTCATACTCATACTCATGCTAATACGCATACTCGTACTCGTACTCATACTCATACTCATACTCATACTCATACTCATATTCATACTAATACTCATACTCATACTCATACTCATACGCATGCTCATGCTCATACACGTACGCATGCACATACTCATACTCATACTCATACTCATACTCATACTCATACTCGTACTCATACTCATACTCATAGTCATACTCATACTCATACTCATACTCATACTCATACTCATACTCATACTCATACTCATAATCACACTCACACTCATACTCATACTCTCATTCACACTCACACTCATACTCATACAGATACGCATACTCATACTCACACTCATTCTCATACATACACGCATACTCATACTCACAATCATACTCATACTCATACTCATACTCATACTCATACTAATACGCATACACGTACTCATACTCATACTCATGCTCATACTCATACTCATACACATACTCACACTCATACTCATACTCATACTCATATTCATACTCATGCTAATACGCATACTCGTACTCGTACTCATACTCATACTCATACTCATACTCATACTCATACTCATACTCATATTCATACTAATACTCATACTCATACTCATACTCATACTCATACTCATACTCATACTCATACTCATACTCATACTCATACTCATACTCATACTCATACTCATACTCATACTCATACTCATACTTACCCTCATACTCATACGCATACTCATACTCATACTCATACTCATACTCATAGTCATACTCATACTCATACTCATACTCATAATCACACTCACACTCATGCTCATACTCTCATTCACACTCACACTCATACTCATACAGATACGCATACTCATACTCACACTCATACTCATACATATACGCATACTCAAACTCACACTCATAATCATACTCATAATCATACTCATAGACATACTCATACTCATACTCATGCTCATACTCATACACATTCTCACACTCATACTCATACTCATAATCATACTCACACTCATACCCATACTCATACTCATACTCACACTCACACTCATACCCATACTCATTCTCATGCTCATACGCATGCTCATGCGCATGCTCATGCTCATGCTCATGCTCATACTCATACTGACAATCGCACTCATACTCATACTCATACTCATACTCATAATTATACTCATAATCATACTCATACTCATACTCATACTCATAGTCATACTCATACACATACTCATACTCATACTCATACTCATACTCATACTCATACTCGTACTCATACTCATACTCATACTCATACCCATACTCATACTCATACTCATTCTCATGCTCATACGCATGCTCATGCGCATGCTCATGCTCATGCTCATGCTCATACTCATACTGACACTCGCACTCATACTCATACTCATACTCATACTCATAATTATACTCATAATCATACTCATACTCATACTCATACTCATAGTCATACTCATACTCATACTCATACTCATACTCATACTCATACTCATACTCATACTCGTACTCATACTCATACTCATACTCATACCCATACTCATACTCATACTCATACTCATACTCATACTCATACTCATACTCACACTCATACTCATACTCATACTCATACTCATACTCATGCTAATACGCATACTCGTACTCGTACTCATACTCATACTCATACTCATACTCATACTCATATTCATACTAATACTCATACTCATACTCATACGCATGCTCATGCTCATACACGTACTCATGCACATACTCATACTCATACTCATACTCATACTCATACTCATACTCGTACTCATACTCATACTCATAGTCATACTCATACTCATACTCATACTCATACTCATACTCATACTCATACTCATAATCACACTCACACTCATACTCATACTCTCATTCACACTCACACTCATACTCATACAGATACGCATACTCATACTCACACTCATTCTCATACATATACGCATACTCATACTCACAATCATACTCATACTCATACTCATACTCATACTCATACTAATACGCATACACGTACTCATACTCATACTCATGCTCATACTCATACTCATACACATACTCACACTCATACTCATACTCATACTCATATTCATACTCATGCTAATACGCATACTCGTACTCGTACTCATACTCATACTCATACTCATACTCATACTCATACTCATAATCATACTCGTAATCATAATCATACTCATACTCATACTCATACTCATAGTCATACTCATGCTCATACTCATACTCATACTCATACTCATACTCATACTCATACTCATACTCATACTCATACTCATACTCATACTCAAACTCATACTCACACTCATACTCATATTCATACACATACTCATACTCATACTCATACTCGTACTCATACTCATACTCATACTCATACTCATACTCATACTCATACTCATACTCATACTCATACTCATACTCATACTCATACTCATACTCATACTCATACTCATACTCATACTCATACTCATACTCATACTCATACTCATACTCATACTCATACTCATACTCATACTTACCCTCATACTCCTACTCATACTCATACGCATACTCATACTCATACTCATACTCATACTCATAGTCATACTCATACTCATACTCATACTCATACTCATACATATACGCATACTCATACTCACACTCATAATCATACTCATAATCATACTCATACTCATACTCATACTCATACTCATACTCATATTCATACTCATACTCATACTCATACTCATACTCATACTCATACTCATGCTCATACTCATACTCATACTCATACTCATACTCACAATCATACTCATACTCATACTCATACTCATACTCATACTCATACTCATACTCATACTCATACTCATACTCATACTCATACTCATGCTCATACTCATAGTCATACTCATGCTCATACTCATACTCATACTCATACTCATACTCATACTCATACTCATACTCATACTCATACTCATACTCATACTCAAACTCATACTCACACTCATACTCATATTCATACACATACTCATACTCATACTCATACTCGTACTCATACTCATACTCATACTCATACTCATACTCATACTCATACTCATACTCATACTCATACTCATACTCATACTCATACTCATACTCATACTCATACTCATACTCATACTCATACTCATACTCATACTCATACTCATACTCATACTCATACTCATACTCATACTTACCCTCATACTCCTACTCATACTCATACGCATACTCATACTCATACTCATACTCATACTCATAGTCATACTCATACTCATACTCATACTCATACTCATACTCATATTCATACTCAAACTCATACTCATACTCATACTCATACTCATACTCATGCTCATACTCATACTCATACTCATACTCATACTCACAATCATACTCATACTCATACTCATACTCATACTCATACTCATACTCATACTCATACTCATACTCATACTCATACTCATGCTCATACTCATAGTCATACTCATGCTCATACTCATACTCATACTCATACTCATACTCATACTCATACTCATACTCATACTCATACTCATACTCATACTCAAACTCATACTCACACTCATACTCATATTCATACACATACTCATACTCATACTCATACTCGTACTCATACTCATACTCATACTCATACTCATACTCATACTCATACTCATACTCATACTCATACTCATACTCATACTCATACTCATACTCATACTCATACTCATACTCATACTCATACTCATACTCATACTCATACTCATACTCATACTCATACTTACCCTCATACTCCTACTCATACTCATACGCATACTCATACTCATACTCATACTCATACTCATAGTCATACTCATACTCATACTCATACTCATACTCATACATATACGCATACTCATACTCACACTCATAATCATACTCATAATCATACTCATACTCATACTCATACTCATACTCATACTCATATTCATACTCATACTCATACTCATACTCATACTCATACTCATACTCATGCTCATACTCATACTCATACTCATACTCATACTCACAATCATACTCATACTCATACTCATACTCATACTCATACTCATACTCATACTCATACTCATACTCATACTCATACTCATGCTCATGCTCATACTCATACACATACTCACACTCATACTCATACTCATACTCATATTCATACTAATACGCATACTCGTACTCGTACTCATACTCATACACATACTCACAGTCATACTCATACTCAGACTCATACTCACAATCATACTCATACTCATACTCATACTCACACTCACACTCATACTCATACTCATTCTCATACTCATACGCATGCTCATGCTCATGCTCATACTCATACTCATACTCATACTCATACTCATACTCATACTCATACTCATACTCATACTCATACTCATACTCATACTCATACTCATACTCATACTCAAACTTATACTCATACTCATACTCACACTCAAACTCACACTCATACTCATACTCATACTCATACTCATACTCATACGCATGCTCGTACTCATACTCATACTCATACTCATACTCATACTCATACTCATACTCATACTCATATTCATACTCACACTCATACTCATACTCATACTCATACTCATACTCATGCTAATACGCATACTCGTACTCGTACTCATACTCATACTCATACTCATACTCATACTCATATTCATACTAATACTCATACTCATACTCATACTCATACGCATGCTCATGCTCATACACGTACTCATGCACATACTCATACTCATACTCATACTCATACTCATACTCATACTCGTACTCATACTCATACTCATAGTCATACTCATACTCATACTCATACTCATACTCATACTCATACTCATACTCATACTCATACTCATAATCACACTCACACTCATACTCATACTCATACTCATACTCATACTCATACTCATACTCATACTCATACTCATACTCATACTCATACTCATGCTCATGCTCATACTCATACACATACTCACACTCATACTCATACTCATACTCATATTCATACTAATACGCATACTCGTACTCGTACTCATACTCATACACATACTCACAGTCATACTCATACTCAGACTCATACTCACAATCATACTCATACTCATACTCATACTCACACTCACACTCATACTCATACTCATTCTCATACGCATGCTCATGCTCATGCTCATACTCATACTCATACTCATACTCATACTCATACTCATACTCATACTCATACTCATACTCATACTCATACTCATACTCATACTCAAACTTATACTCATACTCATACTCACACTCAAACTCACACTCATACTCATACTCATACTCATACTCATACTCATACGCATGCTCGTACTCATACTCATACTCATACTCATACTCATACTCATACTCATACTCATACTCATACTCACACTCATACTCATACTCATACTCATACTCATACTCATGCTAATACGCATACTCGTACTCGTACTCATACTCATACTCATACTCATACTCATACTCATATTCATACTAATACTCATACTCATACTCATACTCATACGCATGCTCATGCTCATACACGTACTCATGCACATACTCATACTCATACTCATACTCATACTCATACTCATACTCGTACTCATACTCATACTCATAGTCATACTCATACTCATACTCATACTCATACTCATACTCATACTCATACTCATACTCATACTCATAATCACACTCACACTCATACTCATACTCTCATTCACACTCACACTCATACTCATACAGATACGCATACTCATACTCACACACATTCTCATACATACACGCATACTCATACTCACAATCATACTCATACTCATACTCATACTCATACTCATACTAATACGCATACACGTACTCATACTCATACTCATGCTCATACTCATACTCATACACATACTCACACTCATACTCATACTCATACTCATATTCATACTCATGCTAATACGCATACTCGTACTCGTACTCATACTCATACTCATACTCATACTCATACTCATACTCATACTCATACTCATATTCATACTAATACTCATACTCATACTCATACTCATACTCATACTCATACTCATACTCATACTCATACTCATACTCATACTCATACTCATACTCATACTCATACTCATACTCATACTCATACTTACCCTCATACTCATACGCATACTCATACTCATACTCATACTCATACTCATAGTCATACTCATACTCATACTCATACTCATAATCACACTCACACTCATGCTCATACTCTCATTCACACTCACACTCATACTCATACAGATACGCATACTCATACTCACACTCATACTCATACATATACGCATACTCAAACTCACACTCATAATCATACTCATAATCATACTCATACACATACTCATACTCATACTCATGCTCATACTCATACACATTCTCACACTCATACTCATACTCATAATCATACTCACACTCATACCCATACTCATACTCATACTCACACTCACACTCATACCCATACTCATTCTCATGCTCATACGCATGCTCATGCGCATGCTCATGCTCATGCTCATGCTCATACTCATACTGACAATCGCACTCATACTCATACTCATACTCATACTCATAATTATACTCATAATCATACTCATACTCATACTCATACTCATAGTCATACTCATACTCATACTCATACTCATACTCATACTCATACTCATACTCATACTCGTACTCATACTCATACTCATACTCATACCCATACTCATACTCATACTCATTCTCATGCTCATACGCATGCTCATGCGCATGCTCATGCTCATGCTCATGCTCATACTCATACTGACACTCGCACTCATACTCATACTCATACTCATACTCATAATTATACTCATAATCATACTCATACTCATACTCATACTCATAGTCATACTCATACTCATACTCATACTCATACTCATACTCATACTCATACTCATACTCGTACTCATACTCATACTCATACTCATACCCATACTCATACTCATACTCATACTCATACTCATACTCATACTCATACTCACACTCATACTCATACTCATACTCATACTCATACTCATGCTAATACGCATACTCGTACTCGTACTCATACTCATACTCATACTCATACTCATACTCATATTCATACTAATACTCATACTCATACTCATACTCATACGCATGCTCATGCTCATACACGTACTCATGCACATACTCATACTCATACTCATACTCATACTCATACTCATACTCGTACTCATACTCATACTCATAGTCATACTCATACTCATACTCATACTCATACTCATACTCATACTCATACTCATACTCATAATCACACTCACACTCATACTCATACTCTCATTCACACTCACACTCATACTCATACAGATACGCATACTCATACTCACACTCATTCTCATACATATACGCATACTCATACTCACAATCATACTCATACTCATACTCATACTCATACTCATACTAATACGCATACACGTACTCATACTCATACTCATGCTCATACTCATACTCATACACATACTCACACTCATACTCATACTCATACTCATATTCATACTCATGCTAATACGCATACTCGTACTCGTACTCATACTCATACTCATACTCATACTCATACTCATACTCATACTCATACTCATATTCATACTAATACTCATACTCATACTCATACTCATACTCATACTCATACTCATACTCATACTCATACTCATACTCATACTCATACTCATACTCATACTCATACTCATACTCATACTCATACTTACCCTCATACTCATACGCATACTCATACTCATACTCATACTCATACTCATAGTCATACTCATACTCATACTCATACTCATAATCACACTCACACTCATGCTCATACTCTCATTCACACTCACACTCATACTCATACAGATACGCATACTCATACTCACACTCATACTCATACATATACGCATACTCAAACTCACACTCATAATCATACTCATAATCATACTCATACACATACTCATACTCATACTCATGCTCATACTCATACACATTCTCACACTCATACTCATACTCATAATCATACTCACACTCATACCCATACTCATACTCATACTCACACTCACACTCATACCCATACTCATTCTCATGCTCATACGCATGCTCATGCGCATGCTCATGCTCATGCTCATGCTCATACTCATACTGACAATCGCACTCATACTCATACTCATACTCATACTCATAATTATACTCATAATCATACTCATACTCATACTCATACTCATAGTCATACTCATACTCATACTCATACTCATACTCATACTCATACTCATACTCATACTCGTACTCATACTCATACTCATACTCATACCCATACTCATACTCATACTCATTCTCATGCTCATACGCATGCTCATGCGCATGCTCATGCTCATGCTCATGCTCATACTCATACTGACACTCGCACTCATACTCATACTCATACTCATACTCATAATTATACTCATAATCATACTCATACTCATACTCATACTCATAGTCATACTCATACTCATACTCATACTCATACTCATACTCATACTCATACTCATACTCATACCCATACTCATACTCATACTCATACTTACACTCATACTCCTACTCATACTCATACGCATACTCATACTCATACTCATACTCATACTTATACTCATACTCATACTCATACTCATACTCATTCTCATACTCATACTCATAGTCATACTCATACTCATACTCATACTCATACTCATACTCATACTCATACTCATACTCATACTCATACTCATACTCATACTCATACTCATACTCATACGCATGCTCATACTCATTCTCATACTCATACTCATACGCATGTTCATGCTCATGCTCATACTCATACTCATACTCTCATTCACACTCACACTCATACTCATACAGATACGCATACTCATACTCACTCTCATACTCATACATATACGCATACTCATACTCACACTCATAATCATACTCATAATCATACTCATACTCATACTCATACTCATACTCATACTCATACTCATACTCAAACTCATACTCATACTCATGCTCATGCTCATACTCATACACATACTCACACTCATACTCATACTCATACTCATATTCATACTAATACGCATGCTCATGCTAATACACATACTCATACACATACTCATACTCATACTCATACTCATACTCGTACTCATACTCATACTCATACTCATACTCATACTCATACTCATACTCATACTCATACTCATACTCATAATCACACTCACACTCATACTCATACTCTCATTCACACTCACACTCATACTCATACAGATACGCATACTCATACTCACACTCGTACTCATACATATACGCATACTCATACTCACACTCATAATCATACTCATAATCATACTCATACACATACTCAAACTCATACTCATACTCATACTCATGCTCATACTCATACACATACTCACACTCATACTCATATTCATACTCATATTCATACTCGTGCTAATACGCATACTCGTACTCGTACTCATACTCATACTCATACTCATATTCATACTCATACTCATACTCATACTCATACTCATATTCATACTAATACTCATACTCATACTCATACTCATACTCATACACATACTCATACTCATACTCACACTCATACCCATACTCATACTCATACTCACACTCACACTCATACCCATACTCATTCTCATACTCATACGCATGCTCATGCTCATGCTCATGCTCATGCTCATGCTCATGCTCATGCTCATGCTCATGCTCATACTCATACTGACACTCGCACTCATACTCATACTCAAACTCATAATTATACTCATAATGATATTCATACTCATACTCATAGTCATAGTCATAGTCATACTCATACTCATACTCATACTCGTACTCATCCTCATACGCATGCTCATGCTCATGCTCATGCTCATGCTCATGCTCATACTCATACTCATACTCATACTCATACTCATACTCATACTCATACTCATACTCATACTCATACTCATACTCATACTCTCATTCACACTCACACTCATACTCATACAGATACGCATACTGATACTCACACTCATACTCATACATATACGCATACTCATACTCACACTCATACTCATACTCATACTCATACTCATACTCATACTCATACTCGTACTCATCCTCATACGCATGCTCATGCTCATGCTCATGCTCATGCTCATGCTCATGCTCATACTCATACTCAAACTCATACTCATACTCATACTCATACTAATACTCATTCTCATACTCATACTCATAATCATACTCATAATCATACTCATATTCATACTCATACTCATACTCATAGTCATACTCATACTCATACTCATACTCATACTCATACTCGTAGTCATCCTCATACGCATGCTCATGCTCATGCTCATGCTCATGCTCATGCTCATACTCATACTCATACTCATACTCATACTCATACTCATACTCATACTCATACTCATACTCATACTCATACTCATACTCATACTCATACGCATGCTCATGCTCATGCTCATGCTCATACTCATACTCATACTCATACTCATACTCATACTCATACTCATACTCATACTCATACTCATACTCATACTCATACTCTCATTCACACTCACACTCATACTCATACAGATACGCATACTGATACTCACACTCATACTCATACATATACGCATACTCATACTCACACTCATACTCATACTCATACTCATACTCATACTCATACTCATACTCGTACTCATCCTCATACGCATGCTCATGCTCATGCTCATGCTCATGCTCATGCTCATGCTCATACTCATACTCAAACTCATACTCATACTCATACTCATACTAATACTCATTCTCATACTCATACTCATAATCATACTCATAATCATACTCATATTCATACTCATACTCATACTCATAGTCATACTCATACTCATACTCATACTCATACTCATACTCGTAGTCATCCTCATACGCATGCTCATGCTCATGCTCATGCTCATGCTCATGCTCATACTCATACTCATACTCATACTCATACTCATACTCATACTCATACTCATACTCATACTCATACTCATACTCATACTCATACTCATACTCATACTCATACTCACAATCATACTTATACTCATACTCATACTCATACTCATACTAATACGCCTACACGTACTCGTACTCGTACTCATACTCATACTCATACTCATACTCATACTCATACTCATACTCATACTCATACGCATGCTCATGCTCATACACATACTCATACACATACTCATACTCATACTCATACTCGTACTCATACTCATACTCATACTCATACTCATACTCATACTCATACTCATACTCATACTCATACTCACAATCATACTCATACTCATACCCATACTCATACTCATACTAATACGCCTACACGTACTCGTACTCGTACTCATACTCATACTCATACTCATACTCATACTCATACTCATACTCATACGCATGCTCATGCTCATACACATACTCATACACATACTCATACTCATACTCATACTCGTACTCATACTCATACTCATACTCATACTCATACTCATACTCATACTCATACTCATACTCATACTCATACTCATACTCATACTCATACTCATACTCATACTCATACTCATACTCATACTCATACTCATACTCATACTCATACTCATACTCATACTCATAATCACACTCACACTCATGCTCATACTGTCATTCACACTCACACTCATACTCATACAGATACGCATACTCATACTCACACTCAAACTCATACATATACGCATACTCATACTCACACTCCTAATCATACTCATAATCATACTCATACACATACTCATACTCATACTCATACTCATGCTCATACTCATACACATTCTCACACTCATACTCATACTCATAAACATACTCACACTCATACCCATACTCATACTCATACTCACACTCACACTCATACCCATACTCATTCTCATACTCATACGCATGCTCATGCTCATGCTCATGCTCATGCTCATGCTCATTCTCATACTCATACTGACACTCGCACTCATACTCATACTCATACTCATACTCATACTCATAATTATACTCATAATCATACTCATACTCATACTCATACTCATAGTCATACTCATACTCATACTCATACTCATACTCGTACTCATCCTCATACGCATGCTCATGCTCATGCTCATGCTCATGCTCATGCTCATGCTCATGCTCATACTCATACTCATACTCATACTCATACTCATACTCATACTCATACTCATACTCATACTCATACTCATACTCATACTCATACTCATACTCATACTCATACTCATACTCATACTCATACTCATACTCATACTCATACTCATACTCATACTCATACTCATACTCATACGCATACTCATACTCACACTCATAATCATACTCATAATCATACTCATACTCATACTCATACTCATACTCATACTCATACTCATACTCATACTCATACTCATGCTCATGCTCATACTCATACACATACTCACACTCATACTCATACTCATATTCATACTAATACGCATGCTCATGCTCATACACATACTCATACACATACTCATACTCATACTCATACTCGTACTCATACTCATACTCATACTCATACTCATACTCATACTCATACTCATACTCATACTCATACTCATACTCATAATCACACTCACACTCATACTCATACTCTCATTCACACTCACACTCATACTCATACAGATACGCATACACATACTCACACTCGTACTCATACATATACGCATACTCATACTCACACTCATAATCATACTCATAATCATACTCATACACATACTCAAACTCATACTCATACTCATACTCATACTCGTACTCATCCTCATACGCATGCTCATGCTCATGCTCATGCTCATGCTCATGCTCATGCTCATACTCATACTCATACTCATACTCATACTCATACTCATACTCATTCTCATACTCATACTCATACTCATACTCATACTCATACTCATACTCATACTCATACTCATACTCATACTCACAATCATACTCATACTCATACTCATACTCATACTCATACTCATACTAATACGCATACACGTACTCGTACTCATACTCATACTCATACTCATACTCATACTCATACTCATACTCATACTCATACTCATACTCATACTCATACTCATACTCATACTCATACTCATACTCATACTCATACTCATACTCATACTCATACTCATACTCACAATCATACTCATACTCATACTCATACTCATACGCATGCTCATGCTCATGCTCATGCTCATGCTCATGCTCATGCTCATACTCATACTGACACTCGCACTCATACTCATACTCATACTCATACTCATACTCATAATTATACTCATAATCATACTCATACTCATACTCATACTCATAGTCATACTCATACTCATACTCATACTCATACTCATACTCGTACTCATCCTCATACGCATGCTCATGCTCATGCTCATGCTCATGCTCATGCTCATGCTCATACTCATACTCATACTCATACTCATACTCATACTCATACTCATACTCATACTCATACTCATACTCATACTCATACTCATACTCATACTCATACTCATACTCATACTCATACTCATACTCATACTCATACTCATACTCATACTCATACTCATACTCATACTCATACTCATACTCATACTCATACTCATACTCATACTCATACTCATACTCATACTCATACTCACAATCATACTCATACTCATACTCATACTCATACTCATACTCATACTCATACTCATACTCATACTCATACTCATACTCATACTCATACTCATACTCATACTCATAGTCATACTCATACTCATACTCATACTCATACTCATACTCATACTCATACTCATACTCACAATCATACTCATACTCATACTCATACTCATACTCATACTAATACGCATACACGTACTCGTACTCATACTGATACTCATACTCATGCTCATGCTCATGCTCATACTCATACTCATAATCATACTCATACTCATACTCATACGCATGCTCATGCTCATACACATACTCATACACATACTCATACTCATACTCATACTCGTACTCATACTCATACTCATACCCATACTCATACTCATACTCATACTTACACTCATACTCCTACTCATACTCATACGCATACTCATACTCATACTCATACTCATACGCATGCTCATGCTCATGCTCATGCTCATACTCATACTCATAATCATACTCATACTCATACTCATACGCATGCTCATGCTCATACACATACTCATACACATACTCATACTCATACTCATACTCGTACTCATACTCATACTCATACCCATACTCATACTCATACTCATACTTACACTCATACTCCTACTCATACTCATACGCATACTCATACTCATACTCATACTCACACTCACACTCATACTCCTACTCTCATTCACACTCACACTCATACTCATACAGATACGCATACTCATACTCACACTCATACTCATACATATACGCATACTCATACTCATACGCATGCTCATGCTCATGCTCATGCTCATGCTAATGCTCATGCTCATACTCATACTCATACTCATACTCATACTCATACGCATGCTCATGCTCATACACGTACTCATGCACATACTCATACTCATACTCATACTCGTACTCATACTCATACTCATACTCATACTCATACTCATACTCATACTCATACTCACACTCACACTCATACTCATAGTCTCATTCACACTCACACTCATACTCATACAGATACGCATACACATACTCAAACTCATACTCATATATATACGCATACTCATACTCACACTCATAATCATACTCATAATCATACTCATACTCATACTCATACTCATACTCATACGCATACTCATACTCATACGCATGCTCATGCTCACGCTCATGCTCATGCTCATACTCATACTGACACTCGCACTCATACTCATACTCATACTCATACTCATACTCATAATCATACTCATAATCATAATCATACTCATACTCATACTCATACTCATAGTCATACTCATACTCATACTCATACTCATACTCATACTCATACTCGTACTCATCCTCATACGCATGCTCATGCTCATGCTCATGCTCATGCTCATGCTCATGCTCATACTCATACTCATACTCATACTCATACTCATACTCATACTCATACTCATACTCATACTCATACTCATACTCATACTCATACTCATACTCATACTCATACTCATACTCATACTCATACTCACAATCATACTCATACTCATACTCATACTCATACTCATACTAATACGCATACACGTACTCGTACTCATACTCATACTCATACTCATACTCATACTCATACTCATACTCATACTCATACTCATACTCATACTCATACTCATACTCATACTCATACTCATACTCATACTCATACTCACAATCATACTCATACTCATACTCATACTCATACGCATGCTCATACTCATACTCATACTCATACTCATACTCATACTCATACTTACACTCCTACTCCTATTCATACTCATATGCATACTCATACTTATACTCATACTCATACTCATACTCATACTCATACTCATACTCATAGTCATTCTCATACTCATACTCATACTCATACTCATACTCATACTCATACTCATACTCATACTCATAATCACACTCACACTCATACTCATACTCTCATTCACACTCACACTCATACTCATACAGATACGCATACTCATACTCACACTCGTACTCATACATATACGCATACTCATACTCATACGCATGCTCATACTCATTCTCATACTCATACTCATACGCATGTTCATGCTCATGCTCATACTCATACTCATACTCTCATTCACACTCACACTCATACTCATACAGATACGCATACTCATACTCACACTCATACTCATACATATACGCATACTCATACTCACACTCATAATCATACTCATAATCATACTCATACTCATACTCATACTCATACTCATACTCATACTCATACTCATACTCATGCTCATGCTCATACTCATACACATACTCACACTCATACTCATACTCATATTCATACTAATACGCATGCTCATGCTCATACACATACTCATACACATACTCATACTCATACTCATACTCGTACTCATACTCATACTCATACTCATACTCATACTCATACTCATACTCATACTCATACTCATACTCATACTCATAATCACACTCACACTCATACTCATACTCTCATTCACACTCACACTCATACTCATACAGATACGCATACTCATACTCACACTCGTACTCATACATATACGCATACTCATACTCACACTCATAATCATACTCATAATCATACTCATACACATACTCAAACTCATACTCATACTCATACTCATACTCGTACTCATCCTCATACGCATGCTCATGCTCATGCTCATGCTCATGCTCATGCTCATGCTCATACTCATACTCATACTCATACTCATACTCATACTCATTCTCATACTCATACTCATACTCATACTCATACTCATACTCATACTCATACTCATACTCATACTCATACTCATACTCACAATCATACTCATACTCATACTCATACTCATACTCATACTAATACGCATACACGTACTCGTACTCATACTCATACTCATACTCATACTCATACTCATACTCATACTCATACTCATACTCATACTCATACTCATACTCATACTCATACTCATACTCATACTCATACTCATACTCATACTCACAATCATACTCATACTCATACTCATACTCATACGCATGCTCATACTCATACTCATACTCATACTCATACTCATACTCATACTTACACTCCGACTCCTACTCATACTCATATGCATACTCATACTTATACTCATACTCATACTCATACTCATACTCATACTCATACTCATACTCATACTCATAGTCATACTCATACTCATACTCATACTCATACTCATACTCATACGCATGCTCATACTCATTCTCATACTCATACTCATACGCATGTTCATGCTCATGCTCATACTCATACTCATACTCTCATTCACACTCACACTCATACTCATACAGATACGCATACTCATACTCACACTCATACTCATACATATACGCATACTCATACTCACACTCATAATCATACTCATAATCATACTCATACTCATACTCATACTCATACTCATACTCATACTCATACTCATACTCATGCTCATGCTCATACTCATACACATACTCACACTCATACTCATACTCATACTCATACTCATATTCATACTAATACGCATGCTCATGCTCATACACATACTCATACACATACTCATACTCATACTCATACTCGTACTCATACTCATACTCATACTCATACTCATACTCATACTCATACTCATACTCATACTCATACTCATACTCATACTCATACGCATGCTCATGCTCATGCTCATGCTCATGCTCATGCTCATGCTCATACTCATACTGACACTCGCACTCATACTCATACTCATACTCATAATCATACTCATAATCATACTCATATTCATACTCATACTCATACTCATAGTCATACTCATACTCATACTCATACTCATACTCATACTCATACTCGTTGTCATCCTCATACACATGCTCATGCTCATGCTCATGCTCATGCTCATGCTCATACTCATACTCATACTCATACTCATACTCATACTCATACTCATACTCATACTCATACTCATACTCATACTCATACTCATACTCATACTCATACTCATACTCATACTCATACTCATACTCATACTCATACTCATACTCACAATCATACTCATACTCATACTCATACGCATACTCATACTCATACTCATACTCATACTAATACGCCTACACGTACTCGTACTCGTACTCTTACTCATACTCATACTCATACTCATACTCATACTCGTACTCATACGCATACTCATACTCATACGCATGCTCATGCTCATACACATACTCATACACATACTCATACTCATACTCGTACTCATACTCATACTCATACTCATACTCATACTCATACTCATACTCATACTCATACTCATACTCATACTCATACTCATACTCATACTCATACTCATACTCATACTCATACTCATACTCATAATCACACTCACACTCATGCTCATACTCTCATTCACACTCACACTCATACTCATACAGATACGCATACTCATACTCACACTCAAACTCATACATATACGCATACTCATACTCACACTCATAATCATACTCATAATCATACTCATACACATACCCATACTCATACTCATGCTCATACTCATACACATTCTCACACCCATACTCATACTCATACTCATACTCATACTCACAATCATACTCATACTCATACTCATACTCATACTCATACTCATACTCATACTCATACTCATACTCATACTCATACTCATACTCATACTCATACTCATACTCATAGTCATACTCATACTCATACTCATACTCATACTCATACTCATACTCATACTCACAATCATACTCATAGTCTCATTCACACTCACACTCATACTCATACAGATACGCATACACATACTCACACTCATACTCATATATATACGCATACTCATACTCACACTCATAATCATACTCATAATCATACTCATACTCATACTCATACTCATACTCATACTCATACGCATACTCATACTCATACGCATGCTCATGCTCACGCTCATGCTCATGCTCATACTCATACTGACACTCGCACTCATACTCATACTCATACTCATACTCATAATCATACTCATAATCATAATCATACTCATACTCATACTCATACTCATACTCATACTCATACTCATACTCATACTCATACTCATACTCATACTCATACTCACAATCATACTCATACTCATACTCATACTCATACGCATGCTCATACTCATACTCATACTCATACTCATACTCATACTTACACTCCTACTCCTACTCATACTCATATGCATACTCATACTTATACTCATACTCATACTCATACTCATACTCATACTCATACTCATACTCATACTCATACTCATACTCATACTCATACTCATACTCATACTCATACTCATACTCATACTCATACTCATACTCATACTCATACTCATACTCATACTCATACTCATACTCATACTCATACTCATACTCATACTCATACTCATACTCATACTCATACTCATACTCATACTCACAATCATACTCATACTCATACTCATACTCATACTCATACTCATACTCATACTCATACTCATACTCATACTCATACTCATACTCATACTCATACTCATACTCATTGTCATACTCATACTCATACTCATACTCATACTCATACTCATACTCATACTCACAATCATACTCATACTCATACTCATACTCATACTCATACTAATACGCATACACGTACTCGTACTCATACTGATACTCATACTCATGCTCATGCTCATACTCATACTCATAATCATACTCATACTCATACTCATACGCATGCTCATGCTCATACACATACTCATACTCATAATCATACTCATACTCATACTCATACGCATGCTCATGCTCATACACATACTCATACACATACTCATACTCATACTCATACTCGTACTCATACTCATACTCATACCCATACTCATACTCATACTCATACTTACACTCATACTCCTACTCATACTCATACGCATACTCATACTCATACTCATACTCACACTCACACTCATACTCATACAGATACGCATACTCATACTCACACTCATACTCATACATATACGCATACTCATACTCATACGCATGCTCATGCTCATGCTCATGCTAATGCTCATGCTCATACTCATACTCATACTCATACTCATACTCATACGCATGCTCATGCTCATACACGTACTCATGCACATACTCATACTCATACTGATACTCGTACTCATACTCATACTCATACTCATACTCATACTCATACTCATACTCATACTCATACTCACACTCACACTCATACTCATAGTCTCATTCACACTCACACTCATACTCATACAGATACGCATACACATACTCACACTCATACTCATATATATACGCATACTCATACTCACACTCATAATCATACTCATAATCATACTCATACTCATACTCATACTCATACTCATACGCATACTCATACTCATACGCATGCTCATGCTCACGCTCATGCTCATGCTCATACTCATACTGACACTCGCACTCATACTCATACTCATACTCATACTCATAATCATACTCATAATCATAATCATACTCATACTCATACTCATACTCATACTCATAGTCATACTCATACTCATACTCATACTCATACTCATACTCATACTCATACTCATACTCATACTCATACTCATACTCATACTCATACTCATACTCATACTCACAATCATACTCATACTCATACTCATACTCATACGCATGCTCATACTCATACTCATACTCATACTCATACTCATACTCATACTTACACTCCTACTCCTATTCATACTCGTATGCATACTCATACTTATACTCATACTCATACTCATACTCATACTCATACTCATACTCATACTCATACTCATACTCATACTCATACTCATACTCATACTCATACTCATACTCATACTCATACTCATACTCATACTCATACTCATACTCATACTCACAATCATACTCATACTCATACTCATACTCATACTCATACTCATAATCATACTCATAATCATACTCATACTCATACTCATACTCATACTCATAGTCATACTCATACTCATACTCATACTCATACTCATACCCATACTCGTACTCATCCTCATACGCATGCTCATGCTCATGCTCATGCTCATGCTCATGCTCATGCTCATACTCATACTCATACTCATACTCATACTCATACTCATACTCATACTCATACTCATACTCATACTCATACTCATACTCATACTCATACTCATACTCATACTCATACTCACAATCATACTCATACTCATACTCATACTCATACTCATACTAATACGCATACACGTACTCGTACTCATACTCATACTCATACTCATGCTCATGCTCATGCTCATACTCATACTCATAATCATACTCATACTCATACTCATACGCATGCTCATGCTCATACACATACTCATACACATACTCATACTCATACTCATACTCGTACTCATACTCATACTCATACCCATACTCATACTCATACTCATACTTACACTCATACTCCTACTCATACTCATACGCATACTCATACTCATACTCATACTCATACGCATGCTCATGCTCATGCTCATGCTCATACTCATACTCATAATCATACTCATACTCATACTCATACGCATGCTCATGCTCATACACATACTCATACACATACTCATACTCATACTCATACTCGTACTCATACTCATACTCATACCCATACTCATACTCATACTCATACTTACACTCATACTCCTACTCATACTCATACGCATACTCATACTCATACTCATACTCACACTCACACTCATACTCCTACTCTCATTCACACTCACACTCATACTCATACAGATACGCATACTCATACTCACACTCATACTCATACATATACGCATACTCATACTCATACGCATGCTCATGCTCATGCTCATGCTCATGCTAATGCTCATGCTCATACTCATACTCATACTCATACTCATACTCATACGCATGCTCATGCTCATACACGTACTCATGCACATACTCATACTCATACTCCTACTCATACTCATACTCATACTCATACTCATACTCATACTCACACTCACACTCATACTCATACAGATACGCATACTCATACTCACACTCATACTCATACATATACGCATACTCATACTCATACGCATGCTCATGCTCATGCTCATGCTAATGCTCATGCTCATACTCATACTCATACTCATACTCATACTCATACGCATGCTCATGCTCATACACGTACTCATGCACATACTCATACTCATACTGATACTCGTACTCATACTCATACTCATACTCATACTCATACTCATACTCATACTCATACTCATACTCACACTCACACTCATACTCATAGTCTCATTCACACTCACACTCATACTCATACAGATACGCATACACATACTCACACTCATACTCATATATATACGCATACTCATACTCACACTCATAATCATACTCATAATCATACTCATACTCATACTCATACTCATACTCATACGCATACTCATACTCATACGCATGCTCATGCTCACGCTCATGCTCATGCTCATACTCATACTGACACTCGCACTCATACTCATACTCATACTCATACTCATAATCATACTCATAATCATAATCATACTCATACTCATACTCATACTCATACTCATAGTCATACTCATACTCATACTCATACTCATACTCATACTCATACTCATACTCATACTCATACTCATACTCATACTCATACTCATACTCATACTCATACTCACAATCATACTCATACTCATACTCATACTCATACGCATGCTCATACTCATACTCATACTCATACTCATACTCATACTCATACTTACACTCCTACTCCTATTCATACTCGTATGCATACTCATACTTATACTCATACTCATACTCATACTCATACTCATACTCATACTCATACTCATACTCATACTCATACTCATACTCATACTCATACTCATACTCATACTCATACTCATACTCATACTCATACTCATACTCATACTCATACTCACAATCATACTCATACTCATACTCATACTCATACTCATACTCATAATCATACTCATAATCATACTCATACTCATACTCATACTCATACTCATAGTCATACTCATACTCATACTCATACTCATACTCATACCCATACTCGTACTCATCCTCATACGCATGCTCATGCTCATGCTCATGCTCATGCTCATGCTCATGCTCATACTCATACTCATACTCATACTCATACTCATACTCATACTCATACTCATACTCATACTCATACTCATACTCATACTCATACTCATACTCATACTCATACTCATACTCACAATCATACTCATACTCATACTCATACTCATACTCATACTAATACGCATACACGTACTCGTACTCATACTCATACTCATACTCATGCTCATGCTCATGCTCATACTCATACTCATAATCATACTCATACTCATACTCATACGCATGCTCATGCTCATACACATACTCATACACATACTCATACTCATACTCATACTCGTACTCATACTCATACTCATACCCATACTCATACTCATACTCATACTTACACTCATACTCCTACTCATACTCATACGCATACTCATACTCATACTCATACTCATACGCATGCTCATGCTCATGCTCATGCTCATACTCATACTCATAATCATACTCATACTCATACTCATACGCATGCTCATGCTCATACACATACTCATACACATACTCATACTCATACTCATACTCGTACTCATACTCATACTCATACCCATACTCATACTCATACTCATACTTACACTCATACTCCTACTCATACTCATACGCATACTCATACTCATACTCATACTCACACTCACACTCATACTCCTACTCTCATTCACACTCACACTCATACTCATACAGATACGCATACTCATACTCACACTCATACTCATACATATACGCATACTCATACTCATACGCATGCTCATGCTCATGCTCATGCTCATGCTAATGCTCATGCTCATACTCATACTCATACTCATACTCATACTCATACGCATGCTCATGCTCATACACGTACTCATGCACATACTCATACTCATACTCATACTCGTACTCATACTCATACTCATACTCATACTCATACTCATACTCACACTCACACTCATACTCATAGTCTCATTCACACTCACACTCATACTCATACAGATACGCATACACATACTCAAACTCATACTCATATATATACGCATACTCATACTCACACTCATAATCATACTCATAATCATACTCATACTCATACTCATACTCATACTCATACTCATACGCATACTCATACTCATACGCATGCTCATGCTCACGCTCATGCTCATGCTCATACTCATACTGACACTCGCACTCATACTCATACTCATACTCATACTCATACTCATAATCATACTCATAATCATAATCATACTCATACTCATACTCATACTCATAGTCATACTCATACTCATACTCATACTCATACTCATACTCATACTCGTACTCATCCTCATACGCATGCTCATGCTCATGCTCATGCTCATGCTCATGCTCATGCTCATACTCATACTCATACTCATACTCATACTCATACTCATACTCATACTCATACTCATACTCATACTCATACTCATACTCATACTCATACTCATACTCATACTCATACTCATACTCATACTCACAATCATACTCATACTCATACTCATACGCATACTCATACTCATACTCATACTCATACTAATACGCCTACACGTACTCGTACTCGTACTCTTACTCATACTCATACTCATACTCATACTCGTACTCATACTCATACTCATACTCATACGCATGCTCATGCTCATACACATACTCATACACATACTCATACTCATACTCGTACTCATACTCATACTCATACTCATACTCATACTCATACTCATACTCATACTCATACTCATACTCATACTCATACTCATACTCATACACATACTCATACTCATACTCATGCTCATACTCATACACATTCTCACACTCATACTCATACTCATAATCATACTCACACTCATACCCATACTCATACTCATACTCACACTCACACTCATACCCATACTCATTCTCATGCTCATACGCATGCTCATGCGCATGCTCATGCTCATGCTCATGCTCATACTCATACTGACAATCGCACTCATACTCATACTCATACTCATACTCATAATTATACTCATAATCATACTCATACTCATACTCATACTCATAGTCATACTCATACTCATACTCATACTCATACTCATACTCATACTCATACTCATACTCGTACTCATACTCATACTCATACTCATACCCATACTCATACTCATACTCATTCTCATGCTCATACGCATGCTCATGCGCATGCTCATGCTCATGCTCATGCTCATACTCATACTGACACTCGCACTCATACTCATACTCATACTCATACTCATAATTATACTCATAATCATACTCATACTCATACTCATACTCATAGTCATACTCATACTCATACTCATACTCATACTCATACTCATACTCATACTCATACTCGTACTCATACTCATACTCATACTCATACCCATACTCATACTCATACTCATACTTACACTCATACTCCTACTCATACTCATACGCATACTCATACTCATACTCATACTCATACGCATGCTCATGCTCATGCTCATGCTCATACTCATACTCATAATCATACTCATACTCATACTCATACGCATGCTCATGCTCATACACATACTCATACACATACTCATACTCATACTCATACTCATACTCGTACTCATACTCATACTCATACCCATACTCATACTCATACTCATACTTACACTCATACTCCTACTCATACTCATACGCATACTCATACTCATACTCATACTCATACTTATACTCATACTCATACTCATACTCATACACATACTCACACTCATACTCATACTCATACTCATATTCATACTAATACGCATACTCGTACTCGTACTCATACTCATACACATACTCACAGTCATACTCATACTCAGACTCATACTCACAATCATACTCATACTCATACTCATACTCACACTCACACTCATACTCATACTCATTCTCATACTCATACGCATGCTCATGCTCATGCTCATACTCATACTCATACTCATACTCATACTCATACTCATACTCATACTCATACTCATACTCATACTCATACTCATACTCATACTCATACTCATACTCAAACTTATACTCATACTCATACTCACACTCAAACTCACACTCATACTCATACTCATACTCATACTCATACTCATACGCATGCTCGTACTCATACTCATACTCATACTCATACTCATACTCATACTCATACTCATACTCATATTCATACTCACACTCATACTCATACTCATACTCATACTCATACTCATGCTAATACGCATACTCGTACTCGTACTCATACTCATACTCATACTCATACTCATACTCATATTCATACTAATACTCATACTCATACTCATACTCATACGCATGCTCATGCTCATACACGTACTCATGCACATACTCATACTCATACTCATACTCATACTCATACTCATACTCGTACTCATACTCATACTCATAGTCATACTCATACTCATACTCATACTCATACTCATACTCATACTCATACTCATACTCATACTCATACTCATAATCACACTCACACTCATACTCATACTCATACTCATACTCATACTCATACTCATACTCATACTCATACTCATACTCATACTCATACTCATGCTCATGCTCATACTCATACACATACTCACACTCATACTCATACTCATACTCATATTCATACTAATACGCATACTCGTACTCGTACTCATACTCATACACATACTCACAGTCATACTCATACTCAGACTCATACTCACAATCATACTCATACTCATACTCATACTCACACTCACACTCATACTCATACTCATTCTCATACGCATGCTCATGCTCATGCTCATACTCATACTCATACTCATACTCATACTCATACTCATACTCATACTCATGCTCATACTCATACTCATACTCATACTCATACTCATACTCATACTCATACTCATACTCATACTCATACTCATACTCATACTCATACTCATACTCATACTCAAACTTATACTCATACTCATACTCACACTCAAACTCACACTCATACTCATACTCATACTCATACTCATACTCATACGCATGCTCGTACTCATACTCATACTCACACTCACACTCATACTCATAGTCTCATTCACACTCACACTCATACTCATACAGATACGCATACACATACTCAAACTCATACTCATATATATACGCATACTCATACTCACACTCATAATCATACTCATAATCATACTCATACTCATACTCATACTCATACTCATACGCATACTCATACTCATACGCATGCTCATGCTCACGCTCATGCTCATGCTCATACTCATACTGACACTCGCACTCATACTCATACTCATACTCATACTCATACTCATAATCATACTCATAATCATAATCATACTCATACTCATACTCATACTCATAGTCATACTCATACTCATACTCATACTCATACTCATACTCGTACTCATCCTCATACGCATGCTCATGCTCATGCTCATGCTCATGCTCATGCTCATGCTCATACTCATACTCATACTCATACTCATACTCATACTCATACTCATACTCATACTCATACTCATACTCATACTCATACTCATACTCATACTCATACTCATACTCATACTCACAATCATACTCATACTCATACTCATACTCATACTCATACTAATACGCATACACGTACTCGTACTCATACTCATACTCATACTCATACTCATACTCATACTCATACTCATACTCATACTCATACTCATACTCATACTCATACTCATACTCATACTCATACTCATACTCACAATCATACTCATACTCATACTCATACTCATACGCATGCTCATACTCATACTCATACTCATACTCATACTCATACTCATACTTACACTCCTACTCCTATTCATACTCATATGCATACTCATACTTATACTCATACTCATACTCATACTCATACTCATACTCATACTCATAGTCATTCTCATACTCATACTCATACTCATACTCATACTCATACTCATACTCATACTCATACTCATAATCACACTCACACTCATACTCATACTCTCATTCACACTCACACTCATACTCATACAGATACGCATACTCATACTCACACTCGTACTCATACATATACGCATACTCATACTCATACGCATGCTCATACTCATTCTCATACTCATACTCATACGCATGTTCATGCTCATGCTCATACTCATACTCATACTCTCATTCACACTCACACTCATACTCATACAGATACGCATACTCATACTCACACTCATACTCATACATATACGCATACTCATACTCACACTCATAATCATACTCATAATCATACTCATACTCATACTCATACTCATACTCATACTCATACTCATACTCATACTCATGCTCATGCTCATACTCATACACATACTCACACTCATACTCATACTCATATTCATACTAATACGCATGCTCATGCTCATACACATACTCATACACATACTCATACTCATACTCATACTCGTACTCATACTCATACTCATACTCATACTCATACTCATACTCATACTCATACTCATACTCATACTCATACTCATAATCACACTCACACTCATACTCATACTCTCATTCACACTCACACTCATACTCATACAGATACGCATACTCATACTCACACTCGTACTCATACATATACGCATACTCATACTCACACTCATAATCATACTCATAATCATACTCATACACATACTCAAACTCATACTCATACTCATACTCATACTCGTACTCATCCTCATACGCATGCTCATGCTCATGCTCATGCTCATGCTCATGCTCATGCTCATACTCATACTCATACTCATACTCATACTCATACTCATTCTCATACTCATACTCATACTCATACTCATACTCATACTCATACTCATACTCATACTCATACTCATACTCATACTCACAATCATACTCATACTCATACTCATACTCATACTCATACTAATACGCATACACGTACTCGTACTCATACTCATACTCATACTCATACTCATACTCATACTCATACTCATACTCATACTCATACTCATACTCATACTCATACTCATACTCATACTCATACACATACTCATACTCATACTCATACTCACAATCATACTCATACTCATACTCATACTCATACGCATGCTCATACTCATACTCATACTCATACTCATACTCATACTCATACTCATACGCATGCTCATGCTCATGCTCATGCTCATGCTCATGCTCATGCTCATACTCATACTGACACTCGCACTCATACTCATACTCATACTCATAATCATACTCATAATCATACTCATATTCATACTCATACTCATACTCATAGTCATACTCATACTCATACTCATACTCATACTCATACTCATACTCGTTGTCATCCTCATACACATGCTCATGCTCATGCTCATGCTCATGCTCATGCTCATACTCATACTCATACTCATACTCATACTCATACTCATACTCATACTCATACTCATACTCGTACTCATACTCATACTCATACTCATACTCATACTCATACTCATACTCATACTCATACTCATACTCATACTCACAATCATACTCATACTCATACTCATACGCATACTCATACTCATACTCATACTCATACTAATACGCCTACACGTACTCGTACTCGTACTCTTACTCATACTCATACTCATACTCATACTCATACTCGTACTCATACGCATACTCATACTCATACGCATGCTCATGCTCATACACATACTCATACACATACTCATACTCATACTCGTACTCATACTCATACTCATACTCATACTCATACTCATACTCATACTCATACTCATACTCATACTCATACTCATACTCATACTCATACTCATACTCATACTCATACTCATACTCATACTCATACTCATAATCACACTCACACTCATGCTCATACTCTCATTCACACTCACACTCATACTCATACAGATACGCATACTCATACTCACACTCAAACTCATACATATACGCATACTCATACTCACACTCATAATCATACTCATAATCATACTCATACACATACCCATACTCATACTCATGCTCATACTCATACACATTCTCACACCCATACTCATACTCATACTCATACTCATACTCACAATCATACTCATACTCATACTCATACTCATACTCATACTCATACTCATACTCATACTCATACTCATACTCATACTCATACTCATACTCATACTCATACTCATAGTCATACTCATACTCATACTCATACTCATACTCATACTCATACTCATACTCACAATCATACTCATAGTCTCATTCACACTCACACTCATACTCATACAGATACGCATACACATACTCACACTCATACTCATATATATACGCATACTCATACTCACACTCATAATCATACTCATAATCATACTCATACTCATACTCATACTCATACTCATACTCATACGCATACTCATACTCATACGCATGCTCATGCTCACGCTCATGCTCATGCTCATACTCATACTGACACTCGCACTCATACTCATACTCATACTCATACTCATAATCATACTCATAATCATAATCATACTCATACTCATACTCATACTCATACTCATACTCATACTCATACTCATACTCATACTCATACTCATACTCATACTCACAATCATACTCATACTCATACTCATACTCATACGCATGCTCATACTCATACTCATACTCATACTCATACTCATACTTACACTCCTACTCCTACTCATACTCATATGCATACTCATACTTATACTCATACTCATACTCATACTCATACTCATACTCATACTCATACTCATACTCATACTCATACTCATACTCATACTCATACTCATACTCATACTCATACTCATACTCATACTCATACTCATACTCATACTCATACTCATACTCATACTCATACTCATACTCATACTCATACTCATACTCATACTCATACTCATACTCATACTCATACTCATACTCATACTCACAATCATACTCATACTCATACTCATACTCATACTCATACTCATACTCATACTCATACTCATACTCATACTCATACTCATACTCATACTCATACTCATACTCATTGTCATACTCATACTCATACTCATACTCATACTCATACTCATACTCATACTCACAATCATACTCATACTCATACTCATACTCATACTCATACTAATACGCATACACGTACTCGTACTCATACTGATACTCATACTCATGCTCATGCTCATACTCATACTCATAATCATACTCATACTCATACTCATACGCATGCTCATGCTCATACACATACTCATACTCATAATCATACTCATACTCATACTCATACGCATGCTCATGCTCATACACATACTCATACACATACTCATACTCATACTCATACTCGTACTCATACTCATACTCATACCCATACTCATACTCATACTCATACTTACACTCATACTCCTACTCATACTCATACGCATACTCATACTCATACTCATACTCACACTCACACTCATACTCATACAGATACGCATACTCATACTCACACTCATACTCATACATATACGCATACTCATACTCATACGCATGCTCATGCTCATGCTCATGCTAATGCTCATGCTCATACTCATACTCATACTCATACTCATACTCATACGCATGCTCATGCTCATACACGTACTCATGCACATACTCATACTCATACTGATACTCGTACTCATACTCATACTCATACTCATACTCATACTCATACTCATACTCATACTCATACTCACACTCACACTCATACTCATAGTCTCATTCACACTCACACTCATACTCATACAGATACGCATACACATACTCACACTCATACTCATATATATACGCATACTCATACTCACACTCATAATCATACTCATAATCATACTCATACTCATACTCATACTCATACTCATACGCATACTCATACTCATACGCATGCTCATGCTCACGCTCATGCTCATGCTCATACTCATACTGACACTCGCACTCATACTCATACTCATACTCATACTCATAATCATACTCATAATCATAATCATACTCATACTCATACTCATACTCATACTCATAGTCATACTCATACTCATACTCATACTCATACTCATACTCATACTCATACTCATACTCATACTCATACTCATACTCATACTCATACTCATACTCATACTCACAATCATACTCATACTCATACTCATACTCATACGCATGCTCATACTCATACTCATACTCATACTCATACTCATACTCATACTTACACTCCTACTCCTATTCATACTCGTATGCATACTCATACTTATACTCATACTCATACTCATACTCATACTCATACTCATACTCATACTCATACTCATACTCATACTCATACTCATACTCATACTCATACTCATACTCATACTCATACTCATACTCATACTCATACTCATACTCATACTCATACTCATACTCATACTCACAATCATACTCATACTCATACTCATACTCATACTCATACTCATAATCATACTCATAATCATACTCATACTCATACTCATACTCATACTCATAGTCATACTCATACTCATACTCATACTCATACTCATACCCATACTCGTACTCATCCTCATACGCATGCTCATGCTCATGCTCATGCTCATGCTCATGCTCATGCTCATACTCATACTCATACTCATACTCATACTCATACTCATACTCATACTCATACTCATACTCATACTCATACTCATACTCATACTCATACTCATACTCATACTCATACTCACAATCATACTCATACTCATACTCATACTCATACTCATACTAATACGCATACACGTACTCGTACTCATACTCATACTCATACTCATGCTCATGCTCATGCTCATACTCATACTCATAATCATACTCATACTCATACTCATACGCATGCTCATGCTCATACACATACTCATACACATACTCATACTCATACTCATACTCGTACTCATACTCATACTCATACCCATACTCATACTCATACTCATACTTACACTCATACTCCTACTCATACTCATACGCATACTCATACTCATACTCATACTCATACGCATGCTCATGCTCATGCTCATGCTCATACTCATACTCATAATCATACTCATACTCATACTCATACGCATGCTCATGCTCATACACATACTCATACACATACTCATACTCATACTCATACTCGTACTCATACTCATACTCATACCCATACTCATACTCATACTCATACTTACACTCATACTCCTACTCATACTCATACGCATACTCATACTCATACTCATACTCACACTCACACTCATACTCCTACTCTCATTCACACTCACACTCATACTCATACAGATACGCATACTCATACTCACACTCATACTCATACATATACGCATACTCATACTCATACGCATGCTCATGCTCATGCTCATGCTCATGCTAATGCTCATGCTCATACTCATACTCATACTCATACTCATACTCATACGCATGCTCATGCTCATACACGTACTCATGCACATACTCATACTCATACTCATACTCGTACTCATACTCATACTCATACTCATACTCATACTCATACTCACACTCACACTCATACTCATAGTCTCATTCACACTCACACTCATACTCATACAGATACGCATACACATACTCAAACTCATACTCATATATATACGCATACTCATACTCACACTCATAATCATACTCATAATCATACTCATACTCATACTCATACTCATACTCATACGCATACTCATACTCATACGCATGCTCATGCTCACGCTCATGCTCATGCTCATACTCATACTGACACTCGCACTCATACTCATACTCATACTCATACTCATACTCATAATCATACTCATAATCATAATCATACTCATACTCATACTCATACTCATAGTCATACTCATACTCATACTCATACTCATACTCATACTCATACTCATACTCGTACTCATCCTCATACGCATGCTCATGCTCATGCTCATGCTCATGCTCATGCTCATGCTCATACTCATACTCATACTCATACTCATACTCATACTCATACTCATACTCATACTCATAATCATACTCATACTCATACTCATACTCATACTCATACTCATACTCATACTCATACTCATACTCACAATCATACTCATACTCATACTCATACGCATACTCATACTCATACTCATACTCATACTAATACGCCTACACGTACTCGTACTCGTACTCTTACTCATACTCATACTCATACTCATACTCGTACTCATACTCATACTCATACTCATACGCATGCTCATGCTCATACACATACTCATACACATACTCATACTCATACTCGTACTCATACTCATACTCATACTCATACTCATACTCATACTCATACTCATACTCATACTCATACTCATACTCATACTCATACTCATACACATACTCATACTCATACTCATGCTCATACTCATACACATTCTCACACTCATACTCATACTCATAATCATACTCACACTCATACCCATACTCATACTCATACTCACACTCACACTCATACCCATACTCATTCTCATGCTCATACGCATGCTCATGCGCATGCTCATGCTCATGCTCATGCTCATACTCATACTGACAATCGCACTCATACTCATACTCATACTCATACTCATAATTATACTCATAATCATACTCATACTCATACTCATACTCATAGTCATACTCATACTCATACTCATACTCATACTCATACTCATACTCATACTCATACTCGTACTCATACTCATACTCATACTCATACCCATACTCATACTCATACTCATTCTCATGCTCATACGCATGCTCATGCGCATGCTCATGCTCATGCTCATGCTCATACTCATACTGACACTCGCACTCATACTCATACTCATACTCATACTCATAATTATACTCATAATCATACTCATACTCATACTCATACTCATAGTCATACTCATACTCATACTCATACTCATACTCATACTCATACTCATACTCATACTCGTACTCATACTCATACTCATACTCATACCCATACTCATACTCATACTCATACTTACACTCATACTCCTACTCATACTCATACGCATACTCATACTCATACTCATACTCATACGCATGCTCATGCTCATGCTCATGCTCATACTCATACTCATAATCATACTCATACTCATACTCATACGCATGCTCATGCTCATACACATACTCATACACATACTCATACTCATACTCATACTCATACTCGTACTCATACTCATACTCATACCCATACTCATACTCATACTCATACTTACACTCATACTCCTACTCATACTCATACGCATACTCATACTCATACTCATACTCATACTTATACTCATACTCATACTCATACTCATACACATACTCACACTCATACTCATACTCATACTCATATTCATACTAATACGCATACTCGTACTCGTACTCATACTCATACACATACTCACAGTCATACTCATACTCAGACTCATACTCACAATCATACTCATACTCATACTCATACTCACACTCACACTCATACTCATACTCATTCTCATACTCATACGCATGCTCATGCTCATGCTCATACTCATACTCATACTCATACTCATACTCATACTCATACTCATACTCATACTCATACTCATACTCATACTCATACTCATACTCATACTCAAACTTATACTCATACTCATACTCACACTCAAACTCACACTCATACTCATACTCATACTCATACTCATACTCATACGCATGCTCGTACTCATACTCATACTCATACTCATACTCATACTCATACTCATACTCATACTCATATTCATACTCACACTCATACTCATACTCATACTCATACTCATACTCATGCTAATACGCATACTCGTACTCGTACTCATACTCATACTCATACTCATACTCATACTCATATTCATACTAATACTCATACTCATACTCATACTCATACGCATGCTCATGCTCATACACGTACTCATGCACATACTCATACTCATACTCATACTCATACTCATACTCATACTCGTACTCATACTCATACTCATAGTCATACTCATACTCATACTCATACTCATACTCATACTCATACTCATACTCATACTCATACTCATACTCATAATCACACTCACACTCATACTCATACTCATACTCATACTCATACTCATACTCATACTCATACTCATACTCATACTCATACTCATACTCATGCTCATGCTCATACTCATACACATACTCACACTCATACTCATACTCATACTCATATTCATACTAATACGCATACTCGTACTCGTACTCATACTCATACACATACTCACAGTCATACTCATACTCAGACTCATACTCACAATCATACTCATACTCATACTCATACTCACACTCACACTCATACTCATACTCATTCTCATACGCATGCTCATGCTCATGCTCATACTCATACTCATACTCATACTCATACTCATACTCATACTCATACTCATACTCATACTCATACTCATACTCATACTCATACTCATACTCATACTCAAACTTATACTCATACTCATACTCACACTCAAACTCACACTCATACTCATACTCATACTCATACTCATACTCATACGCATGCTCGTACTCATACTCATACTCATACTCATACTCATACTCATACTCATACTCATACTCATACTCACACTCATACTCATACTCATACTCATACTCATACTCATGCTAATACGCATACTCGTACTCGTACTCATACTCATACTCATACTCATACTCATACTCATACTCGTACTCATACTCATACTCATAGTCATACTCATACTCATACTCATACTCATACTCATACTCATACTCATACTCATACTCATACTCATACTCATAATCACACTCACACTCATACTCATACTCATACTCATACTCATACTCATACTCATACTCATACTCATACTCATACTCATACTCATACTCATGCTCATGCTCATACTCATACACATACTCACACTCATACTCATACTCATACTCATATTCATACTAATACGCATACTCGTACTCGTACTCATACTCATACACATACTCACAGTCATACTCATACTCAGACTCATACTCACAATCATACTCATACTCATACTCATACTCACACTCACACTCATACTCATACTCATTCTCATACGCATGCTCATGCTCATGCTCATACTCATACTCATACTCATACTCATACTCATACTCATACTCATACTCATACTCATACTCATACTCATACTCATACTCATACTCATACTCATACTCATACTCAAACTTATACTCATACTCATACTCACACTCAAACTCACACTCATACTCATACTCATACTCATACTCATACTCATACGCATGCTCGTACTCATACTCATACTCATACTCATACTCATACTCATACTCATACTCATACTCATACTCATACTCACACTCATACTCATACTCATACTCATACTCATACTCATGCTAATACGCATACTCGTACTCGTACTCATACTCATACTCATACTCATACTCATACTCATATTCATACTAATACTCATACTCATACTCATACTCATACGCATGCTCATGCTCATACACGTACTCATGCACATACTCATACTCATACTCATACTCATACTCATACTCATACTCGTACTCATACTCATACTCATAGTCATACTCATACTCATACTCATACTCATACTCATACTCATACTCATACTCATACTCATAATCACACTCACACTCATACTCATACTCTCATTCACACTCACACTCATACTCATACAGATACGCATACTCATACTCACACTCATTCTCATACATATACGCATACTCATACTCACAATCATACTCATACTCATACTCATACTCATACTCATACTAATACGCATACACGTACTCATACTCATACTCATGCTCATACTCATACTCATACACATACTCACACTCATACTCATACTCATACTCATATTCATACTCATGCTAATACGCATACTCGTACTCGTACTCATACTCATACTCATACTCATACTCATACTCATACTCATACTCATATTCATACTAATACTCATACTCATACTCATACTCATACTCATACTCATACTCATACTCATACTCATACTCATACTCATACTCATACTCATACTCATACTCATACTCATACTCATACTTACCCTCATACTCATACGCATACTCATACTCATACTCATACTCATACTCATAGTCATACTCATACTCATACTCATACTCATAATCACACTCACACTCATGCTCATACTCTCATTCACACTCACACTCATACTCATACAGATACGCATACTCATACTCACACTCATACTCATACATATACGCATACTCAAACTCACACTCATAATCATACTCATAATCATACTCATACACATACTCATACTCATACTCATGCTCATACTCATACGCATACTCATACTCATACTCATACTCATACTTATACTCATACTCATACTCATACTCATACTCATTCTCATACTCATACTCATAGTCATACTCATACTCATACTCATACTCATACTCATACTCATACTCATACTCATACTCATACTCATACTCATACTCATACTCATACTCATACGCATGCTCATACTCATTCTCATACTCATACTCATACGCATGTTCATGCTCATGCTCATACTCATACTCATACTCTCATTCACACTCACACTCATACTCATACAGATACGCATACTCATACTCACTCTCATACTCATACATATACGCATACTCATACTCACACTCATAATCATACTCATAATCATACTCATACTCATACTCATACTCATACTCATACTCATACTCATACTCAAACTCATACTCATACTCATGCTCATGCTCATACTCATACACATACTCACACTCATACTCATACTCATACTCATATTCATACTAATACGCATGCTCATGCTAATACACATACTCATACACATACTCATACTCATACTCATACTCGTACTCATACTCATACTCATACTCATACTCATACTCATACTCATACTCATACTCATACTCATACTCATACTCATACTCATAATCACACTCACACTCATACTCATACTCTCATTCACACTCACACTCATACTCATACAGATACGCATACTCATACTCACACTCGTACTCATACATATACGCATACTCATACTCACACTCATAATCATACTCATAATCATACTCATACACATACTCAAACTCATACTCATACTCATACTCATGCTCATACTCATACACATACTCACACTCATACTCATATTCATACTCATATTCATACTCGTGCTAATACGCATACTCGTACTCGTACTCATACTCATACTCATACTCATACTCATACTCATACTCATACTCATACTCATACTCATATTCATACTAATACTCATACTCATACTCATACTCACACTCATACACATACTCATACTCATACTCACACTCATACCCATACTCATACTCATACTCACACTCACACTCATACCCATACTCATTCTCATACTCATACGCATGCTCATGCTCATGCTCATGCTCATGCTCATGCTCATGCTCATGCTCATGCTCATACTCATACTGACACTCGCACTCATACTCATACTCAAACTCATAATTATACTCATAATGATATTCATACTCATACTCATAGTCATAGTCATAGTCATACTCATACTCATACTCATACTCGTACTCATCCTCATACGCATGCTCATGCTCATGCTCATGCTCATGCTCATGCTCATACTCATACTCATACTCATACTCATACTCATACTCATACTCATACTCATACTCATACTCTCATTCACACTCACACTCATACTCATACAGATACGCATACTGATACTCACACTCATACTCATACATATACGCATACTCATACTCACACTCATACTCATACTCATACTCATACTCATACTCGTACTCATACTCATACTCATACTCATACTCATACTCATACTCATACTCATACTCATACTCATACTCATACTCATACTCATACTCATACACATACTCATACTCATACTCATGCTCATACTCATACACATTCTCACACTCATACTCATACTCATAATCATACTCACACTCATACCCATACTCATACTCATACTCACACTCACACTCATACCCATACTCATTCTCATGCTCATACGCATGCTCATGCGCATGCTCATGCTCATGCTCATGCTCATACTCATACTGACAATCGCACTCATACTCATACTCATACTCATACTCATAATTATACTCATAATCATACTCATACTCATACTCATACTCATAGTCATACTCATACTCATACTCATACTCATACTCATACTCATACTCATACTCATACTCGTACTCATACTCATACTCATACTCATACCCATACTCATACTCATACTCATTCTCATGCTCATACGCATGCTCATGCGCATGCTCATGCTCATGCTCATGCTCATACTCATACTGACACTCGCACTCATACTCATACTCATACTCATACTCATAATTATACTCATAATCATACTCATACTCATACTCATACTCATAGTCATACTCATACTCATACTCATACTCATACTCATACTCATACTCATACTCATACTCGTACTCATACTCATACTCATACTCATACCCATACTCATACTCATACTCATACTTACACTCATACTCCTACTCATACTCATACGCATACTCATACTCATACTCATACTCACACTCACACTCATACTCCTACTCTCATTCACACTCACACTCATACTCATACAGATACGCATACTCATACTCACACTCATACTCATACATATACGCATACTCATACTCATACGCATGCTCATGCTCATGCTCATGCTCATGCTAATGCTCATGCTCATACTCATACTCATACTCATACTCATACTCATACGCATGCTCATGCTCATACACGTACTCATGCACATACTCATACTCATACTCATACTCGTACTCATACTCATACTCATACTCATACTCATACTCATACTCACACTCACACTCATACTCATAGTCTCATTCACACTCACACTCATACTCATACAGATACGCATACACATACTCAAACTCATACTCATATATATACGCATACTCATACTCACACTCATAATCATACTCATAATCATACTCATACTCATACTCATACTCATACTCATACGCATACTCATACTCATACGCATGCTCATGCTCACGCTCATGCTCATGCTCATACTCATACTGACACTCGCACTCATACTCATACTCATACTCATACTCATACTCATAATCATACTCATAATCATAATCATACTCATACTCATACTCATACTCATAGTCATACTCATACTCATACTCATACTCATACTCATACTCATACTCATACTCGTACTCATCCTCATACGCATGCTCATGCTCATGCTCATGCTCATGCTCATGCTCATGCTCATACTCATACTCATACTCATACTCATACTCATACTCATACTCATACTCATACTCATACTCATACTCATACTCATACTCATACTCATACTCATACTCATACTCATACTCATACTCATACTCACAATCATACTCATACTCATACTCATACGCATACTCATACTCATACTCATACTCATACTAATACGCCTACACGTACTCGTACTCGTACTCTTACTCATACTCATACTCATACTCATACTCATACTCGTACTCATACTCATACTCATACTCATACGCATGCTCATGCTCATACACATACTCATACACATACTCATACTCATACTCGTACTCATACTCATACTCATACTCATACTCATACTCATACTCATACTCATACTCATACTCATACTCATACTCATACTCATACTCATACACATACTCATACTCATACTCATGCTCATACTCATACACATTCTCACACTCATACTCATACTCATAATCATACTCACACTCATACCCATACTCATACTCATACTCACACTCACACTCATACCCATACTCATTCTCATGCTCATACGCATGCTCATGCGCATGCTCATGCTCATGCTCATGCTCATACTCATACTGACAATCGCACTCATACTCATACTCATACTCATACTCATAATTATACTCATAATCATACTCATACTCATACTCATAGTCATACTCATACTCATACTCATACTCATACTCATACTCATACTCATACTCATACTCATACTCGTACTCATACTCATACTCATACTCATACCCATACTCATACTCATACTCATTCTCATGCTCATACGCATGCTCATGCGCATGCTCATGCTCATGCTCATGCTCATACTCATACTGACACTCGCACTCATACTCATACTCATACTCATACTCATAATTATACTCATAATCATACTCATACTCATACTCATACTCATAGTCATACTCATACTCATACTCATACTCATACTCATACTCATACTCATACTCATACTCGTACTCATACTCATACTCATACTCATACCCATACTCATACTCATACTCATACTTACACTCATATTCCTACTCATACTCATACGCATACTCATACTCATACTCATACGCATGCTCATGCTCATGCTCATGCTCATACTCATACTCATAATCATACTCATACTCATACTCATACGCATGCTCATGCTCATACACATACTCATACACATACTCATACTCATACTCATACTCATACTCGTACTCATACTCATACTCATACCCATACTCATACTCATACTCATACTTACACTCATACTCCTACTCATACTCATACGCATACTCATACTCATACTCATACTCATACTTATACTCATACTCATACTCATACTCATACACATACTCACACTCATACTCATACTCATACTCATATTCATACTAATACGCATACTCGTACTCGTACTCATACTCATACACATACTCACAGTCATACTCATACTCAGACTCATACTCACAATCATACTCATACTCATACTCATACTCACACTCACACTCATACTCATACTCATTCTCATACTCATACGCATGCTCATGCTCATGCTCATACTCATACTCATACTCATACTCATACTCATACTCATACTCATACTCATACTCATACTCATACTCATACTCATACTCATACTCATACTCAAACTTATACTCATACTCATACTCACACTCAAACTCACACTCATACTCATACTCATACTCATACTCATACTCATACGCATGCTCGTACTCATACTCATACTCATACTCATACTCATACTCATACTCATACTCATACTCATATTCATACTCACACTCATACTCATACTCATACTCATACTCATACTCATGCTAATACGCATACTCGTACTCGTACTCATACTCATACTCATACTCATACTCATACTCATATTCATACTAATACTCATACTCATACTCATACTCATACGCATGCTCATGCTCATACACGTACTCATGCACATACTCATACTCATACTCATACTCATACTCATACTCATACTCGTACTCATACTCATACTCATAGTCATACTCATACTCATACTCATACTCATACTCATACTCATACTCATACTCATACTCATACTCATACTCATAATCACACTCACACTCATACTCATACTCATACTCATACTCATACTCATACTCATACTCATACTCATACTCATACTCATACTCATACTCATGCTCATGCTCATACTCATACACATACTCACACTCATACTCATACTCATACTCATATTCATACTAATACGCATACTCGTACTCGTACTCATACTCATACACATACTCACAGTCATACTCATACTCAGACTCATACTCACAATCATACTCATACTCATACTCATACTCACACTCACACTCATACTCATACTCATTCTCATACGCATGCTCATGCTCATGCTCATACTCATACTCATACTCATACTCATACTCATACTCATACTCATACTCATACTCATACTCATACTCATACTCATACTCATACTCATACTCATACTCAAACTTATACTCATACTCATACTCACACTCAAACTCACACTCATACTCATACTCATACTCATACTCATACTCATACGCATGCTCGTACTCATACTCATACTCATACTCATACTCATACTCATACTCATACTCATACTCATACTCACACTCATACTCATACTCATACTCATACTCATACTCATGCTAATACGCATACTCGTACTCGTACTCATACTCATACTCATACTCATACTCATACTCATACTCGTACTCATACTCATACTCATAGTCATACTCATACTCATACTCATACTCATACTCATACTCATACTCATACTCATACTCATACTCATACTCATAATCACACTCACACTCATACTCATACTCATACTCATACTCATACTCATACTCATACTCATACTCATACTCATACTCATACTCATACTCATGCTCATGCTCATACTCATACACATACTCACACTCATACTCATACTCATACTCATATTCATACTAATACGCATACTCGTACTCGTACTCATACTCATACACATACTCACAGTCATACTCATACTCAGACTCATACTCACAATCATACTCATACTCATACTCATACTCACACTCACACTCATACTCATACTCATTCTCATACGCATGCTCATGCTCATGCTCATACTCATACTCATACTCATACTCATACTCATACTCATACTCATACTCATACTCATACTCATACTCATACTCATACTCATACTCATACTCATACTCATACTCAAACTTATACTCATACTCATACTCACACTCAAACTCACACTCATACTCATACTCATACTCATACTCATACTCATACGCATGCTCGTACTCATACTCATACTCATACTCATACTCATACTCATACTCATACTCATACTCATACTCATACTCACACTCATACTCATACTCATACTCATACTCATACTCATGCTAATACGCATACTCGTACTCGTACTCATACTCATACTCATACTCATACTCATACTCATATTCATACTAATACTCATACTCATACTCATACTCATACGCATGCTCATGCTCATACACGTACTCATGCACATACTCATACTCATACTCATACTCATACTCATACTCATACTCGTACTCATACTCATACTCATAGTCATACTCATACTCATACTCATACTCATACTCATACTCATACTCATACTCATACTCATAATCACACTCACACTCATACTCATACTCTCATTCACACTCACACTCATACTCATACAGATACGCATACTCATACTCACACTCATTCTCATACATATACGCATACTCATACTCACAATCATACTCATACTCATACTCATACTCATACTCATACTAATACGCATACACGTACTCATACTCATACTCATGCTCATACTCATACTCATACACATACTCACACTCATACTCATACTCATACTCATATTCATACTCATGCTAATACGCATACTCGTACTCGTACTCATACTCATACTCATACTCATACTCATACTCATACTCATACTCATACTCATATTCATACTAATACTCATACTCATACTCATACTCATACTCATACTCATACTCATACTCATACTCATACTCATACTCATACTCATACTCATACTCATACTCATACTCATACTCATACTTACCCTCATACTCATACGCATACTCATACTCATACTCATACTCATACTCATAGTCATACTCATACTCATACTCATACTCATAATCACACTCACACTCATGCTCATACTCTCATTCACACTCACACTCATACTCATACAGATACGCATACTCATACTCACACTCATACTCATACATATACGCATACTCAAACTCACACTCATAATCATACTCATAATCATACTCATACACATACTCATACTCATACTCATGCTCATACTCATACGCATACTCATACTCATACTCATACTCATACTTATACTCATACTCATACTCATACTCATACTCATTCTCATACTCATACTCATAGTCATACTCATACTCATACTCATACTCATACTCATACTCATACTCATACTCATACTCATACTCATACTCATACTCATACTCATACTCATACGCATGCTCATACTCATTCTCATACTCATACTCATACGCATGTTCATGCTCATGCTCATACTCATACTCATACTCTCATTCACACTCACACTCATACTCATACAGATACGCATACTCATACTCACTCTCATACTCATACATATACGCATACTCATACTCACACTCATAATCATACTCATAATCATACTCATACTCATACTCATACTCATACTCATACTCATACTCATACTCAAACTCATACTCATACTCATGCTCATGCTCATACTCATACACATACTCACACTCATACTCATACTCATACTCATATTCATACTAATACGCATGCTCATGCTAATACACATACTCATACACATACTCATACTCATACTCATACTCGTACTCATACTCATACTCATACTCATACTCATACTCATACTCATACTCATACTCATACTCATACTCATACTCATACTCATAATCACACTCACACTCATACTCATACTCTCATTCACACTCACACTCATACTCATACAGATACGCATACTCATACTCACACTCGTACTCATACATATACGCATACTCATACTCACACTCATAATCATACTCATAATCATACTCATACACATACTCAAACTCATACTCATACTCATACTCATGCTCATACTCATACACATACTCACACTCATACTCATATTCATACTCATATTCATACTCGTGCTAATACGCATACTCGTACTCGTACTCATACTCATACTCATACTCATACTCATACTCATACTCATACTCATACTCATACTCATATTCATACTAATACTCATACTCATACTCATACTCACACTCATACACATACTCATACTCATACTCACACTCATACCCATACTCATACTCATACTCACACTCACACTCATACCCATACTCATTCTCATACTCATACGCATGCTCATGCTCATGCTCATGCTCATGCTCATGCTCATGCTCATGCTCATGCTCATACTCATACTGACACTCGCACTCATACTCATACTCAAACTCATAATTATACTCATAATGATATTCATACTCATACTCATAGTCATAGTCATAGTCATACTCATACTCATACTCATACTCGTACTCATCCTCATACGCATGCTCATGCTCATGCTCATGCTCATGCTCATGCTCATACTCATACTCATACTCATACTCATACTCATACTCATACTCATACTCATACTCATACTCTCATTCACACTCACACTCATACTCATACAGATACGCATACTGATACTCACACTCATACTCATACATATACGCATACTCATACTCACACTCATACTCATACTCATACTCATACTCATACTCGTACTCATACTCATACTCATACTCATACTCATACTCATACTCATACTCATACTCATACTCATACTCATACTCATACTCATACTCATACACATACTCATACTCATACTCATGCTCATACTCATACACATTCTCACACTCATACTCATACTCATAATCATACTCACACTCATACCCATACTCATACTCATACTCACACTCACACTCATACCCATACTCATTCTCATGCTCATACGCATGCTCATGCGCATGCTCATGCTCATGCTCATGCTCATACTCATACTGACAATCGCACTCATACTCATACTCATACTCATACTCATAATTATACTCATAATCATACTCATACTCATACTCATACTCATAGTCATACTCATACTCATACTCATACTCATACTCATACTCATACTCATACTCATACTCGTACTCATACTCATACTCATACTCATACCCATACTCATACTCATACTCATTCTCATGCTCATACGCATGCTCATGCGCATGCTCATGCTCATGCTCATGCTCATACTCATACTGACACTCGCACTCATACTCATACTCATACTCATACTCATAATTATACTCATAATCATACTCATACTCTTACTCATACTCATAGTCATACTCATACTCATACTCATACTCATACTCATACTCATACTCATACTCATACTCGTACTCATACTCATACTCATACTCATACCCATACTCATACTCATACTCATACTTACACTCATACTCCTACTCATACTCATACGCATACTCATACTCATACTCATACTCATACGCATGCTCATGCTCATGCTCATGCTCATACTCATACTCATAATCATACTCATACTCATACTCATACGCATGCTCATGCTCATACACATACTCATACACATACTCATACTCATACTCATACTCATACTCGTACTCATACTCATACTCATACCCATACTCATACTCATACTCATACTTACACTCATACTCCTACTCATACTCATACGCATACTCATACTCATACTCATACTCATACTTATACTCATACTCATACTCATACTCATACACATACTCACACTCATACTCATACTCATACTCATATTCATACTAATACGCATACTCGTACTCGTACTCATACTCATACACATACTCACAGTCATACTCATACTCAGACTCATACTCACAATCATACTCATACTCATACTCATACTCACACTCACACTCATACTCATACTCATTCTCATACTCATACGCATGCTCATGCTCATGCTCATACTCATACTCATACTCATACTCATACTCATACTCATACTCATACTCATACTCATACTCATACTCATACTCATACTCATACTCATACTCATACTCAAACTTATACTCATACTCATACTCACACTCAAACTCACACTCATACTCATACTCATACTCATACTCATACTCATACGCATGCTCGTACTCATACTCATACTCATACTCATACTCATACTCATACTCATACTCATACTCATATTCATACTCACACTCATACTCATACTCATACTCATACTCATACTCATGCTAATACGCATACTCGTACTCGTACTCATACTCATACTCATACTCATACTCATACTCATATTCATACTAATACTCATACTCATACTCATACTCATACGCATGCTCATGCTCATACACGTACTCATGCACATACTCATACTCATACTCATACTCATACTCATACTCATACTCGTACTCATACTCATACTCATAGTCATACTCATACTCATACTCATACTCATACTCATACTCATACTCATACTCATACTCATACTCATACTCATAATCACACTCACACTCATACTCATACTCATACTCATACTCATACTCATACTCATACTCATACTCATACTCATACTCATACTCATACTCATACTCATGCTCATGCTCATACTCATACACATACTCACACTCATACTCATACTCATACTCATATTCATACTAATACGCATACTCGTACTCGTACTCATACTCATACACATACTCACAGTCATACTCATACTCAGACTCATACTCACAATCATACTCATACTCATACTCATACTCACACTCACACTCATACTCATACTCATTCTCATACGCATGCTCATGCTCATGCTCATACTCATACTCATACTCATACTCATACTCATACTCATACTCATACTCATACTCATACTCATACTCATACTCATACTCATACTCATACTCATACTCATACTCAAACTTATACTCATACTCATACTCACACTCAAACTCACACTCATACTCATACTCATACTCATACTCATACTCATACGCATGCTCGTACTCATACTCATACTCATACTCATACTCATACTCATACTCATACTCATACTCATACTCACACTCATACTCATACTCATACTCATACTCATACTCATGCTAATACGCATACTCGTACTCGTACTCATACTCATACTCATACTCATACTCATACTCATATTCATACTAATACTCATACTCATACTCATACTCATACGCATGCTCATGCTCATACACGTACTCATGCACATACTCATACTCATACTCATACTCATACTCATACTCATACTCGTACTCATACTCATACTCATAGTCATACTCATACTCATACTCATACTCATACTCATACTCATACTCATACTCATAATCACACTCACACTCATACTCATACTCTCATTCACACTCACACTCATACTCATACAGATACGCATACTCATACTCACACTCATTCTCATACATATACGCATACTCATACTCACAATCATACTCATACTCATACTCATACTCATACTCATACTAATACGCATACACGTACTCATACTCATACTCATGCTCATACTCATACTCATACACATACTCACACTCATACTCATACTCATACTCATATTCATACTCATGCTAATACGCATACTCGTACTCGTACTCATACTCATACTCATACTCATACTCATACTCATACTCATACTCATATTCATACTAATACTCATACTCATACTCATACTCATACTCATACTCATACTCATACTCATACTCATACTCATACTCATACTCATACTCATACTCATACTCATACTCATACTCATACTTACCCTCATACTCATACGCATACTCATACTCATACTCATACTCATACTCATAGTCATACTCATACTCATACTCATACTCATAATCACACTCACACTCATGCTCATACTCTCATTCACACTCACACTCATACTCATACAGATACGCATACTCATACTCACACTCATACTCATACATATACGCATACTCAAACTCACACTCATAATCATACTCATAATCATACTCATACACATACTCATACTCATACTCATGCTCATACTCATACACATTCTCACACTCATACTCATACTCATAATCATACTCACACTCATACCCATACTCATACTCATACTCACACTCACACTCATACCCATACTCATTCTCATGCTCATACGCATGCTCATGCGCATGCTCATGCTCATGCTCATGCTCATACTCATACTGACAATCGCACTCATACTCATACTCATACTCATACTCATAATTATACTCATAATCATACTCATACTCATACTCATACTCATAGTCATACTCATACTCATACTCATACTCATACTCATACTCATACTCATACTCATACTCATACTCATACTCGTACTCATACTCATACTCATACTCATACCCATACTCATACTCATACTCATTCTCATGCTCATACGCATGCTCATGCGCATGCTCATGCTCATGCTCATGCTCATACTCATACTGACACTCGCACTCATACTCATACTCATACTCATACTCATAATTATACTCATAATCATACTCATACTCATACTCATACTCATAGTCATACTCATACTCATACTCATACTCATACTCATACTCATACTCATACTCGTACTCATACTCATACTCATACTCATACCCATACTCATACTCATACTCATACTTACACTCATACTCCTACTCATACTCATACGCATACTCATACTCATACTCATACTCATACGCATGCTCATGCTCATGCTCATGCTCATACTCATACTCATAATCATACTCATACTCATACTCATACGCATGCTCATGCTCATACACATACTCATACACATACTCATACTCATACTCATACTCATACTCGTACTCATACTCATACTCATACCCATACTCATACTCATACTCATACTTACACTCATACTCCTACTCATACTCATACGCATACTCATACTCATACTCATACTCATACTTATACTCATACTCATACTCATACTCATACTCATTCTCATACTCATACTCATAGTCATACTCATACTCATACTCATACTCATACTCATACTCATACTCATACTCATACTCATACTCATACTCATACTCATACTCATACTCATACTCATACTCATACGCATGCTCATACTCATTCTCATACTCATACTCATACGCATGTTCATGCTCATGCTCATACTCATACTCATACTCTCATTCACACTCACACTCATACTCATACAGATACGCATACTCATACTCACTCTCATACTCATACATATACGCATACTCATACTCACACTCATAATCATACTCATAATCATACTCATACTCATACTCATACTCATACTCATACTCATACTCATACTCAAACTCATACTCATACTCATGCTCATGCTCATACTCATACACATACTCACACTCATACTCATACTCATACTCATATTCATACTAATACGCATGCTCATGCTAATACACATACTCATACACATACTCATACTCATACTCATACTCGTACTCATACTCATACTCATACTCATACTCATACTCATACTCATACTCATACTCATACTCATACTCATACTCATAATCACACTCACACTCATACTCATACTCTCATTCACACTCACACTCATACTCATACAGATACGCATACTCATACTCACACTCGTACTCATACATATACGCATACTCATACTCACACTCATAATCATACTCATAATCATACTCATACACATACTCAAACTCATACTCATACTCATACTCATGCTCATACTCATACACATACTCACACTCATACTCATATTCATACTCATATTCATACTCGTGCTAATACGCATACTCGTACTCGTACTCATACTCATACTCATACTCATACTCATACTCATACTCATACTCATACTCATACTCATATTCATACTAATACTCATACTCATACTCATACTCACACTCATACACATACTCATACTCATACTCACACTCATACCCATACTCATACTCATACTCACACTCACACTCATACCCATACTCATTCTCATACTCATACGCATGCTCATGCTCATGCTCATGCTCATGCTCATGCTCATGCTCATGCTCATGCTCATACTCATACTGACACTCGCACTCATACTCATACTCAAACTCATAATTATACTCATAATGATATTCATACTCATACTCATAGTCATAGTCATAGTCATACTCATACTCATACTCATACTCGTACTCATCCTCATACGCATGCTCATGCTCATGCTCATGCTCATGCTCATGCTCATACTCATACTCATACTCATACTCATACTCATACTCATACTCATACTCATACTCATACTCTCATTCACACTCACACTCATACTCATACAGATACGCATACTGATACTCACACTCATACTCATACATATACGCATACTCATACTCACACTCATACTCATACTCATACTCATACTCATACTCATACTCGTACTCATCCTCATACGCATGCTCATGCTCATGCTCATGCTCATGCTCATGCTCATACTCATACTCAAACTCATACTCATACTCATACTCATACTCATACTCATTCTCATACTCATACTCATAATCATACTCATAATCATACTCATATTCATACTCATACTCATACTCATAGTCATACTCATACTCATACTCATACTCATACTCATACTCGTAGTCATCCTCATACGCATGCTCATGCTCATGCTCATGCTCATGCTCATGCTCATACTCATACTCATACTCATACTCATACTCATACTCATACTCATACTCATACTCATACTCATACTCATACTCATACTCATACTCATACTCATACTCATACTCATACTCACAATCATACTCATACTCATACTCATACTCATACTCATACTAATACGCCTACACGTACTCGTACTCGTACTCATACTCATACTCATACTCATACTCATACTCATACTCATACTCATACTCATACGCATGCTCATGCTCATACACATACTCATACACATACTCATACTCATACTCATACTCGTACTCATACTCATACTCATACTCATACTCATACTCATACTCATACTCATACTCATACTCATACTCACAATCATACTCATACTCATACCCATACTCATACTCATACTAATACGCCTACACGTACTCGTACTCGTACTCATACTCATACTCATACTCATACTCATACTCATACTCATACGCATGCTCATGCTCATACACATACTCATACACATACTCATACTCATACTCATACTCGTACTCATACTCATACTCATACTCATACTCATACTCATACTCATACTCATACTCATACTCATACTCATACTCATACTCATACTCATACTCATACTCATACTCATACTCATACTCATACTCATACTCATACTCATACTCATAATCACACTCACACTCATGCTCATACTGTCATTCACACTCACACTCATACTCATACAGATACGCATACTCATACTCACACTCAAACTCATACATATACGCATACTCATACTCACACTCATAATCATACTCATAATCATACTCATACACATACTCATACTCATACTCATACTCATGCTCATACTCATACACATTCTCACACTCATACTCATACTCATAAACATACTCACACTCATACCCATACTCATACTCATACTCACACTCACACTCATACCCATACTCATTCTCATACTCATACGCATGCTCATGCTCATGCTCATGCTCATGCTCATGCTCATACTCATACTGACACTCGCACTCATACTCATACTCATACTCATACTCATACTCATAATTATACTCATAATCATACTCATACTCATACTCATACTCATAGTCATACTCATACTCATACTCATACTCATACTCATACTCGTACTCATCCTCATACGCATGCTCATTCTCATGCTCATGCTCATGCTCATGCTCATGCTCATACTCATACTCATACTCATACTCATACTCATACTCATACTCATACTCATACTCATACTCATACTCATACTCATACTCATACTCATACTCATACTCATACTCATACTCATACTCATACTCATACTCATACTCATACTCATACTCATACTCATACTCATACTCATACTCATACTCATACTCATACTCATACTCACAATCATACTCATACTCATACTCATACTCATACTCATACTCATACTCATACTCATACTCATACTCATACTCATACTCATACTCGTACTCATACTCATACTCATACTCATACCCATACTCATACTCATACTCATACTTACACTCATACTCCTACTCATACTCATACGCATACTCATACTCATACTCATACTCATACGCATGCTCATGCTCATGCTCATGCTCATACTCATACTCATAATCATACTCATACTCATACTCATACGCATGCTCATGCTCATACACATACTCATACACATACTCATACTCATACTCATACTCATACTCGTACTCATACTCATACTCATACCCATACTCATACTCATACTCATACTTACACTCATACTCCTACTCATACTCATACGCATACTCATACTCATACTCATACTCATACTTATACTCATACTCATACTCATACTCATACTCATTCTCATACTCATACTCATAGTCATACTCATACTCATACTCATACTCATACTCATACTCATACTCATACTCATACTCATACTCATACTCATACTCATACTCATACTCATACTCATACGCATGCTCATACTCATTCTCATACTCATACTTATACGCATGTTCATGCTCATGCTCATACTCATACTCATACTCTCATTCACACTCACACTCATACTCATACAGATACGCATACTCATACTCACTCTCATACTCATACATATACGCATACTCATACTCACACTCATAATCATACTCATAATCATACTCATACTCATACTCATACTCATACTCATACTCATACTCATACTCAAACTCATACTCATACTCATGCTCATGCTCATACTCATACACATACTCACACTCATACTCATACTCATACTCATATTCATACTAATACGCATGCTCATGCTAATACACATACTCATACACATACTCATACTCATACTCATACTCATACTCGTACTCATACTCATACTCATACTCATACTCATACTCATACTCATACTCATACTCATACTCATACTCATACTCATAATCACACTCACACTCATACTCATACTCTCATTCACACTCACACTCATACTCATACAGATACGCATACTCATACTCACACTCGTACTCATACATATACGCATACTCATACTCACACTCATAATCATACTCATAATCATACTCATACACATACTCAAACTCATACTCATACTCATACTCATGCTCATACTCATACACATACTCACACTCATACTCATATTCATACTCATATTCATACTCGTGCTAATACGCATACTCGTACTCGTACTCATACTCATACTCATACTCATACTCATACTCATACTCATACTCATACTCATACTCATACTCATATTCATACTAATACTCATACTCATACTCATACTCATACTCATACACATACTCATACTCATACTCACACTCATACCCATACTCATACTCATACTCACACTCACACTCATACCCATACTCATTCTCATACTCATACGCATGCTCATGCTCATGCTCATGCTCATGCTCATGCTCATGCTCATGCTCATGCTCATGCTCATACTCATACTGACACTCGCACTCATACTCATACTCAAACTCATAATTATACTCATAATGATATTCATACTCATACTCATAGTCATAGTCATAGTCATACTCATACTCATACTCATACTCGTACTCATCCTCATACGCATGCTCATGCTCATGCTCATGCTCATGCTCATGCTCATACTCATACTCATACTCATACTCATACTCATACTCATACTCATACTCATACTCATACTCATACTCATACTCATACTCTCATTCACACTCACACTCATACTCATACAGATACGCATACTGATACTCACACTCATACTCATACATATACGCATACTCATACTCACACTCATACTCATACTCATACTCATACTCATACTCATACTCATACTCGTACTCATCCTCATACGCATGCTCATGCTCATGCTCATGCTCATGCTCATGCTCATGCTCATACTCATACTCAAACTCATACTCATACTCATACTCATACTCATACTCATTCTCATACTCATACTCATAATCATACTCATAATCATACTCATATTCATACTCATACTCATACTCATAGTCATACTCATACTCATACTCATACTCATACTCGTAGTCATCCTCATACGCATGCTCATGCTCATGCTCATGCTCATGCTCATGCTCATACTCATACTCATACTCATACTCATACTCATACTCATACTCATACTCATACTCATACTCATACTCATACTCATACTCATACTCATACTCATACTCATACTCACAATCATACTTATACTCATACTCATACTCATACTCATACTAATACGCCTACACGTACTCGTACTCGTACTCATACTCATACTCATACTCATACTCATACTCATACTCATACTCATACTCATACGCATGCTCATGCTCATACACATACTCATACACATACTCATACTCATACTCATACTCGTACTCATACTCATACTCATACTCATACTCATACTCATACTCATACTCATACTCATACTCACAATCATACTCATACTCATACCCATACTCATACTCATACTAATACGCCTACACGTACTCGTACTCGTACTCATACTCATACTCATACTCATACTCATACTCATACTCATACTCATACGCATGCTCATGCTCATACACATACTCATACACATACTCATACTCATACTCATACTCGTACTCATACTCATACTCATACTCATACTCATACTCATACTCATACTCATACTCATACTCATACTCATACTCATACTCATACTCATACTCATACTCATACTCATACTCATACTCATACTCATACTCATACTCATACTCATACTCATACTCATACTCGTACTCATACTCATACTCATACTCATACCCATACTCATACTCATACTCATTCTCATGCTCATACGCATGCTCATGCGCATGCTCATGCTCATGCTCATGCTCATACTCATACTGACACTCGCACTCATACTCATACTCATACTCATACTCATAATTATACTCATAATCATACTCATACTCATACTCATACTCATAGTCATACTCATACTCATACTCATACTCATACTCATACTCATACTCATACTCATACTCGTACTCATACTCATACTCATACTCATACCCATACTCATACTCATACTCATACTTACACTCATACTCCTACTCATACTCATACGCATACTCATACTCATACTCATACTCATACGCATGCTCATGCTCATGCTCATGCTCATACTCATACTCATAATCATACTCCTACTCATACTCATACGCATACTCATACTCATACTCATACTCATACTTATACTCATACTCATACTCATACTCATACACATACTCACACTCATACTCATACTCATACTCATATTCATACTAATACGCATACTCGTACTCGTACTCATACTCATACACATACTCACAGTCATACTCATACTCAGACTCATACTCACAATCATACTCATACTCATACTCATACTCACACTCACACTCATACTCATACTCATACTCATTCTCATACTCATACGCATGCTCATGCTCATGCTCATACTCATACTCATACTCATACTCATACTCATACTCATACTCATACTCATACTCATACTCATACTCATACTCATACTCATACTCATACTCAAACTTATACTCATACTCATACTCACACTCAAACTCACACTCATACTCATACTCATACTCATACTCATACTCATACGCATGCTCGTACTCATACTCATACTCATACTCATACTCATACTCATACTCATACTCATACTCATATTCATACTCACACTCATACTCATACTCATACTCATACTCATACTCATGCTAATACGCATACTCGTACTCGTACTCATACTCATACTCATACTCATACTCATACTCATATTCATACTAATACTCATACTCATACTCATACTCATACGCATGCTCATGCTCATACACGTACTCATGCACATACTCATACTCATACTCATACTCATACTCATACTCATACTCGTACTCATACTCATACTCATAGTCATACTCATACTCATACTCATACTCATACTCATACTCATACTCATACTCATACTCATACTCATACTCATAATCACACTCACACTCATACTCATACTCATACTCATACTCATACTCATACTCATACTCATACTCATACTCATACTCATACTCATGCTCATGCTCATACTCATACACATACTCACACTCATACTCATACTCATACTCATATTCATACTAATACGCATACTCGTACTCGTACTCATACTCATACACATACTCACAGTCATACTCATACTCAGACTCATACTCACAATCATACTCACACTCATACCCATACTCATACTCATACTCACACTCACACTCATACCCATACTCATTCTCATGCTCATACGCATGCTCATGCGCATGCTCATGCTCATGCTCATGCTCATACTCATACTGACAATCGCACTCATACTCATACTCATACTCATACTCATAATTATACTCATAATCATACTCATACTCATACTCATACTCATAGTCATACTCATACTCATACTCATACTCATACTCACAATCATACTCATACTCATACTCATACGCATACTCATACTCATACTCATACTCATACTAATACGCCTACACGTACTCGTACTCGTACTCTTACTCATACTCATACTCATACTCATACTCGTACTCATACTCATACTCATACTCATACGCATGCTCATGCTCATACACATACTCATACACATACTCATACTCATACTCGTACTCATACTCATACTCATACTCATACTCATACTCATACTCATACTCATACTCATACTCATACTCATACTCATACTCATACTCATACACATACTCATACTCATACTCATGCTCATACTCATACACATTCTCACACTCATACTCATACTCATAATCATACTCACACTCATACCCATACTCATACTCATACTCACACTCACACTCATACCCATACTCATTCTCATGCTCATACGCATGCTCATGCGCATGCTCATGCTCATGCTCATGCTCATACTCATACTGACAATCGCACTCATACTCATACTCATACTCATACTCATAATTATACTCATAATCATACTCATACTCATACTCATACTCATAGTCATACTCATACTCATACTCATACTCATACTCATACTCATACTCATACTCATACTCATACTCGTACTCATACTCATACTCATACTCATACCCATACTCATACTCATACTCATTCTCATGCTCATACGCATGCTCATGCGCATGCTCATGCTCATGCTCATGCTCATACTCATACTGACACTCGCACTCATACTCATACTCATACTCATACTCATAATTATACTCATAATCATACTCATACTCATACTCATACTCATAGTCATACTCATACTCATACTCATACTCATACTCATACTCATACTCATACTCATACTCGTACTCATACTCATACTCATACTCATACCCATACTCATACTCATACTCATACTTACACTCATACTCCTACTCATACTCATACGCATACTCATACTCATACTCATACTCATACGCATGCTCATGCTCATGCTCATGCTCATACTCATACTCATAATCATACTCATACTCATACTCATACGCATGCTCATGCTCATACACATACTCATACACATACTCATACTCATACTCATACTCATACTCGTACTCATACTCATACTCATACCCATACTCATACTCATACTCATACTTACACTCATACTCCTACTCATACTCATACGCATACTCATACTCATACTCATACTCATACTTATACTCATACTCATACTCATACTCATACACATACTCACACTCATACTCATACTCATACTCATATTCATACTAATACGCATACTCGTACACGTACTCATACTCATACACATACTCACAGTCATACTCATACTCAGACTCATACTCACAATCATACTCATACTCATACTCATACTCACACTCACACTCATACTCATACTCATTCTCATACTCATACGCATGCTCATGCTCATGCTCATACTCATACTCATACTCATACTCATACTCATACTCATACTCATACTCATACTCATACTCATACTCATACTCATACTCATACTCATACTCATACTCAAACTTATACTCATACTCATACTCACACTCAAACTCACACTCATACTCATACTCATACTCATACTCATACTCATACGCATGCTCGTACTCATACTCATACTCATACTCATACTCATACTCATACTCATACTCATACTCATATTCATACTCACACTCATACTCATACTCATACTCATACTCATACTCATACTCATGCTAATACGCATACTCGTACTCGTACTCATACTCATACTCATACTCATACTCATACTCATATTCATACTAATACTCATACTCATACTCATACTCATACGCATGCTCATGCTCATACACGTACTCATGCACATACTCATACTCATACTCATACTCATACTCATACTCATACTCGTACTCATACTCATACTCATAGTCATACTCATACTCATACTCATACTCATACTCATACTCATACTCATACTCATACTCATACTCATACTCATAATCACACTCACACTCATACTCATACTCATACTCATACTCATACTCATACTCATACTCATACTCATGCTCATGCTCATACTCATACACATACTCACACTCATACTCATACTCATACTCATATTCATACTAATACGCATACTCGTACTCGTACTCATACTCATACACATACTCACAGTCATACTCATACTCAGACTCATACTCACAATCATACTCATACTCATACTCATACTCACACTCACACTCATACTCATACTCATTCTCATACGCATGCTCATGCTCATGCTCATACTCATACTCATACTCATACTCATACTCATACTCATACTCATACTCATACTCATACTAATACGCATACTCGTACTCGTACTCATACTCATACACATACTCACAGTCATACTCATACTCAGACTCATACTCACAATCATACTCATACTCATACTCATACTCACACTCACACTCATACTCATACTCATTCTCATACGCATGCTCATGCTCATGCTCATACTCATACTCATACTCATACTCATACTCATACTCATATTCATACTCACACTCATACTCATACTCATACTCATACTCATACTCATACTCATGCTAATACGCATACTCGTACTCGTACTCATACTCATACTCATACTCATACTCATACTCATATTCATACTAATACTCATACTCATACACATACTCATACGCATGCTCATGCTCATACACGTACTCATGCACATACTCATACTCATACTCATACTCATACTCATACTCATACTCGTACTCATACTCATACTCATAGTCATACTCATACTCATACTCATACTCATACTCATACTCATACTCATACTCATACTCATACTCATACTCATACTCATAATCACACTCACACTCATACTCATACTCATACTCATACTCATACTCATACTCATACTCATACTCATACTCATACTCATACTCATGCTCATGCTCATACTCATACACATACTCACACTCATACTCATACTCATACTCATATTCATACTAATACGCATACTCGTACTCGTACTCATACTCATACACATACTCACAGTCATACTCATACTCAGACTCATACTCACAATCATACTCATACTCATACTCATACTCACACTCACACTCATACTCATACTCATTCTCATACGCATGCTCATGCTCATGCTCATACTCATACTCATACTCATACTCATACTCATACTCATACTCATACTCATACTCATACTCATACTCATACTCATACTCATACTCATACTCATACTCAAACTTATACTCATACTCATACTCACACTCAAACTCACACTCATACTCATACTCATACTCATACTCATACTCATACGCATGCTCGTACTCATACTCATACTCATACTCATACTCATACTCATACTCATACTCATACTCATACTCACACTCATACTCATACTCATACTCATACTCATACTCATGCTAATACGCATACTCGTACTCGTACTCATACTCATACTCATACTCATACTCATACTCATATTCATACTAATACTCATACTCATACTCATACTCATACGCATGCTCATGCTCATACACGTACTCATGCACATACTCATACTCATACTCATACCCATACTCATACTCATACTCGTACTCATACTCATACTCATAGTCATACTCATACTCATACTCATACTCATACTCATACTCATACTCATACTCATACTCATAATCACACTCACACTCATACTCATACTCTCATTCACACTCACACTCATACTCATACAGATACGCATACTCATACTCACACTCATTCTCATACATATACGCATACTCATACTCACAATCATACTCATACTCATACTCATACTCATACTCATACTAATACGCATACACGTACTCATACTCATACTCATGCTCATACTCATACTCATACACATACTCACACTCATACTCATACTCATACTCATATTCATACTCATGCTAATACGCATACTCGTACTCGTACTCATACTCATACTCATACTCATACTCATACTCATACTCATACTCATACTCATATTCATACTAATACTCATACTCATACTCATACTCATACTCATACTCATACTCATACTCATACTCATACTCATACTCATACTCATACTCATACTCATACTCATACTCATACTTACCCTCATACTCATACGCATACTCATACTCATACTCATACTCATACTCATACTCATAGTCATACTCATACTCATACTCATACTCATAATCACACTCACACTCATGCTCATACTCTCATTCACACTCACACTCATACTCATACAGATACGCATACTCATACTCACACTCATACTCATACATATACGCATACTCAAACTCACACTCATAATCATACTCATAATCATACTCATACACATACTCATACTCATACTCATGCTCATACTCATACACATTCTCACACTCATACTCATACTCATAATCATACTCACACTCATACCCATACTCATACTCATACTCACACTCACACTCATACCCATACTCATTCTCATGCTCATACGCATGCTCATGCGCATGCTCATGCTCATGCTCATGCTCATACTCATACTGACAATCGCACTCATACTCATACTCATACTCATACTCATAATTATACTCATAATCATACTCATACTCATACTCATACTCATAGTCATACTCATACTCATACTCATACTCATACTCATACTCATACTCATACTCATACTCATACTCGTACTCATACTCATACTCATACTCATACCCATACTCATACTCATACTCATTCTCATGCTCATACGCATGCTCATGCGCATGCTCATGCTCATGCTCATGCTCATACTCATACTGACACTCGCACTCATACTCATACTCATACTCATACTCATAATTATACTCATAATCATACTCATACTCATACTCATACTCATAGTCATACTCATACTCATACTCATACTCATACTCATACTCATACTCATACTCATACTCGTACTCATACTCATACTCATACTCATACCCATACTCATACTCATACTCATACTTACACTCATACTCCTACTCATACTCATACGCATACTCATACTCATACTCATACTCATACGCATGCTCATGCTCATGCTCATGCTCATACTCATACTCATAATCATACTCATACTCATACTCATACGCATGCTCATGCTCATACACATACTCATACACATACTCATACTCATACTCATACTCATACTCGTACTCATACTCATACTCATACCCATACTCATACTCATACTCATACTTACACTCATACTCCTACTCATACTCATACGCATACTCATACTCATACTCATACTCATACTTATACTCATACTCATACTCATACTCATACTCATTCTCATACTCATACTCATAGTCATACTCATACTCATACTCATACTCATACTCATACTCATACTCATACTCATACTCATACTCATACTCATACTCATACTCATACTCATACGCATGCTCATACTCATTCTCATACTCATACTCATACGCATGTTCATGCTCATGCTCATACTCATACTCATACTCTCATTCACACTCACACTCATACTCATACAGATACGCATACTCATACTCACTCTCATACTCATACATATACGCATACTCATACTCACACTCATAATCATACTCATAATCATACTCATACTCATACTCATACTCATACTCATACTCATACTCATACTCAAACTCATACTCATACTCATGCTCATGCTCATACTCATACACATACTCACACTCATACTCATACTCATACTCATATTCATACTAATACGCATGCTCATGCTAATACACATACTCATACACATACTCATACTCATACTCATACTCGTACTCATACTCATACTCATACTCATACTCATACTCATACTCATACTCATACTCATACTCATACTCATACTCATACTCATAATCACACTCACACTCATACTCATACTCTCATTCACACTCACACTCATACTCATACAGATACGCATACTCATACTCACACTCGTACTCATACATATACGCATACTCATACTCACACTCATAATCATACTCATAATCATACTCATACACATACTCAAACTCATACTCATACTCATACTCATGCTCATACTCATACACATACTCACACTCATACTCATATTCATACTCATATTCATACTCGTGCTAATACGCATACTCGTACTCGTACTCATACTCATACTCATACTCATGCTCATGCTCATACTCATACTCAAACTCATACTCATACTCATACTCATACTCATACTCATTCTCATACTCATACTCATAATCATACTCATAATCATACTCATATTCATACTCATACTCATACTCATAGTCATACTCATACTCATACTCATACTCATACTCATACTCGTAGTCATCCTCATACGCATGCTCATGCTCATGCTCATGCTCATGCTCATGCTCATACTCATACTCATACTCATACTCATACTCATACTCATACTCATACTCATACTCATACTCATACTCATACTCATACTCATACTCATACTCATACTCATACTCATACTCACAATCATACTCATACTCATACTCATACTCATACTCATACTAATACGCCTACACGTACTCGTACTCGTACTCATACTCATACTCATACTCATACTCATACTCATACTCATACTCATACTCATACGCATGCTCATGCTCATACACATACTCATACACATACTCATACTCATACTCATACTCGTACTCATACTCATACTCATACTCATACTCATACTCATACTCATACTCATACTCATACTCATACTCACAATCATACTCATACTCATACCCATACTCATACTCATACTAATACGCCTACACGTACTCGTACTCGTACTCATACTCATACTCATACTCATACTCATACTCATACTCATACGCATGCTCATGCTCATACACATACTCATACACATACTCATACTCATACTCATACTCGTACTCATACTCATACTCATACTCATACTCATACTCATACTCATACTCATACTCATACTCATACTCATACTCATATTCATACTCATACTCATACTCATACTCATACTCATACTCATACTCATACTCATACTCATACTCATAATCACACTCACACTCATGCTCATACTGTCATTCACACTCACACTCATACTCATACAGATACGCATACTCATACTCACACTCAAACTCATACATATACGCATACTCATACTCACACTCATAATCATACTCATAATCATACTCATACACATACTCATACTCATACTCATACTCATGCTCATACTCATACACATTCTCACACTCATACTCATACTCATAAACATACTCACACTCATACCCATACTCATACTCATACTCACACTCACACTCATACCCATACTCATTCTCATACTCATACGCATGCTCATGCTCATGCTCATGCTCATGCTCATGCTCATACTCATACTGACACTCGCACTCATACTCATACTCATACTCATACTCATACTCATAATTATACTCATAATCATACTCATACTCATACTCATACTCATAGTCATACTCATACTCATACTCATACTCATACTCATACTCATACTCGTACTCATCCTCATACGCATGCTCATTCTCATGCTCATGCTCATGCTCATGCTCATGCTCATACTCATACTCATACTCATACTCATACTCATACTCATACTCATACTCATACTCATACTCATACTCATACTCATACTCATACTCATACTCATACTCATACTCATACTCATACTCATACTCATACTCATACTCATACTCATACTCATACTCATACTCATACTCATACTCATACTCATACTCATACTCATACTCATACTCATACTCATACTCACAATCATACTCATACTCATACTCATACTCATACTCATACTCATACTCATACTCATACTCATACTCATACTCATACTCATACTCATACTCGTACTCATACTCATACTCATACTCATACCCATACTCATACTCATACTCATACTTACACTCATACTCCTACTCATACTCATACGCATACTCATACTCATACTCATACTCATACGCATGCTCATGCTCATGCTCATGCTCATACTCATACTCATAATCATACTCATACTCATACTCATACGCATGCTCATGCTCATACACATACTCATACACATACTCATACTCATACTCATACTCATACTCGTACTCATACTCATACTCATACCCATACTCATACTCATACTCATACTTACACTCATACTCCTACTCATACTCATACGCATACTCATACTCATACTCATACTCATACTTATACTCATACTCATACTCATACTCATACTCATTCTCATACTCATACTCATAGTCATACTCATACTCATACTCATACTCATACTCATACTCATACTCATACTCATACTCATACTCATACTCATACTCATACTCATACTCATACTCATACGCATGCTCATACTCATTCTCATACTCATACTCATACGCATGTTCATGCTCATGCTCATACTCATACTCATACTCTCATTCACACTCACACTCATACTCATACAGATACGCATACTCATACTCACTCTCATACTCATACATATACGCATACTCATACTCACACTCATAATCATACTCATACTCATACTCATTCTCATACTCATACTCATAATCATACTCATAATCATACTCATATTCATACTCATACTCATACTCATAGTCATACTCATACTCATACTCATACTCATACTCATACTCGTAGTCATCCTCATACGCATGCTCATGCTCATGCTCATGCTCATGCTCATGCTCATACTCATACTCATACTCATACTCATACTCATACTCATACTCATACTCATACTCATACTCATACTCATACTCATACTCATACTCATACTCATACTCATACTCACAATCATACTTATACTCATACTCATACTCATACTCATACTAATACGCCTACACGTACTCGTACTCGTACTCATACTCATACTCATACTCATACTCATACTCATACTCATACTCATACTCATACTCATACGCATGCTCATGCTCATACACATACTCATACACATACTCATACTCATACTCATACTCGTACTCATACTCATACTCATACTCATACTCATACTCATACTCATACTCATACTCATACTCATACTCACAATCATACTCATACTCATACCCATACTCATACTCATACTAATACGCCTACACGTACTCGTACTCGTACTCATACTCATACTCATACTCATACTCATACTCATACTCATACTCATACGCATGCTCATGCTCATACACATACTCATACACATACTCATACTCATACTCATACTCGTACTCATACTCATACTCATACTCATACTCATACTCATACTCATACTCATACTCATACTCATACTCATACTCATACTCATACTCATACTCATACTCATACTCATACTCATACTCATACTCATACTCATACTCATACTCATACTCATACTCATACTCATACTCATAATCACACTCACACTCATGCTCATACTGTCATTCACACTCACACTCATACTCATACAGATACGCATACTCATACTCACACTCAAACTCATACATATACGCATACTCATACTCACACTCATAATCATACTCATAATCATACTCATACACATACTCATACTCATACTCATACTCATGCTCATACTCATACACATTCTCACACTCATACTCACACTCATAAACATACTCACACTCATACCCATACTCATACTCATACTCACACTCACACTCATACCCATACTCATTCTCATACTCATACGCATGCTCATGCTCATGCTCATGCTCATGCTCATGCTCATTCTCATACTCATACTGACACTCGCACTCATACTCATACTCATACTCATACTCATAATTATACTCATAATCATACTCATACTCATACTCATACTCATAGTCATACTCATACTCATACTCATACTCATACTCATACTCGTACTCATCCTCATACGCATGCTCATGCTCATGCTCATGCTCATGCTCATGCTCATGCTCATACTCATACTCATACTCATACTCATACTCATACTCATACTCATACTCATACTCATACTCATACTCATACTCATACTCATACTCATACTCATACTCATACTCATACTCATACTCATACTCATACTCATACTCATACTCATACTCATACTCATACTCATACTCATACTCATACGCATACTCATACTCACACTCATAATCATACTCATAATCATACTCATACTCATACTCATACTCATACTCATACTCATACTCATACTCATACTCATACTCATGCTCATGCTCATACTCATACACATACTCACACTCATACTCATACTCATATTCATACTAATACGCATGCTCATGCTCATACACATACTCATACACATACTCATACTCATACTCATACTCGTACTCATACTCATACTCATACTCATACTCATACTCATACTCATACTCATACTCATACTCATACTCATAATCACACTCACACTCATACTCATACTCTCATTCACACACACACTCATACTCATACAGATACGCATACACATACTCACACTCGTACTCATACATATACGCATACTCATACTCACACTCATAATCATACTCATAATCATACTCATACACATACTCAAACTCATACTCATACTCATACTCATACTCGTACTCATCCTCATACGCATGCTCATGCTCATGCTCATGCTCATGCTCATGCTCATGCTCATACTCATACTCATACTCATACTCATACTCATACTCATACTCATACTCATTCTCATACTCATACTCATACTCATACTCATACCCATACTCATACTCATACTCATACTCATACTCATACTCACAATCATACTCATACTCATACTCATACTCATACTCATACTCATACTAATACGCATACACGTACTCGTACTCATACTCATACTCATACTCATACTCATACTCATACTCATACTCATACTCATACTCATACTCATACTCATACTCATACTCATACTCATACTCATACTCATACTCATACTCATACTCATACTCATACTCACAATCATACTCATACTCATACTCATACTCATACGCATGCTCATGCTCATGCTCATGCTCATGCTCATGCTCATGCTCATACTCATACTGACACTCGCACTCATACTCATACTCATACTCATACTCATACTCATAATTATACTCATAATCATACTCATACTCATACTCATACTCATAGTCATACTCATACTCATACTCATACTCATACTCATACTCGTACTCATCCTCATACGCATGCTCATGCTCATGCTCATGCTCATGCTCATGCTCATGCTCATACTCATACTCATACTCATACTCATACTCATACTCATACTCATACTCATACTCATACTCATACTCATACTCATACTCATACTCATACTCATACTCATACTCATACTCATACTCATACTCATACTCATACTCATACTCATACTCATACTCATGCTCATGCTCATACTCATACTCATAATCATACTCATACTCATACTCATACGCATGCTCATGCTCATACACATACTCATACACATACTCATACTCATACTCATACTCGTACTCATACTCATACTCATACCCATACCCATACTCATACTCATACTCATACTTACACTCATACTCCTACTCATACTCATACGCATACTCATACTCATACTCATACTCATACTCATACTCATACGCATGCTCATGCTCATGCTCATGCTCATACTCATACTCATACTCATACTCATACTTACACTCCTACTCCAATTCATACTCGTATGCATACTCATACTTATACTCATACTCATACTCATACTCATACTCATACTCATACTCATACTCATACTCATACTCATACTCATACTCATACTCATACTCATACTCATACTCATACTCATACTCATACTCATACTCATACTCATACTCATACTCATACTCATACTCATACTCATACTCATACTCATACTCACAATCATACTCATACTCATACTCATACTCATACTCATACTCATAATCATACTCATAATCATAATCATACTCATACTCATACTCATACTCATAGTCATACTCATACTCATACTCATACTCATACTCATACCCATACTCGTACTCATCCTCATACGCATGCTCATGCTCATGCTCATGCTCATGCTCATGCTCATGCTCATGCTCATACTCATACTCATACTCATACTCATACTCATACTCATACTCATACTCATACTCATACTCATACTCATACTCATACTCATACTCACAATCATACTCATACTCATACTCATACTCATACTCATACTAATACGCATACACGTACTCGTACTCATACTCATACTCATACTCATGCTCATGCTCATGCTCATACTCATACTCATAATCATACTCATACTCATACTCATACGCATGCTCATGCTCATACACATACTCATACACATACTCATACTCATACTCATATTCGTACTCATACTCATACTCATACCCATACTCATACTCATACTCATACTTACACTCATACTCCTACTCATACTCATACGCATACTCATACTCATACTCATACTCATACGCATGCTCATGCTCATGCTCATGCTCATACTCATACTCATAATCATACTCATACTCATACTCATACGCATGCTCATGCTCATACACATACTCATACACATACTCATACTCATACTCATACTCGTACTCATACTCATACTCATACCCATACTCATACTCATACTCATACTTACACTCATACTCCTACTCATACTCATACGCATACTCATACTCATACTCATACTCACACTCACACTCATACTCCTACTCTCATTCACACTCACACTCATACTCATACAGATACGCATACTCATACTCACACTCATACTCATACATATACGCATACTCATACTCATACGCATGCTCATGCTCATGCTCATGCTCATGCTAATGCTCATGCTCATACTCATACTCATACTCATACTCATACTCATACGCATGCTCATGCTCATACACGTACTCATGCACATACTCATACTCATACTCATACTCGTACTCATACTCATACTCATACTCATACTCATACTCATACTCATACTCATACTCATACTCACACTCACACTCATACTCATAGTCTCATTCACACTCACACTCATACTCATACAGATACGCATACACATACTCAAACTCATACTCATATATATACGCATACTCATACTCACACTCATAATCATACTCATAATCATACTCATACTCATACTCATACTCATACTCATACGCATACTCATACTCATACGCATGCTCATGCTCACGCTCATGCTCATGCTCATACTCATACTGACACTCGCACTCATACTCATACTCATACTCATACTCATACTCATAATCATACTCATAATCATAATCATACTCATACTCATACTCATACTCATAGTCATACTCATACTCATACTCATACTCATACTCATACTCATACTCATACTCGTACTCATCCTCATACGCATGCTCATACTCATACTCATACTCATACTCATACTCATACTCATACTCATACTCACAATCATACTCATACTCATACTCATACGCATACTCATACTCATACTCATACTCATACTAATACGCCTACACGTACTCGTACTCGTACTCTTACTCATAATCATACTCATACTCGTACTCGTACTCATACTCATACTCATACTCATACGCATGCTCATGCTCATACACATACTCATACACATACTCATACTCATACTCGTACTCATACTCATACTCATACTCATACTCATACTCATACTCATACTCATACTCATACTCATACTCATACTCATACTCATACTCATACTCATACTCATACTCATACTCATACTCATACTCATAATCACACTCACACTCATGCTCATACTCTCATTCACACTCACACTCATACTCATACAGATACGCATACTCATACTCACACTCAAACTCATACATATACGCATACTCATACTCACACTCATAATCATACTCATAATCATACTCATACATATACTCATACTCATACTCATGCTCATACTCATACACATTCTCACACCCATACTCATACTCATACTCATACTCATACTCACAATCATACTCATACTCATACTCATACTCATACTCATACTCATACTCATACTCATACTCATACTCATACTCATACTCATACTCATACTCATACTCATACTCATAGTCATACTCATACTCATACTCATACTCATACTCATACTCATACTCATACTCACAATCATACTCATAGTCTCATTCACACTCACACTCATAATCATACAGATACGCATACACATACTCACACTCATACTCATATATATACGCATACTCATACTCACACTCATAATCATACTCATAATCATACTCATACTCATACTCATACTCATACTCATACTCATACGCATACTCATACTCATACGCATGCTCATGCTCACGCTCATGCTCATGCTCATACTCATACTGACACTCGCACTCATACTCATACTCATACTCATACTCATAATCATACTCATAATCATAATCATACTCATACTCATACTCATACTCATACTCATACTCATACTCATACTCATACTCATACTCATACTCATACTCACAATCATACTCATATTCATACTCATACTCATACGCATTCTCATACTCATACTCATACTCATACTCATACACATACTCATACACATACTCATACTCATACTCATACTCGTACTCATACTCATACTCATACCCATACTCATACTCATACTCATACTTACACTCATACTCCTACTCATACTCATACGCATACTCATACTCATACTCATACTCATACTCATACTCATACGCATGCTCATGCTCATGCTCATGCTCATACTCATACTCATAATCATACTCATACTCATACTCATACGCATGCTCATGCTCATACACATACTCATACACATACTCATACTCATACTCATACTCGTACTCATACTCATACTCATACCCATACTCATACTCATACTCATACTTACACTCATACTCCTACTCATACTCATACGCATACTCATACTCATACTCATACTCACACTCACACTCATACTCCTACTCTCATTCACACTCACACTCATACTCATACAGATACGCATACTCATACTCACACTCATACTCATACATATACGCATACTCATACTCATACGCATGCTCATGCTCATGCTCATGCTAATGCTCATGCTCATACTCATACTCATACTCATACTCATACTCATACTCATACTCATACTCATACTCGTACTCATACTCACACTCACACTCATACTCCTACTCTCATTCACACTCACACTCATACTCATACAGATACGCATACTCATACTCACACTCATACTCATACATATACGCATACTCATACTCATACGCATGCTCATGCTCATACACGTACTCATGCACATACTCATACTCATACTGATACTCGTACTCATACTCATACTCATACTCATACTCATACTCATACTCATACTCATACTCACACTCACACTCATACTCATACTCATACTCATACTCATAATCATACTCATAATCATAATCATAATCATACTCATACTCATACTCATACTCATTGTCATACTCATACTCATACTCATACTCATACTCATACTCATACTCATACTCATACTCATACTCATACTCATACTCATACTCATACTCATACTCATACTCACAATCATACTCATACTCATACTCATACTCATACGCATGCTCATACTCATACTCATACTCATACTCATACTCATACTCATACTCATACGCATACTCATACTCATACGCATGCTCATGCTCACGCTCATGCTCATGCTCATACTCATACTGACACTCGCACTCATACTCATACTCATACTCATACTCATAATCATACTCATAATCATGATCATACTCATACTCATACTCATACTCATACTCATACTCATACTCATACTCATACTCATACTCATACTCATACTCACAATCATACTCATATTCATACTCATATTCATACGCATGCTCATACTCATACTCATACTCATACTCATACACATACTCATACACATACTCATACTCATACTCATACTCGTACTCATACTCATACTCATACCCATACTCATACTCATACTCATACTTACACTCATACTCCTACTCATACTCATACGCATACTCATACTCATACTCATACTCATACTCATACTCATACGCATGCTCATGCTCATGCTCATGCTCATACTCATACTCATAATCATACTCATACTCATACTCATACGCATGCTCATGCTCATACACATACTCATACACATACTCATACTCATACTCATACTCGTACTCATACTCATACTCATACCCATACTCATACTCATACTCATACTTACACTCATACTCCTACTCATACTCATACGCATACTCATACTCATACTCATACTCACACTCACACTCATACTCCTACTCTCATTCACACTCACACTCATACTCATACAGATACGCATACTCATACTCACACTCATACTCATACATATACGCATACTCATACTCATACGCATGCTCATGCTCATGCTCATGCTAATGCTCATGCTCATACTCATACTCATACTCATACTCATACTCATACTCATACTCATACTCATACTCGTACTCATACTCACACTCACACTCATACTCCTACTCTCATTCACACTCACACTCATACTCATACAGATACGCATACTCATACTCACACTCATACTCATACATATACGCATACTCATACTCATACGCATGCTCATGCTCATACACGTACTCATGCACATACTCATACTCATACTGATACTCGTACTCATACTCATACTCATACTCATACTCATACTCATACTCATACTCATACTCACACTCACACTCATACTCATACTCATACTCATACTCATAATCATACTCATAATCATAATCATAATCATACTCATACTCATACTCATACTCATTGTCATACTCATACTCATACTCATACTCATACTCATACTCATACTCATACTCATACTCATACTCATACTCATACTCATACTCATACTCATACTCATACTCACAATCATACTCATACTCATACTCATACTCATACGCATGCTCATACTCATACTCATACTCATACTCATACTCATACTTACACTCCTACTCCTATTCATACTCATATGCATACTCATACTTATACTCATACTCATACTCATACTCATACTCATACTCATACTCATAGTCATTCTCATACTCATACTCATACTCATACTCATACTCATACTCATACTCATACTCATACTCATACTCATACTCATGCTCATGCTCATACTCATACACATACTCACACTCATACTCATACTCATATTCATACTAATACGCATGCTCATGCTCATACACATAGTCATACACATACTCATACTCATACTCATACTCGTACTCATACTCATACTCATACTCATACTCATACTCACAATCATACTCATACTCATACTCATACTCATACGCATGCTCATACTCATACTCATACTCATACTCATACTCATACTCATACTCATAATCACACTCACACTCATACTCATTCTCTCATTCACACTCACACTCATACTCATACAGATACGCATACTCATACTCACACTCGTACTCATACATATACGCATACTCATACTCACACTCATAATCATACTCATAATCATACTCATACACATACTCAAACTCATACTCATACTCATACTCATACTCGTACTCATCCTCATACGCATGCTCATGCTCATGCTCATGCTCATGCTCATGCTCATGCTCATACTCATACTCATACTCATACTCATACGCATGCTCATGCTCATGCTCATGCTCATACTCATACTCATAATCATACTCATACTCATACTCATACGCATGCTCATGCTCATACACATACTCATACACATACTCATACTCATACTCATACTCGTACTCATACTCATACTCATACCCATACTCATACTCATACTCATACTTACACTCATACTCCTACTCATACTCATACGCATACTCATACTCATACTCATACTCACACTCACACTCATACTCCTACTCTCATTCACACTCACACTCATACTCATACAGATACGCATACTCATACTCACACTCATACTCATACATATACGCATACTCATACTCATACGCATGCTCATGCTCATGCTCATGCTCATGCTAATGCTCATGCTCATACTCATACTCATACTCATACTCATACTCATACGCATGCTCATGCTCATACACGTACTCATGCACATACTCATACTCATACTCATACTCGTACTCATACTCATACTCATACTCATACTCATACTCATACTCATACTCATACTCATACTCACACTCACACTCATACTCATAGTCTCATTCACACTCACACTCATACTCATACAGATACGCATACACATACTCAAACTCATACTCATATATATACGCATACTCATACTCACACTCATAATCATACTCATAATCATACTCATACTCATACTCATACTCATACTCATACGCATACTCATACTCATACGCATGCTCATGCTCACGCTCATGCTCATGCTCATACTCATACTGACACTCGCACTCATACTCATACTCATACTCATACTCATACTCATAATCATACTCATAATCATAATCATACTCATACTCATACTCATACTCATAGTCATACTCATACTCATACTCATACTCATACTCATACTCATACTCATACTCGTACTCATCCTCATACGCATGCTCATACTCATACTCATACTCATACTCATACTCATACTCATACTCATACTCACAATCATACTCATACTCATACTCATACGCATACTCATACTCATACTCATACTCATACTAATACGCCTACACGTACTCGTACTCGTACTCTTACTCATAATCATACTCATACTCGTACTCGTACTCATACTCATACTCATACTCATACGCATGCTCATGCTCATACACATACTCATACACATACTCATACTCATACTCGTACTCATACTCATACTCATACTCATACTCATACTCATACTCATACTCATACTCATACTCATACTCATACTCATACTCATACTCATACTCATACTCATACTCATACTCATACTCATAATCACACTCACACTCATGCTCATACTCTCATTCACACTCACACTCATACTCATACAGATACGCATACTCATACTCACACTCAAACTCATACATATACGCATACTCATACTCACACTCATAATCATACTCATAATCATACTCATACATATACTCATACTCATACTCATGCTCATACTCATACACATTCTCACACCCATACTCATACTCATACTCATACTCATACTCACAATCATACTCATACTCATACTCATACTCATACTCATACTCATACTCATACTCATACTCATACTCATACTCATACTCATACTCATACTCATACTCATACTCATAGTCATACTCATACTCATACTCATACTCATACTCATACTCATACTCATACTCACAATCATACTCATAGTCTCATTCACACTCACACTCATAATCATACAGATACGCATACACATACTCACACTCATACTCATATATATACGCATACTCATACTCACACTCATAATCATACTCATAATCATACTCATACTCATACTCATACTCATACTCATACTCATACGCATACTCATACTCATACGCATGCTCATGCTCACGCTCATGCTCATGCTCATACTCATACTGACACTCGCACTCATACTCATACTCATACTCATACTCATAATCATACTCATAATCATAATCATACTCATACTCATACTCATACTCATACTCATACTCATACTCATACTCATACTCATACTCATACTCATACTCACAATCATACTCATATTCATACTCATACTCATACGCATTCTCATACTCATACTCATACTCATACTCATACACATACTCATACACATACTCATACTCATACTCATACTCGTACTCATACTCATACTCATACCCATACTCATACTCATACTCATACTTACACTCATACTCCTACTCATACTCATACGCATACTCATACTCATACTCATACTCATACTCATACTCATACGCATGCTCATGCTCATGCTCATGCTCATACTCATACTCATAATCATACTCATACTCATACTCATACGCATGCTCATGCTCATACACATACTCATACACATACTCATACTCATACTCATACTCGTACTCATACTCATACTCATACCCATACTCATACTCATACTCATACTTACACTCATACTCCTACTCATACTCATACGCATACTCATACTCATACTCATACTCACACTCACACTCATACTCCTACTCTCATTCACACTCACACTCATACTCATACAGATACGCATACTCATACTCACACTCATACTCATACATATACGCATACTCATACTCATACGCATGCTCATGCTCATGCTCATGCTAATGCTCATGCTCATACTCATACTCATACTCATACTCATACTCATACTCATACTCATACTCATACTCGTACTCATACTCACACTCACACTCATACTCCTACTCTCATTCACACTCACACTCATACTCATACAGATACGCATACTCATACTCACACTCATACTCATACATATACGCATACTCATACTCATACGCATGCTCATGCTCATACACGTACTCATGCACATACTCATACTCATACTGATACTCGTACTCATACTCATACTCATACTCATACTCATACTCATACTCATACTCATACTCACACTCACACTCATACTCATACTCATACTCATACTCATAATCATACTCATAATCATAATCATAATCATACTCATACTCATACTCATACTCATTGTCATACTCATACTCATACTCATACTCATACTCATACTCATACTCATACTCATACTCATACTCATACTCATACTCATACTCATACTCATACTCATACTCACAATCATACTCATACTCATACTCATACTCATACGCATGCTCATACTCATACTCATACTCATACTCATACTCATACTCATACTCATACGCATACTCATACTCATACGCATGCTCATGCTCACGCTCATGCTCATGCTCATACTCATACTGACACTCGCACTCATACTCATACTCATACTCATACTCATAATCATACTCATAATCATGATCATACTCATACTCATACTCATACTCATACTCATACTCATACTCATACTCATACTCATACTCATACTCATACTCACAATCATACTCATATTCATACTCATATTCATACGCATGCTCATACTCATACTCATACTCATACTCATACACATACTCATACACATACTCATACTCATACTCATACTCGTACTCATACTCATACTCATACCCATACTCATACTCATACTCATACTTACACTCATACTCCTACTCATACTCATACGCATACTCATACTCATACTCATACTCATACTCATACTCATACGCATGCTCATGCTCATGCTCATGCTCATACTCATACTCATAATCATACTCATACTCATACTCATACGCATGCTCATGCTCATACACATACTCATACACATACTCATACTCATACTCATACTCGTACTCATACTCATACTCATACCCATACTCATACTCATACTCATACTTACACTCATACTCCTACTCATACTCATACGCATACTCATACTCATACTCATACTCACACTCACACTCATACTCCTACTCTCATTCACACTCACACTCATACTCATACAGATACGCATACTCATACTCACACTCATACTCATACATATACGCATACTCATACTCATACGCATGCTCATGCTCATGCTCATGCTAATGCTCATGCTCATACTCATACTCATACTCATACTCATACTCATACTCATACTCATACTCATACTCGTACTCATACTCACACTCACACTCATACTCCTACTCTCATTCACACTCACACTCATACTCATACAGATACGCATACTCATACTCACACTCATACTCATACATATACGCATACTCATACTCATACGCATGCTCATGCTCATACACGTACTCATGCACATACTCATACTCATACTGATACTCGTACTCATACTCATACTCATACTCATACTCATACTCATACTCATACTCATACTCACACTCACACTCATACTCATACTCATACTCATACTCATAATCATACTCATAATCATAATCATAATCATACTCATACTCATACTCATACTCATTGTCATACTCATACTCATACTCATACTCATACTCATACTCATACTCATACTCATACTCATACTCATACTCATACTCATACTCATACTCATACTCATACTCACAATCATACTCATACTCATACTCATACTCATACGCATGCTCATACTCATACTCATACTCATACTCATACTCATACTTACACTCCTACTCCTATTCATACTCATATGCATACTCATACTTATACTCATACTCATACTCATACTCATACTCATACTCATACTCATAGTCATTCTCATACTCATACTCATACTCATACTCATACTCATACTCATACTCATACTCATACTCATACTCATACTCATGCTCATGCTCATACTCATACACATACTCACACTCATACTCATACTCATATTCATACTAATACGCATGCTCATGCTCATACACATAGTCATACACATACTCATACTCATACTCATACTCGTACTCATACTCATACTCATACTCATACTCATACTCACAATCATACTCATACTCATACTCATACTCATACGCATGCTCATACTCATACTCATACTCATACTCATACTCATACTCATACTCATAATCACACTCACACTCATACTCATTCTCTCATTCACACTCACACTCATACTCATACAGATACGCATACTCATACTCACACTCGTACTCATACATATACGCATACTCATACTCACACTCATAATCATACTCATAATCATACTCATACACATACTCAAACTCATACTCATACTCATACTCATACTCGTACTCATCCTCATACGCATGCTCATGCTCATGCTCATGCTCATGCTCATGCTCATGCTCATACTCATACTCATACTCATACTCATACTCATACTCATACTCATTCTCATACTCATACTCATACTCATACTCATACTCATACTCATACTCATACTCATACTCATACTCACAATCATACTCATACTCATACTCATACTCATACTCATACTAATACGCATACACGTACTCGTACTCATACTCATACTCATACTCATACTCATACTCATACTCATACTCATACTCATACTCATACACATACTCATACTCATACTCATACTCATACTCATACTCATACTCATACTCATACTCATACTCATACTCATACTCATACTCATACTCATACTCACAATCATACTCATACTCATACTCATACTCATACGCATGCTCATACTCATACTCATACTCATACTCATACTCATACTCATACTTACACTCCGACTCCTACTCATACTCATATGCATACTCATACTTATACTCATACTCATACTCATACTCATACTCATACTCATACTCATACTCATAGTCATACTCATACTCATACTCATACTCATACTCATACTCATACTCATACTCATACTCATACTCATACTCATACTCATACTCATACTCATACTCATACTCATACTCATACGCATGCTCATACTCATTCTCATACTCATACTCATACGCATGTTCATGCTCATGCTCATACTCATACTCATACTCTCATTCACACTCACACTCATACTCATACAGATACGCATACTCATACTCACACTCATACTCATACATATACGCATACTCATACTCACACTCATAATCATACTCATAATCATACTCATACTCATACTCATACTCATACTCATACTCATACTCATACTCATACTCATGCTCATGCTCATACTCATACACATACTCACACTCATACTCATACTCATACTCATACTCATATTCATACTAATACTCATACTCATACTCATACTCATACTCATACTCATACTCATACTCATACTCATACTCATACTCATACTCATACTCATACTCATACTCATACTCATACTCATAATCACACTCACACTCATGCTCATACTCTCATTCACACTCACACTCATACTCATACAGATACGCATACTCATACTCATACTCATACTCGTACTCATACTCATACTCATACTCATACTCATACTCATACTCATACTCATACTCATACTCATACTCATACTCATACTCATACTCATACGCATGCTCATGCTCATGCTCATACTCATACTCATACTGACACTCGCACTCATACTCATACTCATACTCATAATCATACTCATAATCATACTCATATTCATACTCATACTCATACTCATAGTCATACTCATACTCATACTCATACTCATACTCATACTCGTTGTCATCCTCATACGCATGCTCATGCTCATGCTCATGCTCATGCTCATACTCATACTCATACTCATACTCATACTCATACTCATACTCATACTCATACTCATACTCATACTCATACTCATACTCATACTCATACTCATACTCATACTCACAATCATACTCATACTCATACTCATACTCATACTCATACTCATACTCATACTCATACTAATACGCCTACACGTACTCGTACTCGTACTCTTACTCATACTCATACTCATACTCATACTCATACTCATACTCATACTCATACTCATACGCATGCTCATGCTCATACACATACTCATACACATACTCATACCCATACTCGTACTCATACTCATACTCATACTCATACTCATACTCATACTCATACTCATACTCATACTCATACTCATACTCATACTCATACTCATACTCATAATCACACTCACACTCATGCTCATACTCTCATTCACACTCACACTCATACTCATACAGATACGCATACACATACTCACACTCATACTCATATATATACGCATACTCATACTCACACTCATAATCATACTCATAATCATACTCATACTCATACTCATACTCATACTCATACTCATACGCATACTCATACTCATACGCATGCTCATGCTCACGCTCATGCTCATGCTCATACTCATACTGACACTCGCACTCATACTCATACTCATACTCATACTCATAATCATACTCATAATCATAATCATACTCATACTCATACTCATACTCATACTCATACTCATACTCATACTCATACTCATACTCATACTCATACTCATACTCACAATCATACTCATACTCATACTCATACGCATGCTCATACTCATACTCATACTCATACTCATACTCATACTTACACTCCTACTCCTACTCATACTCATATGCATACTCATACTTATACTCATACTCATACTCATACTCATACTCATACTCATACTCATACTCATACTCATACTCATACTCATACTCATACTCATACTCATACTCATACTCATACTCATACTCATACTCATACTCATACTCATACTCATACTCATACTCATACTCATACTCATACTCATACTCATACTCATACTCATACTCATACTCATACTCATACTCATACTCATACTCACAATCATACTCATACTCATACTCATACTCATACTCATACTCATACTCATACTCATACTCATACTCATACTCATACTCATACTCATAGTCATACTCATACTCATACTCATACTCATACTCATACTCATACTCATACTCACAATCATACTCATACTCATACTCATACTCATACTCATACTAATACGCATACACGTACTCGTACTCATACTGATACTCATACTCATGCTCATGCTCATACTCATACTCATAATCATACTCATACTCATACTCATACGCATGCTCATGCTCATACACATACTCATACACATACTCATACTCATACTCATACTCATACTCATACTCGTACTCATACTCATACTCATACCCATACTCATACTCATACTCATACTTACACTCATACTCCTACTCATACTCATACGCATACTCATACTCATACTCATACTCATACTCATACTCATACGCATGCTCATGCTCATGCTCATGCTCATACTCATACTCATAATCATACTCATACTCATACTCATACGCATGCTCATGCTCATACACATACTCATACACATACTCAAACTCATACTCATACTCGTACTCATACTCATACTCATACCCATACTCATACTCATACTCATACTTACACTCATACTCCTACTCATACTCATACGCATACTCATACTCATACTCATACTCACACTCACACTCATACTCCTACTCTCATTCACACTCACACTCATACTCATACAGATACGCATACTCATACTCACACTCATACTCATACATATACGCATACTCATACTCATACGCATGCTCATGCTCATGCTCATGCTCATGCTCATGCTAATGCTCATGCTCATACTCATACTCATACTCATACTCATACTCATACGCATGCTCATGCTCATACACGTACTCATGCACATACTCATACTCATACTGATACTCGTACTCATACTCATACTCATACTCATACTCATACTCATACTCATACTCATACTCATACTCATACTCACACTCACACTCATACTCATAGTCTCATTCACACTCACACTCATACTCATACAGATACGCATACACATACTCACACTCATACTCATATATATACGCATACTCATACTCACACTCATAATCATACTCATAATCATACTCATACTCATACTCATACTCATACTCATACTCATACGCATACTCATACTCATACGCATGCTCATGCTCACGCTCATGCTCATGCTCATACTCATACTGACACTCGCACTCATACTCATACTCATACTCATACTCATAATCATACTCATAATCATAATCATAATCATACTCATACTCATACTCATACTCATAGTCATACTCATACTCATACTCATACTCATACTCATACTCGTACTCATCCTCATACGCATGCTCATGCTCATGCTCATGCTCATGCTCATGCTCATGCTCATACTCATACTCATACTCATACTCATACTCACAATCATACTCATACTCATACTCATACTCATACTCATACTCATACTCATACTCATACTCATACTCATACTCATACTCATACTCATACTCATACTCATACTCATACTCATACTCATACTCATGCTCATACTCATACACATACTCACACTCATACTCATACTCATACTCATACTCATATTCATACTAATACTCATACTCATACTCATACTCATACTCATACTCATACTCATACTCGTTGTCATCCTCATACGCATGCTCATGCTCATGCTCATGCTCATGCTCATACTCATACTCATACTCATACTCATACTCATACTCATACTCATACTCATACTCATACTCATACTCATACTCATACTCATACTCACAATCATACTCATACTCATACTCATACTCATACTCATACTCATACTCATACTCATACTCATACTCATACTCATACTCATACTCATACTCATACTCATAGTCATACTCATACTCATACTCATACTCATACTCATACTCATACTCATCCTCACAATCATACTCATAGTCTCATTCACACTCACACTCATACTCATACAGATACGCATACACATACTCACACTCATACTCATATATATACGCATACTCATACTCACACTCATACTCATACTCATACTCACAATCATACTCATACTCATACTCATACGCATGCTCATACTCATACTCATACTCATACTCATACTCATACTTACACTCCTACTCCTACTCATACTCATATGCATACTCATACTTATACTCATACTCATACTCATACTCATACTCATACTCATACTCATACTCATACTCATACTCATACTCATACTCATACTCATACTCATACTCATACTCATACTCATAATCATACTCATACTCATAATCATAATCATACTCATACTCATACTCATACTCATACTCATACTCATACTCATACTCATACTCATACTCATACTCACAATCATACTCATACTCATACTCATACGCATGCTCATACTCATACTCATACTCATACTCATACTCATACTTACACTCCTACTCCTACTCATACTCATATGCATACTCATACTTATACTCATACTCATACTCATACTCATACTCATACTCATACTCATACTCATACTCATACTCATACTCATACTCATACTCATACTCATACTCATACTCATACTCATACTCATACTCATACTCACAATCATACTCATACTCATACTCATACTCATACTCATACTCATACTCATACTCATACTCATACTCATACTCATACTCATACTCATACTCATACTCATAGTCATACTCATACTCATACTCATACTCATACTCATACTCATACTCATACTCACAATCATACTCATACTCATACTCATACTCATACTCATACTAATACGCATACACGTACTCGTACTTATACTGATACTCATACTCATGCTCATGCTCATACTCATACTCATAATCATACTCATACTCATACTCATACGCATGCTCATGCTCATACACATACTCATACACATACTCATACTCATACTCATACTCATACTCGTACTCATACTCATACTCATACCCATACTCATACTCATACTCATACTTACACTCATACTCCTACTCATACTCATACGCATACTCATACTCATACTCATACTCATACTCATACTCATACGCATGCTCATGCTCATGCTCATGCTCATACTCATACTCATAATCATACTCATACTCATACTCATACGCATGCTCATGCTCATACACATACTCATACACATACTCATACTCATACTCATACTCGTACTCATACTCATACTCATACCCATACTCATACTCATACTCATACTTACACTCATACTCCTACTCATACTCATACGCATACTCATACTCATACTCATACTCACACTCACACTCATACTCCTACTCTCATTCACACTCACACTCATACTCATACAGATACGCATACTCATACTCACACTCATACTCATACATATACGCATACTCATACTCATACGCATGCTCATGCTCATGCTCATGCTCATGCTCATGCTAATGCTCATGCTCATACTCATACTCATACTCATACTCATACTCATACGCATGCTCATGCTCATACACGTACTCATGCACATACTCATACTCATACTGATACTCGTACTCATACTCATACTCATACTCATACTCATACTCATACTCATACTCATACTCATACTCACACTCACACTCATACTCATAGTCTCATTCACACTCACACTCATACTCATACAGATACGCATACACATACTCACACTCATACTCATATATATACGCATACTCATACTCACACTCATAATCATACTCATAATCATACTCATACTCATACTCATACTCATACTCATACTCATACGCATACTCATACTCATACGCATGCTCATGCTCACGCTCATGCTCATGCTCATACTCATACTGACACTCGCACTCATACTCATACTCATACTCATACTCATAATCATACTCATAATCATAATCATAATCATACTCATACTCATACTCATACTCATAGTCATACTCATACTCATACTCATACTCATACTCATACTCGTACTCATCCTCATACGCATGCTCATGCTCATGCTCATGCTCATGCTCATGCTCATGCTCATGCTCATACTCATACTCATACTCATACTCATACTCACAATCATACTCATACTCATACTCATACTCATACTCATACTCATACTCATACTCATACTCATACTCATACTCATACTCATACTCATACTCATACTCATACTCATACTCATGCTCATACTCATACACATACTCACACTCATACTCATACTCATACTCATACTCATATTCATACTAATACTCATACTCATACTCATACTCATACTCATACTCATACTCATACTCATACTCATACTCATACTCATAATCACACTCACACTCATGCTCATACTCTCATTCACACTCACACTCATACTCCTACTCATACTCATACGCATACTCATACTCATACTCATACTCATACTCATACTCATACGCATGCTCATGCTCATGCTCATGCTCATACTCATACTCATAATCATACTCATACTCATACTCATACGCATGCTCATACTCATACTCATACTCATACTCATACTCATACTCATACTCATACTCATAGTCATACTCATACTCATACTCATACTCATACTCATACTCATACTCATCCTCACAATCATACTCATAGTCTCATTCACACTCACACTCATACTCATACAGATACGCATACACATACTCACACTCATACTCATATATATACGCATACTCATACTCACACTCATACTCATACTCATACTCACAATCATACTCATACTCATACTCATACGCATGCTCATACTCATACTCATACTCATACTCATACTCATACTTACACTCCTACTCCTACTCATACTCATATGCATACTCATACTTATACTCATACTCATACTCATACTCATACTCATACTCATACTCATACTCATACTCATACTCATACTCATACTCATACTCATACTCATACTCATACTCATACTCATACTCATAATCATACTCATACTCATAATCATAATCATACTCATACTCATACTCATACTCATACTCATACTCATACTCATACTCATACTCATACTCATACTCACAATCATACTCATACTCATACTCATACGCATGCTCATACTCATACTCATACTCATACTCATACTCATACTTACACTCCTACTCCTACTCATACTCATATGCATACTCATACTTATACTCATACTCATACTCATACTCATACTCATACTCATACTCATACTCATACTCATACTCATACTCATACTCATACTCATACTCATACTCATACTCATACTCATACTCATACTCATACTCACAATCATACTCATACTCATACTCATACTCATACTCATACTCATACTCATACTCATACTCATACTCATACTCATACTCATACTCATACTCATACTCATAGTCATACTCATACTCATACTCATACTCATACTCATACTCATACTCATACTCACAATCATACTCATACTCATACTCATACTCATACTCATACTAATACGCATACACGTACTCGTACTTATACTGATACTCATACTCATGCTCATGCTCATACTCATACTCATAATCATACTCATACTCATACTCATACGCATGCTCATGCTCATACACATACTCATACACATACTCATACTCATACTCATACTCATACTCGTACTCATACTCATACTCATACCCATACTCATACTCATACTCATACTTACACTCATACTCCTACTCATACTCATACGCATACTCATACTCATACTCATACTCATACTCATACTCATACGCATGCTCATGCTCATGCTCATGCTCATACTCATACTCATAATCATACTCATACTCATACTCATACGCATGCTCATGCTCATACACATACTCATACACATACTCATACTCATACTCATACTCGTACTCATACTCATACTCATACCCATACTCATACTCATACTCATACTTACACTCATACTCCTACTCATACTCATACGCATACTCATACTCATACTCATACTCACACTCACACTCATACTCCTACTCTCATTCACACTCACACTCATACTCATACAGATACGCATACTCATACTCACACTCATACTCATACATATACGCATACTCATACTCATACGCATGCTCATGCTCATGCTCATGCTCATGCTCATGCTAATGCTCATGCTCATACTCATACTCATACTCATACTCATACTCATACGCATGCTCATGCTCATACACGTACTCATGCACATACTCATACTCATACTGATACTCGTACTCATACTCATACTCATACTCATACTCATACTCATACTCATACTCATACTCATACTCACACTCACACTCATACTCATAGTCTCATTCACACTCACACTCATACTCATACAGATACGCATACACATACTCACACTCATACTCATATATATACGCATACTCATACTCACACTCATAATCATACTCATAATCATACTCATACTCATACTCATACTCATACTCATACTCATACGCATACTCATACTCATACGCATGCTCATGCTCACGCTCATGCTCATGCTCATACTCATACTGACACTCGCACTCATACTCATACTCATACTCATACTCATAATCATACTCATAATCATAATCATAATCATACTCATACTCATACTCATACTCATAGTCATACTCATACTCATACTCATACTCATACTCATACTCGTACTCATCCTCATACGCATGCTCATGCTCATGCTCATGCTCATGCTCATGCTCATGCTCATGCTCATACTCATACTCATACTCATACTCATACTCACAATCATACTCATACTCATACTCATACTCATACTCATACTCATACTCATACTCATACTCATACTCATACTCATACTCATACTCATACTCATACTCATACTCATACTCATGCTCATACTCATACACATACTCACACTCATACTCATACTCATACTCATACTCATATTCATACTAATACTCATACTCATACTCATACTCATACTCATACTCATACTCATACTCATACTCATACTCATACTCATAATCACACTCACACTCATGCTCATACTCTCATTCACACTCACACTCATACTCATACTCATACTCATACGCATGCTCATGCTCATACACGTACTCATGCACATACTCATACTCATACTGATACTCGAACTCATACTCATACTCATACTCATACTCATACTCATACTCATACTCATACTCATACTCACACTCACACTCATACTCATAGTCTCATTCACACTCACACTCATACTCATACAGATACGCATACACATACTCACACTCATACTCATATATATACGCATACTCATACTCACACTCATAATCATACTCATAATCATACTCATACTCATACTCATACTCATACTCATACGCATACTCATACTCATACGCATGCTCATGCTCACGCTCATGCTCATGCTCATACTCATACTGACACTCGCACTCATACTCATACTCATACTCATACTCATAATCATACTCATAATCATAATCATAATCATACTCATACTCATACTCATACTCATAGTCATACTCATACTCATACTCATACTCATACTCATTCTCATACTCATACTCATACGCATGTTCATGCTCATGCTCATACTCATACTCATACTCTCATTCACACTCACACTCATACTCATACAGATACGCATACTCATACTCACACTCATACTCATACATATACGCATACTCATACTCACACTCATAATCATACTCATAATCATACTCATACTCATACTCATACTCATACTCATACTCATACTCATACTCATACTCATGCTCATGCTCATACTCATACACATACTCACACTCATACTCATACTCATACTCATACTCATATTCATACTAATACTCATACTCATACTCATACTCATACTCATACTCATACTCATACTCATACTCATACTCATACTCATACTCATACTCATACTCATACTCATACTCATACTCATAATCACACTCACACTCATGCTCATACTCTCATTCACACTCACACTCATACTCATACAGATACGCATACTCATACTCATACTCATACTCGTACTCATACTCATACTCATACTCATACTCATACTCATACTCATACTCATACTCATACTCATACTCATACTCATACTCATACTCATACTCATACGCATGCTCATGCTCATGCTCATGCTCATGCTCATGCTCATACTCATACTCATACTGACACTCGCACTCATACTCATACTCATACTCATAATCATACTCATAATCATACTCATATTCATACTCATACTCATACTCATAGTCATACTCATACTCATACTCATACTCATACTCATACTCGTTGTCATCCTCATACGCATGCTCATGCTCATGCTCATGCTCATGCTCATACTCATACTCATACTCATACTCATACTCATACTCATACTCATACTCATACTCATACTCATACTCATACTCATACTCATACTCATACTCATACTCATACTCACAATCATACTCATACTCATACTCATACTCATACTCATACTCATACTCATACTCATACTAATACGCCTACACGTACTCGTACTCGTACTCTTACTCATACTCATACTCATACTCATACTCATACTCATACTCATACTCATACTCATACGCATGCTCATGCTCATACACATACTCATACACATACTCATACTCATACTCGTACTCATACTCATACTCATACTCATACTCATACTCATACTCATACTCATACTCATACTCATACTCATACTCATACTCATACTCATACTCATACTCATACTCATACTCATACTCATACTCATACTCATAATCACACTCACACTCATGCTCATACTCTCATTCACACTCACACTCATACTCATACAGATACGCATACTCATACTCACACTCAAACTCATACATATACGCATACTCATACTCACACTCATAATCATACTCATAATCATACTCATACACATACTCATACTCATACTCATGCTCATACTCATACACATTCTCACACTCATACTCATACTCATACTCATACTCATACTCACAATCATACTCATACTCATACTCATACTCATACTCATACTCATACTCATACTCATACTCATACTCATGCTCATACTCATAGTCATACTCATACTCATACTCATACTCATACTCATACTCATACTCATACTCACAATCATACTCATAGTCTCATTCACACTCACACTCATACTCATACAGATACGCATACACATACTCACACTCATACTCATATATATACGCATACTCATACTCACACTCATAATCATACTCATAATCATACTCATACTCATACTCATACTCATACTCATACTCATACGCATACTCATACTCATACGCATGCTCATGCTCACGCTCATGCTCATGCTCATACTCATACTGACACTCGCACTCATACTCATACTCATACTCATACTCATAATCATACTCATAATCATAATCATAATCATACTCATACTCATACTCATACTCATAGTCATACTCATACTCATACTCATACTCATACTCATACTCATACTCGTACTCATCCTCATACGCATGCTCATGCTCATGCTCATGCTCATGCTCATGCTCATGCTCATACTCATACTCATACTCATACTCATACTCATACTCATACTCATACTCATACTCATACTCATACTCATACTCATACTCATACTCATACTCATACTCATACTCATACTCACAATCATACTCATACTCATACTCATACTCATACTCATACTCATACTAATACGCATACACGTACTCGTACTCATACTCATACTCATACTCATACTCATACTCATACTCATACTCATACTCATACTCATACTCATACTCATACTCATACTCATACTCATACTTATACTCATACTCACAATCATACTCATACTCATACTCATACTCATACGCATGCTCATACTCATACTCATACTCATACTCATACTCATACTCATACTTACACTCCTACTCCTATTCATACTCATATGCATACTCATACTTATACTCATACTCATACTCATACTCATACTCATACTCATACTCATACTCATAGTCATTCTCATACTCATACTCATACTCATACTCATACTCATACTCATACTCATACTCATACTCATACTCATACTCATACTCATAATCACACTCACACTCATACTCATACTCTCATTCACACTCACACTCATACTCATACAGATACGCATACACATACTCACACTCGTACTCATACATATACGCATACTCATACTCATACGCATGCTCATACTCATTCTCATACTCATACTCATACGCATGTTCATGCTCATGCTCATACTCATACTCATACTCTCATTCACACTCACACTCATACTCATACAGATACGCATACTCATACTCACACTCACACTCATACTCATACATATACTCATACTCATACTCACACTCATAATCATACTCATAATCATACTCATACTCATACTCATACTCATACTCATACTCATACTCATACTCATACTCATACTCATACTCATGCTCATGCTCATACTCATACACATACTCACACTCATACTCATACTCATATTCATACTAATACGCATGCTCATGCTCATACACATACTCATACACATACTCATACTCATACTCATACTCGTACTCATACTCATACTCATACTCATACTCATACTCATACTCATACTCATACTCATAATCACACTCACACTCATACTCATACTCTCATTCACACTCACACTCATACTCATACAGATACGCATACTCATACTCACACTCGTACTCAAACATATACGCATACTCATACTCACACTCATAATCATACTCATAATCATACTCATACACATACTCAAACTCATACTCATACTCATACTCATACTCGTACTCATCCTCATACGCATGCTCATGCTCATGCTCATGCTCATGCTCATGCTCATGCTCATACTCATACTCATACTCATACTCATACTCATACTCATACTCATTCTCATACTCATACTCATACTCATACTCATACTCATACTCATACTCATACTCACAATCATACTCATACTCATACTCATACTCATACTCATACTCATACTCATACTCACACTCATACTAATACGCCTACACGTACTCGTACTCGTACTCTTACTCATACTCATACTCATACTCATACTCATACTCATACTCATACGCATGCTCATGCTCATACACATACTCATACACATACTCATACTCATACTCGTACTCATACTCATACTCATACTCATACTCATACTCATACTCATACTCATACTCATACTCATACTCATACTCATACTCATACTCATACTCATACTCATACTCATACTCATACTCATACTCATACTCATACTCATAATCGCACTCACACTCATGCTCATACTCTCATTCACACTCACACTCATACTCATACAGATACGCATACTCATACTCACACTCAAACTCATACATATACGCATACTCATACTCACACTCATAATCATACTCATAATCATACTCATACACATACTCATACTCATACTCATGCTCATACTCATACACATTCTCACACTCATACTCATACTCATACTCATGCTCATACTCATACTCATACTCATACTCATACTCATACTCATACTCATACTCACACTCACACTCATACTCCTACTCTCATTCACACTCACACTCATACTCATACAGATACGCATACTCATACTCACACTCATACTCATACATATACGCATACTCATACTCATACGCATGCTCATGCTCATGCTCATGCTCATGCTCATGCTAATGCTCATGCTCATACTCATACTCATACTCATACTCATACTCATACGCATGCTCATGCTCATACACGTACTCATGCACATACTCATACTCATACTGATACTCGTACTCATACTCATACTCATACTCATACTCATACTCATACTCATACTCATACTCACACTCACACTCATACTCATAGTCTCATTCACACTCACACTCATACTCATACAGATACGCATACACATACTCACACTCATACTCATATATATACGCATACTCATACTCACACTCATAATCATACTCATAATCATACTCATACTCATACTCATACTCATACTCATACTCATACGCATACTCATACTCATACGCATGCTCATGCTCACGCTCATGCTCATGCTCATACTCATACTGACACTCGCACTCATACTCATACTCATACTCATTCTCATAATCATACTCATAATCATAATCATAATCATACTCATACTCATACTCATACTCATAGTCATACTCATACTCATACTCATACTCATACTCATACTCGTACTCATCCTCATACGCATGCTCATGCTCATGCTCATGCTCATGCTCATGCTCATGCTCATACTCATACTCATACTCATACTCATACTCACAATCATACTCATACTCATACTCATACTCATACTCATACTCATACTCATACTCATACTCATACTCATACTCATACTCATACTCATACTCATACTCATACTCATACTCATACTCATACTCATACTCATACTCATACTCATACTCATACACATACTCATACTCATACTCATACTCGTACTCATACTCATACTCATACCCATACTCATACTCATACTCATACTTACACTCATACTCCTACTCATACTCATACGCATACTCATACTCATACTCATACTCATACTCATACTCATACGCATGCTCATGCTCATGCTCATGCTCATACTCATACTCATAATCATACTCATACTCATACTCATACGCATGCTCATGCTCATACACATACTCATACACATACTCATACTCATACTCATACTCGTACTCATACTCATACTCATACCCATACTCATACTCATACTCATACTTACACTCATACTCCTACTCATACTCATACGCATACTCATACTCATACTCATACTCACACTCACACTCATACTCCTACTCTCATTCACACTCACACTCATACTCATACAGATACGCATACTCATACTCACACTCATACTCATACATATACGCATACTCATACTCATACGCATGCTCATGCTCATGCTCATGCTCATGCTCATGCTAATGCTCATGCTCATACTCATACTCATACTCATACTCATACTCATACTCATACGCATGCTCATGCTCATACACGTACTCATGCACATACTCATACTCATACTGATACTCGTACTCATACTCATACTCATACTCATACTCATACTCATACTCATACTCATACTCACACTCACACTCATACTCATAGTCTCATTCACACTCACACTCATACTCATACAGATACGCATACACATACTCACACTCATACTCATATATATACGCATACTCATACTCACACTCATAATCATACTCATAATCATACTCATACTCATACTCATACTCATACTCATACTCATACGCATACTCATACTCATACGCATGCTCATGCTCACGCTCATGCTCATGCTCATACTCATACTGACACTCGCACTCATACTCATACTCATACTCATACTCATACTCATACTCATACTCATACTCATACTCATAATCACACTCACACTCATACTCATACTCTCATTCACACTCACACTCATACTCATACAGATACGCATACACATACTCACACTCGTACTCATACATATACGCATACTCATACTCATACGCATGCTCATACTCATTCTCATACTCATACTCATACTCATACGCATGTTCATGCTCATGCTCATACTCATACTCATACTCTCATTCACACTCACACTCATACTCATACAGATACGCATACTCATACTCACACTCACACTCATACTCATACATATACGCATACTCATACTCACACTCATAATCATACTCATAATCATACTCATACTCATACTCATACTCATACTCATACTCATACTCATACTCATACTCATACTCATACTCATGCTCATGCTCATACTCATACACATACTCACACTCATACTCATACTCATATTCATACTAATACGCATGCTCATGCTCATACACATACTCATACACATACTCATACTCATACTCATACTCGTACTCATACTCATACTCATACTCATACTCATACTCATACTCATACTCATACTCATAATCACACTCACACTCATACTCATACTCTCATTCACACTCACACTCATACTCATACAGATACGCATACTCATACTCACACTCGTACTCATACATATACGCATACTCATACTCACACTCATAATCATACTCATAATCATACTCATACACATACTCAAACTCATACTCATACTCATACTCATACTCGTACTCATCCTCATACGCATGCTCATGCTCATGCTCATGCTCATGCTCATGCTCATGCTCATACTCATACTCATACTCATACTCATACTCATACTCATACTCATTCTCATACTCATACTCATACTCATACTCATACTCATACTCATACTCATACTCACAATCATACTCATACTCATACTCATACTCATACTCATACTCATACTCACACTCATACTAATACGCCTACACGTACTCGTACTCGTACTCTTACTCATACTCATACTCATACTCATACTCATACTCATACTCATACTCATACGCATGCTCATGCTCATACACATACTCATACACATACTCATACTCATACTCATACTCATACTCATACTCATACTCATACTCATAATCGCACTCACACTCATGCTCATACTCTCATTCACACTCACACTCATACTCATACAGATACGCATACTCATACTCACACTCAAACTCATACATATACGCATACTCATACTCACATTCATAATCATACTCATAATCATACTCATACACATACTCATACTCATACTCATGCTCATACTCATACACATTCTCACACTCATACTCATACTCATACTCATACTCATACTCATACTCATACTCATACTCATACTCATACTCATACTCATACTCATACTCACACTCACACTCATACTCCTACTCTCATTCACACTCACACTCATACTCATACAGATACGCATACTCATACTCACACTCATACTCATACATATACGCATACTCATACTCATACGCATGCTCATGCTCATGCTCATGCTCATGCTCATGCTAATGCTCATGCTCATACTCATACTCATACTCATACTCATACTCATACGCATGCTCATGCTCATACACGTACTCATGCACATACTCATACTCATACTGATACTCGTACTCATACTCATACTCATACTCATACTCATACTCATACTCATACTCATACTCATACTCATACTCATACTCACACTCACACTCATACTCATAGTCTCGTTCACACTCACACTCATACTCATACAGATACGCATACACATACTCACACTCATACTCATATATATACGCATACTCATACTCACACTCATAATCATACTCATAATCATACTCATACTCATACTCATACTCATACTCATACTCATACGCATACTCATACTCATACGCATGCTCATGCTCACGCTCATGCTCATGCTCATACTCATACTGACACTCGCACTCATACTCATACTCATACTCATACTCATAATCATACTCATAATCATAATCATAATCATACTCATACTCATACTCATACTCATAGTCATACTCATACTCATACTCATACTCATACTCATACTCGTACTCATCCTCATACGCATGCTCATGCTCATGCTCATGCTCATGCTCATGCTCATGCTCATACTCATACTCATACTCATACTCATACTCACAATCATACTCATACTCATACTCATACTCATACTCATACTCATACTCATACTCATACTCATACTCATACTCATACTCATACTCATACTCATACTCATACTCATACTCATACTCATGCTCATACTCATACACATACTCACACTCATACTCATACTCATACTCATACTCATATTCATACTAATACTCATACTCATACTCATACTCATACTCATACTCATACTCATACTCATACTCATACTCATACTCATAATCACACTCACACTCATGCTCATACTCTCATTCACACTCACACTCATACTCATACTCATACTCATACGCATGCTCATGCTCATACACGTACTCATGCACATACTCATACTCATACTGATACTCGAACTCATACTCATACTCATACTCATACTCATACTCATACTCATACTCATACTCACACTCACACTCATACTCATAGTCTCATTCACACTCACACTCATACTCATACAGATACGCATACACATACTCACACTCATACTCATATATATACGCATACTCATACTCACACTCATAATCATACTCATAATCATACTCATACTCATACTCATACTCATACTCATACGCATACTCATACTCATACGCATGCTCATGCTCACGCTCATGCTCATGCTCATACTCATACTGACACTCGCACTCATACTCATACTCATACTCATACTCATAATCATACTCATAATCATAATCATAATCATACTCATACTCATACTCATACTCATAGTCATACTCATACTCATACTCATACTCATACTCATTCTCATACTCATACTCATACGCATGTTCATGCTCATGCTCATACTCATACTCATACTCTCATTCACACTCACACTCATACTCATACAGATACGCATACTCATACTCACACTCATACTCATACATATACGCATACTCATACTCACACTCATAATCATACTCATAATCATACTCATACTCATACTCATACTCATACTCATACTCATACTCATACTCATACTCATGCTCATGCTCATACTCATACACATACTCACACTCATACTCATACTCATACTCATACTCATATTCATACTAATACTCATACTCATACTCATACTCATACTCATACTCATACTCATACTCATACTCATACTCATACTCATACTCATACTCATACTCATACTCATACTCATACTCATAATCACACTCACACTCATGCTCATACTCTCATTCACACTCACACTCATACTCATACAGATACGCATACTCATACTCATACTCATACTCGTACTCATACTCATACTCATACTCATACTCATACTCATACTCATACTCATACTCATACTCATACTCATACTCATACTCATACTCATACTCATACTCATACGCATGCTCATGCTCATGCTCATGCTCATGCTCATGCTCATACTCATACTCATACTGACACTCGCACTCATACTCATACTCATACTCATAATCATACTCATAATCATACTCATATTCATACTCATACTCATACTCATAGTCATACTCATACTCATACTCATACTCATACTCATACTCGTTGTCATCCTCATACGCATGCTCATGCTCATGCTCATGCTCATGCTCATACTCATACTCATACTCATACTCATACTCATACTCATACTCATACTCATACTCATACTCATACTCATACTCATACTCATACTCATACTCATACTCATACTCACAATCATACTCATACTCATACTCATACTCATACTCATACTCATACTCATACTCATACTAATACGCCTACACGTACTCGTACTCGTACTCTTACTCATACTCATACTCATACTCATACTCATACTCATACTCATACTCATACTCATACGCATGCTCATGCTCATACACATACTCATACACATACTCATACTCATACTCGTACTCATACTCATACTCATACTCATACTCATACTCATACTCATACTCATACTCATACTCATACTCATACTCATACTCATACTCATACTCATACTCATACTCATACTCATACTCATACTCATACTCATACTCATACTCATAATCACACTCACACTCATGCTCATACTCTCATTCACACTCACACTCATACTCATACAGATACGCATACTCATACTCACACTCAAACTCATACATATACGCATACTCATACTCACACTCATAATCATACTCATAATCATACTCATACACATACTCATACTCATACTCATGCTCATACTCATACACATTCTCACACTCATACTCATACTCATACTCATACTCATACTCACAATCATACTCATACTCATACTCATACTCATACTCATACTCATACTCATACTCATACTCATACTCATACTCATACTCATACTCATGCTCATACTCATAGTCATACTCATACTCATACTCATACTCATACTCATACTCATACTCATACTCACAATCATACTCATAGTCTCATTCACACTCACACTCATACTCATACAGATACGCATACACATACTCACACTCATACTCATATATATACGCATACTCATACTCACACTCATAATCATACTCATAATCATACTCATACTCATACTCATACTCATACTCATACTCATACGCATACTCATACTCATACGCATGCTCATGCTCACGCTCATGCTCATGCTCATACTCATACTCATACTCACAATCATACTCATACTCATACTCATACTCATACTCATACTCATACTCATACTCACACTCATACTAATACGCCTACACGTACTCGTACTCGTACTCTTACTCATACTCATACTCATACTCATACTCATACTCATACTCATACGCATGCTCATGCTCATACACATACTCATACACATACTCATACTCATACTCGTACTCATACTCATACTCATACTCATACTCATACTCATACTCATACTCATACTCATACTCATACTCATACTCATACTCATACTCATACTCATACTCATACTCATACTCATACTCATACTCATACTCATACTCATAATCGCACTCACACTCATGCTCATACTCTCATTCACACTCACACTCATACTCATACAGATACGCATACTCATACTCACACTCAAACTCATACATATACGCATACTCATACTCACACTCATAATCATACTCATAATCATACTCATACACATACTCATACTCATACTCATGCTCATACTCATACACATTCTCACACTCATACTCATACTCATACTCATACTCATACTCATACTCATACTCATACTCATACTCATACTCATACTCATACTCATACTCATACTCATACTCATAGTCATACTCATACTCATACTCATACTCATACTCATACTCATACTCATACTCATACTCACAATCATACTCATAGTCTCATTCACACTCACACTCATACTCATACAGATACGCATACACATACTCACACTCATACTCATATATATACGCATACTCATACTCACACTCATAATCATACTCATAATCATACTCATACTCATACTCATACTCATACGCATACTCATACTCATACGCATGCTCATGCTCACGCTCATGCTCATGCTCATACTCATACTGACACTCGCACTCATACTCATACTCATACTCATACTCATAATCATACTCATAATCATAATCATACTCATACTCATACTCATACTCATACTCATACTCATACTCATACTCATACTCATACTCATACTCATACTCATACTCATACTCATACGCATGCTCATGCTCATGCTCATGCTCATGCTCATGCTCATACTCATACTCATACTGACACTCGCACTCATACTCATACTCATACTCATAATCATACTCATAATCATACTCATATTCATACTCATACTCATACTCATAGTCATACTCATACTCATACTCATACTCATACTCATACTCGTTGTCATCCTCATACGCATGCTCATGCTCATGCTCATGCTCATGCTCATACTCATACTCATACTCATACTCATACTCATACTCATACTCATACTCATACTCATACTCATACTCATACTCATACTCATACTCATACTCATACTCATACTCACAATCATACTCATACTCATACTCATACTCATACTCATACTCATACTCATACTCATACTAATACGCCTACACGTACTCGTACTCGTACTCTTACTCATACTCATACTCATACTCATACTCATACTCATACTCATACTCATACTCATACGCATGCTCATGCTCATACACATACTCATACACATACTCATACTCATACTCGTACTCATACTCATACTCATACTCATACTCATACTCATACTCATACTCATACTCATACTCATACTCATACTCATACTCATACTCATACTCATACTCATACTCATACTCATACTCATACTCATACTCATACTCATACTCATACTCATACTCATAATCACACTCACACTCATGCTCATACTCTCATTCACACTCACACTCATACTCATACAGATACGCATACTCATACTCACACTCAAACTCATACATATACGCATACTCATACTCACACTCATAATCATACTCATAATCATACTCATACACATACTCATACTCATACTCATGCTCATACTCATACACATTCTCACACTCATACTCATACTCATACTCATACTCATACTCACAATCATACTCATACTCATACTCATACTCATACTCATACTCATACTCATACTCATACTCATACTCATACTCATACTCATACTCATGCTCATACTCATAGTCATACTCATACTCATACTCATACTCATACTCATACTCATACTCATACTCACAATCATACTCATAGTCTCATTCACACTCACACTCATACTCATACAGATACGCATACACATACTCACACTCATACTCATATATATACGCATACTCATACTCACACTCATAATCATACTCATAATCATACTCATACTCATACTCATACTCATACTCATACTCATACGCATACTCATACTCATACGCATGCTCATGCTCACGCTCATGCTCATGCTCATACTCATACTCATACTCACAATCATACTCATACTCATACTCATACTCATACTCATACTCATACTCACACTCATACTAATACGCCTACACGTACTCGTACTCGTACTCTTACTCATACTCATACTCATACTCATACTCATACTCATACTCATACGCATGCTCATGCTCATACACATACTCATACACATACTCATACTCATACTCATGCTCATACTCATACACATTCTCACACTCATACTCATACTCATACTCATACTCATACTCATACTCATACTCATACTCATACTCATACTCATACTCATACTCATACTCATACTCATACTCATACTCATACTCATAGTCATACTCATACTCATACTCATACTCATACTCATACTCATACTCATACTCATACTCACAATCATACTCATAGTCTCATTCACACTCACACTCATACTCATACAGATACGCATACACATACTCACACTCATACTCATATATATACGCATACTCATACTCACACTCATAATCATACTCATAATCATACTCATACTCATACTCATACTCATACGCATACTCATACTCATACGCATGCTCATGCTCACGCTCATGCTCATGCTCATACTCATACTGACACTCGCACTCATACTCATACTCATACTCATACTCATAATCATACTCATAATCATAATCATACTCATACTCATACTCATACTCATACTCATACTCATACTCATACTCATACTCATACTCATACTCATACTCATACTCACAATCATACTCATACTCATACTCATACTCATACGCATGCTCATACTCATACTCATACTCATACTCATACTCATACTTACACTCCTACTCCTACTCATACTCATATGCATACTCATACTTATACTCATACTCATACTCATACTCATACTCATACTCATAGTCATACTCATACTCATACTCATACTCATACTCCTACTCATACTCATACTCATACTCATACTCATAATCACACTCACACTGATACTCATACTCTCATTCACACTCACACTCATACTCATACAGATACGCATACTCATACTCAAACTCGTACTCATACATATACGCATACTCATACTCACACTCATAATCATACTCATAATCATACTCATACACATACTCAAACTCATACTCATACTCATACTCATGCTCATACTCATACACATACTCACACTCATACTCATACTCATACTCATATTCATACTCATGCTAATACGCATACTCGTACTCGTACTCATACTCATACTCATACTCATACTCATACTCATACTCATACTCATACTCATATTCATACTAATACTCATACTCATACTCATACTCATACTCATACTCATACTCATACTCATACTCATACTCGTACTCATACTCATACTCATACTCATACTCATACTCATACTCATACTCATACTCATACTCATACTCATACTCATACTCATACTCATACTCATACTCATACTCATGCTCATACTCATAGTCATACTCATACTCATACTCATACTCATACTCATACTCATACTCATACTCACAATCATACTCATAGTCTCATTCACACTCACACTCATACTCATACAGATACGCATACACATACTCACACTCATACTCATATATATACGCATACTCATACTCACACTCATAATCATACTCATAATCATACTCATACTCATACTCATACTCATACTCATACTCATACGCATACTCATACTCATACGCATGCTCATGCTCACGCTCATGCTCATGCTCATACTCATACTGACACTCGCACTCATACTCATACTCATACTCATAATCATCCTCATAATCATAATCATACTCATACTCATACTCATACTCATACTCATACTCATACTCATACTCATACTCATACTCACAATCATACTCATACTCATACTCATACGCATGCTCATACTCATACTCATACTCATACTCATACTCATACTTACACTCCTACTCCTACTCATACTCATATGCATACTCATACTTATACTCATACTCATACTCATACTCATACTCATACTCATACTCATACTCATACTCATACTCATACTCATACTCATACTCATACTCATACTCATACTCATACTCATACTCATACTCATACTCATACTCATACTCATACTCATACTCATACTCATACTCATACTCATACTCATACTCATACTCATACTCATACTCATACTCATACACATACTCATACTCATACTCATACTCGTACTCATACTCATACTCATACCCATACTCATACTCATACTCATACTTACACTCATACTCCTACTCATACTCATACGCATACTCATACTCATACTCATACTCATACTCATACTCATACGCATGCTCATGCTCATGCTCATGCTCATACTCATACTCATAATCATACTCATACTCATACTCATACGCATGCTCATGCTCATACACATACTCATACACATACTCATACTCATACTCATACTCGTACTCATACTCATACTCATACCCATACTCATACTCATACTCATACTTACACTCATACTCCTACTCATACTCATACGCATACTCATACTCATACTCATACTCACACTCACACTCATACTCCTACTCTCATTCACACTCACACTCATACTCATACAGATACGCATACTCATACTCACACTCATACTCATACATATACGCATACTCATACTCATACGCATGCTCATGCTCATGCTCATGCTCATGCTCATGCTAATGCTCATGCTCATACTCATACTCATACTCATACTCATACTCATACTCATACGCATGCTCATGCTCATACACGTACTCATGCACATACTCATACTCATACTGATACTCGTACTCATACTCATACTCATACTCATACTCATACTCATACTCATACTCATACTCACACTCACACTCATACTCATAGTCTCATTCACACTCACACTCATACTCATACAGATACGCATACACATACTCACACTCATACTCATATATATACGCATACTCATACTCACACTCATAATCATACTCATAATCATACTCATACTCATACTCATACTCATACTCATACGCATACTCATACTCATACGCATGCTCATGCTCACGCTCATGCTCATGCTCATACTCATACTGACACTCGCACTCATACTCATACTCATACTCATACTCATAATCATACTCATAATCATAATCATAATCATACTCATACTCATACTCATACTCATAGTCATACTCATACTCATACTCATACTCATACTCATACTCATACTCGTACTCATCCTCATACGCATGCTCATGCTCATGCTCATGCTCATGCTCATGCTCATGCTCATACTCATACTCATACTCATACTCATACTCATACTCATACTCATACTCATACTCATACTCATACTCATACTCATACTCATACTCATACTCATACTCACAATCATACTCATACTCATACTCATACTCATACTCATACTCATACTAATACGCATACACGTACTCGTACTCATACTCATACTCATACTCATACTCATACTCATACTCATACTCATACTCATACTCATACTCATACTCATACTCATACTCATACTCATACTCATACTCATACTCATACTTATACTCATACTCACAATCATACTCATACTCATACTCATACTCATACGCATGCTCATACTCATACTCATACTCATACTCATACTCATACTCATACTTACACTCCTACTCCTATTCATACTCATATGCATACTCATACTTATACTCATACTCATACTCATACTCATACTCATACTCATACTCATAGTCATTCTCATACTCATACTCATACTCATACTCATACTCATACTCATACTCATACTCATACTCATACTCATACTCATACTCATACTCATAATCACACTCACACTCATACTCATACTCTCATTCACACTCACACTCATACTCATACAGATACGCATACACATACTCACACTCGTACTCATACATATACGCATACTCATACTCATACGCATGCTCATACTCATTCTCATACTCATACTCATACGCATGTTCATGCTCATGCTCATACTCATACTCATACTCTCATTCACACTCACACTCATACTCATACAGATACGCATACTCATACTCACACTCACACTCATACTCATACATATACGCATACTCATACTCACACTCATAATCATACTCATAATCATACTCATACTCATACTCATACTCATACTCATACTCATACTCATACTCATACTCATACTCATACTCATACTCATGCTCATGCTCATACTCATACACATACTCACACTCATACTCATACTCATATTCATACTAATACGCATGCTCATGCTCATACACATACTCATACACATACTCATACTCATACTCATACTCGTACTCATACTCATACTCATACTCATACTCATACTCATACTCATACTCATACTCATAATCACACTCACACTCATACTCATACTCTCATTCACACTCACACTCATACTCATACAGATACGCATACTCATACTCACACTCGTACTCATACATATACGCATACTCATACTCACACTCATAATCATACTCATAATCATACTCATACACATACTCAAACTCATACTCATACTCATACTCATACTCGTACTCATCCTCATACGCATGCTCATGCTCATGCTCATGCTCATGCTCATGCTCATGCTCATACTCATACTCATACTCATACTCATACTCATACTCATACTCATTCTCATACTCATACTCATACTCATACTCATACTCATACTCATACTCATACTCACAATCATACTCATACTCATACTCATACTCATACTCATACTCATACTCATACTCACACTCATACTAATACGCCTACACGTACTCGTACTCGTACTCTTACTCATACTCATACTCATACTCATACTCATACTCATACTCATACGCATGCTCATGCTCATACACATACTCATACACATACTCATACTCATACTCGTACTCATACTCATACTCATACTCATACTCATACTCATACTCATACTCATACTCATACTCATACTCATACTCATACTCATACTCATACTCATACTCATACTCATACTCATACTCATACTCATACTCATACTCATACTCATACTCATAATCGCACTCACACTCATGCTCATACTCTCATTCACACTCACACTCATACTCATACAGATACGCATACTCATACTCACACTCAAACTCATACATATACGCATACTCATACTCACACTCATAATCATACTCATAATCATACTCATACACATACTCATACTCATACTCATGCTCATACTCATACACATTCTCACACTCATACTCATACTCATACTCATACTCATACTCATACTCATACTCATACTCATACTCATACTCATACTCATACTCATACTCATACTCATACTCATAGTCATACTCATACTCATACTCATACTCATACTCATACTCATACTCATACTCATACTCACAATCATACTCATAGTCTCATTCACACTCACACTCATACTCATACAGATACGCATACACATACTCACACTCATACTCATATATATACGCATACTCATACTCACACTCATAATCATACTCATAATCATACTCATACTCATACTCATACTCATACGCATACTCATACTCATACGCATGCTCATGCTCACGCTCATGCTCATGCTCATACTCATACTGACACTCGCACTCATACTCATACTCATACTCATACTCATAATCATACTCATAATCATAATCATACTCATACTCATACTCATACTCATACTCATACTCATACTCATACTCATACTCATACTCATACTCATACTCATACTCACAATCATACTCATACTCATACTCATACTCATACGCATGCTCATACTCATACTCATACTCATACTCATACTCATACTTACACTCCTACTCCTACTCATACTCATATGCATACTCATACTTATACTCATACTCATACTCATACTCATACTCATACTCATAGTCATACTCATACTCATACTCATACTCATACTCCTACTCATACTCATACTCATACTCATACTCATAATCACACTCACACTGATACTCATACTCTCATTCACACTCACACTCATACTCATACAGATACGCATACTCATACTCAAACTCGTACTCATACATATACGCATACTCATACTCACACTCATAATCATACTCATAATCATACTCATACACATACTCAAACTCATACTCATACTCATACTCATGCTCATACTCATACACATACTCACACTCATACTCATACTCATACTCATATTCATACTCATGCTAATACGCATACTCGTACTCGTACTCATACTCATACTCATACTCATACTCATACTCATACTCATACTCATACTCATATTCATACTAATACTCATACTCATACTCATACTCATACTCATACTCATACTCATACTCATACTCATACTCGTACTCATACTCATACTCATACTCATACTCATACTCATACTCATACTCATACTCATACTCATACTCATACTCATACTCATACTCATACTCATACTCATACTCATACTCATACTCATACTCATAATCACACTCACACTCATGCTCATACTCATACTCACACTCACACTCATACTCATAGTCTCATTCACACTCACACTCATACTCATACAGATACGCATACACATACTCACACTCATACTCATATATATACGCATACTCATACTCACACTCATAATCATACTCATAATCATACTCATACTCATACTCATACTCATACTCATACGCATACTCATACTCATACGCATGCTCATGCTCACGCTCATGCTCATGCTCATACTCATACTGACACTCGCACTCATACTCATACTCATACTCATACTCATAATCATACTCATAATCATAATCATACTCATACTCATACTCATACTCATACTCATAGTCATACTCATACTCATACTCATACTCATACTCATACTCATACTCATACTCATACTCATACTCATACTCATACTCATACTCATACTCATACTCATACTCATACTCACAATCATACTCATACTCATACTCATACTCATACGCATGCTCATACTCATACTCATACTCATACTCATACTCATACTCATACTTACACTCCTACTCCTATTCATACTCATATGCATACTCATACTTATACTCATACTCATACTCATACTCATACTCATACTCATACTCATACTCATACTCATACTCATACTCATACTCATACTCATACTCATACTCATACTCATACTCATACTCATACTCATACTCATACTCATACTCATACTCATACTCATACTCACAATCATACTCATACTCATACTCATACTCATACGCATGCTCATGCTCATGCTCATGCTCATGCTCATGCTCATGCTCATACTCATACTGACACTCGCACTCATACTCATACTCATACAGATACGCATACACATACTCACACTCATACTCATATATATACGCATACTCATACTCACACTCATAATCATACTCATAATCATACTCATACTCATACTCATACTCATACTCATACTCATACTCATACGCATACTCATACTCATACGCATGCTCATGCTCACGCTCATGCTCATGCTCATACTCATACTCATACTCATACTCATACTCATACTCATACTCATACTCACAATCATACTCATACTCATACTCATACTCATACTCATACTAATACGCATACACGTACTCGTACTCATACTGATACTCATACTCATGCTCATGCTCATGCTCATACTCATACTCATAATCATACTCATACTCATACTCATACGCATGCTCATGCTCATACACATACTCATACACATACTCATACTCATACTCATACTCGTACTCATACTCATACTCATACCCATACTAATACGCCTACACGTACTCGTACTCGTACTCTTACTCATACTCATACTCATACTCATACTCGTACTCATACTCATACTCATACTCATACGCATGCTCATGCTCATACACATACTCATTCACATACTCATACTCATACTCGTACTCATACTCATACTCATACTCATACTCATACTCATACTCATACTCATACTCATACTCAAACTCATACTCATACTCCTACTCATACTCATACGCATACTCATACTCATACTCATACTCACACTCACACTCATACTCCTACTCTCATTCACACTCACACTCATACTCATACAGATACGCATACTCATACTCACACTCATACTCATACATATACGCATACTCATACTCATACGCATGCTCATGCTCATGCTCATGCTCATGCTAATGCTCATGCTCATACTCATACTCATACTCATACTCATACTCATACGCATGCTCATGCTCATACACGTACTCATGCACATACTCATACTCATACTCATACTCGTACTCATACTCATACTCATACTCATACTCATACTCATACTCATACTCATACTCATACTCACACTCACACTCATACTCATGGTCTCATTCACACTCACGCTCATACTCATACAGATACGCATACACATACTCAAACTCATACTCATATATATACGCATACTCATACTCACACTCATAATCATACTCATAATCATACTCATACTCATACTCATACTCATACGCATACTCATACTCATACGCATGCTCATGCTCACGCTCATGCTCATGCTCATACTCATACTGACACTCGCACTCATACTCATACTCATACTCATACTCATACTCATAATCATACTCATAATCATAATCATACTCATACTCATACTCATACTCATACTCATACTCATACTCATAATCACACTCACACTCATGCTCATACTCTCATTCACACTCACACTCATACTCATACAGATACGCATACTCATACTCACACTCAAACTCATACATATACGCATACTCATACTCACACTCATAATCATACTCATAATCATACTCATACACATACTCATACTCATACTCATGCTCATACTCATACACATTCTCACACTCATACTCATACTCATACTCATACTCATACTCACAATCATACTCATACTCATACTCATACTCATACTCATACTCATACTCATACTCATACTCATACTCATACTCATACTCATACTCATGCTCATACTCATAGTCATACTCATACTCATACTCATACTCATACTCATACTCATACTCATACTCACAATCATACTCATAGTCTCATTCACACTCACACTCATACTCATACAGATACGCATACACATACTCACACTCATACTCATATATATACGCATACTCATACTCACACTCATAATCATACTCATAATCATACTCATACTCATACTCATACTCATACTCATACTCATACGCATACTCATACTCATACGCATGCTCATGCTCACGCTCATGCTCATGCTCATACTCATACTCATACTCACAATCATACTCATACTCATACTCATATTCATACTCATGCTAATACGCATACTCGTACTCGTACTCATACTCATACTCATACTCATACTCATACTCATACTCATACTCATACTCATACTCATACTCATACTCATACTCATACTCATACTCATACTCATACTCATACTCATACTCATACTCATAATCACACTCACACTCATGCTCATACTCATACTCACACTCACACTCATACTCATAGTCTCATTCACACTCACACTCATACTCATACAGATACGCATACACATACTCACACTCATACTCATATATATACGCATACTCATACTCACACTCATAATCATACTCATAATCATACTCATACTCATACTCATACTCATACTCATACGCATACTCATACTCATACGCATGCTCATGCTCACGCTCATGCTCATGCTCATACTCATACTGACACTCGCACTCATACTCATACTCATACTCATACTCATAATCATACTCATAATCATAATCATACTCATACTCATACTCATACTCATACTCATAGTCATACTCATACTCATACTCATACTCATACTCATACTCATACTCATACTCATACTCATACTCATACTCATACTCATACTCATACTCATACTCATACTCATACTCACAATCATACTCATACTCATACTCATACTCATACGCATGCTCATACTCATACTCATACTCATACTCATACTCATACTCATACTTACACTCCTACTCCTATTCATACTCATATGCATACTCATACTTATACTCATACTCATACTCATACTCATACTCATACTCATACTCATACTCATACTCATACTCATACTCATACTCATACTCATACTCATACTCATACTCATACTCATACTCATACTCATACTCATACTCATACTCATACTCATACTCATACTCACAATCATACTCATACTCATACTCATACTCATACGCATGCTCATGCTCATGCTCATGCTCATGCTCATGCTCATGCTCATACTCATACTGACACTCGCACTCATACTCATACTCATACAGATACGCATACACATACTCACACTCATACTCATATATATACGCATACTCATACTCACACTCATAATCATACTCATAATCATACTCATACTCATACTCATACTCATACTCATACTCATACTCATACGCATACTCATACTCATACGCATGCTCATGCTCACGCTCATGCTCATGCTCATACTCATACTCATACTCATACTCATACTCATACTCATACTCATACTCACAATCATACTCATACTCATACTCATACTCATACTCATACTAATACGCATACACGTACTCGTACTCATACTGATACTCATACTCATGCTCATGCTCATGCTCATACTCATACTCATAATCATACTCATACTCATACTCATACGCATGCTCATGCTCATACACATACTCATACACATACTCATACTCATACTCATACTCGTACTCATACTCATACTCATACCCATACTAATACGCCTACACGTACTCGTACTCGTACTCTTACTCATACTCATACTCATACTCATACTCGTACTCATACTCATACTCATACTCATACGCATGCTCATGCTCATACACATACTCATTCACATACTCATACTCATACTCGTACTCATACTCATACTCATACTCATACTCATACTCATACTCATACTCATACTCATACTCAAACTCATACTCATACTCCTACTCATACTCATACGCATACTCATACTCATACTCATACTCACACTCACACTCATACTCCTACTCTCATTCACACTCACACTCATACTCATACAGATACGCATACTCATACTCACACTCATACTCATACATATACGCATACTCATACTCATACGCATGCTCATGCTCATGCTCATGCTCATGCTAATGCTCATGCTCATACTCATACTCATACTCATACTCATACTCATACGCATGCTCATGCTCATACACGTACTCATGCACATACTCATACTCATACTCATACTCGTACTCATACTCATACTCATACTCATACTCATACTCATACTCATACTCATACTCATACTCACACTCACACTCATACTCATGGTCTCATTCACACTCACGCTCATACTCATACAGATACGCATACACATACTCAAACTCATACTCATATATATACGCATACTCATACTCACACTCATAATCATACTCATAATCATACTCATACTCATACTCATACTCATACGCATACTCATACTCATACGCATGCTCATGCTCACGCTCATGCTCATGCTCATACTCATACTGACACTCGCACTCATACTCATACTCATACTCATACTCATACTCATAATCATACTCATAATCATAATCATACTCATACTCATACTCATACTCATAGTCATACTCATACTCATACTCATACTCATACTCATACTCATACTCGTACTCATCCTCATACGCATGCTCATGCTCATGCTCATGCTCATGCTCATGCTCATACTCATACTCATACTCATACTCATACTCATACTCATACTCATACTCATACTCATACTCATACTCATACTCATACTCATACTCATACTCATACTCATACTCATACTCACAATCATACTCATACTCATACTCATACGCATACTCATACTCATACTCATACTCATACTAATACGCCTACACGTACTCGTACTCGTACTCTTACTCATACTCATACTCATACTCATACTCGTACTCATACTCATACTCATACTCATACGCATGCTCATGCTCATACACATACTCATTCACATACTCATACTCATACTCGTACTCATACTCATACTCGTACTCATACTCATACTCATACTCATACTCATACTCATACTCATACTCATACTCATACTCATACTCATACTCATACTCATACTCATACTCATACTCATACTCATACTCATACTCATACTCATACTCATACTCATACTCATAATCACACTCACACTCATGCTCATACTCTCATTCACACTCACACTCATACTCATACAGATACGCATACTCATACTCACACTCAAACTCATACATATACGCATACTCATACTCACACTCATAATCATACTCATAATCATACTCATACACATACTCATACTCATACTCATGCTCATACTCATACACATTCTCACACCCATACTCATACTCATACTCATACTCATACTCACAATCATACTCATACTCATACTCATACTCATACTCATACTCATACTCATACTCATACTCATACTCATACTCATACTCATACTCATACTCATACTCATAGTCATACTCATACTCATACTCATACTCATACTCATACTCATACTCATACTCACAATCATACTCATAGTCTCATTCACACTCACACTCATAATCATACAGATACGCATACACATACTCACACTCATACTCATATATATACGCATACTCATACTCACACTCATAATCATACTCATAATCATACTCATACTCATACTCATACTCATACTCATACTCATACTCATACGCATACTCATACTCATACGCATGCTCATGCTCACGCTCATGCTCATGCTCATACTCATACTGACACTCGCACTCATACTCATACTCATACTCATACTCATAATCATACTCATAATCATAATCATACTCATACTCATACTCATACTCATACTCATACTCATACTCATACTCATACTCATACTCATACTCATACTCACAATCATACTCATACTCATACTCATACTCATACGCATGCTCATACTCATACTCATACTCATACTCATACTCATACTTACACTCCTACTCCTACTCATACTCATATGCATACTCATACTTATACTCATACTCATACTCATACTCATACTCATACTCATACTCATACTCATACTCATACTCATACTCATACTCATACTCATACTCATACTCATACTCATACTCATACTCATACTCATACTCATACTCATACTCATACTCATACTCATACTCATACTCATACTCATACTAATACGCATACACGTACTCGTACTCATACTGATACTCATACTCATGCTCATGCTCATACTCATACTCATAATCATACTCATACTCATACTCATACGCATGCTCATGCTCATACACATACTCATACACATACTCATACTCATACTCATACTCGTACTCATACTCATACTCATACCCATACTCATACTCATACTCATACTTACACTCATACTCCTACTCATACTCATACGCATACTCATACTCATACTCATACTCATACTCATACTCATACTCATACGCATGCTCATGCTCATGCTCATGCTCATACTCATACTCATAATCATACTCATACTCATACTCATACGCATGCTCATGCTCATACACATACTCATACACATACTCATACTCATACTCATACTCGTACTCATACTCATACTCATACCCATACTCATACTCATACTCATACTTACACTCATACTCCTACTCATACTCATACGCATACTCATACTCATACTCATACTCACACTCACACTCATACTCCTACTCTCATTCACACTCACACTCATACTCATACAGATACGCATACTCATACTCACACTCATACTCATACATATACGCATACTCATACTCATACGCATGCTCATGCTCATGCTCATGCTAATGCTCATGCTCATACTCATACTCATACTCATACTCATACTCATACGCATGCTCATGCTCATACACGTACTCATGCACATACTCATACTCATACTGATACTCGTACTCATACTCATACTCATACTCATACTCATACTCATACTCATACTCATACTCACACTCACACTCATACTCATAGTCTCATTCACACTCACACTCATACTCATACAGATACGCATACACATACTCACACTCATACTCATATATATACGCATACTCATACTCACACTCATAATCATACTCATAATCATACTCATACTCATACTCATACTCATACTCATACGCATACTCATACTCATACGCATGCTCATGCTCACGCTCATGCTCATGCTCATACTCATACTGACACTCGCACTCATACTCATACTGACACTCGCACTCATACTCATACTCATACTCATAATCATACTCATAATCATAATCATACTCATACTCATACTCATACTCATACTCATACTCATACTCATACTCATACTCATACTCATACTCACAATCATACTCATACTCATACTCATACGCATGCTCATACTCATACTCATACTCATACTCATACTCATACTCATACTTACACTCCTACTCCTACTCATACTCATATGCATACTCATACTTATACTCATACTCATACTCATACTCATACTCATACTCATACTCATACTCATACTCATACTCATACTCATACTCATACTCATACTCATACTCATACTCATACTCATACTCATACTCATACTCATACTCATACTCATACTCATACTCATACTCATACTCATACTCATACTCATACTCATACTCATACTCATACTCATACTCATACTCATACTCATACTCATACTCATACTCATACACATACTCATACTCATACTCATACTCGTACTCATACTCATACTCATACCCATACTCATACTCATACTCATACTTACACTCATACTCCTACTCATACTCATACGCATACTCATACTCATACTCATACTCATACTCATACTCATACGCATGCTCATGCTCATGCTCATGCTCATACTCATACTCATAATCATACTCATACTCATACTCATACGCATGCTCATGCTCATACACATACTCATACACATACTCATACTCATACTCATACTCGTACTCATACTCATACTCATACCCATACTCATACTCATACTCATACTTACACTCATACTCCTACTCATACTCATACGCATACTCATACTCATACTCACACTCACACTCATACTCCTACTCCCATTCACACTCACACTCATACTCATACAGATACGCATACTCATACTCACACTCATACTCATACATATACGCATACTCATACTCATACGCATGCTCATGCTCATGCTCATGCTCATGCTCATGCTAATGCTCATGCTCATACTCATACTCATACTCATACTCATACTCATACTCATACGCATGCTCATGCTCATACACGTACTCATGCACATACTCATACTCATACTGATACTCGTACTCATACTCATACTCATACTCATACTCATACTCATACTCATACTCATACTCACACTCACACTCATACTCATACATATACGCATACTCATACTCACACTCATAATCATACTCATAATCATACTCATACTCATACTCATACTCATACTCATACTCATACTCATACTCATACTCATACTCATACTCATACTCATGCTCATGCTCATACTCATACACATACTCACACTCATACTCATACTCATATTCATACTAATACGCATGCTCATGCTCATACACATACTCATACACATACTCATACTCATACTCATACTCGTACTCATACTCATACTCATACTCATACTCATACTCATACTCATACTCATACTCATAATCACACTCACACTCATACTCATACTCTCATTCACACTCACACTCATACTCATATATATACGCATACTCATACTCACACTCATAATCATACTCATAATCATACTCATACTCATACTCATACTCATACTCATACGCATACTCATACTCATACGCATGCTCATGCTCACGCTCATGCTCATGCTCATACTCATACTGACACTCGCACTCATACTCATACTCATACTCATACTCATAATCATACTCATAATCATAATCATAATCATACTCATACTCATACTCATACTCATACTCATAGTCATACTCATACTCATACTCATACTCATACTCATACTCATACTCGTACTCATCCTCATACGCATGCTCATGCTCATGCTCATGCTCATGCTCATGCTCATGCTCATACTCATACTCATACTCATACTCATACTCATACTCATACTCATACTCATACTCATACTCATACTCATACTCATACTCATACTCATACTCATACTCACAATCATACTCATACTCATACTCATACTCATACTCATACTCATACTAATACGCATACACGTACTCGTACTCATACTCATACTCATACTCATACTCATACTCATACTCATACTCATACTCATACTCATACTCATACTCATACTCATACTCATACTTATACTCATACTCACAATCATACTCATACTCATACTCATACTCATACGCATGCTCATACTCATACTCATACTCATACTCATACTCATACTCATACTTACACTCCTACTCCTATTCATACTCATATGCATACTCATACTTATACTCATACTCATACTCATACTCATACTCATACTCATACTCATAGTCATTCTCATACTCATACTCATACTCATACTCATACTCATACTCATACTCATACTCATACTCATACTCATACTCATACTCATACTCATAATCACACTCACACTCATACTCATACTCTCATTCACACTCACACTCATACTCATACAGATACGCATACACATACTCACACTCGTACTCATACATATACGCATACTCATACTCATACGCATGCTCATACTCATTCTCATACTCATACTCATACGCATGTTCATGCTCATGCTCATACTCATACTCATACTCTCATTCACACTCACACTCATACTCATACAGATACGCATACTCATACTCACACTCACACTCATACTCATACATATACGCATACTCATACTCACACTCATAATCATACTCATAATCATACTCATACTCATACTCATACTCATACTCATACTCATACTCATACTCATACTCATACTCATACTCATACTCATGCTCATGCTCATACTCATACACATACTCACACTCATACTCATACTCATATTCATACTAATACGCATGCTCATGCTCATACACATACTCATACACATACTCATACTCATACTCATACTCGTACTCATACTCATACTCATACTCATACTCATACTCATACTCATACTCATACTCATAATCACACTCACACTCATACTCATACTCTCATTCACACTCACACTCATACTCATACAGATACGCATACTCATACTCACACTCGTACTCATACATATACGCATACTCATACTCACACTCATAATCATACTCATAATCATACTCATACACATACTCAAACTCATACTCATACTCATACTCATACTCGTACTCATCCTCATACGCATGCTCATGCTCATGCTCATGCTCATGCTCATGCTCATGCTCATACTCATACTCATACTCATACTCATACTCATACTCATACTCATTCTCATACTCATACTCATACTCATACTCATACTCATACTCATACTCATACTCACAATCATACTCATACTCATACTCATACTCATACTCATACTCATACTCATACTCACACTCATACTAATACGCCTTCACGTACTCGTACTCGTACTCTTACTCATACTCATACTCATACTCATACTCATACTCATACTCATACGCATGCTCATGCTCATACACATACTCATACACATACTCATACTCATACTCGTACTCATACTCATACTCATACTCATACTCATACTCATACTCATACTCATACTCATACTCATACTCATACTCATACTCATACTCATACTCATACTCATACTCATACTCATACTCATACTCATACTCATAATCGCACTCACACTCATGCTCATACTCTCATTCACACTCACACTCATACTCATACAGATACGCATACTCATACTCACACTCAAACTCATACATATACGCATACTCATACTCACACTCATAATCATACTCATAATCATACTCATACACATACTCATACTCATACTCATGCTCATACTCATACACATTCTCACACTCATACTCATACTCATACTCATACTCATACTCATACTCATACTCATACTCATACTCATACTCATACTCATACTCATACTCATACTCATACTCATAGTCATACTCATACTCATACTCATACTCATACTCATACTCATACTCATACTCATACTCACAATCATACTCATAGTCTCATTCACACTCACACTCATACTCATACAGATACGCATACACATACTCACACTCATACTCATATATATACGCATACTCATACTCACACTCATAATCATACTCATAATCATACTCATACTCATACTCATACTCATACGCATACTCATACTCATACGCATGCTCATGCTCACGCTCATGCTCATGCTCATACTCATACTGACACTCGCACTCATACTCATACTCATACTCATACTCATAATCATACTCATAATCATAATCATACTCATACTCATACTCATACTCATACTCATACTCATACTCATACTCATACTCATACTCATACTCATACTCATACTCACAATCATACTCATACTCATACTCATACTCATACGCATGCTCATACTCATACTCATACTCATACTCATACTCATACTTACACTCCTACTCCTACTCATACTCATATGCATACTCATACTTATACTCATACTCATACTCATACTCATACTCATACTCATAGTCATACTCATACTCATACTCATACTCATACTCCTACTCATACTCATACTCATACTCATACTCATAATCACACTCACACTGATACTCATACTCTCATTCACACTCACACTCATACTCATACAGATACGCATACTCATACTCAAACTCGTACTCATACATATACGCATACTCATACTCACACTCATAATCATACTCATAATCATACTCATACACATACTCAAACTCATACTCATACTCATACTCATGCTCATACTCATACACATACTCACACTCATACTCATACTCATACTCATATTCATACTCATGCTAATACGCATACTCGTACTCGTACTCATACTCATACTCATACTCATACTCATACTCATACTCATACTCATACTCATATTCATACTAATACTCATACTCATACTCATACTCATACTCATACTCATACTCATACTCATACTCATACTCATACTCGTACTCATACTCATACTCATACTCATACTCATACTCATACTCATACTCATACTCATACTCATACTCATACTCATACTCATACTCATACTCATACTCATACTCATACTCATACTCATACTCATACTCATACTCATAATCACACTCACACTCATGCTCATACTCATACTCACACTCACACTCATACTCATAGTCTCATTCACACTCACACTCATACTCATACAGATACGCATACACATACTCACACTCATACTCATATATATACGCATACTCATACTCACACTCATAATCATACTCATAATCATACTCATACTCATACTCATACTCATACTCATACGCATACTCATACTCATACGCATGCTCATGCTCACGCTCATGCTCATGCTCATACTCATACTGACACTCGCACTCATACTCATACTCATACTCATACTCATAATCATACTCATAATCATAATCATACTCATACTCATACTCATACTCATACTCATAGTCATACTCATACTCATACTCATACTCATACTCATACTCATACTCATACTCATACTCATACTCATACTCATACTCATACTCATACTCATACTCATACTCACAATCATACTCATACTCATACTCATACTCATACGCATGCTCATACTCATACTCATACTCATACTCATACTCATACTCATACTTACACTCCTACTCCTATTCATACTCATATGCATACTCATACTTATACTCATACTCATACTCATACTCATACTCATACTCATACTCATACTCATACTCATACTCATACTCATACTCATACTCATACTCATACTCATACTCATACTCATACTCATACTCATACTCATACTCATACCCATACTCATACTCATACTCATACTCACAATCATACTCATACTCATACTCATACTCATACGCATGCTCATGCTCATGCTCATGCTCATGCTCATGCTCATGCTCATACTCATACTGACACTCGCACTCATACTCATACTCATACAGATACGCATACACATACTCACACTCATACTCATATATATACGCATACTCATACTCACACTCATAATCATACTCATAATCATACTCATACTCATACTCATACTCATACTCATACGCATACTCATACTCATACGCATGCTCATGCTCACGCTCATGCTCATGCTCATACTCATACTCATACTCATACTCATACTCATACTCATACTCATACTCACAATCATACTCATACTCATACTCATACTCATACTCATACTAATACGCATACACGTACTCGTACTCATACTGATACTCATACTCATGCTCATGCTCATGCTCATACTCATACTCATAATCATACTCATACTCATACTCATACGCATGCTCATGCTCATACACATACTCATACACATACTCATACTCATACTCATACTCGTACTCATACTCATACTCATACCCATACTAATACGCCTACACGTACTCGTACTCGTACTCTTACTCATACTCATACTCATACTCATACTCGTACTCATACTCATACTCATACTCATACGCATGCTCATGCTCATACACATACTCATTCACATACTCATACTCATACTCGTACTCATACTCATACTCATACTCATACTCATACTCATACTCATACTCATACTCATACTCAAACTCATACTCATACTCCTACTCATACTCATACGCATACTCATACTCATACTCATACTCACACTCACACTCATACTCCTACTCTCATTCACACTCACACTCATACTCATACAGATACGCATACTCATACTCACACTCATACTCATACATATACGCATACTCATACTCATACGCATGCTCATGCTCATGCTCATGCTCATGCTAATGCTCATGCTCATACTCATACTCATACTCATACTCATACTCATACGCATGCTCATGCTCATACACGTACTCATGCACATACTCATACTCATACTCATACTCGTACTCATACTCATACTCATACTCATACTCATACTCATACTCATACTCATACTCATACTCACACTCACACTCATACTCATAGTCTCATTCACACTCACACTCATACTCATACAGATACGCATACACATACTCAAACTCATACTCATATATATACGCATACTCATACTCACACTCATAATCATACTCATAATCATACTCATACTCATACTCATACTCATACGCATACTCATACTCATACGCATGCTCATGCTCACGCTCATGCTCATGCTCATACTCATACTGACACTCGCACTCATACTCATACTCATACTCATACTCATACTCATAATCATACTCATAATCATAATCATACTCATACTCATACTCATACTCATAGTCATACTCATACTCATACTCATACTCATACTCATACTCATACTCGTACTCATCCTCATACGCATGCTCATGCTCATGCTCATGCTCATGCTCATGCTCATACTCATACTCATACTCATACTCATACTCATACTCATACTCATACTCATACTCATACTCATACTCATACTCATACTCATACTCATACTCATACTCATACTCATACTCATACTCACAATCATACTCATACTCATACTCATACGCATACTCATACTCATACTCATACTCATACTAATACGCCTACACGTACTCGTACTCGTACTCTTACTCATACTCATACTCATACTCATACTCGTACTCATACTCATACTCATACTCATACGCATGCTCATGCTCATACACATACTCATTCACATACTCATACTCATACTCGTACTCATACTCATACTCATACTCATACTCATACTCATACTCATACTCATACTCATACTCATACTCATACTCATACTCATACTCATACTCATACTCATACTCATACTCATACTCATACTCATACTCATACTCATAATCACACTCACACTCATGCTCATACTCTCATTCACACTCACACTCATACTCATACAGATACGCATACTCATACTCACACTCAAACTCATACATATACGCATACTCATACTCACACTCATAATCATACTCATAATCATACTCATACACATACTCATACTCATACTCATGCTCATACTCATACACATTCTCACACCCATACTCATACTCATACTCATACTCATACTCACAATCATACTCATACTCATACTCATACTCATACTCATACTCATACTCATACTCATACTCATACTCATACTCATACTCATACTCATACTCATACTCATAGTCATACTCATACTCATACTCATACTCATACTCATACTCATACTCATACTCACAATCATACTCATAGTCTCATTCACACTCACACTCATAATCATACAGATACGCATACACATACTCACACTCATACTCATATATATACGCATACTCATACTCACACTCATAATCATACTCATAATCATACTCATACTCATACTCATACTCATACTCATACTCATACTCATACGCATACTCATACTCATACGCATGCTCATGCTCACGCTCATGCTCATGCTCATACTCATACTGACACTCGCACTCATACTCATACTCATACTCATACTCATAATCATACTCATAATCATAATCATACTCATACTCATACTCATACTCATACTCATACTCATACTCATACTCATACTCATACTCATACTCATACTCACAATCATACTCATACTCATACTCATACTCATACGCATGCTCATACTCATACTCATACTCATACTCATACTCATACTTACACTCCTACTCCTACTCATACTCATATGCATACTCATACTTATACTCATACTCATACTCATACTCATACTCATACTCATACTCATACTCATACTCATACTCATACTCATACTCATACTCATACTCTCATTCACACTCACACTCATACTCATACAGATACGCATACTCATACTCACACTCAAACTCATACATATACGCATACTCATACTCACACTCATAATCATACTCATAATCATACTCATACACATACTCATACTCATACTCATGCTCATACTCATACACATTCTCACACTCATACTCATACTCATACTCGTACTCATACTCATACTCATACTCATACTCATACTCATACTCATACTCATACTCACACTCACACTCATACTCCTACTCTCATTCACACTCACACTCATACTCATACAGATACGCATACTCATACTCACACTCATACTCATACATATACGCATACTCATACTCATACGCATGCTCATGCTCATGCTCATGCTCATGCTCATGCTAATGCTCATGCTCATACTCATACTCATACTCATACTCATACTCATACGCATGCTCATGCTCATACACGTACTCATGCACATACTCATACTCATACTGATACTCGTACTCATACTCATACTCATACTCATACTCATACTCATACTCATACTCATACTCATACTCACACTCACACTCATACTCATAGTCTCATTCACACTCACACTCATACTCATACAGATACGCATACACATACTCACACTCATACTCATATATATACGCATACTCATACTCACACTCATAATCATACTCATAATCATACTCATACTCATACTCATACTCATACTCATACTCATACGCATACTCATACTCATACGCATGCTCATGCTCACGCTCATGCTCATGCTCATACTCATACTGACACTCGCACTCATACTCATACTCATACTCATACTCATAATCATACTCATAATCATAATCATAATCATACTCATACTCATACTCATACTCATAGTCATACTCATACTCATACTCATACTCATACTCATACTCGTACTCATCCTCATACGCATGCTCATGCTCATGCTCATGCTCATGCTCATGCTCATGCTCATACTCATACTCATACTCATACTCATACTCACAATCATACTCATACTCATACTCATACTCATACTCATACTCATACTCATACTCATACTCATACTCATACTCATACTCATACTCATACTCATACTCATACTCATACTCATACTCATACTCATACTCATACTCATACTCATACACATACTCATACTCATACTCATACTCGTACTCATACTCATACTCATACCCATACTCATACTCATACTCATACTTACACTCATACTCCTACTCATACTCATACGCATACTCATACTCATACTCATACTCATACTCATACTCATACGCATGCTCATGCTCATGCTCATGCTCATACTCATACTCATAATCATACTCATACTCATACTCATACGCATGCTCATGCTCATACACATACTCATACACATACTCATACTCATACTCATACTCGTACTCATACTCATACTCATACCCATACTCATACTCATACTCATACTTACACTCATACTCCTACTCATACTCATACGCATACTCATACTCATACTCATACTCACACTCACACTCATACTCCTACTCTCATTCACACTCACACTCATACTCATACAGATACGCATACTCATACTCACACTCATACTCATACATATACGCATACTCATACTCATACGCATGCTCATGCTCATGCTCATGCTCATGCTCATGCTAATGCTCATGCTCATACTCATACTCATACTCATACTCATACTCATACTCATACGCATGCTCATGCTCATACACGTACTCATGCACATACTCATACTCATACTGATACTCGTACTCATACTCATACTCATACTCATACTCATACTCATACTCATACTCATACTCACACTCACACTCATACTCATAGTCTCATTCACACTCACACTCATACTCATACAGATACGCATACACATACTCACACTCATACTCATATATATACGCATACTCATACTCACACTCATAATCATACTCATAATCATACTCATACTCATACTCATACTCATACTCATACTCATACGCATACTCATACTCATACGCATGCTCATGCTCACGCTCATGCTCATGCTCATACTCATACTGACACTCGCACTCATACTCATACTCATACTCATACTCATACTCATACTCATACTCATACTCATAATCACACTCACACTCATACTCATACTCTCATTCACACTCACACTCATACTCATACAGATACGCATACACATACTCACACTCGTACTCATACATATACGCATACTCATACTCATACGCATGCTCATACTCATTCTCATACTCATACTCATACTCATACGCATGTTCATGCTCATGCTCATACTCATACTCATACTCTCATTCACACTCACACTCATACTCATACAGATACGCATACTCATACTCACACTCACACTCATACTCATACATATACGCATACTCATACTCACACTCATAATCATACTCATAATCATACTCATACTCATACTCATACTCATACTCATACTCATACTCATACTCATACTCATACTCATACTCATGCTCATGCTCATACTCATACACATACTCACACTCATACTCATACTCATATTCATACTAATACGCATGCTCATGCTCATACACATACTCATACACATACTCATACTCATACTCATACTCGTACTCATACTCATACTCATACTCATACTCATACTCATACTCATACTCATACTCATAATCACACTCACACTCATACTCATACTCTCATTCACACTCACACTCATACTCATACAGATACGCATACTCATACTCACACTCGTACTCATACATATACGCATACTCATACTCACACTCATAATCATACTCATAATCATACTCATACACATACTCAAACTCATACTCATACTCATACTCATACTCGTACTCATCCTCATACGCATGCTCATGCTCATGCTCATGCTCATGCTCATGCTCATGCTCATACTCATACTCATACTCATACTCATACTCATACTCATACTCATTCTCATACTCATACTCATACTCATACTCATACTCATACTCATACTCATACTCACAATCATACTCATACTCATACTCATACTCATACTCATACTCATACTCACACTCATACTAATACGCCTACACGTACTCGTACTCGTACTCTTACTCATACTCATACTCATACTCATACTCATACTCATACTCATACGCATGCTCATGCTCATACACATACTCATACACATACTCATACTCATACTCATACTCATACTCATACTCATACTCATATTCATAATCGCACTCACACTCATGCTCATACTCTCATTCACACTCACACTCATACTCATACAGATACGCATACTCATACTCACACTCAAACTCATACATATACGCATACTCATACTCACATTCATAATCATACTCATAATCATACTCATACACATACTCATACTCATACTCATGCTCATACTCATACACATTCTCACACTCATACTCATACTCATACTCATACTCATACTCATACTCATACTCATACTCATACTCATACTCATACTCATAATCACACTCACACTCATGCTCATACTCTCATTCACACTCACACTCATACTCATACAGATACGCATACTCATACTCACACTCAAACTCATACATATACGCATACTCATACTCACACTCATAATCATACTCATAATCATACTCATACACATACTCATACTCATACTCATGCTCATACTCATACACATTCTCACACCCATACTCATACTCATACTCATACTCATACTCACAATCATACTCATACTCATACTCATACTCATACTCATACTCATACTCATACTCATACTCATACTCATACTCATACTCATACTCATACTCATACTCATAGTCATACTCATACTCATACTCATACTCATACTCATACTCATACTCATACTCACAATCATACTCATAGTCTCATTCACACTCACACTCATAATCATACAGATACGCATACACATACTCACACTCATACTCATATATATACGCATACTCATACTCACACTCATAATCATACTCATAATCATACTCATACTCATACTCATACTCATACTCATACTCATACTCATACGCATACTCATACTCATACGCATGCTCATGCTCACGCTCATGCTCATGCTCATACTCATACTGACACTCGCACTCATACTCATACTCATACTCATACTCATAATCATACTCATAATCATAATCATACTCATACTCATACTCATACTCATACTCATACTCATACTCATACTCATACTCATACTCATACTCATACTCACAATCATACTCATACTCATACTCATACTCATACGCATGCTCATACTCATACTCATACTCATACTCATACTCATACTTACACTCCTACTCCTACTCATACTCATATGCATACTCATACTTATACTCATACTCATACTCATACTCATACTCATACTCATACTCATACTCATACTCATACTCATACTCATACTCATACTCATACTCTCATTCACACTCACACTCATACTCATACAGATACGCATACTCATACTCACACTCAAACTCATACATATACGCATACTCATACTCACACTCATAATCATACTCATAATCATACTCATACACATACTCATACTCATACTCATGCTCATACTCATACGCATTCTCACACTCATACTCATACTCATACTCATACTCATACTCATACTCATACTCATACTCATACTCATACTCATACTCATACTCACACTCACACTCATACTCCTACTCTCATTCACACTCACACTCATACTCATACAGATACGCATACTCATACTCACACTCATACTCATACATATACGCATACTCATACTCATACGCATGCTCATGCTCATGCTCATGCTCATGCTCATGCTAATGCTCATGCTCATACTCATACTCATACTCATACTCATACTCATACGCATGCTCATGCTCATACACGTACTCATGCACATACTCATACTCATACTGATACTCGTACTCATACTCATACTCATACTCATACTCATACTCATACTCATACTCATACTCATACTCACACTCACACTCATACTCATAGTCTCATTCACACTCACACTCATACTCATACAGATACGCATACACATACTCACACTCATACTCATATATATACGCATACTCATACTCACACTCATAATCATACTCATAATCATACTCATACCCATACTCATACTCATACTCATACTCATACGCATACTCATACTCATACGCATGCTCATGCTCACGCTCATGCTCATGCTCATACTCATACTGACACTCGCACTCATACTCATACTCATACTCATACTCATAATCATACTCATAATCATAATCATAATCATACTCATACTCATACTCATACTCATAGTCATACTCATACTCATACTCATACTCATACTCATACTCGTACTCATCCTCATACGCATGCTCATGCTCATGCTCATGCTCATGCTCATGCTCATGCTCATACTCATACTCATACTCATACTCATACTCACAATCATACTCATACTCATACTCATACTCATACTCATACTCATACTCATACTCATACTCATACTCATACTCATACTCATACTCATACTCATACTCATACTCATACTCATACTCATACTCATACTCATACTCATACTCATACTCATACACATACTCATACTCATACTCATACTCGTACTCATACTCATACTCATACCCATACTCATACTCATACTCATACTTACACTCATACTCCTACTCATACTCATACGCATACTCATACTCATACTCATACTCATACTCATACTCATACGCATGCTCATGCTCATGCTCATGCTCATACTCATACTCATAATCATACTCATACTCATACTCATACGCATGCTCATGCTCATACACATACTCATACACATACTCATACTCATACTCATACTCGTACTCATACTCATACTCATACCCATACTCATACTCATACTCATACATACACTCATACTCCTACTCATACTCATACGCATACTCATACTCATACTCATACTCACACTCACACTCATACTCCTACTCTCATTCACACTCACACTCATACTCATACAGATACGCATACTCATACTCACACTCATACTCATACATATACGCATACTCATACTCATACGCATGCTCATGCTCATGCTCATGCTCATGCTCATGCTAATGCTCATGCTCATACTCATACTCATACTCATACTCATACTCATACTCATACGCATGCTCATGCTCATACACGTACTCATGCACATACTCATACTCATACTGATACTCGTACTCATACTCATACTCATACTCATACTCATACTCATACTCATACTCATACTCACACTCACACTCATACTCATAGTCTCATTCACACTCACACTCATACTCATACAGATACGCATACACATACTCACACTCATACTCATATATATACGCATACTCATACTCACACTCATAATCATACTCATAATCATACTCATACTCATACTCATACTCATACTCATACTCATACGCATACTCATACTCATACGCATGCTCATGCTCACGCTCATGCTCATGCTCATACTCATACTGACACTCGCACTCATACTCATACTCATACTCATACTCATACTCATACTCATACTCATACTCATACTCATAATCACACTCACACTCATACTCATACTCTCATTCACACTCACACTCATACTCATACAGATACGCATACACATACTCACACTCGTACTCATACATATACGCATACTCATACTCATACGCATGCTCATACTCATTCTCATACTCATACTCATACTCATACGCATGTTCATGCTCATGCTCATACTCATACTCATACTCTCATTCACACTCACACTCATACTCATACAGATACGCATACTCATACTCACACTCACACTCATACTCATACATATACGCATACTCATACTCACACTCATAATCATACTCATAATCATACTCATACTCATACTCATACTCATACTCATACTCATACTCATACTCATACTCATACTCATACTCATGCTCATGCTCATACTCATACACATACTCACACTCATACTCATACTCATATTCATACTAATACGCATGCTCATGCTCATACACATACTCATACACATACTCATACTCATACTCATACTCGTACTCATACTCATACTCATACTCATACTCATACTCATACTCATACTCATACTCATAATCACACTCACACTCATACTCATACTCTCATTCACACTCACACTCATACTCATACAGATACGCATACTCATACTCACACTCGTACTCATACATATACGCATACTCATACTCACACTCATAATCATACTCATAATCATACTCATACACATACTCAAACTCATACTCATACACATACTCACACTCATACTCATATATATACGCATACTCATACTCACACTCATAATCATACTCATAATCATACTCATACTCATACTCATACTCATACTCATACTCATACTCATACTCATACTCATTCTCATACTCATACTCATACTCATACTCATACTCATACTCATACTCATACTCACAATCATACTCATACTCATACTCATACTCATACTCATACTCATACTCACACTCATACTAATACGCCTACACGTACTCGTACTCGTACTCTTACTCATACTCATACTCATACTCATACTCATACTCATACGCATGCTCATGCTCATACACATACTCATACACATACTCATACTCATACTCATACTCATACTCATACTCATACTCATATTCATAATCGCACTCACACTCATGCTCATACTCTCATTCACACTCACACTCATACTCATACAGATACGCATACTCATACTCACACTCAAACTCATACATATACGCATACTCATACTCACATTCATAATCATACTCATAATCATACTCATACACATACTCATACTCATACTCATGCTCATACTCATACACATTCTCACACTCATACTCATACTCATACTCATACTCATACTCATACTCATACTCATACTCATACTCATACTCATACTCATACTCATACTCACACTCACACTCATACTCCTACTCTCATTCACACTCACACTCATACTCATACAGATACGCATACTCATACTCACACTCATACTCATACATATACGCATACTCATACTCATACGCATGCTCATGCTCATGCTCATGCTCATGCTCATGCTAATGCTCATGCTCATACTCATACTCATACTCATACTCATACTCATACGCATGCTCATGCTCATACACGTACTCATGCACATACTCATACTCATACTGATACTCGTACTCATACTCATACTCATACTCATACTCATACTCATACTCATACTCATACTCATACTCACACTCACACTCATACTCATAGTCTCGTTCACACTCACACTCATACTCATACAGATACGCATACACATACTCACACTCATACTCATATATATACGCATACTCATACACACACTCATAATCATACTCATAATCATACTCATACTCATACTCATACTCATACTCATACTCATACGCATACTCATACTCATACGCATGCTCATGCTCACGCTCATGCTCATGCTCATACTCATACTGACACTCGCACTCATACTCATACTCATACTCATACTCATAATCATACTCATAATCATAATCATAATCATACTCATACTCATACTCATACTCATAGTCATACTCATACTCATACTCATACTCATACTCATACTCGTACTCATCCTCATACGCATGCTCATGCTCATGCTCATGCTCATGCTCATGCTCATGCTCATACTCATACTCATACTCATACTCATACTCACAATCATACTCATACTCATACTCATACTCATACTCATACTCATACTCATACTCATACTCATACTCATACTCATACTCATACTCATACTCATACTCATACTCATACTCATACTCATACTCATGCTCATACTCATACACATACTCACACTCATACTCATACTCATACTCATACTCATATTCATACTAATACTCATACTCATACTCATACTCATACTCATACTCATACTCATACTCATACTCATACTCATACTCATAATCACACTCACACTCATGCTCATACTCTCATTCACACTCACACTCATACTCATACTCATACTCATACGCATGCTCATGCTCATACACGTACTCATGCACATACTCATACTCATACTGATACTCGAACTCATACTCATACTCATACTCATACTCATACTCATACTCATACTCATACTCACACTCACACTCATACTCATAGTCTCATTCACACTCACACTCATACTCATACAGATACGCATACACATACTCACACTCATACTCATATATATACGCATACTCATACTCACACTCATAATCATACTCATAATCATACTCATACTCATACTCATACTCATACTCATACGCATACTCATACTCATACGCATGCTCATGCTCACGCTCATGCTCATGCTCATACTCATACTGACACTCGCACTCATACTCATACTCATACTCATACTCATAATCATACTCATAATCATAATCATAATCATACTCATACTCATACTCATACTCATAGTCATACTCATACTCATACTCATACTCATACTCATTCTCATACTCATACTCATACGCATGTTCATGCTCATGCTCATACTCATACTCATACTCTCATTCACACTCACACTCATACTCATACAGATACGCATACTCATACTCACACTCATACTCATACATATACGCATACTCATACTCACACTCATAATCATACTCATAATCATACTCATACTCATACTCATACTCATACTCATACTCATACTCATACTCATACTCATGCTCATGCTCATACTCATACACATACTCACACTCATACTCATACTCATACTCATACTCATATTCATACTAATACTCATACTCATACTCATACTCATACTCATACTCATACTCATACTCATACTCATACTCATACTCATACTCATACTCATACTCATACTCATACTCATACTCATACTCATAATCACACTCACACTCATGCTCATACTCTCATTCACACTCACACTCATACTCATACAGATACGCATACTCATACTCATACTCATACTCGTACTCATACTCATACTCATACTCATACTCATACTCATACTCATACTCATACTCATACTCATACTCATACTCATACTCATACTCATACTCATACTCATACGCATGCTCATGCTCATGCTCATGCTCATGCTCATGCTCATACTCATACTCATACTGACACTCGCACTCATACTCATACTCATACTCATAATCATACTCATAATCATACTCATATTCATACTCATACTCATACTCATAGTCATACTCATACTCATACTCATACTCATACTCATACTCGTTGTCATCCTCATACGCATGCTCATGCTCATGCTCATGCTCATGCTCATACTCATACTCATACTCATACTCATACTCATACTCATACTCATACTCATACTCATACTCATACTCATACTCATACTCATACTCATACTCATACTCATACTCACAATCATACTCATACTCATACTCATACTCATACTCATACTCATACTCATACTCATACTAATACGCCTACACGTACTCGTACTCGTACTCTTACTCATACTCATACTCATACTCATACTCATACTCATACTCATACTCATACTCATACTCATACGCATGCTCATGCTCATACACATACTCATACACATACTCATACTCATACTCGTACTCATACTCATACTCATACTCATACTCATACTCATACTCATACTCATACTCATACTCATACTCATACTCATACTCATACTCATACTCATACTCATACTCATACTCATACTCATACTCATACTCATAATCACACTCACACTCATGCTCATACTCTCATTCACACTCACACTCATACTCATACAGATACGCATACTCATACTCACACTCAAACTCATACATATACGCATACTCATACTCACACTCATAATCATACTCATAATCATACTCATACACATACTCATACTCATACTCATGCTCATACTCATACACATTCTCACACTCATACTCATACTCATACTCATACTCATACTCACAATCATACTCATACTCATACTCATACTCATACTCATACTCATACTCATACTCATACTCATACTCATACTCATACTCATACTCATACTCATGCTCATACTCATAGTCATACTCATACTCATACTCATACTCATACTCATACTCATACTCATACTCACAATCATACTCATAGTCTCATTCACACTCACACTCATACTCATACAGATACGCATACACATACTCACACTCATACTCATATATATACGCATACTCATACTCACACTCATAATCATACTCATAATCATACTCATACTCATACTCATACTCATACTCATACTCATACGCATACTCATACTCATACGCATGCTCATGCTCACGCTCATGCTCATGCTCATACTCATACTCATACTCACAATCATACTCATACTCATACTCATACTCATACTCATACTCATACTCACACTCATACTAATACGCCTACACGTACTCGTACTCGTACTCTTACTCATACTCATACTCATACTCATACTCATACTCATACTCATACGCATGCTCATGCTCATACACATACTCATACACATACTCATACTCATACTCGTACTCATACTCATACTCATACTCATACTCATACTCATACTCATACTCATACTCATACTCATACTCATACTCATACTCATACTCATACTCATACTCATACTCATACTCATACTCATACTCATACTCATAATCGCACTCACACTCATGCTCATACTCTCATTCACACTCACACTCATACTCATACAGATACGCATACTCATACTCACACTCAAACTCATACATATACGCATACTCATACTCACACTCATAATCATACTCATAATCATACTCATACACATACTCATACTCATACTCATGCTCATACTCATACACATTCTCACACTCATACTCATACTCATACTCATACTCATACTCATACTCATACTCATACTCATACTCATACTCATACTCATACTCATACTCATACTCATACTCATAGTCATACTCATACTCATACTCATACTCATACTCATACTCATACTCATACTCATACTCACAATCATACTCATAGTCTCATTCACACTCACACTCATACTCATACAGATACGCATACACATACTCACACTCATACTCATATATATACGCATACTCATACTCACACTCATAATCATACTCATAATCATACTCATACTCATACTCATACTCATACGCATACTCATACTCATACGCATGCTCATGCTCACGCTCATGCTCATGCTCATACTCATACTGACACTCGCACTCATACTCATACTCATACTCATACTCATAATCATACTCATAATCATAATCATACTCATACTCATACTCATACTCATACTCATACTCATACTCATACTCATACTCATACTCATACTCATACTCATACTCACAATCATACTCATACTCATACTCATACTCATACGCATGCTCATACTCATACTCATACTCATACTCATACTCATACTTACACTCCTACTCCTACTCATACTCATATGCATACTCATACTTATACTCATACTCATACTCATACTCATACTCATACTCATAGTCATACTCATACTCATACTCATACTCATACTCCTACTCATACTCATACTCATACTCATACTCATAATCACACTCACACTGATACTCATACTCTCATTCACACTCACACTCATACTCATACAGATACGCATACTCATACTCAAACTCGTACTCATACATATACGCATACTCATACTCACACTCATAATCATACTCATAATCATACTCATACACATACTCAAACTCATACTCATACTCATACTCATGCTCATACTCATACACATACTCACACTCATACTCATACTCATACTCATATTCATACTCATGCTAATACGCATACTCGTACTCGTACTCATACTCATACTCATACTCATACTCATACTCATACTCATACTCATACTCATATTCATACTAATACTCATACTCATACTCATACTCATACTCATACTCATACTCATACTCATACTCATACTCGTACTCATACTCATACTCATACTCATACTCATACTCATACTCATACTCATACTCATACTCATACTCATACTCATACTCATACTCATACTCATACTCATACTCATACTCATGCTCATACTCATAGTCATACTCATACTCATACTCATACTCATACCCATACTCATACTCATACTCATACTCATACTCATAATCGCACTCACACTCATGCTCATACTCTCATTCACACTCACACTCATACTCATACAGATACGCATACTCATACTCACACTCAAACTCATACATATACGCATACTCATACTCACACTCATAATCATACTCATAATCATACTCATACACATACTCATACTCATACTCATGCTCATACTCATACACATTCTCACACTCATACTCATACTCATACTCATACTCATACTCATACTCATACTCATACTCATACTCATACTCATACTCATACTCATACTCATACTCATACTCATACTCATACTCATAGTCATACTCATACTCATACTCATACTCATACTCATACTCATACTCATACTCATACTCACAATCATACTCATAGTCTCATTCACACTCACACTCATACTCATACAGATACGCATACACATACTCACACTCATACTCATATATATACGCATACTCATACTCACACTCATAATCATACTCATAATCATACTCATACTCATACTCATACTCATACGCATACTCATACTCATACGCATGCTCATGCTCACGCTCATGCTCATGCTCATACTCATACTGACACTCGCACTCATACTCATACTCATACTCATACTCATAATCATACTCATAATCATAATCATACTCATACTCATACTCATACTCATACTCATACTCATACTCATACTCATACTCATACTCATACTCATACTCATACTCACAATCATACTCATACTCATACTCATACTCATACGCATGCTCATACTCATACTCATACTCATACTCATACTCATACTTACACTCCTACTCCTACTCATACTCATATGCATACTCATACTTATACTCATACTCATACTCATACTCATACTCATACTCATAGTCATACTCATACTCATACTCATACTCCTACTCATACTCATACTCATACTCATACTCATAATCACACTCACACTGATACTCATACTCTCATTCACACTCACACTCATACTCATACAGATACGCATACTCATACTCAAACTCGTACTCATACATATACGCATACTCATACTCACACTCATAATCATACTCATAATCATACTCATACACATACTCAAACTCATACTCATACTCATACTCATGCTCATACTCATACACATACTCACACTCATACTCATACTCATACTCATATTCATACTCATGCTAATACGCATACTCGTACTCGTACTCATACTCATACTCATACTCATACTCATACTCATACTCATACTCGTTGTCATCCTCATACGCATGCTCATGCTCATGCTCATGCTCATGCTCATACTCATACTCATACTCATACTCATACTCATACTCATACTCATACTCATACTCATACTCATACTCATACTCATACTCATACTCATACTCATACTCATACTCACAATCATACTCATACTCATACTCATACTCATACTCATACTCATACTCATACTCATACTAATACGCCTACACGTACTCGTACTCGTACTCTTACTCATACTCATACTCATACTCATACTCATACTCATACTCATACTCATACTCATACGCATGCTCATGCTCATACACATACTCATACACATACTCATACTCATACTCGTACTCATACTCATACTCATACTCATACTCATACTCATACTCATACTCATACTCATACTCATACTCATACTCATACTCATACTCATACTCATACTCATACTCATACTCATACTCATACTCATACTCATAATCACACTCACACTCATGCTCATACTCTCATTCACACTCACACTCATACTCATACAGATACGCATACTCATACTCACACTCAAACTCATACATATACGCATACTCATACTCACACTCATAATCATACTCATAATCATACTCATACACATACTCATACTCATACTCATGCTCATACTCATACACATTCTCACACTCATACTCATACTCATACTCATACTCATACTCACAATCATACTCATACTCATACTCATACTCATACTCATACTCATACTCATACTCATACTCATACTCATACTCATACTCATACTCATACTCATGCTCATACTCATAGTCATACTCATACTCATACTCATACTCATACTCATACTCATACTCATACTCACAATCATACTCATAGTCTCATTCACACTCACACTCATACTCATACAGATACGCATACACATACTCACACTCATACTCATATATATACGCATACTCATACTCACACTCATAATCATACTCATAATCATACTCATACTCATACTCATACTCATACTCATACTCATACGCATACTCATACTCATACGCATGCTCATGCTCACGCTCATGCTCATGCTCATACTCATACTCATACTCACAATCATACTCATACTCATACTCATACTCATACTCATACTCATACTCACACTCATACTAATACGCCTACACGTACTCGTACTCGTACTCTTACTCATACTCATACTCATACTCATACTCATACTCATACTCATACGCATGCTCATGCTCATACACATACTCATACACATACTCATACTCATACTCGTACTCATACTCATACTCATACTCATACTCATACTCATACTCATACTCATACTCATACTCATACTCATACTCATACTCATACTCATACTCATACTCATACTCATACTCATACTCATACTCATACTCATAATCGCACTCACACTCATGCTCATACTCTCATTCACACTCACACTCATACTCATACAGATACGCATACTCATACTCACACTCAAACTCATACATATACGCATACTCATACTCACACTCATAATCATACTCATAATCATACTCATACACATACTCATACTCATACTCATGCTCATACTCATACACATTCTCACACTCATACTCATACTCATACTCATACTCATACTCATACTCATACTCATACTCATACTCATACTCATACTCATACTCATACTCATACTCATACTCATAGTCATACTCATACTCATACTCATACTCATACTCATACTCATACTCATACTCATACTCACAATCATACTCATAGTCTCATTCACACTCACACTCATACTCATACAGATACGCATACACATACTCACACTCATACTCATATATATACGCATACTCATACTCACACTCATAATCATACTCATAATCATACTCATACTCATACTCATACTCATACGCATACTCATACTCATACGCATGCTCATGCTCACGCTCATGCTCATGCTCATACTCATACTGACACTCGCACTCATACTCATACTCATACTCATACTCATAATCATACTCATAATCATAATCATACTCATACTCATACTCATACTCATACTCATACTCATACTCATACTCATACTCATATTCATACTAATACTCATACTCATACTCATACTCATACTCATACTCATACTCATACTCATACTCATACTCGTACTCATACTCATACTCATACTCATACTCATACTCATACTCATACTCATACTCATACTCATACTCATACTCATACTCATACTCATACTCATACTCATACTCATACTCATGCTCATACTCATAGTCATACTCATACTCATACTCATACTCATACTCATACTCATACTCATACTCACAATCATACTCATAGTCTCATTCACACTCACACTCATACTCATACAGATACGCATACACATACTCACACTCATACTCATATATATACGCATACTCATACTCACACTCATAATCATACTCATAATCATACTCATACTCATACTCATACTCATACTCATACTCATACGCATACTCATACTCATACGCATGCTCATGCTCACGCTCATGCTCATGCTCATACTCATACTGACACTCGCACTCATACTCATACTCATACTCATAATCATCCTCATAATCATAATCATACTCATACTCATACTCATACTCATACTCATACTCATACTCATACTCATACTCATACTCATACTCACAATCATACTCATACTCATACTCATACGCATGCTCATACTCATACTCATACTCATACTCATACTCATACTTACACTCCTACTCCTACTCATACTCATATGCATACTCATACTTATACTCATACTCATACTCATACTCATACTCATACTCATACTCATACTCATACTCATACTCATACTCATACTCATACTCATACTCATACTCATACTCATACTCATACTCATACTCATACTCATACTCATACTCATACTCATACTCATACTCATACTCATACTCATACTCATACTCATACTCATACTCATACTCATACTCATACTCATACACATACTCATACTCATACTCATACTCGTACTCATACTCATACTCATACCCATACTCATACTCATACTCATACTTACACTCATACTCCTACTCATACTCATACGCATACTCATACTCATACTCATACTCATACTCATACTCATACGCATGCTCATGCTCATGCTCATGCTCATACTCATACTCATAATCATACTCATACTCATACTCATACGCATGCTCATGCTCATACACATACTCATACACATACTCATACTCATACTCATACTCGTACTCATACTCATACTCATACCCATACTCATACTCATACTCATACTTACACTCATACTCCTACTCATACTCATACGCATACTCATACTCATACTCATACTCACACTCACACTCATACTCCTACTCTCATTCACACTCACACTCATACTCATACAGATACGCATACTCATACTCACACTCATACTCATACATATACGCATACTCATACTCATACGCATGCTCATGCTCATGCTCATGCTCATGCTCATGCTAATGCTCATGCTCATACTCATACTCATACTCATACTCATACTCATACTCATACGCATGCTCATGCTCATACACGTACTCATGCACATACTCATACTCATACTGATACTCGTACTCATACTCATACTCATACTCATACTCATACTCATACTCATACTCATACTCACACTCACACTCATACTCATAGTCTCATTCACACTCACACTCATACTCATACAGATACGCATACACATACTCACACTCATACTCATATATATACGCATACTCATACTCACACTCATAATCATACTCATAATCATACTCATACTCATACTCATACTCATACTCATACGCATACTCATACTCATACGCATGCTCATGCTCACGCTCATGCTCATGCTCATACTCATACTGACACTCGCACTCATACTCATACTCATACTCATACTCATAATCATACTCATAATCATAATCATAATCATACTCATACTCATACTCATACTCATAGTCATACTCATACTCATACTCATACTCATACTCATACTCATACTCGTACTCATCCTCATACGCATGCTCATGCTCATGCTCATGCTCATGCTCATGCTCATGCTCATACTCATACTCATACTCATACTCATACTCATACTCATACTCATACTCATACTCATACTCATACTCATACTCATACTCATACTCATACTCATACTCACAATCATACTCATACTCATACTCATACTCATACTCATACTCATACTAATACGCATACACGTACTCGTACTCATACTCATACTCATACTCATACTCATACTCATACTCATACTCATACTCATACTCATACTCATACTCATACTCATACTCATACTCATACTTATACTCATACTCACAATCATACTCATACTCATACTCATACTCATACGCATGCTCATACTCATACTCATACTCATACTCATACTCATACTCATACTTACACTCCTACTCCTATTCATACTCATATGCATACTCATACTTATACTCATACTCATACTCATACTCATACTCATACTCATACTCATAGTCATTCTCATACTCATACTCATACTCATACTCATACTCATACTCATACTCATACTCATACTCATACTCATACTCATACTCATACTCATAATCACACTCACACTCATACTCATACTCTCATTCACACTCACACTCATACTCATACAGATACGCATACACATACTCACACTCGTACTCATACATATACGCATACTCATACTCATACGCATGCTCATACTCATTCTCATACTCATACTCATACGCATGTTCATGCTCATGCTCATACTCATACTCATACTCTCATTCACACTCACACTCATACTCATACAGATACGCATACTCATACTCACACTCACACTCATACTCATACATATACGCATACTCATACTCACACTCATAATCATACTCATAATCATACTCATACTCATACTCATACTCATACTCATACTCATACTCATACTCATACTCATACTCATACTCATACTCATGCTCATGCTCATACTCATACACATACTCACACTCATACTCATACTCATATTCATACTAATACGCATGCTCATGCTCATACACATACTCATACACATACTCATACTCATACTCATACTCGTACTCATACTCATACTCATACTCATACTCATACTCATACTCATACTCATACTCATAATCACACTCACACTCATACTCATACTCTCATTCACACTCACACTCATACTCATACAGATACGCATACTCATACTCACACTCGTACTCATACATATACGCATACTCATACTCACACTCATAATCATACTCATAATCATACTCATACACATACTCAAACTCATACTCATACTCATACTCATACTCGTACTCATCCTCATACGCATGCTCATGCTCATGCTCATGCTCATGCTCATGCTCATGCTCATACTCATACTCATACTCATACTCATACTCATACTCATACTCATTCTCATACTCATACTCATACTCATACTCATACTCATACTCATACTCATACTCACAATCATACTCATACTCATACTCATACTCATACTCATACTCATACTCATACTCACACTCATACTAATACGCCTACACGTACTCGTACTCGTACTCTTACTCATACTCATACTCATACTCATACTCATACTCATACTCATACGCATGCTCATGCTCATACACATACTCATACACATACTCATACTCATACTCGTACTCATACTCATACTCATACTCATACTCATACTCATACTCATACTCATACTCATACTCATACTCATACTCATACTCATACTCATACTCATACTCATACTCATACTCATACTCATACTCATACTCATACTCATAATCGCACTCACACTCATGCTCATACTCTCATTCACACTCACACTCATACTCATACAGATACGCATACTCATACTCACACTCAAACTCATACATATACGCATACTCATACTCACACTCATAATCATACTCATAATCATACTCATAATCATACTCATACACATACTCATACTCATACTCATGCTCATACTCATACACATTCTCACACTCATACTCATACTCATACTCATACTCATACTCATACTCATACTCATACTCATACTCATACTCATACTCATACTCATACTCATACTCATACTCATAGTCATACTCATACTCATACTCATACTCATACTCATACTCATACTCATACTCATACTCACAATCATACTCATAGTCTCATTCACACTCACACTCATACTCATACAGATACGCATACACATACTCACACTCATACTCATATATATACGCATACTCATACTCACACTCATAATCATACTCATAATCATACTCATACTCATACTCATACTCATACGCATACTCATACTCATACGCATGCTCATGCTCACGCTCATGCTCATGCTCATACTCATACTGACACTCGCACTCATACTCATACTCATACTCATACTCATAATCATACTCATAATCATAATCATACTCATACTCATACTCATACTCATACTCATACTCATACTCATACTCATACTCATACTCATACTCATACTCACAATCATACTCATACTCATACTCATACTCATACGCATGCTCATACTCATACTCATACTCATACTCATACTCATACTTACACTCCTACTCCTACTCATACTCATATGCATACTCATACTTATACTCATACTCATACTCATACTCATACTCATACTCATAGTCATACTCATACTCATACTCATACTCATACTCCTACTCATACTCATACTCATACTCATAATCACACTCACACTGATACTCATACTCTCATTCACACTCACACTCATACTCATACAGATACGCATACTCATACTCAAACTCGTACTCATACATATACGCATACTCATACTCACACTCATAATCATACTCATAATCATACTCATACACATACTCAAACTCATACTCATACTCATACTCATGCTCATACTCATACACATACTCACACTCATACTCATACTCATACTCATATTCATACTCATGCTAATACGCATACTCGTACTCGTACTCATACTCATACTCATACTCATACTCATACTCATACTCATACTCATACTCATATTCATACTAATACTCATACTCATACTCATACTCATACTCATACTCATACTCATACTCATACTCATACTCGTACTCATACTCATACTCATACTCATACTCATACTCATACTCATACTCATACTCATACTCATACTCATACTCATACTCATACTCATACTCATACTCATACTCATACTCATACTCATACTCATACTCATAATCACACTCACACTCATGCTCATACTCATACTCACACTCACACTCATACTCATAGTCTCATTCACACTCACACTCATACTCATACAGATACGCATACACATACTCACACTCATACTCATATATATACGCATACTCATACTCACACTCATAATCATACTCATAATCATACTCATACTCATACTCATACTCATACTCATACGCATACTCATACTCATACGCATGCTCATGCTCACGCTCATGCTCATGCTCATACTCATACTGACACTCGCACTCATACTCATACTCATACTCATACTCATAATCATACTCATAATCATAATCATACTCATACTCATACTCATACTCATACTCATAGTCATACTCATACTCATACTCATACTCATACTCATACTCATACTCATACTCATACTCATACTCATACTCATACTCATACTCATACTCATACTCATACTCATACTCACAATCATACTCATACTCATACTCATACTCATACGCATGCTCATACTCATACTCATACTCATACTCATACTCATACTCATACTTACACTCCTACTCCTATTCATACTCATATGCATACTCATACTTATACTCATACTCATACTCATACTCATACTCATACTCATACTCATACTCATACTCATACTCATACTCATACTCATACTCATACTCATACTCATACTCATACTCATACTCATACTCATACTCATACTCATACTCATACTCATACTCATACTCACAATCATACTCATACTCATACTCATACTCATACGCATGCTCATGCTCATGCTCATGCTCATGCTCATGCTCATGCTCATACTCATACTGACACTCGCACTCATACTCATACTCATACAGATACGCATACACATACTCACACTCATACTCATATATATACGCATACTCATACTCACACTCATAATCATACTCATAATCATACTCATACTCATACTCATACTCATACTCATACGCATACTCATACTCATACGCATGCTCATGCTCACGCTCATGCTCATGCTCATACTCATACTCATACTCATACTCATACTCATACTCATACTCATACTCACAATCATACTCATACTCATACTCATACTCATACTCATACTAATACGCATACACGTACTCGTACTCATACTGATACTCATACTCATGCTCATGCTCATGCTCATACTCATACTCATAATCATACTCATACTCATACTCATACGCATGCTCATGCTCATACACATACTCATACACATACTCATACTCATACTCATACTCGTACTCATACTCATACTCATACCCATACTAATACGCCTACACGTACTCGTACTCGTACTCTTACTCATACTCATACTCATACTCATACTCGTACTCATACTCATACTCATACTCATACGCATGCTCATGCTCATACACATACTCATTCACATACTCATACTCATACTCGTACTCATACTCATACTCATACTCATACTCATACTCATACTCATACTCATACTCATACTCAAACTCATACTCATACTCCTACTCATACTCATACGCATACTCATACTCATACTCATACTCACACTCACACTCATACTCCTACTCTCATTCACACTCACACTCATACTCATACAGATACGCATACTCATACTCACACTCATACTCATACATATACGCATACTCATACTCATACGCATGCTCATGCTCATGCTCATGCTCATGCTAATGCTCATGCTCATACTCATACTCATACTCATACTCATACTCATACGCATGCTCATGCTCATACACGTACTCATGCACATACTCATACTCATACTCATACTCGTACTCATACTCATACTCATACTCATACTCATACTCATACTCATACTCATACTCATACTCACACTCACACTCATACTCATAGTCTCATTCACACTCACACTCATACTCATACAGATACGCATACACATACTCAAACTCATACTCATATATATACGCATACTCATACTCACACTCATAATCATACTCATAATCATACTCATACTCATACTCATACTCATACGCATACTCATACTCATACGCATGCTCATGCTCACGCTCATGCTCATGCTCATACTCATACTGACACTCGCACTCATACTCATACTCATACTCATACTCATACTCATAATCATACTCATAATCATAATCATACTCATACTCATACTCATACTCATAGTCATACTCATACTCATACTCATACTCATACTCATACTCATACTCGTACTCATCCTCATACGCATGCTCATGCTCATGCTCATGCTCATGCTCATGCTCATACTCATACTCATACTCATACTCATACTCATACTCATACTCATACTCATACTCATACTCATACTCATACTCATACTCATACTCATACTCATACTCATACTCATACTCATACTCATACTCACAATCATACTCATACTCATACTCATACGCATACTCATACTCATACTCATACTCATACTAATACGCCTACACGTACTCGTACTCGTACTCTTACTCATACTCATACTCATACTCATACTCGTACTCATACTCATACTCATACTCATACGCATGCTCATGCTCATACACATACTCATTCACATACTCATACTCATACTCGTACTCATACTCATACTCATACTCATACTCATACTCATACTCATACTCATACTCATACTCATACTCATACTCATACTCATACTCATACTCATACTCATACTCATACTCATACTCATACTCATACTCATACTCATACTCATACTCATAGTCATACTCATACTCATACTCATACTCATACTCATACTCATACTCATACTCATACTCATACTCATACTCATACTCACAATCATACTCATACTCATACTCATACTCATACGCATGCTCATACTCATACTCATACTCATACTCATACTCATACTTACACTCCTACTCCTACTCATACTCATATGCATACTCATACTTATACTCATACTCATACTCATACTCATACTCATAATCATACTCATACTCATACTCATACTCATACTCATACGCATACTCATACTCATACGCATGCTCATGCTCACGCTCATGCTCATGCTCATACTCATACTGACACTCGCACTCATACTCATACTGACACTCGCACTCATACTCATACTCATACTCATAATCATACTCATAATCATAATCATACTCATACTCATACTCATACTCATACTCATACTCATACTCATACTCATACTCATACTCATACTCACAATCATACTCATACTCATACTCATACGCATGCTCATACTCATACTCATACTCATACTCATACTCATACTTACACTCCTACTCCTACTCATACTCATATGCATACTCATACTTATACTCATACTCATACTCATACTCATACTCATACTCATACTCATACTCATACTCATACTCATACTCATACTCATACTCATACTCATACTCATACTCATACTCATACTCATACTCATACTCATACTCATACTCATACTCATACTCATACTCATACTCATACTCATACTCATACTCATACTCATACTCATACTCATACTCATACTCATACTCATACACATACTCATACTCATACTCATACTCGTACTCATACTCATACTCATACCCATACTCATACTCATACTCATACTTACACTCATACTCCTACTCATACTCATACGCATACTCATACTCATACTCATACTCATACTCATACTCATACGCATGCTCATGCTCATGCTCATGCTCATACTCATACTCATAATCATACTCATACTCATACTCATACGCATGCTCATGCTCATACACATACTCATACACATACTCATACTCATACTCATACTCGTACTCATACTCATACTCATACCCATACTCATACTCATACTCATACTTACACTCATACTCCTACTCATACTCATACGCATACTCATACTCATACTCACACTCACACTCATACTCCTACTCCCATTCACACTCACACTCATACTCATACAGATACGCATACTCATACTCACACTCATACTCATACATATACGCATACTCATACTCATACGCATGCTCATGCTCATGCTCATGCTCATGCTCATGCTAATGCTCATACTCATACTCATACTCATACTCATACTCATACTCATACGCATGCTCATGCTCATACACGTACTCATGCACATACTCATACTCATACTGATACTCGTACTCATACTCATACTCATACTCATACTCATACTCATACTCATACTCATACTCACACTCACACTCATACTCATACATATACGCATACTCATACTCACACTCATAATCATACTCATAATCATACTCATACTCATACTCATACTCATACTCATACTCATACTCATACTCATACTCATACTCATACTCATGCTCATGCTCATACTCATACACATACTCACACTCATACTCATACTCATATTCATACTAATACGCATGCTCATGCTCATACACATACTCATACACATACTCATACTCATACTCATACTCGTACTCATACTCATACTCATACTCATACTCATACTAATACTCATACTCATACTCATAATCACACTCACACTCATACTCATACTCTCATTCACACTCACACTCATACTCATATATATACGCATACTCATACTCACACTCATAATCATACTCATAATCATACTCATACTCATACTCATACTCATACTCATACGCATACTCATACTCATACGCATGCTCGTACTCATCCTCATACGCATGCTCATGCTCATGCTCATGCTCATGCTCATGCTCATGCTCATACTCATACTCATACTCATACTCATACTCATACTCATACTCATTCTCATACTCATACTCATACTCATACTCATACTCATACTCATACTCATACTCACAATCATACTCATACTCATACTCATACTCATACTCATACTCATACTCATACTCACACTCATACTAATACGCCTACACGTACTCGTACTCGTACTCTTACTCATACTCATACTCATACTCATACTCATACTCATACTCATACGCATGCTCATGCTCATACACATACTCATACACATACTCATACTCATACTCGTACTCATACTCATACTCATACTCATACTCATACTCATACTCATACTCATACTCATACTCATACTCATACTCATACTCATACTCATACTCATACTCATACTCATACTCATACTCATACTCATACTCATAATCGCACTCACACTCATGCTCATACTCTCATTCACACTCACACTCATACTCATACAGATACGCATACTCATACTCACACTCAAACTCATACATATACGCATACTCATACTCACACTCATAATCATACTCATAATCATACTCATACACATACTCATACTCATACTCATGCTCATACTCATACACATTCTCACACTCATACTCATACTCATACTCATACTCATACTCATACTCATACTCATACTCATACTCATACTCATACTCATACTCATACTCATACTCATACTCATAGTCATACTCATACTCATACTCATACTCATACTCATACTCATACTCATACTCATACTCACAATCATACTCATAGTCTCATTCACACTCACACTCATACTCATACAGATACGCATACACATACTCACACTCATACTCATATATATACGCATACTCATACTCACACTCATAATCATACTCATAATCATACTCATACTCATACTCATACTCATACGCATACTCATACTCATACGCATGCTCATGCTCACGCTCATGCTCATGCTCATACTCATACTGACACTCGCACTCATACTCATACTCATACTCATACTCATAATCATACTCATAATCATAATCATACTCATACTCATACTCATACTCATACTCATACTCATACTCATACTCATACTCATACTCATACTCATACTCATACTCACAATCATACTCATACTCATACTCATACTCATACGCATGCTCATACTCATACTCATACTCATACTCATACTCATACTTACACTCCTACTCCTACTCATACTCATATGCATACTCATACTTATACTCATACTCATACTCATACTCATACTCATACTCATAGTCATACTCATACTCATACTCATACTCATACTCCTACTCATACTCATACTCATACTCATACTCATAATCACACTCACACTGATACTCATACTCTCATTCACACTCACACTCATACTCATACAGATACGCATACTCATACTCAAACTCGTACTCATACATATACGCATACTCATACTCACACTCATAATCATACTCATAATCATACTCATACACATACTCAAACTCATACTCATACTCATACTCATGCTCATACTCATACACATACTCACACTCATACTCATACTCATACTCATATTCATACTCATGCTAATACGCATACTCGTACTCGTACTCATACTCATACTCATACTCATACTCATACTCATACTCATACTCATACTCATATTCATACTAATACTCATACTCATACTCATACTCATACTCATACTCATACTCATACTCATACTCATACTCATACTCGTACTCATACTCATACTCATACTCATACTCATACTCATACTCATACTCATACTCATACTCATACTCATACTCATACTCATACTCATACTCATACTCATACTCATACTCATACTCATACTCATACTCATAATCACACTCACACTCATGCTCATACTCATACTCACACTCACACTCATACTCATAGTCTCATTCACACTCACACTCATACTCATACAGATACGCATACACATACTCACACTCATACTCATATATATACGCATACTCATACTCACACTCTTAATCATACTCATAATCATACTCATACTCATACTCATACTCATACTCATACGCATACTCATACTCATACGCATGCTCATGCTCACGCTCATGCTCATGCTCATACTCATACTGACACTCGCACTCATACTCATACTCATACTCATACTCATAATCATACTCATAATCATAATCATAATCATACTCATACTCATACTCATACTCATAGTCATACTCATACTCATACTCATACTCATACTCATACTCATACTCGTACTCATCCTCATACGCATGCTCATGCTCATGCTCATGCTCATTCTCATGCTCATGCTCATGCTCATACTCATACTCATACTCATACTCATACTCATACTCATACTCATACTCATACTCATACTCATACTCATACACATACTCATACTCATACTCATACTCATACTCATACTCATACTCACAATCATACTCATACTCATACTCATACTCATACTCATACTCATACTAATACGCATACACGTACTCGTACTCATACTCATACTCATACTCATACTCATACTCATACTCATACTCATACTCATACTCATACTCATACTCATACTCATACTCATACTCATACTTATACTCATACTCACAATCATACTCATACTCATACTCATACTCATACGCATGCTCATACTCATACTCATACTCATACTCATACTCATACTCATACTTACACTCCTAGTCCTATTCATACTCATATGCATACTCATACTTATACTCATACTCATACTCATACTCATACTCATACTCATACTCATACTCATAGTCATTCTCATACTCATACTCATACTCATACTCATACTCATACTCATACTCATACTCATACTCATACTCATACTCTCATTCACACTCACACTCATACTCATACAGATACGCATACACATACTCACACTCGTACTCATACATATACGCATACTCATACTCATACGCATGCTCATACTCATTCTCATACTCATACTCATACGCATGTTCATGCTCATGCTCATACTCATACTCATACTCTCATTCACACTCACACTCATACTCATACAGATACGCATACTCATACTCACACTCACACTCATACTCATACATATACGCATACTCATACTCACACTCATAATCATACTCATAATCATACTCATACTCATACTCATACTCATACTCATACTCATACTCATACTCATACTCATACTCATACTCATGCTCATGCTCATACTCATACACATACTCACACTCATACTCATACTCATATTCATACTAATACGCATGCTCATGCTCATACACATACTCATACACATACTCATACTCATACTCATACTCGTACTCATACTCATACTCATACTCATACTCATACTCATACTCATACTCATACTCATAATCACACTCACACTCATTCTCATACTCTCATTCACACTCACACTCATACTCATACAGATACGCATACTCATACTCACACTCGTACTCATACATATACGCATACTCATACTCACACTCATAATCATACTCATAATCATACTCATACACATACTCAAACTCATACTCATACTCATACTCATACTCGTACTCATCCTCATACGCATGCTCATGCTCATGCTCATGCTCATGCTCATGCTCATGCTCATACTCATACTCATACTCATACTCATACTCATACTCATACTCATTCTCATACTCATACTCATACTCATACTCATACTCATACTCATACTCATACTCACAATCATACTCATACTCATACTCATACTCATACTCATACTCATACTCACACTCATACTAATACGCCTACACGTACTCGTACTCGTACTCTTACTCATACTCATACTCATACTCATACTCATACTCATACTCATACGCATGCTCATGCTCATACACATACTCATACACATACTCATACTCATACTCGTACTCATACTCATACTCATACTCATACTCATACTCATACTCATACTCATACTCATACTCATACTCATACTCATACTCATACTCATACTCATACTCATACTCATACTCATACTCATACTCATACTCATAATCGCACTCACACTCATGCTCATACTCTCATTCACACTCACACTCATACTCATACAGATACGCATACTCATACTCACACTCAAACTCATACATATACGCATACTCATACTCACACTCATAATCATACTCATAATCATACTCATACACATACTCATACTCATACTCATGCTCATACTCATACACATTCTCACACTCATACTCATACTCATACTCATACTCATACTCATACTCATACTCATACTCATACTCATACTCATACTCATACTCATACTCATACTCATACTCATAGTCATACTCATACTCATACTCATACTCATACTCATACTCATACTCATACTCATACTCACAATCATACTCATAGTCTCATTCACACTCACACTCATACTCATACAGATACGCATACACATACTCACACTCATACTCATATATATACGCATACTCATACTCACACTCATAATCATACTCATAATCATACTCATACTCATACTCAAACTCATACGCATACTCATACTCATACGCATGCTCATGCTCACGCTCATGCTCATGCTCATACTCATACTGACACTCGCACTCATACTCATACTCATACTCATACTCATAATCATACTCATAATCATAATCATACTCATACTCATACTCATACTCATACTCATACTCATACTCATACTCATACTCATACTCATACTCATACTCACAATCATACTCATACTCATACTCATACTCATACGCATGCTCATACTCATACTCATACTCATACTCATACTCATACTTACACTCCTACTCCTACTCATACTCATATGCATACTCATACTTATACTCATACTCATACTCATACTCATACTCATACTCATAGTCATACTCATACTCATACTCATACTCATACTCCTACTCATACTCATACTCATACTCATACTCATAATCACACTCACACTGATACTCATACTCTCATTCACACTCACACTCATACTCATACAGATACGCATACTCATACTCAAACTCGTACTCATACATATACGCATACTCATACTCACACTCATAATCATACTCATAATCATACTCATACACATACTCAAACTCATACTCATACTCATACTCATGCTCATACTCATACACATACTCACACTCATACTCATACTCATACTCATATTCATACTCATGCTAATACGCATACTCGTACTCGTACTCATACTCATACTCATACTCATACTCATACTCATACTCATACTCATACTCATATTCATACTAATACTCATACTCATACTCATACTCATACTCATACTCATACTCATACTCATACTCATACTCGTACTCATACTCATACTCATACTCATACTCATACTCATACTCATACTCATACTCATACTCATACTCATACTCATACTCATACTCATACTCATACTCATACTCATACTCATACTCATACTCATACTCATAATCACACTCACACTCATGCTCATACTCATACTCACACTCACACTCATACTCATAGTCTCATTCACACTCACACTCATACTCATACAGATACGCATACACATACTCACACTCATACTCATATATATACGCATACTCATACTCACACTCATAATCATACTCATAATCATACTCATACTCATACTCATACTCATACTCATACGCATACTCATACTCATACGCATGCTCATGCTCACGCTCATGCTCATGCTCATACTCATACTGACACTCGCACTCATACTCATACTCATACTCATACTCATAATCATACTCATAATCATAATCATACTCATACTCATACTCATACTCATACTCATAGTCATACTCATACTCATACTCATACTCATACTCATACGCATGCTCATGCTCACGCTCATGCTCATGCTCATACTCATACTGACACTCGCACTCATACTCATACTCATACTCATACTCATACTCGTAATCATACTCATAATCATAATCATACTCATACTCATACTCATACTCATAGTCATACTCATACTCATACTCATACTCATACTCATACTCATACTCATACTCGTACTCATCCTCATACGCATGCTCATGCTCATGCTCATGCTCATGCTCATGCTCATACTCATACTCATACTCATACTCATACTCATACTCATACTCATATTCATACTCATACTCATACTCATACTCATACTCATACTCATACTCATACTCATACTCATACTCATACTCATACTCACAATCATACTCATACTCATACTCATACGCATACTCATACTCATACTCATACTCATACTAATACGCCTACACGTACTCGTACTCGTACTCTTACTCATACTCATACTCATACTCATACTCGTACTCATACTCATACTCATACTCATACGCATGCTCATGCTCATACACATACTCATTCACATACTCATACTCATACTCGTACTCATACTCATACTCATACTCATACTCATACTCATACTCATACTCATACTCATACTCATACTCATACTCATACTCATACTCATACTCATACTCATACTCATACTCATAATCACACTCACACTCATGCTCATACTCTCATTCACACTCACACTCATACTCATACAGATACGCATACTCATACTCACACTCAAACTCATACATATACGCATACTCATACTCACACTCATAATCATACTCATAATCATACTCATACACATACTCATACTCATACTCATGCTCATACTCATACACATTCTCACACCCATACTCATACTCATACTCATACTCATACTCACAATCATACTCATACTCATACTCATACTCATACTCATACTCATACTCATACTCATACTCATACTCATACTCATACTCATACTCATACTCATACTCATAGTCATACTCATACTCATACTCATACTCATACTCATACTCATACTCATACTCATACTCACAATCATACTCATAGTCTCATTCACACTCACACTCATAATCATACAGATACGCATACACATACTCACACTCATACTCATATATATACGCATACTCATACTCACACTCATAATCATACTCATAATCATACTCATACTCATACTCATACTCATACTCATACTCATACGCATACTCATACTCATACGCATGCTCATGCTCACGCTCATGCTCATGCTCATACTCATACTGACACTCGCACTCATACTCATACTCATACTCATACTCATAATCATACTCATAATCATAATCATACTCATACTCATACTCATACTCATACTCATACTCATACTCATACTCATACTCATACTCATACTCATACTCACAATCATACTCATACTCATACTCATACTCATACGCATGCTCATACTCATACTCATACTCATACTCATACTCATACTTACACTCCTACTCCTACTCATACTCATATGCATACTCATACTTATACTCATACTCATACTCATACTCATACTCATACTCATACTCATACTCATACTCATACTCATACTCATACTCATACTCATACTCATACTCATACTCATACTCATACTCATACTCATATTCATACTCATACTCATACTCATACTCATACTCATACTCATACTCATACTCATACTAATACGCATACACGTACTCGTACTCATACTGATACTCATACTCATGCTCATGCTCATACTCATACTCATAATCATACTCATACTCATACTCATACGCATGCTCATGCTCATACACATACTCATACACATACTCATACTCATACTCATACTCGTACTCATACTCATACTCATACCCATACTCATACTCATACTCATACTTACACTCATACTCCTACTCATACTCATACGCATACTCATACTCATACTCATACTCATACTCATACTCATACGCATGCTCATGCTCATGCTCATGCTCATACTCATACTCATAATCATACTCATACTCATACTCATACGCATGCTCATGCTCATACACATACTCATACACATACTCATACTCATACTCATACTCATACTCGTACTCATACTCATACTCATACCCATACTCATACTCATACTCATACTTACACTCATACTCCTACTCATACTCATACGCATACTCATACTCATACTCATACTCACACTCACACTCATACTCCTACTCTCATTCACACTCACACTCATACTCATACAGATACGCATACTCATACTCACACTCATACTCATACATATACGCATACTCATACTCATACGCATGCTCATGCTCATGCTCATGCTAATGCTCATGCTCATACTCATACTCATACTCATACTCATACTCATACGCATGCTCATGCTCATACACGTACTCATGCACATACTCATACTCATACTGATACTCGTACTCATACTCATACTCATACTCATACTCATACTCATACTCATACTCATACTCACACTCACACTCATACTCATAGTCTCATTCACACTCACACTCATACTCATACAGATACGCATACACATACTCACACTCATACTCATATATATACGCATACTCATACTCACACTCATAATCATACTCATAATCATACTCATACTCATACTCATACTCATACTCATACGCATACTCATACTCATACGCATGCTCATGCTCACGCTCATGCTCATGCTCATACTCATACTGACACTCGCACTCATACTCATACTCATACTCATACTCATAATCATACTCATAATCATAATCATACTCATACTCATACTCATACTCATACTCATAGTCATACTCATACTCATACTCATACTCATACTCATACTCATACTCATACTCATACTCATACTCATACTCATACTCATACTCATACTCATACTCACAATCATACTCATACTCATACTCATACTCATACGCATGCTCATACTCATACTCATACTCATACTTACACTCCTACTCCTATTCATACTCATATGCATACTCATACTTATACTCATACTCATACTCATACTCATACTCATACTCATAGTCATTCTCATACTCATACTCATACTCATACTCATACTCATACTCATACTCATACTCATACTCATACTCATACTCATGCTCATGCTCATACTCATACACATACTCACACTCATACTCATACTCATATTCATACTAATACGCATGCTCATGCTCATACACATACTCATACACATACTCATACTCATACTCATACTCGTACTCATACTCATACTCATACTCATACTCATACACATACTCATACTCATACTCATACTCATACTCATAATCACACTCACACTCATACTCATACTCTCATTCACACTCACACTCATACTCATACAGATACGCATACTCATACTCACACTCGTACTCATACATATACGCATACTCATACTCACACTCATAATCATACTCATAATCATACTCATACACATACTCAAACTCATACTCATACTCATACTCATACTCGTACTCATCCTCATACGCATGCTCATGCTCATGCTCATGCTCATGCTCATGCTCATGCTCATACTCATACTCATACTCATACTCATACTCATACTCATACTCATTCTCATACTCATACTCATACTCATACTCATACTCATACTCATACTCATACTCATACTCATACTCATACTCATACTCACAATCATACTCATACTCATACTCATACTCATACTCATACTAATACGCATACACGTACTCGTACTCATACTCATACTCATACTCATACTCATACTCATACTCATACTCATACTCATACTCATACTCATACTCATACTCATACTCATACTCATACTCATACTCATACTCATACTCATACTCATACTCATACTCATACTCATACTCACAATCATACTCATACTCATACTCATACTCATACGCATGCTCATACTCATACTCATACTCATACTCATACTCATACTCATACTTACACTCCGACTCCTACTCATACTCATATGCATACTCATACTTATACTCATACTCATACTCATACTCATACTCATACTCATACTCATACTCATAGTCATACTCATACTCATACTCATACTCATACTCATACTCATACTCATACTCATACTCATACGCATGCTCATACTCATTCTCATACTCATACTCATACGCATGTTCATGCTCATGCTCATAGTCATACTCATACTCTCATTCACACTCACACTCATACTCATACAGATACGCATACTCATACTCACACTCATACTCATACATATACGCATACTCATACTCACACTCATAATCATACTCATAATCATACTCATACTCATACTCATACTCATACTCATACTCATACTCATACTAATACTCATGCTCATGCTCATACTCATACACATACTCACACTCATACTCATACTCATACTCATACTCATATTCATACTAATACTCATACTCATACTCATACTCATACTCATACTCATACTCATACTCATACTCATACTCATACTCATACTCATACTCATACTCATACTCATACTCATACTCATACTCATAATCACACTCACACTCATGCTCATACTCTCATTCACACTCACACTCATACTCATACAGATACGCATACTCATACTCATACTCATACTCGTACTCATACTCATACTCATACTCATACTCATACTCATACTCATACTCATACTCATACTCATACTCATACTCATACTCATACGCATGCTCATGCTCATGCTCATGCTCATGCTCATGCTCATACTCATACTCATACTGACACTCGCACTCATACTCATACTCATACTCATAATCATACTCATAATCATACTCATATTCATACTCATACTCATACTCATAGTCATACTCATACTCATACTCATACTCATACTCATACTCGTTGTCATCCTCATACGCATGCTCATGCTCATGCTCATGCTCATGCTCATACTCATACTCATACTCATACTCATACTCATACCCATACTCATACTCATACTCATACTCATACTCATACTCATACTCATACTCATACTCATACTCATACTCATACTCACAATCATACTCATACTCATACTCATACTCATACTCATACTCATACTCATACTAATACGCCTACACGTACTCGTACTCGTACTCTTACTCATACTCATACTCATACTCATACTCATACTCATACTCATACTCATACTCATACTCATACGCATGCTCATGCTCATACACATACTCATACACATACTCATACTCATACTCGTACTCATACTCATACTCATACTCATACTCATACTCATACTCATACTCATACTCATACTCATACTCATACTCATACTCATACTCATACTCATACTCATACTCATACTCATAATCACACTCACACTCATGCTCATACTCTCATTCACACTCACACTCATACTCATACAGATACGCATACTCATACTCACACTCAAACTCATACATATACGCATACTCATACTCACACTCATAATCATACTCATAATCATACTCATACACATACTCATACTCATACTCATGCTCATACTCATACACATTCTCACACTCATACTCATACTCATACTCATACTCATACTCACAATCATACTCATACTCATACTCATACTCATACTCATACTCATACTCATACTCATACTCATACTCATACTCATACTCATACTCATACTCATACTCATAGTCATACTCATACTCATACTCATACTCATACTCATACTCATACTCATACTCACAATCATACTCATAGTCTCATTCACACTCACACTCATACTCATACAGATGCGCATACACATACTCACACTCATACTCATATATATACGCATACTCATACTCACACTCATAATCATACTCATAATCATACTCATACTCATACTCATACTCATACTCATACTCATACGCATACTCATACTCATACGCATGCTCATGCTCACGCTCATGCTCATGCTCATACTCATACTGACACTCGCACTCATACTCATACTCATACTCATACTCATAATCATACTCATAATCATAATCATACTCATACTCATACTCATACTCATACTCATACTCATACTCATACTCATACTCATACTCATACTCATACTCACAATCATACTCATACTCATACTCATACTCATACGCATGCTCATACTCATACTCATACTCATACTCATACTCATACTTACACTCCTACTCCTACTCATACTCATATGCATACTCATACTTATACTCATACTCATACTCATACTCATACTCATACTCATACTCATACTCATACTCATACTCATACTCATACTCATACTCATACTCATACTCATACTCATACTCATACTCATACTCATACTCATACTCATACTCATACTCATACTCATACTCATACTCATACTCATACTCATACTCATACTCATACTCATACTCATACTCATACTCATACTCATACTCATACTCATACTCATACTCATACTCATACTCACAATCATACTCATACTCATACTCATACTCATACTCATACTCATACTCATACTCATACTCATTCTCATACTCATACTCATACTCATACTCATACTCATAGTCATACTCATACTCATACTCATACTCATACTCATACTCATACTCATACTCACAATCATACTCATACTCATACTCATACTCATACTCATACTAATACGCATACACGTACTCGTACTCATACTGATACTCATACTCATGCTCATGCTCATACTCATACTCATAATCATACTCATACTCATACTCATACGCATGCTCATGCTCATACACATACTCATACACATACTCATACTCATACTCATACTCATACTCGTACTCATACTCATACTCATACCCATACTCATACTCATACTCATACTTACACTCATACTCCTACTCATACTCATACGCATACTCATACTCATACTCATACTCGTACTCATACTCATACTCATACTCATACTCATACTCATACTCATACTCATACTCATACTCACACTCACACTCATACTCATAGTCTCATTCACACTCACACTCATACTCATACAGATACGCATACACATACTCAAACTCATACTCATATATATACGCATACTCATACTCACACTCATAATCATACTCATAATCATACTCATACTCATACTCATACTCATACTCATACGCATACTCATACTCATACGCATGCTCATGCTCACGCTCATGCTCATGCTCATACTCATACTGACACTCGCACTCATACTCATACTCATACTCATACTCATACTCATAATCATACTCATAATCATAATCATACTCATACTCATACTCATACTCATAGTCATACTCATACTCATACTCATACTCATACTCATACTCATACTCGTACTCATCCTCATACGCATGCTCATGCTCATGCTCATGCTCATGCTCATGCTCATGCTCATACTCATACTCATACTCATACTCATACTCATACTCATACTCATACTCATACTCATACTCATACTCATACTCATACTCATACTCATACTCATACTCATACTCATACTCATACTCACAATCATACTCATACTCATACTCATACGCATACTCATACTCATACTCATACTCATACTAATACGCCTACACGTACTCGTACTCGTACTCTTACTCATACTCATACTCATACTCATACTCGTACTCATACTCATACTCATACTCATACGCATGCTCATGCTCATACACATACTCATTCACATACTCATACTCATACTCGTACTCATACTCATACTCATACTCATACTCATACTCATACTCATACTCATACTCATACTCATACTCATACTCATACTCATACTCATACTCATACTCATACTCATACTCATACTCATACTCATACTCATACTCATAATCACACTCACACTCATGCTCATACTCTCATTCACACTCACACTCATACTCATACAGATACGCATACTCATACTCACACTCAAACTCATACATATACGCATACTCATACTCACACTCATAATCATACTCATAATCATACTCATACACATACTCATACTCATACTCATGCTCATACTCATACGCATTCTCACACCCATACTCATACTCATACTCATACTCATACTCACAATCATACTCATACTCATACTCATACTCATACTCATACTCATACTCATACTCATACTCATACTCATACTCATACTCATACTCATACTCATACTCATACTCATACTCATACTCATACTCATAGTCATACTCATATTCATACTCATACTCATACTCATACTCATACTCATACTCACAATCATACTCATAGTCTCATTCACACTCACACTCATAATCATACAGATACGCATACACATACTCACACTCATACTCATATATATACGCATACTCATACTCACACTCATAATCATACTCATAATCATACTCATACTCATACTCATACTCATACTCATACTCATACGCATACTCATACTCATACGCATGCTCATGCTCACGCTCATGCTCATGCTCATACTCATACTGACACTCGCACTCATACTCATACTCATACTCATACTCATAATCATACTCATAATCATAATCATACTCATACTCATACTCATACTCATACTCATATTCATACTCATACTCATACTCATACTCATACTCATACTCATACTCATACTCACAATCATACTCATACTCATACTCATACTCATACGCATGCTCATACTCATACTCATACTCATACTCATACTCATACTTACACTCCTACTCCTACTCATACTCATATGCATACTCATACTTATACTCATACTCATACTCATACTCATACTCATACTCATACTCATACTCATACTCATACTCATACTCATACTCATACTCATACTCATACTCATACTCATACTCATACTCATACTCATACTCATACTCATACTCATACTCATACTCATACTCATACTCATACTCATACTCATACTCATACTCATACTCATACTCATACTCATACTCATACTCACAATCATACTCATACTCATACTCATACTCATACTCATACTCATACTCATACTCATACTCATACTCATACTCATACTCATACTCATACTCATACTAATACGCATACACGTACTCGTACTCATACTGATACTCATACTCGTGCTCATGCTCATACTCATACTCATAATCATACTCATACTCATACTCATACGCATGCTCATGCTCATACACATACTCATACACATACTCATACTCATACTCATACTCGTACTCATACTCATACTCATACCCATACTCATACTCATACTCATACTTACACTCATACTCCTACTCATACTCATACGCATACTCATACTCATACTCATACTCATACTCATACTCATACGCATGCTCATGCTCATGCTCATGCTCATACTCATACTCATAATCATACTCATACTCATACTCATACGCATGCTCATGCTCATAAACATACTCATACACATACTCATACTCATACTCATACTCGTACTCATACTCATACTCATACCCATACTCATACTCATACTCATACTTACACTCATACTCCTACTCATACTCATACGCATACTCATACTCATACTCATACTCACACTCACACTCATACTCCTACTCTCATTCACACTCACACTCATACTCATACAGATACGCATACTCATACTCACACTCATACTCATACATATACGCATACTCATACTCATACGCATGCTCATGCTCATGCTCATGCTAATGCTCATGCTCATACTCATACTCATACTCATACTCATACTCATACGCATGCTCATGCTCATACACGTACTCATGCACATACTCATACTCATACTGATACTCGTACTCATACTCATACTCATACTCATACTCATACTCATACTCATACTCATACTCATACTCACACTCCCACTCATACTCATAGTCTCATTCACACTCACACTCATACTCATACAGATACGCATACACATACTCACACTCATACTCATATATATACGCATACTCATACTCACACTCATAATCATACTCATAATCATACTCATACTCATACTCATACTCATACTCATACGCATACTCATACTCATACGCATGCTCATGCTCACGCTCATGCTCATGCTCATACTCATACTGACACTCGCACTCATACTCATACTCATACTCATACTCATAATCATACTCATAATCATAATCATACTCATACTCATACTCATACTCATAGTCATACTCATACTCATACTCATACTCATACTCATACTCATACTCATACTCATACTCATACTCATACTCATACTCATACTCATACTCATACTCATACTCATACTCATACTCATACTCATACTCACAATCATACTCATACTCATACTCATACTCATACGCATGCTCATAATCATACTCATACTCATACTCATACTCATACTCATACTTACACTCCTACTCCTATTCATACTCATATGCATACTCATACTTATACTCATACTCATACTCATACTCATACTCATACTCATACTCATAGTCATTCTCATACTCATACTCATACTCATACTCATACTCATACTCATACTCATACTCATACTCATACTCATACTCATGCTCATGCTCATACTCATACACATACTCACACTCATACTCATACTCATATTCATACTAATACGCATGCTCATGCTCATACACATACTCATACACATACTCATACTCATACTCATACTCGTACTCATACTCATACTCATACTCATACTCATACTCATACTCATACTCATACTCATACTCATACTCATACTCATAATCACACTCACACTCATACTCATACAGATACGCATACTCATACTCACACTCGTACTCATACATATACGCATACTCATACTCACACTCATAATCATACTCATAATCATACTCATACACATACTCAAACTCATACTCATACTCATACTCATACTCGTACTCATCCTCATACGCATGCTCATGCTCATGCTCATGCTCATGCTCATGCTCATACTCATACTCATACTCATACTCATACTCATACTCATACTCATTCTCATACTCATACTCATACTCATACTCATACTCATACTCATACTCATACTCATACTCATACTCATACTCATACTCACAATCATACTCATACTCATACTCATACTCATACTCATACTAATACGCATACACGTACTCGTACTCATACTCATACTCATACTCATACTCATACTCATACTCATACTCATACTCATACTCATACTCATACTCATACTCATACTCATACTCATACTCATACTCATACTCATACTCATACTCATACTCATACTCATACTCACAATCATACTCATACTCATACTCATACTCATACGCATGCTCATACTCATACTCATACTCATACTCATACTCATACTCATACTTACACTCCGACTCCTACTCATACTCATATGCATACTCATACTTATACTCATACTCATACTCATACTCATACTCATACTCATACTCATACTCATAGTCATACTCATACTCATACTCATACTCATACTCATACTCATACTCATACTCATACTCATACTCATACTCATACTCATACTCATACTCATACTCATACGCATGCTCATACTCATTCTCATACTCATACTCATACGCATGTTCATGCTCATGCTCATACTCATACTCATACTCTCATTCACACTCACACTCATACTCATACAGATACGCATACTCATACTCACACTCATACTCATACATTTACGCATACTCATACTCACACTCATAATCATACTCATAATCATACTCATACTCATACTCATACTCTTACTCATACTCATACTCATACTCATACTCATGCTCATGCTCATACTCATACACATACTCACACTCATACTCATACTCATACTCATACTCATATTCATACTAATACTCATACTCATACTCATACTCATACTCATACTCATACTCATACTCATACTCATACTCATACTCATACTCATACTCATACTCATACTCATACTCATACTCATAATCACACTCACACTCATGCTCATACTCTCATTCACACTCACACTCATACTCATACAGATACGCATACTCATACTCATACTCATACTCGTACTCATACTCATACTCATACTCATACTCATACTCATACTCATACTCATACTCATACTCATACTCATACTCATACTCATACTCATACTCATACGCATGCTCATGCTCATGCTCATGCTCATGCTCATGCTCATACTCATACTCATACTGACACTCGCACTCATACTCATACTCATACTCATAATCATACTCATAATCATACTCATATTCATACTCATACTCATACTCATAGTCATACTCATACTCATACTCATACTCATACTCATACTCGTTGTCATCCTCATACGCATGCTCATGCTCATGCTCATGCTCATGCTCATACTCATACTCATACTCATACTCATACTCATACTCATACTCATACTCATACTCATACTCATACTCATACTCATACTCATACTCATACTCATACTCATACTCATACTCATACTCATACTCATACTCACAATCATACTCATACTCATACTCATACTCATACTCATACTCATACTCATACTCATACTAATACGCCTACACGTACTCGTACTCGTACTCTTACTCATACTCATACTCATACTCATACTCATACTCATACTCATACTCATACTCATACTCATACGCATGCTCATGCTCATACACATACTCATACACATACTCATACTCATACTCGTACTCATACTCATACTCATACTCATACTCATACTCATACTCATACTCATACTCATACTCATACTCATACTCATACTCATACTCATACTCATACTCATACTCATACTCATACTCATACTCATAATCACACTCACACTCATGCTCATACTCTCATTCACACTCACACTCATACTCATACAGATACGCATACTCATACTCACACTCAAACTCATACATATACGCATACTCATACTCACACTCATAATCATACTCATAATCATACTCATACACATACTCATACTCATACTCATGCTCATACTCAAACACATTCTCACACTCATACTCATACTCATACTCATACTCATACTCATACTCACAATCATACTCATACTCATACTCATACTCATACTCATACTCATACTCATACTCATACTCATACTCATACTCATACTCATACTCATAATCATACTCATAATCATACTCATACTCATACTCATACTCATACTCATACTCATACGCATACTCATACTCATACGCATGCTCATGCTCACGCTCATGCTCATGCTCATACTCATACTGACACTCGCACTCATACTCATACTCATACTCATACTCATAATCATACTCATAATCATAATCATACTCATACTCATACTCATACTCATACTCATACTCATACTCATACTCATACTCATACTCATACTCACAATCATACTCATACTCATACTCATACTCATACGCATGCTCATACTCATACTCATACTCATACTCATACTCATACTTACACTCCTACTCCTACTCATACTCATATGCATACTCATACTTATACTCATACTCATACTCATACTCATACTCATACTCATACTCATACTCATACTCATACTCATACTCATACTCATACTCATACTCATACTCATACTCATACTCATACTCATACTCATACTCATACTCATACTCATTCTCATACTCATACTCATACTCATACTCATACTCATACTCATACTCATACTCATACTCATACTCATACTCATACTCATACTCATACTCATACTCATACTCATACTCATACTCATACGCATGCTCATGCTCATGCTCATGCTCATGCTCATGCTCATACTCATACTCATACTGACACTCGCACTCATACTCATACTCATACTCATAATCATACTCATAATCATACTCATATTCATACTCATACTCATACTCATAGTCATACTCATACTCATACTCATACTCATACTCATACTCGTTGTCATCCTCATACGCATGCTCATGCTCATGCTCATGCTCATGCTCATACTCATACTCATACTCATACTCATACTCATACTCATACTCATACTCATACTCATACTCATACTCATACTCATACTCATACTCATACTCATACTCATACTCATACTCATACTCACAATCATACTCATACTCATACTCATACTCATACTCATACTCATACTCATACTCATACTAATACGCCTACACGTACTCGTACTCGTACTCTTACTCATACTCATACTCATACTCATACTCATACTCATACTCATACTCATACTCATACTCATACGCATGCTCATGCTCATACACATACTCATACACATACTCATACTCATACTCGTACTCATACTCATACTCATACTCATACTCATACTCATACTCATACTCATACTCATACTCATACTCATACTCATACTCATACTCATACTCATACTCATACTCATACTCATACTCATACTCATAATCACACTCACACTCATGCTCATACTCTCATTCACACTCACACTCATACTCATACAGATACGCATACTCATACTCACACTCAAACTCATACATATACGCATACTCATACTCACACTCATAATCATACTCATAATCATACTCATACACATACTCATACTCATACTCATGCTCATACTCATACACATTCTCACACTCATACTCATACTCATACTCATACTCATACTCATACTCACAATCATACTCATACTCATACTCATACTCATACTCATACTCATACTCATACTCATACTCATACTCATACTCATACTCATACTCATAATCATACTCATAATCATACTCATACTCATACTCATACTCATACTCATACTCATACGCATACTCATACTCATACGCATGCTCATGCTCACGCTCATGCTCATGCTCATACTCATACTGACACTCGCACTCATACTCATACTCATACTCATACTCATAATCATACTCATAATCATAATCATACTCATACTCATACTCATACTCATACTCATACTCATACTCACACTCACACTCATGCTCATACTCTCATTCACACTCACACTCATACTCATACAGATACGCATACTCATACTCACACTCAAACTCATACATATACGCATACTCATACTCACACTCATAATCATACTCATAATCATACTCATACACATACTCATACTCATACTCATGCTCATACTCATACACATTCTCACACCCATACTCATACTCATACTCATACTCATACTCACAATCATACTCATACTCATACTCATACTCATACTCATACTCATACTCATACTCATACTCATACTCATACTCATACTCATACTCATACTCATACTCATAGTCATACTCATATTCATACTCATACTCATACTCATACTCATACTCATACTCACAATCATACTCATAGTCTCATTCACACTCACACTCATAATCATACAGATACGCATACACATACTCACACTCATACTCATATATATACGCATACTCATACTCACACTCATAATCATACTCATACTCATACTCATAATCATACTCATAATCATAATCATACTCATACTCATACTCATACTCATACTCATACTCATACTCACACTCACACTCATGCTCATACTCTCATTCACACTCACACTCATACTCATACAGATACGCATACTCATACTCACACTCAAACTCATACATATACGCATACTCATACTCACACTCATAATCATACTCATAATCATACTCATACACATACTCATACTCATACTCATGCTCATACTCATACACATTCTCACACCCATACTCATACTCATACTCATACTCATACTCACAATCATACTCATACTCATACTCATACTCATACTCATACTCATACTCATACTCATACTCATACTCATACTCATACTCATACTCATACTCATACTCATAATCATACTCATAATCATAATCATACTCATACTCATACTCATACTCATACTCATACTCATACTCATACTCATACTCATACTCATACTCATACTCACAATCATACTCATACTCATACTCATACTCATACTCATACTCATACTCATACTCATACTCATACTCATACTCATACTCATACTCATACTCATACTCATACTAATACGCATACACGTACTCGTACTCATACTGATACTCATACTCGTGCTCATGCTCATACTCATACTCATAATCATACTCATACTCATACTCATACGCATGCTCATGCTCATACACATACTCATACACATACTCATACTCATACTCATACTCGTACTCATACTCATACTCATACCCATACTCATACTCATACTCATACTTACACTCATACTCCTACTCATACTCATACGCATACTCATACTCATACTCATACTCATACTCATACTCATACGCATGCTCATGCTCATGCTCATGCTCATACTCATACTCATAATCATACTCATACTCATACTCATACGCATGCTCATGCTCATACACATACTCATACACATACTCATACTCATACTCATACTCGTACTCATACTCATACTCATACCCATACTCATACTCATACTCATACTTACACTCATACTCCTACTCATACTCATACGCATACTCATACTCATACTCATACTCACACTCACACTCATACTCCTACTCTCATTCACACTCACACTCATACTCATACAGATACGCATACTCATACTCACACTCATACTCATACATATACGCATACTCATACTCATACGCATGCTCATGCTCATGCTCATGCTAATGCTCATGCTCATACTCATACTCATACTCATACTCATACTCATACGCATGCTCATGCTCATACACGTACTCATGCACATACTCATACTCATACTGATACTCGTACTCATACTCATACTCATACTCATACTCATACTCATACTCATACTCATACTCATACTCATACTCACACTCCCACTCATACTCATAGTCTCATTCACACTCACACTCATACTCATACAGATACGCATACACATACTCACACTCATACTCATATATATACGCATACTCATACTCACACTCATAATCATACTCATAATCATACTCATACTCATACTCATACTCATACTCATACGCATACTCATACTCATACGCATGCTCATGCTCACGCTCATGCTCATGCTCATACTCATACTGACACTCGCACTCATACTCATACTCATACTCATACTCATAATCATACTCATAATCATAATCATAATCATACTCATACTCATACTCATACTCATAGTCATACTCATACTCATACTCATACTCATACTCATACTCATACTCATACTCATACTCATACTCATACTCATACTCATACTCATACTCATACTCATACTCATACTCATACTCATACTCATACTCATACTCATACTCATACTCATACTCATACTCATACTCATACTCATACTCACAATCATACTCATACTCATACTCATACTCATACTCATACTCATACTCATACTCATACTAATACGCCTACACGTACTCGTACTCGTACTCTTACTCATACTCATACTCATACTCATACTCATACTCATACTCATACTCATACTCATACTCATACGCATGCTCATGCTCATACACATACTCATACACATACTCATACTCATACTCGTACTCATACTCATACTCATACTCATACTCATACTCATACTCATACTCATACTCATACTCATACTCATACTCATACTCATACTCATACTCATACTCATACTCATACTCATACTCATACTCATAATCACACTCACACTCATGCTCATACTCTCATTCACACTCACACTCATACTCATACAGATACGCATACTCATACTCACACTCAAATTCATACATATACGCATACTCATACTCACACTCATAATCATACTCATAATCATACTCATACACATACTCATACTCATACTCATGCTCATACTCATACACATTCTCACACTCATACTCATACTCATACTCATACTCATACTCATACTCACAATCATACTCATACTCATACTCATACTCATACTCATACTCATACTCATACTCATACTCATACTCATACTCATACTCATACTCATAATCATACTCATAATCATACTCATACTCATACTCATACTCATACTCATACTCATACGCATACTCATACTCATACGCATGCTCATGCTCACGCTCATGCTCATGCTCATACTCATACTGACACTCGCACTCATACTCATACTCATACTCATACTCATAATCATACTCATAATCATAATCATACTCATACTCATACTCATACTCATACTCATACTCATACTCATACTCATACTCATACTCATACTCATACTCACAATCATACTCATACTCATACTCATACTCATACGCATGCTCATACTCATACTCATACTCATACTCATACTCATACTTACACTCCTACTCCTACTCATACTCATATGCATACTCATACTTATACTCATACTCATACTCATACTCATACTCATACTCATACTCATACTCATACTCATACTCATACTCATACTCATACTCATACTCATACTCATACTCATACTCATACTCATACTCATACTCATACTCATACTCATACTCATACTCATTCTCATACTCATACTCATACTCATACTCATACTCATACTCATACTCATACTCATACTCATACTCATACTCATACTCATACTCACAATCATACTCATACTCATACTCATACTCATACTCATACTCATACTCGTACTCATACTCATACTCATACTCATACGCATGCTCATGCTCATACACATACTCATTCACATACTCATACTCATACTCGTACTCATACTCATACTCATACTCATACTCATACTCATACTCATACTCATACTCATACTCATACTCATACTCATACTCATACTCATACTCATACTCATACTCATACTCATACTCATACTCATACTCATAATCACACTCACACTCATGCTCATACTCTCATTCACACTCACACTCATACTCATACAGATACGCATACTCATACTCACACTCAAACTCATACATATACGCATACTCATACTCACACTCATAATCATACTCATAATCATACTCATACACATACTCATACTCATACTCATGCTCATACTCATACACATTCTCACACCCATACTCATACTCATACTCATACTCATACTCACAATCATACTCATACTCATACTCATACTCATACTCATACTCATACTCATACTCATACTCATACTCATACTCATACTCATACTCATACTCATACTCATACTCATACTCATACTCATACTCATACTCATACTCATACTCATACTCATACGCATGCTCATGCTCATGCTCATGCTCATGCTCATGCTCATACTCATACTCATACTGACACTCGCACTCATACTCATACTCATACTCATAATCATACTCATAATCATACTCATATTCATACTCATACTCATACTCATAGTCATACTCATACTCATACTCATACTCATACTCATACTCGTTGTCATCCTCATACGCATGCTCATGCTCATGCTCATGCTCATGCTCATACTCATACTCATACTCATACTCATACTCATACTCATACTCATACTCATACTCATACTCATACTCATACTCATACTCATACTCATACTCATACTCATACTCATACTCATACTCACAATCATACTCATACTCATACTCATACTCATACTCATACTCATACTCATACTCATACTAATACGCCTACACGTACTCGTACTCGTACTCTTACTCATACTCATACTCATACTCATACTCATACTCATTCTCATACTCATACTCATACTCATACGCATGCTCATGCTCATACACATACTCATACACATACTCATACTCATACTCGTACTCATACTCATACTCATACTCATACTCATACTCATACTCATACTCATACTCATACTCATACTCATACTCATACTCATACTCATACTCATACTCATACTCATACTCATACTCATACTCATACTCATAATCACACTCACACTCATGCTCATACTCTCATTCACACTCACACTCATACTCATACAGATACGCATACTCATACTCACACTCAAACTCATACATATACGCATACTCATACTCACACTCATAATCATACTCATAATCATACTCATACACATACTCATACTCATACTCATGCTCATACTCATACACATTCTCACACTCATACTCATACTCATACTCATACTCATACTCATACTCACAATCATACTCATACTCATACTCATACTCATACTCATACTCATACTCATACTCATACTCATACTCATACTCATACTCATACTCATAATCATACTCATAATCATACTCATACTCATACTCATACTCATACTCATACTCATACGCATACTCATACTCATACGCATGCTCATGCTCACGCTCATGCTCATGCTCATACTCATACTGACACTCGCACTCATACTCATACTCATACTCATACTCATAATCATACTCATAATCATAATCATACTCATACTCATACTCATACTCATACTCATACTCATACTCATACTCATACTCATACTCATACTCACAATCATACTCATACTCATACTCATACTCATACGCATGCTCATACTCATACTCATACTCATACTCATACTCATACTTACACTCCTACTCCTACTCATACTCATATGCATACTCATACTTATACTCATACTCATACTCATACTCATACTCATACTCATACTCATACTCATACTCATACTCATACTCATACTCATACTCATACTCATACTCATACTCATACTCATACTCATACTCATACTCATACTCATACTCATACTCATACTCATTCTCATACTCATACTCATACTCATACTCATACTCATACTCATACTCATACTCATACTCATACTCATACTCATACTCATACTCATACTCACAATCATACTCATACTCATACTCATACTCATACTCATACTCATACTCGTACTCATACTCATACTCATACTCATACGCATGCTCATGCTCATACACATACTCATTCACATACTCATACTCATACTAGTACTCATACTCATACTCATACTCATACTCATACTCATACTCATACTCATACTCATACTCATACTCATACTCATACTCATACTCATACTCATACTCATACTCATACTCATACTCATACTCATACTCATACTCATAATCACACTCACACTCATGCTCATACTCTCATTCACACTCACACTCATACTCATACAGATACGCATACTCATACTCACACTCAAACTCATACATATACGCATACTCATACTCACACTCATAATCATACTCATAATCATACTCATACACATACTCATACTCATACTCATGCTCATACTCATACACATTCTCACACCCATACTCATACTCATACTCATACTCATACTCACAATCATACTCATACTCATACTCATACTCATACTCATACTCATACTCATACTCATACTCATACTCATACTCATACTCATACTCATACTCATACTCATACTCATAGTCATACTCATATTCATACTCATACTCATACTCATACTCATACTCATACTCACAATCATACTCATAGTCTCATTCACACTCACACTCATAATCATACAGATACGCATACACATACTCACACTCATACTCATATATATACGCATACTCATACTCACACTCATAATCATACTCATAATCATACTCATACTCATACTCATACTCATACTCATACTCATACTCATACGCATACTCATACTCATACGCATGCTCATGCTCACGCTCATGCTCATGCTCATACTCATACTGACACTCGCACTCATACTCATACTCATACTCATACTCATAATCATACTCATAATCATAATCATACTCATACTCATACTCATACTCATACTCATACTCATACTCATACTCATACTCATACTCATACTCATACTCACAATCATACTCATACTCATACTCATACTCATACGCATGCTCATACTCATACTCATACTCATACTCATACTCATACTTACACTCCTACTCCTACTCATACTCATATGCATACTCATACTTATACTCATACTCATACTCATACTCATACTCATACTCATACTCATACTCATACTCATACTCATACTCATACTCATACTCATACTCATACTCATACTCATACTCATACTCATACTCATACTCATACTCATACTCATACTCATACTCATACTCATACTCATACTCATACTCACAATCATACTCATACTCATACTCATACTCATACTCATACTCATACTCATACTCATACTCATACTCATACTCATACTCACAATCATACTCATACTCATACTCATACTCATACTCATACTCATACTCGTACTCATACTCATACTCATACTCATACGCATGCTCATGCTCATACACATACTCATTCACATACTCATACTCATACTCGTACTCATACTCATACTCATACTCATACTCATACTCATACTCATACTCATACTCATACTCATACTCATACTCATACTCATACTCATACTCATACTCATACTCATACTCATACTCATACTCATACTCATAATCACACTCACACTCATGCTCATACTCTCATTCACACTCACACTCATACTCATACAGATACGCATACTCATACTCACACTCAAACTCATACATATACGCATACTCATACTCACACTCATAATCATACTCATAATCATACTCATACACATACTCATACTCATACTCATGCTCATACTCATACACATTCTCACACCCATACTCATACTCATACTCATACTCATACTCACAATCATACTCATACTCATACTCATACTCATACTCATACTCATACTCATACTCATACTCATACTCATACTCATACTCATACTCATACTCATACTCATACTCATACTCATACTCATACTCATACTCATACTCATACTCATACTCATACGCATGCTCATGCTCATGCTCATGCTCATGCTCATGCTCATACTCATACTCATACTGACACTCGCACTCATACTCATACTCATACTCATAATCATACTCATAATCATACTCATATTCATACTCATACTCATACTCATAGTCATACTCATACTCATACTCATACTCATACTCATACTCGTTGTCATCCTCATACGCATGCTCATGCTCATGCTCATGCTCATGCTCATACTCATACTCATACTCATACTCATACTCATACTCATACTCATACTCATACTCATACTCATACTCATACTCATACTCATACTCATACTCATACTCATACTCATACTCATACTCACAATCATACTCATACTCATACTCATACTCATACTCATACTCATACTCATACTCATACTAATACGCCTACACGTACTCGTACTCGTACTCTTACTCATACTCATACTCATACTCATACTCATACTCATTCTCATACTCATACTCATACTCATACGCATGCTCATGCTCATACACATACTCATACACATACTCATACTCATACTCGTACTCATACTCATACTCATACTCATACTCATACTCATACTCATACTCATACTCATACTCATACTCATACTCATACTCATACTCATACTCATACTCATACTCATACTCATACTCATACTCATAATCACACTCACACTCATGCTCATACTCTCATTCACACTCACACTCATACTCATACAGATACGCATACTCATACTCACACTCAAACTCATACATATACGCATACTCATACTCACACTCATAATCATACTCATAATCATACTCATACACATACTCATACTCATACTCATGCTCATACTCATACACATTCTCACACTCATACTCATACTCATACTCATACTCATACTCATACTCACAATCATACTCATACTCATACTCATACTCATACTCATACTCATACTCATACTCATACTCATACTCATACTCATACTCATACTCATAATCATACTCATAATCATACTCATACTCATACTCATACTCATACTCATACTCATACGCATACTCATACTCATACGCATGCTCATGCTCACGCTCATGCTCATGCTCATACTCATACTGACACTCGCACTCATACTCATACTCATACTCATACTCATAATCATACTCATAATCATAATCATACTCATACTCATACTCATACTCATACTCATACTCATACTCATACTCATACTCATACTCATACTCACAATCATACTCATACTCATACTCATACTCATACGCATGCTCATACTCATACTCATACTCATACTCATACTCATACTTACACTCCTACTCCTACTCATACTCATATGCATACTCATACTTATACTCATACTCATACTCATACTCATACTCATACTCATACTCATACTCATACTCATACTCATACTCATACTCATACTCATACTCATACTCATACTCATACTCATACTCATACTCATACTCATACTCATACTCATACTCATACTCATTCTCATACTCATACTCATACTCATACTCATACTCATACTCATACTCATACTCATACTCATACTCATACTCATACTCATACTCACAATCATACTCATACTCATACTCATACTCATACTCATACTCATACTCGTACTCATACTCATACTCATACTCATACGCATGCTCATGCTCATACACATACTCATTCACATACTCATACTCATACTAGTACTCATACTCATACTCATACTCATACTCATACTCATACTCATACTCATACTCATACTCATACTCATACTCATACTCATACTCATACTCATACTCATACTCATACTCATACTCATACTCATACTCATAATCACACTCACACTCATGCTCATACTCTCATTCACACTCACACTCATACTCATACAGATACGCATACTCATACTCACACTCAAACTCATACATATACGCATACTCATACTCACACTCATAATCATACTCATAATCATACTCATACACATACTCATACTCATACTCATGCTCATACTCATACACATTCTCACACCCATACTCATACTCATACTCATACTCATACTCACAATCATACTCATACTCATACTCATACTCATACTCATACTCATACTCATACTCATACTCATACTCATACTCATACTCATACTCATACTCATACTCATACTCATAGTCATACTCATATTCATACTCATACTCATACTCATACTCATACTCATACTCACAATCATACTCATAGTCTCATTCACACTCACACTCATAATCATACAGATACGCATACACATACTCACACTCATACTCATATATATACGCATACTCATACTCACACTCATAATCATACTCATAATCATACTCATACTCATACTCATACTCATACTCATACTCATACTCATACGCATACTCATACTCATACGCATGCTCATGCTCACGCTCATGCTCATGCTCATACTCATACTGACACTCGCACTCATACTCATACTCATACTCATACTCATAATCATACTCATAATCATAATCATACTCATACTCATACTCATACTCATACTCATACTCATACTCATACTCATACTCATACTCATACTCATACTCACAATCATACTCATACTCATACTCATACTCATACGCATGCTCATACTCATACTCATACTCATACTCATACTCATACTTACACTCCTACTCCTACTCATACTCATATGCATACTCATACTTATACTCATACTCATACTCATACTCATACTCATACTCATACTCATACTCATACTCATACTCATACTCATACTCATACTCATACTCATACTCATACTCATACTCATACTCATACTCATACTCATACTCATACTCATACTCATACTCATACTCATACTCATACTCATACTCATACTCACAATCATACTCATACTCATACTCATACTCATACTCATACTCATACTCATACTCATACTCATACTCATACTCATACTCATACTCATACTCATACTCATACTAATACGCATACACGTACTCGTACTCATACTGATACTCATACTCGTGCTCATGCTCATACTCATACTCATAATCATACTCATACTCATACTCATACGCATGCTCATGCTCATACACATACTCATACACATACTCATACTCATACTCATACTCGTACTCATACTCATACTCATACCCATACTCATACTCATACTCATACTTACACTCATACTCCTACTCATACTCATACGCATACTCATACTCATACTCATACTCATACTCATACTCATACGCATGCTCATGCTCATGCTCATGCTCATACTCATACTCATAATCATACTCATACTCATACTCATACGCATGCTCATGCTCATACACATACTCATACACATACTCATACTCATACTCATACTCGTACTCATACTCATACTCATACCCATACTCATACTCATACTCATACTTACACTCATACTCCTACTCATACTCATACGCATACTCATACTCATACTCATACTCACACTCACACTCATACTCCTACTCTCATTCACACTCACACTCATACTCATACAGATACGCATACTCATACTCACACTCATACTCATACATATACGCATACTCATACTCATACGCATGCTCATGCTCATGCTCATGCTAATGCTCATGCTCATACTCATACTCATACTCATACTCATACTCATACGCATGCTCATGCTCATACACGTACTCATGCACATACTCATACTCATACTGATACTCGTACTCATACTCATACTCATACTCATACTCATACTCATACTCATACTCATACTCATACTCATACTCACACTCCCACTCATACTCATAGTCTCATTCACACTCACACTCATACTCATACAGATACGCATACACATACTCACACTCATACTCATATATATACGCATACTCATACTCACACTCATAATCATACTCATAATCATACTCATACTCATACTCATACTCATACTCATACGCATACTCATACTCATACGCATGCTCATGCTCACGCTCATGCTCATGCTCATACTCATACTGACACTCGCACTCATACTCATACTCATACTCATACTCATAATCATACTCATAATCATAATCATAATCATACTCATACTCATACTCATACTCATAGTCATACTCATACTCATACTCATACTCATACTCATACTCATACTCATACTCATACTCATACTCATACTCATACTCATACTCATACTCATACTCATACTCATACTCACAATCATACTCATACTCATACTCATACTCATACGCATGCTCATAATCATACTCATACTCATACTCATACTCATACTCATACTTACACTCCTACTCCTATTCATACTCATATGCATACTCATACTTATACTCATACTCATACTCATACTCATACTCATACTCATACTCATAGTCATTCTCATACTCATACTCATACTCATACTCATACTCATACTCATACTCATACTCATACTCATACTCATACTCATGCTCATGCTCATACTCATACACATACTCACACTCATACTCATACTCATATTCATACTAATACGCATGCTCATGCTCATACACATACTCATACACATACTCATACTCATACTCATACTCGTACTCATACTAATACTCATACTCATACTCATACTCATACTCATACTCATACTCATACTCATACTCATAATCACACTCACACTCATACTCATACAGATACGCATACTCATACTCACACTCGTACTCATACATATACGCATACTCATACTCACACTCATAATCATACTCATAATCATACTCATACACATACTCAAACTCATACTCATACTCATACTCATACTCGTACTCATCCTCATACGCATGCTCATGCTCATGCTCATGCTCATGCTCATGCTCATGCTCATACTCATACTCATACTCATACTCATACTCATACTCATACTCATTCTCATACTCATACTCATACTCATACTCATACTCATACTCATACTCATACTCATACTCATACTCATACTCATACTCACAATCATACTCATACTCATACTCATACTCATACTCATACTAATACGCATACACGTACTCGTACTCATACTCATACTCATACTCATACTCATACTCATACTCATACTCATACTCATACTCATACTCATACTCATACTCATACTCATACTCATACTCATACTCATACTCATACTCATACTCATACTCATACTCATACTCATACTCATACTCATACTCACAATCATACTCATACTCATACTCATACTCATACGCATGCTCATTCTCATACTCATACTCATACTCATACTCATACTCATACTTACACTCCGACTCCTACTCATACTCATATGCATACTCATACTTATACTCATACTCATACTCATACTCATACTCATACTCATACTCATACTCATAGTCATACTCATACTCATACTCATACTCATACTCATACTCATACTCATACTCATACTCATACTCATACTCATACTCATACTCATACTCATACTCATACGCATGCTCATACTCATTCTCATACTCATACTCATACGCATGTTCATGCTCATGCTCATACTCATACTCATACTCTCATTCACACTCACACTCATACTCATACAGATACGCATACTAATACTCACACTCATACTCATACATATACGCATACTCATACTCACACTCATAATCATACTCATAATCATACTCATACTCATACTCATACTCATACTCATACTCATACTCATACTCATGCTCATGCTCATACTCATACACATACTCACACTCATACTCATACTCATACTCATACTCATATTCATACTAATACTCATACTCATACTCATACTCATACTCATACTCATACTCATACTCATACTCATACTCATACTCATACTCATACTCATACTCATACTCATACTCATACTCATACTCATACTCATAATCACACTCACACTCATGCTCATACTCTCATTCACACTCACACTCATACTCATACAGATACGCATACTCATACTCATACTCATACTCGTACTCATACTCATACTCATACTCATACTCATACTCATACTCATACTCATACTCATACTCATACTCATACTCATACTCATACTCATACTCATACGCATGCTCATGCTCATGCTCATGCTCATGCTCATGCTCATACTCATACTCATACTGACACTCGCACTCATACTCATACTCATACTCATAATCATACTCACAATCATACTCATACTCATACTCATACTCATACTCATACTCATACTCATACTCATACTCATACTCATACTCATACTCATACTCATACTCATACTCATACTCATACTCATACTCATACTCATAGTCATACTCATACTCATACTCACACTCATACTCATACTCATACTCATACTCACAATCATACTCATAGTCTCATTCACACTCACACTCATACTCATACAGATACGCATACACATACTCACACTCATACTCATATATATACGCATACTCATACTCACACTCATAATCATACTCATAATCATACTCATACACATACTCATACTCATACTCATGCTCATACTCATACACATTCTCACACCCATACTCATACTCATACTCATACTCATACTCACAATCATACTCATACTCATACTCATACTCATACTCATACTCATACTCATACTCATACTCATACTCATACTCATACTCATACTCATACTCATACTCATACTCATAGTCATACTCATATTCATACTCATACTCATACTCATACTCATACTCATACTCACAATCATACTCATAGTCTCATTCACACTCACACTCATAATCATACAGATACGCATACACATACTCACACTCATACTCATATATATACGCATACTCATACTCACACTCATAATCATACTCATAATCATACTCATACTCATACTCATACTCATACTCATACTCATACTCATACGCATACTCATACTCATACGCATGCTCATGCTCACGCTCATGCTCATGCTCATACTCATACTGACACTCGCACTCATACTCATACTCATACTCATACTCATAATCATACTCATAATCATAATCATACTCATACTCATACTCATACTCATACTCATACTCATACTCATACTCATACGCATGCTCATACTCATACTCATACTCATACTCATACTCATACTTACACTCCTACTCCTACTCATACTCATATGCATACTCATACTTATACTCATACTCATACTCATACTCATACTCATACTCATACTCATACTCATACTCATACTCATACTCATACTCATACTCATACTCATACTCATACTCATACTCATACTCATACTCATACTCATACTCATACTCATACTCATACTCATACTCATACTCATACTCATACTCATACTCATACTCATACTCATACTCACAATCATACTCATACTCATACTCATACTCATACTCATACTCATACTCATACTCATACTCATACTCATACTCATACTCATACTCATACTCATACTAATACGCATACACGTACTCGTACTCATACTGATACTCATACTCGTGCTCATGCTCATACTCATACTCATAATCATACTCATACTCATACTCATACGCATGCTCATGCTCATACACATACTCATACACATACTCATACTCATACTCATACTCGTACTCATACTCATACTCATACCCATACTCATACTCATACTCATACTTACACTCATACTCCTACTCATACTCATACGCATACTCATACTCATACTCATACTCATACTCATACTCATACGCATGCTCATGCTCATGCTCATGCTCATACTCATACTCATAATCATACTCATACTCATACTCATACGCATGCTCATGCTCATACACATACTCATACACATACTCATACTCATACTCATACTCGTACTCATACTCATACTCATACCCATACTCATACTCATACTCATACTTACACTCATACTCCTACTCATACTCATACGCATACTCATACTCATACTCATACTCATACTCATACTCATACGCATGCTCATGCTCATGCTCATGCTCATACTCATACTCATAATCATACTCATACTCATACTCATACGCATGCTCATGCTCATACACATACTCATACACATACTCATACTCATACTCATACTCGTACTCATACTCATACTCATACCCATACTCATACTCATACTCATACTTACACTCATACTCCTACTCATACTCATACGCATACTCATACTCATACTCATACTCACACTCACACTCATACTCCTACTCTCATTCACACTCACACTCATACTCATACAGATACGCATACTCATACTCACACTCATACTCATACATATACGCATACTCATACTCATACGCATGCTCATGCTCATGCTCATGCTAATGCTCATGCTCATACTCATACTCATACTCATACTCATACTCATACGCATGCTCATGCTCATACACGTACTCATGCACATACTCATACTCATACTGATACTCGTACTCATACTCATACTCATACTCATACTCATACTCATACTCATACTCATACTCATACTCACACTCCCACTCATACTCATAGTCTCATTCACACTCACACTCATACTCATACAGATACGCATACACATACTCACACTCATACTCATATATATACGCATACTCATACTCACACTCATAATCATACTCATAATCATACTCATACTCATACTCATACTCATACTCATACGCATACTCATACTCATACGCATGCTCATGCTCACGCTCATGCTCATGCTCATACTCATACTGACACTCGCACTCATACTCATACTCATACTCATACTCATAATCATACTCATAATCATAATCATAATCATACTCATACTCATACTCATACTCATAGTCATACTCATACTCATACTCATACTCATACTCATACTCATACTCATACTCATACTCATACTCATACTCATACTCATACTCATACTCATACTCACAATCATACTCATACTCATACTCATACTCATACGCATGCTCATAATCATACTCATACTCATACTCATACTCATACTCATACTTACACTCCTACTCCTATTCATACTCATATGCATACTCATACTTATACTCATACTCATACTCATACTCATACTCATACTCATACTCATAGTCATTCTCATACTCATACTCATACTCATACTCATACTCATACTCATACTCATACTCATACTCATACTCATGCTCATGCTCATACTCATACACATACTCACACTCATACTCATACTCATATTCATACTAATACGCATGCTCATGCTCATACACATACTCATACACATACTCATACTCATACTCATACTCGTACTCATACTCATACTCATACTCATACTCATACTCATACTCATACTCATACTCATACTCATACTCATAATCACACTCACACTCATACTCATACAGATACGCATACTCATACTCACACTCGTACTCATACATATACGCATACTCATACTCACACTCATAATCATACTCATAATCATACTCATACACATACTCAAACTCATACTCATACTCATACTCATACTCGTACTCATCCTCATACGCATGCTCATGCTCATGCTCATGCTCATGCTCATGCTCATGCTCATACTCATACTCATACTCATACTCATACTCATACTCATACTCATTCTCATACTCATACTCATACTCATACTCATACTCATACTCATACTCATACTCATACTCATACTCATACTCATACTCACAATCATACTCATACTCATACTCATACTCATACTAATACGCATACACGTACTCGTACTCATACTCATACTCATACTCATACTCATACTCATACTCATACTCATACTCATACTCATACTCATACTCATACTCATACTCATACTCATACTCATACTCATACTCATACTCATACTCATACTCACAATCATACTCATACTCATACTCATACTCATACGCATGCTCATACTCATACTCATACTCATACTCATACTCATACTCATACTTACACTCCGACTCCTACTCATACTCATATGCATACTCATACTTATACTCATACTCATACTCATACTCATACTCATACTCATACTCATACTCATAGTCATACTCATACTCATACTCATACTCATACTCATACTCATACTCATACTCATACTCATACTCATACTCATACTCATACTCATACTCATACTCATACTCATACGCATGCTCATACTCATTCTCATACTCATACTCATACGCATGTTCATGCTCATGCTCATACTCATACTCATACTCTCATTCACACTCACACTCATACTCATACAGATACGCATACTCATACTCACACTCATACTCATACATATACGCATACTCATACTCACACTCATAATCATACTCATAATCATACTCATACTCATACTCATACTCATACTCATACTCATACTCATACTCATACTCATGCTCATGCTCATACTCATACACATACTCACACTCATACTCATACTCATACTCATACTCATATTCATACTAATACTCATACTCATACTCATACTCATACTCATACTCATACTCATACTCATACTCATACTCATACTCATACTCATACTCATACTCATACTCATACTCATACTCATACTCATACTCATAATCACACTCACACTCATTCTCATACTCTCATTCACACTCACACTCATACTCATACAGATACGCATACTCATACTCATACTCATACTCGTACTCATACTCATACTCATACTCATACTCATACTCATACTCATACTCATACTCATACTCATACTCATACTCATACTCATACTCATACTCATACGCATGCTCATGCTCATGCTCATGCTCATGCTCATGCTCATACTCATACTCATACTGACACTCGCACTCATACTCATACTCATACTCATAATCATACTCACAATCATACTCATACTCATACTCATACTCATACTCATACTCATACTCATACTCATACTCATACTCATACTCATACTCATACTCATACTCATAGTCATACTCATACTCATACTCATACTCATACTCATACTCATACTCATACTCACAATCATACTCATAGTCTCATTCACACTCACACTCATACTCATACAGATACGCATACACATACTCACACTCATACTCATATATATACGCATACTCATACTCACACTCATAATCATACTCATAATCATACTCATACACATACTCATACTCATACTCATGCTCATACTCATACACATTCTCACACCCATACTCATACTCATACTCATACTCATACTCACAATCATACTCATACTCATACTCATACTCATACTCATACTCATACTCATACTCATACTCATACTCATACTCATACTCATACTCATACTCATACTCATACTCATAGTCATACTCATATTCATACTCATACTCATACTCATACTCATACTCATACTCACAATCATACTCATAGTCTCATTCACACTCACACTCATAATCATACAGATACGCATACACATACTCACACTCATACTCATATATATACGCATACTCATACTCACACTCATAATCATACTCATAATCATACTCATACTCATACTCATACTCATACTCATACTCATACTCATACGCATACTCATACTCATACGCATGCTCATGCTCACGCTCATGCTCATGCTCATACTCATACTGACACTCGCACTCATACTCATACTCATACTCATACTCATAATCATACTCATAATCATAATCATACTCATACTCATACTCATACTCATACTCATACTCATACTCATACTCATACTCATACTCATACTCATACTCACAATCATACTCATACTCATACTCATACTCATACGCATGCTCATACTCATACTCATACTCATACTCATACTCATACTTACACTCCTACTCCTACTCATACTCATATGCATACTCATACTTATACTCATACTCATACTCATACTCATACTCATACTCATACTCATACTCATACTCATACTCATACTCATACTCATACTCATACTCATACTCATACTCATACTCATACTCATACTCATACTCATACTCATACTCATACTCATACTCATACTCATACTCATACTCATACTCATACTCATACTCATACTCATACTCATACGCATGCTCATGCTCATACACGTACTCATGCACATACTCATACTCATACTGATACTCGTACTCATACTCATACTCATACTCATACTCATACTCATACTCATACTCATACTCATACTCACACTCCCACTCATACTCATAGTCTCATTCACACTCACACTCATACTCATACAGATACGCATACACATACTCACACTCATACTCATATATATACGCATACTCATACTCACACTCATAATCATACTCATAATCATACTCATACTCATACTCATACTCATACTCATACGCATACTCATACTCATACGCATGCTCATGCTCACGCTCATGCTCATGCTCATACTCATACTGACACTCGCACTCATACTCATACTCATACTCATACTCATAATCATACTCATAATCATAATCATAATCATACTCATACTCATACTCATACTCATAGTCATACTCATACTCATACTCATACTCATACTCATACTCATACTCACAATCATACTCATACTCATACTCATACTCATACGCATGCTCATAATCATACTCATACTCATACTCATACTCATACTCATACTTACACTCCTACTCCTATTCATACTCATATGCATACTCATACTTATACTCATACTCATACTCATACTCATACTCATACTCATACTCATAGTCATTCTCATACTCATACTCATACTCATACTCATACTCATACTCATACTCATACTCATACTCATACTCATGCTCATGCTCATACTCATACACATACTCACACTCATACTCATACTCATATTCATACTAATACGCATGCTCATGCTCATACACATACTCATACACATACTCATACTCATACTCATACTCGTACTCATACTCATACTCATACTCATACTCATACTCATACTCATACTCATACTCATACTCATACTCATAATCACACTCACACTCATACTCATACAGATACGCATACTCATACTCACACTCGTACTCATACATATACGCATACTCATACTCACACTCATAATCATACTCATAATCATACTCATACACATACTCAAACTCATACTCATACTCATACTCATACTCGTACTCATCCTCATACGCATGCTCATGCTCATGCTCATGCTCATGCTCATGCTCATGCTCATACTCATACTCATACTCATACTCATACTCATACTCATACTCATTCTCATACTCATACTCATACTCATACTCATACTCATACTCATACTCATACTCATACTCATACTCATACTCATACTCACAATCATACTCATACTCATACTCATACTCATACTCATACTCATACTAATACGCATACACGTACTCGTACTCATACTCATACTCATACTCATACTCATACTCATACTCATACTCATACTCATACTCATACTCATACTCATACTCATACTCATACTCATACTCATACTCATACTCATACTCATACTCATACTCATACTCATACTCACAATCATACTCATACTCATACTCATACTCATACGCATGCTCATACTCATACTCATACTCATACTCATACTCATACTCATACTCATACTTACACTCCGACTCCTACTCATACTCATATGCATACTCATACTTATACTCATACTCATACTCATACTCATACTCATACTCATACTCATACTCATAGTCATACTCATACTCATACTCATACTCATACTCATACTCATACTCATACTCATACTCATACTCATACTCATACTCATACTCATACTCATACGCATGCTCATACTCATTCTCATACTCATACTCATACGCATGTTCATGCTCATGCTCATACTCATACTCATACTCTCATTCACACTCACACTCATACTCATACAGATACGCATACTCATACTCACACTAATACTCATACATATACGCATACTCATACTCACACTCATAATCATACTCATAATCATACTCATACTCATACTCATACTCATACTCATACTCATACTCATACTCATACTCATGCTCATGCTCATACTCATACACATACTCACACTCATACTCATACTCATACTCATACTCATATTCATACTAATACTCATACTCATACTCATACTCATACTCATACTCATACTCATACTCATACTCATACTCATACTCATACTCATACTCATACTCATACTCATACTCATACTCATACTCATACTCATACTCATACTCATAATCACACTCACACTCATGCTCATACTCTCATTCACACTCACACTCATACTCATACAGATACGCATACTCATACTCATACTCATACTCGTACGCATACTCATACTCATACTCATACTCATACTCATACTCATACTCATACTCATACTCATACTCATACTCATACTCATACTCATACTCATACGCATGCTCATGCTCATGCTCATGCTCATGCTCATGCTCATACTCATACTCATACTGACACTCGCACTCATACTCATACTCATACTCATAATCATACTCATAATCATACTCATATTCATACTCATACTCATACTCATAGTCATACTCATACTCATACTCATACTCATACTCATACTCGTTGTCATCCTCATACGCATGCTCATGCTCATGCTCATGCTCATGCTCATACTCATACTCATACTCATACTCATACTCATACTCATACTCATACTCATACTCATACTCATACTCATACTCATACTCATACTCATACTCATACTCATACTCATACTCATACTCATACTCATACTCACAATCATACTCATACTCATACTCATACTCATACTCATACTCATACTCATACTCATACTAATACGCCTACACGTACTCGTACTCGTACTCTTACTCATACTCATACTCATACTCATACTCATACTCATACTCATACTCATACTCATACTCATACGCATGCTCATGCTCATACACATACTCATACACATACTCATACTCATACTCGTACTCATACTCATACTCATACTCATACTCATACTCATACTCATACTCATACTCATACTCATACTCATACTCATACTCATACTCATACTCATACTCATACTCATACTCATACTCATACTCATAATCACACTCACACTCATGCTCATACTCTCATTCACACTCACACTCATACTCATACAGATACGCATACTCATACTCACACTCAAACTCATACATATACGCATACTCATACTCACACTCATAATCATACTCATAATCATACTCATACACATACTCATACTCATACTCATGCTCATACTCATACACATTCTCACACTCATACTCATACTCATACTCATACTCATACTCATACTCACAATCATACTCATACTCATACTCATACTCATACTCATACTCATACTCATACTCATACTCATACTCATACTCATACTCATACTCATACTCATAGTCATACTCATACTCATACTCATACTCATACTCATACTCATACTCATACTCACAATCATACTCATAGTCTCATTCACACTCACACTCATACTCATACAGATACGCATACACATACTCACACTCATACTCATATATATACGCATACTCATACTCACACTCATAATCATACTCATAATCATACTCATACTCATACTCATACTCATACTCATACTCATACGCATACTCATACTCATACGCATGCTCATGCTCACGCTCATGCTCATGCTCATACTCATACTGACACTCGCACTCATACTCATACTCATACTCATACTCATAATCATACTCATAATCATAAACATACTCATACTCATACTCATACTCATACTCATACTCATACTCATACTCATACTCATACTCATACTCATACTCACAATCATACTCATACTCATACTCATACTCATACGCATGCTCATACTCATACTCATACTCATACTCATACTCATACTTACACTCCTACTCCTACTCATACTCATATGCATACTCATACTTATACTCATACTCATACTCATACTCATACTCATACTCATACTCATACTCATACTCATACTCATACTCATACTCATACTCATAATCATACTCATACTCATACTCATACTCATACTCATACTCATACTCATACTCATACTCATACTCATACTCATACTCATACTCATACTCATACTCATACTCATACTCATACTCATACTCATACTCATACTCATACTCATACTCACAATCATACTCATACTCATACTCATACTCATACTCATACTCATACTCATACTCATACTCATACTCATACTCATACTCATACTCATACTCATAGTCATACTCATACTCATACTCATACTCATACTCATACTCATACTCATACTCACAATCATACTCATACTCATACTCATACTCATACTCATACTAATACGCATACACGTACTCGTACTCATACTGATACTCATACTCATGCTCATGCTCATACTCATACTCATAATCATACTCATACTCATACTCATACGCATGCTCATGCTCATACACATACTCATACACATACTCATACTCATACTCATACTCGTACTCATACTCATACTCATACCCATACTCATACTCATACTCATACTTACACTCATACTCCTACTCATACTCATACGCATACTCATACTCATACTCATACTCATACTCATACTCATACGCATGCTCATGCTCATGCTCATGCTCATACTCATACTCATAATCATACTCATACTCATACTCATACGCATGCTCATGCTCATACACATACTCATACACATACTCATACTCATACTCATACTCGTACTCATACTCATACTCATACCCATACTCATACTCATACTCATACTTACACTCATACTCCTACTCATACTCATACGCATACTCATACTCATACTCATACTCACACTCACACTCATACTCCTACTCTCATTCACACTCACACTCATACTCATACAGATACGCATACTCATACTCACACTCATACTCATACATATACGCATACTCATACTCATACGCATGCTCATGCTCATGCTCATGCTCATGCTCATGCTAATGCTCATGCTCATACTCATACTCATACTCATACTCATACTCATACGCATGCTCATGCTCATACACGTACTCATGCACATACTCATACTCATACTGATACTCGTACTCATACTCATACTCATACTCATACTCATACTCATACTCATACTCATACTCATACTCATACTCACACTCACACTCATACTCATAGTCTCATTCACACTCACACTCATACTCATACAGATACGCATACACATACTCACACTCATACTCATATATATACGCATACTCATACTCACACTCATAATCATACTCATAATCATACTCATACTCATACTCATACTCATACTCATACTCATACTCATACTCATACTCATACTCATACTCATACTCATACTCATACTCATACTCATACTCATACTCATACTCACAATCATACTCATACTCATACTCATACTCATACGCATGCTCATACTCATACTCATACTCATACTCATACTCATACTCATACTCATACTTACACTCCTACTCCTATTCATACTCATATGCATACTCATACTTATACTCATACTCATACTCATACTCATACTCATACTCATACTCATACTCATAGTCATTCTCATACTCATACTCATACTCATACTCATACTCATACTCATACTCATACTCATACTCATACTCATGCTCATGCTCATACTCATACACATACTCACACTCATACTCATACTCATATTCATACTAATACGCATGCTCATGCTCATACACATACTCATACACATACTCATACTCATACTCATACTCGTACTCATACTCATACTCATACTCATACTCATACTCATACTCATACTCATACTCATACTCATACTCATACTCATAATCACACTCATACTCATACTCATACTCATACTCATACTCATACTCATACTCATACTCATACTCATACTCATACTCATACTCATACTCATACTCATACTCATACTCACAATCATACTCATACTCATACTCATACTCATACTCATACTCATACTCATACTCATACTCATACTCATACTCATACTCATACTCATACTCATACTCATAGTCATACTCATACTCATACTCATACTCATACTCATACTCATACTCATACTCATACTCACAATCATACTCATACTCAGACTCATACTCATACTCATACTAATACGAATACACGTACTCGTACTCATACTGATACTCATACTCATGCTCATGCTCATACTCATACTCATAATCATACTCATACTCATACTCATACGCATGCTCATGCTCATACACATACTCATACACATACTCATACTCATACTCATACTCATACTCGTACTCATACTCATACTCATACCCATACTCATACTCATACTTACACTCATACTCCTACTCATACTCATACGCATACTCATACTCATACTCATACTCATACTCATACTCATACGCATGCTCATGCTCATGCTCATGCTCATACTCATACTCATAATCATACTCATACTCATACTCATACGCATGCTCATGCTCATACACATACTCATACACATACTCATACTCATACTCATACTCGTACTCATACTCATACTCATACCCATACTCATACTCATACTCATACTTACACTCATACTCCTACTCATACTCATACGCATACTCATACTCATACTCATACTCACACTCACACTCATACTCCTACTCTCATTCACACTCACACTCATACTCATACAGATACGCATACTCATACTCACACTCATACTCATACATATACGCATACTCATACTCATACGCATGCTCATGCTCATGCTCATGCTCATGCTCATGCTAATGCTCATGCTCATACTCATACTCATACTCATACTCATACTCATACGCATGCTCATGCTCATACACGTACTCATGCACATACTCATACTCATACTGATACTCGTACTCATACTCATACTCATACTCATACTCATACTCATACTCATACTCATACTCATACTCACACTCACACTCATACTCATAGTCTCATTCACACTCACACTCATACTCATACAGATACGCATACACATACTCACACTCATACTCATATATATACGCATACTCATACTCACACTCATAATCATACTCATAATCATACTCATACTCATACTCATACTCATACTCATACTCATACTCATACGCATACTCATACTCATACGCATGCTCATGCTCACGCTCATGCTCATGCTCATACTCATACTGACACTCGCACTCATACTCATACTCATACTCATACTCATAATCATACTCATAATCATAATCATAATCATACTCATACTCATACTCATACTCATAGTCATACTCATACTCATACTCATACTCATACTCATACTCGTACTCATCCTCATACGCATGCTCATGCTCATGCTCATGCTCATGCTCATGCTCATGCTCATACTCATACTCATACTCATACTCATACTCACAATCATACTCATACTCATACTCATACTCATACTCATACTCATACTCATACTCATACTCATACTCATACTCATACTCATAATCATACTCATACTCATACTCATACTCATACTCATACTCATACTCATACTCATACTCATACTCATACTCATACTCATACTCATACTCATACTCATACTCATACTCATACTCATACTCATACTCATACTCATACTCATACTCATACTCATACTCATACTCATACTCACAATCATACTCATACTCATACTCATACTCATACTCATACTCATACTCATACTCATACTCATACTCATACTCATACTCATACTCATACTCATAGTCATACTCATACTCATACTCATACTCATACTCATACTCATACTCACAATCATACTCATACTCATACTCATACTCATACTCATACTAATACGCATACACGTACTCGTACTCATACTGATACTCATACTCATGCTCATGCTCATACTCATACTCATAATCATACTCATACTCATACTCATACGCATGCTCATGCTCATACACATACTCATACACATACTCATACTCATACTCATACTCGTACTCATACTCATACTCATACTCATACCCATACTCATACTCATACTCATACTTACACTCATACTCCTACTCATACTCATACGCATACTCATACTCATACTCATACTCATACTCATACTCATACGCATGCTCATGCTCATGCTCATGCTCATACTCATACTCATAATCATACTCATACTCATACTCATACGCATGCTCATGCTCATACACATACTCATACACATACTCATACTCATACTCATACTCGTACTCATACTCATACTCATACCCATACTCATACTCATACTCATACTTACACTCATACTCCTACTCATACTCATACGCATACTCATACTCATACTCATACTCACACTCACACTCATACTCCTACTCTCATTCACACTCACACTCATACTCATACAGATACGCATACTCATACTCACACTCATACTCATACATATACGCATACTCATACTCATACGCATGCTCATGCTCATGCTCATGCTCATGCTCATGCTAATGCTCATGCTCATACTCATACTCATACTCATACTCATACTCATACGCATGCTCATGCTCATACACGTACTCATGCACATACTCATACTCATACTGATACTCGTACTCATACTCATACTCATACTCATACTCATACTCATACTCATACTCATACTCATACTCATACTCACACTCACACTCATACTCATAGTCTCATTCACACTCACACTCATACTCATACAGATACGCATACACATACTCACACTCATACTCATATATATACGCATACTCATACTCATACTCATAATCATACTCATAATCATACTCATACTCATACTCATACTCATACTCATACTCATACTCATACTCATACTCATACTCATACTCATACTCATACTCATACTCATACTCATACTCATACTCACAATCATACTCATACTCATACTCATACTCATACGCATGCTCATACTCATACTCATACTCATACTCATACTCATACTCATACTTACACTCCTACTCCTATTCATACTCATATGCATACTCATACTTATACTCATACTCATACTCATACTCATACTCATACTCATACTCATAGTCATTCTCATACTCATACTCATACTCATACTCATACTCATACTCATACTCATACTCATACTCATACTCATGCTCATGCTCATACTCATACACATACTCACACTCATACTCATACTCATATTCATACTAATACGCATGCTCATGCTCATACACATACTCATACACATACTCATACTCATACTCATACTCGTACTCATACTCATACTCATACTCATACTCATACTCATACTCATACTCATACTCATACTCATACTCATACTCATACTCATACTCATACTCATAGTCATACTCATATTCATACTCATACTCATACTCATACTCATACTCATACTCACAATCATACTCATAGTCTCATTCACACTCACACTCATAATCATACAGATACGCATACACATACTCACACTCATACTCATATATATACGCATACTCATACTCACACTCATAATCATACTCATAATCATACTCATACTCATACTCATACTCATACTCATACTCATACTCATACGCATACTCATACTCATACGCATGCTCATGCTCACGCTCATGCTCATGCTCATACTCATACTGACACTCGCACTCATACTCATACTCATACTCATACTCATAATCATACTCATAATCATAATCATACTCATACTCATACTCATACTCATACTCATACTCATACTCATACTCATACTCATACTCATACTCATACTCACAATCATACTCATACTCATACTCATACTCATACGCATGCTCATACTCATACTCATACTCATACTCATACTCATACTTACACTCCTACTCCTACTCATACTCATATGCATACTCATACTTATACTCATACTCATACTCATACTCATACTCATACTCATACTCATACTCATACTCATACTCATACTCATACTCATACTCATACTCATACTCATACTCATACTCATACTCATACTCATACTCATACTCATACTCATACTCATACTCATACTCATACTCATACTCATACTCATACTCATACTCATACTCATACTCATACGCATGCTCATGCTCATACACGTACTCATGCACATACTCATACTCATACTGATACTCGTACTCATACTCATACTCATACTCATACTCATACTCATACTCATACTCATACTCATACTCACACTCCCACTCATACTCATAGTCTCATTCACACTCACACTCATACTCATACAGATACGCATACACATACTCACACTCATACTCATATATATACGCATACTCATACTCACACTCATAATCATACTCATAATCATACTCATACTCATACTCATACTCATACTCATACGCATACTCATACTCATACGCATGCTCATGCTCACGCTCATGCTCATGCTCATACTCATACTGACACTCGCACTCATACTCATACTCATACTCATACTCATAATCATACTCATAATCATAATCATAATCATACTCATACTCATACTCATACTCATAGTCATACTCATACTCATACTCATACTCATACTCATACTCATACTCATACTCATACTCATACTCATACTCATACTCATACTCATACTCATACTCATACTCACAATCATACTCATACTCATACTCATACTCATACGCATGCTCATAATCATACTCATACTCATACTCATACTCATACTCATACTTACACTCCTACTCCTATTCATACTCATATGCATACTCATACTTATACTCATACTCATACTCATACTCATACTCATACTCATACTCATAGTCATTCTCATACTCATACTCATACTCATACTCATACTCATACTCATACTCATACTCATACTCATACTCATGCTCATGCTCATACTCATACACATACTCACACTCATACTCATACTCATATTCATACTAATACGCATGCTCATGCTCATACACATACTCATACACATACTCATACTCATACTCATACTCGTACTCATACTCATACTCATACTCATACTCATACTCATACTCATACTCATACTCATACTCATACTCATAATCACACTCACACTCATACTCATACAGATACGCATACTCATACTCACACTCGTACTCATACATATACGCATACTCATACTCACACTCATAATCATACTCATAATCATACTCATACACATACTCAAACTCATACTCATACTCATACTCATACTCGTACTCATCCTCATACGCATGCTCATGCTCATGCTCATGCTCATGCTCATGCTCATGCTCATACTCATACTCATACTCATACTCATACTCATACTCATACTCATTCTCATACTCATACTCATACTCATACTCATACTCATACTCATACTCATACTCATACTCATACTCATACTCATACTCACAATCATACTCATACTCATACTCATACTCATACTCATACTCATACTAATACGCATACACGTACTCGTACTCATACTCATACTCATACTCATACTCATACTCATACTCATACTCATACTCATACTCATACTCATACTCATACTCATACTCATACTCATACTCATACTCATACTCATACTCATACTCATACTCATACTCACAATCATACTCATACTCATACTCATACTCATACGCATGCTCATACTCATACTCATACTCATACTCATACTCATACTCATACTTACACTCCGACTCCTACTCATACTCATATGCATACTCATACTTATACTCATACTCATACTCATACTCATACTCATACTCATACTCATACTCATAGTCATACTCATACTCATACTCATACTCATACTCATACTCATACTCATACTCATACTCATACTCATACTCATACTCATACTCATACTCATACGCATGCTCATACTCATTCTCATACTCATACTCATACGCATGTTCATGCTCATGCTCATACTCATACTCATACTCTCATTCACACTCACACTCATACTCATACAGATACGCATACTCATACTCACACTAATACTCATACATATACGCATACTCATACTCACACTCATAATCATACTCATAATCATACTCATACTCATACTCATACTCATACTCATACTCATACTCATACTCATACTCATGCTCATGCTCATACTCATACACATACTCACACTCATACTCATACTCATACTCATACTCATATTCATACTAATACTCATACTCATACTCATACTCATACTCATACTCATACTCATACTCATACTCATACTCATACTCATACTCATACTCATACTCATACTCATACTCATACTCATACTCATACTCATACTCATAATCACACTCACACTCATGCTCATACTCTCATTCACACTCACACTCATACTCATACAGATACGCATACTCATACTCATACTCATACTCGTACTCATACTCATACTCATACTCATACTCATACTCATACTCATACTCATACTCATACTCATACTCATACTCATACTCATACTCATACTCATACGCATGCTCATGCTCATGCTCATGCTCATGCTCATGCTCATACTCATACTCATACTGACACTCGCACTCATACTCATACTCATACTCATAATCATACTCATAATCATACTCATATTCATACTCATACTCATACTCATAGTCATACTCATACTCATACTCATACTCATACTCGTTGTCATCCTCATACGCATGCTCATGCTCATGCTCATGCTCATGCTCATACTCATACTCATACTCATACTCATACTCATACTCATACTCATACTCATACTCATACTCATACTCATACTCATACTCATACTCATACTCATACTCATACGCATGCTCATGCTCATACACGTACTCATGCACATACTCATACTCATACTGATACTCGTACTCATACTCATACTCATACTCATACTCATACTCATACTCATACTCATACTCATACTCACACTCCCACTCATACTCATAGTCTCATTCACACTCACACTCATACTCATACAGATACGCATACACATACTCACACTCATACTCATATATATACGCATACTCATACTCACACTCATAATCATACTCATAATCATACTCATACTCATACTCATACTCATACTCATACGCATACTCATACTCATACGCATGCTCATGCTCACGCTCATGCTCATGCTCATACTCATACTCATACTCATACTCATACTCATACTCATACTCATACTCATACTCATACTCATACTCATACTCATACTCATACTCATACTCATACTCATACTCATACTCATACTCATACTCATACTCATACTCATACTCATACGCATGCTCATGCTCATACACGTACTCATGCACATACTCATACTCATACTGATACTCGTACTCATACTCATACTCATACTCATACTCATACTCATACTCATACTCATACTCATACTCACACTCCCACTCATACTCATAGTCTCATTCACACTCACACTCATACTCATACAGATACGCATACACATACTCACACTCATACTCATATATATACGCATACTCATACTCACACTCATAATCATACTCATAATCATACTCATACTCATACTCATACTCATACTCATACGCATACTCATACTCATACGCATGCTCATGCTCACGCTCATGCTCATGCTCATACTCATACTGACACTCGCACTCATACTCATACTCATACTCATACTCATAATCATACTCATAATCATAATCATAATCATACTCATACTCATACTCATACTCATAGTCATACTCATACTCATACTCATACTCATACTCATACTCATACTCATACTCATACTCATACTCATACTCATACTCATACTCATACTCATACTCATACTCACAATCATACTCATACTCATACTCATACTCATACGCATGCTCATAATCATACTCATACTCATACTCATACTCATACTCATACTTACACTCCTACTCCTATTCATACTCATATGCATACTCATACTTATACTCATACTCATACTCATACTCATACTCATACTCATACTCATAGTCATTCTCATACTCATACTCATACTCATACTCATACTCATACTCATACTCATACTCATACTCATACTCATGCTCATGCTCATACTCATACACATACTCACACTCATACTCATACTCATATTCATACTAATACGCATGCTCATGCTCATACACATACTCATACACATACTCATACTCATACTCATACTCGTACTCATACTCATACTCATACTCATACTCATACTCATACTCATACTCATACTCATACTCATACTCATAATCACACTCACACTCATACTCATACAGATACGCATACTCATACTCACACTCGTACTCATACATATACGCATACTCATACTCACACTCATAATCATACTCATAATCATACTCATACACATACTCAAACTCATACTCATACTCATACTCATACTCGTACTCATCCTCATACGCATGCTCATGCTCATGCTCATGCTCATGCTCATGCTCATGCTCATACTCATACTCATACTCATACTCATACTCATACTCATACTCATTCTCATACTCATACTCATACTCATACTCATACTCATACTCATACTCATACTCATACTCATACTCATACTCATACTCACAATCATACTCATACTCATACTCATACTCATACTCATACTCATACTAATACGCATACACGTACTCGTACTCATACTCATACTCATACTCATACTCATACTCATACTCATACTCATACTCATACTCATACTCATACTCATACTCATACTCATACTCATACTCATACTCATACTCATACTCACAATCATACTCATACTCATACTCATACTCATACGCATGCTCATACTCATACTCATACTCATACTCATACTCATACTCATACTTACACTCCGACTCCTACTCATACTCATATGCATACTCATACTTATACTCATACTCATACTCATACTCATACTCATACTCATACTCATACTCATAGTCATACTCATACTCATACTCATACTCATACTCATACTCATACTCATACTCATACTCATACTCATACTCATACTCATACTCATACTCATACGCATGCTCATACTCATTCTCATACTCATACTCATACGCATGTTCATGCTCATGCTCATACTCATACTCATACTCTCATTCACACTCACACTCATACTCATACAGATACGCATACTCATACTCACACTAATACTCATACATATACGCATACTCATACTCACACTCATAATCATACTCATAATCATACTCATACTCATACTCATACTCATACTCATACTCATACTCATACTCATACTCATGCTCATGCTCATACTCATACACATACTCACACTCATACTCATACTCATACTCATACTCATATTCATACTAATACTCATACTCATACTCATACTCATACTCATACTCATACTCATACTCATACTCATACTCATACTCATACTCATACTCATACTCATACTCATACTCATACTCATACTCATACTCATACTCATAATCACACTCACACTCATGCTCATACTCTCATTCACACTCACACTCATACTCATACAGATACGCATACTCATACTCATACTCATACTCGTACTCATACTCATACTCATACTCATACTCATACTCATACTCATACTCATACTCATACTCATACTCATACTCATACTCATACTCATACTCATACGCATGCTCATGCTCATGCTCATGCTCATGCTCATGCTCATACTCATACTCATACTGACACTCGCACTCATACTCATACTCATACTCATAATCATACTCATAATCATACTCATATTCATACTCATACTCATACTCATAGTCATACTCATACTCATACTCATACTCATACTCATACTCGTTGTCATCCTCATACGCATGCTCATGCTCATGCTCATGCTCATGCTCATACTCATACTCATACTCATACTCATACTCATACTCATACTCATACTCATACTCATACTCATACTCATACTCATACTCATACTCATACTCATACTCATACTCATACTCATACTCACAATCATACTCATACTCATACTCATACTCATACTCATACTCATACTCATACTCATACTAATACGCCTACACGTACTCGTACTCGTACTCTTACTCATACTCATACTCATACTCATACTCATACTCATACTCATACTCATACTCATACTCATACGCATGCTCATGCTCATACACATACTCATACACATACTCATACTCATACTCGTACTCATACTCATACTCATACTCATACTCATACTCATACTCATACTCATACTCATACTCATACTCATACTCATACTCATACTCATACTCATACTCATACTCATACTCATACTCATACTCATAATCACACTCACACTCATGCTCATACTCTCATTCACACTCACACTCATACTCATACAGATACGCATACTCATACTCACACTCAAACTCATACATATACGCATACTCATACTCACACTCATAATCATACTCATAATCATACTCATACACATACTCATACTCATACTCATGCTCATACTCATACACATTCTCACACTCATACTCATACTCATACTCATACTCATACTCATACTCACAATCATACTCATACTCATACTCATACTCATACTCATACTCATACTCATACTCATACTCATACTCATACTCATACTCATACTCATACTCATACTCATAGTCATACTCATACTCATACTCATACTCATACTCATACTCATACTCACAATCATACTCATAGTCTCATTCACACTCACACTCATACTCATACAGATACGCATACACATACTCACACTCATACTCATATATATACGCATACTCATACTCACACTCATAATCATACTCATAATCATACTCATACTCATACTCATACTCATACTCATACTCATACGCATACTCATACTCATACGCATGCTCATGCTCACGCTCATGCTCATGCTCATACTCATACTGACACTCGCACTCATACTCATACTCATACTCATACTCATAATCATACTCATAATCATAATCATACTCATACTCATACTCATACTCATACTCATACTCATACTCATACTCATACTCATACTCATACTCATACTCATACTCACAATCATACTCATACTCATACTCATACTCATACGCATGCTCATACTCATACTCATACTCATACTCATACTCATACTTACACTCCTACTCCTACTCATACTCATATGCATACTCATACTTATACTCATACTCATACTCATACTCATACTCATACTCATACTCATACTCATACTCATACTCATACTCATAATCATACTCATACTCATACTCATACTCATACTCATACTCATACTCATACTCATACTCATACTCATACTCATACTCATACTCATACTCATACTCATACTCATACTCATACTCATACTCATACTCATACTCATACTCATACTCATACTCATACTCACAATCATACTCATACTCATACTCATACTCATACTCATACTCATACTCATACTCATACTCATACTCATACTCATACTCATACTCATACTCATAGTCATACTCATACTCATACTCATACTCATACTCATACTCATACTCATACTCACAATCATACTCATACTCATACTCATACTCATACTCATACTAATACGCATACACGTACTCGTACTCATACTGATACTCATACTCATGCTCATGCTCATACTCATACTCATAATCATACTCATACTCATACTCATACGCATGCTCATGCTCATACACATACTCATACACATACTCATACTCATACTCATACTCGTACTCATACTCATACTCATACCCATACTCATACTCATACTCATACTTACACTCATACTCCTACTCATACTCATACGCATACTCATACTCATACTCATACTCATACTCATACTCATACGCATAGTCATGCTCATGCTCATGCTCATACTCATACTCATAATCATACTCATACTCATACTCATACGCATGCTCATGCTCATACACATACTCATACACATACTCATACTCATACTCATACTCGTACTCATACTCATACTCATACCCATACTCATACTCATACTCATACTTACACTCATACTCCTACTCATACTCATACGCATACTCATACTCATACTCATACTCACACTCACACTCATACTCCTACTCTCATTCACACTCACACTCATACTCATACAGATACGCATACTCATACTCACACTCATACTCATACATATACGCATACTCATACTCATACGCATGCTCATGCTCATGCTCATGCTCATGCTCATGCTAATGCTCATGCTCATACTCATACTCATACTCATACTCATACTCATACGCATGCTCATGCTCATACACGTACTCATGCACATACTCATACTCATACTGATACTCGTACTCATACTCATACTCATACTCATACTCATACTCATACTCATACTCATACTCATACTCATACTCACACTCACACTCATACTCATAGTCTCATTCACACTCACACTCATACTCATACAGATACGCATACACATACTCACACTCATACTCATATATATACGCATACTCATACTCACACTCATAATCATACTCATAATCATACTCATACTCATACTCATACTCATACTCATACTCATACTCATACTCATACTCATACTCATACTCATACTCATACTCATACTCATACTCATACTCATACTCATACTCACAATCATACTCATACTCATACTCATACTCATACGCATGCTCATACTCATACTCATACTCATACTCATACTCATACTCATACTTACACTCCTACTCCTATTCATACTCATATGCATACTCATACTTATACTCATACTCATACTCATACTCATACTCATACTCATACTCATACTCATAGTCATTCTCATACTCATACTCATACTCATACTCATACTCATACTCATACTCATACTCATACTCATACTCATGCTCATGCTCATACTCATACACATACTCACACTCATACTCATACTCATATTCATACTAATACGCATGCTCATGCTCATACACATACTCATACACATACTCATACTCATACTCATACTCGTACTCATACTCATACTCATACTCATACTCATACTCATACTCATACTCATACTCATACTCATACTCATACTCATAATCACACTCATACTCATACTCATACTCATACTCATACTCATACTCATACTCATACTCATACTCATACTCATACTCATACTCATACTCATACTCATACTCATACTCATACTCACAATCATACTCATACTCATACTCATACTCATACTCATACTCATACTCATACTCATACTCATACTCATACTCATACTCATACTCATACTCATAGTCATACTCATACTCATACTCATACTCATACTCATACTCATACTCATACTCATACTCACAATCATACTCATACTCAGACTCATACTCATACTCATACTAATACGAATACACGTACTCGTACTCATACTGATACTCATACTCATGCTCATGCTCATACTCATACTCATAATCATACTCATACTCATACTCATACGCATGCTCATGCTCATACACATACTCATACACATACTCATACTCATACTCATACTCATACTCGTACTCATACTCATACTCATACCCATACTCATACTCATACTCATACTTACACTCATACTCCTACTCATACTCATACGCATACTCATACTCATACTCATACTCATACTCATACTCATACTCATACGCATGCTCATGCTCATGCTCATGCTCATACTCATACTCATAATCATACTCATACTCATACTCATACGCATGCTCATGCTCATACACATACTCATACACATACTCATACTCATACTCATACTCGTACTCATACTCATACTCATACCCATACTCATACTCATACTCATACTTACACTCATACTCCTACTCATACTCATACGCATACTCATACTCATACTCATACTCACACTCACACTCATACTCCTACTCTCATTCACACTCACACTCATACTCATACAGATACGCATACTCATACTCACACTCATACTCATACATATACGCATACTCATACTCATACGCATGCTCATGCTCATGCTCATGCTCATGCTCATGCTAATGCTCATGCTCATACTCATACTCATACTCATACTCATACTCATACGCATGCTCATGCTCATACACGTACTCATGCACATACTCATACTCATACTGATACTCGTACTCATACTCATACTCATACTCATACTCATACTCATACTCATACTCATACTCATACTCACACTCACACTCATACTCATAGTCTCATTCACACTCACACTCATACTCATACAGATACGCATACACATACTCACACTCATACTCATATATATACGCATACTCATACTCACACTCATAATCATACTCATAATCATACTCATACTCATACTCATACTCATACTCATACTCATACTCATACGCATACTCATACTCATACGCATGCTCATGCTCACGCTCATGCTCATGCTCATACTCATACTGACACTCGCACTCATACTCATACTCATACTCATACTCATAATCATACTCATAATCATAATCATAATCATACTCATACTCATACTCATACTCATAGTCATACTCATACTCATACTCATACTCATACTCATACTCGTACTCATCCTCATACGCATGCTCATGCTCATGCTCATGCTCATGCTCATGCTCATGCTCATACTCATACTCATACTCATACTCATACTCACAATCATACTCATACTCATACTCATACTCATACTCATACTCATACTCATACTCATACTCATACTCATACTCATACTCATAATCATACTCATACTCATACTCATACTCATACTCATACTCATACTCATACTCATACTCATACTCATACTCATACTCATACTCATACTCATACTCATACTCATACTCATACTCATACTCATACTCATACTCATACTCATACTCATACTCATACTCATACTCATACTCATACTCACAATCATACTCATACTCATACTCATACTCATACTCATACTCATACTCATACTCATACTCATACTCATACTCATACTCATACTCATACTCATAGTCATACTCATACTCATACTCATACTCATACTCATACTCATACTCACAATCATACTCATACTCATACTCATACTCATACTCATACTAATACGCATACACGTACTCGTACTCATACTGATACTCATACTCATGCTCATGCTCATACTCATACTCATAATCATACTCATACTCATACTCATACGCATGCTCATGCTCATACACATACTCATACACATACTCATACTCATACTCATACTCGTACTCATACTCATACTCATACCCATACTCATACTCATACTCATACTTACACTCATACTCCTACTCATACTCATACGCATACTCATACTCATACTCATACTCATACTCATACTCATACGCATGCTCATGCTCATGCTCATGCTCATACTCATACTCATAATCATACTCATACTCATACTCATACGCATGCTCATGCTCATACACATACTCATACACATACTCATACTCATACTCATACTCGTACTCATACTCATACTCATACCCATACTCATACTCATACTCATACTTACACTCATACTCCTACTCATACTCATACGCATACTCATACTCATACTCATACTCACACTCACACTCATACTCCTACTCTCATTCACACTCACACTCATACTCATACAGATACGCATACTCATACTCACACTCATACTCATACATATACGCATACTCATACTCATACGCATGCTCATGCTCATGCTCATGCTCATGCTCATGCTAATGCTCATGCTCATACTCATACTCATACTCATACTCATACTCATACGCATGCTCATGCTCATACACGTACTCATGCACATACTCATACTCATACTGATACTCGTACTCATACTCATACTCATACTCATACTCATACTCATACTCATACTCATACTCATACTCATACTCACACTCACACTCATACTCATAGTCTCATTCACACTCACACTCATACTCATACAGATACGCATACACATACTCACACTCATACTCATATATATACGCATACTCATACTCATACTCATAATCATACTCATAATCATACTCATACTCATACTCATACTCATACTCATACTCATACTCATACTCATACTCATACTCATACTCATACTCATACTCATACTCATACTCATACTCATACTCACAATCATACTCATACTCATACTCATACTCATACGCATGCTCATACTCATACTCATACTCATACTCATACTCATACTCATACTTACACTCCTACTCCTATTCATACTCATATGCATACTCATACTTATACTCATACTCATACTCATACTCATACTCATACTCATACTCATAGTCATTCTCATACTCATACTCATACTCATACTCATACTCATACTCATACTCATACTCATACTCATACTCATGCTCATGCTCATACTCATACACATACTCACACTCATACTCATACTCATATTCATACTAATACGCATGCTCATGCTCATACACATACTCATACACATACTCATACTCATACTCATACTCGTACTCATACTCATACTCATACTCATACTCATACTCATACTCATACTCATACTCATACTCATACTCATACTCATAATCACACTCATACTCATACTCATACTCATACTCATACTCATACTCATACTCATACTCATACTCATACTCATACTCATACTCATACTCATACTCATACTCATACTCATACTCACAATCATACTCATACTCATACTCATACTCATACTCATACTCATACTCATACTCATACTCATACTCATACTCATACTCATACTCATACTCATAGTCATACTCATACTCATACTCATACTCATACTCATACTCATACTCATACTCATACTCATACTCACAATCATACTCATACTCAGACTCATACTCATACTCATACTAATACGAATACACGTACTCGTACTCATACTGATACTCATACTCATGCTCATGCTCATACTCATACTCATAATCATACTCATACTCATACTCATACGCATGCTCATGCTCATACACATACTCATACACATACTCATACTCATACTCATACTCATACTCGTACTCATACTCATACTCATACCCATACTCATACTCATACTCATACTTACACTCATACTCCTACTCATACTCATACGCATACTCATACTCATACTCATACTCATACTCATACTCATACGCATGCTCATGCTCATGCTCATGCTCATACTCATACTCATTATCATACTCATACTCATACTCATACGCATGCTCATGCTCATACACATACTCATACACATACTCATACTCATACTCATACTCGTACTCATACTCATACTCATACCCATACTCATACTCATACTCATACTTACACTCATACTCCTACTCATACTCATACGCATACTCATACTCATACTCATACTCACACTCACACTCATACTCCTACTCTCATTCACACTCACACTCATACTCATACAGATACGCATACTCATACTCACACTCATACTCATACATATACGCATACTCATACTCATACGCATGCTCATGCTCATGCTCATGCTCATGCTCATGCTCATGCTAATGCTCATGCTCATACTCATACTCATACTCATACTCATACTCATACGCATGCTCATGCTCATACACGTACTCATGCACATACTCATACTCATACTGATACTCGTACTCATACTCATACTCATACTCATACTCATACTCATACTCATACTCATACTCATACTCACACTCACACTCATACTCATAGTCTCATTCACACTCACACTCATACTCATACAGATACGCATACACATACTCACACTCATACTCATATATATACGCATACTCATACTCACACTCATAATCATACTCATAATCATACTCATACTCATACTCATACTCATACTCATACTCATACTCATACGCATACTCATACTCATACGCATGCTCATGCTCACGCTCATGCTCATGCTCATACTCATACTGACACTCGCACTCATACTCATACTCATACTCATACTCATAATCATACTCATAATCATAATCATAATCATACTCATACTCATACTCATACTCATAGTCATACTCATACTCATACTCATACTCATACTCATACTCATACGCATGCTCATACTCATTCTCATACTCATACTCATACGCATGTTCATGCTCATGCTCATACTCATACTCATACTCTCATTCACACTCACACTCATACTCATACAGATACGCATACTCATACTCACACTCATACTCATACATATACGCATACTCATACTCACACTCATAATCATACTCATAATCATACTCATACTCATACTCATACTCATGCTCATACTCATACACATACTCACACTCATACTCATACTCATACTCATACTCATATTCATACTAATACTCATACTCATACTCATACTCATACTCATACTCATACTCATACTCATACTCATACTCATACTCATACTCATACTCATACTCATACTCATACTCATACTCACAATCATACTCATACTCATACTCATACTCATACGCATGCTCATACTCATACTCATACTCATACTCATACTCATACTCATACTTACACTCCGACTCCTACTCATACTCATATGCATACTCATACTTATACTCATACTCATACTCATACTCATACTCATACTCATACTCATACTCATAGTCATACTCATACTCATACTCATACTCATACTCATACTCATACTCATACTCATACTCATACTCATACTCATACTCATACTCATACTCATACTCATACTCATACGCATGCTCATACTCATTCTCATACTCATACTCATACGCATGTTCATGCTCATGCTCATACTCATACTCATACTCTCATTCACACTCACACTCATACTCATACAGATACGCATACTCATACTCACACTCATACTCATACATATACGCATACTCATACTCACACTCATAATCATACTCATAATCATACTCATACTCATACTCATACTCATACTCATACTCATACTCATACTCATACTCATACTCATGCTCATGCTCATACTCATACACATACTCACACTCATACTCATACTCATACTCATACTCATATTCATACTAATACTCATACTCATACTCATACTCATACTCATACTCATACTCATACTCATACTCATACTCATACTCATACTCATACTCATACTCATACTCATACTCATACTCATACTCATACTCATACTCATACTCATAATCACACTCACACTCATGCTCATACTCTCATTCACACTCACACTCATACTCATACAGATACGCATACTCATACTCATACTCATACTCGTACTCATACTCATACTCATACTCATACTCATACTCATACTCATACTCATACTCATACTCATACTCATACTCATACTCATACTCATACTCATACGCATGCTCATGCTCATGCTCATGCTCATGCTCATGCTCATACTCATACTCATACTGACACTCGCACTCATACTCATACTCATACTCATAATCATACTCATAATCATACTCATATTCATACTCATACTCATACTCATAGTCATACTCATACTCATACTCATACTCATACTCATACTCATACTCGTTGTCATCCTCATACGCATGCTCATGCTCATGCTCATGCTCATGCTCATACTCATACTCATACTCATACTCATACTCATACTCATACTCATACTCATACTCATACTCATACTCATACTCATACTCATACTCATACTCATACTCATACTCATACTCATACTCACAATCATACTCATACTCATACTCATACTCATACTCATACTCATACTCATACTCATACTAATACGCCTACACGTACTCGTACTCGTACTCTTACTCATACTCATACTCATACTCATACTCATACTCATACTCATACTCATACTCATACGCATACTCATACTCATACGCATGCTCATGCTCACGCTCATGCTCATGCTCATACTCATACTGACACTCGCACTCATACTCATACTCATACTCATACTCATAATCATACTCATAATCATAATCATACTCATACTCATACTCATACTCATACTCATACTCATACTCATACTCATACTCATACTCATACTCATACTCATACTCACAATCATACTCATACTCATACTCATACTCATACGCATGCTCATACTCATACTCATACTCATACTCATACTCATACTTACACTCCTACTCCTACTCATACTCATATGCATACTCATACTTATACTCATACTCATACTCATACTCATACTCATACTCATACTCATACTCATACTCATACTCATACTCATACTCATACTCATACTCATACTCATAATCATACTCATACTCATACTCATACTCATACTCATACTCATACTCATACTCATACTCATACTCATACTCATACTCATACTCATACTCACAATCATACTCATACTCATACTCATACTCATACTCATACTCATACTCATACTCATACTCATACTCATACTCATACTCATACTCATACTCATAGTCATACTCATACTCATACTCATACTCATACTCATACTCATACTCACAATCATACTCATACTCATACTCATACTCATACTCATACTAATACGCATACACGTACTCGTACTCATACTGATACTCATACTCATGCTCATGCTCATACTCATACTCATAATCATACTCATACTCATACTCATACGCATGCTCATGCTCATACACATACTCATACACATACTCATACTCATACTCATACTCGTACTCATACTCATACTCATACCCATACTCATACTCATACTCATACTTACACTCATACTCCTACTCATACTCATACGCATACTCATACTCATACTCATACTCATACTCATACTCATACGCATGCTCATGCTCATGCTCATGCTCATACTCATACTCATAATCATACTCATACTCATACTCATACGCATGCTCATGCTCATACACATACTCATACACATACTCATACTCATACTCATACTCGTACTCATACTCATACTCATACCCATACTCATACTCATACTCATACTTACACTCATACTCCTACTCATACTCATACGCATACTCATACTCATACTCATACTCACACTCACACTCATACTCCTACTCTCATTCACACTCACACTCATACTCATACAGATACGCATACTCATACTCACACTCATACTCATACATATACGCATACTCATACTCATACGCATGCTCATGCTCATGCTCATGCTCATGCTCATGCTAATGCTCATGCTCATACTCATACTCATACTCATACTCATACTCATACGCATGCTCATGCTCATACACGTACTCATGCACATACTCATACTCATACTGATACTCGTACTCATACTCATACTCATACTCATACTCATACTCATACTCATACTCATACTCATACTCATACTCACACTCACACTCATACTCATAGTCTCATTCACACTCACACTCATACTCATACAGATACGCATACACATACTCACACTCATACTCATATATATACGCATACTCATACTCATACTCATAATCATACTCATAATCATACTCATACTCATACTCATACTCATACTCATACTCATACTCATACTCATACTCATACTCATACTCATACTCATACTCATACTCATACTCATACTCATACTCACAATCATACTCATACTCATACTCATACTCATACGCATGCTCATACTCATACTCATACTCATACTCATACTCATACTCATACTTACACTCCTACTCCTATTCATACTCATATGCATACTCATACTTATACTCATACTCATACTCATACTCATACTCATACTCATACTCATAGTCATTCTCATACTCATACTCATACTCATACTCATACTCATACTCATACTCATACTCATACTCATACTCATGCTCATGCTCATACTCATACACATACTCACACTCATACTCATACTCATATTCATACTAATACGCATGCTCATGCTCATACACATACTCATACACATACTCATACTCATACTCATACTCGTACTCATACTCATACTCATACTCATACTCATACTCATACTCATACTCATACTCATACTCATACTCATACTCATAATCACACTCATACTCATACTCATACTCATACTCATACTCATACTCATACTCATACTCATACTCATACTCATACTCATACTCATACTCATACTCATACTCATACTCATACTCACAATCATACTCATACTCATACTCATACTCATACTCATACTCATACTCATACTCATACTCATACTCATACTCATACTCATACTCATACTCATAGTCATACTCATACTCATACTCATACTCATACTCATACTCATACTCATACTCATACTCATACTCACAATCATACTCATACTCAGACTCATACTCATACTCATACTAATACGAATACACGTACTCGTACTCATACTGATACTCATACTCATGCTCATGCTCATACTCATACTCATAATCATACTCATACTCATACTCATACGCATGCTCATGCTCATACACATACTCATACACATACTCATACTCATACTCATACTCATACTCGTACTCATACTCATACTCATACCCATACTCATACTCATACTCATACTTACACTCATACTCCTACTCATACTCATACGCATACTCATACTCATACTCATACTCATACTCATACTCATACGCATGCTCATGCTCATGCTCATGCTCATACTCATACTCATTATCATACTCATACTCATACTCATACGCATGCTCATGCTCATACACATACTCATACACATACTCATACTCATACTCATACTCGTACTCATACTCATACTCATACCCATACTCATACTCATACTCATACTTACACTCATACTCCTACTCATACTCATACGCATACTCATACTCATACTCATACTCACACTCACACTCATACTCCTACTCTCATTCACACTCACACTCATACTCATACAGATACGCATACTCATACTCACACTCATACTCATACATATACGCATACTCATACTCATACGCATGCTCATGCTCATGCTCATGCTCATGCTCATGCTCATGCTAATGCTCATGCTCATACTCATACTCATACTCATACTCATACTCATACGCATGCTCATGCTCATACACGTACTCATGCACATACTCATACTCATACTGATACTCGTACTCATACTCATACTCATACTCATACTCATACTCATACTCATACTCATACTCATACTCACACTCACACTCATACTCATAGTCTCATTCACACTCACACTCATACTCATACAGATACGCATACACATACTCACACTCATACTCATATATATACGCATACTCATACTCACACTCATAATCATACTCATAATCATACTCATACTCATACTCATACTCATACTCATACTCATACTCATACGCATACTCATACTCATACGCATGCTCATGCTCACGCTCATGCTCATGCTCATACTCATACTGACACTCGCACTCATACTCATACTCATACTCATACTCATAATCATACTCATAATCATAATCATAATCATACTCATACTCATACTCATACTCATAGTCATACTCATACTCATACTCATACTCATACTCATACTCATACGCATGCTCATACTCATTCTCATACTCATACTCATACGCATGTTCATGCTCATGCTCATACTCATACTCATACTCTCATTCACACTCACACTCATACTCATACAGATACGCATACTCATACTCACACTCATACTCATACATATACGCATACTCATACTCACACTCATAATCATACTCATAATCATACTCATACTCATACTCATACTCATGCTCATACTCATACACATACTCACACTCATACTCATACTCATACTCATACTCATATTCATACTAATACTCATACTCATACTCATACTCATACTCATACTCATACTCATACTCATACTCATACTCATACTCATACTCATACTCATACTCATACTCATACTCATACTCACAATCATACTCATACTCATACTCATACTCATACGCATGCTCATACTCATACTCATACTCATACTCATACTCATACTCATACTTACACTCCGACTCCTACTCATACTCATATGCATACTCATACTTATACTCATACTCATACTCATACTCATACTCATACTCATACTCATACTCATAGTCATACTCATACTCATACTCATACTCATACTCATACTCATACTCATACTCATACTCATACTCATACTCATACTCATACTCATACTCATACTCATACTCATACGCATGCTCATACTCATTCTCATACTCATACTCATACGCATGTTCATGCTCATGCTCATACTCATACTCATACTCTCATTCACACTCACACTCATACTCATACAGATACGCATACTCATACTCACACTCATACTCATACATATACGCATACTCATACTCACACTCATAATCATACTCATAATCATACTCATACTCATACTCATACTCATACTCATACTCATACTCATACTCATACTCATACTCATGCTCATGCTCATACTCATACACATACTCACACTCATACTCATACTCATACTCATACTCATATTCATACTAATACTCATACTCATACTCATACTCATACTCATACTCATACTCATACTCATACTCATACTCATACTCATACTCATACTCATACTCATACTCATACTCATACTCATACTCATACTCATACTCATACTCATAATCACACTCACACTCATGCTCATACTCTCATTCACACTCACACTCATACTCATACAGATACGCATACTCATACTCATACTCATACTCGTACTCATACTCATACTCATACTCATACTCATACTCATACTCATACTCATACTCATACTCATACTCATACTCATACTCATACTCATACTCATACGCATGCTCATGCTCATGCTCATGCTCATGCTCATGCTCATACTCATACTCATACTGACACTCGCACTCATACTCATACTCATACTCATAATCATACTCATAATCATACTCATATTCATACTCATACTCATACTCATAGTCATACTCATACTCATACTCATACTCATACTCATACTCATACTCGTTGTCATCCTCATACGCATGCTCATGCTCATGCTCATGCTCATGCTCATACTCATACTCATACTCATACTCATACTCATACTCATACTCATACTCATACTCATACTCATACTCATACTCATACTCATACTCATACTCATACTCATACTCATACTCATACTCACAATCATACTCATACTCATACTCATACTCATACTCATACTCATACTCATACTCATACTAATACGCCTACACGTACTCGTACTCGTACTCTTACTCATACTCATACTCATACTCATACTCATACTCATACTCATACTCATACTCATACGCATACTCATACTCATACGCATGCTCATGCTCACGCTCATGCTCATGCTCATACTCATACTGACACTCGCACTCATACTCATACTCATACTCATACTCATAATCATACTCATAATCATAATCATACTCATACTCATACTCATACTCATACTCATACTCATACTCATACTCATACTCATACTCATACTCATACTCATACTCACAATCATACTCATACTCATACTCATACTCATACGCATGCTCATACTCATACTCATACTCATACTCATACTCATACTTACACTCCTACTCCTACTCATACTCATATGCATACTCATACTTATACTCATACTCATACTCATACTCATACTCATACTCATACTCATACTCATACTCATACTCATACTCATACTCATACTCATACTCATACTCATAATCATACTCATACTCATACTCATACTCATACTCATACTCATACTCATACTCATACTCATACTCATACTCATACTCATACTCATACTCATACTCATACTCATACTCATACTCATACTCATACTCATACTCATACTCATACTCATACTCATACTCACAATCATACTCATACTCATACTCATACTCATACTCATACTCATACTCATACTCATACTCATACTCATACTCATACTCATACTCATACTCATAGTCATACTCATACTCATACTCATACTCATACTCATACTCATACTCACAATCATACTCATACTCATACTCATACTCATACTAATACGCATACACGTACTCGTACTCATACTGATACTCATACTCATGCTCATGCTCATACTCATACTCATAATCATACTCATACTCATACTCATACGCATGCTCATGCTCATACACATACTCATACACATACTCATACTCATACTCATACTCGTACTCATACTCATACTCATACCCATACTCATACTCATACTCATACTTACACTCATACTCCTACTCATACTCATACGCATACTCATACTCATACTCATACTCATACTCATACTCATACGCATGCTCATGCTCATGCTCATGCTCATACTCATACTCATAATCATACTCATACTCATACTCATACGCATGCTCATGCTCATACACATACTCATACACATACTCATACTCATACTCATACTCGTACTCATACTCATACTCATACCCATACTCATACTCATACTCATACTTACACTCATACTCCTACTCATACTCATACGCATACTCATACTCATACTCATACTCACACTCACACTCATACTCCTACTCTCATTCACACTCACACTCATACTCATACAGATACGCATACTCATACTCACACTCATACTCATACATATACGCATACTCATACTCATACGCATGCTCATGCTCATGCTCATGCTCATGCTAATGCTCATGCTCATACTCATACTCATACTCATACTCATACTCATACGCATGCTCATGCTCATACACGTACTCATGCACATACTCATACTCATACTGATACTCGTACTCATACTCATACTCATACTCATACTCATACTCATACTCATACTCATACTCATACTCATACTCACACTCACACTCATACTCATAGTCTCATTCACACTCACACTCATACTCATACAGATACGCATACACATACTCACACTCATACTCATATATATACGCATACTCATACTCACACTCATAATCATACTCATAATCATACTCATACTCATACTCATACTCATACTCATACTCATACTCATACTCATACTCATACTCATACTCATACTCATACTCATACTCATACTCATACTCATACTCATACTCATACTCACAATCATACTCATACTCATACTCATACTCATACGCATGCTCATACTCATACTCATACTCATACTCATACTCATACTCATACTTACACTCCTACTCCTATTCATACTCATATGCATACTCATACTTATACTCATACTCATACTCATACTCATACTCATACTCATACTCATACTCATAGTCATTCTCATACTCATACTCATACTCATACTCATACTCATACTCATACTCATACTCATACTCATACTCATGCTCATGCTCATACTCATACACATACTCACACTCATACTCATACTCATATTCATACTAATACGCATGCTCATGCTCATACACATACTCATACACATACTCATACTCATACTCATACTCGTACTCATACTCATACTCATACTCATACTCATACTCATACTCATACTCATACTCATACTCATACTCATAATCACACTCATACTCATACTCATACTCATACTCATACTCATACTCATACTCATACTCATACTCATACTCATACTCATACTCATACTCATACTCATACTCATACTCATACTCACAATCATACTCATACTCATACTCATACTCATACTCATACTCATACTCATACTCATACTCATACTCATACTCATACTCATACTCATACTCATACTCATACTCATAGTCATACTCATACTCATACTCATACTCATACTCATACTCATACTCATACTCATACTCACAATCATACTCATACTCAGACTCATACTCATACTCATACTAATACGAATACACGTACTCGTACTCATACTGATACTCATACTCATGCTCATGCTCATACTCATACTCATAATCATACTCATACTCATACTCATACGCATGCTCATGCTCATACACATACTCATACACATACTCATACTCATACTCATACTCATACTCGTACTCATACTCATACTCATACCCATACTCATACTCATACTCATACTTACACTCATACTCCTACTCATACTCATACGCATACTCATACTCATACTCATACTCATACTCATACTCATACGCATGCTCATGCTCATGCTCATGCTCATACTCATACTCATAATCATACTCATACTCATACTCATACGCATGCTCATGCTCATACACATACTCATACACATACTCATACTCATACTCATACTCGTACTCATACTCATACTCATACCCATACTCATACTCATACTCATACTTACACTCATACTCCTACTCATACTCATACGCATACTCATACTCATACTCATACTCACACTCACACTCATACTCCTACTCTCATTCACACTCACACTCATACTCATACAGATACGCATACTCATACTCACACTCATACTCATACATATACGCATACTCATACTCATACGCATGCTCATGCTCATGCTCATGCTCATGCTCATGCTAATGCTCATGCTCATACTCATACTCATACTCATACTCATACTCATACGCATGCTCATGCTCATACACGTACTCATGCACATACTCATACTCATACTGATACTCGTACTCATACTCATACTCATACTCATACTCATACTCATACTCATACTCATACTCATACTCATACTCACACTCACACTCATACTCATAGTCTCATTCACACTCACACTCATACTCATACAGATACGCATACACATACTCACACTCATACTCATATATATACGCATACTCATACTCACACTCATAATCATACTCATAATCATACTCATACTCATACTCATACTCATACTCATACTCATACTCATACGCATACTCATACTCATACGCATGCTCATGCTCACGCTCATGCTCATGCTCATACTCATACTGACACTCGCACTCATACTCATACTCATACTCATACTCATAATCATACTCATAATCATAATCATAATCATACTCATACTCATACTCATACTCATAGTCATACTCATACTCATACTCATACTCATACTCATACTCGTACTCATCCTCATACGCATGCTCATGCTCATGCTCATGCTCATGCTCATGCTCATGCTCATACTCATACTCATACTCATACTCATACTCACAATCATACTCATACTCATACTCATACTCATACTCATACTCATACTCATACTCATACTCATACTCATACTCATACTCATACTCATACTCATACTCATACTCATACTCATACTCATACTCATGCTCATACTCATACACATACTCACACTCATACTCATACTCATACTCATACTCATATTCATACTAATACTCATACTCATACTCATACTCATACTCATACTCATACTCATACTCATACTCATACTCATACTCATACTCATACTCATACTCATACTCATACTCATACTCATAATCACACTCACACTCATGCTCATACTCTCATTCACACTCACACTCATACTCATACTCATACTCATACGCATGCTCATGCTCATACACGTACTCATGCACATACTCATACTCATACTGATACTCGAACTCATACTCATACTCATACTCATACTCATACTCATACTCATACTCATACTCATACTCACACTCACACTCATACTCATAGTCTCATTCACACTCACACTCATACTCATACAGATACGCATACACATACTCACACTCATACTCATATATATACGCATACTCATACTCACACTCATAATCATACTCATAATCATACTCATACTCATACTCATACTCATACTCATACGCATACTCATACTCATACGCATGCTCATGCTCACGCTCATGCTCATGCTCATACTCATACTGACACTCGCACTCATACTCATACTCATACTCATACTCATAATCATACTCATAATCATAATCATAATCATACTCATACTCATACTCATACTCATAGTCATACTCATACTCATACTCATACTCATACTCATACTTATACTCATACTCATACTCATACTCATACTCATACTCATACTCATACTCATACTCATTCTCATACTCATACTCATACTCATACTCATACTCATACTCATACTCATACTCATACTCATACTCATGCTCATGCTCATACTCATACACATACTCACACTCATACTCATACTCATATTCATACTAATACGCATGCTCATGCTCATACACATACTCATACACATACTCATACTCATACTCATACTCGTACTCATACTCATACTCATACTCATACTCATACTCATACTCATACTCATACTCATACTCATACTCATACTCATAATCACACTCATACTCATACTCATACTCATACTCATACTCATACTCATACTCATACTCATACTCATACTCATACTCATACTCATACTCATACTCACAATCATACTCATACTCATACACATACTCATACTCATACTCATACTCATACTCATACTCATACTCATACTCATACTCATACTCATACTCATACTCATAGTCATACTCATACTCATACTCATACTCATACTCATACTCATACTCATACTCATACTCATACTCACAATCATACTCATACTCAGACTCATACTCATACTCATACTAATACGCATACACGTACTCTTACTCATACTGATACTCATACTCATGCTCATGCTCATACTCATACTCATAATCATACTCATACTCATACTCATACGCATGCTCATGCTCATACACATACTCATACACATACTCATACTCATACTCATACTCATACTCGTACTCATACTCATACTCATACCCATACTCATACTCAGACTCATACTTACACTCATACTCCTACTCATACTCATACGCATACTCATACTCATACTCATACTCATACTCATACTCATACGCATGCTCATGCTCATGCTCATGCTCATACTCATACTCATAATCATACTCATACTCATACTCATACGCATGCTCATGCTCATACACATACTCATACACATACTCATACTCATACTCATACTCGTACTCATACTCATACTCATACCCATACTCATACTCATACTCATACTTACACTCATACTCCTACTCATACTCATACGCATACTCATACTCATACTCATACTCACACTCACACTCATACTCCTACTCTCATTCACACTCACACTCATACTCATACAGATACGCATACTCATACTCACACTCATACTCATACATATACGCATACTCATACTCATACGCATGCTCATGCTCATGCTCATGCTCATGCTCATGCTCATGCTAATGCTCATGCTCATACTCATACTCATACTCATACTCATACTCATACGCATGCTCATGCTCATACACGTACTCATGCACATACTCATACTCATACTGATACTCGTACTCATACGCATGCTCATGCTCACGCTCATGCTCATGCTCATACTCATACTGACACTCGCACTCATACTCATACTCATACTCATACTCATAATCATACTCATAATCATAATCATAATCATACTCATACTCATACTCATACTCATAGTCATACTCATACTCATACTCATACTCATACTCATACTCGTACTCATCCTCATACGCATGCTCATGCTCATGCTCATGCTCATGCTCATGCTCATGCTCATACTCATACTCATACTCATACTCATACTCACAATCATACTCATACTCATACTCATACTCATACTCATACTCATACTCATACTCATACTCATACTCATACTCATACTCATACTCATACTCATACTCATACTCATACTCATACTCATACTCATACTCATGCTCATACTCATACACATACTCACACTCATACTCATACTCATACTCATACTCATATTCATACTAATACTCATACTCATACTCATACTCATACTCATACTCATACTCATACTCATAATCACACTCACACTCATGCTCATACTCTCATTCACACTCACACTCATACTCATACTCATACTCATACGCATGCTCATGCTCATACACGTACTCATGCACATACTCATACTCATACTGATACTCGAACTCATACTCATACTCATACTCATACTCATACTCATACTCATACTCATACTCATACTCATACTCACACTCACACTCATACTCATAGTCTCATTCACACTCACACTCATACTCATACAGATACGCATACACATACTCACACTCATACTCATATATATACGCATACTCATACTCACACTCATAATCATACTCATAATCATACTCATACTCATACTCATACTCATACTCATACGCATACTCATACTCATACGCATGCTCATGCTCACGCTCATGCTCATGCTCATACTCATACTGACACTCGCACTCATACTCATACTCATACTCATACTCATAATCATACTCATAATCATAATCATAATCATACTCATACTCATACTCATACTCATACTCATAGTCATACTCATACTCATACTCATACTCATACTCATTCTCATACTCATACTCATACGCATGTTCATGCTCATGCTCATACTCATACTCATACTCTCATTCACACTCACACTCATACTCATACAGATACGCATACTCATACTCACACTCATACTCATACATATACGCATACTCATACTCACACTCATAATCATACTCATAATCATACTCATACTCATACTCATACTCATACTCATACTCATACTCATACTCATACTCATACTCATGCTCATGCTCATACTCATACACATACTCACACTCATACTCATACTCATACTCATACTCATATTCATACTAATACTCATACTCATACTCATACTCATACTCATACTCATACTCATACTCATACTCATACTCATACTCATACTCATACTCATACTCATACTCATAATCATACTCATAATCATAATCATAATCATACTCATACTCATACTCATACTCATAGTCATACTCATACTCATACTCATACTCATACTCATACTCGTACTCATCCTCATACGCATGCTCATGCTCATGCTCATGCTCATGCTCATGCTCATGCTCATACTCATACTCATACTCATACTCATACTCACAATCATACTCATACTCATACTCATACTCATACTCATACTCATACTCATACTCATACTCATACTCATACTCATACTCATACTCATACTCATACTCATACTCATACTCATACTCATACTCATGCTCATACTCATACACATACTCACACTCATACTCATACTCATACTCATACTCATATTCATACTAATACTCATACTCATACTCATACTCATACTCATACTCATACTCATACTCATAATCACACTCACACTCATGCTCATACTCTCATTCACACTCACACTCATACTCATACTCATACTCATACGCATGCTCATGCTCATACACGTACTCATGCACATACTCATACTCATACTGATACTCGAACTCATACTCATACTCATACTCATACTCATACTCATACTCATACTCATACTCATACTCACACTCACACTCATACTCATAGTCTCATTCACACTCACACTCATACTCATACAGATACGCATACACATACTCACACTCATACTCATATATATACGCATACTCATACTCACACTCATAATCATACTCATAATCATACTCATACTCATACTCATACTCATACTCATACGCATACTCATACTCATACGCATGCTCATGCTCACGCTCATGCTCATGCTCATACTCATACTGACACTCGCACTCATACTCATACTCATACTCATACTCATAATCATACTCATAATCATAATCATAATCATACTCATACTCATACTCATACTCATAGTCATACTCATACTCATACTCATACTCATACTCATTCTCATACTCATACTCATACGCATGTTCATGCTCATGCTCATACTCATACTCATACTCTCATTCACACTCACACTCATACTCATACAGATACGCATACTCATACTCACACTCATACTCATACATATACGCATACTCATACTCACACTCATAATCATACTCATAATCATACTCATACTCATACTCATACTCATACTCATACTCATACGCATGCTCATGCTCATGCTCATGCTAATGCTCATGCTCATACTCATACTCATACTCATACTCATACTCATACGCATGCTCATGCTCATACACGTACTCATGCACATACTCATACTCATACTGATACTCGTACTCATACTCATACTCATACTCATACTCATACTCATACTCATACTCATACTCATACTCATACTCACACTCACACTCATACTCATAGTCTCATTCACACTCACACTCATACTCATACAGATACGCATACACATACTCACACTCATACTCATATATATACGCATACTCATACTCACACTCATAATCATACTCATAATCATACTCATACTCATACTCATACTCATACTCATACGCATACTCATACTCATACGCATGCTCATGCTCACGCTCATGCTCATGCTCATACTCATACTGACACTCGCACTCATACTCATACTCATACTCATACTCATAATCATACTCATAATCATAATCATACTGATACTCATACTCATACTCATACTCATAGTCATACTCATACTCATACTCATACTCATACTCATACTCATACTCATACTCATACTCATACTCATACTCATACTCATACTCATACTCATACTCATACTCATACTCATACTCATACTCATACTCACAATCATACTCATACTCATACTCATACTCATACGCATGCTCATACTCATACTCATACTCATACTCATACTCATACTCATACTTACACTCCTACTCCTATTCATACTCATATGCATACTCATACTTATACTCATACTCATACTCATACTCATACTCATACTCATACTCATACTCATACTCATACTCATACTCATACTCATACTCATACTCATACTCATACTCATACTCATACTCATACTCATACTCATACTCATACTCATACTCATAATCATACTCATACTCATACTCATACTCATACTCATACGCATACTCATACTCATACGCATGCTCATGCTCACGCTCATGCTCATGCTCATACTCATACTGACACTCGCACTCATACTCATACTCATACTCATACTCATACTCATAATTATACTCATAATCATACTCATACTCATACTCATACTCATAGTCATACTCATACTCATACTCATACTCATACTCATACTCATACTCGTACTCATCCTCATACGCATGCTCATGCTCATGCTCATGCTCATGCTCATGCTCATGCTCATACTCATACTCATACTCATACTCATACTCATACTCATACTCATACTCATACTCATACTCATACTCATACTCATACTCATACTCATACTCATACTCATACTCATACTCATACTCACAATCATACTCATACTCATACTCATACTCATACTAATACGCATACACGTACTCGTACTCATACTGATACTCATACTCATGCTCATGCTCATGCTCATACTCATACTCATAATCATACTCATACTCATACTCATACGCATGCTCATGCTCATACACATACTCATACACATACTCATACTCATACTCATACTCGTACTCATACTCATACTCATACCCATACTCATACTCATACTCATACTTACACTCATACTCCTACTCATACTCATACGCATACTCATACTCATACTCATACTCATACGCATGCTCATGCTCATGCTCATGCTCATACTCATACTCATAATCATACTCATACTCATACTCATACGCATGCTCATGCTCATACACATACTCATACACATACTCATACTCATACTCATACTCGTACTCATACTCATACTCATACCCATACTCATACTCATACTCATACTTACACTCATACTCCTACTCATACTCATACGCATACTCATACTCATACTCATACTCACACTCACACTCATACTCCTACTCTCATTCACACTCACACTCATACTCATACAGATACGCATACTCATACTCACACTCATACTCATACATATACGCATACTCATACTCATACGCATGCTCATGCTCATGCTCATGCTCATGCTAATGCTCATGCTCATACTCATACTCATACTCATACTCATACTCATACGCATGCTCATGCTCATACACGTACTCATGCACATACTCATACTCATACTCATACTCGTACTCATACTCATACTCATACTCATACTCATACTCATACTCATACTCATACTCATACTCTCATTCACACTCACACTCATACTCATACAGATACGCATACTCATACTCACACTCACACTCATACTCATACATATACGCATACTCATACTCACACTCATAATCATACTCATAATCATACTCATACTCATACTCATACTCATACTCATACTCATACTCATACTCATACTCATACTCATGCTCATGCTCATACTCATACACATACTCACACTCATACTCATACTCATATTCATACTAATACGCATGCTCATGCTCATACACATACTCATACACATACTCATACTCATACTCATACTCGTACTCATACTCATACTCATACTCATACTCATACTCATACTCATACTCATACTCATACTCGTACTCATAATCACACTCACACTCATACTCATACTCTCATTCACACTCACACTCATACTCATACAGATACGCATACTCATACTCACACTCGTACTCATACATATACGCATACTCATACTCACACTCATAATCATACTCATAATCATACTCATACACATACTCAAACTCATACTCATACTCATACTCATACTCGTACTCATCCTCATACGCATGCTCATGCTCATGCTCATGCTCATGCTCATGCTCATGCTCATACTCATACTCATACTCATACTCATACTCATACTCATTCTCATACTCATACTCATACTCATACTCATACTCATACTCATACTCATACTCACAATCATACTCATAGTCATACTCATACTCATACTCATACTCATACTCATACTCATACTCATACTAATACGCCTACACGTACTCGTACTCGTACTCTTACTCATACTCATACTCATACTCATACTCATACTCATACTCATACGCATGCTCATGCTCATACACATACTCATACACATACTCATACTCATACTCGTACTCATACTCATACTCATACTCATACTCATACTCATACTCATACTCATACTCATACTCATACTCATACTCATACTCATACTCATACTCATACTCATACTCATACTCATACTCATACTCATACTCATACTCATAATCGCACTCACACTCATGCTCATACTCTCATTCACACTCACACTCATACTCATACAGATACGCATACTCATACTCACACTCAAACTCATACATATACGCATACTCATACTCACACTCATAATCATACTCATAATCATACTCATACACATACTCATACTCATACTCATGCTCATACTCATACACATTCTCACACTCATACTCATACTCATACTCATACGCATGCTCATACTCATACTCATACTCATACTCATACTCATACTTACACTCCTACTCCTACTCATACTCATATGCATACTCATACTTATACTCATACTCATACTCATACTCATACTCATACTCATAGTCATACTCATACTCATACTCATACTCATACTCCTACTCATACTCATACTCATACTCATACTCATAATCACACTCACACTGATACTCATACTCTCATTCACACTCACACTCATACTCATACAGATACGCATACTCATACTCAAACTCGTACTCATACATATACGCATACTCATACTCACACTCATAATCATACTCATAATCATACTCATACACATACTCAAACTCATACTCATACTCATACTCATGCTCATACTCATACACATACTCACACTCAGACTCATACTCATACTCATATTCATACTCATGCTAATACGCATACTCGTACTCGTACTCATACTCATACTCATACTCATACTCATACTCATACTCATACTCATACTCATATTCATACTAATACTCATACTCATACTCATACTCATACTCATACTCATACTCATACTCATACTCATACTCATACTCATACTCATACTCATACTCATACTCTCATTCACACTCACACTCATACTCATACAGATACGCATACTCATACTCACACTCATACTCATACATATACGCATACTCATACTCACACTCATAATCATACTCATAATCATACTCATACTCATACTCATACTCATACTCATACTCATACTCATACGCATGCTCATGCTCATGCTCATGCTCATGCTCATGCCCATGCTCATGCTCATGCTCATGCTCATACTCATACTGACACTCGCACTCATACTCATACTCATACTCATACTCATACTCATACTCATACTCATACTCATACTAATACGCCTACACGTACTCGTACTCGTACTCTTACTCATACTCATACTCATACTCATACTCATACTCATACTCATACTCATACGCATGCTCATGCTCATACACATACTCATACACATACTCATACTCATACTCATACTCGTACTCATACTCATACTCATACCCATACTCATACTCATACTCATACTTACACTCATACACCTACTCATACTCATACGCATACTCATACTCATACTCATACTCACACTCACACTCATACTCATACTCATACTCATACTCACACTCATACTCCTACTCTCATTCACACTCACACTCATACTCATACAGATACGCATACTCTTACTCACACTCATACTCATACATATACGCATACTCATACTCATACGCATGCTCATGCTCATGCTCATGCTAATGCTCATGCTCATACTCATACTCATACTCATACTCATACTCATACGCATGCTCATGCTCATACACGTACTCATGCACATACTCATACTCATACTGATACTCGTACTCATACTCATACTCATACTCATACTCATACTCATACTCATACTCATACTCATACTCATACTCACACTCACACTCATACTCATAGTCTCATTCACACTCACACTCATACTCATACAGATACGCATACACATACTCACACTCATACTCATATATATACGCATACTCATACTCACACTCATAATCATACTCATAATCATACTCATACTCATACTCATACTCATACTCATACGCATACTCATACTCATACGCATGCTCATGCTCACGCTCATGCTCATGCTCATACTCATACTGACACTCGCACTCATACTCATACTCATACTCATACTCATAATCATACTCATAATCATAATCATACTGATACTCATACTCATACTCATACTCATAGTCATACTCATACTCATACTCATACTCATACTCATACTCATACTCATACTCATACTCATACTCATACTCATACTCATACTCATACTCATACTCATACTCATACTCATACTCATACTCACAATCATACTCATACTCATACTCATACTCATACGCATGCTCATACTCATACTCATACTCATACTCATACTCATACTCATACTTACACTCCTACTCCTATTCATACTCATATGCATACTCATACTTATACTCATACTCATACTCATACTCATACTCATACTCATACTCATACTCATACTCATACTCATACTCATACTCATACTCATACTCATACTCATACTCATACTCATACTCATACTCATACTCATACTCATACTCATAATCATACTCATACTCATACTCATACTCATACTCATACGCATACTCATACTCATACGCATGCTCATGCTCACGCTCATGCTCATGCTCATACTCATACTGACACTCGCACTCATACTCATACTCATACTCATACTCATACTCATAATTATACTCATAATCATACTCATACTCATACTCATACTCATAGTCATACTCATACTCATACTCATACTCATACTCATACTCATACTCGTACTCATCCTCATACGCATGCTCATGCTCATGCTCATGCTCATGCTCATGCTCATGCTCATACTCATACTCATACTCATACTCATACTCATACTCATACTCATACTCATACTCATACTCATACTCATACTCATACTCATACTCATACTCATACTCATACTCATACTCATACTCATACTCATACTCATACTCATACTCATACTCATACTCACAATCATACTCATACTCATACTCATACTCATACTAATACGCATACACGTACTCGTACTCATACTGATACTCATACTCATGCTCATGCTCATGCTCATACTCATACTCATAATCATACTCATACTCATACTCATACGCATGCTCATGCTCATACACATACTCATACACATACTCATACTCATACTCATACTCGTACTCATACTCATACTCATACCCATACTCATACTCATACTCATACTTACACTCATACTCCTACTCATACTCATACGCATACTCATACTCATACTCATACTCATACGCATGCTCATGCTCATGCTCATGCTCATACTCATACTCATAATCATACTCATACTCATACTCATACGCATGCTCATGCTCATACACATACTCATACACATACTCATACTCATACTCATACTCGTACTCATACTCATACTCATACCCATACTCATACTCATACTCATACTTACACTCATACTCCTACTCATACTCATACGCATACTCATACTCATACTCATACTCACACTCACACTCATACTCCTACTCTCATTCACACTCACACTCATACTCATACAGATACGCATACTCATACTCACACTCATACTCATACATATACGCATACTCATACTCATACGCATGCTCATGCTCATGCTCATGCTCATGCTAATGCTCATGCTCATACTCATACTCATACTCATACTCATACTCATACGCATGCTCATGCTCATACACGTACTCATGCACATACTCATACTCATACTCATACTCGTACTCATACTCATACTCATACTCATACTCATACTCATACTCATACTCATACTCATACTCATACTCACACTCACACTCATACTCATAGTCTCATTCACACTCACACTCATACTCATACAGATACGCATACACATACTCAAACTCATACTCATATATATACGCATACTCATACTCACACTCATAATCATACTCATAATCATACTCATACTCATACTCATACTCATACTCATACGCATACTCATACTCATACGCATGCTCATGCTCACGCTCATGCTCATGCTCATACTCATACTGACACTCGCACTCATGCTCATACTCATACTCATACTCATACTCATAATCATACTCATAATCATAATCATACTCATACTCATACTCATACTCATAGTCATACTCATACTCATACTCATACTCATACTCATACTCATACTCGTACTCATCCTCATACGCATGCTCATGCTCATGCTCATGCTCATGCTCATGCTCATGCTCATACTCATACTCATACTCATACTCATACTCATACTCATACTCATACTCATACTCATACTCATACTCATACTCATACTCATACTCATACTCATACTCATACTCATACTCACAATCATACTCATACTCATACTCATACGCATACTCATACTCATACTCATACTCATACTAATACGCCTACACGTACTCGTACTCGTACTCTTACTCATACTCATACTCATACTCATACTCGTACTCATACTCATACTCATACTCATACGCATGCTCATGCTCATACACATACTCATTCACATTCTCATACTCATACTCGTACTCATACTCATACTCATACTCATACTCATACTCATACTCATACTCATACTCATACTCATACTCATACTCATACTCATACTCATACTCATACTCATACTCATACTCATACTCATAATCACACTCACACTCATGCTCATACTCTCATTCACACTCACACTCATACTCATACAGATACGCATACTCATACTCACACTCAAACTCATACATATACGCATACTCATACTCACACTCATAATCATACTCATAATCATACTCATACACATACTCATACTCATACTCATGCTCATACTCATACACATTCTCACACCCATACTCATACTCATACTCATACTCATACTCACAATCATACTCATACTCATACTCATACTCATACTCATACTCATACTCATACTCATACTCATACTCATACTCATACTCATACTCATACTCATACTCATACTCATACTCATAGTCATACTCATACTCATACTCATACTCATACTCATACTCATACTCATACTCACAATCATACTCATAGTCTCATTCACACTCACACTCATAATCATACAGATACGCATACACATACTCACACTCATACTCATATATATACGCATACTCATACTCACACTCATAATCATACTCATAATCATACTCATACTCATACTCATACTCATACTCATACTCATACGCATACTCATACTCATACGCATGCTCATGCTCACGCTCATGCTCATGCTCATACTCATACTGACACTCGCACTCATACTCATACTCATACTCATACTCATAATCATACTCATAATCATAATCATACTCATACTCATACTCATACTCATACTCATACTCATACTCATACTCATACTCATACTCATACTCATACTCATACTCACAATCATACTCATACTCATACTCATACTCATACGCATGCTCATACTCATACTCATACTCATACTCATACTCATACTTACACTCCTACTCCTACTCATACTCATATGCATACTCATACTTATACTCATACTCATACTCATACTCATACTCATACTCATACTCATACTCATACTCATACTCATACTCATACTCATACTCATACTCATACTCATACTCATACTCATACTCATACTCATACTCATACTCATACTCATACTCATACTCATACTCATACTCATACTCATACTCATACTCACAATCATACTCATACTCATACTCATACTCATACTCATACTCATACTCATACTCATACTCATACTCATACTCATACTCATACTAATACGCATACACGTACTCGTACTCATACTGATACTCATACTCATGCTCATGCTCATACTCATACTCATAATCATACTCATACTCATACTCATACGCATGCTCATGCTCATACACATACTCATACACATACTCATACTCATACTCATACTCGTACTCATACTCATACTCATACCCATACTCATACTCATACTCATACTTACACTCATACTCCTACTCATACTCATACGCATACTCATACTCATACTCATACTCATACTCATACTCATACGCATGCTCATGCTCATGCTCATGCTCATACTCATACTCATAATCATACTCATACTCATACTCATACGCATGCTCATGCTCATACACATACTCATACACATACTCATATTCATACTCATACTCGTACTCATACTCATACTCATACCCATACTCATACTCATACTCATACTTACACTCATACTCCTACTCATACTCATACGCATACTCATACTCATACTCATACTCACACTCACACTCATACTCCTACTCTCATTCACACTCACACTCATACTCATACAGATACGCATACTCATACTCACACTCATACTCATACATATACGCATACTCATACTCATACGCATGCTCATGCTCAAGCTCATGCTAATGCTCATGCTCATACTCATACTCATACTCATACTCATACTCATACGCATGCTCATGCTCATACACGTACTCATGCACATACTCATACTCATACTGATACTCGTACACATACTCATACTCATACTCATACTCATACTCATACTCATACTCATACTCACACTCACACTCATACTCATAGTCTCATTCACACTCACACTCATACTCATACAGATACGCATACACATACTCACACTCATACTCATATATATACGCATACTCATACTCACACTCATAATCATACTCATAATCATACTCATACTCATACTCATACTCATACTCATACGCATACTCATACTCATACGCATGCTCATGCTCACGCTCATGCTCATGCTCATACTCATACTGACACTCGCACTCATACTCATACTCATACTCATACTCATAATCATACTCATAATCATAATCATACTCATACTCATACTCATACTCATACTCATAGTCATACTCATACTCATACTCATACTCATACTCATACTCATACTCATACTCATACTCATACTCATACTCATACTCATACTCATACTCATACTCATACTCATACTCATACTCGTACTCACAATCATACTCATACTCATACTCATACTCATACGCATGCTCATACTCATACTCATACTCATACTCATACTCATACTCATACTTACACTCCTACTCCTATTCATACTCATATGCATACTCATACTTATACTCATACTCATACTCATACTCATACTCATACTCATACTCATAGTCATTCTCATACTCATACTCATACTCATACTCATACTCATACTCATACTCATACTCATACTCATACTCATGCTCATGCTCATACTCATACACATACTCACACTCATACTCATACTCATATTCATACTAATACGCATGCTCATGCTCATACACATACTCATACACATACTCATACTCATACTCATACTCGTACTCATACTCATACTCATACTCATACTCATACTCATACTCATACTCATACTCATACTCATACTCATACTCATAATCACACTCACACTCATACTCATACTCTCATTCACACTCACACTCATACTCATACAGATACGCATACTCATACTCACACTCGTACTCATACATATACGCATACTCATACTCACACTCATAATCATACTCATAATCATACTCATACACATACTCAAACTCATACTCATACTCATACTCATACTCGTACTCATCCTCATACGCATGCTCATGCTCATGCTCATGCTCATGCTCATGCTCATACTCATACTCATACTCATACTCATACTCATACTCATTCTCATACTCATACTCATACTCATACTCATACTCATACTCATACTCATACTCATACTCATACTCATACTCATACTCACAATCATACTCATACTCATACTCATACTCATACTCATACTAATACGCATACACGTACTCGTACTCATACTCATACTCATACTCATACTCATACTCATACTCATACTCATACTCATACTCATACTCATACTCATACTCATACTCATACTCATACTCATACTCATACTCATACTCATACTCATACTCATACTCATACTCATACTCATACTCACAATCATACTCATACTCATACTCATGCTCATACTCATTCTCATACTCATACTCATACGCAAGTTCATGCTCATGCTCATACTCATACTCATACTCATACTCATATTCATACTAATACTCATACTCATACTCATACTCATACTCATACTCATACTCATACTCATACTCATACTCATACTCATACTCATACTCATACTCATACTCATACTCATAATCACACTCACACTCATGCTCATACTCTCATTCACACTCACACTCATACTCATACAGATACGCATACTCATACCCATACTCATACTCGTACTCATACTCATACTCATACTCATACTCATACTCATACTCATACTCATACTCATACTCATACTCATACTCATACTCATACTCATACGCATGCTCATGCTCATGCTCATGCTCATGCTCATGCTCATACTCATACTCATACTGACACTCGCACTCATACTCATACTCATACTCATAATCATACTCATAATCATACTCATATTCATACTCATACTCATACTCATAGTCATACTCATACTCATACTCATACTCATACTCGTTGTCATCCTCATACGCATGCTCATGCTCATGCTCATGCTCATGCTCATACTCATACTCATACTCATACTCATACTCGTACTCATACTCATACTCATACTCATACTCATACTCATACTCATACTCATACTCATACTCATACTCACAATCATACTCATACTCATACTCATACTCATACTCATACTCATACTCATACTCATACTAATACGCCTACACGTACTCGTACTCGTAATCTTACTCATACTCATACTCATACTCATACTCATACTCATACTCATACTCATACTCATACTCATACGCATGCTCATGCTCATACACATACTCATACACATACTCATACTCATACTCGTACTCATACTCATACTCATACTCATACTCATACTCATACTCATACTCATACTCATACACATACTCATACTCATACTCATACTCATACTCATACTCATACTCATAATCACACTCACACTCATGCTCATACTCTCATTCACACTCACACTCATACTCATACAGATACGCATACTCATACTCACACTCAAACTCATACATATACGCATACTCATACTCACACTCATAATCATACTCATAATCATACTCATACACATACTCATACTCATACTCATGCTCATACTCATACACATTCTCACACTCATACTCATACTCATACTCATACTCATACTCACAATCATACTCATACTCATACTCATACTCATACTCATACTCATACTCATACTCATACTCATACTCATACTCATACTCATACTCATACTCATACTCATAGTCATACTCATACTCATACTCATACTCATACTCATACTCATACTCATACTCACAATCATACTCATAGTCTCATTCACACTCACACTCATACTCATACTGATACGCATACACATACTCACACTCATACTCATATATATACGCATACTCATACTCACACTCATAATCATACTCATAATCATACTCATACTCATACTCATACTCATACTCATACTCATACGCATACTCATACTCATACGCATGCTCATGCTCACGCTCATGCTCATGCTCATACTCATACTGACACTCGCACTCATACTCATACTCATACTCATACTCATAATCATACTCATAATCATAATCATACTCATACTCATACTCATACTCATACTCATACTCATACTCATACTCATACTCATACTCATACTCATACTCATACTCACAATCATACTCATACTCATACTCATACTCATACGCATGCTCATACTCATACTCATACTCATACTCATACTCATACTTACACTCCTACTCCTACTCATACTCATATGCATACTCATACTTATACTCATACTCATACTCATACTCATACTCATACTCATACTCATACTCATACTCATACTCATACTCATACTCATACTCATACTCATACTCATACTCATACTCATACTCATACTCATACTCATACTCATACTCATACTCATACTCATACTCATACACATACTCATACTCATACTCATACTCATACTCATACTCATACTCATACTCATACTCATACTCATACTCATACTCATACTCATACTCATACTCATACTCACAATCATACTCATACTCATACTCATACTCATACGCATGCTCATACTCATACTCATACTCATACTCATACTCATACTTACACTCCTACTCCTACTCATACTCATATGCATACTCATACTTATACTCATACTCATACTCATACTCATACTCATACTCATACTCATACTCATACTCATACTCATACTCATACTCATACTCATACTCATACTCATACTCATACTCATACTCATACTAATACGCATACACGTACTCGTACTCATACTGATACTCATACTCATGCTCATGCTCATACTCATACTCATAATCATACTCATACTCATACTCATACGCATGCTCATGCTCATACACATACTCATACACATACTCATACTCATACTCATACTCGTACTCATACTCATACTCATACCCATACTCATACTCATACTCATACTTACACTCATACTCCTACTCATACTCATACGCATACTCATACTCATACTCATACTCATACTCATACTCATACGCATGCTCATGCTCATGCTCATGCTCATACTCATACTCATAATCATACTCATACTCATACTCATACGCATGCTCATGCTCATACACATACTCATACACATACTCATATTCATACTCATACTCGTACTCATACTCATACTCATACCCATACTCATACTCATACTCATACTTACACTCATACTCCTACTCATACTCATACGCATACTCATACTCATACTCATACTCACACTCACACTCATACTCATACCCATACTCATACTCATACTCATACTTACACTCATACTCCTACTCATACTCATACGCATACTCATACTCATACTCATACTCATACGCATGCTCATGCTCATGCTCATGCTCATACTCATACTCATAATCATACTCATACTCATACTCATACGCATGCTCATGCTCATACACATACTCATACACATACTCATACTCATACTCATACTCGTACTCATACTCATACTCGTACTCATACTCATACTCATACCCATACTCATACTCATACTCATACTTACACTCATACTCCTACTCATACTCATACGCATACTCATACTCATACTCATACTCATACGCATGCTCATGCTCATGCTCATGCTCATACTCATACTCATAATCATACTCATACTCATACTCATACGCATGCTCATGCTCATATACATACTCATACACATACTCATACTCATACTCATACTCGTACTCATACTCATACTCATACCCATACTCATACTCATACTCATACTTACACTCATACTCCTACTCATACTCATACGCATACTCATACTCATACTCATACTCACACTCACACTCATACTCCTACTCTCATTCACACTCACACTCATACTCATACAGATACGCATACTCATACTCACACTCATACTCATACATATACGCATACTCATACTCATACGCATGCTCATGCTCATGCTCATGCTCATGCTAATGCTCATGCTCATACTCATACTCATACTCATACTCATACTCATACGCATGCTCATGCTCATACACGTACTCATGCACATACTCATACTCATACTCATACTCGTACTCATACTCATACTCATACTCATACTCATACTCATACTCATACTCATACTCATACTCACACTCACACTCATACTCATAGTCTCATTCACACTCACACTCATACTCATACAGATACGCATACACATACTCAAACTCATACTCATATATATACGCATACTCATACTCACACTCATAATCATACTCATAATCATACTCATACTCATACTCATACTCATACTCATACGCATACTCATACTCATACGCATGCTCATGCTCACGCTCATGCTCATGCTCATACTCATACTGACACTCGCACTCATGCTCATACTCATACTCATACTCATACTCATAATCATACTCATAATCATAATCATACTCATACTCATACTCATACTCATAGTCATACTCATACTCATACTCATACTCATACTCATACTCATACTCGTACTCATCCTCATACGCATGCTCATGCTCATGCTCATGCTCATGCTCATGCTCATGCTCATACTCATACTCATACTCATACTCATACTCATACTCATACTCATACTCATACTCATACTCATACTCATACTCATACTCATACTCATACTCATACTCATACTCATACTCACAATCATACTCATACTCATACTCATACGCATACTCATACTCATACTCATACTCATACTAATACGCCTACACGTACTCGTACTCGTACTCTTACTCATACTCATACTCATACTCATACTCGTACTCATACTCATACTCATACTCATACGCATGCTCATGCTCATACACATACTCATTCACATTCTCATACTCATACTCGTACTCATACTCATACTCATACTCATACTCATACTCATACTCATACTCATACTCATACTCATACTCATACACATACTCATACTCATACTCATACTCATACTCATACTCATACTCATAATCACACTCACACTCATGCTCATACTCTCATTCACACTCACACTCATACTCATACAGATACGCATACTCATACTCACACTCAAACTCATACATATACGCATACTCATACTCACACTCATAATCATACTCATAATCATACTCATACACATACTCATACTCATACTCATGCTCATACTCATACACATTCTCACACCCATACTCATACTCATACTCATACTCATACTCACAATCATACTCATACTCATACTCATACTCATACTCATACTCATACTCATACTCATACTCATACTCATACTCATACTCATACTCATACTCATACTCATACTCATACTCATACTCATACTCATAGTCATACTCATACTCATACTCATACTCATACTCATACTCATACTCATACTCACAATCATACTCATAGTCTCATTCACACTCACACTCATAATCATACAGATACGCATACACATACTCACACTCATACTCATATATATACGCATACTCATACTCACACTCATAATCATACTCATAATCATACTCATACTCATACTCATACTCATACTCATACTCATACGCATACTCATACTCATACGCATGCTCATGCTCACGCTCATGCTCATGCTCATACTCATACTGACACTCGCACTCATACTCATACTCATACTCATACTCATAATCATACTCATAATCATAATCATACTCATACTCATACTCATACTCATACTCATACTCATACTCATACTCATACTCATACTCATACTCATACTCATACTCACAATCATACTCATACTCATACTCATACTCATACGCATGCTCATACTCATACTCATACTCATACTCATACTCATACTTACACTCCTACTCCTACTCATACTCATATGCATACTCATACTTATACTCATACTCATACTCATACTCATACTCATACTCATACTCATACTCATACTCATACTCATACTCATACTCATACTCATACTCATACTCATACTCATACTCATACTCATACTCATACTCATACTCATACTCATACTCATACTCATACTCATACTCATACTCATACTCACAATCATACTCATACTCATACTCATACTCATACTCATACTCATACTCATACTCATACTCATACTCATACTCATACTAATACGCATACACGTACTCGTACTCATACTGATACTCATACTCATGCTCATGCTCATACTCATACTCATAATCATACTCATACTCATACTCATACGCATGCTCATGCTCATACACATACTCATACACATACTCATACTCATACTCATACTCGTACTCATACTCATACTCATACCCATACTCATACTCATACTCATACTTACACTCATACTCCTACTCATACTCATACGCATACTCATACTCATACTCATACTCATACTCATACTCATACGCATGCTCATGCTCATGCTCATGCTCATACTCATACTCATAATCATACTCATACTCATACTCATACGCATGCTCATGCTCATACACATACTCATACACATACTCATATTCATACTCATACTCGTACTCATACTCATACTCATACCCATACTCATACTCATACTCATACTTACACTCATACTCCTACTCATACTCATACGCATACTCATACTCATACTCATACTCACACTCACACTCATACTCCTACTCTCATTCACACTCACACTCATACTCATACAGATACGCATACTCATACTCACACTCATACTCATACATATACGCATACTCATACTCATACGCATGCTCATGCTCAAGCTCATGCTAATGCTCATGCTCATACTCATACTCATACTCATACTCATACTCATACGCATGCTCATGCTCATACACGTACTCATGCACATACTCATACTCATACTGATACTCGTACACATACTCATACTCATACTCATACTCATACTCATACTCATACTCATACTCACACTCACACTCATACTCATAGTCTCATTCACACTCACACTCATACTCATACAGATACGCATACACATACTCACACTCATACTCATATATATACGCATACTCATACTCACACTCATAATCATACTCATAATCATACTCATACTCATACTCATACTCATACTCATACGCATACTCATACTCATACGCATGCTCATGCTCACGCTCATGCTCATGCTCATACTCATACTGACACTCGCACTCATACTCATACTCATACTCATACTCATAATCATACTCATAATCATAATCATACTCATACTCATACTCATACTCATACTCATAGTCATACTCATACTCATACTCATACTCATACTCATACTCATACTCATACTCATACTCATACTCATACTCATACTCATACTCATACTCATACTCATACTCATACTCGTACTCACAATCATACTCATACTCATACTCATACTCATACGCATGCTCATACTCATACTCATACTCATACTCATACTCATACTCATACTTACACTCCTACTCCTATTCATACTCATATGCATACTCATACTTATACTCATACTCATACTCATACTCATACTCATACTCATACTCATAGTCATTCTCATACTCATACTCATACTCATACTCATACTCATACTCATACTCATACTCATGCTCATGCTCATACTCATACACATACTCACACTCATACTCATACTCATATTCATACTAATACGCATGCTCATGCTCATACACATACTCATACACATACTCATACTCATACTCATACTCGTACTCATACTCATACTCATACTCATACTCATACTCATACTCATACTCATACTCATACTCATACTCATACTCATACTCATAATCACACTCACACTCATACTCATACTCTCATTCACACTCACACTCATACTCATACAGATACGCATACTCATACTCACACTCGTACTCATACATATACGCATACTCATACTCACACTCATAATCATACTCATAATCATACTCATACACATACTCAAACTCATACTCATACTCATACTCATACTCGTACTCATCCTCATACGCATGCTCATGCTCATGCTCATGCTCATGCTCATGCTCATGCTCATACTCATACTCATACTCATACTCATACTCATACTCATACTCATTCTCATACTCATACTCATACTCATACTCATACTCATACTCATACTCATACTCATACTCATACTCATACTCATACTCACAATCATACTCATACTCATACTCATACTCATACTCATACTAATACGCATACACGTACTCGTACTCATACTCATACTCATACTCATACTCATACTCATACTCATACTCATACTCATACTCATACTCATACTCATACTCATACTCATACTCATACTCATACTCATACTCATACTCATACTCATACTCATACTCATACTCACAATCATACTCATACTCATACTCATACTCATACGCATGCTCATACTCATACTCATACTCATACTCATACTCATACTCATACTCATACTCATACTTACACTCCGACTCCTACTCATACTCATATGCATACTCATACTTATACTCATACTCATACTCATACTCATACTCATACTCATACTCATACTCATACTCATACTCATACTCATACTCATACTCATAGTCATACTCATACTCATACTCATACTCATACTAATACGCATACACGTACTCGTACTCATACTCATAATCATACTCATATTCATACTCATACTCATACTCATAGTCATACTCATACTCATACTCATACTCATACTCGTTGTCATCCTCATACGCATGCTCATGCTCATGCTCATGCTCATGCTCATACTCATACTCATACTCATACTCATACTCATAGTCATACTCATACTCATACTCATACTCATACTCATACTCATACTCATACTCATACTCATACTCATACTCATACTCATACTCATACTCATACTCACAATCATACTCATACTCATACTCATACTCATACTCATACTCATACTCATAATCATACTCATAATCATAATCATACTCATACTCATACTCATACTCATACTCATACTCATACTCATACTCATACTCATACTCATACTCATACTCATACTCATACTCATAGTCATACTCATACTCATACTCATACTCATACTCATTCTCATACTCATACTCACAATCATACTCATAGTCTCATTCACACTCACACTCATACTCATACAGATACGCATACACATACTCACACTCATACTCATATATATACGCATACTCATACTCACACTCATAATCATACTCATAATCATACTCATACTCATACTCATACTCATACTCATACTCATACGCATACTCATACTCATACGCATGCTCATGCTCACGCTCATGCTCATGCTCATACTCATACTGACACTCGCACTCATACTCATACTCATACTCATACTCATAATCATACTCATAATCATAATCATACTCATACTCATACTCATACTCATACTCATACTCATACTCATACTCATACTCATACTCATACTCATACTCATACTCACAATCATACTCATACTCATACTCATACTCATACGCATGCTCATACTCATACTCATACTCATACTCATACTCATACTTACACTCCTACTCCTACTCATACTCATATGCATACTCATACTTATACTCATACTCATACTCATACTCATACTCATACTCATACTCATACTCATACTCATACTCATACTCATACTCATACTCATACTCATACTCATACTCATACTCATACTCATACTCATACTCATACTCATACTCATACTCATACTCATACTCATACTCATACTCATACACATACTCATACTCATACTCATACTCATACTCATACTCATACTCATACTCATACTCATACTCATACTCATACTCATACTCATACTCATACTCATACTCACAATCATACTCATACTCATACTCATACTCATACGCATGCTCATACTCATACTCATACTCATACTCATACTCATACTTACACTCCTACTCCTACTCATACTCATATGCATACTCATACTTATACTCATACTCATACTCATACTCATACTCATACTCATACTCATACTCATACTCATACTCATACTCATACTCATACTCATACTCATACTCATACTCATACTCATACTCATACTCATACTCATACTCATACTCATACTCATACTCATACTCATACTCATACTCATACTCATACTCATACTCATACTCATACTCACAATCATACTCATACTCATACTCATACTCATACTCATACTCATACTCATACTCATACTCATACTCATACTCATACTCATACTAATACGCATACACGTACTCGTACTCATACTGATACTCATACTCATGCTCATGCTCATACTCATACTCATACTCATACTCGTACTCATACTCATACTCATACCCATACTCATACTCATACTCATACTTACACTCATACTCCTACTCATACTCATACGCATACTCATACTCATACTCATACTCATACTCATACTCATACGCATGCTCATGCTCATGCTCATGCTCATACTCATACTCATAATCATACTCATACTCATACTCATACGCATGCTCATTCTCATACACATACTCATACACATACTCATATTCATACTCATACTCGTACTCATACTCATACTCATACCCATACTCATACTCATACTCATACTTACACTCATACTCCTACTCATACTCATACGCATACTCATACTCATACTCATACTCACACTCACACTCATACTCCTACTCTCATTCACACTCACACTCATACTCATACAGATACGCATACTCATACTCACACTCATACTCATACATATACGCATACTCATACTCATACGCATGCTCATGCTCAAGCTCATGCTAATGCTCATGCTCATACTCATACTCATACTCATACTCATACTCATACGCATGCTCATGCTCATACACGTACTCATGCACATACTCATACTCATACTGATACTCGTACACATACTCATACTCATACTCATACTCATACTCATACTCATACTCATACTCACACTCACACTCATACTCATAGTCTCATTCACACTCACACTCATACTCATACAGATACGCATACACATACTCACACTCATACTCATATATATACGCATACTCATACTCACACTCATAATCATACTCATAATCATACTCATACTCATACTCATACTCATACTCATACGCATACTCATACTCATACGCATGCTCATGCTCACGCTCATGCTCATGCTCATACTCATACTGACACTCGCACTCATACTCATACTCATACTCATACTCATAATCATACTCATAATCATAATCATACTCATACTCATACTCATACTCATACTCATAGTCATACTCATACTCATACTCATACTCATACTCATACTCATACTCATACTCATACTCATACTCATACTCATACTCATACTCATACTCATACTCATACTCATACTCGTACTCACAATCATACTCATACTCATACTCATACTCATACGCATGCTCATACTCATACTCATACTCATACTCATACTCATACTCATACTTACACTCCTACTCCTATTCATACTCATATGCATACTCATACTTATACTCATACTCATACTCATACTCATACTCATACTCATACTCATAGTCATTCTCATACTCATACTCATACTCATACTCATACTCATACTCATACTCATACTCATACTCATGCTCATGCTCATACTCATACACATACTCACACTCATACTCATACTCATATTCATACTAATACGCATGCTCATGCTCATACACATACTCATACACATACTCATACTCATACTCATACTCGTACTCATACTCATACTCATACTCATACTCATACTCATACTCATACTCATACTCATACTCATACTCATACTCATAATCACACTCACACTCATACTCATACTCTCATTCACACTCACACTCATACTCATACAGATACGCATACTCATACTCACACTCGTACTCATACATATACGCATACTCATACTCACACTCATAATCATACTCATAATCATACTCATACACATACTCAAACTCATACTCATACTCATACTCATACTCGTACTCATCCTCATACGCATGCTCATGCTCATGCTCATGCTCATGCTCATGCTCATGCTCATACTCATACTCATACTCATACTCATACTCATACTCATACTCATTCTCATACTCATACTCATACTCATACTCATACTCATACTCATACTCATACTCATACTCATACTCACAATCATACTCATACTCATACTCATACTCATACTCATACTAATACGCATACACGTACTCGTACTCATACTCATACTCATACTCATACTCATACTCATACTCATACTCATACTCATACTCATACTCATACTCATACTCATACTCATACTCATACTCATACTCATACTCATACTCATACTCATACTCATACTCATACTCATACTCACAATCATACTCATACTCATACTCATACTCATACGCATGCTCATACTCATACTCATACTCATACTCATACTCATACTCATACTCATACTTACACTCCGACTCCTACTCATACTCATATGCATACTCATACTTATACTCATACTCATACTCATACTCATACTCATACTCATACTCATACTCATAGTCATACTCATACTCATACTCATACTCATACTCATACTCATACTCATACTCATACTCATACTCATACTCATACTCATACTCATACTCATACGCATGCTCATACTCATTCTCATACTCATACTCATACGCAAGTTCATGCTCATGCTCATACTCATACTCATACTCTCATTCACACTCACACTCATACTCATACAGATACGCATACTCATACTCACACTCATACTCATACATATACGCATACTCATACTCACACTCATAATCATACTCATAATCATACTCATACTCATACTCATACTCATACTCATACTCATACTCATACTCATACTCATGCTCATGCTCATACTCATACACATACTCACACTCATACTCATACTCATACTCATACTCATATTCATACTAATACTCATACTCATACTCATACTCATACTCATACTCATACTCATACTCATACTCATACTCATACTCATACTCATACTCATACTCATACTCATACTCATACTCATAATCACACTCACACTCATGCTCATACTCTCATTCACACTCACACTCATACTCATACAGATACGCATACTCATACCCATACTCATACTCGTACTCATACTCATACTCATACTCATACTCATACTCATACTCATACTCATACTCATACTCATACTCATACTCATACTCATACTCATACGCATGCTCATGCTCATGCTCATGCTCATGCTCATGCTCATACTCATACTCATACTGACACTCGCACTCATACTCATACTCATACTCATAATCATACTCATAATCATACTCATATTCATACTCATACTCATACTCATAGTCATACTCATACTCATACTCATACTCATACTCGTTGTCATCCTCATACGCATGCTCATGCTCATGCTCATGCTCATGCTCATACTCATACTCATACTCATACTCATACTCATACTCATACTCATACTCATACTCATACTCATACTCATACTCATACTCATACTCATACTCATACTCATACTCACAATCATACTCATACTCATACTCATACTCATACTCATACTCATACTCATACTCATACTAATACGCCTACACGTACTCGTACTCGTAATCTTACTCATACTCATACTCATACTCATACTCATACTCATACTCATACTCATACTCATACTCATACGCATGCTCATGCTCATACACATACTCATACACATACTCATACTCATACTCGTACTCATACTCATACTCATACTCATACTCATACTCATACTCATACTCATACTCATACTCATACTCATACTCATACTCATACTCATACTCATACTCATACTCATAATCACACTCACACTCATGCTCATACTCTCATTCACACTCACACTCATACTCATACAGATACGCATACTCATACTCACACTCAAACTCATACATATACGCATACTCATACTCACACTCATAATCATACTCATAATCATACTCATACACATACTCATACTCATACTCATGCTCATACTCATACACATTCTCACACTCATACTCATACTCATACTCATACTCATACTCATACTCACAATCATACTCATACTCATACTCATACTCATACTCATACTCATACTCATACTCATACTCATACTCATACTCATACTCATACTCATACTCATACTCATACTCATAGTCATACTCATACTCATACTCATACTCATACTCATACTCATACTCATACTCACAATCATACTCATAGTCTCATTCACACTCACACTCATACTCATACAGATACGCATACACATACTCACACTCATACTCATATATATACGCATACTCATACTCACACTCATAATCATACTCATAATCATACTCATACTCATACTCATACTCATACTCATACTCATACGCATACTCATACTCATACGCATGCTCATGCTCACGCTCATGCTCATGCTCATACTCATACTGACACTCGCACTCATACTCATACTCATACTCATACTCATAATCATACTCATAATCATAATCATACTCATACTCATACTCATACTCATACTCATACTCATACTCATACTCATACTCATACTCATACTCATACTCATACTCACAATCATACTCATACTCATACTCATACTCATACGCATGCTCATACTCATACTCATACTCATACTCATACTCATACTTACACTCCTACTCCTACTCATACTCATATGCATACTCATACTTATACTCATACTCATACTCATACTCATACTCATACTCATACTCATACTCATACTCATACTCATACTCATACTCATACTCATACTCATACTCATACTCATACTCATACTCATACTCATACTCATACTCATACTCATACTCATACTCATACTCATACACATACTCATACTCATACTCATACTCATACTCATACTCATACTCATACTCATACTCATACTCACAATCATACTCATACTCATACTCATACTTACACTCATACTCCTACTCATACTCATACGCATACTCATACTCATACTCATACTCATACTCATACTCATACGCATGCTCATGCTCATGCTCATGCTCATACTCATACTCATAATCATACTCATACTCATACTCATACGCATGCTCATGCTCATACACATACTCATACACATACTCATACTCATACTCATACTCGTACTCATACTCATACTCATACCCATACTCATACTCATACTCATACTTACACTCATACTCCTACTCATACTCATACGCATACTCATACTCATACTCATACTCACACTCACACTCATACTCCTACTCTCATTCACACTCACACTCATACTCATACAGATACGCATACTCATACTCACACTCATACTCATACATATACGCATACTCATACTCATACGCATGCTCATGCTCATGCTCATGCTCATGCTAATGCTCATGCTCATACTCATACTCATACTCATACTTATACTCATACGCATGCTCATGCTCATACACGTACTCATGCACATACTCATACTCATACTGATACTCGTACTCATACTCATACTCATACTCATACTCATACTCATACTCATACTCATACTCATACTCATACTCATACTCACACTCACACTCATACTCATAGTCTCATTCACACTCACACTCATACTCATACAGATACGCATACACATACTCACACTCATACTCATATATATACGCATACTCATACTCACACTCATAATCATACTCATAATCATACTCATACTCATACTCATACTCATACTCATACGCATACTCATACTCATACGCATGCTCATGCTCACGCTCATGCTCATGCTCATACTCATACTGACACTCGCACTCATACTCATACTCATACTCATACTCATAATCATACTCATAATCATAATCATAATCATACTCATACTCATACTCATACTCATACTCATACTCATAGTCATACTCATACTCATACTCATACTCATACTCATACTCATACTCTTACTCATCCTCATACGCATGCTCATGCTCATGCTCATGCTCATGCTCATGCTCATACTCATACTCATACTCATACTCATACTCACAATCATACTCATACTCATACTCATACTCATACTCATACTCATACTCATACTCATACTCATACTCATACTCATACTCATACTCATACTCATAGTCATACTCATACTCATACTCATACTCATACTCATACTCATACTCATACTCACAATCATACTCATACTCATACTCATACTCATACTCATACTAATACGCATACACGTACTCGTACTCATACTGATACTCATACTCATGCTCATGCTCATACTCATACTCATACTCATACTCATACTCATACTCATACTCATAGTCATACTCATACTCATACTCATACTCATACTCATACTCATACTCATACTCACAATCATACTCATACTCATGCTCATGCTCATGCTCATACTCATACTCATACTCATACTCATACTCACAATCATACTCATACTCATACTCATACTCATACTCATACTCATAGTCATACTCATACTCATACTCATACTCATACTCATACTCATACTCATACTCATACTCATACTCATACGCATGCTCATGCTCATGCTCATGCTCATACTCATACTCATAATCATACTCATACTCATACTCATACGCATGCTCATGCTCATACACATACTCATACACATACTCATACTCATACTCATACTCGTACTCATACTCATACTCATACCCATACTCATACTCATACTCATACTTACACTCATACTCCTACTCATACTCATACGCATACTCATACTCATACTCATACTCACACTCACACTCATACTCCTACTCTCATTCACACTCACACTCATACTCATACAGATACGCATACTCATACTCACACTCATACTCATACATATACGCATACTCATACTCATACGCATGCTCATGCTCATGCTCATGCTCATGCTCATGCTAATGCTCATGCTCATACTCATACTCATACTCATACTCATACTCATACGCATGCTCATGCTCATACACGTACTCATGCACATACTCATACTCATACTGATACTCGTACTCATACTCATACTCATACTCATACTCATACTCATACTCATACTCATACTCATACTCATACTCATACTCATACTCACACTCACACTCATACTCATAGTCTCATTCACACTCACACTCATACTCATACAGATACGCATACACATACTCACACTCATACTCATATATATACGCATACTCATACTCACACTCATAATCATACTCATAATCATACTCATACTCATACTCATACTCATACTCATACGCATACTCATACTCATACGCATGCTCATGCTCACGCTCATGCTCATGCTCATACTCATACTGACACTCGCACTCATACTCATACTCATACTCATACTCATAATCATACTCATAATCATAATCATAATCATACTCATACTCATACTCATACTCATACTCATAGTCATACTCATACTCATACTCATACTCATACTCATACTCATACTCGTACTCATCCTCATACGCATGCTCATGCTCATGCTCATGCTCATGCTCATGCTCATACTCATACTCATACTCATACTCATACTCACAATCATACTCATACTCATACTCATACTCATACTCATACTCATACTCATACTCATACTCATACTCATACTCATACTCATACTCATACTCATAGTCATACTCATACTCATACTCATACTCATACTCATACTCATACTCATACTCACAATCATACTCATACTCATACTCATACTCATACTCATACTAATACGCATACACGTACTCGTACTCATACTGATACTCATACTCATGCTCATGCTCATACTCATACTCATAATCATACTCATACTCATACTCATACTCATACTCATACTCATACTCATACTCATACTCATACTCATACTCATACTCATACTCATACTCATACTCATACTCATACTCATACTCATACTCATACTCATACTCATACTCATACTCATACTCATACTCATACACATACTCATACTCATACTCATACTCATACTCATACTCATACTCATACTCATACTCATACTCATACTCACAATCATACTCATACTCATACTCATACTCATACTCATACTCATACTCATACTCATACTCATACTCATACTCATACTCATACTCATACTCATACTCATACTCATAGTCATACTCATACTCATACTCATACTCATACTCATACTCATACTCATACTCACAATCATACTCATACTCATACTCATACTCATACTCATACTAATACGCATACACGTACTCGTACTCATACTGATACTCATACTCATGCTCATGCTCATACTCATACTCATAATCATACTCATACTCATACTCATACGCATGCTCATGCTCATACACATACTCATACACATACTCATACTCATACTCATACTCATACTCGTACTCATACTCATACTCATACCCATACTCATACTCATACTCATACTTACACTCATACTCCTACTCATACTCATACGCATACTCATACTCATACTCATACTCATACTCATACTCATACGCATGCTCATGCTCATGCTCATGCTCATACTCATACTCATAATCATACTCATACTCATACTCATACTCATACGCATGCTCATGCTCATACACATACTCATACACATACTCATACTCATACTCATACTCGTACTCATACTCATACTCATACTCATACTCATACTCATACTCATACTCATACTCATACTCATAGTCATACTCATACTCATACTCATACTCATACTCATACTCATACTCATACTCACAATCATACTCATAGTCTCATTCACACTCACACTCATACTCATACAGATACGCATACACATACTCACACTCATACTCATATATATACGCATACTCATACTCACACTCATAATCAGACTCATAATCATACTCATACTCATACTCATACTCATACTCATACTCATACGCATACTCATACTCATACGCATGCTCATGCTCACGCTCATGCTCATGCTCATACTCATACTGACACTCGCACTCATACTCATACTCATACTCATACTCATAATCATACTCATAATCATAATCATACTCATACTCATACTCATACTCATACTCATACTCATACTCATACTCATACTCATACTCATACTCATACTCATACTCACAATCATACTCATACTCATACTCATACTCATACGCATGCTCATACTCATACTCATACTCATACTCATACTCATACTTACACTCCTACTCCTACTCATACTCATATGCATACTCATACTTATACTCATACTCATACTCATACTCATACTCATACTCATACTCATACTCATACTCATACTCATACTCATACTCATACTCATACTCATACTCATACTCATACTCATACTCATACTCATACTCATACTCATACTCATACTCATACACATACTCATACTCATACTCATACTCATACTCATACTCATACTCATACTCATACTCATACTCATACTCACAATCATACTCATACTCATACTCATACTCATACTCATACTCATACTCATACTCATACTCATACTCATACTCATACTCATACTCATACTCATACTCATACTCATAGTCATACTCATACTCATACTCATACTCATACTCATACTCATACTCATACTCACAATCATACTCATACTCATACTCATACTCATACTCATACTAATACGCATACACGTACTCGTACTCATACTGATACTCATACTCATGCTCATGCTCATACTCATACTCATAATCATACTCATACTCATACTCATACGCATGCTCATGCTCATACACATACTCATACACATACTCATACTCATACTCATACTCATACTCGTACTCATACTCATACTCATACCCATACTCATACTCATACTCATACTTACACTCATACTCCTACTCATACTCATACGCATACTCATACTCATAATCATACTCATACTCATACTCATACGCATGCTCATGCTCATGCTCATGCTCATACTCATACTCATAATCATACTCATACTCATACTCATACGCATGCTCATGCTCATACACATACTCATACACATACTCATACTCATACTCATACTCGTACTCATACTCATACTCATACCCATACTCATACTCATACTCATACTTGCACTCATACTCCTACTCATACTCATACGCATACTCATACTCATACTCATACTCACACTCACACTCATACTCCTACTCTCATTCACACTCACACTCATACTCATACAGATACGCATACTCATACTCACACTCATACTCATACATATACGCATACTCATACTCATACGCATGCTCATGCTCATGCTCATGCTCATGCTCATGCTAATGCTCATGCTCATACTCATACTCATACTCATACTCATACTCATACGCATGCTCATGCTCATACACGTACTCATGCACATACTCATACTCATACTGATACTCGTACTCATACTCATACTCATACTCATACTCATACTCATACTCATACTCATACTCATACTCACACTCACACTCATACTCATAGTCTCATTCACACTCACACTCATACTCATACAGATACGCATACACATACTCACACTCATACTCATATATATACGCATACTCATACTCACACTCATAATCATACTCATAATCATACTCATACTCATACTCATACTCATACTCATACGCATACTCATACTCATACGCATGCTCATGCTCACGCTCATGCTCATGCTCATACTCATACTGACACTCGCACTCATACTCATACTCATACTCATACTCATAATCATACTCATAATCATAATCATAATCATACTCATACTCATACTCATACTCATACTCATAGTCATACTCATACTCATACTCATACTCATACTCATACTCGTACTCATCCTCATACGCATGCTCATGCTCATGCTCATGCTCATGCTCATGCTCATACTCATACTCATACTCATACTCATACTCACAATCATACTCATACTCATACTCATACTCATACTCATACTCATACTCATACTCATACTCATACTCATACTCATACTCATACTCATACTCATACTCATACTCATACTCATACTCATACTCATACTCATACTCATGCTCATGCTCATACTCATACACATACTCACACTCATACTCATACTCATACTCATACTCATATTCATACTAATACGCATGCTCATGCTCATACACATACTCATACACATACTCATACTCATACTCATACTCGTACTCATACTCATACTCATACTCATACTCATACTCATACTCATACTCATACTCATACTCATACTCATACGCATGCTCATGCTCATGCTCATGCTCATGCTCATGCTCATGCTCATACTCATACTGACACTCGCACTCATACTCATACTCATACTCATAATCATACTCATAATCATACTCATATTCATACTCATACTCATACTCATAGTCATACTCATACTCATACTCATACTCATACTCATACTCGTTGTCATCCTCATACGCATGCTCATGCTCATGCTCATGCTCATGCTCATGCTCATACTCATACTCATACTCATACTCATACTCATACTCATACTCATACTCATACTCATACTCATACTCATACTCACAATCATACTCATACTCATACTCATACTCATACTCATACTCATACTCATACTCATACTCATACTCATACTAATACGCCTACACGTACTCGTACTCGTACTCTTACTCATACTCATACTCATACTCATACTCATACTCATACTCATACTCATACGCATGCTCATGCTCATACACATACTCATACACATACTCATACTCGTACTCGTACTCATACTCATACTCATACTCATACTCATACTCATACTCATACTCATACTCATACTCATACTCATACTCATACTCATACTCATACTCATACTCATACTCATACTCATAATCACACTCACACTCATGCTCATACTCTCATTCACACTCACACTCATACTCATACAGATACGCATACTCATACTCACACTCAAACTCATACATATACGCATACTCATACTCACACTCATAATCATACTCATAATCATACTCATACACATACTCATACTCATACTCATGCTCATACTCATACACATTCTCACACTCGCACTCATACTCATACTCATACTCATACTCATAATCATACTCATAATCATAATCATACTCATACTCATACTCATACTCATACTCATACTCATACTCATACTCATACTCATACTCATACTCACAATCATACTCATACTCATACTCATACTCATACGCATGCTCATACTCATACTCATACTCATACTCATACTCATACTTACACTCCTACTCCTACTCATACTCATATGCATACTCATACTTATACTCATACTCATACTCATACTCATACTCATACTCATACTCATACTCATACTCATACTCATACTCATACTCATACTCATACTCAGACTCATACTCATACTCACAATCATACTCATACTCATACTCATACTCATACTCATACTCATACTCATACTCATACTCATACTCATACTCATACTCATACTCATACTCATACTCATAGTCATACTCATACTCATACTCATACTCATACTCATACTCATACTCACAATCATACTCATACTCATACTCATACTCATACTCATACTAATACGCATACACGTACTCGTACTCATACTCATACTCATACTCATGCTCATGCTCATACTCATACTCATAATCATACTCATACTCATACTCATACGCATGCTCATGCTCATACACATACTCATACACATACTCATACTCATACTCATACTCGTACTCATACTCATACTCATACCCATACTCATACTCATACTCATACTTACACTCATACTCCTACTCATACTCATACCCATACTCATACTCATACTCATACTCATACTCATACTCATACGCATGCTCATGCTCATGCTCATGCTCATACTCATACTCATAATCATACTCATACTCATACTCATACGCATGCTCATGCTCATACACATACTCATACACATACTCATACTCATACTCATACTCATACTCATACTCATAATCATACTCATACTCATACTCATACGCATGCTCATGCTCATACACATACTCATACACATACTCATACTCATACTCATACTCATACTCATACTCATACTCATACTCATACTCATACTCATACTCATACTCATACTCATACTCATACTCATAGTCATACTCATACTCATACTCATACTCATACTCATACTCATACTCATACTCATACTCACAATCATACTCATACTCATACTCATACTCATACTCATACTAATACGCATACACGTACTCGTACTCATACTGATACTCATACTCATGCTCATGCTCATACTCATACTCATAATCATACTCATACTCATACTCATACGCATGCTCATGCTCATACACATACTCATACACATACTCATACTCATACTCATACTCATACTCGTACTCATACTCATACTCATACCCATACTCATACTCATACTCATACTTACACTCATACTCCTACTCATACTCATACGCATACTCATACTCATACTCATACTCATACTCATACTCATACGCATGCTCATGCTCATGCTCATGCTCATACTCATACTCATAATCATACTCATACTCATACTCATACGCATGCTCATGCTCATACACATACTCATACACATACTCATACTCATACTCATACTCGTACTCATACTCATACTCATACTCATACTCATACTCATACTCATACTCATACTCATAGTCATACTCATACTCATACTCATACTCATACTCATACTCATACTCATACTCACAATCATACTCATAGTCTCATTCACACTCACACTCATACTCATACAGATACGCATACACATACTCACACTCATACTCATATATATACGCATACTCATACTCACACTCATAATCATACTCATAATCATACTCATACTCATACTCATACTCATACTCATACTCATACGCATACTCATACTCATACGCATGCTCATGCTCACGCTCATGCTCATGCTCATACTCATACTGACACTCGCACTCATACTCATACTCATACTCATACTCATAATCATACTCATAATCATAATCATACTCATACTCATACTCATACTCATACTCATACTCATACTCATACTCATACTCATACTCATACTCATACTCATACTCATACTCACAATCATACTCATACTCATACTCATACTCATACGCATGCTCATACTCATACTCATACTCATACTCATACTCATACTTACACTCCTACTCCTACTCATACTCATATGCATACTCATACTTATACTCATACTCATACTCATACTCATACTCATACTCATACTCATACTCATACTCATACTCATAGTCATACTCATACTCATACTCATACTCATACTCATACTCATACTCATACTCACAATCATACTCATACTCATACTCATACTCATACTCATACTAATACGCATACACGTACTCGTACTCATACTGATACTCATACTCATGCTCATGCTCATACTCATACTCATAATCATACTCATACTCATACTCATACTCATACTCATACTCATACTCATACTCATACTCATACTCATACTCATACTCATACTCATACTCATACTCATACTCATACTCATACTCATACTCATACTCATACTCATACTCATACTCATACTCATACTCATACACATACTCATACTCATACTCATACTCATACTCATACTCATACTCATACTCATACTCATACTCATACTCACAATCATACTCATACTCATACTCATACTCATACTCATACTCATACTCATACTCATACTCATACTCATACTCATACTCATACTCATACTCATACTCATACTCATAGTCATACTCATACTCATACTCATACTCATACTCATACTCATACTCATACTCACAATCATACTCATACTCATACTCATACTCATACTCATACTAATACGCATACACGTACTCGTACTCATACTGATACTCATACTCATGCTCATGCTCATACTCATACTCATAATCATACTCATACTCATACTCATACGCATGCTCATGCTCATACACATACTCATACACATACTCATACTCATACTCATACTCATACTCGTACTCATACTCATACTCATACCCATACTCATACTCATACTCATACTTACACTCATACTCCTACTCATACTCATACGCATACTCATACTCATACTCATACTCATACTCATACTCATACGCATGCTCATGCTCATGCTCATGCTCATACTCATACTCATAATCATACTCATACTCATACTCATACGCATGCTCATGCTCATACACATACTCATACACATACTCATACTCATACTCATACTCGTACTCATACTCATACTCATACTCATACTCATACTCATACTCATACTCATACTCATACTCATACTCATAGTCATACTCATACTCATACTCATACTCATACTCATACTCATACTCATAATCATACTCATAATCATAATCATAATCATACTCATACTCATACTCATACTCATACTCATAGTCATACTCATACTCATACTCATACTCATACTCATACTCATACTCGTACTCATCCTCATACGCATGCTCATGCTCATGCTCATGCTCATGCTCATGCTCATACTCATACTCATACTCATACTCATACTCACAATCATACTCATACTCATACTCATACTCATACTCATACTCATACTCATACTCATACTCATACTCATACTCATACTCATACTCATACTCATAGTCATACTCATACTCATACTCATACTCATACTCATACTCATACTCATACTCACAATCATACTCATACTCATACTCATACTCATACTCATACTAATACGCATACACGTACTCGTACTCATACTGATACTCATACTCATGCTCATGCTCATACTCATACTCATACTCATACTCATACTCATACTCATACTCATAGTCATACTCATACTCATACTCATACTCATACTCATACTCATACTCATACTCACAATCATACTCATACTCATGCTCATGCTCATGCTCATACTCATACTCATACTCATACTCATACTCACAATCATACTCATACTCATACTCATACTCATACTCATACTCATAGTCATACTCATACTCATACTCATACTCATACTCATACTCATACTCATACTCATACTCATACTCATACGCATGCTCATGCTCATGCTCATGCTCATACTCATACTCATAATCATACTCATACTCATACTCATACGCATGCTCATGCTCATACACATACTCATACACATACTCATACTCATACTCATACTCGTACTCATACTCATACTCATACCCATACTCATACTCATACTCATACTTACACTCATACTCCTACTCATACTCATACGCATACTCATACTCATACTCATACTCACACTCACACTCATACTCCTACTCTCATTCACACTCACACTCATACTCATACAGATACGCATACTCATACTCACACTCATACTCATACATATACGCATACTCATACTCATACGCATGCTCATGCTCATGCTCATGCTCATGCTCATGCTAATGCTCATGCTCATACTCATACTCATACTCATACTCATACTCATACGCATGCTCATGCTCATACACGTACTCATGCACATACTCATACTCATACTGATACTCGTACTCATACTCATACTCATACTCATACTCATACTCATACTCATACTCATACTCATACTCATACTCATACTCATACTCACACTCACACTCATACTCATAGTCTCATTCACACTCACACTCATACTCATACAGATACGCATACACATACTCACACTCATACTCATATATATACGCATACTCATACTCACACTCATAATCATACTCATAATCATACTCATACTCATACTCATACTCATACTCATACGCATACTCATACTCATACGCATGCTCATGCTCACGCTCATGCTCATGCTCATACTCATACTGACACTCGCACTCATACTCATACTCATACTCATACTCATAATCATACTCATAATCATAATCATAATCATACTCATACTCATACTCATACTCATACTCATAGTCATACTCATACTCATACTCATACTCATACTCATACTCATACTCGTACTCATCCTCATACGCATGCTCATGCTCATGCTCATGCTCATGCTCATGCTCATACTCATACTCATACTCATACTCATACTCACAATCATACTCATACTCATACTCATACTCATACTCATACTCATACTCATACTCATACTCATACTCATACTCATACTCATACTCATACTCATAGTCATACTCATACTCATACTCATACTCATACTCATACTCATACTCATACTCACAATCATACTCATACTCATACTCATACTCATACTCATACTAATACGCATACACGTACTCGTACTCATACTGATACTCATACTCATGCTCATGCTCATACTCATACTCATAATCATACTCATACTCATACTCATACTCATACTCATACTCATACTCATACTCATACTCATACTCATACTCATACTCATACTCATACTCATACTCATACTCATACTCATACTCATACTCATACTCATACTCATACTCATACTCATACTCATACTCATACTCATACACATACTCATACTCATACTCATACTCATACTCATACTCATACTCATACTCATACTCATACTCATACTCACAATCATACTCATACTCATACTCATACTCATACTCATACTCATACTCATACTCATACTCATACTCATACTCATACTCATACTCATACTCATACTCATACTCATAGTCATACTCATACTCATACTCATACTCATACTCATACTCATACTCATACTCACAATCATACTCATACTCATACTCATACTCATACTCATACTAATACGCATACACGTACTCGTACTCATACTGATACTCATACTCATGCTCATGCTCATACTCATACTCATAATCATACTCATACTCATACTCATACGCATGCTCATGCTCATACACATACTCATACACATACTCATACTCATACTCATACTCATACTCGTACTCATACTCATACTCATACCCATACTCATACTCATACTCATACTTACACTCATACTCCTACTCATACTCATACGCATACTCATACTCATACTCATACTCATACTCATACTCATACGCATGCTCATGCTCATGCTCATGCTCATACTCATACTCATAATCATACTCATACTCATACTCATACGCATGCTCATGCTCATACACATACTCATACACATACTCATACTCATACTCATACTCGTACTCATACTCATACTCATACTCATACTCATACTCATACTCATACTCATACTCATACTCATAGTCATACTCATACTCATACTCATACTCATACTCATACTCATACTCATACTCACAATCATACTCATAGTCTCATTCACACTCACACTCATACTCATACAGATACGCATACACATACTCACACTCATACTCATATATATACGCATACTCATACTCACACTCATAATCAGACTCATAATCATACTCATACTCATACTCATACTCATACTCATACTCATACGCATACTCATACTCATACGCATGCTCATGCTCACGCTCATGCTCATGCTCATACTCATACTGACACTCGCACTCATACTCATACTCATACTCATACTCATAATCATACTCATAATCATAATCATACTCATACTCATACTCATACTCATACTCATACTCATACTCATACTCATACTCATACTCATACTCATACTCATACTCACAATCATACTCATACTCATACTCATACTCATACGCATGCTCATACTCATACTCATACTCATACTCATACTCATACTTACACTCCTACTCCTACTCATACTCATATGCATACTCATACTTATACTCATACTCATACTCATACTCATACTCATACTCATACTCATACTCATACTCATACTCATACTCATACTCATACTCATACTCATACTCATACTCATACTCATACTCATACTCATACTCATACTCATACTCATACACATACTCATACTCATACTCATACTCATACTCATACTCATACTCATACTCATACTCATACTCATACTCACAATCATACTCATACTCATACTCATACTCATACTCATACTCATACTCATACTCATACTCATACTCATACTCATACTCATACTCATACTCATACTCATACTCATAGTCATACTCATACTCATACTCATACTCATACTCATACTCATACTCATACTCACAATCATACTCATACTCATACTCATACTCATACTCATACTAATACGCATACACGTACTCGTACTCATACTGATACTCATACTCATGCTCATGCTCATACTCATACTCATAATCATACTCATACTCATACTCATACGCATGCTCATGCTCATACACATACTCATACACATACTCATACTCATACTCATACTCATACTCGTACTCATACTCATACTCATACCCATACTCATACTCATACTCATACTTACACTCATACTCCTACTCATACTCATACGCATACTCATACTCATAATCATACTCATACTCATACTCATACGCATGCTCATGCTCATGCTCATGCTCATACTCATACTCATAATCATACTCATACTCATACTCATACGCATGCTCATGCTCATACACATACTCATACACATACTCATACTCATACTCATACTCGTACTCATACTCATACTCATACCCATACTCATACTCATACTCATACTTGCACTCATACTCCTACTCATACTCATACGCATACTCATACTCATACTCATACTCACACTCACACTCATACTCCTACTCTCATTCACACTCACACTCATACTCATACAGATACGCATACTCATACTCACACTCATACTCATACATATACGCATACTCATACTCATACGCATGCTCATGCTCATGCTCATGCTCATGCTCATGCTAATGCTCATGCTCATACTCATACTCATACTCATACTCATACTCATACGCATGCTCATGCTCATACACGTACTCATGCACATACTCATACTCATACTGATACTCGTACTCATACTCATACTCATACTCATACTCATACTCATACTCATACTCATACTCATACTCACACTCACACTCATACTCATAGTCTCATTCACACTCACACTCATACTCATACAGATACGCATACACATACTCACACTCATACTCATATATATACGCATACTCATACTCACACTCATAATCATACTCATAATCATACTCATACTCATACTCATACTCATACTCATACGCATACTCATACTCATACGCATGCTCATGCTCACGCTCATGCTCATGCTCATACTCATACTGACACTCGCACTCATACTCATACTCATACTCATACTCATAATCATACTCATAATCATAATCATAATCATACTCATACTCATACTCATACTCATACTCATAGTCATACTCATACTCATACTCATACTCATACTCATACTCGTACTCATCCTCATACGCATGCTCATGCTCATGCTCATGCTCATGCTCATGCTCATACTCATACTCATACTCATACTCATACTCACAATCATACTCATACTCATACTCATACTCATACTCATACTCATACTCATACTCATACTCATACTCATACTCATACTCATACTCATACTCATACTCATACTCATACTCATACTCATACTCATACTCATACTCATGCTCATGCTCATACTCATACACATACTCACACTCATACTCATACTCATACTCATACTCATATTCATACTAATACGCATGCTCATGCTCATACACATACTCATACACATACTCATACTCATACTCATACTCGTACTCATACTCATACTCATACTCATACTCATACTCATACTCATACTCATACTCATACTCATACTCATACGCATGCTCATGCTCATGCTCATGCTCATGCTCATGCTCATGCTCATACTCATACTGACACTCGCACTCATACTCATACTCATACTCATAATCATACTCATAATCATACTCATATTCATACTCATACTCATACTCATAGTCATACTCATACTCATACTCATACTCATACTCATACTCGTTGTCATCCTCATACGCATGCTCATGCTCATGCTCATGCTCATGCTCATGCTCATACTCATACTCATACTCATACTCATACTCATACTCATACTCATACTCATACTCATACTCATACTCATACTCACAATCATACTCATACTCATACTCATACTCATACTCATACTCATACTCATACTCATACTCATACTCATACTAATACGCCTACACGTACTCGTACTCGTACTCTTACTCATACTCATACTCATACTCATACTCATACTCATACTCATACTCATACGCATGCTCATGCTCATACACATACTCATACACATACTCATACTCGTACTCGTACTCATACTCATACTCATACTCATACTCATACTCATACTCATACTCATACTCATACTCATACTCATACTCATACTCATACTCATACTCATACTCATACTCATACTCATAATCACACTCACACTCATGCTCATACTCTCATTCACACTCACACTCATACTCATACAGATACGCATACTCATACTCACACTCAAACTCATACATATACGCATACTCATACTCACACTCATAATCATACTCATAATCATACTCATACACATACTCATACTCATACTCATGCTCATACTCATACACATTCTCACACTCGCACTCATACTCATACTCATACTCATACTCATAATCATACTCATAATCATAATCATACTCATACTCATACTCATACTCATACTCATACTCATACTCATACTCATACTCATACTCATACTCACAATCATACTCATACTCATACTCATACTCATACGCATGCTCATACTCATACTCATACTCATACTCATACTCATACTTACACTCCTACTCCTACTCATACTCATATGCATACTCATACTTATACTCATACTCATACTCATACTCATACTCATACTCATACTCATACTCATACTCATACTCATACTCATACTCATACTCATACTCAGACTCATACTCATACTCACAATCATACTCATACTCATACTCATACTCATACTCATACTCATACTCATACTCATACTCATACTCATACTCATACTCATACTCATACTCATACTCATAGTCATACTCATACTCATACTCATACTCATACTCATACTCATACTCACAATCATACTCATACTCATACTCATACTCATACTCATACTAATACGCATACACGTACTCGTACTCATACTCATACTCATACTCATGCTCATGCTCATACACATACTCATACACATACTCATACTCATACTCATACTCGTACTCATACTCATACTCATACCCATACTCATACTCATACTCATACTTGCACTCATACTCCTACTCATACTCATACGCATACTCATACTCATACTCATACTCACACTCACACTCATACTCCTACTCTCATTCACACTCACACTCATACTCATACAGATACGCATACTCATACTCACACTCATACTCATACATATACGCATACTCATACTCATACGCATGCTCATGCTCATGCTCATGCTCATGCTCATGCTAATGCTCATGCTCATACTCATACTCATACTCATACTCATACTCATACGCATGCTCATGCTCATACACGTACTCATGCACATACTCATACTCATACTGATACTCGTACTCATACTCATACTCATACTCATACTCATACTCATACTCATACTCATACTCATACTCACACTCACACTCATACTCATAGTCTCATTCACACTCACACTCATACTCATACAGATACGCATACACATACTCACACTCATACTCATATATATACGCATACTCATACTCACACTCATAATCATACTCATAATCATACTCATACTCATACTCATACTCATACTCATACGCATACTCATACTCATACGCATGCTCATGCTCACGCTCATGCTCATGCTCATACTCATACTGACACTCGCACTCATACTCATACTCATACTCATACTCATAATCATACTCATAATCATAATCATAATCATACTCATACTCATACTCATACTCATACTCATAGTCATACTCATACTCATACTCATACTCATACTCATACTCGTACTCATCCTCATACGCATGCTCATGCTCATGCTCATGCTCATGCTCATGCTCATACTCATACTCATACTCATACTCATACTCACAATCATACTCATACTCATACTCATACTCATACTCATACTCATACTCATACTCATACTCATACTCATACTCATACTCATACTCATACTCATACTCATACTCATACTCATACTCATACTCATACTCATACTCATGCTCATGCTCATACTCATACACATACTCACACTCATACTCATACTCATACTCATACTCATATTCATACTAATACGCATGCTCATGCTCATACACATACTCATACACATACTCATACTCATACTCATACTCGTACTCATACTCATACTCATACTCATACTCATACTCATACTCATACTCATACTCATACTCATACTCATACGCATGCTCATGCTCATGCTCATGCTCATGCTCATGCTCATGCTCATACTCATACTGACACTCGCACTCATACTCATACTCATACTCATAATCATACTCATAATCATACTCATATTCATACTCATACTCATACTCATAGTCATACTCATACTCATACTCATACTCATACTCATACTCGTTGTCATCCTCATACGCATGCTCATGCTCATGCTCATGCTCATGCTCATGCTCATACTCATACTCATACTCATACTCATACTCATACTCATACTCATACTCATACTCATACTCATACTCATACTCACAATCATACTCATACTCATACTCATACTCATACTCATACTCATACTCATACTCATACTCATACTCATACTAATACGCCTACACGTACTCGTACTCGTACTCTTACTCATACTCATACTCATACTCATACTCATACTCATACTCATACTCATACGCATGCTCATGCTCATACACATACTCATACACATACTCATACTCGTACTCGTACTCATACTCATACTCATACTCATACTCATACTCATACTCATACTCATACTCATACTCATACTCATACTCATACTCATACTCATACTCATACTCATACTCATACTCATAATCACACTCACACTCATGCTCATACTCTCATTCACACTCACACTCATACTCATACAGATACGCATACTCATACTCACACTCAAACTCATACATATACGCATACTCATACTCACACTCATAATCATACTCATAATCATACTCATACACATACTCATACTCATACTCATGCTCATACTCATACACATTCTCACACTCGCACTCATACTCATACTCATACTCATACTCATAATCATACTCATAATCATAATCATACTCATACTCATACTCATACTCATACTCATACTCATACTCATACTCATACTCATACTCATACTCACAATCATACTCATACTCATACTCATACTCATACGCATGCTCATACTCATACTCATACTCATACTCATACTCATACTTACACTCCTACTCCTACTCATACTCATATGCATACTCATACTTATACTCATACTCATACTCATACTCATACTCATACTCATACTCATACTCATACTCATACTCATACTCATACTCATACTCATACTCAGACTCATACTCATACTCACAATCATACTCATACTCATACTCATACTCATACTCATACTCATACTCATACTCATACTCATACTCATACTCATACTCATACTCATACTCATACTCATAGTCATACTCATACTCATACTCATACTCATACTCATACTCATACTCACAATCATACTCATACTCATACTCATACTCATACTCATACTAATACGCATACACGTACTCGTACTCATACTCATACTCATACTCATGCTCATGCTCATACTCATACTCATAATCATACTCATACTCATACTCATACGCATGCTCATGCTCATACACATACTCATACACATACTCATACTCATACTCATACTCGTACTCATACTCATACTCATACCCATACTCATACTCATACTCATACTTACACTCATACTCCTACTCATACTCATACCCATACTCATACTCATACTCATACTCATACTCATACTCATACGCATGCTCATGCTCATGCTCATGCTCATACTCATACTCATAATCATACTCATACTCATACTCATACGCATGCTCATGCTCATACACATACTCATACACATACTCATACTCATACTCATACTCATACTCATACTCATAATCATACTCATACTCATACTCATACGCATGCTCATGCTCATACACATACTCATACACATACTCATACTCATACTCATACTCATACTCATACTCATACTCATACTCATACTCATACTCATACTCATACTCATACTCATACTCATACTCATAGTCATACTCATACTCATACTCATACTCATACTCATACTCATACTCATACTCATACTCACAATCATACTCATACTCATACTCATACTCATACTCATACTAATACGCATACACGTACTCGTACTCATACTGATACTCATACTCATGCTCATGCTCATACTCATACTCATAATCATACTCATACTCATACTCATACGCATGCTCATGCTCATACACATACTCATACACATACTCATACTCATACTCATACTCATACTCGTACTCATACTCATACTCATACCCATACTCATACTCATACTCATACTTACACTCATACTCCTACTCATACTCATACGCATACTCATACTCATACTCATACTCATACTCATACTCATACGCATGCTCATGCTCATGCTCATGCTCATACTCATACTCATAATCATACTCATACTCATACTCATACGCATGCTCATGCTCATACACATACTCATACACATACTCATACTCATACTCATACTCGTACTCATACTCATACTCATACTCATACTCATACTCATACTCATACTCATACTCATAGTCATACTCATACTCATACTCATACTCATACTCATACTCATACTCATACTCACAATCATACTCATAGTCTCATTCACACTCACACTCATACTCATACAGATACGCATACACATACTCACACTCATACTCATATATATACGCATACTCATACTCACACTCATAATCATACTCATAATCATACTCATACTCATACTCATACTCATACTCATACTCATACGCATACTCATACTCATACGCATGCTCATGCTCACGCTCATGCTCATGCTCATACTCATACTGACACTCGCACTCATACTCATACTCATACTCATACTCATAATCATACTCATAATCATAATCATACTCATACTCATACTCATACTCATACTCATACTCATACTCATACTCATACTCATACTCATACTCATACTCATACTCACAATCATACTCATACTCATACTCATACTCATACGCATGCTCATACTCATACTCATACTCATACTCATACTCATACTTACACTCCTACTCCTACTCATACTCATATGCATACTCATACTTATACTCATACTCATACTCATACTCATACTCATACTCATACTCATACTCATACTCATACTCATACTCATACTCATACTCATACTCATACTCATACTCATACTCATACTCATACTCATACTCATACTCATACTCATACTCATACTCATACTCATACTCATACTCATACACATACTCATACTCATACTCATACTCATACTCATACTCATACTCATACTCATACTCATACTCATACTCACAATCATACTCATACTCATACTCATACTCATACTCATACTCATACTCATACTCATACTCATACTCATACTCATACTCATACTCATACTCATACTCATACTCATAGTCATACTCATACTCATACTCATACTCATACTCATACTCATACTCATACTCATACTCACAATCATACTCATACTCATACTCATACTCATACTAATACGCATACACGTACTCGTACTCATACTGATACTCATACTCATGCTCATGCTCATACTCATACTCATAATCATACTCATACTCATACTCATACGCATGCTCATGCTCATACACATACTCATACACATACTCATACTCATACTCATACTCATACTCGTACTCATACTCATACTCATACCCATACTCATACTCATACTCATACTTACACTCATACTCCTACTCATACTCATACGCATACTCATACTCATACTCATACTCATACTCATACTCATACTCATACGCATGCTCATGCTCATGCTCATGCTCATACTCATACTCATAATCATACTCATACTCATACTCATACGCATGCTCATGCTCATACACATACTCATACACATACTCATACTCATACTCATACTCGTACTCATACTCATACTCATACCCATACTCATACTCATACTCATACTTACACTCATACTCCTACTCATACTCATACGCATACTCATACTCATACTCATACTCACACTCACACTCATACTCCTACTCTCATTCACACTCACACTCATACTCATACAGATACGCATACTCATACTCACACTCATACTCATACATATACGCATACTCATACTCATACGCATGCTCATGCTCATGCTCATGCTCATGCTCATGCTAATGCTCATGCTCATACTCATACAGATACGCATACGCATACTCACACTCATACTCATACATATACGCATACTCATACTCATACGCATGCTCATGCTCATGCTCATGCTCATGCTCATGCTAATGCTCATGCTCATACTCATACTCATACTCATACTCATACTCATACTCATACTCGTACTCATACTCATACTCATACTCATACTCATACTCATACTCATACTCATACTCATACTCATACTCATACGCATGCTCATGCTCATGCTCATGCTCATGCTCATGCTCATGCTCATACTCATACTGACACTCGCACTCATACTCATACTCATACTCATAATCATACTCATAATCATACTCATATTCATACTCATACTCATACTCATAGTCATACTCATACTCATACTCATACTCATACTCATACTCGTTGTCATCCTCATACGCATGCTCATGCTCATGCTCATGCTCATGCTCATGCTCATACTCATACTCATACTCATACTCATACTCATACTCATACTCATACTCATACTCATACTCATACTCATACTCACAATCATACTCATACTCATACTCATACTCATACTCATACTCATACTCATACTCATACTCATACTCATACTAATACGCCTACACGTACTCGTACTCGTACTCTTACTCATACTCATACTCATACTCATACTCATACTCATACTCATACTCATACGCATGCTCATGCTCATACACATACTCATACACATACTCATACTCGTACTCGTACTCATACTCATACTCATACTCATACTCATACTCATACTCATACTCATACTCATACTCATACTCATACTCATACTCATACTCATACTCATACTCATACTCATACTCATAATCACACTCACACTCATGCTCATACTCTCATTCACACTCACACTCATACTCATACAGATACGCATACTCATACTCACACTCAAACTCATACATATACGCATACTCATACTCACACTCATAATCATACTCATAATCATACTCATACACATACTCATACTCATACTCATGCTCATACTCATACACATTCTCACACTCGCACTCATACTCATACTCATACTCATACTCATAATCATACTCATAATCATAATCATACTCATACTCATACTCATACTCATACTCATACTCATACTCATACTCATACTCATACTCATACTCACAATCATACTCATACTCATACTCATACTCATACGCATGCTCATACTCATACTCATACTCATACTCATACTCATACTTACACTCCTACTCCTACTCATACTCATATGCATACTCATACTTATACTCATACTCATACTCATACTCATACTCATACTCATACTCATACTCATACTCATACTCATACTCATACTCATACTCATACTCAGACTCATACTCATACTCACAATCATACTCATACTCATACTCATACTCATACTCATACTCATACTCATACTCATACTCATACTCATACTCATACTCATACTCATACTCATACTCATAGTCATACTCATACTCATACTCATACTCATACTCATACTCATACTCACAATCATACTCATACTCATACTCATACTCATACTCATACTAATACGCATACACGTACTCGTACTCATACTCATACTCATACTCATGCTCATGCTCATACTCATACTCATAATCATACTCATACTCATACTCATACGCATGCTCATGCTCATACACATACTCATACACATACTCATACTCATACTCATACTCGTACTCATACTCATACTCATACCCATACTCATACTCATACTCATACTTACACTCATACTCCTACTCATACTCATACCCATACTCATACTCATACTCATACTCATACTCATACTCATACGCATGCTCATGCTCATGCTCATGCTCATACTCATACTCCTAATCATACTCATACTCATACTCATACGCATGCTCATGCTCATACACATACTCATACACATACTCATACTCATACTCATACTCATAATCATACTCATACTCATACTCATACGCATGCTCATGCTCATACACATACTCATACACATACTCATACTCATACTCATACTCATACTCATACTCATACTCATACTCATACTCATACTCATACTCATACTCATACTCATACTCATACTCATAGTCATACTCATACTCATACTCATACTCATACTCATACTCATACTCATACTCACAATCATACTCATACTCATACTCATACTCATACTTACACTCCTACTCCTACTCATACTCATATGCATACTCATACTTATACTCATACTCATACTCATACTCATACTCATACTCATACTCATACTCATACTCATACTCATACTCATACTCATACTCATACTCATACTCATACTCATACTCATACTCATACTCATACTCATACTCATACTCATACTCATACTCATACTCATACTCATACTCATACACATACTCATACTCATACTCATACTCATACTCATACTCATACTCATACTCATACTCATACTCATACTCACAATCATACTCATACTCATACTCATACTCATACTCATACTCATACTCATACTCATACTCATACTCATACTCATACTCATACTCATACTCATACTCATACTCATAGTCATACTCATACTCATACTCATACTCATACTCATACTCATACTCATACTCATACTCACAATCATACTCATACTCATACTCATACTCATACTAATACGCATACACGTACTCGTACTCATACTGATACTCATACTCATGCTCATGCTCATACTCATACTCATAATCATACTCATACTCATACTCATACGCATGCTCATGCTCATACACATACTCATACACATACTCATACTCATACTCATACTCATACTCGTACTCATACTCATACTCATACCCATACTCATACTCATACTCATACTTACACTCATACTCCTACTCATACTCATACGCATACTCATACTCATACTCATACTCATACTCATACTCATACTCATACGCATGCTCATGCTCATGCTCATGCTCATACTCATACTCATAATCATACTCATACTCATACTCATACGCATGCTCATGCTCATACACATACTCATACACATACTCATACTCATACTCATACTCGTACTCATACTCATACTCATACCCATACTCATACTCATACTCATACTTACACTCATACTCCTACTCATACTCATACGCATACTCATACTCATACTCATACTCACACTCACACTCATACTCCTACTCTCATTCACACTCACACTCATACTCATACAGATACGCATACTCATACTCACACTCATACTCATACATATACGCATACTCATACTCATACGCATGCTCATGCTCATGCTCATGCTCATGCTCATGCTAATGCTCATGCTCATACTCATACAGATACGCATACTCATACTCACACTCATACTCATACATATACGCATACTCATACTCATACGCATGCTCATGCTCATGCTCATGCTCATGCTCATGCTAATGCTCATGCTCATACTCATACTCATACTCATACTCATACTCATACTCATACTCGTACTCATACTCATACTCATACTCATACTCATACTCATACTCATACTCATACTCATACTCATACTCATACGCATGCTCATGCTCATGCTCATGCTCATGCTCATGCTCATGCTCATACTCATACTGACACTCGCACTCATACTCATACTCATACTCATAATCATACTCATAATCATACTCATATTCATACTCATACTCATACTCATAGTCATACTCATACTCATACTCATACTCATACTCATACTCGTTGTCATCCTCATACGCATGCTCATGCTCATGCTCATGCTCATGCTCATGCTCATACTCATACTCATACTCATACTCATACTCATACTCATACTCATACTCATACTCATACTCATACTCATACTCACAATCATACTCATACTCATACTCATACTCATACTCATACTCATACTCATACTCATACTCATACTCATACTAATACGCCTACACGTACTCGTACTCGTACTCTTACTCATACTCATACTCATACTCATACTCATACTCATACTCATACTCATACGCATGCTCATGCTCATACACATACTCATACACATACTCATACTCGTACTCGTACTCATACTCATACTCATACTCATACTCATACTCATACTCATACTCATACTCATACTCATACTCATACTCATACTCATACTCATACTCATACTCATACTCATACTCATAATCACACTCACACTCATGCTCATACTCTCATTCACACTCACACTCATACTCATACAGATACGCATACTCATACTCACACTCAAACTCATACATATACGCATACTCATACTCACACTCATAATCATACTCATAATCATACTCATACACATACTCATACTCATACTCATGCTCATACTCATACACATTCTCACACTCGCACTCATACTCATACTCATACTCATACTCATAATCATACTCATAATCATAATCATACTCATACTCATACTCATACTCATACTCATACTCATACTCATACTCATACTCATACTCATACTCACAATCATACTCATACTCATACTCATACTCATACGCATGCTCATACTCATACTCATACTCATACTCATACTCATACTTACACTCCTACTCCTACTCATACTCATATGCATACTCATACTTATACTCATACTCATACTCATACTCATACTCATACTCATACTCATACTCATACTCATACTCATACTCATACTCATACTCATACTCAGACTCATACTCATACTCACAATCATACTCATACTCATACTCATACTCATACTCATACTCATACTCATACTCATACTCATACTCATACTCATACTCATACTCATACTCATAGTCATACTCATACTCATACTCATACTCATACTCATACTCATACTCACAATCATACTCATACTCATACTCATACTCATACTCATACTAATACGCATACACGTACTCGTACTCATACTCATACTCATACTCATGCTCATGCTCATACTCATACTCATAATCATACTCATACTCATACTCATACGCATGCTCATGCTCATACACATACTCATACACATACTCATACTCATACTCATACTCGTACTCATACTCATACTCATACCCATACTCATACTCATACTCATACTTACACTCATACTCCTACTCATACTCATACCCATACTCATACTCATACTCATACTCATACTCATACTCATACGCATGCTCATGCTCATGCTCATGCTCATACTCATACTCCTAATCATACTCATACTCATACTCATACGCATGCTCATGCTCATACACATACTCATACACATACTCATACTCATACTCATACTCATACTCATACTCATAATCATACTCATACTCATACTCATACGCATGCTCATGCTCATACACATACTCATACACATACTCATACTCATACTCATACTCATACTCATACTCATACTCATACTCATACTCATACTCATACTCATACTCATACTCATACTCATACTCATAGTCATACTCATACTCATACTCATACTCATACTCATACTCATACTCATACTCACAATCATACTCATACTCATACTCATACTCATACTCATACTAATACGCATACACGTACTCGTACTCATACTGATACTCATACTCATGCTCATGCTCATACTCATACTCATAATCATACTCATACTCATACTCATACGCATGCTCATGCTCATACACATACTCATACACATACTCATACTCATACTCATACTCATACTCGTACTCATACTCATACTCATACCCATACTCATACTCATACTCATACTTACACTCATACTCCTACTCATACTCATACGCATACTCATACTCATACTCATACTCATACTCATACTCATACGCATGCTCATGCTCATGCTCATGCTCATACTCATACTCATAATCATACTCATACTCATACTCATACGCATGCTCATGCTCATACACATACTCATACACATACTCATACTCATACTCATACTCGTACTCATACTCATACTCATACTCATACTCATACTCATACTCATACTCATACTCATAGTCATACTCATACTCATACTCATACTCATACTCATACTCATACTCATACTCACAATCATACTCATAGTCTCATTCACACTCACACTCATACTCATACAGATACGCATACACATACTCACACTCATACTCATATATATACGCATACTCATACTCACACTCATAATCATACTCATAATCATACTCATACTCATACTCATACTCATACTCATACTCATACGCATACTCATACTCATACGCATGCTCATGCTCACGCTCATGCTCATGCTCATACTCATACTGACACTCGCACTCATACTCATACTCATACTCATACTCATAATCATACTCATAATCATAATCATACTCATACTCATACTCATACTCATACTCATACTCATACTCATACTCATACTCATACTCATACTCATACTCATACTCACAATCATACTCATACTCATACTCATACTCATACGCATGCTCATACTCATACTCATACTCATACTCATACTCATACTTACACTCCTACTCCTACTCATACTCATATGCATACTCATACTTATACTCATACTCATACTCATACTCATACTCATACTCATACTCATACTCATACTCATACTCATACTCATACTCATACTCATACTCATACTCATACTCATACTCATACTCATACTCATACTCATACTCATACTCATACTCATACTCATACTCATACTCATACTCATACACATACTCATACTCATACTCATACTCATACTCATACTCATACTCATACTCATACTCATACTCATACTCATACTCACAATCATACTCATACTCATACTCATACTCATACTCATACTCATACTCATACTCATACTCATACTCATACTCATACTCATACTCATACTCATACTCATACTCATAGTCATACTCATACTCATACTCATACTCATACTCATACTCATACTCATACTCATACTCACAATCATACTCATACTCATACTCATACTCATACTAATACGCATACACGTACTCGTACTCATACTGATACTCATACTCATGCTCATGCTCATACTCATACTCATAATCATACTCATACTCATACTCATACGCATGCTCATGCTCATACACATACTCATACACATACTCATACTCATACTCATACTCATACTCGTACTCATACTCATACTCATACCCATACTCATACTCATACTCATACTTACACTCATACTCCTACTCATACTCATACGCATACTCATACTCATACTCATACTCATACTCATACTCATACTCATACGCATGCTCATGCTCATGCTCATGCTCATACTCATACTCATAATCATACTCATACTCATACTCATACGCATGCTCATGCTCATACACATACTCATACACATACTCATACTCATACTCATACTCGTACTCATACTCATACCCATACTCATACTCATACTCATACTTACACTCATACTCCTACTCATACTCATACGCATACTCATACTCATACTCATACTCACACTCACACTCATACTCCTACTCTCATTCACACTCACACTCATACTCATACAGATACGCATACTCATACTCACACTCATACTCATACATATACGCATACTCATACTCATACGCATGCTCATGCTCATGCTCATGCTCATGCTCATGCTAATGCTCATGCTCATACTCATACAGATACGCATACTCATACTCACACTCATACTCATACATATACGCATACTCATACTCATACGCATGCTCATGCTCATGCTCATGCTCATGCTCATGCTAATGCTCATGCTCATACTCATACTCATACTCATACTCATACTCATACGCATGCTCATGCTCATACACGTACTCATGCACATACTCATACTCATACTGATACTCGTACTCATACTCATACTCATACTCATACTCATACTCATACTCATACTCATACTCATACTCATACTCACACTCACACTCATACTCATAGTCTCATTCACACTCACACTCATACTCATACAGATACGCATACACATACTCACACTCATACTCATATATATACGCATACTCATACTCACACTCATAATCATACTCATAATCATACTCATACTCATACTCATACTCATACTCATACGCATACTCATACTCATACGCATGCTCATGCTCACGCTCATGCTCATGCTCATACTCATACTGACACTCGCACTCATACTCATACTCATACTCATACTCATAATCATACTCATAATCATAATCATAATCATACTCATACTCATACTCATACTCATACTCATAGTCATACTCATACTCATACTCATACTCATACTCATACTCGTACTCATCCTCATACGCATGCTCATGCTCATGCTCATGCTCATGCTCATGCTCATACTCATACTCATACTCATACTCATACTCACAATCATACTCATACTCATACTCATACTCATACTCATACTCATACTCATACTCATACTCATACTCATACTCATACTCATACTCATACTCATACTCATACTCATACTCATACTCATACTCATGCTCATGCTCATACTCATACACATACTCACACTCATACTCATACTCATACTCATACTCATATTCATACTAATACGCATGCTCATGCTCATACACATACTCATACACATACTCATACTCATACTCATACTCGTACTCATACTCATACTCATACTCATACTCATACTCATACTCATACTCATACTCATACTCATACTCATACTCATACTCATACGCATGCTCATGCTCATGCTCATGCTCATGCTCATGCTCATGCTCATACTCATACTGACACTCGCACTCATACTCATACTCATACTCATAATCATACTCATAATCATACTCATATTCATACTCATACTCATACTCATAGTCATACTCATACTCATACTCATACTCATACTCATACTCGTTGTCATCCTCATACGCATGCTCATGCTCATGCTCATGCTCATGCTCATGCTCATACTCATACTCATACTCATACTCATACTCATACTCATACTCATACTCATACTCATACTCATACTCATACTCATACTCATACTCATACTCATACTCATACTCACAATCATACTCATACTCATACTCATACTCATACTCATACTCATACTCATACTCATACTCATACTCATACTAATACGCCTACACGTACTCGTACTCGTACTCTTACTCATACTCATACTCATACTCATACTCATACTCATACTCATACGCATGCTCATGCTCATACACATACTCATACACATACTCATACTCATACTCGTACTCATACTCATACTCATACTCATACTCATACTCATACTCATACTCATACTCATACTCATACTCATACTCATACTCATACTCATACTCATACTCATACTCATACTCATACTCATAATCACACTCACACTCATGCTCATACTCTCATTCACACTCACACTCATACTCATACAGATACGCATACTCATACTCACACTCAAACTCATACATATACGCATACTCATACTCACACTCATAATCATACTCATAATCATACTCATACACATACTCATACTCATACTCATGCTCATACTCATACACATTCTCACACTCGCACTCATACTCATACTCATACTCATACTCATAATCATACTCATAATCATAATCATACTCATACTCATACTCATACTCATACTCATACTCATACTCATACTCATACTCATACTCATACACATACTCATACTCACAATCATACTCATACTCATACTCATACTCATACGCATGCTCATACTCATACTCATACTCATACTCATACTCATACTCATACTTACACTCCTACTCCTACTCATACTCATATGCATACTCATACTTATACTCATACTCATACTCATACTCATACTCATACTCATACTCATACTCATACTCATACTCATACTCATACTCATACTCATACTCATACTCATACTCATACTCATACTCATACTCATACTCATACTCATACTCATACTCATACTCATACTCACAATCATACTCATACTCATACTCATACTCATACTCATACTCATACTCATACTCATACTCATACTCATACTCATACTCATACTCATACTCATAGTCATACTCATACTCATACTCATACTCATACTCATACTCATACTCACAATCATACTCATACTCATACTCATACTCATACTCATACTCATACTCATACTCATACTCATACTCATACTCATACTCATACTCATACTCATACTCATACTCATACACATACTCATACTCATACTCATACTCATACTCATACTCATACTCATACTCATACTCATACTCATACTCATACTCACAATCATACTCATACTCATACTCATACTCATACTCATACTCATACTCATACTCATACTCATACTCATACTCATACTCATACTCATACTCATACTCATAGTCATACTCATACTCATACTCATACTCATACTCATACTCATACTCATACTCACAATCATACTCATACTCATACTCATACTCATACTCATACTAATACGCATACACGTACTCGTACTCATACTGATACTCATACTCATGCTCATGCTCATACTCATACTCATAATCATACTCATACTCATACTCATACGCATGCTCATGCTCATACACATACTCATACACATACTCATACTCATACTCATACTCATACTCGTACTCATACTCATACTCATACCCATACTCATACTCATACTCATACTCATACTCATACACATACTCATACTCATACTCATACTCATACTCATACTCATACTCATACTCATACTCATACTCATACTCATACTCACAATCATACTCATACTCATACTCATACTCATACTCATACTCATACTCATACTCATACTCATACTCATACTCATACTCATACTCATACTCATACTCATAGTCATACTCATACTCATACTCATACTCATACTCATACTCATACTCATACTCACAATCATACTCATACTCATACTCATACTCATACTAATACGCATACACGTACTCGTACTCATACTGATACTCATACTCATGCTCATGCTCATACTCATACTCATAATCATACTCATACTCATACTCATACGCATGCTCATGCTCATACACATACTCATACACATACTCATACTCATACTCATACTCATACTCGTACTCATACTCATACTCATACCCATACTCATACTCATACTCATACTTACACTCATACTCCTACTCATACTCATACGCATACTCATACTCATACTCATACTCATACTCATACTCATACGCATGCTCATGCTCATGCTCATGCTCATACTCATACTCATAATCATACTCATACTCATACTCATACGCATGCTCATGCTCATACACATACTCATACACATACTCATACTCATACTCATACTCGTACTCATACTCATACTCATACCCATACTCATACTCATACTCATACTTACACTCATACTCCTACTCATACTCATACGCATACTCATACTCATACTCATACTCACACTCACACTCATACTCCTACTCTCATTCACACTCACACTCATACTCATACAGATACGCATACTCATACTCACACTCATACTCATACATATACGCATACTCATACTCATACGCATGCTCATGCTCATGCTCATGCTCATGCTCATGCTAATGCTCATGCTCATACTCATACTCATACTCATACTCATACTCATACGCATGCTCATGCTCATACACGTACTCATGCACATACTCATACTCATACTGATACTCGTACTCATACTCATACTCATACTCATACTCATACTCATACTCATACTCATACTCATACTCATACTCACACTCACACTCATACTCATAGTCTCATTCACACTCACACTCATACTCATACAGATACGCATACACATACTCACACTCATACTCATATATATACGCATACTCATACTCACACTCATAATCATACTCATAATCATACTCATACTCATACTCATACTCATACTCATACGCATACTCATACTCATACGCATGCTCATGCTCACGCTCATGCTCATGCTCATACTCATACTGACACTCGCACTCATACTCATACTCATACTCATACTCATAATCATACTCATAATCATAATCATAATCATACTCATACTCATACTCATACTCATACTCATAGTCATACTCATACTCATACTCATACTCATACTCATACTCGTACTCATCCTCATACGCATGCTCATGCTCATGCTCATGCTCATGCTCATGCTCATACTCATACTCATACTCATACTCATACTCACAATCATACTCATACTCATACTCATACTCATACTCATACTCATACTCATACTCATACTCATACTCATACTCATACTCATACTCATACTCATACTCATACTCATACTCATACTCATACTCATACTCATACTCATGCTCATGCTCATACTCATACACATACTCACACTCATACTCATACTCATACTCATACTCATATTCATACTAATACGCATGCTCATGCTCATACACATACTCATACACATACTCATACTCATACTCATACTCGTACTCATACTCATACTCATACTCATACTCATACTCATACTCATACTCATACTCATACTCATACTCATACTCATACGCATGCTCATGCTCATGCTCATGCTCATGCTCATGCTCATGCTCATACTCATACTGACACTCGCACTCATACTCATACTCATACTCATAATCATACTCATAATCATACTCATATTCATACTCATACTCATACTCATAGTCATACTCATACTCATACTCATACTCATACTCATACTCGTTGTCATCCTCATACGCATGCTCATGCTCATGCTCATGCTCATGCTCATGCTCATACTCATACTCATACTCATACTCATACTCATACTCATACTCATACTCATACTCATACTCATACTCATACTCATACTCACAATCATACTCATACTCATACTCATACTCATACTCATACTCATACTCATACTAATACGCCTACACGTACTCGTACTCGTACTCTTACTCATACTCATACTCATACTCATACTCATACTCATACTCATACTCATACGCATGCTCATGCTCATACACATACTCATACACATACTCATACTCGTACTCGTACTCATACTCATACTCATACTCATACTCATACTCATACTCATACTCATACTCATACTCATACTCATACTCATACTCATACTCATACTCATACTCATACTCATACTCATAATCACACTCACACTCATGCTCATACTCTCATTCACACTCACACTCATACTCATACAGATACGCATACTCATACTCACACTCAAACTCATACATATACGCATACTCATACTCACACTCATAATCATACTCATGATCATACTCATACACATACTCATACTCATACTCATGCTCATACTCATACACATTCTCACACTCGCACTCATACTCATACTCATACTCATACTCATAATCATACTCATAATCATAATCATACTCATACTCATACTCATACTCATACTCATACTCATACTCATACTCATACTCATACTCATACTCACAATCATACTCATACTCATACTCATACTCATACGCATGCTCATACTCATACTCATACTCATACTCATACTCATACTTACACTCCTACTCCTACTCATACTCATATGCATACTCATACTTATACTCATACTCATACTCATACTCATACTCATACTCATACTCATACTCATACTCATACTCATACTCATACTCATACTCATACTCATACTCATACTCATACTCATACTCATACTCATACTCATACTCATACTCATACTCATACTCATACTCATACTCATACTCATACTCATACTCATACTCATACTCATACTCATACTCATACTCATACTCATACTCATACTCATACTCATACTCATACTCATACTCATACTCACAATCATACTCATACTCATACTCATACTCATACTCATACTCATACTCATACTCATACTCATACTCATACTCATACTCATACTCATAGTCATACTCATACTCATACTCATACTCATACTCATACTCATACTCACAATCATACTCATACTCATACTCATACTCATACTCATACTAATACGCATACACGTACTCGTACTCATACTCATACTCATACTCATGCTCATGCTCATACTCATACTCATAATCATACTCATACTCATACTCATACGCATGCTCATGCTCATACACATACTCATACACATACTCATACTCATACTCATACTCGTACTCATACTCATACTCATACCCATACTCATACTCATACTCATACTTACACTCATACTCCTACTCATACTCATACCCATACTCATACTCATACTCATACTCATACTCATACTCATACGCATGCTCATGCTCATGCTCATGCTCATACTCATACTCATAATCATACTCATACTCATACGCATGCTCATGCTCATACACATACTCATACACATACTCATACTCATACTCATACTCATACTCATACTCATACTCATACTCATACTCATACTCATACTCATACTCATACTCATACTCATACTCATAGTCATACTCATACTCATACTCATACTCATACTCATACTCATACTCATACTCACAATCATACTCATACTCATACTCATACTCATACTCATACTAATACGCATACACGTACTCGTACTCATACTGATACTCATACTCATGCTCATGCTCATACTCATACTCATAATCATACTCATACTCATACTCATACGCATGCTCATGCTCATACACATACTCATACACATACTCATACTCATACTCATACTCATACTCGTACTCATACTCATACTCATACCCATACTCATACTCATACTCATACTTACACTCATACTCCTACTCATACTCATACGCATACTCATACTCATACTCATACTCATACTCATACTCATACGCATGCTCATGCTCATGCTCATGCTCATACTCATACTCATAATCATACTCATACTCATACTCATACGCATGCTCATGCTCATACACATACTCATACACATACTCATACTCATACTCATACTCGTACTCATACTCATTCTCATACTCATACTCATACTCATACTCATACTCATACTCATAGTCATACTCATACTCATACTCATACTCATACTCATACTCATACTCATACTCACAATCATACTCATAGTCTCATTCACACTCACACTCATACTCATACAGATACGCATACACATACTCACACTCATACTCATATATATACGCATACTCATACTCACACTCATAATCATACTCATAATCATACTCATACTCATACTCATACTCATACTCATACTCATACGCATACTCATACTCATACTCATACTCATACTCATACTCACAATCATACTCATACTCATACTCATACTCATACTCATACTAATACGCATACACGTACTCGTACTCATACTGATACTCATACTCATGCTCATGCTCATACTCATACTCATAATCATACTCATACTCATACGCATGCTCATGCTCATACACATACTCATACACATACTCATACTCATACTCATACTCATACTCGTACTCATACTCATACTCATACCCATACTCATACTCATACTCATACTTACACTCATACTCCTACTCATACTCATACGCATACTCATACTCATACTCATACTCATACTCATACTCATACTCATACTCATACGCATGCTCATGCTCATGCTCATGCTCATACTCATACTCATAATCATACTCATACTCATACTCATACGCATGCTCATGCTCATACACATACTCATACACATACTCATACTCATACTCATACTCGTACTCATACTCATACTCATACCCATACTCATACTCATACTCATACTTACACTCATACTCCTACTCATACTCATACGCATACTCATACTCATACTCATACTCACACTCACACTCATACTCCTACTCTCATTCACACTCACACTCATACTCATACAGATACGCATACTCATACTCACACTCATACTCATACATATACGCATACTCATACTCATACGCATGCTCATGCTCATGCTCATGCTCATGCTCATGCTAATGCTCATGCTCATACTCATACTCATACTCATACTCATACTCATACGCATGCTCATGCTCATACACGTACTCATGCACATACTCATACTCATACTGATACTCGTACTCATACTCATACTCATACTCATACTCATACTCATACTCATACTCATACTCATACTCATACTCACACTCACACTCATACTCATAGTCTCATTCACACTCACACTCATACTCATACAGATACGCATACACATACTCACACTCATACTCATATATATACGCATACTCATACTCACACTCATAATCATACTCATAATCATACTCATACTCATACTCATACTCATACTCATACGCATACTCATACTCATACGCATGCTCATGCTCACGCTCATGCTCATGCTCATACTCATACTGACACTCGCACTCATACTCATACTCATACTCATACTCATAATCATACTCATAATCATAATCATAATCATACTCATACTCATACTCATACTCATACTCATACTCATACTCATACTCATACTCATACTCATACTCATACTCATACTCATACTCATACTCATAATCATACTCATACTCATACTCATACTCATACTCATACTCATACTCATACTCACAATCATACTCATACTCACAATCATACTCATACTCATACTCATACTCATACTCATACTCATACTCATACTCATACTCATACTCATACTCATACTCATACTCATACTCATAGTCATACTCATACTCATACTCATACTCATACTCATACTCATACTCACAATCATACTCATACTCATACTCATACTCATACTCATACTCATACTCATACTCATACTCATACTCATACTCATACTCATACTCATACTCATACTCATACTCATACTCATACACATACTCATACTCATACTCATACTCATACTCATACTCATACTCATACTCATACTCATACTCATACTCACAATCATACTCATACTCATACTCATACTCATACTCATACTCATACTCATACTCATACTCATACTCATACTCATACTCATACTCATACTCATACTCATACTCATAGTCATACTCATACTCATACTCATACTCATACTCATACTCATACTCATACTCACAATCATACTCATACTCATACTCATACTCATACTCATACTAATACGCATACACGTACTCGTACTCATACTGATACTCATACTCATGCTCATGCTCATACTCATACTCATAATCATACTCATACTCATACTCATACGCATGCTCATGCTCATACACATACTCATACACATACTCATACTCATACTCATACTCATACTCGTACTCATACTCATACTCATACCCATACTCATACTCATACTCATACTTACACTCATACTCCTACTCATACTCATACGCATACTCATACTCATACTCATACTCATACTCATACTCATACGCATGCTCATGCTCATGCTCATGCTCATACTCATACTCATAATCATACTCATACTCATACTCATACGCATGCTCATGCTCATACACATACTCATACACATACTCATACTCATACTCATACTCGTACTCATACTCATACTCATACCCATACTCATACTCATACTCATACTTACACTCATACTCCTACTCATACTCATACGCATACTCATACTCATACTCATACTCACACTCACACTCATACTCCTACTCTCATTCACACTCACACTCATACTCATACAGATACGCATACTCATACTCACACTCATACTCATACATATACGCATACTCATACTCATACGCATGCTCATGCTCATGCTCATGCTCATGCTCATGCTAATGCTCATGCTCATACTCATACTCATACTCATACTCATACTCATACGCATGCTCATGCTCATACACGTACTCATGCACATACTCATACTCATACTGATACTCGTACTCATACTCATACTCATACTCATACTCATACTCATACTCATACTCATACTCATACTCATACTCACACTCACACTCATACTCATAGTCTCATTCACACTCACACTCATACTCATACAGATACGCATACACATACTCACACTCATACTCATATATATACGCATACTCATACTCACACTCATAATCATACTCATAATCATACTCATACTCATACTCATACTCATACTCATACGCATACTCATACTCATACGCATGCTCATGCTCACGCTCATGCTCATGCTCATACTCATACTGACACTCGCACTCATACTCATACTCATACTCATACTCATAATCATACTCATAATCATAATCATAATCATACTCATACTCATACTCATACTCATAGTCATACTCATACTCATACTCATACTCATACTCATACTCGTACTCATCCTCATACGCATGCTCATGCTCATGCTCATGCTCATGCTCATGCTCATACTCATACTCATACTCATACTCATACTCACAATCATACTCATACTCATACTCATACTCATACTCATACTCATACTCATACTCATACTCATACTCATACTCATACTCATACTCATACTCATACTCATACTCATACTCATACTCATACTCATACTCATACTCATACTCATGCTCATGCTCATACTCATACACATACTCACACTCATACTCATACTCATACTCATACTCATATTCATACTAATACGCATGCTCATGCTCATACACATACTCATACACATACTCATACTCATACTCATACTCGTACTCATACTCATACTCATACTCATACTCATACTCATACTCATACTCATACTCATACTCATACTCATACTCATACTCATACGCATGCTCATGCTCATGCTCATGCTCATGCTCATGCTCATGCTCATACTCATACTGACACTCGCACTCATACTCATACTCATACTCATAATCATACTCATAATCATACTCATATTCATACTCATACTCATACTCATAGTCATACTCATATTCATACTCATACTCATACTCATACTCGTTGTCATCCTCATACGCATGCTCATGCTCATGCTCATGCTCATGCTCATGCTCATACTCATACTCATACTCATACTCATACTCATACTCATACTCATACTCATACTCATACTCATACTCATACTCACAATCATACTCATACTCATACTCATACTCATACTCATACTCATACTAATACGCCTACACGTACTCGTACTCGTACTCTTACTCATACTCATACTCATACTCATACTCATACTCATACTCATACTCATACGCATGCTCATGCTCATACACATACTCATACACATACTCATACTCGTACTCGTACTCATACTCATACTCATACTCATACTCATACTCATACTCATACTCATACTCATACTCATACTCATACTCATACTCATACTCATACTCATACTCATACTCATACTCATACTCATAATCACACTCACACTCATGCTCATACTCTCATTCACACTCACACTCATACTCATACAGATACGCATACTCATACTCACACTCAAACTCATACATATACGCATACTCATACTCACACTCATAATCATACTCATAATCATACTCATACACATACTCATACTCATACTCATGCTCATACTCATACACATTCTCACACTCGCACTCATACTCATACTCATACTCATACTCATAATCATACTCATAATCATAATCATACTCATACTCATACTCATACTCATACTCATACTCATACTCATACTCATACTCATACTCATACTCACAATCATACTCATACTCATACTCATACTCATACGCATGCTCATACTCATACTCATACTCATACTCATACTCATACTTACACTCCTACTCCTACTCATACTCATATGCATACTCATACTTATACTCATACTCATACTCATACTCATACTCATACTCATACTCATACTCATACTCATACTCATACTCATACTCATACTCATACTCATACTCATACTCATACTCATACTCATACTCATACTCATACTCATACTCATACTCATACTCATACTCATACTCATACTCATACTCATACTCATACTCATACTCATACTCATACTCATACTCATACTCATACTCATAGTCATACTCATACTCATACTCATACTCATACTCATACTCATACTCACAATCATACTCATACTCATACCCATACTCATACTCATACTCATACTTACACTCATACTCCTACTCATACTCATACCCATACTCATACTCATACTCATACTCATACTCATACTCATACGCATGCTCATGCTCATGCTCATGCTCATACTCATACTCATAATCATACTCATACTCATACTCATACGCATGCTCATGCTCATACACATACTCATACACATACTCATACTCATACTCATACTCATACTCATACTCATACTCATACTCATACTCATACTCATACTCATACTCATACTCATACTCATACTCATAGTCATACTCATACTCATACTCATACTCATACTCATACTCATACTCATACTCACAATCATACTCATACTCATACTCATACTCATACTCATACTAATACGCATACACGTACTCGTACTCATACTGATACTCATACTCATGCTCATGCTCATACTCATACTCATAATCATACTCATACTCATACTCATACGCATGCTCATGCTCATACACATACTCATACACATACTCATACTCATACTCATACTCATACTCGTACTCATACTCATACTCATACCCATACTCATACTCATACTCATACTTACACTCATACTCCTACTCATACTCATACGCATACTCATACTCATACTCATACTCATACTCATACTCATACGCATGCTCATGCTCATGCTCATGCTCATACTCATACTCATAATCATACTCATACTCATACTCATACGCATGCTCATGCTCATACACATACTCATACACATACTCATACTCATACTCATACTCGTACTCATACTCATACTCATACTCATACTCATACTCATACTCATACTCATACTCATAGTCATACTCATACTCATACTCATACTCATACTCATACTCATACTCATACTCACAATCATACTCATAGTCTCATTCACACTCACACTCATACTCATACAGATACGCATACACATACTCACACTCATACTCATATATATACGCATACTCATACTCACACTCATAATCATACTCATAATCATACTCATACTCATACTCATACTCATACTCATACTCATACGCATACTCATACTCATACTCATACTCATACTCACAATCATACTCATACTCATACTCATACTCATACTCATACTAATACGCATACACGTACTCGTACTCATACTGATACTCATACTCATGCTCATGCTCATACTCATACTCATAATCATACTCATACTCATACTCATACGCATGCTCATGCTCATACACATACTCATACACATACTCATACTCATACTCATACTCATACTCGTACTCATACTCATACTCATACCCATACTCATACTCATACTCATACTTACACTCATACTCCTACTCATACTCATACGCATACTCATACTCATACTCATACTCATACTCATACTCATACTCATACGCATGCTCATGCTCATGCTCATGCTCATACTCATACTCATAATCATACTCATACTCATACTCATACGCATGCTCATGCTCATACACATACTCATACACATACTCATACTCATACTCATACTCGTACTCATACTCATACCCATACTCATACTCATACTCATACTTACACTCATACTCCTACTCGTACTCATACTCATACTCATACCCATACTCATACTCATACTCATACTTACACTCATACTCCTACTCATACTCATACGCATACTCATACTCATACTCATACTCACACTCACACTCATACTCCTACTCTCATTCACACTCACACTCATACTCATACAGATACGCATACTCATACTCACACTCATACTCATACATATACGCATACTCATACTCATACGCATGCTCATGCTCATGCTCATGCTCATGCTCATGCTAATGCTCATGCTCATACTCATACTCATACTCATACTCATACTCATACGCATGCTCATGCTCATACACGTACTCATGCACATACTCATACTCATACTGATACTCGTACTCATACTCATACTCATACTCATACTCATACTCATACTCATACTCATACTCATACTCATACTCATACTCACACTCACACTCATACTCATAGTCTCATTCACACTCACACTCATACTCATACAGATACGCATACACATACTCACACTCATACTCATATATATACGCATACTCATACTCACACTCATAATCATACTCATAATCATACTCATACTCATACTCATACTCATACTCATACGCATACTCATACTCATACGCATGCTCATGCTCACGCTCATGCTCATGCTCATACTCATACTGACACTCGCACTCATACTCATACTCATACTCATACTCATAATCATACTCATAATCATAATCATAATCATACTCATACTCATACTCATACTCATACTCATAGTCATACTCATACTCATACTCATACTCATACTCATACTCGTACTCATCCTCATACGCATGCTCATGCTCATGCTCATGCTCATGCTCATGCTCATACTCATACTCATACTCATACTCATACTCACAATCATACTCATACTCATACTCATACTCATACTCATACTCATACTCATACTCATACTCATACTCATACTCATACTCATACTCATACTCATACTCATACTCATACTCATACTCATGCTCATGTTCATACTCATACACATACTCACACTCATACTCATACTCATACTCATACTCATATTCATACTAATACGCATGCTCATGCTCATACACATACTCATACACATACTCATACTCATACTCATACTCGTACTCATACTCATACTCATACTCATACTCATACTCATACTCATACTCATACTCATACTCATACTCATACTCATACTCATACGCATGCTCATGCTCATGCTCATGCTCATGCTCATGCTCATACTCATACTGACACTCGCACTCATACTCATACTCATACTCATAATCATACTCATAATCATACTCATATTCATACTCATACTCATACTCATAGTCATACTCATACTCATACTCATACTCATACTCATACTCGTTGTCATCCTCATACGCATGCTCATGCTCATGCTCATGCTCATGCTCATGCTCATACTCATACTCATACTCATACTCATACTCATACTCATACTCATACTCATACTCATACTCATACTCATACTCATACTCATACTCATACTCATACTCACAATCATACTCATACTCATACTCATACTCATACTCATACTCATACTCATACTCATACTCATACTAATACGCCTACACGTACTCGTACTCGTACTCTTACTCATACTCATACTCATACTCATACTCATACTCATACTCATACGCATGCTCATGCTCATACACATACTCATACACATACTCATACTCATACTCGTACTCATACTCATACTCATACTCATACTCATACTCATACTCATACTCATACTCATACTCATACTCATACTCATACTCATACTCATACTCATTCTCATACTCATACTCATACTCATACTCATACTCATAATCACACTCATGCTCATACTCTCATTCACACTCACACTCATACTCATACAGATACGCATACTCATACTCACACTCAAACTCATACATATACGCATACTCATACTCACACTCATAATCATACTCATAATCATACTCATACACATACTCATACTCATACTCATGCTCATACTCATACACATTCTCACACTCGCACTCATACTCATACTCATACTCATACTCATAATCATACTCATAATCATAATCATACTCATACTCATACTCATACTCATACTCATACTCATACTCATACTCATACTCATACTCACAATCATACTCATACTCATACTCATACTCATACGCATGCTCATACTCATACTCATACTCATACTCATACTCATACTTACACTCCTACTCCTACTCATACTCATATGCATACTCATACTTATACTCATACTCATACTCATACTCATACTCATACTCATACTCATACTCATACTCATACTCATACTCATACTCATACTCATACTCATACTCATACTCATACTCATACTCATACTCATACTCATACTCATACTCATACTCATACTCATACTCATACTCATACTCATACTCATACTCATACTCATACTCATACTCATACTCATACTCATACTCATACTCATACTCATACTCATACTCATACTCATACTCATACTCATACTCACAATCATACTCATACTCATACTCATACTCATACTCATACTCATACTCATACTCATACTCATACTCATACTCATACTCATACTCATACTCATAGTCATACTCATACTCATACTCATACTCATACTCATACTCACAATCATACTCATACTCATACTCATACTCATACTAATACGCATACACGTACTCGTACTCATACTCATACTCATACTCATGCTCATGCTCATACTCATACTCATAATCATACTCATACTCATACTCATACGCATGCTCATGCTCATACACATACTCATACTCATACTCATACGCATGCTCATGCTCATACACATACTCATACACATACTCATACTCATACTCGTACTCATACTCATACTCATACTCATACTCATACTCATACTCATACTCATACTCATACTCATACTCATACTCATACTCATACTCATACTCATACTCATACTCATACTCATACTCATACTCATACTCATACTCATACTCATACTCATAATCGCACTCACACTCATGCTCATACTCTCATTCACACTCACACTCATACTCATACAGATACGCATACTCATACTCACACTCAAACTCATACATATACGCATACTCATACTCACACTCATAATCATACTCATAATCATACTCATACACATACTCATACTCATACTCATGCTCATACTCATACACATTCTCACACTCATACTCATACTCATACTCATACTCATACTCATACTCATACTCATACTCATACTCATACTCATACTCATACTCATACTCATACTCATACTCATACTCATAGTCATACTCATACTCATACTCATACTCATACTCATACTCATACTCATACTCATACTCACAATCATACTCATAGTCTCATTCACACTCACACTCATACTCATACAGATACGCATACACATACTCACACTCATACTCATATATATACGCATACTCATACTCACACTCATAATCATACTCATAATCATACTCATACTCATACTCATACTCATACTCATACTCATACGCATACTCATACTCATACGCATGCTCATGCTCACGCTCATGCTCATGCTCATACTCATACTGACACTCGCACTCATACTCATACTCATACTCATACTCATAATCATACTCATAATCATAATCATAATCATACTCATACTCATACTCATACTCATAGTCATACTCATACTCATACTCATACTCATACTCATACTCATACTCATACTCGTACTCATCCTCATACGCATGCTCATGCTCATGCTCATGCTCATGCTCATGCTCATGCTCATACTCATACTCATACTCATACTCATACTCATACTCATACTCATACTCATACTCATACTCATACTCATACTCATACACATACTCATACTCATACTCATACTCATACTCATACTCATACTCATACTCACAATCATACTCATACTCATACTCATACTCGTACTCATACTCATACTAATACGCATACACGTACTCGTACTCATACTCATACTCATACTCATACTCATACTCATACTCATACTCATACTCATACTCATACTCATACTCATACTCATACTTATACTCATACTCACAATCATACTCATACTCATACTCATACTCATACGCATGCTCATACTCATACTCATACTCATACTCATACTCATACTCATACTTACACTCCTACTCCTATTCATACTCATATGCATACTCATACTTATACTCATACTCATACTCATACTCATACTCATACTCATACTCATACTCATAGTCATTCTCATACTCATACTCATACTCATACTCATACTCATACTCATACTCATACTCATACTCATACTCATAATCACACTCACACTCATTCTCATACTCTCATTCACACTCACACTCATACTCATACAGATACGCATACACATACTCACACTCGTACTCATACATATACGCATACTCATACTCATACGCATGCTCATACTCATTCTCATACTCATACTCATACGCATGTTCATGCTCATGCTCATACTCATACTCATACTCTCATTCACACTCACACTCATACTCATACAGATACGCATACTCATACTCACACTCATACTCATACATATACGCATACTCATACTCACACTCATAATCATACTCATAATCATACTCATACTCATACTCATACTCATACTCATACTCATACTCATACTCATACTCATACTCATACTCATACTCATGCTCATGCTCATACTCATACACATACTCACACTCATACTCATACTCATATTCATACTAATACGCATGCTCATGCTCATACACATACTCATACACATACTCATACTCATACTCATACTCGTACTCATACTCATACTCATACTCATACTCATACTCATACTCATACTCATACTCATACTCATACTCATAATCACACTCACACTCATACTCATACTCTCATTCACACTCACACTCATACTCATACAGATACGCATACACATACTCACACTCGTACTCATACATATACGCATACTCATACTCATACGCATGCTCATACTCATTCTCATACTCATACTCATACGCATGTTCATGCTCATGCTCATACTCATACTCATACTCTCATTCACACTCACACTCATACTCATACAGATACGCATACTCATACTCACACTCATACTCATACATATACGCATACTCATACTCACACTCATAATCATACTCATAATCATACTCATACTCATACTCATACTCATACTCATACTCATACTCATACTCATACTCATACTCATACTCATACTCATGCTCATGCTCATACTCATACACATACTCACACTCATACTCATACTCATATTCATACTAATACGCATGCTCATGCTCATACACATACTCATACACATACTCATACTCATACTCATACTCGTACTCATACTCATACTCATACTCATACTCATACTCATACTCATACTCATACTCATACTCATACTCATAATCACACTCACACTCATACTCATACTCTCATTCACACTCACACTCATACTCATACAGATACGCATACTCATACTCACACTCGTACTCATACATATACGCATACTCATACTCACACTCATAATCATACTCATAATCATACTCATACACATACTCAAACTCATACTCATACTCATACTCATACTCGTACTCATCCTCATACGCATGCTCATGCTCATGCTCATGCTCATGCTCATGCTCATGCTCATACTCATACTCATACTCATACTCATACTCATACTCATACTCATTCTCATACTCATACTCATACTCATACTCATACTCATACTCATACTCATACTCATACTCACAATCATACTCATACTCATACTCATACTCATACTCATACTCATACTCATACTAATACGCCTACACGTACTCGTACTCGTACTCTTACTCATACTCATACTCATACTCATACTCATACTCATACTCATACTCATACGCATGCTCATGCTCATACACATACTCATACACATACTCATACTCATACTCATACTCATACTCATACTCATACTCATACTCATACTCATACTCATACTCATACTCATACTCATACTCATACTCATACTCATACTCATACTCATACTCATACTCATACTCATACTCATACTCATAATCGCACTCACACTCATGCTCATACTCTCATTCACACTCACACTCATACTCATACTCATACTCATACTCATACTCATAGTCATACTCATACTCATACTCATACTCATACTCCTACTCATACTCATACTCATACTCATACTCATAATCACACTCACACTGATACTCATACTCTCATTCACACTCACACTCATACTCATACAGATACGCATACTCATACTCAAACTCGTACTCATACATATACGCATACTCATACTCACACTCATAATCATACTCATAATCATACTCATACACATACTCAAACTCATACTCATACTCATACTCATGCTCATACTCATACACATACTCACACTCATACTCATACTCATACTCATATTCATACTCATGCTAATACGCATACTCGTACTCGTACTCATACTCATACTCATACTCATACTCATACTCATACTCATACTCATACTCATATTCATACTAATACTCATACTCATACTCATACTCATACTCATACTCATACTCATACTCATACTCATACTCATACTCATACTCATACTCATACTCATACTCTCATTCACACTCACACTCATACTCATACAGATACGCATACTCATACTCACACTCATACTCATACATATACGCATAATCATACTCACACTCATAATCATACTCATAATCATACTCATACTCATACTCATACTCATACTCATACTCATACTCATACGCATGCTCATGCTCATGCTCATGCTCATGCTCATGCCCATGCTCATGCTCATGCTCATGCTCATACTCATACTGACACTCGCACTCATACTCATACTCATACTCATACTCATACTCATACTCATACTCATACTAATACGCCTACACGTACTCGTACTCGTACTCTTACTCATACTCATACTCATACTCATACTCATACTCATACTCATACGCATGCTCATGCTCATACACATACTCATACACATACTCATACTCATACTCGTACTCATACTCATACTCATACTCATACTCATACTCATACTCATACTCATACTCATACTCATACTCATACTCATACTCATACTCATACTCATACTCATAATCACACTCACACTCATGCTCATACTCTCATTCACACTCACACTCATACTCATACAGATACGCATACTCATACTCACACTCAAACTCATACATTTACGCATACTCATACTCACACTCATAATCATACTCATAATCATACTCATACACATACTCATACTCATGCTCATACTCATACACATTCTCACACTCATACTCATACTCATACTCATACTCACACTCATACCCATACTCATACTCATACTCACACTCACACTCATACCCATACTCATTCTCATACTCATACGCATGCTCATGCTCATGCTCATGCTCATGCTCATGCTCATGCTCATACTCATACTCATACTCATACTCATACTCATACTCATACTCATACTCATACTCACAATCATACTCATACTCATACTCATACTCATACTCATACTCATACTCATACTAATACGCCTACACGTACTCGAACTCGTACTCTTACTCATACTCATACTCATACTCATACTCATACTCATACTCATACTCATACTGATACTCATACGCATGCTCATGCTCATACACATACTCATACACATACTCATACTCATACTCGTACTCATACTCATACTCATACTCATACTCATACTCATACTCATACTCATACTCATACTCATACTCATACTCATACTCATACTCATAATCACACTCACACTCATGCTCATACTCTCATTCACACTCACACTCATACTCATACAGATACGCATACTCATACTCACACTCAAACTCATACATATACGCATACTCATACTCACACTCATAATCATACTCATAATCATACTCATACACATACTCATACTCATACTCATGCTCATACTCATACACATTCTCACACTCATACTCATACTCATACTCATACTCATACTCACAATCATACTCATACTCATACTCATACTCATACTCATACTCATACTCATACTCATACTCATACTCATACTCATACTCATACTCATACTCATACTCATACTCATAGTCATACTCATACTCATACTCATACTCATACTCATACTCATACTCATACTCACAATCATACTCATAGTCTCATTCACACTCACACTCATACTCATACAGATACGCATACACATACTCACACTCATACTCATATATATACGCATACTCATACTCACACTCATAATCATACTCATAATCATACTCATACTCATACTCATACTCATACTCATACGCATACTCATACTCATACGCATGCTCATGCTCACGCTCATGCTCATGCTCATACTCATACTGACACTCGCACTCATACTCATACTCATACTCATACTCATAATCATACTCATAATCATAATCATACTCATACTCATACTCATACTCATACTCATACTCATACTCATACTCATACTCATACTCATACTCATACTCATACTCACAATCATACTCATACTCATACTCATACTCATACGCATGCTCATACTCATACTCATACTCATACTCATACTCATACTTACACTCCTACTCCTACTCATACTCATATGCATACTCATACTTATACTCATACTCATACTCATACTCATACTCATAGTCATACTCATACTCATACTCATACTCATACTCATACTCATACTCATACTCATACTCATACTCATACTCATACTCATACTCATACTCATACTCATACTCATACTCATACGCATGCTCATGCTCATACACATACTCATACACATACTCATACTCATACTCATACTCGTACTCATACTCATACTCATACCCATACTCATACTCATACTCATACTTACACTCATACTCCTACTCATACTCATACGCATACTCATACTCATACTCATACTCATACTCATACGCATGCTCATGCTCATGCTCATGCTCATACTCATACTCATAATCATACTCATACTCATACTCATACGCATGCTCATGCTCATACACATACTCATACACATACTCATACTCATACTCATACTCGTACTCATACTCATACTCATACCCATACTCATACTCATACTCATACTTACACTCATACTCCTACTCATACTCATACGCATACTAATACGCCTACACGTACTCGTACTCGTACTCTTACTCATACTCATACTCATACTCATACTCATACTCATACTCATACGCATGCTCATGCTCATACACATACTCATACACATACTCATACTCATACTCGTACTCATACTCATACTCATACTCATACTCATACTCATACTCATACTCATACTCATACTCATACTCATACTCATACTCATACTCATACTCATACTCATACTCATACTCATACTCATACTCATACTCATACTCATACTCATACTCATACTCATACTCATAATCGCACTCACACTCATGCTCATACTCTCATTCACACTCACACTCATACTCATACAGATACGCATACTCATACTCACACTCAAACTCATACATATACGCATACTCATACTCACACTCATAATCATACTCATAATCATACTCATACACATACTCATACTCATACTCATGCTCATACTCATACACATTCTCACACTCATACTCATACTCATACTCATACTCATACTCATACTCATACTCATACTCATACTCATACTCATACTCATACTCATACTCATACTCATACTCATAGTCATACTCATACTCATACTCATACTCATACTCATACTCATACTCATACTCATACTCACAATCATACTCATAGTCTCATTCACACTCACACTCATACTCATACAGATACGCATACACATACTCACACTCATACTCATATATATACGCATACTCATACTCACACTCATAATCATACTCATAATCATACTCATACTCATACTCATACTCATACTCATACTCATACGCATACTCATACTCATACGCATGCTCATGCTCACGCTCATGCTCATGCTCATACTCATACTGACACTCGCACTCATACTCATACTCATACTCATACTCATAATCATACTCATAATCATAATCATAATCATACTCATACTCATACTCATACTCATAGTCATACTCATACTCATACTCATACTCATACTCATACTCATACTCATACTCGTACTCATCCTCATACGCATGCTCATGCTCATGCTCATGCTCATGCTCATGCTCATGCTCATACTCATACTCATACTCATACTCATACTCATACTCATACTCATACTCATACTCATACTCATACTCATACTCATACACATACTCATACTCATACTCATACTCATACTCATACTCATACTCATACTCACAATCATACTCATACTCATACTCATACTCGTACTCATACTCATACTAATACGCATACACGTACTCGTACTCATACTCATACTCATACTCATACTCATACTCATACTCATACTCATACTCATACTCATACTCATACTCATACTCATACTTATACTCATACTCACAATCATACTCATACTCATACTCATACTCATACGCATGCTCATACTCATACTCATACTCATACTCATACTCATACTCATACTTACACTCCTACTCCTATTCATACTCATATGCATACTCATACTTATACTCATACTCATACTCATACTCATACTCATACTCATACTCATACTCATAGTCATTCTCATACTCATACTCATACTCATACTCATACTCATACTCATACTCATACTCATACTCATACTCATAATCACACTCACACTCATTCTCATACTCTCATTCACACTCACACTCATACTCATACAGATACGCATACACATACTCACACTCGTACTCATACATATACGCATACTCATACTCATACGCATGCTCATACTCATTCTCATACTCATACTCATACGCATGTTCATGCTCATGCTCATACTCATACTCATACTCTCATTCACACTCACACTCATACTCATACAGATACGCATACTCATACTCACACTCATACTCATACATATACGCATACTCATACTCACACTCATAATCATACTCATAATCATACTCATACTCATACTCATACTCATACTCATACTCATACTCATACTCATACTCATACTCATACTCATGCTCATGCTCATACTCATACACATACTCACACTCATACTCATACTCATATTCATACTAATACGCATGCTCATGCTCATACACATACTCATACACATACTCATACTCATACTCATACTCGTACTCATACTCATACTCATACTCATACTCATACTCATACTCATACTCATACTCATACTCATACTCATAATCACACTCACACTCATACTCATACTCTCATTCACACTCACACTCATACTCATACAGATACGCATACACATACTCACACTCGTACTCATACATATACGCATACTCATACTCATACGCATGCTCATACTCATTCTCATACTCATACTCATACGCATGTTCATGCTCATGCTCATACTCATACTCATACTCTCATTCACACTCACACTCATACTCATACAGATACGCATACTCATACTCACACTCATACTCATACATATACGCATACTCATACTCACACTCATAATCATACTCATAATCATACTCATACTCATACTCATACTCATACTCATACTCATACTCATACTCATACTCATACTCATACTCATACTCATGCTCATGCTCATACTCATACACATACTCACACTCATACTCATACTCATATTCATACTAATACGCATGCTCATGCTCATACACATACTCATACACATACTCATACTCATACTCATACTCGTACTCATACTCATACTCATACTCATACTCATACTCATACTCATACTCATACTCATACTCATACTCATAATCACACTCACACTCATACTCATACTCTCATTCACACTCACACTCATACTCATACTTATACGCATACTCATACTCACACTCGTACTCATACATATACGCATACTCATACTCACACTCATAATCATACTCATAATCATACTCATACACATACTCAAACTCATACTCATACTCATACTCATACTCGTACTCATCCTCATACGCATGCTCATGCTCATGCTCATGCTCATGCTCATGCTCATGCTCATACTCATACTCATACTCATACTCATACTCATACTCATACTCATTCTCATACTCATACTCATACTCATACTCATACTCATACTCATACTCATACTCATACTCACAATCATACTCATACTCATACTCATACTCATACTCATACTCATACTCATACTAATACGCCTACACGTACTCGTACTCGTACTCTTACTCATACTCATACTCATACTCATACTCATACTCATACTCATACGCATGCTCATGCTCATACACATACTCATACACATACTCATACTCATACTCATACTCATACTCATACTCATACTCATACTCATACTCATACTCATACTCATACTCATACTCATACTCATACTCATACTCATACTCATACTCATACTCATACTCATACTCATACTCATACTCATACTCATACTCATACTCATAATCGCACTCACACTCATGCTCATACTCTCATTCACACTCACACTCATACTCATACAGATACGCATACTCATACTCACACTCAAACTCATACATATACGCATACTCATACTCACACTCATAATCATACTCATAATCATACTCATACACATACTCATACTCATACTCATGCTCATACTCATACACATTCTCACACTCATACTCATACTCATACTCATACTCATACTCATACTCATACTCATACTCATACTCATACTCATACTCATACTCATACTCATACTCATACTCATACTCATACTCATACTCATACTCATACTCATAGTCATACTCATACTCATACTCATACTCATACTCATACTCATACTCATACTCATACTCACAATCATACTCATAGTCTCATTCACACTCACACTCATACTCATACAGATACGCATACACATACTCACACTCATACTCATATATATACGCATACTCATACTCACACTCATAATCATACTCATAATCATACTCATACTCATACTCATACTCATACTCATACGCATACTCATACTCATACGCATGCTCATGCTCACGCTCATGCTCATGCTCATACTCATACTGACACTCGCACTCATACTCATACTCATACTCATACTCATAATCATACTCATAATCATAATCATACTCATACTCATACTCATACTCATACTCATACTCATACTCATACTCATACTCATACTCATACTCATACTCATACTCACAATCATACTCATACTCATACTCATACTCATACGCATGCTCATACTCATACTCATACTCATACTCATACTCATACTTACACTCCTACTCCTACTCATACTCATATGCATACTCATACTTATACTCATACTCATACTCATACTCATACTCATACTCATACTCATACTCATACTCATAGTCATACTCATACTCATACTCATACTCATACTCCTACTCATACTCATACTCATACTCATACTCATAATCACACTCACACTGATACTCATACTCTCATTCACACTCACACTCATACTCATACAGATACGCATACTCATACTCAAACTCGTACTCATACATATACGCATACTCATACTCACACTCATAATCATACTCATAATCATACTCATACACATACTCAAACTCATACTCATACTCATACTCATGCTCATACTCATACACATACTCACACTCATACTCATACTCATACTCATATTCATACTCATGCTAATACGCATACTCGTACTCGTACTCATACTCATACTCATACTCATACTCATACTCATACTCATACTCATACTCATACTCATACTCATACTCATACTCATACTCATACTCATACTCATACTCATACTCATACTCATACTCATACTCATAGTCATACTCATACTCATACTCATACTCATACTCATACTCATACTCATACTCATACTCACAATCATACTCATAGTCTCATTCACACTCACACTCATACTCATACAGATACGCATACACATACTCACACTCATACTCATATATATACGCATTCTCATACTCACACTCATAATCATACTCATAATCATACTCATACTCATACTCATACTCATACTCATACTCATACGCATACTCATACTCATACGCATGCTCATGCTCACGCTCATGCTCATGCTCATACTCATACTGACACTCGCACTCATACTCATACTCATACTCATACTCATAATCATACTCATAATCATAATCATACTCATACTCATACTCATACTCATACTCATACTCATACTCATACTCATACTCATACTCATACTCATACTCATACTCATACTCATACTCATACTCATACTCATACTCATACTCATACTCATACTCATAATCACACTCACACTCATGCTCATACTCTCATTCACACTCACACTCATACTCATACAGATACGCATACTCATACTCACACTCAAACTCATACATTTACGCATACTCATACTCACACTCATAATCATACTCATAATCATACTCATACACATACTCATACTCATGCTCATACTCATACACATTCTCACACTCATACTCATACTCATACTCATACTCACACTCATACCCATACTCATACTCATACTCACACTCACACTCATACCCATACTCATTCTCATACTCATACGCATGCTCATGCTCATGCTCATGCTCATGCTCATGCTCATGCTCATACTCATACTCATACTCATACTCATACTCATACTCATACTCATACTCATACTCACAATCATACTCATACTCATACTCATACTCATACTCATACTCATACTCATACTAATACGCCTACACGTACTCGTACTCGTACTCTTACTCATACTCATACTCATACTCATACTCATACTCATACTCATACTCATACTCATACTCATACGCATGCTCATGCTCATACACATACTCATACACATACTCATACTCATACTCGTACTCATACTCATACTCATACTCATACTCATACTCATACTCATACTCATACTCATACTCATACTCATACTCATACTCATACTCATAATCACACTCACACTCATGCTCATACTCTCATTCACACTCACACTCATACTCATACAGATACGCATACTCATACTCACACTCAAACTCATACATATACGCATACTCATACTCACACTCATAATCATACTCATAATCATACTCATACACATACTCATACTCATACTCATGCTCATACTCATACACATTCTCACACTCATACTCATACTCATACTCATACTCATACTCACAATCATACTCATACTCATACTCATACTCATACTCATACTCATACTCATACTCATACTCATACTCATACTCATACTCATACTCATACTCATACTCATACTCATACTCATAGTCATACTCATACTCATACTCATACTCATACTCATACTCATACTCATACTCATACTCACAATCATACTCATAGTCTCATTCACACTCACACTCATACTCATACAGATACGCATACACATACTCACACTCATACTCATATATATACGCATACTCATACTCACACTCATAATCATACTCATAATCATACTCATACTCATACTCATACTCATACTCATACGCATACTCATACTCATACGCATGCTCATGCTCACGCTCATGCTCATGCTCATACTCATACTGACACTCGCACTCATACTCATACTCATACTCATACTCATAATCATACTCATAATCATAATCATACTCATACTCATACTCATACTCATACTCATACTCATACTCATACTCATACTCATACTCATACTCATACTCATACTCACAATCATACTCATACTCATACTCATACTCATACGCATGCTCATACTCATACTCATACTCATACTCATACTCATACTTACACTCCTACTCCTACTCATACTCATATGCATACTCATACTTATACTCATACTCATACTCATACTCATACTCATAGTCATACTCATACTCATACTCATACTCATACTCATACTCATACTCATACTCATACTCATACTCATACTCATACTCATACTCATACTCATACTCATACTCATACTCATACTCATACTCATACTCATACGCATGCTCATACTCATTCTCATACTCATACTCATACGCATGTTCATGCTCATATTCATACTCATACTCATACTCTCATTCACACTCACACTCATACTCATACAGATACGCATACTCATACTCACACTCATACTCATACATATACGCATAGCCATACTCACACTCATAATCATACTCATAATCATACTCATACTCATACTCATACTCATACTCATACTCATACTCATACTCATACTCATACTCATACTCATGCTCATGCTCATACTCATACACATACTCACACTCATACTCATACTCATACTCATACTCATACTCATATTCATACTAATACGCATGCTCATGCTCATACACATACTCATACACATACTCATACTCATACTCATACTCGTACTCATACTCATACTCATACTCATACTCATACTCATACTCATACTCATACTCATACTCATACTCATAATCACACTCACACTGATTTTCATACTCTCATTCACACTCACACTCATACTCATACAGATACGCATACTCATACTCACACTCGTACTCATACATATACGCATACTCATACTCACACTCATAATCATACTCATAATCATACACATACACATACTCAAACTCATACTCATACTCATACTCATGCTCATACTCATACACATACTCACACTCATACTCATACTCATACTCATATTCATACTCATGCTAATACGCATACTCGTACTCGTACTCATACTCATACTCATACTCATACTCATACTCATACTCATACTCATACTCATACTCATACTCATACTCATATTCATACTAATACTCATACTCATACTCATACTCATACTCATACTCATACTCATACTCATACTCATACTCATACTCATACTCATACTCATACTCTCATTCACACTCACACTCATACTCATACAGATACGCATACTCATACTCACACTCATACTCATACATATACGCATACTCATACTCACACTCATAATCATACTCATAATCATACTCATACGCATACTCATACTCATACTCATACTCATACTCATACTCATACGCATGCTCATGCTCATGCTCATGCTCATGCTCATGCTCATGCTCATGCTCATACTCATACTGACACTCGCACTCATACTCATACTCATACTCATAATCATACTCATAATCATACTCATATTCATACTCATACTCATACTCATAGTCATACTCATACTCATACTCATACTCATACTCGTTGTCATCCTCATACGCATGCTCATGCTCATGCTCATGCTCATGCTCATGCTCATACTCATACTCATACTCATACTCATACTCATACTCATACTCATACTCATACTCATACTCATACTCATACTCATACACATTCTCACACTCATACTCATACTCATACTCATACTCACACTCATACCCATACTCATACTCATACTCACACTCACACTCACACTCATGCTCATACTCTCATTCACACTCACACTCATACTCATACAGATACGCATACTCATACTCACACTCAAACTCATAAATATACGCATACTCATACTCACACTCATAATCATACTCATAATCATACTCATACACATACTCATACTCATACTCATGCTCATACTCATACACATTCTCACACTCATACTCATACTCATACTCATACTCACACTCATACCCATACTCATACTCATACTCACACTCACACTCATACCCATACTCATTCTCATACTCATACGCATGCTCATGCTCATACTCATACTCACACTCACACTCATACTCCTACTCTCATTCACACTCACACTCATACTCATACATATACGCATACTCATACTCATACGCATGCTCATGCTCATGCTCATGCTCATGCTCATGCTCATGCTCATACTCATACTCATACTCATACTCATACTCATACTCATACGCATGCTCATGCTCATACACGTACTCATGCACATACTCATACTCATACTCATACTCGTACTCATACTCATACTCATACTCATACTCATACTCATACTCATACTCATATTCATACTCATACTCATACTCACACTCACACTCATACTCATAGTCTCATTCACACTCACACTCATACTCATACAGATACGCATACTCATACTCACACTCATACTCATATATATACGCATACTCATACTCACACTCATAATAATACTCATAATCATACTCATACTCATACTCATACTCATACTCATACTTACACTCCTACTCCTACTCATACTCATATGCATACTCATACTTATACTCATACTCATACTCATACTCATACTCATACTCATACTCATACTCATACTCATACTCATAGTCATACTCATACTCATACTCATACTCATACTCATACTCATACTCATACTCATACTCACAATCATACTCATAGTCTCATTCACACTCACACTCATACTCATACAGATACGCATACACATACTCACACTCATACTCATATATATACGCATACTCATACTCACACTCATAATCATACTCATAATCATACTCATACTCATACTCATACTCATACTCATACGCATACTCATACTCATACGCATGCTCATGCTCACGCTCATGCTCATGCTCATACTCATACTGACACTCGCACTCATACTCATACTCATACTCATACTCATAATCATACTCATAATCATAATCATACTCATACTCATACTCATACTCATACTCATACTCATACTCATACTCATACTCATACTCATACTCATACTCACAATCATACTCATACTCATACTCATACTCATACGCATGCTCATACTCATACTCATACTCATACTCATACTCATACTTACACTCCTACTCCTACTCATACTCATATGCATACTCATACTTATACTCATACTCATACTCATACTCATACTCATAGTCATACTCATACTCATACTCATACTCATACTCATACTCATACTCATACTCATACTCATACTCATACTCATACTCATACTCATACTCATACTCATACGCATGCTCATACTCATTCTCATACTCATACTCATACGCATGTTCATGCTCATGCTCATACTCATACTCATACTCTCATTCACACTCACACTCATACTCATACAGATACGCATACTCATACTCACACTCATACTCATACATATACGCATAGCCATACTCACACTCATAATCATACTCATAATCATACTCATACTCATACTCATACTCATACTCATACTCATACTCATACTCATACTCATACTCATACTCATGCTCATGCTCATACTCATACACATACTCACACTCATACTCATACTCATACTCATACTCATATTCATACTAATACGCATGCTCATGCTCATACACATACTCATACACATACTCATACTCATACTCATACTCGTACTCATACTCATACTCATACTCATACTCATACTCATACTCATACTCATACTCATACTCATACTCATAATCACACTCACACTGATATTCATACTCTCATTCACACTCACACTCATACTCATACAGATACGCATACTCATACTCACACTCGTACTCATACATATACGCATACTCATACTCACACTCATAATCATACTCATAATCATACACATACACATACTCAAACTCATACTCATACTCATACTCATGCTCATACTCATACACATACTCACACTCATACTCATACTCATACTCATATTCATACTCATGCTAATACGCATACTCGTACTCGTACTCATACTCATACTCATACTCATACTCATACTCATACTCATACTCATACTCATACTCATACTCATACTCATATTCATACTAATACTCATACTCATACTCATACTCATACTCATACTCATACTCATACTCATACTCATACTCATACTCTCATTCACACTCACACTCATACTCATACAGATACGCATACTCATACTCACACTCATACTCATACATATACGCATACTCATACTCACACTCATAATCATACTCATAATCATACTCATACTCATACTCATACTCATACTCATACTCATACTCATACTCATACTCATACGCATGCTCATGCTCATGCTCATGCTCATGCTCATGCTCATGCTCATGCTCATACTCATACTGACACTCGCACTCATACTCATACTCATACTCATAATCATACTCATAATCATACTCATATTCATACTCATACTCATACTCATAGTCATACTCATACTCATACTCATACTCATACTCGTTGTCATCCTCATACGCATGCTCATGCTCATGCTCATGCTCAAGCTCATGCTCATACTCATACTCATACTCATACTCATACTCATACTCATACTCATACTCATACTCATACTCATACTCATACTCATACTCATACTCATACTCATACTCACAATCATACTCATACTCATACTCATACTCATACTCATACTCATACTCATACTAATACGCCTACACGTACTCGTACTCGTACTCTTACTCATACTCATACTCATACTCATACTCATACTCATATTCATACTAATACTCATACTCATACTCATACTCATACTCATACTCATACTCATACTCATACTCATACTCATACTCATACTCTCATTCACACTCACACTCATACTCATACAGATACGCATACTCATACTCACACTCATACTCATACATATACGCATACTCATACTCACACTCATAATCATACTCATAATCATACTCATACTCATACTCATACTCATACTCATACTCATACTCATACTCATACTCATACTCATACGCATGCTCATGCTCATGCTCATGCTCATGCTCATGCTCATGCTCATGCTCATACTCATACTGACACTCGCACTCATACTCATACTCATACTCATAATCATACTCATAATCATACTCATATTCATACTCATACTCATACTCATAGTCATACTCATACTCATACTCATACTCATACTCGTTGTCATCCTCATACGCATGCTCATGCTCATGCTCATGCTCATGCTCATGCTCATACTCATACTCATACTCATACTCATACTCATACTCATACTCATACTCATACTCATACTCATACTCATACTCATACTCATACTCATACTCATACTCACAATCATACTCATACTCATACTCATACTCATACTCATACTCATACTCATACTAATACGCCTACACGTACTCGTACTCGTACTCTTACTCATACTCATACTCATACTCATACTCATACTCATACTCATACGCATGCTCATGCTCATACACATACTCATACACATACTCATACTCATACTCGTACTCATACTCATACTCATACTCATACTCATACTCATACTCATACTCATACTCATACTCATACTCATACTCATACTCATACTCATACTCATACTCATACTCATAATCACACTCACACTCATGCTCATACTCTCATTCACACTCACACTCATACTCATACAGATATGCATACTCATACTCACACTCAAACTCATACATATACGCATACTCATACTCACACTCATAATCATACTCATAATCATACTCATACACATACTCATACTCATACTCATGCTCATACTCATACACATTCTCACACTCATACTCATACTCATACTCATACTCACACTCATACCCATACTCATACTCATACTCACACTCACACTCATACCCATACTCATTCTCATACTCATACGCATGCTCATGCTCATACTCATACTCACACTCACACTCATACTCCTACTCTCATTCACACTCACACTCATACTCATACATATACGCATACTCATACTCATACGCATGCTCATGCTCATGCTCATGCTCATGCTCATGCTCATGCTCATACTCATACTCATACTCATACTCATACTCATACTCATACTCATACGCATGCTCATGCTCATACACGTACTCATGCACATACTCATACTCATACTCATACTCGTACTCATACTCATACTCATACTCATACTCATACTCATACTCATACGCATGTTCATGCTCATGCTCATACTCATACTCATACTCTCATTCACACTCACACTCATACTCATACAGATACGCATACTCATACTCATAATCATACTCATAATCATAATCATACTCATACTCATACTCATACTCATAGTCATACTCATACTCATACTCATACTCATACTCATACTCGTACTCATCCTCATACGCATGCTCATGCTCATGCTCATGCTCATGCTCATGCTCATACTCATACTCATACTCATACTCATACTCATACTCATACTCATACTCATACTCATACTCATACTCATACTCATACTCATACTCATACTCATACTCATACTCATACTCATACTCATACTCACAATCATACTCATACTCATACTCATACTCATACTCATACTAATACGCATACACGTACTCGTACTCATACTCATACTCATACTCATACTCATACTCATACTCATACTCATACTCATACTCATACTCATACTCATACTCATACTCATACTCACAATCATACTCATACTCATACTCATACTCATACGCATGCTCATACTCATACTCATACTCATACTCATACTCATACTCATACTTACACTCCTACTCCTACTCATACTCATATGCATACTCATACTTATACTCATACTCATACTCATACTCATACTCATACTCATAGTCATACTCATACTCATACTCATACTCATACTCATACTCATACTCATACTCATACTCATACTCATACTCATACTCATACTCATACTCATACTCATACTCATACTCATACTCATACTCATACTCATACTCATACGCATGCTCATACTCATTCTCATACTCATACTCATACGCATGTTCATGCTCATGCTCATACTCATACTCATACTCTCATTCACACTCACACTCATACTCATACAGATACGCATACTCATAGTCACACTCATACTCATACATATACGCATACTCATACTCACACTCATAATCATACTCATAATCATACTCATACTCATACTCATACTCATACTCATACTCATACTCATACTCATACTCATACTCATACTCATGCTCATGCTCATACTCATACACATACTCACACTCATACTCATACTCATACTCATATTCATACTAATACGCATGCTCATGCTCATACACATACTCATACACATACTCATACTCATACTCATACTCGTACTCATACTCATACTCATACTCATACTCATACTCATACTCATACTCATACTCATACTCATAATGACACTCACACTCATACTCATACTCTCATTCACACTCACACTCATACTCATACAGATACGCATACTCATACTCACACTCGTACTCATACATATACGCATACTCTTACTCACACTCATAATCATACTCATAATCATACTCATACACATACTCAAACTCATACTCATACTCATACTCATGCTCATACTCATACACATACTCACACTCATACTCATACTCATACTCATATTCATACTCATGCTAATACGCATTCTCGTACTCGTACTCATACTCATACTCATACTCATACTCATACTCATACTCATACTCATATTCATACTAATACTCATACTCATACTCATACTCATACTCATACTCATACTCACACTCATACTCATACTCATACTCATACTCATACTCATACTCATACTCATACTCATACTCATACTCATACTCACACTCATACCCATACTCATACTCATACTCACACTCACACTCATACCCATACTCATTCTCATACTCATACGCATGCTCATGCTCATGCTCATGCTCATGCTCATGCTCATGCTCATGCTCATGCTCATGCTCATGCTCATACTCATACTGACACTCGCACTCATACTCATACTCATACTCATAATTATACTCATAATCATACTCATACTCATACTCATACTCATACTCATAGTCATACTCATACTCATACTCATACTCATACTCATACTCATACTCATACTCATACTCATACTCGTACTCATCCTCATACGCATGCTCATGCTCATGCTCATGCTCATGCTCATGCTCATGCTCATGCTCATACTCATACTCATACTCATACTCATACTCATACTCATACTCATACTCATTCTCATACTCATACTCATACTCTCATTCACACTCACACTCATACTCATACAGATACGCATACTCATACTCACACTCATACTCATACATATACGCATACTCATACTCACACTCATAATCATACTCATAATCATACTCATACTCATACTCATACTCATACTCATACTCATACGCATGCTCATGCTCATGCTCATGCTCATGCTCATGCTCATGCTCATGCTCATGCTCATACTCATACTGACACTCGCACTCATACTCATACTCATACTCATAATCATACTCATAATCATACTCATATTCATACTCATACTCATACTCATAGTCATACTCATACTCATACTCATACTCATACTCAAACTCATACTCATACTCGTAGTCATCCTCATACGCATGCTCATGCTCATGCTCATGCTCATGCTCATACTCATACTCATACTCATACTCATACTCATACTCATACTCATACTCATACTCATACTCATACTCATACTCATACTCATACTCATACTCACAATCATACTCATACTCATACTCATACTCATACTCATACTCATACTCATACTCATACTAATACGCCTACACGTACTCGTACTCGTACTCATACTCATACTCATACTCATACTCATACTCATACTCATACTCATACTCATACGCATGCTCATGCTCATACACATACTCATACACATACTCATACTCATACTCATACTCGTACTCATACTCATACTCATACTCATACTCATACTCATACTCATACTCATACTCATACTCATACTCATAATCACACTCACACTCATGCTCATACTCTCATTCACACTCACACTCATACTCATACAGATACGCATACTCATACTCACACTCAAACTCATACATATACGCATACTCATACTCACACTCATAATCATACTCATAATCATACTCATACACATACTCATACTCATACTCATACTCATGCTCATACTCATACACATTCTCACACTCATACTCATACTCATACTCACACTCATACCCATACTCATACTCATACTCACACTCACACTCATACCCATACTCATTCTCATACTCATACGCATGCTCATGCTCATGCTCATACTCATACTCATACTCATACTCATACTCATACTCATACTCATAATCATACTCATACTCATACTCATACTCATACTCATACTCATACTCATACTCATGCTCATGCTCATACTCATACTCATACACATACTCACACTCATACTCATACTCATACTCATATTCATACTAATACGCATGCTCATGCTCATACACATACTCATACACATACTCATACTCATACTCATACTCGTACTCATACTCATACTCATACTCATACTCATACTCATACTCATACTCATACTCATACTCATAATCACACTCACACTCATACTCATACTCTCATTCACACTCACACTCATACTCATACAGATACGCATACTCATACTCACACTCGTACTCATACATATACGCATACTCATACTCACACTCATAATCATACTCATAATCATACACATACACATACTCAAACTCATACTCATACTCATACTCATGCTCATACTCATACACATACTCACACTCATCCTCATACTCATACTCATATTCATACTCATGCTAATACGCATACTCGTACTCGTACTCATACTCATACTCATACTCATACTCATACTCATACTCATATTCATACTAATACTCATACTCATACTCATACTCATACACATACTCATACTCATACTCATACTCATACTCATACACATACTCATACTCATACTCATACTCATACTCATACTCATACTCATACTCATACTCATACTCATACTCATACTCATACTCACACTCATACCCATACTCATACTCATACTCACACTCACACTCATACCCATACTCATTCTCATACTCATACGCATGCTCATGCTCATGCTCATGCTCATGCTCATGCTCATGCTCATGCTCATGCTCATACTCATACTGACACTCGCACTCATACTCATACTCATACTCATAATTATACTCATAATCATACTCATACTCATACTCATACTCATACTCATAGTCATACTCATACTCATACTCATACTCATACTCATACTCGTACTCATCCTCATACGCATGCTCATGCTCATGCTCATGCTCATGCTCATGCTCATGCTCATACTCATACTCATACTCATACTCATACTCATACTCATACTCATACTCATACTCATACTCATACTCATACTCTCATTCACACTCACACTCATACTCATACAGATACGCATACTCATACTCACACTCATACTCATACATATACGCATACTCATACTCACACTCATAATCATACTCATAATCATACTCATACTCATACTCATACTCATACTCATACTCATACTCATACTCATACGCATGCTCATGCTCATGCTCATGCTCATGCTCATGCTCATGCTCATGCTCATGCTCATGCTCATACTCATACTGACACTCGCACTCATACTCATACTCATACTCGTAATCATACTCATAATCATACTCATATTCATACTCATACTCATACTCATAGTCATACTCATACTCATACTCATACTCATACTCATACTCGTAGTCATCCTCATACGCATGCTCATGCTCATGCTCATGCTCATGCTCATGCTCATACTCATACTCATACTCATACTCATACTCATACTCATACTCATACTCATACTCATACTCATACTCATACTCATACTCATACTCATACTCATACTCATACTCATACTCACAATCATACTCATACTCATACTCATACTCATACTCATACTCATACTAATACGCCTACACGTACTCGTACTCGTACTCTTACTCATACTCATACTCATACTCATACTCATACTCATACTCATACTCATACTCATACGCATGCTCATGCTCATACACATACTCATACACATACTCATACTCATACTCGTACTCATACTCATACTCATACTCATACTCATACTCATACTCATACTCATACTCATACTCATACTCATACTCATACTCATACTCATACTCATACTCATACTCATACTCATACTCATACTCATACTCATACTCATAATCACACTCACACTCATGCTCATACTCTCATTCACACTCACACTCATACTCATACAGATACGCATACTCATACTCACACTCATACTCATATATATACGCATACTCATACTCACACTCATAATCATACTCATAATCATACTCATACTCATACTCATACTCATACTTACACTCCTACACCTACTCATACTCATATGCATACTCATACTTATACTCATACTCATACTCATACTCATACTCATACTCATACTCATACTCATACTCATACTCATACGCATGCTCATACTCATTCTCATACTCATACTCATACGCATGTTCATGCTCATGCTCATACTCATACTCATACTCTCATTCACACTCACACTCATACTCATACAGATACGCATACTCATACTCATAATCATACTCATAATCATAATCATACTCATACTCATACTCATACTCATAGTCATACTCATACTCATACTCATACTCATACTCATACTCGTACTCATCCTCATACGCATGCTCATGCTCATGCTCATGCTCATGCTCATGCTCATACTCATACTCATACTCATACTCATACTCATACTCATACTCATACTCATACTCATACTCATGCTCATACTCATACACATTCTCACACTCATACTCATACTCATACTCACACTCATACCCATACTCATACTCATACTCACACTCACACTCATACCCATACTCATTCTCATACTCATACGCATGCTCATGCTCATGCTCATGCTCATGCTCATGCTCATGCTCATACTCATACTGACACTCGCACTCATACTCATACTCATACTCATACTCATACTCATAATTATACTCATAATCATACTCATACTCATACTCATACTCATAGTCATACTCATACTCATACTCATACTCATACTCGTACTCATCCTCATACGCATGCTCATGCTCATGCTCATGCTCATGCTCATACTCATACTCATACTCATACTCATACTCATACTCATACTCATACTCATACTCATACTCTCATTCACACTCACACTCATACTCATACAGATACGCATACTCATACTCATAATCATACTCATAATCATAATCATACTCATACTCATACTCATACTCATAGTCATACTCATACTCATACTCATACTCATACTCATACTCGTACTCATCCTCATACGCATGCTCATGCTCATGCTCATGCTCATGCTCATGCTCATACTCATACTCATACTCATACTCATACTCATACTCATACTCATACTCATACTCATACTCATACTCATACTCATACTCATACTCATAATCACACTCACACTCATGCTCATACTCTCATTCACACTCACACTCATACTCAAACAGATACGCATACTCATACTCACACTCAAACTCATACATATACGCATACTCATACTCACACTCATAATCATACTCATAATCATACTCATACACATACTCATACTCATACTCATACTCATGCTCATACTCATACACATTCTCACACTCATACTCATACTCATACTCACACTCATACCCATACTCATACTCATACTCACACTCACACTCATACCCATACTCATTCTCATACTCATACGCATGCTCATGCTCATGCTCATGCTCATGCTCATGCTCATGCTCATACTCATACTGACACTCGCACTCATACTCATACTCATACTCATACTCATACTCATAATTATACTCATAATCATACTCATACTCATACTCATACTCATAGTCATACTCATACTCATACTCATACTCATACTCGTACTCATCCTCATACGCATGCTCATGCTCATGCTCATGCTCATGCTCATGCTCATGCTCAAACTCATACTCATACTCATACTCATACTCATACTCATACTCATACTCATACTCATACTCATACTCATACTCATACTCATACTCATACTCATACTCATACTCATACTCATACTCATACTCATAATCATACTCATACTCATACTCATACTCATACTCATACTCATACTCATACTCATACTCATACTCATGCTCATGCTCATACTCATACTCATACACATACTCACACTCATACTCATACTCATACTCATATTCATACTAATACGCATGCTCATGCTCATACACATACTCATACTCATACTCATACTCATACTCATACTCGTACTCATACTCATACTCATACTCATACTCATACTCATACTCATACTCATACTCATACTCATAATCACACTCACACTCATACTCATACTCTCATTCACACTCACACTCATACTCATACAGATACGCATACTCATACTCACACTCGTACTCATACATATACGCATACTCATACTCACACTCATAATCATACTCATAATCAAACACATACACATACTCAAACTCATACTCATACTCATACTCATGCTCATACTCATACACATACTCACACTCATCCTCATACTCATACTCATATTCATACTCATGCTAATACGCATACTCGTACTCGTACTCATACTCATACTCATACTCATACTCATACTCATACTCATATTCATACTAATACTCATACTCATACTCATACTCATACTCATACGCATGCTCATGCTCATGCTCATGCTCATGCTCATGCTCATGCTCATGCTCATGCTCATGCTCATACTCATACTGACACTCGCACTCATACTCATACTCATACTCATAATTATACTCATAATCATACTCATACTCATACTCATACTCATACTCATAGTCATACTCATACTCATACTCATACTCATACTCATACTCATACTCATACTCATACTCATACTCGTACTCATCCTCATACGCATGCTCATGCTCATGCTCATGCTCATGCTCATGCTCATGCTCATGCTCATACTCATACTCATACTCATACTCATACTCATACTCATACTCATACTCATTCTCATACTCATACTCATACTCTCATTCACACTCACACTCATACTCATACAGATACGCATACTCATACTCACACTCATACTCATACATATACGCATACTCATACTCACACTCATAATCATACTCATAATCATACTCATACTCATACTCATACTCATACTCATACTCATACGCATGCTCATGCTCATGCTCATGTTCATGCTCATGCTCATGCTCATGCTCATGCTCATACTCATACTGACACTCGCACTCATACTCATACTCATACTCATAATCATACTCATAATCATACTCATATTCATACTCATACTCATACTCATAGTCATACTCATACTCATACTCATACTCATACTCAAACTCATACTCATACTCGTAGTCATCCTCATACGCATGCTCATGCTCATGCTCATGCTCATGCTCATACTCATACTCATACTCATACTCATACTCATACTCATACTCATACTCATACTCATACTCATACTCATACTCATACTCATACTCATACTCACAATCATACTCATACTCATACTCATACTCATACTCATACTCATACTCATACTCATACTCATACTAATACGCCTACACGTACTCGTACTCGTACTCATACTCATACTCATACTCATACTCATACTCATACTCATACTCATACTCATACGCATGCTCATGCTCATACACATACTCATACACATACTCATACTCATACTCATACTCGTACTCATACTCATACTCATACTCATACTCATACTCATACTCATACTCATACTCATACTCATACTCATAATCACACTCACACTCATGCTCATACTCTCATTCACACTCACACTCATACTCATACAGATACGCATACTCATACTCACACTCAAACTCATACATATACGCATACTCATACTCACACTCATAATCATACTCATAATCATACTCATACACATACTCATACTCATACTCATACTCATGCTCATACTCATACACATTCTCACACTCATACTCATACTCATACTCACACTCATACCCATACTCATACTCATACTCACACTCACACTCATACCCATACTCATTCTCATACTCATACGCATGCTCATGCTCATGCTCATACTCATACTCATACTCATACTCATACTCATAATCATACTCATACTCATACTCATACTCATACTCATACTCATACTCATACTCATGCTCATGCTCATACTCATACTCATACACATACTCACACTCATACTCATACTCATACTCATATTCATACTAATACGCATGCTCATGCTCATACACATACTCATACACATACTCATACTCATACTCATACTCGTACTCATACTCATACTCATACTCATACTCATACTCATACTCATACTCATACTCATACTCATAATCACACTCACACTCATACTCATACTCTCATTCACACTCACACTCATACTCATACAGATACGCATACTCATACTCACACTCGTACTCATACATATACGCATACTCATACTCACACTCATAATCATACTCATAATCATACACATACACATACTCAAACTCATACTCATACTCATACTCATGCTCATACTCATACACATACTCACACTCATCCTCATACTCATACTCATATTCATACTCATGCTAATACGCATACTCGTACTCGTACTCATACTCATACTCATACTCATACTCATACTCATACTCATATTCATACTAATACTCATACTCATACTCATACTCATACACATACTCATACTCATACTCATACTCATACTCATACACATACTCATACTCATACTCATACTCATACTCATACTCATACTCATACTCATACTCATACTCATACTCATACTCATACTCACACTCATACCCATACTCATACTCATACTCACACTCACACTCATACCCATACTCATTCTCATACTCATACGCATGCTCATGCTCATGCTCATGCTCATGCTCATGCTCATGCTCATGCTCATGCTCATACTCATACTGACACTCGCACTCATACTCATACTCATACTCATAATTATACTCATAATCATACTCATACTCATACTCATACTCATACTCATAGTCATACTCATACTCATACTCATACTCATACTCATACTCGTACTCATCCTCATACGCATGCTCATGCTCATGCTCATGCTCATGCTCATGCTCATGCTCATACTCATACTCATACTCATACTCATACTCATACTCATACTCATACTCATACTCATACTCATACTCATACTCTCATTCACACTCACACTCATACTCATACAGATACGCATACTCATACTCACACTCATACTCATACATATACGCATACTCATACTCACACTCATAATCATACTCATAATCATACTCATACTCATACTCATACTCATACTCATACTCATACTCATACTCATACGCATGCTCATGCTCATGCTCATGCTCATGCTCATGCTCATGCTCATGCTCATGCTCATGCTCATACTCATACTGACACTCGCACTCATACTCATACTCATACTCGTAATCATACTCATAATCATACTCATATTCATACTCATACTCATACTCATAGTCATACTCATACTCATACTCATACTCATACTCATACTCGTAGTCATCCTCATACGCATGCTCATGCTCATGCTCATGCTCATGCTCATGCTCATACTCATACTCATACTCATACTCATACTCATACTCATACTCATACTCATACTCATACTCATACTCATACTCATACTCATACTCATACTCATACTCATACTCATACTCATACTCACAATCATACTCATACTCATACTCATACTCATACTCATACTCATACTAATACGCCTACACGTACTCGTACTCGTACTCTTACTCATACTCATACTCATACTCATACTCATACTCATACTCATACTCATACTCATACGCATGCTCATGCTCATACACATACTCATACACATACTCATACTCATACTCGTACTCATACTCATACTCATACTCATACTCATACTCATACTCATACTCATACTCATACGCATGCTCATACTCATTCTCATACTCATACTCATACGCATGTTCATGCTCATGCTCATACTCATACTCATACTCTCATTCACACTCACACTCATACTCATACAGATACGCATACTCATACTCATAATCATACTCATAATCATAATCATACTCATACTCATACTCATACTCATAGTCATACTCATACTCATACTCATACTCATACTCATACTCGTACTCATCCTCATACGCATGCTCATGCTCATGCTCATGCTCATGCTCATGCTCATACTCATACTCATACTCATACTCATACTCATACTCATACTCATACTCATACTCATACTCATGCTCATACTCATACACATTCTCACACTCATACTCATACTCATACTCACACTCATACCCATACTCATACTCATACTCACACTCACACTCATACCCATACTCATTCTCATACTCATACGCATGCTCATGCTCATGCTCATGCTCATGCTCATGCTCATGCTCATACTCATACTGACACTCGCACTCATACTCATACTCATACTCATACTCATACTCATAATTATACTCATAATCATACTCATACTCATACTCATACTCATAGTCATAGTCATACTCATACTCATACTCATACTCGTACTCATCCTCATACGCATGCTCATGCTCATGCTCATGCTCATGCTCATACTCATACTCATACTCATACTCATACTCATACTCATACTCATACTCATACTCATACTCTCATTCACACTCACACTCATACTCATACAGATACGCATACTCATACTCATAATCATACTCATAATCATAATCATACTCATACTCATACTCATACTCATAGTCATACTCATACTCATACTCATACTCATACTCATACTCGTACTCATCCTCATACGCATGCTCATGCTCATGCTCATGCTCATGCTCATGCTCATACTCATACTCATACTCATACTCATACTCATACTCATACTCATACTCATACTCATACTCATACTCATACTCATACTCATAATCACACTCACACTCATGCTCATACTCTCATTCACACTCACACTCATACTCAAACAGATACGCATACTCATACTCACACTCAAACTCATACATATACGCATACTCATACTCACACTCATAATCATACTCATAATCATACTCATACACATACTCATACTCATACTCATACTCATGCTCATACTCATACACATTCTCACACTCATACTCATACTCATACTCACACTCATACCCATACTCATACTCATACTCACACTCACACTCATACCCATACTCATTCTCATACTCATACGCATGCTCATGCTCATGCTCATGCTCATGCTCATGCTCATGCTCATACTCATACTGACACTCGCACTCATACTCATACTCATACTCATACTCATACTCATAATTATACTCATAATCATACTCATACTCATACTCATACTCATAGTCATACTCATACTCATACTCATACTCATACTCGTACTCATCCTCATACGCATGCTCATGCTCATGCTCATGCTCATGCTCATGCTCATGCTCAAACTCATACTCATACTCATACTCATACTCATACTCATACTCATACTCATACTCATACTCATACTCATACTCATACTCATACTCATACTCATACTCATACTCATACTCATACTCATACTCATAATCATACTCATACTCATACTCATACTCATACTCATACTCATACTCATACTCATACTCATACTCATGCTCATGCTCATACTCATACTCATACACATACTCACACTCATACTCATACTCATACTCATATTCATACTAATACGCATGCTCATGCTCATACACATACTCATACTCATACTCATACTCATACTCATACTCGTACTCATACTCATACTCATACTCATACTCATACTCATACTCATACTCATACTCATACTCATAATCACACTCACACTCATACTCATACTCTCATTCACACTCACACTCATACTCATACAGATACGCATACTCATACTCACACTCGTACTCATACATATACGCATACTCATACTCACACTCATAATCATACTCATAATCAAACACATACACATACTCAAACTCATACTCATACTCATACTCATGCTCATACTCATACACATACTCACACTCATCCTCATACTCATACTCATATTCATACTCATGCTAATACGCATACTCGTACTCGTACTCATACTCATACTCATACTCATACTCATACTCATACTCATATTCATACTAATACTCATACTCATACTCATACTCATACTCATACGCATGCTCATGCTCATGCTCATGCTCATGCTCATGCTCATGCTCATGCTCATGCTCATGCTCATACTCATACTGACACTCGCACTCATACTCATACTCATACTCATAATTATACTCATAATCATACTCATACTCATACTCATACTCATACTCATAGTCATACTCATACTCATACTCATACTCATACTCATACTCATACTCATACTCATACTCATACTCGTACTCATCCTCATACGCATGCTCATGCTCATGCTCATGCTCATGCTCATGCTCATGCTCATGCTCATACTCATACTCATACTCATACTCATACTCATACTCATACTCATACTCATTCTCATACTCATACTCATACTCTCATTCACACTCACACTCATACTCATACAGATACGCATACTCATACTCACACTCATACTCATACATATACGCATACTCATACTCACACTCATAATCATACTCATAATCATACTCATACTCATACTCATACTCATACTCATACTCATACGCATGCTCATGCTCATGCTCATGTTCATGCTCATGCTCATGCTCATGCTCATGCTCATACTCATACTGACACTCGCACTCATACTCATACTCATACTCATAATCATACTCATAATCATACTCATATTCATACTCATACTCATACTCATAGTCATACTCATACTCATACTCATACTCATACTCAAACTCATACTCATACTCGTAGTCATCCTCATACGCATGCTCATGCTCATGCTCATGCTCATGCTCATACTCATACTCATACTCATACTCATACTCATACTCATACTCATACTCATACTCATACTCATACTCATACTCATACTCATACTCATACTCATACTCATAATCACACTCACACTCATGCTCATACTCTCATTCACACTCACACTCATACTCATACAGATACGCATACTCATACTCACACTCAAACTCATACATATACGCATACTCATACTCACACTCATAATCATACTCATAATCATACTCATACACATACTCATACTCATACTCATACTCATGCTCATACTCATACACATTCTCACACTCATACTCATACTCATACTCACACTCATACCCATACTCATACTCATACTCACACTCACACTCATACCCATACTCATTCTCATACTCATACGCATGCTCATGCTCATGCTCATACTCATACTCATACTCATACTCATACTCATAATCATACTCATACTCATACTCATACTCATACTCATACTCATACTCATACTCATGCTCATGCTCATACTCATACTCATACACATACTCACACTCATACTCATACTCATACTCATATTCATACTAATACGCATGCTCATGCTCATACACATACTCATACACATACTCATACTCATACTCATACTCGTACTCATACTCATACTCATACTCATACTCATACTCATACTCATACTCATACTCATACTCATAATCACACTCACACTCATACTCATACTCTCATTCACACTCACACTCATACTCATACAGATACGCATACTCATACTCACACTCGTACTCATACATATACGCATACTCATACTCACACTCATAATCATACTCATAATCATACACATACACATACTCAAACTCATACTCATACTCATACTCATGCTCATACTCATACACATACTCACACTCATCCTCATACTCATACTCATATTCATACTCATGCTAATACGCATACTCGTACTCGTACTCATACTCATACTCATACTCATACTCATACTCATACTCATATTCATACTAATACTCATACTCATACTCATACTCATACACATACTCATACTCATACTCATACTCATACTCATACACATACTCATACTCATACTCATACTCATACTCATACTCATACTCATACTCATACTCATACTCATACTCATACTCATACTCACACTCATACCCATACTCATACTCATACTCACACTCACACTCATACCCATACTCATTCTCATACTCATACGCATGCTCATGCTCATGCTCATGCTCATGCTCATGCTCATGCTCATGCTCATGCTCATACTCATACTGACACTCGCACTCATACTCATACTCATACTCATAATTATACTCATAATCATACTCATACTCATACTCATACTCATACTCATAGTCATACTCATACTCATACTCATACTCATACTCATACTCATACTCGTACTCATCCTCATACGCATGCTCATGCTCATGCTCATGCTCATGCTCATGCTCATGCTCATACTCATACTCATACTCATACTCATACTCATACTCATACTCATACTCATACTCATACTCATACTCATACTCTCATTCACACTCACACTCATACTCATACAGATACGCATACTCATACTCACACTCATACTCATACATATACGCATACTCATACTCACACTCATAATCATACTCATAATCATACTCATACTCATACTCATACTCATACTCATACTCATACTCATACTCATACGCATGCTCATGCTCATGCTCATGCTCATGCTCATGCTCATGCTCATGCTCATGCTCATGCTCATACTCATACTGACACTCGCACTCATACTCATACTCATACTCGTAATCATACTCATAATCATACTCATATTCATACTCATACTCATACTCATAGTCATACTCATACTCATACTCATACTCATACTCGTAGTCATCCTCATACGCATGCTCATGCTCATGCTCATGCTCATGCTCATGCTCATACTCATACTCATACTCATACTCATACTCATACTCATACTCATACTCATACTCATACTCATACTCATACTCATACTCATACTCATACTCATACTCATACTCATACTCATACTCACAATCATACTCATACTCATACTCATACTCATACTCATACTCATACTAATACGCCTACACGTACTCGTACTCGTACTCTTACTCATACTCATACTCATACTCATACTCATACTCATACTCATACTCATACTCATACGCATGCTCATGCTCATACACATACTCATACACATACTCATACTCATACTCGTACTCATACTCATACTCATACTCATACTCATACTCATACTCATACTCATACTCATACTCATACTCATACTCATACTCATACTCATACTCATACTCATACTCATACTCATACTCATACTCATACTCATACTCATACTCATAATCACACTCACACTCATGCTCATACTCTCATTCACACTCACACTCATACTCATACAGATACGCATACTCATACTCACACTCATACTCATATATATACGCATACTCATACTCACACTCATAATCATACTCATAATCATACTCATACTCATACTCATACTCATACTTACACTCCTACACCTACTCATACTCATATGCATACTCATACTTATACTCATACTCATACTCATACTCATACTCATACTCATACTCATACTCATACTCATACTCATACGCATGCTCATACTCATTCTCATACTCATACTCATACGCATGTTCATGCTCATGCTCATACTCATACTCATACTCTCATTCACACTCACACTCATACTCATACAGATACGCATACTCATACTCATAATCATACTCATAATCATAATCATACTCATACTCATACTCATACTCATAGTCATACTCATACTCATACTCATACTCATACTCATACTCGTACTCATCCTCATACGCATGCTCATGCTCATGCTCATGCTCATGCTCATGCTCATACTCATACTCATACTCATACTCATACTCATACTCATACTCATACTCATACTCATACTCATGCTCATACTCATACACATTCTCACACTCATACTCATACTCATACTCACACTCATACCCATACTCATACTCATACTCACACTCACACTCATACCCATACTCATTCTCATACTCATACGCATGCTCATGCTCATGCTCATGCTCATGCTCATGCTCATGCTCATACTCATACTGACACTCGCACTCATACTCATACTCATACTCATACTCATACTCATAATTATACTCATAATCATACTCATACTCATACTCATACTCATAGTCATACTCATACTCATACTCATACTCATACTCGTACTCATCCTCATACGCATGCTCATGCTCATGCTCATGCTCATGCTCATACTCATACTCATACTCATACTCATACTCATACTCATACTCATACTCATACTCATACTCTCATTCACACTCACACTCATACTCATACAGATACGCATACTCATACTCATAATCATACTCATAATCATAATCATACTCATACTCATACTCATACTCATAGTCATACTCATACTCATACTCATACTCATACTCATACTCGTACTCATCCTCATACGCATGCTCATGCTCATGCTCATGCTCATGCTCATGCTCATACTCATACTCATACTCATACTCATACTCATACTCATACTCATACTCATACTCATACTCATACTCATACTCATAATCACACTCACACTCATGCTCATACTCTCATTCACACTCACACTCATACTCAAACAGATACGCATACTCATACTCACACTCAAACTCATACATATACGCATACTCATACTCACACTCATAATCATACTCATAATCATACTCATACACATACTCATACTCATACTCATACTCATGCTCATACTCATACACATTCTCACACTCATACTCATACTCATACTCACACTCATACCCATACTCATACTCATACTCATACTCACACTCACACTCATACCCATACTCATTCTCATACTCATACGCATGCTCATGCTCATGCTCATGCTCATGCTCATGCTCATGCTCATACTCATACTGACACTCGCACTCATACTCATACTCATACTCATACTCATACTCATAATTATACTCATAATCATACTCATACTCATACTCATACTCATAGTCATACTCATACTCATACTCATACTCATACTCGTACTCATCCTCATACGCATGCTCATGCTCATGCTCATGCTCATGCTCATGCTCATGCTCAAACTCATACTCATACTCATACTCATACTCATACTCATACTCATACTCATACTCATACTCATACTCATACTCATACTCATACTCATACTCATACTCATACTCATACTCATACTCATACTCATACTCATAATCATACTCATACTCATACTCATACTCATACTCATACTCATACTCATACTCATACTCATACTCATGCTCATGCTCATACTCATACTCATACACATACTCACACTCATACTCATACTCATACTCATATTCATACTAATACGCATGCTCATGCTCATACACATACTCATACTCATACTCATACTCATACTCATACTCGTACTCATACTCATACTCATACTCATACTCATACTCATACTCATACTCATACTCATACTCATAATCACACTCACACTCATACTCATACTCTCATTCACACTCACACTCATACTCATACAGATACGCATACTCATACTCACACTCGTACTCATACATATACGCATACTCATACTCACACTCATAATCATACTCATAATCATACACATACACATACTCAAACTCATACTCATACTCATACTCATGCTCATACTCATACACATACTCACACTCATCCTCATACTCATACTCATATTCATACTCATGCTAATACGCATACTCGTACTCGTACTCATACTCATACTCATACTCATACTCATACTCATACTCATATTCATACTAATACTCATACTCATACTCATACTCATACTCATACTCATACTCATACTCATACTCATACTCATACTCATACTCATACTCATACACATACTCATACTCATACTCATACTCATACTCATACTCATACTCATACTCATACTCATACTCATACTCATACTCATACTCATACTCATACTCACACTCATACCCATACTCATACTCATACTCACACTCACACTCATACCCATACTCATTCTCATACTCATACGCATGCTCATGCTCATGCTCATGCTCATGCTCATGCTCATGCTCTTGCTCATACTCATACTGACACTCGCACTCATACTCATACTCATACTCATAATTATACTCATAATCATACTCATACTCATACTCATACTCATACTCATAGTCATACTCATACTCATACTCATACTCATACTCATACTCGTACTCATCCTCATACGCATGCTCATGCTCATGCTCATGCTCATGCTCATGCTCATACTCATACTCATACTCATACTCATACTCATACTCATACTCATACTCATACTCATACTCATACTCTCATTCACACTCACACTCATACTCATACAGATACGCATACTCATACTCACACTCATACTCATACATATACGCATACTCATACTCACACTCATAATCATACTCATAATCATACTCATACTCATACTCATACTCATACTCATACTCATACTCATACTCATACGCATGCTCATGCTCATGCTCATGCTCATGCTCATGCTCATGCTCATGCTCATACTCATACTGACACTCGCACTCATACTCATACTCATACTCGTAATCATACTCATAATCATACTCATATTCATACTCATACTCATACTCATAGTCATACTCATACTCATACTCATACTCATACTCATACTCGTAGTCATCCTCATACGCATGCTCATGCTCATGCTCATGCTCATGCTCATGCTCATACTCATACTCATACTCATACTCATACTCATACTCATACTCATACTCATACTCATACTCATACTCATACTCATACTCATACTCATACTCATACTCATACTCATACTCATACTCACAATCATACTCATACTCATACTCATACTCATACTCATACTAATACGCCTACACGTACTCGTACTCGTACTCTTACTCATACTCATACTCATACTCATACTCATACTCATACTCATACTCATACTCATACGCATGCTCATGCTCATACACATACTCATACACATACTCATACTCATACTCGTACTCATACTCATACTCATACTCATACTCATACTCATACTCATACTCATACTCATACTCATACTCATACTCATACTCATACTCATACTCATACTCATACTCATACTCATACTCATACTCATAATCACACTCACACTCATGCTCATACTCTGATTCACACTCACACTCATACTCATACAGATACGCATACTCATACTCACACTCAAACTCATACATATACGCATACTCATACTCACACTCATAATCATACTCATAATCATACTCATACACATACTCATACTCATACTCATGCTCATACTCATACACATTCTCACACTCATACTCATACTCATACTCATACTCACACTCATACCCATACTCATACTCATACTCACACTCACACTCATACCCATACTCATTCTCATACTCATACGCATGCTCATGCTCATGCTCATGCTCATGCTCATGCTCATGCTCATACTCATACTCATACTTACACTCATACTCCTACTCATACTCATACGCATACTCATACTCATACTCATACTCACACTCACACTCATACTCCTACTCTCATTCACACTCACACTCATACTCATACATATACGCATACTCATACTCATACGCATGCTCATGCTCATGCTCATGCTCATGCTCATGCTCATACTCATACTCATACTCATACTCATACTCATACTCATACTCATACGCATGCTCATGCTCATACACGTACTCATGCACATACTCATACTCATACTCATACTCGTACTCATACTCATACTCATACTCATACTCATTCTCATACTCATACTCATACTCATACTCACACTCACACTCATACTCATAGTCTCATTCACACTCACACTCATACTCATACAGATACGCATACTCATACTCACACTCATACTCATATATATACGCATACTCATACTCACACTCATAATCATACTCATAATCATACTCATACTCATACTCATACTCATACTTACACTCCTACACCTACTCATACTCATATGCATACTCATACTTATACTCATACTCATACTCATACTCATACTCATACTCATACTCATACTCATACTCATACTCATACGCATGCTCATACTCATTCTCATACTCATACTCATACGCATGTTCATGCTCATGCTCATACTCATACTCATACTCTCATTCACACTCACACTCATACTCATACAGATACGCATACTCATACTCATAATCATACTCATAATCATAATCATACTCATACTCATACTCATACTCATAGTCATACTCATACTCATACTCATACTCATACTCATACTCGTACTCATCCTCATACGCATGCTCATGCTCATGCTCATGCTCATGCTCATGCTCATACTCATACTCATACTCATACTCATACTCATACTCATACTCATACTCATACTCATGCTCATACTCATACACATTCTCACACTCATACTCATACTCATACTCACACTCATACCCATACTCATACTCATACTCACACTCACACTCATACCCATACTCATTCTCATACTCATACGCATGCTCATGCTCATGCTCATGCTCATGCTCATGCTCATGCTCATACTCATACTGACACTCGCACTCATACTCATACTCATACTCATACTCATACTCATAATTATACTCATAATCATACTCATACTCATACTCATACTCATAGTCATACTCATACTCATACTCATACTCATACTCGTACTCATCCTCATACGCATGCTCATGCTCATGCTCATGCTCATGCTCATACTCATACTCATACTCATACTCATACTCATACTCATACTCATACTCATACTCATACTCATACTCATACTCATACTCATACTCATACTCATACTCATACTCATACTCATACTCACAATCATACTCATACTCATACTCATACTCATACTCATACCCATACTCATACTCATACTCATACTCATAATCACACTCACACTCATGCTCATACTCTCATTCACACTCACACTCATACTCATACAGATACGCATACTCATACTCACACTCAAACTCATACATATACGCATACTCATACTCACACTCATAATCATACTCATAATCATACTCATACACATACTCATACTCATACTCATACTCATGCTCATACTCATACACATTCTCACACTCATACTCATACTCATACTCACACTCATACCCATACTCATACTCATACTCACACTCACACTCATACCCATACTCATTCTCATACTCATACGCATGCTCATGCTCATGCTCATGCTCATGCTCATGCTCATGCTCATACTCATACTGACACTCGCACTCATACTCATACTCATACTCATACTCATACTCATAATTATACTCATAATCATACTCATACTCATACTCATACTCATAGTCATACTCATACTCATACTCATACTCATACTCGTACTCATCCTCATACGCATGCTCATGCTCATGCTCATGCTCATGCTCATGCTCATGCTCAAACTCATACTCATACTCATACTCATACTCATACTCATACTCATACTCATACTCATACTCATACTCATACTCATACTCATACTCATACTCATACTCATACTCATACTCATACTCATACTCATAATCATACTCATACTCATACTCATACTCATACTCATACTCATACTCATACTCATACTCATGCTCATGCTCATACTCATACTCATACACATACTCACACTCATACTCATACTCATACTCATATTCATACTAATACGCATGCTCATGCTCATACACATACTCATACTCATACTCATACTCATACTCATACTCGTACTCATACTCATACTCATACTCATACTCATACTCATACTCATACTCATACTCATAATCACACTCACAATCATACTCATACTCTTATTCACACTCACACTCATACTCATACAGATACGCATACTCATACTCACACTCGTACTCATACATATACGCATACTCATACTCACACTCATAATCATACTCATAATCATACACATACACATACTCAAACTCATACTCATTCTCATACTCATGCTCATACTCATACACATACTCACACTCATCCTCATACTCATACTCATATTCATACTCATACTCATACTCATACTCATACTCATACTCATACACATACTCATACTCATACTCATACTCATACTCATACTCATACTCATACTCATACTCATACTCATACTCATACTCATAATCATACTCATACTCATACTCATACTCATACTCATACTCATACTCATACTCATACTCATACTCATGCTCATGCTCATACTCATACTCATACACATACTCACACTCATACTCATACTCATACTCATATTCATACTAATACGCATGCTCATGCTCATACACATACTCATACTCATACTCATACTCATACTCGTACTCATACTCATACTCATACTCATACTCATACTCATACTCATAATCACACTCACAATCATACTCATACTCTTATTCACACTCACACTCATACTCATACAGATACGCATACTCATACTCACACTCGTACTCATACATATACGCATACTCATACTCACACTCATAATCATACTCATAATCATACACATACACATACTCAAACTCATACTCATCCTCATACTCATGCTCATACTCATACACATACTCACACTCATCCTCATACTCATACTCATACTCATACTCATACTCATACTCATACACATACTCATACTCATACTCATACTCATACTCATACTCATACTCATACTCATACTCATACTCATACTCATACTCATAATCATACTCATACTCATACTCATACTCATACTCATACTCATACTCATACTCATACTCATACTCATGCTCATGCTCATACTCATACTCATACACATACTCACACTCATACTCATACTCATACTCATATTCATACTAATACGCATGCTCATGCTCATACACATACTCATACTCATACTCATACTCATACTCGTACTCATACTCATACTCATACTCATACTCATACTCATACTCATACTCATACTCATACTCATAATCACACTCACAATCATACTCATACTCTTATTCACACTCACACTCATACTCATACAGATACGCATACTCATACTCACACTCGTACTCATACATATACGCATACTCATACTCACACTCATAATCATACTCATAATCATACACATACACATACTCAAACTCATACTCATCCTCATACTCATGCTCATACTCATACACATACTCACACTCATCCTCATACTCATACTCATATTCATACTCATGCTAATACGCATACTCGTACTCGTACTCATACTCATACTCATACTCATACTCATACTCATACTCATATTCATACTAATACTCATACTCATACTCATACTCATACTCATACTCATACTCATACTCATACTCATACTCATACACATACTCATACTCATACTCATACTCATACTCATACTCATACTCATGCTCATGCTCATACTCATACTGACACTCGCACTCATACTCATACTCATACTCATACTCATACTCATACTCATACTCATACTAATACGCCTACACGTACTCGTACTCGTACTCTTACTCATACTCATACTCATACTCATACTCATACTCATACTCATACTCATACGCATGCTCATGCTCATACACATACTCATACACATACTCATACTCATACTCGTACTCATACTCATACTCATACTCATACTCATACTCATACTCATACTCATACTCACACTCATACCCATACTCATACTCATACTCACACTCACACTCATACCCATACTCATTCTCATACTCATACGCATGCTCATGCTCATGCTCATGCTCATGCTCATGCTCATGCTCATACTCATACTCATACTCATACTCATACTCATACTCATACTCATACTCATACTCACAATCATACTCATACTCATACTCATACTCATACTCATACTCATACTCATACTAATACGCCTACACGTACTCGTACTCGTACTCTTACTCATACTCATACTCATACTCATACTCATACTCATACTCATACTCATACTCATACGCATGCTCATGCTCATACACATACTCATACACATACTCATACTCATACTCGTACTCATACTCATACTCATACTCATACTCATACTCATACTCATACTCATACTCATACTCATACTCATACTCATACTCATACTCATACTCATACTCATACTCATAATCACACTCACACTCATGCTCATACTCTCATTCACACTCACACTCATACTCATACAGATACGCATACTCATACTCACACTCAAACTCATACATATACGCATACTCATACTCACACTCATAATCATACTCATACTCATACTCATACTCATACTCACAATCATACTCATAGTCTCATTCACACTCACACTCATACTCATACAGATACGCATACACATACTCACACTCATACTCATATATATACGCATACTCATACTCACACTCATAATCATACTCATAATCATACTCATACTCATACTCATACTCATACTCATACGCATACTCATACTCATACGCATGCTCATGCTCACGCTCATGCTCATGCTCATACTCATACTGACACTCGCACTCATACTCATACTCATACTCATACTCATAATCATACTCATAATCATAATCATACTCATACTCATACTCATACTCATAATCATACTCATAATCATAATCATACTCATACTCATACTCATACTCATACTCATACTCATACTCATACTCATACTCATACTCATACTCATACTCACAATCATACTCATACTCATACTCATACTCATACGCATGCTCATACTCATACTCATACTCATACTCATACTCATACTTACACTCCTACTCCTACTCATACTCATATGCATACTCATACTTATACTCATACTCATACTCATACTCATACTCATACTCATAGTCATACTCATACTCATACTCATACTCATACTCATACTCATACTCATACTCATACTCATACTCATACTCATACTCATACTCATACTCATACTCATACGCATGCTCATACTCATTCTCATACTCATACTCATACGCATGTTCATGCTCATGCTCATACTCATACTCATACTCTCATTCACACTCACACTCATACTCATACAGATACGCATACTCATACTCACACTCATACTCATACATATACGCATAGTCATACTCACACTCATAATCATACTCATAATCATACTCATACTCATACTCATACTCATACTCATACTCATACTCATACTCATACTCATACTCATACTCATGCTCATGCTCATACTCATACACATACTCACACTCATACTCATACTCATACTCATACTCATATTCATACTAATACGCATGCTCATGCTCATACACATACTCATACACATACTCATACTCATACTCATACTCGTACTCATACTCATACTCATACTCATACTCATACTCATACTCATACTCATACTCATACTCATACTCATAATCACACTCACACTGATATTCATACTCTCATTCACACTCACACTCATACTCATACAGATACGCATACTCATACTCACACTCGTACTCATACATATACGCATACTCATACTCACACTCATAATCATACTCATAATCATACTCATACACATACTCAAACTCATACTCATACTCATACTCATGCTCATACTCATACACATACTCACACTCATACTCATACTCATACTCATATTCATACTCATGCTAATACGCATACTCGTACTCGTACTCATACTCATACTCATACTCATACTGATACTCATACTCATACTCATACTCATACTCATACTCATACTCATACTCATATTCATACTAATACTCATACTCATACTCATACTCATACTCATACTCATACTCATACTCATACTCATACTCATACTCATACTCATACTCATACTCTCATTCACACTCACACTCATACTCATACAGATACGCATACTCATACTCACACTCATACTCATACATATACGCATACTCATACTCACACTCATAATCATACTCATAATCATACTCATACTCATACTCATACTCATACTCATACTCATACTCATACTCATACGCATGCTCATGCTCATGCTCATGCTCATGCTCATGCTCATGCTCATGCTCATACTCATACTGACACTCGCACTCATACTCATACTCATACTCATAATCATACTCATAATCATACTCATATTCATACTCATACTCATAGTCATACTCATACTCATACTCATACTCATACTCGTTGTCATCCTCATACGCATGCTCATGCTCATGCTCATGCTCATGCTCATGCTCATACTCATACTCATACTCATACTCATACTCATACTCATACTCATACTCATACTCATACTCATACTCATACTCATACTCATACTCATACTCATACTCACAATCATACTCATACTCATACTCATACTCATACTCATACTCATACTCATACTAATACGCCTACACGTACTCGTACTCGTACTCTTACTCATACTCATACTCATACTCATACTCATACTCATACTCATACGCATGCTCATGCTCATACACATACTCATACACATACTCATACTCATACTCGTACTCATACTCATACTCATACTCATACTCATACTCATACTCATACTCATACTCATACTCATACTCATACTCATACTCATACTCATACTCATACTCATACTCATAATCACACTCACACTCATGCTCATACTCTCATTCACACTCACACTCATACTCATACAGATACGCATACTCATACTCACACTCAAACTCATACATATACGCATACTCATACTCACACTCATAATCATACTCATAATCATACTCATACACATACTCATACTCATACTCATGCTCATACTCATACACATTCTCACACTTATACTCATACTCATACTCATACTCATACTCATACTCATACTCATACTCACAATCATACTCATACTCATACTCATACTCATACTCATACTCATACTCATACTAATACGCCTACACGTACTCGTACTCGTACTCTTACTCATACTCATACTCATACTCATACTCATACTCATACTCATACGCATGCTCATGCTCATACACATACTCATACACATACTCATACTCATACTCGTACTCATACTCATACTCATACTCATACTCATACTCATACTCATACTCATACTCATACTCATACTCATACTCATACTCATACTCACACTCACACTCATACTCATAGTCTCATTCACACTAACACTCATACTCATACAGATACGCATACTCATACTCACACTCATACTCATATATATACGCATACTCATACTCACACTCATAATAATACTCATAATCATACTCATACTCATACTCATACTCATACTTACACTCCTACTCCTACTCATACTCATATGCATACTCATACTTATACTCATACTCATACTCATACTCATACTCATACTCATACTCATACTCATACTCATACTCATACTCATACTCATACGCATGCTCATACTCATTCTCATACTCATACTCATACGCATGTTCATGCTCATGCTCATACTCATACTCATACTCTCATTCACACTCACACTCATACTCATACAGATACGCATACTCATACTCATAATCATACTCATAATCATAATCATACTCATACTCATACTCATACTCATACTCATAGTCATACTCATACTCATACTCATACTCATACTCATACTCGTACTCATCCTCATACGCATGCTCATGCTCATGCTCATGCTCATGCTCATGCTCATACTCATACTCATACTCATACTCATACTCATACTCATACTCATACTCATACTCATGCTCATACTCATACACATTCTCACACTCATACTCATACTCATACTCACACTCATACCCATACTCATACTCATACTCACACTCACACTCATACCCATACTCATTCTCATACTCATACGCATGCTCATGCTCATGCTCATGCTCATGCTCATGCTCATGCTCATACTCATACTGACACTCGCACTCATACTCATACTCATACTCATACTCATACTCATAATTATACTCATAATCATACTCATACTCATACTCATACTCATAGTCATACTCATACTCATACTCATACTCATACTCGTACTCATCCTCATACGCATGCTCATGCTCATGCTCATGCTCATGCTCATACTCATACTCATACTCATACTCATACTCATACTCATACTCATACTCATACTCATACTCATACTCATACTCATACTCATACTCATACTCATACTCATACTCATACTCATACTCATACTCATACTCACAATCATACTCATACTCATACTCATACTCATACTCATACTCATACTCATACTCATACTCATACTCATACTCATAATCACACTCACACTCATGCTCATACTCTCATTCACACTCACACTCATACTCATACGTATACGCATACTCATACTCACACTCAAACTCATACATATACGCATACTCATACTCACACTCATAATCATACTCATAATCATACTCATACACATACTCATACTCATACTCATACTCATGCTCATACTCATACACATTCTCACACTCATACTCATACTCATACTCACACTCATACCCATACTCATACTCATACTCACACTCACACTCATACCCATACTCATTCTCATACTCATACGCATGCTCATGCTCATGCTCATGCTCATGCTCATGCTCATGCTCATACTCATACTGACACTCGCACTCATACTCATACTCATACTCATACTCATACTCATAATTATACTCATAATCATACTCATACTCATACTCATACTCATAGTCATACTCATACTCATACTCATACTCATACTCGTACTCATCCTCATACGCATGCTCATGCTCATGCTCATGCTCATGCTCATGCTCATGCTCAAACTCATACTCATACTCATACTCATACTCATACTCATACTCATACTCATACTCATACTCATACTCATACTCATACTCATACTCATAATCATACTCATACTCATACTCATACTCATACTCATACTCATACTCATACTCATACTCATGCTCATGCTCATACTCATACTCATACACATACTCACACTCATACTCATACTCATACTCATATTCATACTAATACGCATGCTCATGCTCATACACATACTCATACTCATACTCATACTCATACTCATACTCGTAGTCATACTCATACTCATACTCATACTCATACTCATACTCATACTCATACTCATACTCATAATCACACTCACAATCATACTCATACTCTCATTCACACTCACACTCATACTCATACAGATACGCATACTCATACTCACACTCGTACTCATACATATACGCATACTCATACTCACACTCATAATCATACTCATAATCATACACATACACATACTCAAACTCATACTCATACTCATACTCATGCTCATACTCATACACATACTCAAACTCATCCTCATACTCATACTCATATTCATACTCATGCTAATACGCATACTCGTACTCGTACTCATACTCATACTCATACTCATACTCATACTCATACTCATATTCATACTAATACTCATACTCATACTCATACTCATACTCATACTCATACTCATACTCATACTCATACTCATACACATACTCATACTCATACTCATACTCATACTCATACTCATACTCATACTCATACTCATACTCATATTCATACTAATACTCATACTCATACTCATACTCATACTCATACTCATACTCATACTCATACTCATACTCATACTCATACTCATACTCATACTCATACTCTCATTCACACTCACACTCATACTCATACAGATACGCATACTCATACTCACACACATACTCATACATATACGCATACTCATACTCACACTCATAATCATACTCATAATCATACTCATACTCATACTCATACTCATACTCATACTCATACTCATACGCATGCTCATGCTCATGCTCATGCTCATGCTCATGCCCATGCTCATGCTCATGCTCATGCTCATACTCATACTGACACTCGCACTCATACTCATACTCATACTCATACTCATACTCATACTCATACTAATACGCCTACACGTACTCGTACTCGTACTCTTACTCATACTCATACTCATACTCATACTCATACTCATACTCATACGCATGCTCATGCTCATACACATACTCATACACATACTCATACTCATACTCGTACTCATACTCATACTCATACTCATACTCATACTCATACTCATACTCATACTCATACTCATACTCATACTCATACTCATACTCATACTCATACTCATACTCATAATCACACTCACACTCATGCTCATACTCTCATTCACACTCACACTCATACTCATACAGATACGCATACTCATACTCACACTCAAACTCATACATATACGCATACTCATACTCACACTCATAATCATACTCATAATCATACTCATACACATACTCATACTCATGCTCATACTCATACACATTCTCACACTCATACTCATACTCATACTCATACTCACACTCATACCCATACTCATACTCATACTCACACTCACACTCATACCCATACTCATTCTCATACTCATACGCATGCTCATGCTCATGCTCATGCTCATGCTCATGCTCATGCTCATACTCATACTCATACTCATACTCATACTCATACTCATACTCATACTCATACTCACAATCATACTCATACTCATACTCATACTCATACTCATACTCATACTCATACTAATACGCCTACACGTACTCGTACTCGTACTCTTACTCATACTCATACTCATACTCATACTCATACTCATACTCATACTCATACTCATACGCATGCTCATGCTCATACACATACTCATACACATACTCATACTCATACTCGTACTCATACTCATACTCATACTCATACTCATACTCATACTCATACTCATACTCATACTCATACTCATACTCATACTCATACTCATACTCATACTCATACTCATAATCACACTCACACTCATGCTCATACTCTCATTCACACTCACACTCATACTCATACAGATACGCATACTCATACTCACACTCAAACTCATACATATACGCATACTCATACTCACACTCATAATCATACTCATAATCATACTCATACACATACTCATACTCATACTCATGCTCATACTCATACACATTCTCACACTCATACTCATAGTCTCATTCACACTCACACTCATACTCATACAGACACGCATACACATACTCACACTCATACTCATATATATACGCATACTCATACTCACACTCATAATCATACTCATAATCATACTCATACTCATACTCATACTCATACTCATACGCATACTCATACTCATACGCATGCTCATGCTCACGCTCATGCTCATGCTCATACTCATACTGACACTCGCACTCATACTCATACTCATACTCATACTCATAATCATACTCATAATCATAATCATACTCATACTCATACTCATACTCATACTCATACTCATACTCATACTCATACTCATACTCATACTCATACTCACAATCATACTCATACTCATACTCATACTCATACGCATGCTCATACTCATACTCATACTCATACTCATACTTACACTCCTACTCCTACTCATACTCATATGCATACTCATACTTATACTCATACTCATACTCATACTCATACTCATACTCATAGTCATACTCATACTCATACTCATACTCATACTCATACTCATACTCATACTCATACTCATACTCATACTCATACTCATACTCATACTCATACTCATACTCATACGCATGCTCATACTCATTCTCATACTCATACTCATACGCATGTTCATGCTCATGCTCATACTCATACTCATACTCTCATTCACACTCACACTCATACTCATACAGATACGCATACTCATACTCACACTCATACTCATACATATACGCATAGTCATACTCACACTCATAATCATACTCATAATCATACTCATACTCATACTCATACTCATACTCATACTCATACTCATACTCATACTCATACTCATACTCATGCTCATGCTCATACTCATACACATACTCACACTCATACTCATACTCATACTCATACTCATATTCATACTAATACGCATGCTCATGCTCATACACATACTCATACACATACTCATACTCATACTCATACTCGTACTCATACTCATACTCATACTCTTACTCATACTCATACTCATACTCATACTCATACTCATAATCACACTCACACTGATATTCATACTCTCATTCACACTCACACTCATACTCATACAGATACGCATACTCATACTCACACTCGTACTCATACATATACGCATACTCATACTCACACTCATAATCATACTCATAATCATACTCATACACATACTCAAACTCATACTCATACTCATACTCATGCTCATACTCATACACATACTCACACTCATACTCATACTCATACTCATATTCATACTCATGCTAATACGCATACTCGTACTCGTACTCATACTCATACTCATACTCATACTCATACTCATACTCATACTCATACTCATACTCATACTCATACTCATACTCATATTCATACTAATACTCATACTCATACTCATACTCATACTCATACTCATACTCATACTCATACTCATACTCATACTCATACTCATACTCATACTCTCATTCACACTCACACTCATACTCATACAGATACGCATACTCATACTCACACTCATACTCATACATATACGCATACTCATACTCACACTCATAATCATACTCATAATCATACTCATACTCATACTCATACTCATACTCATACTCATACTCATACTCATACGCATGCTCATGCTCATGCTCATGCTCATGCTCATGCTCATGCTCATGCTCATACTCATACTGACACTCGCACTCATACTCATACTCATAATCATACTCATAATCATACTCATATTCATACTCATACTCATACTCATAGTCATACTCATACTCATACTCATACTCATACTCTCATTCACACTCACACTCATACTCATACAGATACGCATACTCATACTCATAATCATACTCATAATCATAATCATACTCATACTCATACTCATACTCATAGTCATACTCATACTCATACTCATACTCATACTCATACTCGTACTCATCCTCATACGCATGCTCATGCTCATGCTCATGCTCATGCTCATACTCATACTCATACTCATACTCATACTCATACTCATACTCATACTCATACTCATACTCATACTCATACTCATACTCATACTCATACTCATACTCATACTCATACTCATACTCATACTCATACTCATACTCATACTCACAATCATACTCATACTCATACTCATACTCATACTCATACTAATACGCATACACGTACTCGTACTCATACTCATACTCATACTCATACTCATACTCATACTCATACTCATACTCATACTCATACTCATACTCATACTCATACTCATACTCATACTCATACTCATACTCATACTCATACGCATGCTCATACTCATTCTCATACTCATACTCATACGCATGTTCATGCTCATGCTCATACTCATACTCATACTCTCATTCACACTCACACTCATACTCATACAGATACGCATACTCATACTCATAATCATACTCATAATCATAATCATACTCATACTCATACTCATACTCATAGTCATACTCATACTCATACTCATACTCATACTCATACTCGTACTCATCCTCATACGCATGCTCATGCTCATGCTCATGCTCATGCTCATGCTCATACTCATACTCATACTCATACTCATACTCATACTCATACTCATACTCATACTCATACTCATACTCATACTCATACTCATACTCATACTCATACTCATACTCATACTCATACTCATACTCATACTCACAATCATACTCATACTCATACTCATACTCATACTCATACTAATACGCATACACGTACTCGTACTCATACTCATACTCATACTCATACTCATACTCATACTCATACTCATACTCATACTCATACTCATACTCATACTCATACTCATACTCACAATCATACTCATACTCATACTCATACTCATACGCATGCTCATACTCATACTCATACTCATACTCATACTCATACTCATACTTACACTCCTACTCCTACTCATACTCATATGCATACTCATACTTATACTCATACTCATACTCATACTCATACTCATACTCATAGTCATACTCATACTCATACTCATACTCATACTCATACTCATACTCATACTCATACTCATACTCATACTCATACTCATACTCATACTCATACTCATACTCATACTCATACTCATACTCATACTCATACGCATGCTCATACTCATTCTCATACTCATACTCATACGCATGTTCATGCTCATGCTCATACTCATACTCATACTCTCATTCACACTCACACTCATACTCATACAGATACGCATACTCATACTCACACTCATACTCATACATATACGCATACTCATACTCACACTCATAATCATACTCATAATCATACTCATACTCACACTCATACTCATACTCATACTCATACTCATACTCATACTCATACTCATACTCATGCTCATGCTCATACTCATACACATACTCACACTCATACTCATACTCATACTCATATTCATACTAATACGCATGCTCATGCTCATACACATACTCATACACATACTCATACTCATACTCATACTCGTACTCATACTCATACTCATACTCATACTCATACTCATACTCATACTCATACTCATACTCATACTCATACTCATACTCATAATCACACTCACACTCATACTCATACTCTCATTCACACTCACACTCATACTCATACAGATACGCATACTCATACTCACACTCGTACTCATACATATACGCATACTCTTACTCACACTCATAATCATACTCATAATCATACTCATACACATACTCAAACTCATACTCATACTCATACTCATGCTCATACTCATACACATACTCACACTCATACTCATACTCATACTCATATTCATACTCATGCTAATACGCATTCTCGTACTCGTACTCATACTCATACTCATACTCATACTCATACTCATACTCATACTCATATTCATACTAATACTCATACTCATACTCATACTCATACTCATACTCATACTCACACTCATACTCATACTCATACTCATACTCATACTCATACTCATACTCATACTCATACTCACACTCATACCCATACTCATACTCATACTCACACTCACACTCATACCCATACTCATTCTCATACTCATACGCATGCTCATGCTCATGCTCATGCTCATGCTCATGCTCATGCTCATGCTCATGCTCATGCTCATGCTCATACTCATACTGACACTCGCACTCATACTCATACTCATACTCATAATTATACTCATAATCATACTCATACTCATACTCATACTCATACTCATAGTCATACTCATACTCATACTCATACTCATACTCATACTCATACTCATACTCATACTCATACTCGTACTCATCCTCATACGCATGCTCATGCTCATGCTCATGCTCATGCTCATGCTCATACTCATACTCATACTCATACTCATACTCATACTCATACTCATACTCATTCTCATACTCATACTCATACTCTCATTCACACTCACACTCATACTCATACAGATACGCATACTCATACTCACACTCATACTCATACATATACGCATACTCATACTCACACTCATAATCATACTCATAATCATACTCATACTCATACTCATACTCATACTCATACGCATGCTCATGCTCATGCTCATGCTCATGCTCATGCTCATGCTCATGCTCATGCTCATACTCATACTGACACTCGCACTCATACTCATACTCATACTAATAATCATACTCATAATCATACTCATATTCATACTCATACTCATACTCATAGTCATACTCATACTCATACTCATACTCATACTCAAACTCATACTCATACTCGTAGTCATCCTCATACGCATGCTCATGCTCATGCTCATGCTCATGCTCATACTCATACTCATACTCATACTCATACTCATACTCATACTCATACTCATACTCATACTCATACTCATACTCATACTCATACTCATACTCATACTCATACTCACAATCATACTCATACTCATACTCATACTCATACTCATTCTCATACTCATACTAATACGCCTACACGTACTCGTACTCGTACTCATACTCATACTCATACTCATACTCATACTCATACTCATACTCATACTCATACGCATGCTCATGCTCATACACATACTCATACACATACTCATACTCATACTCATACTCGTACTCATACTCATACTCATACTCATACTCATACTCATAATCATAATCATACTCATACTCATACTCATACTCATAGTCATACTCATACTCATACTCATACTCATACTCATACTCGTACTCATCCTCATACGCATGCTCATGCTCATGCTCATGCTCATGCTCATGCTCATACTCATACTCATACTCATACTCATACTCATACTCATACTCATACTCATACTCATACTCGTTGTCATCCTCATACGCATGCTCATGCTCATGCTCATGCTCATGCTCATGCTCATACTCATACTCATACTCATACTCACAATCATACTCATACTCATACTCATACTCATACTCATACTCATACTCATACTAATACGCCTACACGTACTCGTACTCGTACTCTTACTCATACTCATACTCATACTCATACTCATACTCATACTCATACGCATGCTCATGCTCATACACATACTCATACACATACTCATACTCATACTCGTACTCATACTCATACTCATACTCATACTCATACTCATACTCATACTCATACTCATACTCATACTCATACTCATACTCATACTCATACTCATACTCATACTCATACTCATAATCACACTCACACTCATGCTCATACTCTCATTCACACTCACACTCATACTCATACAGATACGCATACTCATACTCACACTCAAACTCATACATATACGCATACTCATACTCACACTCATAATCATACTCATAATCATACTCATACACATACTCATACTCATACTCATGCTCATACTCATACACATTCTCACACTCATACTCATACTCATACTCATACTCATACTCATACTCATACTCATACTCACAATCATACTCATACTCATACTCATACTCATACTCATACTCATACTCATACTAATACGCCTACACGTACTCGTACTCGTACTCTTACTCATACTCATACTCATACTCATACTCATACTCATACTCATACGCATGCTCATGCTCATACACATACTCATACACATACTCATACTCATACTCGTACTCATACTCATACTCATACTCATACTCATACTCATACTCATACTCATACTCATACTCATACTCATACTCATACTCATACTCACACTCACACTCATACTCATAGTCTCATTCACACTCACACTCATACTCATACAGATACGCATACTCATACTCACACTCATACTCATATATATACGCATACTCATACTCACACTCATAATAATACTCATAATCATACTCATACTCATACTCATACTCATACTTACACTCCTACTCCTACTCATACTCATATGCATACTCATACTTATACTCATACTCATACTCATACTCATACTCATACTCATACTCATACTCATACTCATACTCATACTCATACTCATACGCATGCTCATACTCATTCTCATACTCATACTCATACGCATGTTCATGCTCATGCTCATACTCATACTCATACTCTCATTCACACTCACACTCATACTCATACAGATACGCATACTCATACTCATAATCATACTCATAATCATAATCATACTCATACTCATACTCATACTCATACTCATAGTCATACTCATACTCATACTCATACTCATACTCATACTCGTACTCATCCTCATACGCATGCTCATGCTCATGCTCATGCTCATGCTCATGCTCATACTCATACTCATACTCATACTCATACTCATACTCATACTCATACTCATACTCATGCTCATACTCATACACATTCTCACACTCATACTCATACTCATACTCACACTCATACCCATACTCATACTCATACTCACACTCACACTCATACCCATACTCATTCTCATACTCATACGCATGCTCATGCTCATGCTCATGCTCATGCTCATGCTCATGCTCATACTCATACTGACACTCGCACTCATACTCATACTCATACTCATACTCATACTCATAATTATACTCATAATCATACTCATACTCATACTCATACTCATAGTCATACTCATACTCATACTCATACTCATACTCGTACTCATCCTCATACGCATGCTCATGCTCATGCTCATGCTCATGCTCATACTCATACTCATACTCATACTCATACTCATACTCATACTCATACTCATACTCATACTCATACTCATACTCATACTCATACTCATACTCATACTCATACTCATACTCATACTCATACTCACAATCATACTCATACTCATACTCATACTCATACTCATACTCATACTCATACTCATACTCATACTCATACTCATAATCACACTCACACTCATGCTCATACTCTCATTCACACTCACACTCATACTCATACAGATACGCATACTCATACTCACACTCAAACTCATACATATACGCATACTCATACTCACACTCATAATCATACTCATAATCATACTCATACACATACTCATACTCATACTCATACTCATGCTCATACTCATACACATTCTCACACTCATACTCATACTCATACTCACACTCATACCCATACTCATACTCATACTCACACTCACACTCATACCCATACTCATTCTCATACTCATACGCATGCTCATGCTCATGCTCATGCTCATGCTCATGCTCATGCTCATACTCATACTGACACTCGCACTCATACTCATACTCATACTCATACTCATACTCATAATTATACTCATAATCATACTCATACTCATACTCATACTCATAGTCATACTCATACTCATACTCATACTCATACTCATACTCGTACTCATCCTCATACGCATGCTCATGCTCATGCTCATGCTCATGCTCATGCTCATGCTCAAACTCATACTCATACTCATACTCATACTCATACTCATACTCATACTCATACTCATACTCATACTCATACTCATACTCATACTCATAATCATACTCATACTCATACTCATACTCATACTCATACTCATACTCATACTCATACTCATGCTCATGCTCATACTCATACTCATACACATACTCACACTCATACTCATACTCATACTCATATTCATACTAATACGCATGCTCATGCTCATACACATACTCATACTCATACTCATACTCATACTCATACTCGTAGTCATACTCATACTCATACTCATACTCATACTCATACTCATACTCATACTCATACTCATAATCACACTCACAATCATACTCATACTCTCATTCACACTCACACTCATACTCATACAGATACGCATACTCATACTCACACTCGTACTCATACATATACGCATACTCATACTCACACTCATAATCATACTCATAATCATACACATACACATACTCAAACTCATACTCATACTCATACTCATGCTCATACTCATACACATACTCAAACTCATCCTCATACTCATACTCATATTCATACTCATGCTAATACGCATACTCGTACTCGTACTCATACTCATACTCATACTCATACTCATACTCATACTCATATTCATACTAATACTCATACTCATACTCATACTCATACTCATACTCATACTCATACTCATACTCATACTCATACACATACTCATACTCATACTCATACTCATACTCATACTCATACTCATACTCATACTCATACTCATATTCATACTAATACTCATACTCATACTCATACTCATACTCATACTCATACTCATACTCATACTCATACTCATACTCATACTCATACTCATACTCATACTCTCATTCACACTCACACTCATACTCATACAGATACGCATACTCATACTCACACACATACTCATACATATACGCATACTCATACTCACACTCATAATCATACTCATAATCATACTCATACTCATACTCATACTCATACTCATACTCATACTCATACGCATGCTCATGCTCATGCTCATGCTCATGCTCATGCCCATGCTCATGCTCATGCTCATGCTCATACTCATACTGACACTCGCACTCATACTCATACTCATACTCATACTCATACTCATACTCATACTAATACGCCTACACGTACTCGTACTCGTACTCTTACTCATACTCATACTCATACTCATACTCATACTCATACTCATACGCATGCTCATGCTCATACACATACTCATACACATACTCATACTCATACTCGTACTCATACTCATACTCATACTCATACTCATACTCATACTCATACTCATACTCATACTCATACTCATACTCATACTCATACTCATACTCATACTCATAATCACACTCACACTCATGCTCATACTCTCATTCACACTCACACTCATACTCATACAGATACGCATACTCATACTCACACTCAAACTCATACATATACGCATACTCATACTCACACTCATAATCATACTCATAATCATACTCATACACATACTCATACTCATGCTCATACTCATACACATTCTCACACTCATACTCATACTCATACTCATACTCACACTCATACCCATACTCATACTCATACTCACACTCACACTCATACCCATACTCATTCTCATACTCATACGCATGCTCATGCTCATGCTCATGCTCATGCTCATGCTCATGCTCATACTCATACTCATACTCATACTCATACTCATACTCATACTCATACTCATACTCACAATCATACTCATACTCATACTCATACTCATACTCATACTCATACTCATACTAATACGCCTACACGTACTCGTACTCGTACTCTTACTCATACTCATACTCATACTCATACTCATACTCATACTCATACTCATACTCATACGCATGCTCATGCTCATACACATACTCATACACATACTCATACTCATACTCGTACTCATACTCATACTCATACTCATACTCATACTCATACTCATACTCATACTCATACTCATACTCATACTCATACTCATACTCATACTCATACTCATACTCATAATCACACTCACACTCATGCTCATACTCTCATTCACACTCACACTCATACTCATACAGATACGCATACTCATACTCACACTCAAACTCATACATATACGCATACTCATACTCACACTCATAATCATACTCATAATCATACTCATACACATACTCATACTCATACTCATGCTCATACTCATACACATTCTCACACTCATACTCATACTCATACTCATACTCATACTCACAATCATACTCATACTCATACTCATACTCATACTCATACTCATACTCATACTCATACTCATACTCATACTCATACTCATACTCATACTCATACTCATACTCATAGTCATACTCATACTCATACTCATACTCATACTCATACTCATACTCATACTCATACTCACAATCATACTCATAGTCTCATTCACACTCACACTCATACTCATACAGACACGCATACACATACTCACACTCATACTCATATATATACGCATACTCATACTCACACTCATAATCATACTCATAATCATACTCATACTCATACTCATACTCATACTCATACGCATACTCATACTCATACGCATGCTCATGCTCACGCTCATGCTCATGCTCATACTCATACTGACACTCGCACTCATACTCATACTCATACTCATACTCATAATCATACTCATAATCATAATCATACTCATACTCATACTCATACTCATACTCATACTCATACTCATACTCATACTCATACTCATACTCATACTCATACTCACAATCATACTCATACTCATACTCATACTCATACGCATGCTCATACTCATACTCATACTCATACTCATACTTACACTCCTACTCCTACTCATACTCATATGCATACTCATACTTATACTCATACTCATACTCATACTCATACTCATACTCATAGTCATACTCATACTCATACTCATACTCATACTCATACTCATACTCATACTCATACTCATACTCATACTCATACTCATACTCATACTCATACTCATACTCATACGCATGCTCATACTCATTCTCATACTCATACTCATACGCATGTTCATGCTCATGCTCATACTCATACTCATACTCTCATTCACACTCACACTCATACTCATACAGATACGCATACTCATACTCACACTCATACTCATACATATACGCATAGTCATACTCACACTCATAATCATACTCATAATCATACTCATACTCATACTCATACTCATACTCATACTCATACTCATACTCATACTCATACTCACACTCATAATCATACTCATAATCATACTCATACACATACTCAAACTCATACTCATACTCATACTCATGCTCATACTCATACACATACTCACACTCATACTCATACTCATACTCATATTCATACTCATGCTAATACGCATACTCGTACTCGTACTCATACTCATACTCATACTCATACTCATACTCATACTCATACTCATACTCATACTCATACTCATACTCATACTCATATTCATACTAATACTCATACTCATACTCATACTCATACTCATACTCATACTCATACTCATACTCATACTCATACTCATACTCATACTCTCATTCACACTCACACTCATACTCATACAGATACGCATACTCATACTCACACTCATACTCATACATATACGCATACTCATACTCACACTCATAATCATACTCATAATCATACTCATACTCATACTCATACTCATACTCATACTCATACTCATACTCATACGCATGCTCATGCTCATGCTCATGCTCATGCTCATGCTCATGCTCATGCTCATACTCATACTGACACTCGCACTCATACTCATACTCATAATCATACTCATAATCATACTCATATTCATACTCATACTCATACTCATAGTCATACTCATACTCATACTCATACTCATACTCTCATTCACACTCACACTCATACTCATACAGATACGCATACTCATACTCATAATCATACTCATAATCATAATCATACTCATACTCATACTCATACTCATAGTCATACTCATACTCATACTCATACTCATACTCATACTCGTACTCATCCTCATACGCATGCTCATGCTCATGCTCATGCTCATGCTCATGCTCATACTCATACTCATACTCATACTCATACTCATACTCATACTCATACTCATACTCATACTCATACTCATACTCATACTCATACTCATACTCATACTCATACTCATACTCATACTCATACTCATACTCATACTCATACTCATACTCACAATCATACTCATACTCATACTCATACTCATACTCATACTAATACGCATACACGTACTCGTACTCATACTCATACTCATACTCATACTCATACTCATACTCATACTCATACTCATACTCATACTCATACTCATACTCATACTCATACTCATACTCATACTCATACTCATACTCATACGCATGCTCATACTCATTCTCATACTCATACTCATACGCATGTTCATGCTCATGCTCATACTCATACTCATACTCTCATTCACACTCACACTCATACTCATACAGATACGCATACTCATACTCATAATCATACTCATAATCATAATCATACTCATACTCATACTCATACTCATAGTCATACTCATACTCATACTCATACTCATACTCATACTCGTACTCATCCTCATACGCATGCTCATGCTCATGCTCATGCTCATGCTCATGCTCATACTCATACTCATACTCATACTCATACTCATACTCATACTCATACTCATACTCATACTCATACTCATACTCATACTCATACTCATACTCATACTCATACTCATACTCATACTCATACTCATACTCATACTCACAATCATACTCATACTCATACTCATACTCATACTCATACTAATACGCATACACGTACTCGTACTCATACTCATACTCATACTCATACTCATACTCATACTCATACTCATACTCATACTCATACTCATACTCATACTCATACTCATACTCACAATCATACTCATACTCATACTCATACTCATACGCATGCTCATACTCATACTCATACTCATACTCATACTCATACTCATACTTACACTCCTACTCCTACTCATACTCATATGCATACTCATACTTATACTCATACTCATACTCATACTCATACTCATACTCATAGTCATACTCATACTCATACTCATACTCATACTCATACTCATACTCATACTCATACTCATACTCATACTCATACTCATACTCATACTCATACTCATACTCATACTCATACTCATACTCATACTCATACGCATGCTCATACTCATTCTCATACTCATACTCATACGCATGTTCATGCTCATGCTCATACTCATACTCATACTCTCATTCACACTCACACTCATACTCATACAGATACGCATACTCATACTCACACTCATACTCATACATATACGCATACTCATACTCACACTCATAATCATACTCATAATCATACTCATACTCATACTCATACTCATACTCATACTCATACTCATACTCATACTCATACTCATACTCATGCTCATGCTCATACTCATACACATACTCACACTCATACTCATACTCATACTCATATTCATACTAATACGCATGCTCATGCTCATACACATACTCATACACATACTCATACTCATACTCATACTCGTACTCATACTCATACTCATACTCATACTCATACTCATACTCATACTCATACTCATACTCATACTCATACTCATACTCATAATCACACTCACACTCATACTCATACTCTCATTCACACTCACACTCATACTCATACAGATACGCATACTCATACTCACACTCGTACTCATACATATACGCATACTCTTACTCACACTCATAATCATACTCATAATCATACTCATACACATACTCAAACTCATACTCATACTCATACTCATGCTCATACTCATACACATACTCACACTCATACTCATACTCATACTCATATTCATACTCATGCTAATACGCATTCTCGTACTCGTACTCATACTCATACTCATACTCATACTCATACTCATACTCATACTCATATTCATACTAATACTCATACTCATACTCATACTCATACTCATACTCATACTCACACTCATACTCATACTCATACTCATACTCATACTCATACTCATACTCATACTCATACTCACACTCATACCCATACTCATACTCATACTCACACTCACACTCATACCCATACTCATTCTCATACTCATACGCATGCTCATGCTCATGCTCATGCTCATGCTCATGCTCATGCTCATGCTCATGCTCATGCTCATGCTCATACTCATACTGACACTCGCACTCATACTCATACTCATACTCATAATTATACTCATAATCATACTCATACTCATACTCATACTCATACTCATAGTCATACTCATACTCATACTCATACTCATACTCATACTCATACTCATACTCATACTCATACTCGTACTCATCCTCATACGCATGCTCATGCTCATGCTCATGCTCATGCTCATGCTCATGCTCATACTCATACTCATACTCATACTCATACTCATACTCATACTCATACTCATTCTCATACTCATACTCATACTCTCATTCACACTCACACTCATACTCATACAGATACGCATACTCATACTCACACTCATACTCATACATATACGCATACTCATACTCACACTCATAATCATACTCATAATCATACTCATACTCATACTCATACTCATACTCATACGCATGCTCATGCTCATGCTCATGCTCATGCTCATGCTCATGCTCATGCTCATGCTCATACTCATACTGACACTCGCACTCATACTCATACTCATACTAATAATCATACTCATAATCATACTCATATTCATACTCATACTCATACTCATAGTCATACTCATACTCATACTCATACTCATACTCAAACTCATACTCATACTCGTAGTCATCCTCATACGCATGCTCATGCTCATGCTCATGCTCATGCTCATACTCATACTCATACTCATACTCATACTCATACTCATACTCATACTCATACTCATACTCATACTCATACTCATACTCATACTCATACTCATACTCATACTCATACTCACAATCATACTCATACTCATACTCATACTCATACTCATTCTCATACTCATACTAATACGCCTACACGTACTCGTACTCGTACTCATACTCATACTCATACTCATACTCATACTCATACTCATACTCATACTCATACGCATGCTCATGCTCATACACATACTCATACACATACTCATACTCATACTCATACTCGTACTCATACTCATACTCATACTCATACTCATAATCATAATCATACTCATACTCATACTCATACTCATAGTCATACTCATACTCATACTCATACTCATACTCATACTCGTACTCATCCTCATACGCATGCTCATGCTCATGCTCATGCTCATGCTCATGCTCATACTCATACTCATACTCATACTCATACTCATACTCATACTCATACTCATACTCATACTCATACTCATACTCATACTCATACTCATACTCATACTCATACTCATACTCATACTCATACTCATACTCATACTCACAATCATACTCATACTCATACTCATACTCATACTCATACTAATACGCATACACGTACTCGTACTCATACTCATACTCATACTCATACTCATACTCATACTCATACTCATACTCATACTCATACTCATACTCATACTCATACTCATACTCATACTCACAATCATACTCATACTCATACTCATACTCATACGCATGCTCATACTCATACTCATACTCATACTCATACTCATACTCATACTTACACTCCTACTCCTACTCATACTCATATGCATACTCATACTTATACTCATACTCATACTCATACTCATACTCATACTCATAGTCATACTCATACTCATACTCATACTCATACTCATACTCATACTCATACTCATACTCATACTCATACTCATACTCATACTCATACTCATACTCATACTCATACTCATACTCATACGCATGCTCATACTCATTCTCATACTCATACTCATACGCATGTTCATGCTCATGCTCATACTCATACTCATACTCTCATTCACACTCACACTCATACTCATACAGATACGCATACTCATACTCACACTCATACTCATACATATACGCATACTCATACTCACACTCATAATCATACTCATAATCATACTCAACTCATACTCATACTCATACTCATACTCATACTCATACTCATACTCATACTCATACTCATGCTCATGCTCATACTCATACACATACTCACACTCATACTCATACTCATACTCATATTCATACTAATACGCATGCTCATGCTCATACACATACTCATACACATACTCATACTCATACTCATACTCGTACTCATACTCATACTCATACTCATACTCATACTCATACTCATACTCATACTCATACTCATACTCATACTCATAATCACACTCACACTCATACTCATACTCTCATTCACACTCACACTCATACTCATACAGATACGCATACTCATACTCACACTCGTACTCATACATATACGCATACTCTTACTCACACTCATAATCATACTCATAATCATACTCATACACATACTCAAACTCATACTCATACTCATACTCATGCTCATACTCATACACATACTCACACTCATACTCATACTCATACTCATATTCATACTCATGCTAATACGCATTCTCGTACTCGTACTCATACTCATACTCATTCTCATACTCATACTCATACTCATACTCATATTCATACTAATACTCATACTCATACTCATACTCATACTCATACTCATACTCACACTCATACTCATACTCATACTCATACTCATACTCATACTCATACTCATACTCATACTCACACTCATACCCATACTCATACTCATACTCACACTCACACTCATACCCATACTCATTCTCATACTCATACGCATGCTCATGCTCATGCTCATGCTCATGCTCATGCTCATGCTCATGCTCATGCTCATGCTCATGCTCATGCTCATACTCATACTGACACTCGCACTCATACTCATACTCATACTCATAATTATACTCATAATCATACTCATACTCATACTCATACTCATACTCATAGTCATACTCATACTCATACTCATACTCATACTCATACTCATACTCATACTCATACTCATACTCGTACTCATCCTCATACGCATGCTCATGCTCATGCTCATGCTCATGCTCATGCTCATGCTCATGCTCATACTCATAATCATACTCATACTCATACTCATACTCATACTCATACTCATTCTCATACTCATACTCATACTCTCATTCACACTCACACTCATACTCATACAGATACGCATACTCATACTCACACTCATACTCATACATATACGCATACTCATACTCACACTCATAATCATACTCATAATCATACTCATACTCATACTCATACTCATACTCATACGCATGCTCATGCTCATGCTCATGCTCATGCTCATGCTCATGCTCATGCTCATACTCATACTGACACTCGCACTCATACTCATACTCATACTAATAATCATTCTCATAATCATACTCATATTCATACTCATACTCATACTCATAGTCATACTCATACTCATACTCATACTCATACTCAAACTCATACTCATACTCGTAGTCATCCTCATACGCATGCTCATGCTCATGCTCATGCTCATGCTCATACTCATACTCATACTCATACTCATACTCATACTCATACTCATACTCATACTCATACTCATACTCATACTCATACTCATACTCATACTCATACTCATACTCATACTCACAATCATACTCATACTCATACTCATACTCATACTCATTCTCATACTCATACTAATACGCCTACACGTACTCGTACTCGTACTCATACTCATACTCATACTCATACTCATACTCATACTCATACTCATACTCATACGCATGCTCATGCTCATACACATACTCATACACATACTCATACTCATACTCATACTCGTACTCATACTCATACTCATACTCATACTCATACTCATACTCATACTCATACTCATACTCATACTCATACTCATACTCATACTCATACTCATACTCATACTCATACTCATACTCATACTCATACTCATACTCATACTCATACTCATACTCATACTCATACTCATACTCATACTCATACTCATACTCATACTCATACTCATACTCATACTCATACTCATACTCATACTCATACTCATACTCATAATCACACTCACACTCATGCTCATACTCTCATTCACACTCACACTCATACTCATACAGATACGCATACTCATACTCACACTCAAACTCATACATATACGCATACTCATACTCACACTCATAATCATACTCATAATCATACTCATACTCATACTCATACTCATACTCATACGCATGCTCATGCTCACGCTCATGCTCATGCTCATACTCATACTGACACTCGCACTCATACTCATACTCATACTCATACTCATAATCATACTCATAATCATAATCATACTCATACTCATACTCATACTCATACTCATACTCATACTCATACTCATACTCATACTCATACTCATACTCACAATCATACTCATACTCATACTCATACTCATACGCATGCTCATACTCATACTCATACTCATACTCATACTTACACTCCTACTCCTACTCATACTCATATGCATACTCATACTCATACGCATGCTCATGCTCACGCTCATGCTCATGCTCATACTCATACTGACACTCGCACTCATACTCATACTCATACACATACTCATAATCATACTCATAATCATAATCATACTCATACTCATACTCATACTCATACTCATACTCATACTCATACTCATACTCATACTCATACTCATACTCATACTCACAATCATACTCATACTCATACTCATACTCATACGCATGCTCATACTCATACTCATACTCATACTCATACTTACACTCCTACTCCTACTCATACTCATATGCATACTCATACTTATACTCATACTCATACTCATACTCATACTCATACTCATAGTCATACTCATACTCATACTCATACTCATACTCATACTCATACTCATACTCATACTCATACTCATACTCATACTCATACTCATACTCATACTCATACGCATGCTCATACTCATTCTCATACTCATACTCATACGCATGTTCATGCTCATGCTCATACTCATACTCATACTCTCATTCACACTCACACTCATACTCATACAGATACGCATACTCATACTCACACTCATACTCATACATATACGCATAGTCATACTCACACTCATAATCATACTCATAATCATACTCATACTCATACTCATACTCATACTCATACTCATACTCATACTCATACTCATACTCATGCTCATGCTCATACTCATACACATACTCACACTCATTCTCATACTCATACTCATACTCATATTCATACTAATACGCATGCTCATGCTCATACACATACTCATACACATACTCATACTCATACTCATACTCGTACTCATACTCATACTCATACTCATACTCATACTCATACTCATACTCATACTCATACTCATAATCACACTCACACTGATATTCATACTCTCATTCACACTCACACTCATACTCATACAGATACGCATACTCATACTCACACTCGTACTCATACATATACGCATACTCATACTCACACTCATAATCATACTCATAATCATACTCATACACATACTCAAACTCATACTCATACTCATACTCATGCTCATACTCATACACATACTCACACTCATACTCATACTCATACTCATATTCATACTCATGCTAATACGCATACTCGTACTCGTACTCATACTCATACTCATACTCATACTCATACTCATACTCATACTCATACTCATACTCATACTCATACTCATACTCATATTCATACTAATACTCATACTCATACTCATACTCATACTCATACTCATACTCATACTCATACTCATACTCATACTCATACTCATACTCTCATTCACACTCACACTCATACTCATACAGATACGCATACTCATACTCACACTCATACTCATACATATACGCATACTCATACTCACACTCATAATCATACTCATAATCATACTCATACTCATACTCATACTCATACTCATACTCATACTCATACTCATACTCATACGCATGCTCATGCTCATGCTCATGCTCATGCTCATGCTCATGCTCATGCTCATACTCATACTGACACTCGCACTCATACTCATACTCATAATCATACTCATAATCATACTCATATTCATACTCATACTCATACTCATAGTCATACTCATACTCATACTCATACTCATACTCTCATTCACACTCACACTCATACTCATACAGATACGCATACTCATACTCATAATCATACTCATAATCATAATCATACTCATACTCATACTCATACTCATAGTCATACTCATACTCATACTCATACTCATACTCATACTCGTACTCATCCTCATACGCATGCTCATGCTCATGCTCATGCTCATGCTCATGCTCATACTCATACTCATACTCATACTCATACTCATACTCATACTCATACTCATACTCATACTCATACTCATACTCATACTCATACTCATACTCATACTCATACTCATACTCATACTCATACTCATACTCATACTCATACTCATACTCACAATCATACTCATACTCATACTCATACTCATACTCATACTAATACGCATACACGTACTCGTACTCATACTCATACTCATACTCATACTCATACTCATACTCATACTCATACTCATACTCATACTCATACTCATACTCATACTCATACTCATACTCATACTCATACGCATGCTCATACTCATTCTCATACTCATACTCATACGCATGTTCATGCTCATGCTCATACTCATACTCATACTCTCATTCACACTCACACTCATACTCATACAGATACGCATACTCATACTCATAATCATACTCATAATCATAATCATACTCATACTCATACTCATACTCATAGTCATACTCATACTCATACTCATACTCATACTCGTACTCATCCTCATACGCATGCTCATGCTCATGCTCATGCTCATGCTCATGCTCATACTCATACTCATACTCATACTCATACTCATACTCATACTCATACTCATACTCATACTCATACTCATACTCATACTCATACTCATACTCATACTCATACTCATACTCATACTCATACTCATACTCATACTCACAATCATACTCATACTCATACTCATACTCATACTCATACTAATACGCATACACGTACTCGTACTCATACTCATACTCATACTCATACTCATACTCATACTCATACTCATACTCATACTCATACTCATACTCATACTCATACTCACAATCATACTCATACTCATACTCATACTCATACGCATGCTCATACTCATACTCATACTCATACTCATACTCATACTCATACTTACACTCCTACTCCTACTCATACTCATATGCATACTCATACTTATACTCATACTCATACTCATACTCATACTCATACTCATAGTCATACTCATACTCATACTCATACTCATACTCATACTCATACTCATACTCATACTCATACTCATACTCATACTCATACTCATACTCATACTCATACTCATACTCATACTCATACTCATACTCATACGCATGCTCATACTCATTCTCATACTCATACTCATACGCATGTTCATGCTCATGCTCATACTCATACTCATACTCTCATTCACACTCACACTCATACTCATACAGATACGCATACTCATACTCACACTCATACTCATACATATACGCATACTCATACTCACACTCATAATCATACTCATAATCATACTCATACTCATACTCATACTCATACTCATACTCATACTCATACTCATACTCATACTCATACTCATGCTCATGCTCATACTCATACACATACTCACACTCATACTCATACTCATACTCATATTCATACTAATACGCATGCTCATGCTCATACACATACTCATACACATACTCATACTCATACTCATACTCGTACTCATACTCATACTCATACTCATACTCATACTCATACTCATACTCATACTCATACTCATACTCATACTCATACTCATAATCACACTCACACTCATACTCATACTCTCATTCACACTCACACTCATACTCATACAGATACGCATACTCATACTCACACTCGTACTCATACATATACGCATACTCTTACTCACACTCATAATCATACTCATAATCATACTCATACACATACTCAAACTCATACTCATACTCATACTCATGCTCATACTCATACACATACTCACACTCATACTCATACTCATACTCATATTCATACTCATGCTAATACGCATTCTCGTACTCGTACTCATACTCATACTCATACTCATACTCATACTCATACTCATACTCATATTCATACTAATACTCATACTCATACTCATACTCATACTCATACTCATACTCACACTCATACTCATACTCATACTCATACTCATACTCATACTCATACTCATACTCATACTCACACTCATACCCATACTCATACTCATACTCACACTCACACTCATACCCATACTCATTCTCATACTCATACGCATGCTCATGCTCATGCTCATGCTCATGCTCATGCTCATGCTCATGCTCATGCTCATGCTCATGCTCATACTCATACTGACACTCGCACTCATACTCATACTCATACTCATAATTATACTCATAATCATACTCATACTCATACTCATACTCATACTCATAGTCATACTCATACTCATACTCATACTCATACTCATACTCATACTCATACTCATACTCATACTCGTACTCATCCTCATACGCATGCTCATGCTCATGCTCATGCTCATGCTCATGCTCATGCTCATACTCATACTCATACTCATACTCATACTCATACTCATACTCATACTCATTCTCATACTCATACTCATACTCTCATTCACACTCACACTCATACTCATACAGATACGCATACTCATACTCACACTCATACTCATACATATACGCATACTCATACTCACACTCATAATCATACTCATAATCATACTCATACTCATACTCATACTCATACTCATACGCATGCTCATGCTCATGCTCATGCTCATGCTCATGCTCATGCTCATGCTCATGCTCATACTCATACTGACACTCGCACTCATACTCATACTCATACTAATAATCATACTCATAATCATACTCATATTCATACTCATACTCATACTCATAGTCATACTCATACTCATACTCATACTCATACTCAAACTCATACTCATACTCGTAGTCATCCTCATACGCATGCTCATGCTCATGCTCATGCTCATGCTCATACTCATACTCATACTCATACTCATACTCATACTCATACTCATACTCATACTCATACTCATACTCATACTCATACTCATACTCATACTCATACTCATACTCACAATCATACTCATACTCATACTCATACTCATACTCATTCTCATACTCATACTAATACGCCTACACGTACTCGTACTCGTACTCATACTCATACTCATACTCATACTCATACTCATACTCATACTCATACTCATACGCATGCTCATGCTCATACACATACTCATACACATACTCATACTCATACTCATACTCGTACTCATACTCATACTCATACTCATACTCATAATCATAATCATACTCATACTCATACTCATACTCATAGTCATACTCATACTCATACTCATACTCATACTCATACTCGTACTCATCCTCATACGCATGCTCATGCTCATGCTCATGCTCATGCTCATGCTCATACTCATACTCATACTCATACTCATACTCATACTCATACTCATACTCATACTCATACTCATACTCATACTCATACTCATACTCATACTCATACTCATACTCATACTCATACTCATACTCATACTCATACTCACAATCATACTCATACTCATACTCATACTCATACTCATACTAATACGCATACACGTACTCGTACTCATACTCATACTCATACTCATACTCATACTCATACTCATACTCATACTCATACTCATACTCATACTCATACTCATACTCATACTCATACTCACAATCATACTCATACTCATACTCATACTCATACGCATGATCATACTCATACTCATACTCATACTCATACTCATACTCATACTTACACTCCTACTCCTACTCATACTCATATGCATACTCATACTTATACTCATACTCATACTCATACTCATACTCATACTCATAGTCATACTCATACTCATACTCATACTCATACTCATACTCATACTCATACTCATACTCATACTCATACTCATACTCATACTCATACTCATACTCATACTCATACTCATACTCATACGCATGCTCATACTCATTCTCATACTCATACTCATACGCATGTTCATGCTCATGCTCATACTCATACTCATACTCTCATTCACACTCACACTCATACTCATACAGATACGCATACTCATACTCACACTCATACTCATACATATACGCATACTCATACTCACACTCATAATCATACTCATAATCATACTCAACTCATACTCATACTCATACTCATACTCATACTCATACTCATACTCATACTCATACTCATGCTCATGCTCATACTCATACACATACTCACACTCATACTCATACTCATACTCATATTCATACTAATACGCATGCTCATGCTCATACACATACTCATACACATACTCATACTCATACTCATACTCGTACTCATACTCATACTCATACTCATACTCATACTCATACTCATACTCATACTCATACTCATACTCATACTCATAATCACACTCACACTCATACTCATACTCTCATTCACACTCACACTCATACTCATACAGATACGCATACTCATACTCACACTCGTACTCATACATATACGCATACTCTTACTCACACTCATAATCATACTCATAATCATACTCATACACATACTCAAACTCATACTCATACTCATACTCATGCTCATACTCATACACATACTCACACTCATACTCATACTCATACTCATATTCATACTCATGCTAATACGCATTCTCGTACTCGTACTCATACTCATACTCATACTCATACTCATACTCATACTCATACTCATATTCATACTAATACTCATACTCATACTCATACTCATACTCATACTCATACTCACACTCATACTCATACTCATACTCATACTCATACTCATACTCATACTCATACTCATACTCACACTCATACCCATACTCATACTCATACTCACACTCACACTCATACCCATACTCATTCTCATACTCATACGCATGCTCATGCTCATGCTCATGCTCATGCTCATGCTCATGCTCATGCTCATGCTCATGCTCATGCTCATGCTCATACTCATACTGACACTCGCACTCATACTCATACTCATACTCATAATTATACTCATAATCATACTCATACTCATACTCATACTCATACTCATAGTCATACTCATACTCATACTCATACTCATACTCATACTCATACTCATACTCATACTCATACTCGTACTCATCCTCATACGCATGCTCATGCTCATGCTCATGCTCATGCTCATGCTCATGCTCATGCTCATACTCATAATCATACTCATACTCATACTCATACTCATACTCATACTCATTCTCATACTCATACTCATACTCTCATTCACACTCACACTCATACTCATACAGATACGCATACTCATACTCACACTCATACTCATACATATACGCATACTCATACTCACACTCATAATCATACTCATAATCATACTCATACTCATACTCATACTCATACTCATACGCATGCTCATGCTCATGCTCATGCTCATGCTCATGCTCATGCTCATGCTCATACTCATACTGACACTCGCACTCATACTCATACTCATACTAATAATCATTCTCATAATCATACTCATATTCATACTCATACTCATACTCATAGTCATACTCATACTCATACTCATACTCATACTCAAACTCATACTCATACTCGTAGTCATCCTCATACGCATGCTCATGCTCATGCTCATGCTCATGCTCATACTCATACTCATACTCATACTCATACTCATACTCATACTCATACTCATACTCATACTCATACTCATACTCATACTCATACTCATACTCATACTCATACTCATACTCACAATCATACTCATACTCATACTCATACTCATACTCATTCTCATACTCATACTAATACGCCTACACGTACTCGTACTCGTACTCATACTCATACTCATACTCATACTCATACTCATACTCATACTCATACTCATACGCATGCTCATGCTCATACACATACTCATACACATACTCATACTCATACTCATACTCGTACTCATACTCATACTCATACTCATACTCATACTCATACTCATACTCATACTCATACTCATACTCATACTCATACTCATACTCATACTCATACTCATACTCATACTCATACTCATACTCATACTCATACTCATACTCATACTCATACTCATACTCATACTCATACTCATACTCATACTCATACTCATACTCATACTCATACTCATACTCATACTCATACTCATACTCATACTCATACTCATAATCACACTCACACTCATGCTCATACTCTCATTCACACTCACACTCATACTCATACAGATACGCATACTCATACTCACACTCAAACTCATACATATACGCATACTCATACTCACACTCATAATCATACTCATAATCATACTCATACTCATACTCATACTCATACTCATACGCATGCTCATGCTCACGCTCATGCTCATGCTCATACTCATACTGACACTCGCACTCATACTCATACTCATACTCATACTCATAATCATACTCATAATCATAATCATACTCATACTCATACTCATACTCATACTCATACTCATACTCATACTCATACTCATACTCATACTCATACTCACAATCATACTCATACTCATACTCATACTCATACGCATGCTCATACTCATACTCATACTCATACTCATACTTACACTCCTACTCCTACTCATACTCATATGCATACTCATACTCATACGCATGCTCATGCTCACGCTCATGCTCATGCTCATACTCATACTGACACTCGCACTCATACTCATACTCATACTCATACTCATAATCATACTCATAATCATAATCATACTCATACTCATACTCATACTCATACTCATACTCATACTCATACTCATACTCATACTCATACTCATACTCATACTCACAATCATACTCATACTCATACTCATACTCATACGCATGCTCATACTCATACTCATACTCATACTCATACTTACACTCCTACTCCTACTCATACTCATATGCATACTCATACTTATACTCATACTCATACTCATACTCATACTCATACTCATAGTCATACTCATACTCATACTCATACTCATACTCATACTCATACTCATACTCATACTCATACTCATACTCATACTCATACTCATACTCATACTCATACGCATGCTCATACTCATTCTCATACTCATACTCATACGCATGTTCATGCTCATGCTCATACTCATACTCATACTCTCATTCACACTCACACTCATACTCATACAGATACGCATACTCATACTCACACTCATACTCATACATATACGCATAGTCATACTCACACTCATAATCATACTCATAATCATACTCATACTCATACTCATACTCATACTCATACTCATACTCATACTCATACTCATACTCATGCTCATGCTCATACTCATACACATACTCACACTCATTCTCATACTCATACTCATACTCATATTCATACTAATACGCATGCTCATGCTCATACACATACTCATACACATACTCATACTCATACTCATACTCGTACTCATACTCATACTCATACTCATACTCATACTCATACTCATACTCATACTCATACTCATAATCACACTCACACTGATATTCATACTCTCATTCACACTCACACTCATACTCATACAGATACGCATACTCATACTCACACTCGTACTCATACATATACGCATACTCATACTCACACTCATAATCATACTCATAATCATACTCATACACATACTCAAACTCATACTCATACTCATACTCATGCTCATACTCATACACATACTCACACTCATACTCATACTCATACTCATATTCATACTCATGCTAATACGCATACTCGTACTCGTACTCATACTCATACTCATACTCATACTCATACTCATACTCATACTCATACTCATACTCATACTCATACTCATACTCATATTCATACTAATACTCATACTCATACTCATACTCATACTCATACTCATACTCATACTCATACTCATACTCATACTCATACTCATACTCTCATTCACACTCACACTCATACTCATACAGATACGCATACTCATACTCACACTCATACTCATACATATACGCATACTCATACTCACACTCATAATCATACTCATAATCATACTCATACTCATACTCATACTCATACTCATACTCATACTCATACTCATACTCATACGCATGCTCATGCTCATGCTCATGCTCATGCTCATGCTCATGCTCATGCTCATACTCATACTGACACTCGCACTCATACTCATACTCATAATCATACTCATAATCATACTCATATTCATACTCATACTCATACTCATAGTCATACTCATACTCATACTCATACTCATACTCTCATTCACACTCACACTCATACTCATACAGATACGCATACTCATACTCATAATCATACTCATAATCATAATCATACTCATACTCATACTCATACTCATAGTCATACTCATACTCATACTCATACTCATACTCATACTCGTACTCATCCTCATACGCATGCTCATGCTCATGCTCATGCTCATGCTCATGCTCATACTCATACTCATACTCATACTCATACTCATACTCATACTCATACTCATACTCATACTCATACTCATACTCATACTCATACTCATACTCATACTCATACTCATACTCATACTCATACTCATACTCATACTCATACTCATACTCACAATCATACTCATACTCATACTCATACTCATACTCATACTAATACGCATACACGTACTCGTACTCATACTCATACTCATACTCATACTCATACTCATACTCATACTCATACTCATACTCATACTCATACTCATACTCATACTCATACTCATACTCATACTCATACTCATACGCATGCTCATACTCATTCTCATACTCATACTCATACGCATGTTCATGCTCATGCTCATACTCATACTCATACTCTCATTCACACTCACACTCATACTCATACAGATACGCATACTCATACTCATAATCATACTCATAATCATAATCATACTCATACTCATACTCATACTCATAGTCATACTCATACTCATACTCATACTCATACTCATACTCGTACTCATCCTCATACGCATGCTCATGCTCATGCTCATGCTCATGCTCATGCTCATACTCATACTCATACTCATACTCATACTCATACTCATACTCATACTCATACTCATACTCATACTCATACTCATACTCATACTCATACTCATACTCATACTCATACTCATACTCATACTCATACTCATACTCACAATCATACTCATACTCATACTCATACTCATACTCATACTAATACGCATACACGTACTCGTACTCATACTCATACTCATACTCATACTCATACTCATACTCATACTCATACTCATACTCATACTCATACTCATACTCATACTCACAATCATACTCATACTCATACTCATACTCATACGCATGCTCATACTCATACTCATACTCATACTCATACTCATACTCATACTTACACTCCTACTCCTACTCATACTCATATGCATACTCATACTTATACTCATACTCATACTCATACTCATACTCATACTCATAGTCATACTCATACTCATACTCATACTCATACTCATACTCATACTCATACTCATACTCATACTCATACTCATACTCATACTCATACTCATACTCATACTCATACTCATACTCATACTCATACTCATACGCATGCTCATACTCATTCTCATACTCATACTCATACGCATGTTCATGCTCATGCTCATACTCATACTCATACTCTCATTCACACTCACACTCATACTCATACAGATACGCATACTCATACTCACACTCATACTCATACATATACGCATACTCATACTCACACTCATAATCATACTCATAATCATACTCATACTCATACTCATACTCATACTCATACTCATACTCATACTCATACTCATACTCATGCTCATGCTCATACTCATACACATACTCACACTCATACTCATACTCATACTCATATTCATACTAATACGCATGCTCATGCTCATACACATACTCATACACATACTCATACTCATACTCATACTCGTACTCATACTCATACTCATACTCATACTCATACTCATACTCATACTCATACTCATACTCATACTCATACTCATACTCATAATCACACTCACACTCATACTCATACTCTCATTCACACTCACACTCATACTCATACAGATACGCATACTCATACTCACACTCGTACTCATACATATACGCATACTCTTACTCACACTCATAATCATACTCATAATCATACTCATACACATACTCAAACTCATACTCATACTCATACTCATGCTCATACTCATACACATACTCACACTCATACTCATACTCATACTCATACTCATACTCATACGCATGCTCATGCTCATGCTCATGCTCATGCTCATGCTCATGCTCATGCTCATGCTCATGCTCATGCTCATACTCATACTGACACTCGCACTCATACTCATACTCATACTCATACTCATATTCATACTAATACTCATACTCATACTCATACTCATACTCATACTCATACTCACACTCATACTCATACTCATACTCATACTCATACTCATACTCATACTCATACTCATACTCACACTCATACCCATACTCATACTCATACTCACACTCACACTCATACCCATACTCATTCTCATACTCATACGCATGCTCATGCTCATGCTCATGCTCATGCTCATGCTCATGCTCATGCTCATGCTCATGCTCATGCTCATACTCATACTGACACTCGCACTCATACTCATACTCATACTCATAATTATACTCATAATCATACTCATACTCATACTCATACTCATACTCATAGTCATACTCATACTCATACTCATACTCATACTCATACTCATACTCATACTCATACTCATACTCGTACTCATCCTCATACGCATGCTCATGCTCATGCTCATGCTCATGCTCATGCTCATGCTCATGCTCATACTCATACTCATACTCATACTCATACTCATACTCATACTCATACTCATTCTCATACTCATACTCATACTCTCATTCACACTCACACTCATACTCATACAGATACGCATACTCATACTCACACTCATACTCATACATATACGCATACTCATACTCACACTCATAATCATACTCATAATCATACTCATACTCATACTCATACTCATACTCATACGCATGCTCATGCTCATGCTCATGCTCATGCTCATGCTCATGCTCATGCTCATGCTCATACTCATACTGACACTCGCACTCATACTCATACTCATACTAATAATCATACTCATAATCATACTCATATTCATACTCATACTCATACTCATAGTCATACTCATACTCATACTCATACTCATACTCAAACTCATACTCATACTCGTAGTCATCCTCATACGCATGCTCATGCTCATGCTCATGCTCATGCTCATACTCATACTCATACTCATACTCATACTCATACTCATACTCATACTCATACTCATACTCATACTCATACTCATACTCATACTCATACTCATACTCATACTCACAATCATACTCATACTCATACTCATACTCATACTCATTCTCATACTCATACTAATACGCCTACACGTACTCGTACTCGTACTCATACTCATACTCATACTCATACTCATACTCATACTCATACTCATACTCATACGCATGCTCATGCTCATACACATACTCATACACATACTCATACTCATACTCATACTCGTACTCATACTCATACTCATACTCATACTCATACTCATAATCATAATCATACTCATACTCATACTCATACTCATAGTCATACTCATACTCATACTCATACTCATACTCATACTCGTACTCATCCTCATACGCATGCTCATGCTCATGCTCATGCTCATGCTCATGCTCATACTCATACTCATACTCATACTCATACTCATACTCATACTCATACTCATACTCATACTCATACTCATACTCATACTCATACTCATACTCATACTCATACTCATACTCATACTCATACTCATACTCACAATCATACTCATACTCATACTCATACTCATACTCATACTAATACGCATACACGTACTCGTACTCATACTCATACTCATACTCATACTCATACTCATACTCATACTCATACTCATACTCATACTCATACTCATACTCATACTCATACTCATACTCACAATCATACTCATACTCATACTCATACTCATACTCATACGCATGCTCATACTCATACTCATACTCATACTCATACTCATACTCATACTTACACTCCTACTCCTACTCATACTCATATGCATACTCATACTTATACTCATACTCATACTCATACTCATACTCATACTCATAGTCATACTCATACTCATACTCATACTCATACTCATACTCATACTCATACTCATACTCATACTCATACTCATACTCATACTCATACTCATACTCATACTCATACTCATACGCATGCTCATACTCATTCTCATACTCATACTCATACGCATGTTCATGCTCATGCTCATACTCATACTCATACTCTCATTCACACTCACACTCATACTCATACAGATACGCATACTCATACTCACACTCATACTCATACATATACGCATACTCATACTCACACTCATAATCATACTCATAATCATACTCATACTCATACTCATACTCATACTCATACTCATACTCATACTCATACTCATACTCATACTCATGCTCATGCTCATACTCATACACATACTCACACTCATACTCATACTCATACTCATATTCATACTAATACGCATGCTCATGCTCATACACATACTCATACACATACTCATACTCATACTCATACTCGTACTCATACTCATACTCATACTCATACTCATACTCATACTCATACTCATACTCATACTCATACTCATACTCATAATCACACTCACACTCATACTCATACTCTCATTCACACTCACACTCATACTCATACAGATACGCATACTCATACTCACACTCGTACTCATACATATACGCATACTCTTACTCACACTTATAATCATACTCATAATCATACTCATACACATACTCAAACTCATACTCATACTCATACTCATGCTCATACTCATACACATACTCACACTCATACTCATACTCATACTCATATTCATACTCATGCTAATACGCATTCTCGTACTCGTACTCATACTCATACTCATACTCATACTCATACTCATACTCATACTCATATTCATACTAATACTCATACTCATACTCATACTCATACTCATACTCATACTCATACTCATACTCATACTCATACTCATACTCATACTCATACTCATACTCATACTCACAATCATACTCATACTCATACTCATACTCATACTCATACTAATACGCATACACGTACTCGTACTCATACTCATACTCATACTCATACTCATACTCATACTCATACTCATACTCATACTCATACTCATACTCATACTCATACTCATACTCATACTCACAATCATACTCATACTCATACTCATACTCATACTCATACGCATGCTCATACTCATACTCATACTCATACTCATACTCATACTCATACTTACACTCCTACTCCTACTCATACTCATATGCATACTCATACTTATACTCATACTCATACTCATACTCATACTCATACTCATAGTCATACTCATACTCATACTCATACTCATACTCATACTCATACTCATACTCATACTCATACTCATACTCATACTCATACTCATACTCATACTCATACTCATACTCATACGCATGCTCATACTCATTCTCATACTCATACTCATACGCATGTTCATGCTCATGCTCATACTCATACTCATACTCTCATTCACACTCACACTCATACTCATACAGATACGCATACTCATACTCACACTCATACTCATACATATACGCATACTCATACTCACACTCATAATCATACTCATAATCATACTCATACTCATACTCATACTCATACTCATACTCATACTCATACTCATACTCATACTCATACTCATGCTCATGCTCATACTCATACACATACTCACACTCATACTCATACTCATACTCATATTCATACTAATACGCATGCTCATGCTCATACACATACTCATACACATACTCATACTCATACTCATACTCGTACTCATACTCATACTCATACTCATACTCATACTCATACTCATACTCATACTCATACTCATACTCATACTCATAATCACACTCACACTCATACTCATACTCTCATTCACACTCACACTCATACTCATACAGATACGCATACTCATACTCACACTCGTACTCATACATATACGCATACTCTTACTCACACTTATAATCATACTCATAATCATACTCATACACATACTCAAACTCATACTCATACTCATACTCATGCTCATACTCATACACATACTCACACTCATACTCATACTCATACTCATATTCATACTCATGCTAATACGCATTCTCGTACTCGTACTCATACTCATACTCATACTCATACTCATACTCATACTCATACTCATATTCATACTAATACTCATACTCATACTCATACTCATACTCATACTCATACTCACACTCATACTCATACTCATACTCATACTCATACTCATACTCATACTCATACTCATACTCACACTCATACCCATACTCATACTCATACTCACACTCACACTCATACCCATACTCATTCTCATACTCATACGCATGCTCATGCTCATGCTCATGCTCATGCTCATGCTCATGCTCATGCTCATGCTCATGCTCATACTCATACTGACACTCGCACTCATACTCATACTCATACTCATAATTATACTCATAATCATACTCATACTCATACTCATACTCATACTCATAGTCATACTCATACTCATACTCATACTCATACTCATACTCATACTCATACTCATACTCATACTCGTACTCATCCTCATACGCATGCTCATGCTCATGCTCATGCTCATGCTCATGCTCATGCTCATGCTCATACTCATACTCATACTCATACTCATACTCATACTCATACTCATACTCATTCTCATACTCATACTCATACTCTCATTCACACTCACACTCATACTCATACAGATACGCATACTCATACTCACACTCATACTCATACATATACGCATACTCATACTCACACTCATAATCATACTCATAATCATACTCATACTCATACTCATACTCATACTCATACGCATGCTCATGCTCATGCTCATGCTCATGCTCATGCTCATGCTCATGCTCATGCTCATACTCATACTGACACTCGCACTCATACTCATACTCATACTAATAATCATACTCATAATCATACTCATATTCATACTCATACTCATACTCATAGTCATACTCATACTCATACTCATACTCATACTCAAACTCATACTCATACTCGTAGTCATCCTCATACGCATGCTCATGCTCATGCTCATGCTCATGCTCATACTCATACTCATACTCATACTCATACTCATACTCATACTCATACTCATACTCATACTCATACTCATACTCATACTCATACTCATACTCATACTCATACTCACAATCATACTCATACTCATACTCATACTCATACTCATTCTCATACTCATACTAATACGCCTACACGTACTCGTACTCGTACTCATACTCATACTCATACTCATACTCATACTCATACTCATACTCATACTCATACGCATGCTCATGCTCATACACATACTCATACACATACTCATACTCATACTCATACTCGTACTCATACTCATACTCATACTCATACTCATACTCATACTCATACTCATACTCATACTCATACTCATACTCATACTCATACTCATACTCATACTCATACTCATACTCATACTCATACTCATACTCATACTCATACTCATACTCATACTCATACTCATACTCATACTCATACTCATACTCATACTCATACTCATACTCATACTCATACTCATACTCATACTCATACTCATACTCATACTCATAATCACACTCACACTCATGCTCATACTCTCATTCACACTCACACTCATACTCATACAGATACGCATACTCATACTCACACTCAAACTCATACATATACGCATACTCATACTCACACTCATAATCATACTCATAATCATACTCATACACATACTCATACTCATACTCATACTCATGCTCATACTCATACACATTCTCACACTCATACTCATACTCATACTCACACTCATACCCATACTCATACTCATACTCACACTCACACTCATACCCATACTCATTCTCATACTCATACGCATGCTCATGCTCATGCTCATGCTCATGCTCATGCTCATGCTCATACTCATACTGACACTCGCACTCATACTCATACTCATACTCATACTCATACTCATAATTATACTCATAATCATACTCATACTCATACTCATAGTCATACTCATACTCATACTCATACTCATACTCGTACTCATCCTCATACGCATGCTCATGCTCATGCTCATGCTCATGCTCATGCTCATGCTCAAGCTCAAACTCATACTCATACTCATACTCATACTCATACTCATACTCATACTCATACTCATACTCATACTCATACTCATACTCATACTCATACTCATACTCATACTCATACTCATACTCATACTCATACTCATAATCATACTCATACTCATACTCATACTCATACTCATACTCATACTCATACTCATGCTCATGCTCATACTCATACTCATACACATACTCACACTCATACTCATACTCATACTCATATTCATACTAATACGCATGCTCATGCTCATACACATACTCATACACATACTCATACTCATACTCATACTCGTACTCATACTCATACTCATACTCATACTCATACTCATACTCATACTCATACTCATACTCATACTCATAATCACACTCACACTCATACTCATACTCTCATTCACACTCACACTCATACTCATACAGATACGCATACTCATACTCACACTCGTACTCATACATATACGCATACTCATACTCACACTCATAATCATACTCATAATCATACACATACACATACTCAAACTCATACTCATACTCATACTCATGCTCATACTCATACACATACTCACACTCATCCTCATACTCATACTCATATTCATACTCATGCTAATACGCATACTCGTACTCGTACTCATACTCATACTCATACTCATACTCATACTCATACTCATATTCATACTAATACTCATACTCATACTCATACTCATACTCATACTCATACTCATACTCATACTCATACACATACTCATACTCATACTCATACTCATACTCATACTCATACTCATACTCATACTCATACTCATACTCATACTCATACTCATACTCGTACTCATCCTCATACGCATGCTCATGCTCATGCTCATGCTCATGCTCATGCTCATGCTCATACTCATACTCATACTCATACTCATACTCATACTCATACTCATACTCATACTCATACTCTCATTCACACTCACACTCATACTCATACAGATACGCATACTCATACTCACACTCATACTCATACATATACGCATACTCATACTCACACTCATAATCATACTCATAATCATACTCATACTCATACTCATACTCATACTCATACTCATACTCATACTCATACGCATGCTCATGCTCATGCTCATGCTCATGCTCATGCTCATGCTCATGCTCATGCTCATGCTCATGCTCATACTCATACTGACACTCGCACTCATACTCATACTCATACTCGTAATCATACTCATAATCATACTCATATTCATACTCATACTCATACTCATAGTCATACTCATACTCATACTCATACTCATACTCATACTCGTAGTCATCCTCATACGCATGCTCATGCTCATGCTCATGCTCATGCTCATGCTCATACTCATACTCATACTCATACTCATACTCATACTCATACTCATACTCATACTCATACTCATACTCATACTCATACTCATACTCATACTCATACTCATACTCATACTCATACTCATACTCATACTCATACTCATACTCATACTCATACTCATACTCATACTCATACTCACAATCATACTCATACTCATACTCATACTCATACTCATACTCATACTAATACGCCTACACGTACTCGTACTCGTACTCTTACTCATACTCATACTCATACTCATACTCATACTCATACTCATACTCATACTCATACTCATACGCATGCTCATGCTCATACACATACTCATACACATACTCATACTCATACTCGTACTCATACTCATACTCATACTCATACTCATACTCATACTCATACTCATACTCATAATCATACTCATACTCATACTCATACTCATACTCATACTCATACTCATACTCATGCTCATGCTCATACTCATACTCATACACATACTCACACTCATACTCATACTCATACTCATATTCATACTAATACGCATGCTCATGCTCATACACATACTCATACACATACTCATACTCATACTCATACTCGTACTCATACTCATACTCATACTCATACTCATACTCATACTCATACTCATACTCATACTCATACTCATACTCATACTCATACTCATACTCATAATCACACTCACACTCATACTCATACTCTCATTCACACTCACACTCATACTCATACAGATACGCATACTCATACTCACACTCGTACTCATACATATACGCATACTCATACTCACACTCATAATCATACTCATAATCATACACATACACATACTCAAACTCATACTCATACTCATACTCATGCTCATACTCATACACATACTCACACTCATCCTCATACTCATACTCATATTCATACTCATGCTAATACGCATACTCGTACTCGTACTCATACTCATACTCATACTCATACTCATACTCATATTCATACTAATACTCATACTCATACTCATACTCATACTCATACTCATACTCATACTCATACTCATACACATACTCATACTCATACTCATACTCATACTCATACTCATACTCATACTCATACTCATACTCATACTCATACTCATACTCACACTCATACCCATACTCATACTCATACTCACACTCACACTCATACCCATACTCATTCTCATACTCATACGCATGCTCATGCTCATGCTCATGCTCATGCTCATGCTCATGCTCATACTCATACTGACACTCGCACTCATACTCATACTCATACTCATAATTATACTCATAATCATACTCATACTCATACTCATACTCATACTCATAGTCATACTCATACTCATACTCATACTCATACTCATACTCGTACTCATCCTCATACGCATGCTCATGCTCATGCTCATGCTCATGCTCATGCTCATGCTCATACTCATACTCATACTCATACTCATACTCATACTCATACTCATACTCATACTCATACTCACACTCACACTCATACTCATAGTCTCATTCACACTCACACTCATACTCATACAGATACGCATACTCATACTCACACTCATACTCATATATATACGCATACTCATACTCACACTCATAATCATACTCATAATCATACTCATACTCATACTCATACTCATACTTACACTCCTACACCTACTCATACTCATATGCATACTCATACTTATACTCATACTCATACTCATACTCATACTCATACTCATACTCATACGCATGCTCATACTCATTCTCATACTCATACTCATACGCATGTTCATGCTCATGCTCATACTCATACTCATACTCTCATTCACACTCACACTCATACTCATACAGATACGCATACTCATACTCATAATCATACTCATAATCATAATCATACTCATACTCATACTCATACTCATAGTCATACTCATACTCATACTCATACTCATACTCATACTCGTACTCATCCTCATACGCATGCTCATGCTCATGCTCATGCTCATGCTCATGCTCATACTCATACTCATACTCATACTCATACTCATACTCATACTCATACTCATACTCATACTCATGCTCATACTCATACACATTCTCACACTCATACTCATACTCATACTCACACTCACACTCATACCCATACTCATACACATACTCACACTCATACTCATACTCATACTCATATTCATACTAATACGCATGCTCATGCTCATACACATACTCATACACATACTCATACTCATACTCATACTCGTACTCATACTCATACTCATACTCATACTCATACTCATACTCATACTCATACTCATACTCATACTCATAATCACACTCACACTCATACTCATACTCTCATTCACACTCACACTCATACTCATACAGATACGCATACTCATACTCACACTCGTACTCATACATATACGCATACTCATACTCACACTCATAATCATACTCATAATCATACACATACACATACTCAAACTCATACTCATACTCATACTCATGCTCATACTCATACACATACTCACACTCATCCTCATACTCATACTCATATTCATACTCATGCTAATACGCATACTCGTACTCGTACTCATACTCATACTCATACTCATACTCATACTCATACTCATATTCATACTAATACTCATACTCATACTCATACTCATACTCATACTCATACTCATACTCATACTCATACACATACTCATACTCATACTCATACTCATACTCATACTCATACTCATACTCATACTCATACTCATACTCATACTCATACTCATACTCGTACTCATCCTCATACGCATGCTCATGCTCATGCTCATGCTCATGCTCATGCTCATGCTCATACTCATACTCATACTCATACTCATACTCATACTCATACTCATACTCATACTCATACTCTCATTCACACTCACACTCATACTCATACAGATACGCATACTCATACTCACACTCATACTCATACATATACGCATACTCATACTCACACTCATAATCATACTCATAATCATACTCATACTCATACTCATACTCATACTCATACTCATACTCATACTCATACGCATGCTCATGCTCATGCTCATGCTCATGCTCATGCTCATGCTCATGCTCATGCTCATGCTCATGCTCATACTCATACTGACACTCGCACTCATACTCATACTCATACTCGTAATCATACTCATAATCATACTCATATTCATACTCATACTCATACTCATAGTCATACTCATACTCATACTCATACTCATACTCATACTCGTAGTCATCCTCATACGCATGCTCATGCTCATGCTCATGCTCATGCTCATGCTCATACTCATACTCATACTCATACTCATACTCATACTCATACTCATACTCATACTCATACTCATACTCATACTCATACTCATACTCATACTCATACTCATACTCATACTCATACTCATACTCATACTCATACTCATACTCATACTCATACTCATACTCATACTCATACTCACAATCATACTCATACTCATACTCATACTCATACTCATACTCATACTAATACGCCTACACGTACTCGTACTCGTACTCTTACTCATACTCATACTCATACTCATACTCATACTCATACTCATACTCATACTCATACTCATACGCATGCTCATGCTCATACACATACTCATACACATACTCATACTCATACTCGTACTCATACTCATACTCATACTCATACTCATACTCATACTCATACTCATACTCATACTCATACTCATACTCATACTCATACTCATACTCATACTCATACTCATACTCATACTCATACTCATACTCATACTCATAATCACACTCACACTCATGCTCATACTCTCATTCACACTCACACTCATACTCATACAGATACGCATACTCATACTCACACTCAAACTCATACATATACGCATACTCATACTCACACTCATAATCATACTCATAATCATACTCATACACATACTCATACTCATACTCATGCTCATACTCATACACATTCTCACACTCATACTCATACTCATACTCATACTCACACTCATACCCATACTCATACTCATACTCACACTCACACTCATACCCATACTCATTCTCATACTCATACGCATGCTCATGCTCATGCTCATGCTCATGCTCATGCTCATGCTCATACTCATACTCATACTTACACTCATACTCCTACTCATACTCATACGCATACTCATACTCATACTCATACTCACACTCACACTCATACTCCTACTCTCATTCACACTCACACTCATACTCATACATATACGCATACTCATACTCATACGCATGCTCATGCTCATGCTCATGCTCATACTCATACTCATACTCATACTCATACTCATACTCATACTCATACGCATGCTCATGCTCATACACGTACTCATGCACATACTCATACTCATACTCATAGTCATACTCATACTCATACTCATACTCATACTCGTACTCATCCTCATACGCATGCTCATGCTCATGCTCATGCTCATGCTCATACTCATACTCATACTCATACTCATACTCATACTCATACTCATACTCATACTCATACTCATACTCATACTCATACTCATACTCATACTCATACTCATACTCATACTCATACTCACAATCATACTCATACTCATACTCATACTCATACTCATACTCATACTCATACTCATACTCATACTCATACTCATAATCACACTCACACTCATGCTCATACTCTCATTCACACTCACACTCATACTCATACAGATACGCATACTCATACTCACACTCAAACTCATACATATACGCATACTCATACTCACACTCATAATCATACTCATAATCATACTCATACACATACTCATACTCATACTCATGCTCATACTCATACACATTCTCACACTCATACTCATACTCATACTCATACTCACACTCATACCCATACTCATACTCATACTCACACTCACACTCATACCCATACTCATTCTCATACTCATACGCATGCTCATGCTCATGCTCATGCTCATGCTCATGCTCATGCTCATACTCATACTCATACTTACACTCATACTCCTACTCATACTCATACGCATACTCATACTCATACTCATACTCACACTCACACTCATACTCCTACTCTCATTCACACTCACACTCATACTCATACATATACGCATACTCATACTCATACGCATGCTCATGCTCATGCTCATGCTCATGCTCATGCTCATGCTCATACTCATACTCATACTCATACTCATACTCATACTCATACTCATACGCATGCTCATGCTCATACACGTACTCATGCACATACTCATACTCATACTCATACTCGTACTCATACTCATACTCATACTCATACTCATACTCATACTCATACTCATACTCATACTCATACTCATACTCACACTCACACTCATACTCATAGTCTCATTCACACTCACACTCATACTCATACAGATACGCATACTCATACTCACACTCATACTCATATATATACGCATACTCATACTCACACTCATAATCATACTCATAATCATACTCATACTCATACTCATACTCATACTTACACTCCTACACCTACTCATACTCATATGCATACTCATACTTATACTCATACTCATACTCATACTCATACTCATACTCATACTCATACTCATACTCATACGCATGCTCATACTCATTCTCATACTCATACTCATACGCATGTTCATGCTCATGCTCATACTCATACTCATACTCTCATTCACACTCACACTCATACTCATACAGATACGCATACTCATACTCATAATCATACTCATAATCATAATCATACTCATACTCATACTCATACTCATAGTCATACTCATACTCATACTCATACTCATACTCATACTCGTACTCATCCTCATACGCATGCTCATGCTCATGCTCATGCTCATGCTCATGCTCATACTCATACTCATACTCATACTCATACTCATACTCATACTCATACTCATACTCATGCTCATACTCATACACATTCTCACACTCATACTCATACTCATACTCACACTCATACCCATACTCATACTCATACTCACACTCACACTCATACCCATACTCATTCTCATACTCATACGCATGCTCATGCTCATGCTCATGCTCATGCTCATGCTCATGCTCATGCTCATACTCATACTGACACTCGCACTCATACTCATACTCATACTCATACTCATACTCATAATTATACTCATAATCATACTCATACTCATACTCATAGTCATACTCATACTCATACTCATACTCATACTCGTACTCATCCTCATACGCATGCTCATGCTCATGCTCATGCTCATGCTCATACTCATACTCATACTCATACTCATACTCATACTCATACTCATACTCATACTCATACTCATACTCATACTCATACTCATACTCATACTCATACTCATACTCATACTCACAATCATACTCATACTCATACTCATACTCATACTCATACTCATACTCATACTCATACTCATACTCATAATCACACTCACACTCATGCTCATACTCTCATTCACACTCACACTCATACTCATACAGATACGCATACTCATACTCACACTCAAACTCATACATATACGCATACTCATACTCACACTCATAATCATACTCATAATCATACTCATACACATACTCATACTCATACTCATACTCATGCTCATACTCATACACATTCTCACACTCATACTCATACTCATACTCACACTCATACCCATACTCATACTCATACTCACACTCACACTCATACCCATACTCATTCTCATACTCATACGCATGCTCATGCTCATGCTCATGCTCATGCTCATGCTCATGCTCATACTCATACTGACACTCGCACTCATACTCATACTCATACTCATACTCATACTCATAATTATACTCATAATCATACTCATACTCATACTCATACTCATAGTCATACTCATACTCATACTCATACTCATACTCGTACTCATCCTCATACGCATGCTCATGCTCATGCTCATGCTCATGCTCATGCTCATACTCATACTCATACTCATACTCATACTCATACTCATACTCATTCTCATACTCATACTCATACTCTCATTCACACTCACACTCATACTCATACAGATACGCATACTCATACTCACACTCATACTCATACATATACGCATACTCATACTCACACTCATAATCATACTCATAATCATACTCATACTCATACTCATACTCATACTCATACTCATACGCATGCTCATGCTCATGCTCATGCTCATGCTCATGCTCATGCTCATGCTCATGCTCATACTCATACTGACACTCGCACTCATACTCATACTCATACTCATAATCATACTCATAATCATACTCATATTCATACTCATACTCATACTCATAGTCATACTCATACTCATACTCATACTCATACTCAAACTCATACTCATACTCGTAGTCATCCTCATACGCATGCTCATGCTCATGCTCATGCTCATGCTCATACTCATACTCATACTCATACTCATACTCATACTCATACTCATACTCATACTCATACTCATACTCATACTCATACTCATACTCATACTCATACTCATACTCATACTCACAATCATACTCATACTCATACTCATACTCATACTCATACTCATTCTCATACTCATACTAATACGCCTACACGTACTCGTACTCGTACTCATACTCATACTCATACTCATACTCATACTCATACTCATACTCATACTCATACGCATGCTCATGCTCATACACATACTCATACACATACTCATACTCATACTCATACTCGTACTCATACTCATACTCATACTCATACTCATACTCATACTCATACTCATACTCATACTCATACTCATACTCATACTCATACTCATACTCATACTCATACTCATACTCATACTCATACTCATACTCATACTCATACTCATACTCATACTCATACTCATACTCATACTCATAATCACACTCACACTCATGCTCATACTCCTATTCACACTCACACTCATACTCATACAGATACGCATACTCATACTCACACTCAAACTCATACATATACGCATACTCATACTCACACTCATAATCATACTCATAATCATACTCATACACATACTCATACTCATACTCATACTCATGCTCATACTCATACACATTCTCACACTCATACTCATACTCATACTCACACTCATACCCATACTCATACTCATACTCACACTCACACTCATACCCATACTCATTCTCATACTCATACGCATGCTCATGCTCATGCTCATGCTCATGCTCATGCTCATGCTCATACTCATACTGACACTCGCACTCATACTCATACTCATACTCATACTCATACTCATAATTATACTCATAATCATACTCATACTCATACTCATACTCATAGTCATACTCATACTCATACTCATACTCATACTCGTACTCATCCTCATACGCATGCTCATGCTCATGCTCATGCTCATGCTCATGCTCATGCTCAAACTCATACTCATACTCATACTCATACTCATACTCATACTCATACTCATACTCATTCTCATACTCATACTCATACTCATACTCATACTCATACTCATACTCATACTCATACTCATACTCATAATCATACTCATACTCATACTCATACTCATACTCATACTCATACTCATACTCATGCTCATGCTCATACTCATACTCATACACATACTCACACTCATACTCATACTCATACTCATATTCATACTAATACGCATGCTCATGCTCATACACATACTCATACACATACTCATACTCATACTCATACTCGTACTCATACTCATACTCATACTCATACTCATACTCATACTCATACTCATACTCATACTCATACTCATACTCATAATCACACTCACACTCATACTCATACTCTCATTCACACTCACACTCATACTCATACAGATACGCATACTCATACTCACACTCGTACTCATACATATACGCATACTCATACTCACACTCATAATCATACTCATAATCATACACATACACATACTCAAACTCATACTCATACTCATACTCATGCTCATACTCATACACATACTCACACTCATCCTCATACTCATACTCATATTCATACTCATGCTAATACGCATACTCGTACTCGTACTCATACTCATACTCATACTCATACTCATACTCATATTCATACTAATACTCATACTCATACTCATACTCATACTCATACTCATACTCATACGCATGCTCATGCTCATACACATACTCATACACATACTCATACTCATACTCATACTCGTACTCATACTCATACTCATACTCATACTCATACTCATACTCATACTCATACTCATACTCATACTCATACTCATACTCATACTCATACTCATACTCATACTCATACTCATACTCATACTCATACTCATACTCATACTCATACTCATACTCATACTCATACTCATACTCATAATCACACTCACACTCATGCTCATACTCTCATTCACACTCACACTCATACTCATACAGATACGCATACTCATACTCACACTCAAACTCATACATATACGCATACTCATACTCACACTCATAATCATACTCATAATCATACTCATACACATACTCATACTCATACTCATACTCATGCTCATACTCATACACATTCTCACACTCATACTCATACTCATACTCACACTCATACCCATACTCATACTCATACTCACACTCACACTCATACCCATACTCATTCTCATACTCATACGCATGCTCCTGCTCATGCTCATGCTCATGCTCATGCTCATGCTCATACTCATACTGACACTCGCACTCATACTCATACTCATACTCATACTCATACTCATAATTATACTCATAATCATACTCATACTCATACTCATACTCATAGTCATACTCATACTCATACTCATACTCATACTCGTACTCATCCTCATACGCATGCTCATGCTCATGCTCATGCTCATGCTCATGCTCATGCTCAAACTCATACTCATACTCATACTCATACTCATACTCATACTCATACTCATACTCATTCTCATACTCATACTCATACTCATACTCATACTCATACTCATACTCATACTCATACTCATACTCATAATCATACTCATACTCATACTCATACTCATACTCATACTCATACTCATACTCATGCTCATGCTCATACTCATACTCATACACATACTCACACTCATACTCATACTCATACTCATATTCATACTAATACGCATGCTCATGCTCATACACATACTCATACACATACTCATACTCATACTCATACTCGTACTCATACTCATACTCATACTCATACTCATACTCATACTCATACTCATACTCATACTCATACTCATACTCATACTCATACTCATAATCACACTCACACTCATACTCATACTCTCATTCACACTCACACTCATACTCATACAGATACGCATACTCATACTCACACTCGTACTCATACATATACGCATACTCATACTCACACTCATAATCATACTCATAATCATACACATACACATACTCAAACTCATACTCATACTCATACTCATGCTCATACTCATACACATACTCACACTCATCCTCATACTCATACTCATATTCATACTCATGCTAATACGCATACTCGTACTCGTACTCATACTCATACTCATACTCATACTCATACTCATATTCATACTAATACTCATACTCATACTCATACTCATACTCATACTCATACTCATACTCATACTCATACTCATACACATACTCATACTCATACTCATACTCATACTCATACTCATACTCATACTCATACTCATACTCATACTCATACTCATACTCACACTCATACCCATACTCATACTCATACTCACACTCACACTCATACCCATACTCATTCTCATACTCATACGCATGCTCATGCTCATGCTCATGCTCATGCTCATGCTCATGCTCATACTCATACTGACACTCGCACTCATACTCATACTCATACTCATAATTATACTCATAATCATACTCATACTCATACTCATACTCATACTCATAGTCATACTCATACTCATACTCATACTCATACTCATACTCGTACTCATCCTCATACGCATGCTCATGCTCATGCTCATGCTCATGCTCATGCTCATGCTCATACTCATACTCATACTCATACTCATACTCATACTCATACTCATACTCATACTCATACTCACACTCACACTCATACTCATAGTCTCATTCACACTCACACTCATACTCATACAGATACGCATACTCATACTCACACTCATACTCATATATATACGCATACTCATACTCACACTCATAATCATACTCATAATCATACTCATACTCATACTCATACTCATACTTACACTCCTACACCTACTCATACTCATATGCATACTCATACTTATACTCATACTCATACTCATACTCATACTCATACTCATACTCATACGCATGCTCATACTCATTCTCATACTCATACTCATACGCATGTTCATGCTCATGCTCATACTCATACTCATACTCTCATTCACACTCACACTCATACTCATACAGATACGCATACTCATACTCATAATCATACTCATAATCATAATCATACTCATACTCATACTCATACTCATAGTCATACTCATACTCATACTCATACTCATACTCATACTCGTACTCATCCTCATACGCATGCTCATGCTCATGCTCATGCTCATGCTCATGCTCATACTCATACTCATACTCATACTCATACTCATACTCATACTCATACTCATACTCATACTCATGCTCATACTCATACACATTCTCACACTCATACTCATACTCATACTCACACTCATACCCATACTCATACTCATACTCACACTCACACTCATACCCATACTCATTCTCATACTCATACGCATGCTCATGCTCATGCTCATGCTCATGCTCATGCTCATACTCATACTGACACTCGCACTCATACTCATACTCATACTCATACTCATACTCATAATTATACTCATAATCATACTCATACTCATACTCATACTCATAGTCATACTCATACTCATACTCATACTCATACTCATACTCGTACTCATCCTCATACGCATGCTCATGCTCATGCTCATGCTCATGCTCATACTCATACTCATACACATACTCATACTCATACTCATGCTCATACTCATACTCATACTCATACTCATACTCATACTCATACTCATACTCATACTCATACTCATACTCACAATCATACTCATACTCATACTCATACTCATACTCATTCTCATACTCATACTCATACTCATACTCATACTCATAATCACACTCACACTCATGCTCATACTCATACTCATACTTACACTCATACTCCTACTCATACTCATACGCATACTCATACTCATACTCATACTCACACTCACACTCATACTCCTACTCTCATTCACACTCACACTCATACTCATACATATACGCATACTCATACTCATACGCATGCTCATGCTCATGCTCATGCTCATGCTCATGCTCATGCTCATGCTCATACTCATACTCATACTCATACTCATACTCATACTCATACTCATACGCATGCTCATGCTCATACACGTACTCATGCACATACTCATACTCATACTCATACTCGTACTCATACTCATACTCATACTCATACTCATACTCATACTCATACTCATACTCATACTCATACTCATACTCATACTCACACTCACACTCATACTCATAGTCTCATTCACACTCACACTCATACTCATACAGATACGCATACTCATACTCACACTCATACTCATATATATACGCATACTCATACTCACACTCATAATCATACTCATAATCATACTCATACTCATACTCATACTCATACTTACACTCCTACACCTACTCATACTCATATGCATACTCATACTTATACTCATACTCATACTCATACTCATACTCATACTCATACTCATACTCATACTCATACGCATGCTCATACTCATTCTCATACGCATGCTCATGCTCATGCTCATGCTCATGCTCATGCTCATACTCATACTCATACTCATACTCATACTCATACTCATACTCATACTCATACTCATACTCATACTCATGCTCATACTCATACACATTCTCACACTCATACTCATACTCATACTCACACTCATACCCATACTCATACTCATACTCACACTCACACTCATACCCATACTCATTCTCATACTCATACGCATGCTCATGCTCATGCTCATGCTCATGCTCATGCTCATGCTCATACTCATACTGACACTCGCACTCATACTCATACTCATACTCATACCCATACTCATAATTATACTCATAATCATACTCATACTCATACTCATACTCATAGTCATACTCATACTCATACTCATACTCATACTCGTACTCATCCTCATACGCATGCTCATGCTCATGCTCATGCTCATGCTCATACTCATACTCATACTCATACTCATACTCATACTCATACTCATACTCATACTCATACTCATACTCATACTCATACTCATACTCATACTCATACTCATACTCATACTCACAATCATACTCATACTCATACTCATACTCATACTCATACTCATACTCATACTCATACTCATACTCATACTCATAATCACACTCACACTCATGCTCATACTCTCATTCACACTCACACTCATACTCATACAGATACGCATACTCATACTCACACTCAAACTCATACATATACGCATACTCATACTCACACTCATAATCATACTCATAATCATACTCATACACATACTCATACTCATACTCATACTCATGCTCATACTCATACACATTCTCACACTCATACTCATACTCATACTCACACTCATACCCATACTCATACTCATACTCACACTCACACTCATACCCATACTCATTCTCATACTCATACGCATGCTCATGCTCATGCTCATGCTCATGCTCATGCTCATGCTCATACTCATACTGACACTCGCACTCATACTCATACTCATACTCATACTCATACTCATAATTATACTCATAATCATACTCATACTCATACTCATACTCATAGTCATACTCATACTCATACTCATACTCATACTCGTACTCATCCTCATACGCATGCTCATGCTCATGCTCATGCTCATGCTCATGCTCATGCTCAAACTCATACTCATACTCATACTCATACTCATACTCATACTCATACTCATACTCATACTCATACTCATACTCATACTCATACTCATACTCATACTCATACTCATACTCATACTCATACTCATAATCATACTCATACTCATACTCATACTCATACTCATACTCATACTCATACTCATGCTCATGCTCATACTCATACTCATACACATACTCACACTCATACTCATACTCATACTCATATTCATACTAATACGCATGCTCATGCTCATACACATACTCATACTCATACTCATACTCATACTCATACTCGTACTCATACTCATACTCATACTCATACTCATACTCATACTCATACTCATACTCATACTCATACTCATACTCATACTCACACTCACACTCATACTCATAGTCTCATTCACACTCACACTCATACTCATACAGATACGCATACTCATACTCACACTCATACTCATATATATACGCATACTCATACTCACACTCATAATCATACTCATAATCATACTCATACTCATACTCATACTCATACTTACACTCCTACACCTACTCATACTCATATGCATACTCATACTTATACTCATACTCATACTCATACTCATACTCATACTCATACTCATACTCATACTCATACGCATGCTCATACTCATTCTCATACTCATAATCATACGCATGTTCATGCTCATGCTCATACTCATACTCATACTCTCATTCACACTCACACTCATACTCATACAGATACGCATACTCATACTCATAATCATACTCATAATCATAATCATACTCATACTCATACTCATACTCATAGTCATACTCATACTCATACTCATACTCATACTCATACTCATACTCGTACTCATCCTCATACGCATGCTCATGCTCATGCTCATGCTCATGCTCATACTCATACTCATACTCATACTCATACTCATACTCATACTCATACTCATACTCATGCTCATACTCATACACATTCTCACACTCATACTCATACTCATACTCACACTCATACCCATACTCATACTCATACTCACACTCACACTCATACCCATACTCATTCTCATACTCATACGCATGCTCATGCTCATGCTCATGCTCATGCTCATGCTCATGCTCATACTCATACTGACACTCGCACTCATACTCATACTCATACTCATACTCATACTCATAATTATACTCATAATCATACTCATACTCATACTCATACTCATAGTCATACTCATACTCATACTCATACTCATACTCGTACTCATCCTCATACGCATGCTCATGCTCATGCTCATGCTCATGCTCATACTCATACTCATACTCATACTCATACTCATACTCATACTCATACTCATACTCATACTCATACTCATACTCATACTCATACTCATACTCATACTCATACTCATACTCATACTCATACTCACAATCATACTCATACTCATACTCATACTCATACTCATACTCATACTCATACTCATACTCATACTCATACTCATAATCACACTCACACTCATGCTCATACTCTCATTCACACTCACACTCATACTCATACAGATACGCATACTCATACTCACACTCAAACTCATACATATACGCATACTCATACTCACACTCATAATCATACTCATAATCATACTCATACACATACTCATACTCATACTCATACTCATGCTCATACTCATACACATTCTCACACTCATACTCATACTCATACTCACACTCATACCCATACTCATACTCATACTCACACTCACACTCATACCCATACTCATTCTCATACTCATACGCATGCTCATGCTCATGCTCATGCTCATGCTCATGCTCATGCTCATACTCATACTGACACTCGCACTCATACTCATACTCATACTCATACTCATACTCATAATTATACTCATAATCATACTCATACTCATACTCATACTCATAGTCATACTCATACTCATACTCATACTCATACTCGTACTCATCCTCATACGCATGCTCATGCTCATGCTCATGCTCATGCTCATGCTCAAACTCATACTCATACTCATACTCATACTCATACTCATACTCATACTCATACTCATACTCATACTCATACTCATACTCATACTCATACTCATACTCATACTCATACTCATACTCATACTCATACTCATAATCATACTCATACTCATACTCATACTCATACTCATACTCATACTCATACTCATGCTCATGCTCATACTCATACTCATACACATACTCACACTCATACTCATACTCATACTCATATTCATACTAATACGCATGCTCATGCTCATACACATACTCATACTCATACTCATACTCATACTCATACTCGTACTCATACTCATACTCATACTCATACTCATACTCATACTCATACTCATACTCATACTCATAATCACACTCACACTCATACTCATACTCTCATTCACACTCACACTCATACTCATACAGATACGCATACTCATACTCACACTCGTACTCATACATATACGCATACTCATACTCACACTCATAATCATACTCATAATCATACACATACACATACTCAAACTCATACTCATACTCATACTCATGCTCATACTCATACACATACTCACACTCATCCTCATACTCATACTCATATTCATACTCATGCTAATACGCATACTCGTACTCGTACTCATACTCATACTCATACTCATACTCATACTCATATTCATACTAATACTCATACTCATACTCATACTCATACTCATACTCATACTCATACTCATACTCATACTCATACTCATACACATACTCATACTCATACTCATACTCATACTCATACTCATACTCATACTCATACTCATACTCATACTCATACTCATACTCATACTCATACTCATACTCACACTCATACCCATACTCATACTCATACTCACACTCACACTCATACCCATACTCATTCTCATACTCATACGCATGCTCATGCTCATGCTCATGCTCATGCTCATGCTCATGCTCATGCTCATGCTCATACTCATACTGACACTCGCACTCATACTCATACTCATACTCATACTCGTACTCATCCTCATACGCATGCTCATGCTCATGCTCATGCTCATGCTCATGCTCATACTCATACTCATACTCATACTCATACTCATACTCATACTCATACTCATACTCATGCTCATACTCATACACATTCTCACACTCATACTCATACTCATACTCACACTCATACCCATACTCATACTCATACTCACACTCACACTCATACCCATACTCATTCTCATACTCATACGCATGCTCATGCTCATGCTCATGCTCATGCTCATGCTCATGCTCATACTCATACTGACACTCGCACTCATACTCATACTCATACTCATACTCATACTCATAATTATACTCATAATCATACTCATACTCATACTCATACTCATAGTCATACTCATACTCATACTCATACTCATACTCGTACTCATCCTCATACGCATGCTCATGCTCATGCTCATGCTCATGCTCATACTCATACTCATACTCATACTCATACTCATACTCATACTCATACTCATACTCATACTCATACTCATACTCATACTCATACTCATACTCATACTCATACTCATACTCACAATCATACTCATACTCATACTCATACTCATACTCATACTCATACTCATACTCATACTCATACTCATACTCATACTCATAATCACACTCACACTCATGCTCATACTCTCATTCACACTCACACTCATACTCATACAGATACGCATACTCATACTCACACTCAAACTCATACATATACGCATACTCATACTCACACTCATAATCATACTCATAATCATACTCATACACATACTCATACTCATACTCATACTCATGCTCATACTCATACACATTCTCACACTCATACTCATACTCATACTCACACTCATACCCATACTCATACTCATACTCACACTCACACTCATACCCATACTCATTCTCATACTCATACGCATGCTCATGCTCATGCTCATGCTCATGCTCATGCTCATGCTCATACTCATACTGACACTCGCACTCATACTCATACTCATACTCATACTCATACTCATAATTATACTCATAATCATACTCATACTCATACTCATACTCATAGTCATACTCATACTCATACTCATACTCATACTCGTACTCATCCTCATACGCATGCTCATGCTCATGCTCATGCTCATGCTCATGCTCATGCTCAAACTCATACTTATACTCATACTCATACTCATACTCATACTCATACTCATACTCATACTCATACTCATACTCATACTCATACTCATACTCATACTCATACTCATACTCATACTCATACTCATAATCATACTCATACTCATACTCATACTCATACTCATACTCATACTCATACTCATACTCATGCTCATGCTCATGCTCATACTCATACTCATACACATACTCACACTCATACTCATACTCATACTCATATTCATACTAATACGCATGCTCATGCTCATACACATACTCATACTCATACTCATACTCATACTCATACTCGTACTCATACTCATACTCATACTCATACTCATACTCATACTCATACTCATACTCATACTCATACTCATACTCATACTCATACTCACACTCACACTCATACTCATAGTCTCATTCACACTCACACTCATACTCATACAGATACGCATACTCATACTCACACTCATACTCATATATATACGCATACTCATACTCACACTCATAATCATACTCATAATCATACTCATACTCATACTCATACTCATACTTACACTCCTACACCTACTCATACTCATATGCATACTCATACTTATACTCATACTCATACTCATACTCATACTCATACTCATACTCATACTCATACTCATACTCATACGCATGCTCATACTCATTCTCATACTCATACTCATACGCATGTTCATGCTCATGCTCATACTCATACTCATACTCTCATTCACACTCACACTCATACTCATACAGATACGCATACTCATACTCATAATCATACTCATAATCATAATCATACTCATACTCATACTCATACTCATACTCATACTCATACTCATACTCATACGCATGCTCATACTCATTCTCATACGCATGCTCATGCTCATGCTCATGCTCATGCTCATGCTCATACTCATACTCATACTCATACTCATACTCATACTCATACTCATACTCATACTCATACTCATACTCATGCTCATACTCATACACATTCTCACACTCATACTCATACTCATACTCACACTCATACCCATACTCATACTCATACTCACACTCACACTCATACCCATACTCATTCTCATACTCATACGCATGCTCATGCTCATGCTCATGCTCATGCTCATGCTCATGCTCATACTCATACTGACACTCGCACTCATACTCATACTCATACTCATACCCATACTCATAATTATACTCATAATCATACTCATACTCATACTCATACTCATAGTCATACTCATACTCATACTCATACTCATACTCGTACTCATCCTCATACGCATGCTCATGCTCATGCTCATGCTCATGCTCATACTCATACTCATACTCATACTCATACTCATACTCATACTCATACTCATACTCATACTCATACTCATACTCATACTCATACTCATACTCATACTCATACTCATACTCACAATCATACTCATACTCATACTCATACTCATACTCATACTCATACTCATACTCATACTCATACTCATACTCATAATCACACTCACACTCATGCTCATACTCTCATTCACACTCACACTCATACTCATACAGATACGCATACTCATACTCACACTCAAACTCATACATATACGCATACTCATACTCACACTCATAATCATACTCATAATCATACTCATACACATACTCATACTCATACTCATACTCATGCTCATACTCATACACATTCTCACACTCATACTCATACTCATACTCACACTCATACCCATACTCATACTCATACTCACACTCACACTCATACCCATACTCATTCTCATACTCATACGCATGCTCATGCTCATGCTCATGCTCATGCTCATGCTCATGCTCATACTCATACTGACACTCGCACTCATACTCATACTCATACTCATACTCATACTCATAATTATACTCATAATCATACTCATACTCATACTCATACTCATAGTCATACTCATACTCATACTCATACTCATACTCGTACTCATCCTCATACGCATGCTCATGCTCATGCTCATGCTCATGCTCATGCTCATGCTCAAACTCATACTCATACTCATACTCATACTCATACTCATACTCATACTCATACTCATACTCATACTCATACTCATACTCATACTCATACTCATACTCATACTCATACTCATACTCATACTCATAATCATACTCATACTCATACTCATACTCATACTCATACTCATACTCATACTCATGCTCATGCTCATACTCATACTCATACACATACTCACACTCATACTCATACTCATACTCATATTCATACTAATACGCATGCTCATGCTCATACACATACTCATACTCATACTCATACTCATACTCATACTCGTACTCATACTCATACTCATACTCATACTCATACTCATACTCATACTCATACTCATACTCATACTCATACTCATACTCACACTCACACTCATACTCATAGTCTCATTCACACTCACACTCATACTCATACAGATACGCATACTCATACTCACACTCATACTCATATATATACGCATACTCATACTCACACTCATAATCATACTCATAATCATACTCATACTCATACTCATACTCATACTTACACTCCTACACCTACTCATACTCATATGCATACTCATACTTATACTCATACTCATACTCATACTCATACTCATACTCATACTCATACTCATACTCATACGCATGCTCATACTCATTCTCATACTCATAATCATACGCATGTTCATGCTCATGCTCATACTCATACTCATACTCTCATTCACACTCACACTCATACTCATACAGATACGCATACTCATACTCATAATCATACTCATAATCATAATCATACTCATACTCATACTCATACTCATAGTCATACTCATACTCATACTCATACTCATACTCATACTCATACTCGTACTCATCCTCATACGCATGCTCATGCTCATGCTCATGCTCATGCTCATACTCATACTCATACTCATACTCATACTCATACTCATACTCATACTCATACTCATGCTCATACTCATACACATTCTCACACTCATACTCATACTCATACTCACACTCATACCCATACTCATACTCATACTCACACTCACACTCATACCCATACTCATTCTCATACTCATACGCATGCTCATGCTCATGCTCATGCTCATGCTCATGCTCATGCTCATACTCATACTGACACTCGCACTCATACTCATACTCATACTCATACTCATACTCATAATTATACTCATAATCATACTCATACTCATACTCATACTCATAGTCATACTCATACTCATACTCATACTCATACTCGTACTCATCCTCATACGCATGCTCATGCTCATGCTCATGCTCATGCTCATACTCATACTCATACTCATACTCATACTCATACTCATACTCATACTCATACTCATACTCATACTCATACTCATACTCATACTCATACTCATACTCATACTCATACTCATACTCACAATCATACTCATACTCATACTCATACTCATACTCATACTCATACTCATACTCATACTCATACTCATACTCATAATCACACTCACACTCATGCTCATACTCTCATTCACACTCACACTCATACTCATACAGATACGCATACTCATACTCACACTCAAACTCATACATATACGCATACTCATACTCACACTCATAATCATACTCATAATCATACTCATACACATACTCATACTCATACTCATACTCATGCTCATACTCATACACATTCTCACACTCATACTCATACTCATACTCACACTCATACCCATACTCATACTCATACTCACACTCACACTCATACCCATACTCATTCTCATACTCATACGCATGCTCATGCTCATGCTCATGCTCATGCTCATGCTCATGCTCATACTCATACTGACACTCGCACTCATACTCATACTCATACTCATACTCATACTCATAATTATACTCATAATCATACTCATACTCATACTCATACTCATAGTCATACTCATACTCATACTCATACTCATACTCGTACTCATCCTCATACGCATGCTCATGCTCATGCTCATGCTCATGCTCATGCTCAAACTCATACTCATACTCATACTCATACTCATACTCATACTCATACTCATACTCATACTCATACTCATACTCATACTCATACTCATACTCATACTCATACTCATACTCATACTCATACTCATACTCATAATCATACTCATACTCATACTCATACTCATACTCATACTCATACTCATACTCATGCTCATGCTCATACTCATACTCATACACATACTCACACTCATACTCATACTCATACTCATATTCATACTAATACGCATGCTCATGCTCATACACATACTCATACTCATACTCATACTCATACTCATACTCGTACTCATACTCATACTCATACTCATACTCATACTCATACTCATACTCATACTCATACTCATAATCACACTCACACTCATACTCATACTCTCATTCACACTCACACTCATACTCATACAGATACGCATACTCATACTCACACTCGTACTCATACATATACGCATACTCATACTCACACTCATAATCATACTCATAATCATACACATACACATACTCAAACTCATACTCATACTCATACTCATGCTCATACTCATACACATACTCACACTCATCCTCATACTCATACTCATATTCATACTCATGCTAATACGCATACTCGTACTCGTACTCATACTCATACTCATACTCATACTCATACTCATATTCATACTAATACTCATACTCATACTCATACTCATACTCATACTCATACTCATACTCATACTCATACTCATACTCATACACATACTCATACTCATACTCATACTCATACTCATACTCATACTCATACTCATACTCATACTCATACTCATACTCATACTCATACTCATACTCATACTCACACTCATACCCATACTCATACTCATACTCACACTCACACTCATACCCATACTCATTCTCATACTCATACGCATGCTCATGCTCATGCTCATGCTCATGCTCATGCTCATGCTCATGCTCATGCTCATACTCATACTGACACTCGCACTCATACTCATACTCATACTCATACTCGTACTCATCCTCATACGCATGCTCATGCTCATGCTCATGCTCATGCTCATGCTCATACTCATACTCATACTCATACTCATACTCATACTCATACTCATACTCATACTCATGCTCATACTCATACACATTCTCACACTCATACTCATACTCATACTCACACTCATACCCATACTCATACTCATACTCACACTCACACTCATACCCATACTCATTCTCATACTCATACGCATGCTCATGCTCATGCTCATGCTCATGCTCATGCTCATGCTCATACTCATACTGACACTCGCACTCATACTCATACTCATACTCATACTCATACTCATAATTATACTCATAATCATACTCATACTCATACTCATACTCATAGTCATACTCATACTCATACTCATACTCATACTCGTACTCATCCTCATACGCATGCTCATGCTCATGCTCATGCTCATGCTCATACTCATACTCATACTCATACTCATACTCATACTCATACTCATACTCATACTCATACTCATACTCATACTCATACTCATACTCATACTCATACTCATACTCATACTCACAATCATACTCATACTCATACTCATACTCATACTCATACTCATACTCATACTCATACTCATACTCATACTCATACTCATAATCACACTCACACTCATGCTCATACTCTCATTCACACTCACACTCATACTCATACAGATACGCATACTCATACTCACACTCAAACTCATACATATACGCATACTCATACTCACACTCATAATCATACTCATAATCATACTCATACACATACTCATACTCATACTCATACTCATGCTCATACTCATACACATTCTCACACTCATACTCATACTCATACTCACACTCATACCCATACTCATACTCATACTCACACTCACACTCATACCCATACTCATTCTCATACTCATACGCATGCTCATGCTCATGCTCATGCTCATGCTCATGCTCATGCTCATACTCATACTGACACTCGCACTCATACTCATACTCATACTCATACTCATACTCATAATTATACTCATAATCATACTCATACTCATACTCATACTCATAGTCATACTCATACTCATACTCATACTCATACTCGTACTCATCCTCATACGCATGCTCATGCTCATGCTCATGCTCATGCTCATGCTCATGCTCAAACTCATACTTATACTCATACTCATACTCATACTCATACTCATACTCATACTCATACTCATACTCATACTCATACTCATACTCATACTCATACTCATACTCATACTCATACTCATACTCATAATCATACTCATACTCATACTCATACTCATACTCATACTCATACTCATACTCATACTCATGCTCATGCTCATGCTCATACTCATACTCATACACATACTCACACTCATACTCATACTCATACTCATATTCATACTAATACGCATGCTCATGCTCATACACATACTCATACTCATACTCATACTCATACTCATACTCGTACTCATACTCATACTCATACTCATACTCATACTCATACTCATACTCATACTCATACTCATACTCATACTCATACTCATACTCACACTCACACTCATACTCATAGTCTCATTCACACTCACACTCATACTCATACAGATACGCATACTCATACTCACACTCATACTCATATATATACGCATACTCATACTCACACTCATAATCATACTCATAATCATACTCATACTCATACTCATACTCATACTTACACTCCTACACCTACTCATACTCATATGCATACTCATACTTATACTCATACTCATACTCATACTCATACTCATACTCATACTCATACTCATACTCATACTCATACGCATGCTCATACTCATTCTCATACTCATACTCATACGCATGTTCATGCTCATGCTCATACTCATACTCATACTCTCATTCACACTCACACTCATACTCATACAGATACGCATACTCATACTCATAATCATACTCATAATCATAATCATACTCATACTCATACTCATACTCATACTCATAGTCATACTCATACTCATACTCATACTCATACTCATACTCATACTCGTACTCATCCTCATACGCATGCTCATGCTCATGCTCATGCTCATGCTCATGCTCATACTCATACTCATACTCATACTCATACTCATACTCATACTCATACTCATACTCATGCTCATACTCATACACATTCTCACACTCATACTCATACTCATACTCACACTCATACCCATACTCATACTCATACTCACACTCACACTCATACCCATACTCATTCTCATACTCATACGCATGCTCATGCTCATGCTCATGCTCATGCTCATGCTCATGCTCATACTCATACTGACACTCGCACTCATACTCATACTCATACTCATACTCATACTCATAATTATACTCATAATCATACTCATACTCATACTCATACTCATAGTCATACTCATACTCATACTCATACTCATACTCGTACTCATCCTCATACGCATGCTCATGCTCATGCTCATGCTCATGCTCATACTCATACTCATACTCATACTCATACTCATACTCATACTCATACTCATACTCATACTCATACTCATACTCATACTCATACTCATACTCATACTCATACTCATACTCACAATCATACTCATACTCATACTCATACTCATACTCATACTCATACTCATACTCATACTCATACTCATACTCATAATCACACTCACACTCATGCTCATACTCTCATTCACACTCACACTCATACTCATACAGATACGCATACTCATACTCACACTCATACTCATACATATACGCATACTCATACTCACACTCATAATCATACTCATAATCATACTCATACTCATACTCATACTCATACTCATACTCATACTCATACTCATACGCATGCTCATGCTCATGCTCATGCTCATGCTCATGCTCATGCTCATGCTCATACTCATACTGACACTCGCACTCATACTCATACTCATACTCGTAATCATACTCATAATCATACTCATATTCATACTCATACTCATACTCATAGTCATACTCATACTCATACTCATACTCATACTCATACTCGTAGTCATCCTCATACGCATGCTCATGCTCATGCTCATGCTCATGCTCATGCTCATACTCATACTCATACTCATACTCATACTCATACTCATACTCATACTCATACTCATACTCATACTCATACTCATACTCATACTCATACTCATACTCATACTCATACTCATACTCATACTCACAATCATACTCATACTCATACTCATACTCATACTCATACTCATACTAATACGCCTACACGTACTCGTACTCGTACTCTTACTCATACTCATACTCATACTCATACTCATACTCATACTCATACGCATGCTCATGCTCATACACATACTCATACACATACTCATACTCATACTCGTACTCATACTCATACTCATACTCATACTCATACTCATACTCATACTCATACTCATACTCATACTCATACTCATACTCATACTCATACTCATACTCATACTCATACTCATACTCATAATCACACTCACACTCATGCTCATACTCTCATTCACACTCACACTCATACTCATACAGATACGCATACTCATACTCACACTCAAACTCATACATATACGCATACTCATACTCACACTCATAATCATACTCATAATCATACTCATACACATACTCATACTCATACTCATGCTCATACTCATACACATTCTCACACTCATACTCATACTCATACTCATACTCACACTCATACCCATACTCATACTCATACTCACACTCACACTCATACCCATACTCATTCTCATACTCATACGCATGCTCATGCTCATGCTCATGCTCATGCTCATGCTCATGCTCATGCTCATACTCATACTCATACTTACACTCATACTCCTACTCATACTCATACGCATACTCATACTCATACTCATACTCACACTCACACTCATACTCCTACTCTCATTCACACTCACACTCATACTCATACATATACGCATACTCATACTCATACGCATGCTCATGCTCATGCTCATGCTCATGCTCATGCTCATACTCATACTCATACTCATACTCATACTCATACTCATACTCATACTCATACGCATGCTCATGCTCATACACGTACTCATGCACATACTCATACTCATACTCATACTCGTACTCATACTCATACTCATACTCATACTCATACTCATACTCATACTCATACTCATACTCATACTCATACTCACACTCACACTCATACTCATAGTCTCATTCACACTCACACTCATACTCATACAGATACGCATACTCATACTCACACTCATACTCATATATATACGCATACTCATACTCACACTCATAATCATACTCATAATCATACTCATACTCATACTCATACTCATACTTACACTCCTACACCTACTCATACTCATATGCATACTCATACTTATACTCATACTCATACTCATACTCATACTCATACTCATACTCATACTCATACTCATACGCATGCTCATACTCATTCTCATACTCATACTCATACGCATGTTCATGCTCATGCTCATACTCATACTCATACTCTCATTCACACTCACACTCATACTCATACAGATACGCATACTCATACTCATAATCATACTCATAATCATAATCATACTCATACTCATACTCATAGTCATACTCATACTCATACTCATACTCATACTCATACTCGTACTCATCCTCATACGCATGCTCATGCTCATGCTCATGCTCATGCTCATGCTCATACTCATACTCATACTCATACTCATACTCATACTCATACTCATACTCATGCTCATACTCATACACATTCTCACACTCATACTCATACTCATACTCACACTCATACCCATACTCATACTCATACTCACACTCACACTCATACCCATACTCATTCTCATACTCATACGCATGCTCATGCTCATGCTCATGCTCATGCTCATGCTCATGCTCATACTCATACTGACACTCGCACTCATACTCATACTCATACTCATACTCATACTCATAATTATACTCATAATCATACTCATACTCATACTCATACTCATAGTCATACTCATACTTATACTCATACTCATACTCGTACTCATCCTCATACGCATGCTCATGCTCATGCTCATGCTCATGCTCATACTCATACTCATACTCATACTCATACTCATACTCATACTCATACTCATACTCATACTCATACTCATACTCACAATCATACTCATACTCATACTCATACTCATACTCATACTCATACTCATACTCATACTCATACTCATACTCATACTCATACTCATAATCACACTCACACTCATGCTCATACTCTCATTCACACTCACACTCATACTCATACAGATACGCATACTCATACTCACACTCAAACTCATACATATACGCATACTCATACTCACACTCATAATCATACTCATAATCATACTCATACACATACTCATACTCATACTCATACTCATGCTCATACTCATACACATTCTCACACTCATACTCATACTCATACTCACACTCATACCCATACTCATACTCATACTCACACTCACACTCATACCCATACTCATTCTCATACTCATACGCATGCTCATGCTCATGCTCATGCTCATGCTCATGCTCATGCTCATACTCATACTGACACTCGCACTCATACTCATACTCATACTCATACTCATACTCATAATTATACTCATAATCATACTCATACTCATACTCATACTCATAGTCATACTCATACTCATACTCATACTCATACTCGTACTCATCCTCATACGCATGCTCATGCTCATGCTCATGCTCATGCTCATGCTCATGCTCAAACTCATACTCATACTCATACTCATACTCATACTCATACTCATACTCATACTCATACTCATACTCATACTCATACTCATACTCATACTCATACTCATACTCATACTCATACTCATACTCATAATCATAATCATACTCATACTCATACTCATACTCATACTCATACTCATACTCATACTCATACTCATGCTCATGCTCATACTCATACTCATACACATACTCACACTCATACTCATACTCATACTCATATTCATACTAATACGCATGCTCATGCTCATACACATACTCATACTCATACTCATACTCATACTCATACTCATACTCGTACTCATACTCATACTCATACTCATACTCATACTCATACTCATACTCATACTCATACTCATAATCACACTCACAATCATACTCATACTCTCATTCACACTCACACTCATACTCATACAGATACGCGTACTCATACTCACACTCGTACTCATACATATACGCATACTCATACTCACACTCATAATCATACTCATAATCATACACATACACATACTCAAACTCATACTCATACTCATACTCATGCTCATACTCATACACATACTCACACTCATCCTCATACTCATACTCATATTCATACTCATGCTAATACGCATACTCGTACTCGTACTCATACTCATACTCATACTCATACTCATACTCATACTCATATTCATACTAATACTCATACTCATACTCATGCTCATGCTCATGCTCATACTCATACTCATACTCATACTCATACTCATACTCATACTCATACTCATACTCATACTCTCATTCACACTCACACTCATACTCATACAGATACGCATACTCATACTCACACTCATACTCATACATATACGCATACTCATACTCACACTCATAATCATACTCATAATCATACTCATACTCATACTCATACTCATACTCATACTCATACTCATACTCATACGCATGCTCATGCTCATGCTCATGCTCATGCTCATGCTCATGCTCATGCTCATACTCATACTGACACTCGCACTCATACTCATACTCATACTCGTAATCATACTCATAATCATACTCATATTCATACTCATACTCATACTCATAGTCATACTCATACTCATACTCATACTCATACTCATACTCGTAGTCATCCTCATACGCATGCTCATGCTCATGCTCATGCTCATGCTCATGCTCATACTCATACTCATACTCATACTCATACTCATACTCATACTCATACTCATACTCATACTCATACTCATACTCATACTCATACTCATACTCATACTCATACTCATACTCACAATCATACTCATACTCATACTCATACTCATACTCATACTAATACGCCTACACGTACTCGTACTCGTACTCTTACTCATACTCATACTCATACTCATACTCATACTCATACTCATACTCATACGCATGCTCATGCTCATACACACACTCATACACATACTCATACTCATACTCGTACTCATACTCATACTCATACTCATACTCATACTCATACTCATACTCATACTCATACTCATACTCATACTCATACTCATACTCATACTCATACTCATACTCATACTCATACTCATACTCATACTCATACTCATAATCACACTCACACTCATGCTCATACTCTCATTCACACTCACACTCATACTCATACAGATACGCATACTCATACTCACACTCAAACTCATACATATACGCATACTCATACTCACACTCATAATCATACTCATAATCATACTCATACACATACTCATACTCATACTCATGCTCATACTCATACACATTCTCACACTCATACTCATACTCATACTCATACTCACACTCATACCCATACTCATACTCATACTCACACTCACACTCATACCCATACTCATTCTCATACTCATACGCATGCTCATGCTCATGCTCATGCTCATGCTCATGCTCATGCTCATACTCATACTCATACTTACACTCATACTCCTACTCATACTCATACGCATACTCATACTCATACTCATACTCACACTCACACTCATACTCCTACTCTCATTCACACTCACACTCATACTCATACATATACGCATACTCATACTCATACGCATGCTCATGCTCATGCTCATGCTCATGCTCATGCTCATACTCATACTCATACTCATACTCATACTCATACTCATACTCATACTCATACTCATACTCTCATTCACACTCACACTCATACTCATACAGATACGCATACTCATACTCACACTCATACTCATACATATACGCATACTCATACTCACACTCATAATCATACTCATAATCATACTCATACTCATACTCATACTCATACTCATACTCATACGCATGCTCATGCTCATGCTCATGCTCATGCTCATGCTCATGCTCATGCTCATGCTCATGCTCATACTCATACTGACACTCGCACTCATACTCATACTCATACTCGTAATCATACTCATAATCATACTCATATTCATACTCATACTCATACTCATACTCATACTCATACTCATACTCATACTCATACTCATACTCATACTCATACTCATACTCATACTCATACTCATACTCACAATCATACTCATACTCATACTCATACTCATACTCATACTCATGCTCATACTCATACACATTCTCACACTCATACTCATACTCATACTCACACTCATACCCATACTCATACTCATACTCACACTCACACTCATACCCATACTCATTCTCATACTCATACGCATGCTCATGCTCATGCTCATGCTCATGCTCATGCTCATGCTCATACTCATACTGACACTCGCACTCATACTCATACTCATACTCATACTCATACTCATAATTATACTCATAATCATACTCATACTCATACTCATACTCATAGTCATACTCATACTCATACTCATACTCATACTCGTACTCATCCTCATACGCATGCTCATGCTCATGCTCATGCTCATGCTCATACTCATACTCATACTCATACTCATACTCATACTCATACTCATACTCATACTCATACTCATACTCATACTCATACTCATACTCATACTCATACTCATACTCATACTCACAATCATACTCATACTCATACTCATACTCATACTCATACTCATACTCATACTCATACTCATACTCATACTCATAATCACACTCACACTCATGCTCATACTCTCATTCACACTCACACTCATACTCATACAGATACGCATACTCATACTCACACTCAAACTCATACATATACGCATACTCATACTCACACTCATAATCATACTCATAATCATACTCATACACATACTCATACTCATACTCATACACATGCTCATACTCATACACATTCTCACACTCATACTCATACTCATACTCACACTCATACCCATACTCATACTCATACTCACACTCACACTCATACCCATACTCATTCTCATACTCATACGCATGCTCATGCTCATGCTCATGCTCATGCTCATGCTCATGCTCATACTCATACTGACACTCGCACTCATACTCATACTCATACTCATACTCATACTCATAATTATACTCATAATCATACTCATACTCATACTCATACTCATAGTCATACTCATACTCATACTCATACTCATACTCGTACTCATCCTCATACGCATGCTCATGCTCATGCTCATGCTCATGCTCATGCTCATGCTCAAACTCATACTCATACTCATACTCATACTCATACTCATACTCATACTCATACTCATACTCATACTCATACTCATACTCATACTCATACTCATACTCATACTCATACTCATACTCATACTCATACTCATACTCATAATCATACTCATACTCATACTCATACTCATACTCATACTCATACTCATACTCATACTCATGCTCATGCTCATACTCATACTCATACACATACTCACACTCATACTCATACTCATACTCATATTCATACTAATACGCATGCTCATGCTCATACACATACTCATACTCATACTCATACTCATACTCATACTCGTACTCATACTCATACTCATACTCATACTCATACTCATACTCATACTCATACTCATACTCATAATCACACTCACACTCATACTCATACTCTCATTCACACTCACACTCATACTCATACAGATACGCATACTCATACTCACACTCGTACTCATACATATACGCATACTCATACTCACACTCATAATCATACTCATAATCATACACATACACATACTCAAACTCATACTCATACTCATACTCATGCTCATACTCATACACATACTCACACTCATCCTCATACTCATACTCATATTCATACTCATGCTAATACGCATACTCGTACTCGTACTCATACTCATACTCATACTCATACTCATACTCATATTCATACTAATACTCATACTCATACTCATACTCATACTCACACTCATACCCATACTCATACTCATACTCACACTCACACTCATACCCATACTCATTCTCATACTCATACGCATGCTCATGCTCATGCTCATGCTCATGCTCATGCTCATGCTCATGCTCATGCTCATACTCATACTGACACTCGCACTCATACTCATACTCATACTCATAATTATACTCATAATCATACTCATACTCATACTCATACTCATACTCATAGTCATACTCATACTCATACTCATACTCATACTCATACTCGTACTCATCCTCATACGCATGCTCATGCTCATGCTCATGCTCATGCTCATGCTCATGCTCATACTCATACTCATACTCATACTCATACTCATACTCATACTCATACTCATACTCATACTCTCATTCACACTCACACTCATACTCATACAGATACGCATACTCATACTCACACTCATACTCATACATATACGCATACTCATACTCACACTCATAATCATACTCATAATCATACTCATACTCATACTCATACTCATACTCATACTCATACTCATACTCATACGCATGCTCATGCTCATGCTCATGCTCATGCTCATGCTCATGCTCATGCTCATGCTCATACTCATACTGACACTCGCACTCATACTCATACTCATACTCGTAATCATACTCATAATCATACTCATATTCATACTCATACTCATACTCATAGTCATACTCATACTCATACTCATACTCATACTCATACTCGTAGTCATCCTCATACGCATGCTCATGCTCATGCTCATGCTCATGCTCATGCTCATACTCATACTCATACTCATACTCATACTCATACTCATACTCATACTCATACTCATACTCATACTCATACTCATACTCATACTCATACTCATACTCATACTCATACTCATACTCACAATCATACTCATACTCATACTCATACTCATACTCATACTCATACTAATACGCCTACACGTACTCGTACTCGTACTCTTACTCATACTCATACTCATACTCATACTCATACTCATACTTATACTCATACGCATGCTCATGCTCATACACATACTCATACACATACTCATACTCATACTCGTACTCATACTCATACTCATACTAATACTCATACTCATACTCATACTCATACTCATACTCATACTCATACTCATACTCATACTCATACTCATACTCATACTCATACTCATACTCATAATCACACTCACACTCATGCTCATACTCTCATTCACACTCACACTCATACTCATACAGATACGCATACTCATACTCACACTCAAACTCATACATATACGCATACTCATACTCACACTCATAATCATACTCATAATCATACTCATACACATACTCATACTCATACTCATGCTCATACTCATACACATTCTCACACTCATACTCATACTCATACTCATACTCACACTCATACCCATACTCATACTCATACTCACACTCACACTCATACCCATACTCATTCTCATACTCATACGCATGATCATGCTCATGCTCATGCTCATGCTCATGCTCATGCTCATACTCATACTCATACTTACACTCATACTCCTACTCATACTCATACGCATACTCATACTCATACTCATACTCACACTCACACTCATACTCCTACTCTCATTCACACTCACACTCATACTCATACATATACGCATACTCATACTCATACGCATGCTCATGCTCATGCTCATGCTCATGCTCATGCTCATACTCATACTCATACTCATACTCATACTCATACTCATACTCATACGCATGCTCATGCTCATACACGTACTCATGCACATACTCATACTCATACTCATACTCGTACTCATACTCATACTCATACTCATACTCATACTCATACTCATACTCATACTCATACTCATACTCACACTCACACTCATACTCATAGTCTCATTCACACTCACACTCATACTCATACAGATACGCATACTCATACTCACACTCATACTCATATATATACGCATACTCATACTCACACTCATAATCATACTCATAATCATACTCATACTCATACTCATACTCATACTCATACTCATAGTCATACTCATACTCATACTCATACTCATACTCGTACTCATCCTCATACGCATGCTCATGCTCATGCTCATGCTCATGCTCATGCTCATGCTCAAACTCATACTCATACTCATACTCATACTCATACTCATACTCATACTCATACTCATACTCATACTCATACTCATACTCATACTCATACTCATACTCATACTCATACTCATACTCATACTCATAATCATAATCATACTCATACTCATACTCATACTCATACTCATACTCATACTCATACTCATACTCATGCTCATGCTCATACTCATACTCATACACATACTCACACTCATACTCATACTCATACTCATATTCATACTAATACGCATGCTCATGCTCATACACATACTCATACTCATACTCATACTCATACTCATACTCGTACTCATACTCATACTCATACTCATACTCATACTCATACTCATACTCATACTCATACTCATAATCACACTCACAATCATACTCATACTCTCATTCACACTCACACTCATACTCATACAGATACGCGTACTCATACTCACACTCGTACTCATACATATACGCATACTCATACTCACACTCATAATCATACTCATAATCATACACATACACATACTCAAACTCATACTCATACTCATACTCATGCTCATACTCATACACATACTCACACTCATCCTCATACTCATACTCATATTCATACTCATGCTAATACGCATACTCGTACTCGTACTCATACTCATACTCATACTCATACTCATACTCATACTCATATTCATACTAATACTCATACTCATACTCATGCTCATGCTCATGCTCATACTCATACTCATACTCATACTCATACTCATACTCATACTCATACTCATACTCATACTCATACTCATACTCTCATTCACACTCACACTCATACTCATACAGATACGCATACTCATACTCACACTCATACTCATACATATACGCATACTCATACTCACACTCATAATCATACTCATAATCATACTCATACTCATACTCATACTCATACTCATACTCATACTCATACTCATACGCATGCTCATGCTCATGCTCATGCTCATGCTCATGCTCATGCTCATGCTCATACTCATACTGACACTCGCACTCATACTCATACTCATACTCGTAATCATACTCATAATCATACTCATATTCATACTCATACTCATACTCATAGTCATACTCATACTCATACTCATACTCATACTCATACTCGTAGTCATCCTCATACGCATGCTCATGCTCATGCTCATGCTCATGCTCATGCTCATGCTCATACTCATACTCATACTCATACTCATACTCATACTCATACTCATACTCATACTCATACTCATACTCATACTCATACTCATACTCATACTCATACTCATACTCACAATCATACTCATACTCATACTCATACTCATACTCATACTCATACTAATACGCCTACACGTACTCGTACTCGTACTCTTACTCATACTCATACTCATACTCATACTCATACTCATACTCATACTCATACGCATGCTCATGCTCATACACATACTCATACACATACTCATACTCATACTCGTACTCATACTCATACTCATACTCATACTCATACTCATACTCATACTCATACTCATACTCATACTCATACTCATACTCATACTCATACTCATACTCATACTCATACTCATACTCATACTCATACTCATACTCATAATCACACTCACACTCATGCTCATACTCTCATTCACACTCACACTCATACTCATACAGATACGCATACTCATACTCACACTCAAACTCATACATATACGCATACTCATACTCACACTCATAATCATACTCATAATCATACTCATACACATACTCATACTCATACTCATACTCATGCTCATACTCATACACATTCTCACACTCATACTCATACTCATACTCATACTCACACTCATACCCATACTCATACTCATACTCACACTCACACTCATACCCATACTCATTCTCATACTCATACGCATGCTCATGCTCATGCTCATGCTCATGCTCATGCTCATGCTCATACTCATACTCATACTTACACTCATACTCCTACTCATACTCATACGCATACTCATACTCATACTCATACTCACACTCACACTCATACTCCTACTCTCATTCACACTCACACTCATACTCATACATATACGCATACTCATATTCATACGCATGCTCATGCTCATGCTCATGCTCATGCTCATGCTCATACTCATACTCATACTCATACTCATACTCATACTCATACTCATACTCATACTCATACTCTCATTCACACTCACACTCATACTCATACAGATACGCATACTCATACTCACACTCATACTCATACATATACGCATACTCATACTCACACTCATAATCATACTCATAATCATACTCATACTCATACTCATACTCATACTCATACTCATACGCATGCTCATGCTCATGCTCATGCTCATGCTCATGCTCATGCTCATGCTCATGCTCATACTCATACTGACACTCGCACTCATACTCATACTCATACTCGTAATCATACTCATAATCATACTCATATTCATACTCATACTCATACTCATACTCATACTCATACTCATACTCATACTCATACTCATACTCATACTCATACTCATACTCATACTCATACTCACAATCATACTCATACTCATACTCATACTCATACTCATACTCATACTAATACGCCTACACGTACTCGTACTCGTACTCTTACTCATACTCATACTCATACTCATACTCATACTCATACTCATACTCATACGCATGCTCATGCTCATACACATACTCATACACATACTCATACTCATACTCGTACTCATACTCATACTCATACTCATACTCATACTCATACTCATACTCATACTCATACTCATACTCATACTCATACTCATACTCATACTCATACTCATACTCATACTCATACTCATACTCATACTCATACTCATAATCACACTCACACTCATGCTCATACTCTCATTCACACTCACACTCATACTCATACAGATACGCATACTCATACTCACACTCAAACTCATACATATACGCATACTCATACTCACACTCATAATCATACTCATAATCATACTCATACTCATACTCATACTCATACTCATACTCATACTCATACTCATACTCATAGTCATACTCATACTCATACTCATACTCATACTCGTACTCATCCTCATACGCATGCTCATGCTCATGCTCATGCTCATGCTCATGCTCATGCTCAAACTCATACTCATACTCATACTCATACTCATACTCATACTCATACTCATACTCATACTCATACTCATACTCATACTCATACTCATACTCATACTCATACTCATACTCATACTCATACTCATAATCATAATCATACTCATACTCATACTCATACTCATACTCATACTCATACTCATACTCATACTCATGCTCATGCTAATACTCATACTCATACACATACTCACACTCATACTCATACTCATACTCATATTCATACTAATACGCATGCTCATGCTCATACACATACTCATACTCATACTCATACTCATACTCATACTCGTACTCATACTCATACTCATACTCATACTCATACTCATACTCATACTCATACTCATACTCATAATCACACTCACAATCATACTCATACTCTCATTCACACTCACACTCATACTCATACAGATACGCGTACTCATACTCACACTCGTACTCATACATATACGCATACTCATACTCACACTCATAATCATACTCATAATCATACACATACACATACTCAAACTCATACTCATACTCATACTCATGCTCATACTCATACACATACTCACACTCATCCTCATACTCATACTCATATTCATACTCATGCTAATACGCATACTCGTACTCGTACTCATACTCATACTCATACTCATACTCATACTCATATTCATACTAATACTCATACTCATACTCATGCTCATGCTCATGCTCATACTCATACTCATACTCATACTCATACTCATACTCATACTCATACTCATACTCATACTCATACTCATACTCTCATTCACACTCACACTCATACTCATACAGATACGCATACTCATACTCACACTCATACTCATACATATACGCATACTCATACTCACACTCATAATCATACTCATAATCATACTCATACTCATACTCATACTCATACTCATACTCATACTCATACGCATGCTCATGCTCATGCTCATGCTCATGCTCATGCTCATGCTCATGCTCATACTCATACTGACACTCGCACTCATACTCATACTCATACTCGTAATCATACTCATAATCATACTCATATTCATACTCATACTCATACTCATAGTCATACTCATACTCATACTCATACTCATACTCATACTCGTAGTCATCCTCATACGCATGCTCATGCTCATGCTCATGCTCATGCTCATGCTCATACTCATACTCATACTCATACTCATACTCATACTCATACTCATACTCATACTCATACTCATACTCATACTCATACTCATACTCCTACTCATACTCATACTCACAATCATACTCATACTCATACTCATACTCATACTCATACTCATACTAATACGCCTACACGTACTCGTACTCGTACTCTTACTCATACTCATACTCATACTCATACTCATACTCATACTCATACTCATACGCATGCTCATGCTCATACACATACTCATACACATACTCATACTCATACTCGTACTCATACTCATACTCATACTCATACTCATACTCATACTCATACTCATACTCATACTCATACTCATACTCATACTCATACTCATACTCATACTCATACTCATACTCATACTCATACTCATACTCATACTCATAATCACACTCACACTCATGCTCATACTCTCATTCACACTCACACTCATACTCATACAGATACGCATACTCATACTCACACTCAAACTCATACATATACGCATACTCATACTCACACTCATAATCATACTCATAATCATACTCATACACATACTCATACTCATACTCATGCTCATACTCATACACATTCTCACACTCATACTCATACTCATACTCATACTCACACTCATACCCATACTCATACTCATACTCACACTCACACTCATACCCATACTCATTCTCATACTCATACGCATGCTCATGCTCATGCTCATGCTCATGCTCATGCTCATGCTCATACTCATACTCATACTTACACTCATACTCCTACTCATACTCATACGCATACTCATACTCATACTCATACTCACACTCACACTCATACTCCTACTCTCATTCACACTCACACTCATACTCATACATATACGCATACTCATACTCATACGCATGCTCATGCTCATGCTCATGCTCATGCTCATGCTCATACTCATACTCATACTCATACTCATACTCATACTCATACTCATACTCATACTCATACTCTCATTCACACTCACACTCATACTCATACAGATACGCATACTCATACTCACACTCATACTCATACATATACGCATACTCATACTCACACTCATAATCATACTCATAATCATACTCATACTCATACTCATACTCATACTCATACTCATACGCATGCTCATGCTCATGCTCATGCTCATGCTCATGCTCATGCTCATGCTCATGCTCATGCTCATACTCATACTGACACTCGCACTCATACTCATACTCATACTCGTAATCATACTCATAATCATACTCATATTCATACTCATACTCATACTCATACTCATACTCATACTCATACTCATACTCATACTCATACTCATACTCATACTCATACTCATACTCATACTCACAATCATACTCATACTCATACTCATACTCATACTCATACTCATACTAATACGCCTACACGTACTCGTACTCGTACTCTTACTCATACTCATACTCATACTCATACTCATACTCATACTCATACTCATACGCATGCTCATGCTCATACACATACTCATACACATACTCATACTCATACTCGTACTCATACTCATACTCATACTCATACTCATACTCATACTCATACTCATACTCATACTCATACTCATACTCATACTCATACTCATACTCATACTCATACTCATACTCATACTCATACTCATACTCATACTCATAATCACACTCACACTCATGCTCATACTCTCATTCACACTCACACTCATACTCATACAGATACGCATACTCATACTCACACTCAAACTCATACATATACGCATACTCATACTCACACTCATAATCATACTCATAATCATACTCATACACATACTCATACTCATACTCATGCTCATACTCATACACATTCTCACACTCATACTCATACTCATACTCATACTCACACTCATACCCATACTCATACTCATACTCACACTCACACTCATACCCATACTCATTCTCATACTCATACGCATGCTCATGCTCATGCTCATGCTCATGCTCATGCTCATGCTCATACTCATACTCATACTTACACTCATACTCCTACTCATACTCATACGCATACTCATACTCATACTCATACTCACACTCACACTCATACTCCTACTCTCATTCACACTCACACTCATACTCATACATATACGCATACTCATACTCATACGCATGCTCATGCTCATGCTCATGCTCATGCTCATGCTCATGCTCATACTCATACTCATACTCATACTCATACTCATACTCATACTCATACGCATGCTCATGCTCATACACGTACTCATGCACATACTCATACTCATACTCATACTCGTACTCATACTCATACTCATACTCATACTCATACTCATACTCATACTCATACTCATACTCATACTCATAATCATACTCACACTCACACTCATACTCATAGTCTCATTCACACTCACACTCATACTCATACAGATACGCATACTCATACTCACACTCATACTCATATATATACGCATACTCATACTCACACTCATAATCATACTCATAATCATACTCATACTCATACTCATACTCATACTTACACTCCTACACCTACTCATACTCATATGCATACTCATACTTATACTCATACTCATACTCATACTCATACTCATACTCATACTCATACTCATACTCATACTCATACGCATGCTCATACTCATTCTCATACTCATACTCATACGCATGTTCATGCTCATGCTCATACTCATACTCATACTCTCATTCACACTCACACTCATACTCATACAGATACGCATACTCATACTCATAATCATACTCATAATCATAATCATACTCATACTCATACTCATACTCATAGTCATACTCATACTCATACTCATACTCATACTCATACTCGTACTCATCCTCATACGCATGCTCATGCTCATGCTCATGCTCATGCTCATGCTCATACTCATACTCATACTCATACTCATACTCATACTCATACTCATACTCATACTCATGCTCATACTCATACACATTCTCACACTCATACTCATACTCATACTCACACTCATACCCATACTCATACTCATACTCACACTCACACTCATACCCATACTCATTCTCATACTCATACGCATGCTCATGCTCATGCTCATGCTCATGCTCATGCTCATGCTCATACTCATACTGACACTCGCACTCATACTCATACTCATACTCATACTCATACTCATAATTATACTCATAATCATACTCATACTCATACTCATACTCATAGTCATACTCATACTCATACTCATACTCATACTCGTACTCATCCTCATACGCATGCTCATGCTCATGCTCATGCTCATGCTCATACTCATACTCATACTCATACTCATACTCATACTCATACTCATACTCATACTCATACTCATACTCATACTCATACTCATACTCATACTCATACTCATAATTATACTCATAATCATACTCATACTCATACTCATACTCATAGTCATACTCATACTCATACTCATACTCATACTCATACTCATAATCACACTCACACTCGTGCTCATACTCTCATTCACACTCACACTCATACTCATACAGATACGCATACTCATACTCACACTCAAACTCATACATATACGCATACTCATACTCACACTCATAATCATACTCATAATCATACTCATACACATACTCATACTCATACTCATACTCATGCTCATACTCATACACATTCTCACACTCATACTCATACTCATACTCACACTCATACCCATACTCATACTCATACTCACACTCACACTCATACCCATACTCATTCTCATACTCATACGCATGCTCATGCTCATGCTCATGCTCATGCTCATGCTCATACTCATACTGACACTCGCACTCATACTCATACTCATACTCATACTCGTACTCATACTCATACTCATACTCATACTCATACTCATACTCATACTCATACTCATACTCATAATCACACTCACACTCATACTCATACTCTCATTCACACTCACACTCAAACTCATACAGATACGCATACTCATACTCACACTCGTACTCATACATATACGCATACTCATACTCACACTCATAATCATACTCATAATCATACACATACACATACTCAAACTCATACTCATACTCATACTCATGCTCATACTCATACACATACTCACACTCATCCTCATACTCATACTCATATTCATACTCATGCTAATACGCATACTCGTACTCGTACTCATACTCATACTCATACTCATACTCATACTCATACTCATATTCATACTAATACTCATACTCATACTCATACTCATACTCATACTCATACTCATACTCATACTCGTACTCGTACTCATACTCATACTCATACTCATACTCATACTCATACTCATACTCATACTCATACTCATACTCATACTCATACTCATACTCATACTCATACTCATACTCATACTCATACTCATACTCATACTCATAATCACACTCACACTCATGCTCATACTCTCATTCACACTCACACTCATACTCATACAGATACGCATACTCATACTCACACTCAAACTCATACATATACGCATACTCATACTCACACTCATAATCATACTCATAATCATACTCATACACATACTCATACTCATACTCATGCTCATACTCATACACATTCTCACACTCATACTCATACTCATACTCATACTCACACTCATACCCATACTCATACTCATACTCACACTCACACTCATACCCATACTCATTCTCATACTCATACGCATGCTCATGCTCATGCTCATGCTCATGCTCATGCTCATGCTCATACTCATACTCATACTTACACTCATACTCCTACTCATACTCATACGCATACTCATACTCATACTCATACTCACACTCACACTCATACTCCTACTCTCATTCACACTCACACTCATACTCATACATATACGCATACTCATACTCATACGCATGCTCATGCTCATGCTCATGCTCATGCTCATGCTCATGCTCATACTCATACTCATACTCATACTCATACTCATACTCATACTCATACTCATACTCATACGCATGCTCATGCTCATACACGTACTCATGCACATACTCATACTCATACTCATACTCGTACTCATACTCATACTCATACTCATACTCATACTCATACTCATACTCATACTCATACTCATACTCATACTCACACTCACACTCATACTCATAGTCTCATTCACACTCACACTCATACTCATACAGATACGCATACTCATACTCACACTCATACTCATATATATACGCATACTCATACTCACACTCATAATCATACTCATAATCATACTCATACTCATACTCATACTCATACTTACACGCCTACACCTACTCATACTCATATGCATACTCATACTTATACTCATACTCATACTCATACTCATACTCATACTCATACTCATACTCATACTCATACGCATGCTCATACTCATTCTCATACTCATACTCATACGCATGTTCATGCTCATGCTCATACTCATACTCATACTCTCATTCACACTCACACTCATACTCATACAGATACGCATACTCATACTCATAATCATACTCATAATCATAATCATACTCATACTCATACTCATACTCATAGTCATACTCATACTCATACTCATACTCATACTCATACACGTACTCATCCTCATACGCATGCTCATGCTCATGCTCATACTCATGCTCATGCTCATACTCATACTCATACTCATACTCATACTCATACTCATACTCATACTCATACTCATACTCATACTCATACTCATACTCATACTCATACTCATACTCATACTCATACTCATACTCATACTCATACTCACAATCATACTCATACTCATACTCATACTCATACTCATACTAATACGCATACACGTACTCGTACTCATACTCATACTCATACTCATACTCATACTCATACTCATACTCATACTCATACTCATACTCATACTCATACTCATACTCATACTCATACTCACAATCATACTCATACTCATACTCATACTCATACGCATGCTCATACTCATACTCATACTCATACTCATACTCATACTCATACTTACACTCCTACTCCTACTCATACTCATATGCATACTCATACTTATACTCATACTCATACGCATGCTCATGCTCATACACATACTCATACACATACTCATACTCATACTCGTACTCATACTCATACTCATACTCATACTCATACTCATACTCATACTCATACTCATACTCATACTCATACTCATACTCATACTCATACTCATACTCATACTCATACTCATACTCATACTCATACTCATAATCACACTCACACTCATGCTCATACTCTCATTCACACTCACACTCATACTCATACAGATACGCATACTCATACTCACACTCAAACTCATACATATACGCATAGTCATACTCACACTCATAATCATACTCATAATCATACTCATACACATACTCATACTCATACTCATGCTCATACTCATACACATTCTCACACTCATACTCATACTCATACTCATACTCACAATCATACCCATACTCATACTCATACTCACACTCACACTCATACCCATACTCATTCTCATACTCATACGCATGCTCATGCTCATGCTCATGCTCATGCTCATGCTCATGCTCATACTCATACTCATACTTACACTCATACTCCTACTCATACTCATACGCATACTCATACTCATACTCATACTCATACTCACACTCACACTCATACTCCTACTCTCATTCACACTCACACTCATACTCATACATATACGCATACTCATACTCATACGCATGCTCATGCTCATGCTCATGCTCATGCTCATGCTCATACTCATACTCATACTCATACTCATACTCATACTCATACTCATACTCATACTCATACTCTCATTCACACTCACACTCATACTCATACAGATACGCATACTCATACTCACACTCATACTCATACATATACGCATACTCATACTCACACTCATAATCATACTCATAATCATACTCATACTCATACTCATACTCATACTCATACTCATACGCATGCTCATGCTCATGCTCATGCTCATGCTCATGCTCATGCTCATGCTCATGCTCATGCTCATACTCATACTGACACTCGCACTCATACTCATACTCATACTCGTAATCATACTCATAATCATACTCATATTCATACTCATACTCATACTCATACTCATACTCATACTCATACTCATACTCATACTCATACTCATACTCATACTCATACTCATACTCATACTCACAATCATACTCATACTCATACTCATACTCATACTCATACTCATACTCATACTCATAATCACACTCACACTCATGCTCATACTCTCATTCACACTCACACTCATACTCATACAGATACGCATACTCATACTCACACTCAAACTCATACATATACGCATACTCATACTCACACTCATAATCATACTCATAATCATACTCATACACATACTCATACTCATACTCATGCTCATACTCATACACATTCTCACACTCATATTCATACTCATACTCATACTCACACTCATACCCATACTCATACTCATACTCACACTCACACTCATACCCATACTCATTCTCATACTCATACGCATGCTCATGCTCATGCTCATGCTCATGCTCATGCTCATGCTCATACTCATACTCATACTTACACTCATACTCCTACTCATACTCATACGCATACTCATACTCATACTCATACTCACACTCACACTCATACTCCTACTCTCATTCACACTCACACTCATACTCATACATATACGCATACTCATACTCATACGCATGCTCATGCTCATGCTCATGCTCATGCTCATGCTCATGCTCATACTCATACTCATACTCATACTCATACTCATACTCATACTCATACGCATGCTCATGCTCATACACGTACTCATGCACATACTCATACTCATACTCATACTCGTACTCATACTCATACTCATACTCATACTCATACTCATACTCATACTCATACTCATACTCATACTCATACTCATACTCGTACTCATCCTCATACGCATGCTCATGCTCATGCTCATGCTCATGCTCATGCTCATACTCATACTCATACTCATACTCATACTCATACTCATACTCATACTCATACTCATGCTCATACTCATACACATTCTCACACTCATACTCATACTCATACTCACACTCATACCCATACTCATACTCATACTCACACTCACACTCATACCCATACTCATTCTCATACTCATACGCATGCTCATGCTCATGCTCATGCTCATGCTCATGCTCATGCTCATACTCATACTGACACTCGCACTCATACTCATACTCATACTCATACTCATACTCATAATTATACTCATAATCATACTCATACTCATACTCATACTCATAGTCATACTCATACTCATACTCATACTCATACTCGTACTCATCCTCATACGCATGCTCATGCTCATGCTCATGCTCATGCTCATACTCATACTCATACTCATACTCATACTCATACTCATACTCATACTCATACTCATACTCATACTCATACTCATACTCATACTCATACTCATACTCATACTCATACTCATACTCACAATCATACTCATACTCATACTCATACTCATACTCATACTCATACTCATACTCATACTCATACTCATACTCATACTCATACTCATACTCATAATCACACTCACACTCATGCTCATACTCTCATTCACACTCACACTCATACTCATACAGATACGCATACTCATACTCACACTCAAACTCATACATATACGCATACTCATACTCACACTCATAATCATACTCATAATCATACTCATACACATACTCATACTCATACTCATACTCATGCTCATACTCATACACATTCTCACACTCATACTCATACTCATACTCACACTCATACCCATACTCATACTCATACTCACACTCACACTCATACCCATACTCATTCTCATACTCATACGCATGCTCATGCTCATGCTCATGCTCATGCTCATGCTCATACTCATACTGACACTCGCACTCATACTCATACTCATACTCATACTCATACTCATAATTATACTCATAATCATACTCATACTCATACTCATACTCATAGTCATACTCATACTCATACTCATACTCATACTCGTACTCATCCTCATACGCATGCTCATGCTCATGCTCATGCTCATGCTCATGCTCATGCTCAAACTCATACTCATACTCATACTCATACTCATACTCATGCTCATGCTCAAACTCATACTCATACTCATACTCATACTCATACTCATACTCATACTCATACTCATACTCATACTCATACTCATACTCATACTCATACTCATACTCATACTCATACTCATACTCATACTCATACTCATACTCATAATCATACTCATACTCATACTCATACTCATACTCATAATCATACTCATACTCATACTCATACTCATACTCATACTCATACTCATACTCATACTCATACTCATGCTCATACTCATACACATTCTCACACTCATACTCATACTCATACTCACACTCATACCCATACTCATACTCATACTCACACTCACACTCATACCCATACTCATTCTCATACTCATACGCATGCTCATGCTCATGCTCATGCTCATGCTCATGCTCATGCTCATACTCATACTGACACTCGCACTCATACTCATACTCATACTCATACTCATACTCATAATTATACTCATAATCATACTCATACTCATACTCATACTCATACTCATAGTCATACTCATACTCATACTCATACTCATACTCGTACTCATCCTCATACGCATGCTCATGCTCATGCTCATGCTCATGCTCATACTCATACTCATACTCATACTCATACTCATACTCATACTCATACTCATACTCATACTCATACTCATACTCATACTCATACTCATACTCATACTCATACTCATACTCATACTCACAATCATACTCATACTCATACTCATACTCATACTCATACTCATACTCATACTCATACTCATACTCATACTCATAATCACACTCACACTCATGCTCATACTCTCATTCACACTCACACTCATACTCATACAGATACGCATACTCATACTCACACTCAAACTCATACATATACGCATACTCATACTCACACTCATAATCATACTCATAATCATACTCATACACATACTCATACTCATACTCATACACATGCTCATACTCATACACATTCTCACACTCATACTCATACTCATACTCACACTCATACCCATACTCATACTCATACTCACACTCACACTCATACCCATACTCATTCTCATACTCATACGCATGCTCATGCTCATGCTCATGCTCATGCTCATGCTCATGCTCATACTCATACTGACACTCGCACTCATACTCATACTCATACTCATACTCATACTCATAATTATACTCATAATCATACTCATACTCATACTCATACTCATAGTCATACTCATACTCATACTCATACTCATACTCGTACTCATCCTCATACGCATGCTCATGCTCATGCTCATGCTCATGCTCATGCTCATGCTCATGCTCAAACTCATACTCATACTCATACTCATACTCATACTCATACTCATACTCATACTCATACTCATACTCATACTCATACTCATACTCATACTCATACTCATACTCATACTCATACTCATACTCATAATCATACTCATACTCATACTCATACTCATACTCATACTCATACTCATACTCATACTCATGCTCATGCTCATACTCATACTCATACACATACTCACACTCATACTCATACTCATACTCATATTCATACTAATACGCATGCTCATGCTCATACACATACTCATACTCATACTCATACTCATACTCATACTCGTACTCATACTCATACTCATACTCATACTCATACTCATACTCATACTCATACTCATACTCATAATCACACTCACACTCATACTCATACTCTCATTCACACTCACACTCATACTCATACAGATACGCATACTCATACTCACACTCGTACTCATACATATACGCATACTCATACTCACACTCATAATCATACTCATAATCATACACATACACATACTCAAACTCATACTCATACTCATACTCATGCTCATACTCATACACATACTCACACTCATCCTCATACTCATACTCATATTCATACTCATGCTAATACGCATACTCGTACTCGTACTCATACTCATACTCATACTCATACTCATACTCATATTCATACTAATACTCATACTCATACTCATACTCATACTCATACTCATACTCATACTCATACTCATACTCATACACATACTCATACTCATACTCATACTCATACTCATACTCATACTCATACTCATACTCATACTCATACTCATACTCATACTCATACTCACACTCATACCCATACTCATACTCATACTCACACTCACACTCATACCCATACTCATTCTCATACTCATACGCATGCTCATGCTCATGCTCATGCTCATGCTCATGCTCATGCTCATGCTCATGCTCATACTCATACTGACACTCGCACTCATACTCATACTCATACTCATAATTATACTCATAATCATACTCATACTCATACTCATACTCATACTCATAGTCATACTCATACTCATACTCATACTCATACTCATACTCGTACTCATCCTCATACGCATGCTCATGCTCATGCTCATGCTCATGCTCATGCTCATGCTCATACTCATACTCATACTCATACTCATACTCATACTCATACTCATACTCATACTCATACTCTCATTCACACTCACACTCATACTCATACAGATACGCATACTCATACTCACACTCATACTCATACATATACGCATACTCATACTCACACTCATAATCATACTCATAATCATACTCATACTCATACTCATACTCATACTCATACTCATACTCATACTCATACGCATGCTCATGCTCATGCTCATGCTCATGCTCATGCTCATGCTCATGCTCATACTCATACTGACACTCGCACTCATACTCATACTCATACTCGTAATCATACTCATAATCATACTCATATTCATACTCATACTCATACTCATAGTCATACTCATACTCATACTCATACTCATACTCATACTCGTAGTCATCCTCATACGCATGCTCATGCTCATGCTCATGCTCATGCTCATGCTCATACTCATACTCATACTCATACTCATACTCATACTCATACTCATACTCATACTCATACTCATACTCATACTCATACTCATACTCATACTCATACTCATACTCATACTCATACTCACAATCATACTCATACTCATACTCATACTCATACTCATACTCATACTAATACGCCTACACGTACTCGTACTCGTACTCTTACTCATACTCATACTCATACTCATACTCATACTCATACTTATACTCATACGCATGCTCATGCTCATACACATACTCATACACATACTCATACTCATACTCGTACTCATACTCATACTCATACTCATACTCATACTCATACTCATACTCATACTCATACTCATACTCATACTCATACTCATACTCATACTCATACTCATACTCATACTCATACTCATACTCATAATCACACTCACACTCATGCTCATACTCTCATTCACACTCACACTCATACTCATACAGATACGCATACTCATACTCACACTCAAACTCATACATATACGCATACTCATACTCACACTCATAATCATACTCATAATCATACTCATACACATACTCATACTCATACTCATGCTCATACTCATACACATTCTCACACTCATACTCATACTCATACTCATACTCACACTCATACCCATACTCATACTCAAACTCACACTCACACTCATACCCATACTCATTCTCATACTCATACGCATGCTCATGCTCATGCTCATGCTCATGCTCATGCTCATGCTCATACTCATACTCATACTTACACTCATACTCCTACTCATACTCATACGCATACTCATACTCATACTCATACTCACACTCACACTCATACTCCTACTCTCATTCACACTCACACTCATACTCATACATATACGCATACTCATACTCATACGCATGCTCATGCTCATGCTCATGCTCATGCTCATGCTCATACTCATACTCATACTCATACTCATACTCATACTCATACTCATACGCATGCTCATGCTCATACACGTACTCATGCACATACTCATACTCATACTCATACTCGTACTCATACTCATACTCATACTCATACTCATACTCATACTCATACTCATACTCATACTCATACTCATACTTACACTCCTACACCTACTCATACTCATATGCATACTCATACTTATACTCATACTCATACTCATACTCATACTCATACTCATACTCATACTCATACTCATACTCATACTCATACGCATGCTCATACTCATTCTCATACTCATACTCATACGCATGTTCATGCTCATGCTCATACTCATACTCATACTCTCATTCACACTCACACTCATACTCATACAGATACGCATACTCATACTCATAATCATACTCATAATCATAATCATACTCATACTCATACTCATACTCATAGTCATACTCATACTCATACTCATACTCATACTCATACTCGTACTCATCCTCATACGCATGCTCATGCTCATGCTCATGCTCATGCTCATGCTCATACTCATACTCATACTCATACTCATACTCATACTCATAATCATACTCATACTCATACTCATACTCATAGTCATACTCATACTCATACTCATACTCATACTCATACTCGTACTCATCCTCATACGCATGCTCATGCTCATGCTCATGCTCATGCTCATGCTCATACTCATACTCATACTCATACTCATACTCATACTCATACTCATACTCATACTCATGCTCATACTCATACACATTCTCACACTCATACTCATACTCATACTCACACTCATACCCATACTCATACTCATACTCACACTCACACTCATACCCATACTCATTCTCATACTCATACGCATGCTCATGCTCATGCTCATGCTCATGCTCATGCTCATGCTCATACTCATACTGACACTCGCACTCATACTCATACTCATACTCATACTCATACTCATAATTATACTCATAATCATACTCATACTCATACTCATACTCATAGTCATACTCATACTCATACTCATACTCATACTCGTACTCATCCTCATACGCATGCTCATGCTCATGCTCATGCTCATGCTCATGCTCATGCTCAAACTCATACTCATACTCATACTCATACTCATACTCATACTCATACTCATACTCATACTCATACTCATACTCATACTCATACTCATACTCACAATCATACTCATACTCATACTCATACTCATACTCATACTCATACTCATACTCATACTCATACTCATACTCATACTCATAATCACACTCACACTCATGCTCATACTCTCATTCACACTCACACTCATACTCATACAGATACGCATACTCATACTCACACTCAAACTCATACATATACGCATACTCATACTCACACTCATAATCATACTCATAATCATACTCATACACATACTCATACTCATACTCATACTCATGCTCATACTCATACACATTCTCACACTCATACTCATACTCATACTCACACTCATACCCATACTCATACTCATACTCACACTCACACTCATACCCATACTCATTCTCATACTCATACGCATGCTCATGCTCATGCTCATGCTCATGCTCATGCTCATACTCATACTGACACTCGCACTCATACTCATACTCATACTCATACTCATACTCATAATTATACTCATAATCATACTCATACTCATACTCATACTCATAGTCATACTCATACTCATACTCATACTCATACTCGTACTCATCCTCATACGCATGCTCATGCTCATGCTCATGCTCATGCTCATGCTCATGCTCAAACTCATACTCATACTCATACTCATACTCATACTCTTACTCATACTCATACTCATACTCATACTCATACTCATACTCATACTCATACTCATACTCATACTCATACTCATACTCATACTCATAATCATACTCATACTCATACTCATACTCATACTCATACTCATACTCATACTCATACGCATGCTCATGCTCATGCTCATGCTCATGCTCATGCTCATGCTCATGCTCATACTCATACTGACACTCGCACTCATACTCATACTCATACTCGTAATCATACTCATAATCATACTCATATTCATACTCATACTCATACTCATAGTCATACTCATACTCATACTCATACTCATACTCATACTCGTAGTCATCCTCATACGCATGCTCATGCTCATGCTCATGCTCATGCTCATGCTCATACTCATACTCATACTCATACTCATACTCATACTCATACTCATACTCATACTCATACTCATACTCATACTCATACTCATACTCATACTCATACTCATACTCATACTCACAATCATACTCATACTCATACTCATACTCATACTCATACTCATACTAATACGCCTACACGTACTCGTACTCGTACTCTTACTCATACTCATACTCATACTCATACTCATACTCATACTCATACTCATACTCATACGCATGCTCATGCTCATACACATACTCATACACATACTCATACTCATACTCGTACTCATACTCATACTCATACTCATACTCATACTCATACTCATACTCATACTCATACTCATACTCATACTCATACTCATACTCATACTCATACTCATACTCATACTCATACTCATACTCATACTCATACTCATAATCACACTCACACTCATGCTCATACTCTCATTCACACTCACACTCATACTCATACAGATACGCATACTCATACTCACACTCAAACTCATACATATACGCATACTCATACTCACACTCATAATCATACTCATAATCATACTCATACACATACTCATACTCATACTCATGCTCATACTCATACACATTCTCACACTCATACTCATACTCATACTCATACTCATACTCTCATTCACACTCACACTCATACTCATACAGATACGCATACTCATACTCACACTCATACTCATACATATACGCATACTCATACTCACACTCATAATCATACTCATAATCATACTCATACTCATACTCATACTCATACTCATACGCATGCTCATGCTCATGCTCATGCTCATGCTCATGCTCATGCTCATGCTCATGCTCATGCTCATACTCATACTGACACTCGCACTCATACTCATACTCATACTCGTAATCATACTCATAATCATACTCATATTCATACTCATACTCATACTCATACTCATACTCATACTCATACTCATACTCATACTCATACTCATACTCATACTCATACTCATACTCATACTCATACTCACAATCATACTCATACTCATACTCATACTCATACTCATACTCATACTAATACGCCTACACGTACTCGTACTCGTACTCTTACTCATACTCATACTCATACTCATACTCATACTCATACTCATACTCATACGCATGCTCATGCTCATACACATACTCATACACATACTCATACTCATACTCGTACTCATACTCATACTCATACTCATACTCATACTCATACTCATACTCATACTCATACTCATACTCATACTCATACTCATACTCATACTCATACTCATACTCATACTCATACTCATACTCATACTCATAATCACACTCACACTCATGCTCATACTCTCATTCACACTCACACTCATACTCATACAGATACGCATACTCATACTCACACTCAAACTCATACATATACGCATACTCATACTCACACTCATAATCATACTCATAATCATACTCATACACATACTCATACTCATACTCATGCTCATACTCATACACATTCTCACACTCATACTCATACTCATACTCATACTCACACTCATACCCATACTCATACTCATACTCACACTCACACTCATACCCATACTCATTCTCATACTCATACGCATGCTCATGCTCATGCTCATGCTCATGCTCATGCTCATGCTCATACTCATACTCATACTTACACTCATACTCCTACTCATACTCATACGCATACTCATACTCATACTCATACTCACACTCACACTCATACTCCTACTCTCATTCACACTCACACTCATACTCATACATATACGCATACTCATACTCATACGCATGCTCATGCTCATGCTCATGCTCATGCTCATGCTCATGCTCATACTCATACTCATACTCATACTCATACTCATACTCATACTCATACGCATGCTCATGCTCATACACGTACTCATGCACATACTCATACTCATACTCATACTCGTACTCATACTCATACTCATACTCATACTCATACTCATACTCATACTCATACTCATACTCATACTCATAATCATACTCACACTCACACTCATACTCATAGTCTCATTCACACTCACACTCATACTCATACAGATACGCATACTCATACTCACACTCATACTCATATATATACGCATACTCATACTCACACTCATAATCATACTCATAATCATACTCATACTCATACTCATACTCATACTTACACTCCTACACCTACTCATACTCATATGCATACTCATACTTATACTCATACTCATACTCATACTCATACTCATACTCATACTCATACTCATACTCATACTCATACGCATGCTCATACTCATTCTCATACTCATACTCATACGCATGTTCATGCTCATGCTCATACTCATACTCATACTCTCATTCACACTCACACTCATACTCATACAGATACGCATACTCATACTCATAATCATACTCATAATCATAATCATACTCATACTCATACTCATACTCATAGTCATACTCATACTCATACTCATACTCATACTCATACTCATAATCACACTCACACTCATGCTCATACTCTCATTCACACTCACACTCATACTCATACAGATACGCATACTCATACTCACACTCAAACTCATACATATACGCATACTCATACTCACACTCATAATCATACTCATAATCATACTCATACACATACTCATACTCATACTCATACTCATGCTCATACTCATACTCATACTCATACTCATACTCATACTCACAATCATACTCATACTCATACTCATACTCATACTCATACTCATACTCATACTCATACTCATACTCATACTCATACTCATACTCATACTCATACTCATACTCATACTCATACTCACAATCATACTCATACTCATACTCATACTCATACTCATACTCATACTCATACTCATACTCATACTCATACTCATAATCACACTCACACTCATGCTCATGCTCATGCTCAAACTCATACTCATACTCATACTCATACTCATACTCTTACTCATACTCATACTCATACTCATACTCATACTCATACTCATACTCATACTCATACTCATACTCATACTCATACTCATACTCATAATCATACTCATACTCATACTCATACTCATACTCATACTCATACTCATACTCATACTCATGCTCATACTCATACACATTCTCACACTCATACTCATACTCATACTCACACTCATACCCATACTCATACTCATACTCACACTCACACTCATACCCATACTCATTCTCATACTCATACGCATGCTCATGCTCATGCTCATGCTCATGCTCATGCTCATACTCATACTGACACTCGCACTCATACTCATACTCATACTCATACTCATACTCATAATTATACTCATAATCATACTCATACTCATACTCATACTCATAGTCATACTCATACTCATACTCATACTCATACTCGTACTCATCCTCATACGCATGCTCATGCTCATGCTCATGCTCATGCTCATGCTCATGCTCAAACTCATACTCATACTCATACTCATACTCATACTCTTACTCATACTCATACTCATACTCATACTCATACTCATACTCATACTCATACTCATACTCATACTCATACTCATACTCATACTCATAATCATACTCATACTCATACTCATACTCATACTCATACTCATACTCATACTCATACTCATACTCATGCTCATGCTCATACTCATACTCATACACATACTCACACTCATACTCATACTCATACTCATATTCATACTAATACGCATGCTCATGCTCATACACATACTCATACACATACTCATACTCATACTCATACTCGTACTCATACTCATACTCATACTCATACTCATACTCATACTCATACTCATACTCATACTCATAATCACACTCACACTCATACTCATACTCTCATTCACACTCACACTCATACTCATACAGATACGCATACTCATACTCACACTCGTACTCATACATATACGCATACTCATACTCACACTCATAATCATACTCATAATCATACACATACACATACTCAAACTCATACTCATACTCATACTCATGCTCATACTCATACACATACTCACACTCATCCTCATACTCATACTCATATTCATACTCATGCTAATACGCATACTCGTACTCGTACTCATACTCATACTCATACTCATACTCATACTCATACTCATACTCATATTCATACTAATACTCATACTCATACTCATACTCATACTCATACTCATACTCATACTCATACTCATACTCGTACTCATACTCATACTCATACTCATACTCATACTCATACTCATACTCATACTCATACTCATACTCATACTCATACTCATACTCATACTCATACTCATACTCATACTCATACTCATACTCATACTCATACTCATAATCACACTCACACTCATGCTCATACTCTCATTCACACTCACACTCATACTCATACAGATACGCATACTCATACTCACACTCAAACTCATACATATACGCATACTCATACTCACACTCATAATCATACTCATAATCATACTCATACACATACTCATACTCATACTCATGCTCATACTCATACACATTCTCACACTCATACTCATACTCATACTCATACTCACACTCATACCCATACTCATACTCATACTCACACTCACACTCATACCCATACTCATTCTCATACTCATACGCATGCTCATGCTCATGCTCATGCTCATGCTCATGCTCATGCTCATACTCATACTCATACTTACACTCATACTCCTACTCATACTCATACGCATACTCATACTCATACTCATACTCACACTCACACTCATACTCCTACTCTCATTCACACTCACACTCATACTCATACATATACGCATACTCATACTCATACGCATGCTCATGCTCATGCTCATGCTCATGCTCATGCTCATGCTCATACTCATACTCATACTCATACTCATACTCATACTCATACTCATACTCATACGCATGCTCATGCTCATACACGTACTCATGCACATACTCATACTCATACTCATACTCGTACTCATACTCATACTCATACTCATACTCATACTCATACTCATACTCATACTCATACTCATACTCATACTCACACTCACACTCATACTCATAGTCTCATTCACACTCACACTCATACTCATACAGATACGCATACTCATACTCACACTCATACTCATATATATACGCATACTCATACTCACACTCATAATCATACTCATAATCATACTCATACTCATACTCATACTCATACTTACACTCCTACACCTACTCATACTCATATGCATACTCATACTTATACTCATACTCATACTCATACTCATACTCATACTCATACTCATACTCATACTCATACGCATGCTCATACTCATTCTCATACTCATACTCATACGCATGTTCATGCTCATGCTCATACTCATACTCATACTCTCATTCACACTCACACTCATACTCATACAGATACGCATACTCATACTCATAATCATACTCATAATCATAATCATACTCATACTCATACTCATACTCATAGTCATACTCATACTCATACTCATACTCATACACGTACTCATCCTCATACGCATGCTCATGCTCATGCTCATGCTCATGCTCATGCTCATACTCATACTCATACTCATACTCATACTCATACTCATACTCATACTCATACTCATACTCATACTCATACTCATACTCATACTCATACTCATACTCATACTCATACTCATACTCATACTCATACTCATACTCACAATCATACTCATACTCATACTCATACTCATACTCATACTAATACGCATACACGTACTCGTACTCATACTCATACTCATACTCATACTCATACTCATACTCATACTCATACTCATACTCATACTCAAACTCATACTCATACTCATACTCACAATCATACTCATACTCATACTCATACTCATACGCATGCTCATACTCATACTCATACTCATACTCATACTCATACTCATACTTACACTCCTACTCCTACTCATACTCATATGCATACTCATACTTATACTCATACTCATACGCATGCTCATGCTCATACACATACTCATACACATACTCATACTCATACTCGTACTCATACTCATACTCATACTCATACTCATACTCATACTCATACTCATACTCATACTCATACTCATACTCATACTCATACTCATACTCATACTCATACTCATACTCATACTCATACTCATACTCATACTCATACTCATAATCACACTCACACTCATGCTCATACTCTCATTCACACTCACACTCATACTCATACAGATACGCATACTCATACTCACACTCAAACTCATACATATACGCATACTCATACTCACACTCATAATCATACTCATAATCATACTCATACACATACTCATACTCATACTCATGCTCATACTCATACACATTCTCACACTCATACTCATACTCATACTCATACTCACACTCATACCCATACTCATACTCATACTCACACTCACACTCATACCCATACTCATTCTCATACTCATACGCATGCTCATGCTCATGCTCATGCTCATGCTCATGCTCATGCTCATACTCATACTCATACTTACACTCATACTCCTACTCATACTCATACGCATACTCATACTCATACTCATACTCACACTCACACTCATACTCCTACTCTCATTCACACTCACACTCATACTCATACATATACGCATACTCATACTCATACGCATGCTCATGCTCATGCTCATGCTCATGCTCATGCTCATACTCATACTCATACTCATACTCATACTCATACTCATACTCATACTCATACTCATACTCTCATTCACACTCACACTCATACTCATACAGATACGCATACTCATACTCACACTCATACTCATACATATACGCATACTCATACTCACACTCATAATCATACTCATAATCATACTCATACTCATACTCATACTCATACTCATACGCATGCTCATGCTCACGCTCATGCTCATGCTCATGCTCATGCTCATGCTCATGCTCATGCTCATACTCATACTGACACTCGCACTCATACTCATACTCATACTCGTAATCATACTCATAATCATACTCATATTCATACTCATACTCATACTCATACTCATACTCATACTCATACTCATACTCATACTCATACTCATACTCATACTCATACTCATACTCATACTCATACTCATACTCACAATCATACTCATACTCATACTCATACTCATACTCATACTCATACTCATACTCATAATCACACTCACACTCATGCTCATACTCTCATTCACACTCACACTCATACTCATACAGATACGCATACTCATACTCACACTCAAACTCATACATATACGCATACTCATACTCACACTCATAATCATACTCATAATCATACTCATACACATACTCATACTCATACTCATGCTCATACTCATACACATTCTCACACTCATATTCATACTCATACTCATACTCACACTCATACCCATACTCATACTCATACTCACACTCACACTCATACCCATACTCATTCTCATACTCATACGCATGCTCATGCTCATGCTCATGCTCATGCTCATGCTCATGCTCATACTCATACTCATACTTACACTCATACTCCTACTCATACTCATACGCATACTCATACTCATACTCATACTCACACTCACACTCATACTCCTACTCTCATTCACACTCACACTCATACTCATACATATACGCATACTCATACTCATACGCATGCTCATGCTCATGCTCATGCTCATGCTCATGCTCATGCTCATACTCATACTCATACTCATACTCATACTCATACTCATACTCATACGCATGCTCATGCTCATACACGTACTCATGCACATACTCATACTCATACTCATACTCGTACTCATACTCATACTCATACTCATACTCATACTCATACTCATACTCATACTCATACTCATACTCATACTCATACTCATACTCATACTCGTACTCATCCTCATACGCATGCTCATGCTCATGCTCATGCTCATGCTCATGCTCATACTCATACTCATACTCATACTCATACTCATACTCATACTCATACTCATACTCATGCTCATACTCATACACATTCTCACACTCATACTCATACTCATACTCACACTCATACCCATACTCATACTCATACTCACACTCACACTCATACCCATACTCATTCTCATACTCATACGCATGCTCATGCTCATGCTCATGCTCATGCTCATGCTCATGCTCATACTCATACTGACACTCGCACTCATACTCATACTCATACTCATACTCATACTCATAATTATACTCATAATCATACTCATACTCATACTCATACTCATAGTCATACTCATACTCATACTCATACTCATACTCGTACTCATCCTCATACGCATGCTCATGCTCATGCTCATGCTCATGCTCATACTCATACTCATACTCATACTCATACTCATACTCATACTCATACTCATACTCATACTCATACTCATACTCATACTCATACTCATACTCATACTCATACTCATACTCATACTCACAATCATACTCATACTCATACTCATACTCATACTCATACTCATACTCATACTCATACTCATACTCATACTCATACTCATAATCACACTCACACTCATGCTCATACTCTCATTCACACTCACACTCATACTCATACAGATACGCATACTCATACTCACACTCAAACTCATACATATACGCATACTCATACTCACACTCATAATCATACTCATAATCATACTCATACACATACTCATACTCATACTCATACTCATGCTCATACTCATACACATTCTCACACTCATACTCATACTCATACTCACACTCATACCCATACTCATACTCATACTCACACTCACACTCATACCCATACTCATTCTCATACTCATACGCATGCTCATGCTCATGCTCATGCTCATGCTCATGCTCATACTCATACTGACACTCGCACTCATACTCATACTCATACTCATACTCATACTCATAATTATACTCATAATCATACTCATACTCATACTCATACTCATAGTCATACTCATACTCATACTCATACTCATACTCGTACTCATCCTCATACGCATGCTCATGCTCATGCTCATGCTCATGCTCATGCTCATGCTCAAACTCATACTCATACTCATACTCATACTCATACTCATGCTCATGCTCAAACTCATACTCATACTCATACTCATACTCATACTCATACTCATACTCATACTCATACTCATACTCATACTCATACTCATACTCATACTCATACTCATACTGATACTCATACTCATACTCATAATCATACTCATACTCATACTCATACTCATACTCATACTCATACTCATACTCATGCTCATGCTCATACTCATACTCATACACATACTCACACTCATACTCATACTCATACTCATATTCATACTAATACGCATGCTCATGCTCATACACATACTCATACACATACTCATACTCATACTCATACTCGTACTCATACTCATACTCATACTCATACTCATACTCATACTCATACTCATACTCATACTCATAATCACACTCACACTCATACTCATACTCTCATTCACACTCACACTCATACTCATACAGATACGCATACTCATACTCACACTCGTACTCATACATATACGCATACTCATACTCACACTCATAATCATACTCATAATCATACACATACACATACTCAAACTCATACTCATACTCATACTCATGCTCATACTCATACACATACTCACACTCATCCTCATACTCATACTCATATTCATACTCATGCTAATACGCATACTCGTACTCGTACTCATACTCATACTCATACTCATACTCATACTCATACTCATATTCATACTAATACTCATACTCATACTCATACTCATACTCATACTCATACTCATACTCATACTCATACTCATACTCATACTCATACTCATACTCATACTCATACTCATACTCATACTCATACTCATACTCATACTCACAATCATACTCATACTCATACTCATACTCATACTCATACTAATACGCCTACACGTACTCGTACTCGTACTCTTACTCATACTCATACTCATACTCATACTCATACTCATACTCATACTCATACGCATGCTCATGCTCATACACATACTCATACACATACTCATACTCATACTCGTACTCATACTCATACTCATACTCATACTCATACTCATACTCATACTCATACTCATACTCATACTCATACTCATACTCATACTCATACTCATACTCATACTCATACTCATACTCATACTCATAATCACACTCACACTCATGCTCATACTCTCATTCACACTCACACTCATACTCATACAGATACGCATACTCATACTCACACTCAAACTCATACATATACGCATACTCATACTCACACTCATAATCATACTCATAATCATACTCATACACATACTCATACTCATACTCATGCTCATACTCATACACATTCTCACACTCATACTCATACTCATACTCATACTCACACTCATACCCATACTCATACTCATACTCACACTCACACTCATACCCATACTCATTCTCATACTCATACGCATGCTCATGCTCATGCTCATGCTCATGCTCATGCTCATGCTCATACTCATACTCATACTTACACTCATACTCCTACTCATACTCATACGCATACTCATACTCATACTCATACTCACACTCACACTCATACTCCTACTCTCATTCACACTCACACTCATACTCATACATATACGCATACTCATACTCATACGCATGCTCATGCTCATGCTCATGCTCATGCTCATGCTCATGCTCATACTCATACTCATACTCATACTCATACTCATACTCATACTCATACGCATGCTCATGCTCATACACGTACTCATGCACATACTCATACTCATACTCATACTCGTACTCATACTCATACTCATACTCATACTCATACTCATACTCATACTCATACTCATACTCATACTCATACTCATACTCACACTCACACTCATACTCATAGTCTCATTCACACTCACACTCATACTCATACAGATTCGCATACTCATACTCACACTCATACTCATATATATACGCATACTCATACTCACACTCATAATCATACTCATAATCATACTCATACTCATACTCATACTCATACTTACACTCCTACACCTACTCATACTCATATGCATACTCATACTTATACTCATACTCATACTCATACTCATACTCATACTCATACTCATACTCATACTCATACTCATACGCATGCTCATACTCATTCTCATACTCATACTCATACGCATGTTCATGCTCATGCTCATACTCATACTCATACTCTCATTCACACTCACACTCATACTCATACAGATACGCATACTCATACTCATAATCATACTCATAATCATAATCATACTCATACTCATACTCATACTCATAGTCATACTCATACTCATACTCATACTCATACTCGTACTCATCCTCATACGCATGCTCATGCTCATGCTCATGCTCATGCTCATGCTCATACTCATACTCATACTCATACTCATACTCATACTCATACTCATACTCATACTCATACTCATACTCATACTCATACTCATACTCATACTCATACTCATACTCATACTCATACTCATACTCATACTCATACTCATACTCATACTCATACTCATACTCACAATCATACTCATACTCATACTCATACTCATACTCATACTAATACGCATACACGTACTCGTACTCATACTCATACTCATACTCATACTCATACTCATACTCATACTCATACTCATACTCATACTCATACTCATACTCATACTCATACTCATACTCATACTCACAATCATACTCATACTCATACTCATACTCATACGCATGCTCATACTCATACTCATACTCATACTCATACTCATACTCATACTTACACTCCTACTCCTACTCATACTCATATGCATACTCATACTTATACTCATACTCATACTCATACTCATACTCATACTCATAGTCATACTCATACTCATACTCATACTCATACTCATACTCATACTCATACTCATACTCATACTCATACTCATACTCATACTCATACTCATACTCATACGCATGCTCATACTCATTCTCATACTCATACTCATACGCATGTTCATGCTCATGCTCATACTCATACTCATACTCTCATTCACACTCACACTCATACTCATACAGATACGCATACTCATACTCACACTCATACTCATACATATACGCATACTCATACTCACACTCATAATCATACTCATAATCATACTCATACTCATACTCATACTCATACTCATACTCATACTCATACTCATACTCATGCTCATGCTCATACTCATACACATACTCACACTCATACTCATACTCATACTCATATTCATACTAATACGCATGCTCATGCTCATACACATACTCATACACATACTCATACTCATACTCATACTCGTACTCATACTCATACTCATACTCATACTCATACTCATACTCATACTCATACTCATAATCACACTCACACTCATACTCATACTCTCATTCACACTCACACTCATACTCATACAGATACGCATACTCATACTCACACTCGTACTCATACATATACGCATACTCTTACTCACACTCATAATCATACTCATAATCATACTCATACACATACTCAAACTCATACTCATACTCATACTCATGCTCATACTCATACACATACTCACACTCATACTCATACTCATACTCATATTCATACTCATGCTAATACGCATTCTCGTACTCGTACTCATACTCATACTCATACTCATACTCATACTCATATTCATACTAATACTCATACTCATACTCATACTCATACTCATACTCATACTCACACTCATACTCATACTCATACTCATACTCATACTCATACTCATACTCATACTCATACTCACACTCATACCCATACTCATACTCATACTCACACTCAAACTCATACCCATACTCATTCTCATACTCATACGCATGCTCATGCTCATGCTCATGCTCATGCTCATGCTCATGCTCATGCTCATGCTCATGCTCATGCTCATGCTCATACTCATACTGACACTCGCACTCATACTCATACTCATACTCATAATTATACTCATAATCATACTCATACTCATACTCATACTCATAGTCATACTCATACTCATACTCATACTCATACTCATACTCGTACTCATCCTCATACGCATGCTCATGCTCATGCTCATGCTCATGCTCATGCTCATGCTCATGCTCATACTCATACTCATACTCATACTCATACTCATTCTCATACTCATACTCATACTCTCATTCACACTCACACTCATACTCATACAGATACGCATACTCATACTCACACTCATACTCATACATATACGCATACTCATACTCACACTCATAATCATACTCATAATCATACTCATACTCATACTCATACTCATACTCATACGCATGCTCATGCTCATGCTCATGCTCATGCTCATGCTCATGCTCATGCTCATGCTCATACTCATACTGACACTCGCACTCATACTCATACTCATACTCATAATCATACTCATAATCATACTCATATTCATACTCATACTCATACTCATAGTCATACTCATACTCATACTCATACTCATACTCATACTCATACTCATACTCATACTCGTAGTCATCCTCATACGCATGCTCATACTCATGCTCATGCTCATGCTCATACTCATACTCATACTCATACTCATACTCATACTCATACTCATACTCATACTCATACTCATACTCATACTCATACTCATACTCATACTCATACTCATACTCATACTCATACTCATACTCACAATCATACTCATACTCATACTCATACTCATACTCATACTCATACTCATACTCATACTAATACGCCTACACGTACTCGTACTCGTACTCATACTCATACTCATACTCATACTCATACTCATACGCATGCTCATACTCATTCTCATACTCATACTCATACGCATGTTCATGCTCATGCTCATACTCATACTCATACTCTCATTCACACTCACACTCATACTCATACAGATACGCATACTCATACTCACACTCATACTCATACATATACGCATACTCATACTCACACTCATAATCATACTCATAATCATACTCATACTCATACTCATACTCATACTCATACTCATACTCATACTCATACTCATGCTCATGCTCATACTCATACACATACTCACACTCATACTCATACTCATACTCATATTCATACTAATACGCATGCTCATGCTCATACACATACTCATACACATACTCATACTCATACTCATACTCGTACTCATACTCATACTCATACTCATACTCATACTCATACTCATACTCATACTCATACTCATAATCACACTCACACTCATACTCATACTCTCATTCACACTCACACTCATACTCATACAGATACGCATACTCATACTCACACTCGTACTCATACATATACGCATACTCTTACTCACACTCATAATCATACTCATAATCATACTCATACACATACTCAAACTCATACTCATACTCATACTCATGCTCATACTCATACACATACTCACACTCATACTCATACTCATACTCATATTCATACTCATGCTAATACGCATTCTCGTACTCGTACTCATACTCATACTCATACTCATACTCATACTCATATTCATACTAATACTCATACTCATACTCATACTCATACTCATACTCATACTCACACTCATACTCATACTCATACTCATACTCATACTCATACTCATACTCATACTCATACTCATACTCACACTCATACCCATACTCATACTCATACTCACACTCAAACTCATACCCATACTCATTCTCATACTCATACGCATGCTCATGCTCATGCTCATGCTCATGCTCATGCTCATACTCATACTGACACTCGCACTCATACTCATACTCATACTCATAATTATACTCATAATCATACTCATACTCATACTCATACTCATAGTCATACTCATACTCATACTCATACTCATACTCATACTCGTACTCATCCTCATACGCATGCTCATGCTCATGCTCATGCTCATGCTCATGCTCATGCTCATGCTCATACTCATACTCATACTCATACTCATACTCATACTCATACTGACACTCGCACTCATACTCATACTCATACTCATAATCATACTCATAATCATACTCATATTCATACTCATACTCATACTCATAGTCATACTCATACTCATACTCATACTCATACTCATACTCATACTCATACTCATACTCATACTCGTAGTCATCCTCATACGCATGCTCATACTCATGCTCATGCTCATGCTCATACTCATACTCATACTCATACTCATACTCATACTCATACTCATACTCATACTCATACTCATACTCATACTCATACTCATACTCATACTCATACTCATACTCATACTCATACTCATACTCATACTCACAATCATACTCATACTCATACTCATACTCATACTCATAATCACACTCACACTCATGCTCATACTCTCATTCACACTCACACTCATACTCATACAGATACGCATACTCATACTCACACTCAAACTCATACATATACGCATACTCATACTCACACTCATAATCATACTCATAATCATACTCATACACATACTCATACTCATACTCATACTCATGCTCATACTCATACACATTCTCACACTCATACTCATACTCATACTCACACTCATACCCATACTCATACTCATACTCACACTCACACTCATACCCATACTCATTCTCATACTCATACGCATGCTCATGCTCATGCTCATGCTCATGCTCATGCTCATACTCATACTGACACTCGCACTCATACTCATACTCATACTCATACTCATAATTATACTCATAATCATACTCATACTCATACTCATACTCATAGTCATACTCATACTCATACTCATACTCATACTCGTACTCATCCTCATACGCATGCTCATGCTCATGCTCATGCTCATGCTCATGCTCATGCTCAAACTCATACTCATACTCATACTCATACTCATAGTCATACTCATACTCATACTCATACTCATACTCATACTCGTACTCATCCTCATACGCATGCTCATGCTCATGCTCATGCTCATGCTCATGCTCATGCTCATATTCATACTCATACTCATACTCATACTCATACTCATACTCATACTCATACTCATACTCATACTCATACTCATACTCTCATTCACACTCACACTCATACTCATACAGATACGCATACTCATACTCACACTCATACTCATACATATACGCATACTCATACTCACACTCATAATCATACTCATAATCATACTCATACTCATACTCATACTCATACTCATACTCATACTCATACTCATACGCATGCTCATGCTCATGCTCATGCTCATGCTCATGCTCATGCTCATACTCATACTGACACTCGCACTCATACTCATACTCATACTCGTAATCATACTCATAATCATACTCATATTCATACTCATACTCATAGTCATACTCATACTCATACTCATACTCATACTCATACTCGTAGTCATCCTCATACGCATGCTCATGCTCATGCTCATGCTCATGCTCATGCTCATACTCATACTCATACTCATACTCATACTCATACTCATACTCATACTCATACTCATACTCATGCTCATACTCATACTCATACTCATACTCATACTCATACTCATACTCACAATCATACTCATACTCATACTCATACTCATACTCATACTAATACGCCTACACGTACTCGTACTCGTACTCTTACTCATACTCATACTCATACTCATACTCATACTCATATTCATACTCATACGCATGCTCATGCTCATACACATACTCATACACATACTCATACTCATACTCGTACTCATACTCATACTCATACTCATACTCATACTCATACTCATACTCATACTCATACTCATACTCATACTCATACTCATACTCATACTCATACTCATACTCATACTCATACTCATACTCATAATCACACTCACACTCATGCTCATACTCTCATTCACACTCACACTCATACTCATACAGATACGCATACTCATACTCACACTCAAACTCATACATATACGCATACTCATACTCACACTCATAATCATACTCATAATCATACTCATACACATACTCATACTCATACTCATGCTCATACTCATACACATTCTCACACTCATACTCATACTCATACTCATACTCACACTCATACCCATACTCATACTCATACTCACACTCACACTCATACCCATACTCATTCTCATACTCTTACGCATGCTCATGCTCATGCTCATGCTCATGCTCATGCTCATGCTCATACTCATACTCATACTTACACTCATACTCCTACTCATACTCATACGCATACTCATACTCATACTCATACTCACACTCACACTCATACTCCTACTCTCATTCACACTCACACTCATACTCATACATATACGCATACTCATACTCATACGCATGCTCATGCTCATGCTCATGCTCATGCTCATGCTCATGCTCATACTCATACTCATACTCATACTCATACTCATACTCATACTCATACGCATGCTCATGCTCATACACGTACTCATGCACATACTCATACTCATACTCATACTCGTACTCATACTCATACTCATACTCATACTCATACTCATACTCATACTCATACTCATACTCATACTCATACTCACACTCACACTCATACTCATAGTCTCATTCACACTCACACTCATACTCATACAGATACGCATACTCATACTCACACTCATACTCATATATATACGCATACTCATACTCACACTCATAATCATACTCATAATCATACTCATACTCATACTCATACTCATACTTACACTCCTACACCTACTCATACTCATATGCATACTCATACTTATACTCATACTCATACTCATACTCATACTCATACTCATACTCATACTCATACTCATACTCATACGCATGCTCATACTCATTCTCATACTCATACTCATACGCATGTTCATGCTCATGCTCATACTCATACTCATACTCTCATTCACACTCACACTCATACTCATACAGATACGCATACTCATACTCATAATCATACTCATAATCATAATCATACTCATACTCATACTCATACTCATAGTCATACTCATACTCATACTCATACTCATACTCATACTCGTACTCATCCTCATACGCATGCTCATGCTCATGCTCATGCTCATGCTCATGCTCATACTCATACTCATACTCATACTCATACTCATACTCATACTCATACTCATACTCATACTCATACTCATACTCATACTCATACTCATACTCATACTCATACTCATACTCATACTCACAATCATACTCATACTCATACTCATACTCATACTCATACTAATACGCATACACGTACTCGTACTCATACTCATACTCATACTCATACTCATACTCATACTCATACTCATACTCATACTCATACTCATACTCATACTCATACTCATACTCACAATCATACTCATACTCATACTCATACTCATACGCATGCTCATACTCATACTCATACTCATACTCATACTCATACACATACTTACACTCCTACTCCTACTCATACTCATATGCATACACATACTTATACTCATACTCATACTCATACTCATACTCATACTCATAGTCATACTCATACTCATACTCATACTCATACTCATACTCATACTCATACTCATACTCATACTCATACTCATACTCATACTCATACTCATACGCATGCTCATACTCATTCTCATACTCATACTCATACGCATGTTCATGCTCATGCTCATACTCATACTCATACTCTCATTCACACTCACACTCATACTCATACAGATACGCATACTCATACTCACACTCATACTCATACATATACGCATACTCATACTCACACTCATAATCATACTCATAATCATACTCATACTCATACTCATACTCATACTCATACTCATACTCATACTCATACTCATGCTCATGCTCATACTCATACACATACTCACACTCATACTCATACTCATACTCATATTCATACTAATACGCATGCTCATGCTCATACACATACTCATACACATACTCATACTCATACTCATACTCGTACTCATACTCATACTCATACTCATACTCATACTCATACTCATACTCATACTCATAATCACACTCACACTCATACTCATACTCTCATTCACACTCACACTCATACTCATACAGATACGCATACTCATACTCACACTCGTACTCATACATATACGCATACTCTTACTCACACTCATAATCATACTCATAATCATACTCATACACATACTCAAACTCATACTCATACTCATACTCATGCTCATACTCATACACATACTCACACTCATACTCATACTCATACTCATATTCATACTCATGCTAATACGCATTCTCGTACTCGTACTCATACTCATACTCATACTCATACTCATACTCATATTCATACTAATACTCATACTCATACTCATACTCATACTCATAATTATACTCATAATCATACTCATACTCATACTCATACTCATAGTCATACTCATACTCATACTCATACTCATACTCATACTCGTACTCATCCTCATACGCATGCTCATGCTCATGCTCATGCTCATGCTCATGCTCATGCTCATACTCATACTCACACTCATACTCATACTCATACTCATACTCATACTCATACTCATACTCATACTCATACTCATACTCACACTCATACCCATACTCATACTCATACTCACACTCAAACTCATACCCATACTCATTCTCATACTCATACGCATGCTCATGCTCATGCTCATGCTCATGCTCATGCTCATGCTCATGCTCATGCTCATGCTCATGCTCATACTCATACTGACACTCGCACTCATACTCATACTCATACTCATAATTATACTCATAATCATACTCATACTCATACTCATACTCATAGTCATACTCATACTCATACTCATACTCATACTCATACTCGTACTCATCCTCATACGCATGCTCATGCTCATGCTCATGCTCATGCTCATGCTCATGCTCATGCTCATACTCATACTCATACTCATACTCATACTCATACTCATTCTCATACTCATACTCATACTCTCATTCACACTCACACTCATACTCATACAGATACGCATACTCATACTCACACTCATACTCATACATATACGCATACTCATACTCACACTCATAATCATACTCATAATCATACTCATACTCATACTCATACTCATACTCATACGCATGCTCATGCTCATGCTCATGCTCATGCTCATGCTCATGCTCATGCTCATGCTCATACTCATACTGACACTCGCACTCATACTCATACTCATACTCATAATCATACTCATAATCATACTCATATTCATACTCATACTCATACTCATAGTCATACTCATACTCATACTCATACTCATACTCATACTCATACTCATACTCATACTCATACTCGTAGTCATCCTCATACGCATGCTCATACTCATGCTCATGCTCATGCTCATACTCATACTCATACTCATACTCATACTCATACTCATACTCATACTCATACTCATACTCATACTCATACTCATACTCATACTCATACTCATAATCATACTCATACTCATACTCACAATCATACTCATACTCATACTCATACTCATACTCATACTCATACTCATACTCATACTAATACGCCTACACGTACTCGTACTCGTACTCATACTCATACTCATACTCATACTCATACTCATACGCATGCTCATACTCATTCTCATACTCATACTCATACGCATGTTCATGCTCATGCTCATACTCATACTCATACTCTCATTCACACTCACACTCATACTCATACAGATACGCATACTCATACTCACACTCATACTCATACATATACGCATACTCATACTCACACTCATAATCATACTCATAATCATACTCATACTCATACTCATACTCATACTCATACTCATACTCATACTCATACTCATGCTCATGCTCATACTCATACACATACTCACACTCATACTCATACTCATACTCATATTCATACTAATACGCATGCTCATGCTCATACACATACTCATACACATACTCATACTCATACTCATACTCGTACTCATACTCATACTCATACTCATACTCATACTCATACTCATACTCATACTCATAATCACACTCACACTCATACTCATACTCACATTCACACTCACACTCATACTCATACAGATACGCATACTCATACTCACACTCGTACTCATACATATACGCATACTCTTACTCACACTCATAATCATACTCATAATCATACTCATACACATACTCAAACTCATACTCATACTCATACTCATGCTCATACTCATACACATACTCACACTCATACTCATACTCATACTCATATTCATACTCATGCTAATACGCATTCTCGTACTCGTACTCATACTCATACTCATACTCATACTCATACTAATATTCATACTAATACTCATACTCATACTCATACTCATACTCATACTCATACTCACACTCATACTCATACTCATACTCATACTCATACTCATACTCATACTCATACTCATACTCATACTCACACTCATACCCATACTCATACTCATACTCACACTCAAACTCATACCCATACTCATTCTCATACTCATATGCATGCTCATGCTCATGCTCATGCTCATGCTCATGCTCATGCTCATGCTCATGCTCATGCTCATGCTCATACTCATACTGACACTCGCACTCATACTCATACTCATACTCATAATTATACTCATAATCATACTCATACTCATACTCATACTCATAGTCATACTCATACTCATACTCATACTCATACTCATACTCGTACTCATCCTCATACGCATGCTCATGCTCATGCTCATGCTCATGCTCATGCTCATGCTCATGCTCATACTCATACTCATACTCATACTCATACTCATACTCATACTCATTCTCATACTCATACTCATACTCTCATTCACACTCACACTCATACTCATACAGATACGCATACTCATACTCACACTCATACTCATACATATACGCATACTCATACTCACACTCATAATCATACTCATAATCATACTCATACTCATACTCATACTCATACTCATACGCATGCTCATGCTCATGCTCATGCTCATGCTCATGCTCATGCTCATGCTCATGCTCATACTCATACTGACACTCGCACTCATACTCATACTCATACTCATAATCATACTCATAATCATACTCATATTCATACTCATACTCATACTCATAGTCATACTCATACTCATACTCATACTCATACTCATACTCATACTCATACTCATACTCATACTCGTAGTCATCCTCATACGCATGCTCATACTCATGCTCATGCTCATGCTCATACTCATACTCATACTCATACTCATACTCATACTCATACTCATACTCATACTCATACTCATACTCATACTCATACTCATACTCATACTCACAATCATACTCATACTCATACTCATACTCATACTCATACTCATACTCATACTCATACTAATACGCCTACACGTACTCGTACTCGTACTCATACTCATACTCATACTCATACTCATACTCATACTCATACTCATACTCATACGCATGCTCATGCTCATACACATACTCATACACATACTCATACTCATACTCATACTCGTACTCATACTCATACTCATACTCATACTCATACTCATACTCATACTCATACTCATACTCATACTCATACTCATACTCATACTCATACTCATACTCATACTCATACTCATACTCATACTCATACTCATAATCACACTCACACTCATGCTCATACTCTCATTCACACTCACACTCATACTCATACAGATACGCATACTCATACTCACACTCAAACTCATACATATACGCATACTCATACTCACACTCATAATCATACTCATAATCATACTCATACACATACTCATACTCATACTCATACTCATGCTCATACTCATACACATTCTCACACTCATACTCATACTCATACTCACACTCATACCCATACTCATACTCATACTCACACTCACACTCATACCCATACTCATTCTCATACTCATACGCATGCTCATGCTCATGCTCATGCTCATGCTCATGCTCATACTCATACTGACACTCGCACTCATACTCATACTCATACTCATACTCATAATTATACTCATAATCATACTCATACTCATACTCATACTCATAGTCATACTCATACTCATACTCATACTCATACTCATACTCATACTCATACTCATACTCGTACTCATCCTCATACGCATGCTCATGCTCATGCTCATGCTCATGCTCATGCTCATACTCATACTCATACTCATACTCATACTCATACTCATACTCATACTCATACTCATACTCATGCTCATACTCATACACATTCTCACACTCATACTCATACTCATACTCACACTCATACCCATACTCATACTCATACTCACACTCACACTCATACCCATACTCATTCTCATACTCATACGCATGCTCATGCTCATGCTCATGCTCATGCTCATGCTCATGCTCATACTCATACTGACACTCGCACTCATACTCATACTCATACTCATACTCATACTCATAATTATACTCATAATCATACTCATACTCATACTCATACTCATAGTCATACTCATACTCATACTCATACTCATACTCGTACTCATCCTCATACGCATGCTCATGCTCATGCTCATGCTCATGCTCATACTCATACTCATACTCATACTCATACTCATACTCATACTCATACTCATACTCATACTCATACTCATACTCATACTCATACTCATACTCATACTCATACTCATACTCATACTCACAATCATACTCATACTCATACTCATACTCATACTCATACTCATACTCATACTCATACTCATACTCATACTCATACTCATAATCACACTCACACTCATGCTCATACTCTCATTCACACTCACACTCATACTCATACAGATACGCATACTCATACTCACACTCAAACTCATACATATACGCATACTCATACTCACACTCATAATCATACTCATAATCATACTCATACACATACTCATACTCATACTCATACTCATGCTCATACTCATACACATTCTCACACTCATACTCATACTCATACTCACACTCATACCCATACTCATACTCATACTCACACTCACACTCATACCCATACTCATTCTCATACTCATACGCATGCTCATGCTCATGCTCATGCTCATGCTCATGCTCATACTCATACTGACACTCGCACTCATACTCATACTCATACTCATACTCATACTCATAATTATACTCATAATCATACTCATACTCATACTCATACTCATAGTCATACTCATACTCATACTCATACTCATACTCGTACTCATCCTCATACGCATGCTCATGCTCATGCTCATGCTCATGCTCATGCTCATGCTCAAACTCATACTCATACTCATACTCATACTCATACTCATGCTCATGCTCAAACTCATACTCATACTCATACTCATACTCATACTCATACTCATACTCATACTCATACTCATACTCATACTCATACTCATACTCATACTCATACTCATACTCATACTCATACTCATACTCATAATCATACTCATACTCATACTCATACTCATACTCATACTCATACTCATACTCATACTCATGCTCATGCTCATACTCATACTCATACACATACTCACACTCATACTCATACTCATACTCATATTCATACTAATACGCATGCTCATGCTCATACACATACTCATACACATACTCATACTCATACTCATACTCGTACTCATACTCATACTCATACTCATACTCATACTCATACTCATACTCATACTCATACTCATAATCACACTCACACTCATACTCATACTCTCATTCACACTCACACTCATACTCATACAGATACGCATACTCATACTCACACTCGTACTCATACATATACGCATACTCATACTCACACTCATAATCATACTCATAATCATACACATACACATACTCAAACTCATACTCATACTCATACTCATGCTCATACTCATACACATACTCACACTCATCCTCATACTCATACTCATATTCATACTCATGCTAATACGCATACTCGTACTCGTACTCATACTCATACTCATACTCATACTCATACTCATACTCATATTCATACTAATACTCATACTCATACTCATACTCATACTCATACTCATACTCATACTCATACTCATACTCATACTCATACACATACTCATACTCATACTCATACTCATACTCATACTCATACTCATACTCATACTCATACTCATACTCATACTCATACTCACACTCATACCCATACTCATACTCATACTCACACTCACACTCATACCCATACTCATTCTCATACTCATACGCATGCTCATGCTCATGCTCATGCTCATGCTCATACTCATACTGACACTCGCACTCATACTCATACTCATACTCATAATTATACTCATAATCATACTCATACTCATACTCATACTCATACTCATAGTCATACTCATACTCATACTCATACTCATACTCATACTCGTACTCATCCTCATACGCATGCTCATGCTCATGCTCATGCTCATGCTCATGCTCATGCTCATATTCATACTCATACTCATACTCATACTCATACTCATACTCATACTCATACTCATACTCATACTCTCATTCACACTCACACTCATACTCATACAGATACGCCTACTCATACTCACACTCATACTCATACATATACGCATACTCATACTCACACTCATAATCATACTCATAATCATACTCATACTCATACTCATACTCATACTCATACTCATACTCATACTCATACGCATGCTCATGCTCATGCTCATGCTCATGCTCATGCTCATGCTCATACTCATACTGACACTCGCACTCATACTCATACTCATACTCGTAATCATACTCATAATCATACTCATATTCATACTCATACTCATAGTCATACTCATACTCATACTCATACTCATACTCATACTCGTAGTCATCCTCATACGCATGCTCATGCTCATGCTCATGCTCATGCTCATGCTCATACTCATACTCATACTCATACTCATACTCATACTCATACTCATACTCATACTCATACTCATACTCATACTCATACTCATACTCATACTCATACTCATACTCATACTCATACTCATACTCACAATCATACTCATACTCATACTCATACTCATACTCATACTAATACGCCTACACGTACTCGTACTCGTACTCTTACTCATACTCATACTCATACTCATACTCATACTCATACTCATACTCATACGCATGCTCATGCTCATACACATACTCATACACATACTCATACTCATACTCGTACTCATACTCATACTCATACTCATACTCATACTCATACTCATACTCATACTCATACTCATACTCATACTCATGCTCATACTCATACTCATACTCATACTCATACTCATACTCATACTCATACTCATACTCATAATCACACTCACACTCATGCTCATACTCTCATTCACACTCACACTCATACTCATACAGATACGCATACTCATACTCACACTCAAACTCATACATATACGCATACTCATACTCACACTCATAATCATACTCATAATCATACTCATACACATACTCATACTCATACTCATGCTCATACTCATACACATTCTCACACTCATACTCATACTCATACTCATACTCACACTCATACCCATACTCATACTCATACTCACACTCACACTCATACCCATACTCATTCTCATACTCATACGCATGCTCATGCTCATGCTCATGCTCATGCTCATGCTCATGCTCATACTCATACTCATACTTACACTCATACTCCTACTCATACTCATACGCATACTCATACTCATACTCATACTCACACTCACACTCATACTCCTACTCTCATTCACACTCACACTCATACTCATACATATACGCATACTCATACTCATACGCATGCTCATGCTCATGCTCATGCTCATGCTCATGCTCATGCTCATACTCATACTCATACTCATACTCATACTCATACTCATACTCATACTCATACGCATGCTCATGCTCATACACGTACTCATGCACATACTCATACTCATACTCATACTCGTACTCATACTCATACTCATACTCATACTCATACTCATACTCATACTCATACTCATACTCATACTCATACTCACACTCACACTCATACTCATAGTCTCATTCACACTCACACTCATACTCATACAGATTCGCATACTCATACTCACACTCATACTCATATATATACGCATACTCATACTCACACTCATAATCATACTCATAATCATACTCATACTCATACTCATACTCATACTTACACTCCTACACCTACTCATACTCATATGCATACTCATACTTATACTCATACTCATACTCATACTCATACTCATACTCATACTCATACTCATACTCATACTCATACGCATGCTCATACTCATTCTCATACTCATACTCATACGCATGTTCATGCTCATGCTCATACTCATACTCATACTCTCATTCACACTCACACTCATACTCATACAGATACGCATACTCATACTCATAATCATACTCATAATCATAATCATACTCATACTCATACTCATACTCATAGTCATACTCATACTCATACTCATACTCATACTCGTACTCATCCTCATACGCATGCTCATGCTCATGCTCATGCTCATGCTCATGCTCATACTCATACTCATACTCATACTCATACTCATACTCATACTCATACTCATACTCATACTCATACTCATACTCATACTCATACTCATACTCATACTCATACTCATACTCATACTCATACTCATACTCATACTCATACTCATACTCATACTCATACTCACAATCATACTCATACTCATACTCATACTCATACTCATACTAATACGCATACACGTACTCGTACTCATACTCATACTCATACTCATACTCATACTCATACTCATACTCATACTCATACTCATACTCATACTCATACTCATACTCATACTCATACTCACAATCATACTCATACTCATACTCATACTCATACGCATGCTCATACTCATACTCATACTCATACTCATACTCATACTTACACTCCTACTCCTACTCATACTCATATGCATACTCATACTTATACTCATACTCATACTCATACTCATACTCATACTCATAGTCATACTCATACTCATACTCATACTCATACTCATACTCATACTCATACTCATACTCATACTCATACTCATACTCATACTCATACTCATACTCATACGCATGCTCATACTCATTCTCATACTCATACTCATACGCATGTTCATGCTCATGCTCATACTCATACTCATACTCTCATTCACACTCACACTCATACTCATACAGATACGCATACTCATACTCACACTCATACTCATACATATACGCATACTCATACTCACACTCATAATCATACTCATAATCATACTCATACTCATACTCATACTCATACTCATACTCATACTCATACTCATACTCATGCTCATGCTCATACTCATACACATACTCACACTCATACTCATACTCATACTCATATTCATACTAATACGCATGCTCATGCTCATACACATACTCATACACATACTCATACTCATACTCATACTCGTACTCATACTCATACTCATACTCATACTCATACTCATACTCATACTCATACTCGTACTCATAATCACACTCACACTCATACTCATACTCTCATTCACACTCACACTCATACTCATACAGATACGCATACTCATACTCACACTCGTACTCATACATATACGCATACTCTTACTCACACTCATAATCATACTCATAATCATACTCATACACATACTCAAACTCATACTCATACTCATACTCATGCTCATACTCATACACATACTCACACTCATACTCATACTCATACTCATATTCATACTCATGCTAATACGCATTCTCGTACTCGTACTCATACTCATACTCATACTCATACTCATACTCATATTCATACTAATACTCATACTCATACTCATACTCATACTCATACTCATACTCACACTCATACTCATACTCATACTCATACTCATACTCATACTCATACTCATACTCATACTCACACTCATACCCATACTCATACTCATACTCACACTCAAACTCATACCCATACTCATTCTCATACTCATACGCATGCTCATGCTCATGCTCATGCTCATGCTCATGCTCATGCTCATGCTCATGCTCATGCTCATGCTCATGCTCATGCTCATACTCATACTGACACTCGCACTCATACTCATACTCATACTCATAATTATACTCATAATCATACTCATACTCATACTCATACTCATAGTCATACTCATACTCATACTCATACTCATACTCATACTCGTACTCATCCTCATACGCATGCTCATGCTCATGCTCATGCTCATGCTCATGCTCATGCTCATGCTCATACTCATACTCATACTCATACTCATACTCATACTCATTCTCATACTCATACTCATACTCTCATTCACACTCACACTCATACTCATACAGATACGCATACTCATACTCACACTCATACTCATACATATACGCATACTCATACTCACACTCATAATCATACTCATAATCATACTCATACTCATACTCATACTCATACTCATACGCATGCTCATGCTCATGCTCATGCTCATGCTCATGCTCATGCTCATGCTCATGCTCATACTCATACTGACACTCGCACTCATACTCATACTCATACTCATAATCATACTCATAATCATACTCATATTCATACTCATACTCATACTCATAGTCATACTCATACTCATACTCATACTCATACTCATACTCATACTCATACTCATACTCGTAGTCATCCTCATACGCATGCTCATACTCATGCTCATGCTCATGCTCATACTCATACTCATACTCATACTCATACTCATACTCATACTCATACTCATACTCATACTCATACTCATACTCATACTCATACTCATACTCATACTCATACTCATACTCATACTCATACTCATACTCATACTCACAATCATACTCATACTCATACTCATACTCATACTCATAATCATACTCATACTCATACTCATACTCATACTCATAGTCATACTCATACTCATACTCATACTCATACTCATACTCGTACTCATCCTCATACGCATGCTCATGCTCATGCTCATGCTCATGCTCATGCTCATGCTCATATTCATACTCATACTCATACTCATACTCATACTCATACTCATACTCATACTCATACTCATACTCTCATTCACACTCACACTCATACTCATACAGATACGCCTACTCATACTCACACTCATACTCATACATATACGCATACTCATACTCACACTCATAATCATACTCATAATCATACTCATACTCATACTCATACTCATACTCATACTCATACTCATACTCATACGCATGCTCATGCTCATGCTCATGCTCATGCTCATGCTCATGCTCATACTCATACTGACACTCGCACTCATACTCATACTCATACTCGTAATCATACTCATAATCATACTCATATTCATACTCATACTCATAGTCATACTCATACTCATACTCATACTCATACTCATACTCGTAGTCATCCTCATACGCATGCTCATGCTCATGCTCATGCTCATGCTCATGCTCATACTCATACTCATACTCATACTCATACTCATACTCATACTCATACTCATACTCATACTCATACTCATACTCATACTCATACTCATACTCATACTCATACTCATACTCATACTCACAATCATACTCATACTCATACTCATACTCATACTCATACTAATACGCCTACACGTACTCGTACTCGTACTCTTACTCATACTCATACTCATACTCATACTCATACTCATACTCATACTCATACGCATGCTCATGCTCATACACATACTCATACACATACTCATACTCATACTCGTACTCATACTCATACTCATACTCATACTCATACTCATACTCATACTCATACTCATACTCATACTCATACTCATACTCATACTCATACTCATACTCATACTCATACTCATACTCATACTCATACTCATACTCATAATCACACTCACACTCATGCTCATACTCTCATTCACACTCACACTCATACTCATACAGATACGCATACTCATACTCACACTCAAACTCATACATATACGCATACTCATACTCACACTCATAATCATACTCATAATCATACTCATACACATACTCATACTCATACTCATGCTCATACTCATACACATTCTCACACTCATACTCATACTCATACTCATACTCACACTCATACCCATACTCATACTCATACTCACACTCACACTCATACCCATACTCATTCTCATACTCATACGCATGCTCATGCTCATGCTCATGCTCATGCTCATGCTCATGCTCATACTCATACTCATACTTACACTCATACTCCTACTCATACTCATACGCATACTCATACTCATACTCATACTCACACTCACACTCATACTCCTACTCTCATTCACACTCACACTCATACTCATACATATACGCATACTCATACTCATACGCATGCTCATGCTCATGCTCATGCTCATGCTCATGCTCATGCTCATACTCATACTCATACTCATACTCATACTCATACTCATACTCATACGCATGCTCATGCTCATACACGTACTCATGCACATACTCATACTCATACTCATACTCGTACTCATACTCATACTCATACTCATACTCATACTCATACTCATACTCATACTCATACTCATACTCATACTCACACTCACACTCATACTCATAGTCTCATTCACACTCACACTCATACTCATACAGATTCGCATACTCATACTCACACTCATACTCATATATATACGCATACTCATACTCACACTCATAATCATACTCATAATCATACTCATACTCATACTCATACTCATACTTACACTCCTACACCTACTCATACTCATATGCATACTCATACTTATACTCATACTCATACTCATACTCATACTCATACTCATACTCATACTCATACTCATACTCATACTCATACGCATGCTCATACTCATTCTCATACTCATACTCATACGCATGTTCATGCTCATGCTCATACTCATACTCATACTCTCATTCACACTCACACTCATACTCATACAGATACGCATACTCATACTCATAATCATACTCATAATCATAATCATACTCATACTCATACTCATACTCATAGTCATACTCATACTCATACTCATACTCATACTCGTACTCATCCTCATACGCATGCTCATGCTCATGCTCATGCTCATGCTCATGCTCATACTCATACTCATACTCATACTCATACTCATACTCATACTCATACTCATACTCATACTCATACTCATACTCATACTCATACTCATACTCATACTCATACTCATACTCATACTCATACTCATACTCATACTCATACTCATACTCATACTCATACTCATACTCACAATCATACTCATACTCATACTCATACTCATACTCATACTAATACGCATACACGTACTCGTACTCATACTCATACTCATACTCATACACATACTCATACTCATACTCATACTCATACTCATACTCATACTCATACTCATACTCATACTCATACTCACAATCATACTCATACTCATACTCATACTCATACGCATGCTCATACTCATACTCATACTCATACTCATACTCATACTCATACTTACACTCCTACTCCTACTCATACTCATATGCATACTCATACTTATACTCATACTCATACTCATACTCATACTCATACTCATAGTCATACTCATACTCATACTCATACTCATACTCATACTCATACTCATACTCATACTCATACTCATACTCATACTCATACTCATACTCATACTCATACGCATGCTCATACTCATTCTCATACTCATACTCATACGCATGTTCATGCTCATGCTCATACTCATACTCATACTCTCATTCACACTCACACTCATACTCATACAGATACGCATACTCATACTCACACTCATACTCATACATATACGCATACTCATACTCACACTCATAATCATACTCATAATCATACTCATACTCATACTCATACTCATACTCATACTCATACTCATACTCATACTCATGCTCATGCTCATACTCATACACATACTCACACTCATACTCATACTCATACTCATATTCATACTAATACGCATGCTCATGCTCATACACATACTCATACACATACTCATACTCATACTCATACTCGTACTCATACTCATACTCATACTCATACTCATACTCATACTCATACTCATACTCATAATCACACTCACACTCATACTCATACTCTCATTCACACTCACACTCATACTCATACAGATACGCATACTCATACTCACACTCGTACTCATACATATACGCATACTCTTACTCACACTCATAATCATACTCATAATCATACTCATACACATACTCAAACTCATACTCATACTCATACTCATGCTCATACTCATACACATACTCACACTCATACTCATACTCATACTCATATTCATACTCATGCTAATACGCATTCTCGTACTCGTACTCATACTCATACTCATACTCATACTCATACTCATATTCATACTAATACTCATACTCATACTCATACTCATACTCATACTCATACTCATACTCATACTCACACTCATACTCATACTCATACTCATACTCATACTCATACTCATACTCATACTCACACTCATACCCATACTCATACTCATACTCACACTCAAACTCATACCCATACTCATTCTCATACTCATACGCATGCTCATGCTCATGCTCATGCTCATGCTCATGCTCATGCTCATGCTCATGCTCATGCTCATGCTCATGCTCATACTCATACTGACACTCGCACTCATACTCATACTCATACTCATAATTATACTCATAATCATACTCATACTCATACTCATACTCATAGTCATACTCATACTCATACTCATACTCATACTCATACTCGTACTCATCCTCATACGCATGCTCATGCTCATGCTCATGCTCATGCTCATGCTCATGCTCATGCTCATACTCATACTCATACTCATACTCATACTCATACTCATTCTCATACTCATACTCATACTCTCATTCACACTCACACTCATACTCATACAGATACGCATACTCATACTCACACTCATACTCATACATATACGCATACTCATACTCACACTCATAATCATACTCATAATCATACTCATACTCATACTCATACTCATACTCATACGCATGCTCATGCTCATGCTCATGCTCATGCTCATGCTCATGCTCATGCTCATGCTCATACTCATACTGACACTCGCACTCATACTCATACTCATACTCATAATCATACTCATAATCATACTCATATTCATACTCATACTCATACTCATAGTCATACTCATACTCATACTCATACTCATACTCATACTCATACTCATACTCATACTCGTAGTCATCCTCATACGCATGCTCATACTCATGCTCATGCTCATGCTCATACTCATACTCATACTCATACTCATACTCATACTCATACTCATACTCATACTCATACTCATACTCATACTCATACTCATACTCATACTCATACTCATACTCATACTCATACTCATACTCATACTCATACTCACAATCATACTCATACTCATACTCATACTCATACTCATACTCATACTCATACTCATACTAATACGCCTACACGTACTCGTACTCGTACTCATACTCATACTCATACTCATACTCATACTCATACGCATGCTCATACTCATTCTCATACTCATACTCATACGCATGTTCATGCTCATGCTCATACTCATACTCATACTCTCATTCACACTCACACTCATACTCATACAGATACGCATACTCATACTCACACTCATACTCATACATATACGCATACTCATACTCACACTCATAATCATACTCATAATCATACTCATACTCATACTCATACTCATACTCATACTCATACTCATACTCATACTCATGCTCATGCTCATACTCATACACATACTCACACTCATACTCATACTCATACTCATATTCATACTAATACGCATGCTCATGCTCATACACATACTCATACACATACTCATACTCATACTCATACTCGTACTCATACTCATACTCATACTCATACTCATACTCATACTCATACTCATACTCATAATCACACTCACACTCATACTCATACTCTCATTCACACTCACACTCATACTCATACAGATACGCATACTCATACTCACACTCGTACTCATACATATACGCATACTCTTACTCACACTCATAATCATACTCATAATCATACTCATACACATACTCAAACTCATACTCATACTCATACTCATGCTCATACTCATACACATACTCACACTCATACTCATACTCATACTCATATTCATACTCATGCTAATACGCATTCTCGTACTCGTACTCATACTCATACTCATACTCATACTCATACTCATATTCATACTAATACTCATACTCATACTCATACTCATACTCATACTCATACTCACACTCATACTCATACTCATACTCATACTCATACTCATACTCATACTCATACTCATACTCATACTCACACTCATACCCATACTCATACTCATACTCACACTCAAACTCATACCCATACTCATTCTCATACTCATACGCATGCTCATGCTCATGCTCATGCTCATGCTCATGCTCATACTCATACTGACACTCGCACTCATACTCATACTCATACTCATAATTATACTCATAATCATACTCATACTCATACTCATACTCATAGTCATACTCATACTCATACTCATACTCATACTCATACTCGTACTCATCCTCATACGCATGCTCATGCTCATGCTCATGCTCATGCTCATGCTCATGCTCATGCTCATACTCATACTCATACTCATACTCATACTCATACTCATACTCATTCTCATACTCATACTCATACTCTCATTCACACTCACACTCATACTCATACAGATACGCATACTCATACTCACACTCATACTCATACATATACGCATACTCATACTCACACTCATAATCATACTCATAATCATACTCATACTCATACTCATACTCATACTCATACGCATGCTCATGCTCATGCTCATGCTCATGCTCATGCTCATGCTCATGCTCATGCTCATACTCATACTGACACTCGCACTCATACTCATACTCATACTCATAATCATACTCATAATCATACTCATATTCATACTCATACTCATACTCATAGTCATACTCATACTCATACTCATACTCATACTCATACTCATACTCATACTCATACTCATACTCGTAGTCATCCTCATACGCATGCTCATACTCATGCTCATGCTCATGCTCATACTCATACTCATACTCATACTCATACTCATACTCATACTCATACTCATACTCATACTCATACTCATACTCATACTCATACTCATACTCATACTCATACTCATACTCACAATCATACTCATACTCATACTCATACTCATACTCATACTCATACTCATACTAATACGCCTACACGTACTCGTACTCGTACTCATACTCATACTCATACTCATACTCATACTCATACTCATACTCATACTCATACGCATGCTCATGCTCATACACATACTCATACACATACTCATACTCATACTCATACTCGTACTCATACTCATACTCATACTCATACTCATACTCATACTCATACTCATACTCATACTCATACTCATACTCATACTCATACTCATACTCATACTCATACTCATACTCATACTCATACTCATACTCATACTCATAATCACACTCACACTCATGCTCATACTCTCATTCACACTCACACTCATACTCATACAGATACGCATACTCATACTCACACTCAAACTCATACATATACGCATACTCATACTCACACTCATAATCATACTCATAATCATACTCATACACATACTCATACTCATACTCATACTCATGCTCATACTCATACACATTCTCACACTCATACTCATACTCATACTCACACTCATACCCATACTCATACTCATACTCACACTCACACTCATACCCATACTCATTCTCATACTCATACGCATGCTCATGCTCATGCTCATGCTCATGCTCATGCTCATACTCATACTGACACTCGCACTCATACTCATACTCATACTCATACTCATAATTATACTCATAATCATACTCATACTCATACTCATACTCATACTCATAGTCATACTCATACTCATACTCATACTCATACTCGTACTCATCCTCATACGCATGCTCATGCTCATGCTCATGCTCATGCTCATGCTCAAACTCATACTCATACTCATACTCATACTCATAGTCATACTCATACTCATACTCATACTCATACTCATACTCGTACTCATCCTCATACGCATGCTCATGCTCATGCTCATGCTCATGCTCATGCTCATGCTCATATTCATACTCATACTCATACTCATACTCATACTCATACTCATACTCATACTCATACTCATACTCATACTCATACTCATACTCTCATTCACACTCACACTCATACTCATACAGATACGCATACTCATACTCACACTCATACTCATACATATACGCATACTCATACTCACACTCATAATCATACTCATAATCATACTCATACTCATACTCATACTCATACTCATACTCATACTCATACGCATGCTCATGCTCATGCTCATGCTCATGCTCATGCTCATGCTCATACTCATACTGACACTCGCACTCATACTCATACTCATACTCGTAATCATACTCATAATCATACTCATATTCATACTCATACTCATAGTCATACTCATACTCATACTCATACTCATACTCATACTCGTAGTCATCCTCATACGCATGCTCATGCTCATGCTCATGCTCATGCTCATGCTCATACTCATACTCATACTCATACTCATACTCATACTCATACTCATACTCATACTCATACTCATGCTCATACTCATACTCATACTCATACTCATACTCATACTCATACTCACAATCATACTCATACTCATACTCATACTCATACTCATACTAATACGCCTACACGTACTCGTACTCGTACTCTTACTCATACTCATACTCATACTCATACTCATACTCATATTCATACTCATACGCATGCTCATGCTCATACACATACTCATACACATACTCATACTCATACTCGTACTCATACTCATACTCATACTCATACTCATACTCATACTCATACTCATACTCATACTCATACTCATACTCATACTCATACTCATACTCATACTCATACTCATACTCATACTCATACTCATAATCACACTCACACTCATGCTCATACTCTCATTCACACTCACACTCATACTCATACAGATACGCATACTCATACTCACACTCAAACTCATACATATACGCATACTCATACTCACACTCATAATCATACTCATAATCATACTCATACACATACTCATACTCATACTCATGCTCATACTCATACACATTCTCACACTCATACTCATACTCATACTCATACTCACACTCATACCCATACTCATACTCATACTCACACTCACACTCATACCCATACTCATTCTCATACTCATACGCATGCTCATGCTCATGCTCATGCTCATGCTCATGCTCATGCTCATACTCATACTCATACTTACACTCATACTCCTACTCATACTCATACGCATACTCATACTCATACTCATACTCACACTCACACTCATACTCCTACTCTCATTCACACTCACACTCATACTCATACATATACGCATACTCATACTCATACGCATGCTCATGCTCATGCTCATGCTCATGCTCATGCTCATGCTCATACTCATACTCATACTCATACTCATACTCATACTCATACTCATACGCATGCTCATGCTCATACACGTACTCATGCACATACTCATACTCATACTCATACTCGTACTCATACTCATACTCATACTCATACTCATACTCATACTCATACTCATACTCATACTCATACTCATACTCACACTCACACTCATACTCATAGTCTCATTCACACTCACACTCATACTCATACAGATACGCATACTCATACTCACACTCATACTCATATATATACGCATACTCATACTCACACTCATAATCATACTCATAATCATACTCATACTCATACTCATACTCATACTTACACTCCTACACCTACTCATACTCATATGCATACTCATACTTATACTCATACTCATACTCATACTCATACTCATACTCATACTCATACTCATACTCATACTCATACGCATGCTCATACTCATTCTCATACTCATACTCATACGCATGTTCATGCTCATGCTCATACTCATACTCATACTCTCATTCACACTCACACTCATACTCATACAGATACGCATACTCATACTCATAATCATACTCATAATCATAATCATACTCATACTCATACTCATACTCATAGTCATACTCATACTCATACTCATACTCATACTCATACTCGTACTCATCCTCATACGCATGCTCATGCTCATGCTCATGCTCATGCTCATGCTCATACTCATACTCATACTCATACTCATACTCATACTCATACTCATACTCATACTCATACTCATACTCATACTCATACTCATACTCATACTCATACTCATACTCATACTCACAATCATACTCATACTCATACTCATACTCATACTCATACTAATACGCATACACGTACTCGTACTCATACTCATACTCATACTCATACTCATACTCATACTCATACTCATACTCATACTCATACTCATACTCATACTCATACTCATACTCACAATCATACTCATACTCATACTCATACTCATACGCATGCTCATACTCATACTCATACTCATACTCATACTCATACTCATACTTACACTCCTACTCCTACTCATACTCATATGCATACACATACTTATACTCATACTCATACTCATACTCATACTCATACTCATAGTCATACTCATACTCATACTCATACTCATACTCATACTCATACTCATACTCATACTCATACTCATACTCATACTCATACTCATACTCATACGCATGCTCATACTCATTCTCATACTCATACTCATACGCATGTTCATGCTCATGCTCATACTCATACTCATACTCTCATTCACACTCACACTCATACTCATACAGATACGCATACTCATACTCACACTCATACTCATACATATACGCATACTCATACTCACACTCATAATCATACTCATAATCATACTCATACTCATACTCATACTCATACTCATACTCATACTCATACTCATACTCATGCTCATGCTCATACTCATACACATACTCACACTCATACTCATACTCATACTCATATTCATACTAATACGCATGCTCATGCTCATACACATACTCATACACATACTCATACTCATACTCATACTCGTACTCATACTCATACTCATACTCATACTCATACTCATACTCATACTCATACTCATAATCACACTCACACTCATACTCATACTCTCATTCACACTCACACTCATACTCATACAGATACGCATACTCATACTCACACTCGTACTCATACATATACGCATACTCTTACTCACACTCATAATCATACTCATAATCATACTCATACACATACTCAAACTCATACTCATACTCATACTCATGCTCATACTCATACACATACTCACACTCATACTCATACTCATACTCATATTCATACTCATGCTAATACGCATTCTCGTACTCGTACTCATACTCATACTCATACTCATACTCATACTAATATTCATACTAATACTCATACTCATACTCATACTCATACTCATACTCATACTCACACTCATACTCATACTCATACTCATACTCATACTCATACTCATACTCATACTCATACTCATACTCACACTCATACCCATACTCATACTCATACTCACACTCAAACTCATACCCATACTCATTCTCATACTCATACGCATGCTCATGCTCATGCTCATGCTCATGCTCATGCTCATGCTCATGCTCATGCTCATGCTCATGCTCATACTCATACTGACACTCGCACTCATACTCATACTCATACTCATAATTATACTCATAATCATACTCATACTCATACTCATACTCATAGTCATACTCATACTCATACTCATACTCATACTCATACTCGTACTCATCCTCATACGCATGCTCATGCTCATGCTCATGCTCATGCTCATGCTCATGCTCATGCTCATACTCATACTCATACTCATACTCATACTCATACTCATACTCATTCTCATACTCATACTCATACTCTCATTCACACTCACACTCATACTCATACAGATACGCATACTCATACTCACACTCATACTCATACATATACGCATACTCATACTCACACTCATAATCATACTCATAATCATACTCATACTCATACTCATACTCATACTCATACGCATGCTCATGCTCATGCTCATGCTCATACTCATGCTCATGCTCATGCTCATGCTCATACTCATACTGACACTCGCACTCATACTCATACTCATACTCATAATCATACTCATAATCATACTCATATTCATACTCATACTCATACTCATAGTCATACTCATACTCATACTCATACTCATACTCATACTCATACTCATACTCATACTCATACTCGTAGTCATCCTCATACGCATGCTCATACTCATGCTCATGCTCATGCTCATACTCATACTCATACTCATACTCATACTCATACTCATACTCATACTCATACTCATACTCATACTCATACTCATACTCATACTCATACTCATACTCATACTCATACTCATACTCACAATCATACTCATACTCATACTCATACTCATACTCATACTCATACTCATACTCATACTAATACGCCTACACGTACTCGTACTCGTACTCATACTCATACTCATACTCATACTCATACTCATACTCATACTCATACGCATGCTCATGCTCATACACATACTCATACACATACTCATACTCATACTCATACTCGTACTCATACTCATACTCATACTCATACTCATACTCATACTCATACTCATACTCATACTCATACTCATACTCATACTCATACTCATACTCATACTCATACTCATACTCATACTCATACTCATACTCATACTCATAATCACACTCACACTCATGCTCATACTCTCATTCACACTCACACTCATACTCATACAGATACGCATACTCATACTCACACTCAAACTCATACATATACGCATACTCATACTCACACTCATAATCATACTCATAATCATACTCATACACATACTCATACTCATACTCATACTCATGCTCATACTCATACACATTCTCACACTCATACTCATACTCATACTCACACTCATACCCATACTCATACTCATACTCACACTCACACTCATACCCATACTCATTCTCATACTCATACGCATGCTCATGCTCATGCTCATGCTCATGCTCATGCTCATACTCATACTGACACTCGCACTCATACTCATACTCATACTCATACTCATAATTATACTCATAATCATACTCATACTCATACTCATACTCATAGTCATACTCATACTCATACTCATACTCATACTCATACTCGTACTCATCCTCATACGCATGCTCATGCTCATGCTCATGCTCATGCTCATGCTCATGCTCAAACTCATACTCATACTCATACTCATACTCATACTCATACTCATACTCATACTCATACTCATACTCATACTCATACTCATACTCATACTCATACTCATACTCATACTCATACTCATACTCATACTCATACTCATACTCATAATCATACTCATACTCATACTCATACTCATACTCATACTCATACTCATACTCATGCTCATGCTCATACTCATACTCATACACATACTCACACTCATACTCATACTCATACTCATATTCATACTAATACGCATGCTCATGCTCATACACATACTCATACACATACTCATACTCATACTCATACTCATACTCGTACTCATACTCATACTCATACTCATACTCATACTCATACTCATACTCATACTCATACTCATACTCATAATCACACTCACACTCATACTCATACTCTCATTCACACTCACACTCATACTCATACAGATACGCATACTCATACTCACACTCGTACTCATACATATACGCATACTCATACTCACACTCATAATCATACTCATAATCATACACATACACATACTCAAACTCATACTCATACTCATACTCATGCTCATACTCATACACATACTCACACTCATACTCATACTCATACTCATATTCATACTCATGCTAATACGCATACTCGTACTCGTACTCGTACTCATACTCATACTCATACTCATACTCATACTCATATTCATACTAATACTCATACTCATACTCATACTCATACTCATACTCATACTCATACTCATACTCATACACATACTCATACTCATACTCATACTCATACTCATACTCATACTCATACTCATACTCATACTCATACTCATACTCATACTCATACTCATACTCATACTCATACTCATACTCACACTCATACCCATACTCATACTCATACTCACACTCACACTCATACCCATACTCATTCTCATACTCATACGCATGCTCATGCTCATGCTCATGCTCATGCTCATGCTCATGCTCATGCTCATACTCATACTGACACTCGCACTCATACTCATACTCATACTCATAATTATACTCATAATCATACTTATACTCATACTCATACTCATACTCATAGTCATACTCATACTCATACTCATACTCATACTCATACTCGTACTCATCCTCATACGCATGCTCATGCTCATGCTCATGCTCATGCTCATGCTCATGCTCATACTCATACTCATACTCATACTCATACTCATACTCATACTCATACTCATACTCATACTCATACTCTCATTCACACTCACACTCATACTCATACAGATACGCATACTCATACTCACACTCATACTCATACATATACGCATACTCATACTCACACTCATAATCATACTCATAATCATACTCATACTCATACTCATACTCATACTCATACTCATACTCATACTCATACGCATGCTCATGCTCATGCTCATGCTCATGCTCATGCTCATGCTCATGCTCATGCTCATGCTCATACTCATACTGACACTCGCACTCATACTCATACTCATACTCGTAATCATACTCATAATCATACTCATATTCATACTCATACTCATACTCATAGTCATACTCATACTCATACTCATACTCATACTCATACTCATACTCGTAGTCATCCTCATACGCATGCTCATGCTCATGCTCATGCTCATGCTCATGCTCATACTCATACTCATACTCATACTCATACTCATACTCATACTCATACTCATACTCATACTCATACTCATACTCATACTCATACTCATACTCATACTCATACTCATACTCATACTCACAATCATACTCATACTCATACTCATACTCATACTAATACGCCTACACGTACTCGTACTCGTACTCACACTCATACTCATACTCATACTCATACTCATACTCATACTCATACTCATACTCATACTCATACTCATACTCATACACATACTCATACTCATACTCATACTCATACTCATACTCATACTCATACTCATACTCATACTCATACTCATACTCATACTCATACTCATACTCATACTCACACTCATACCCATACTCATACTCATACTCACACTCACACTCATACCCATACTCATTCTCATACTCATACGCATGCTCATCCTCATACGCATGCTCATGCTCATGCTCATGCTCATGCTCATGCTCATACTCATACTCATACTCATACTCATACTCATACTCATACTCATACTCATACTCATACTCATACTCATGCTCATACTCATACTCATACTCATACTCATACTCATACTCATACTCACAATCATACTCATACTCATACTCATACTCATACTCATACTAATACGCCTACACGTACTCGTACTCGTACTCTTACTCATACTCATACTCATACTCATACTCATACTCATATTCATACTCATACGCATGCTCATGCTCATACACATACTCATACACATACTCATACTCATACTCGTACTCATACTCATACTCATACTCATACTCATACTCATACTCATACTCATACTCATACTCATACTCATACTCATACTCATACTCATACTCATACTCATACTCATACTCATACTCATACTCATAATCACACTCACACTCATGCTCATACTCTCATTCACACTCACACTCATACTCATACAGATACGCATACTCATACTCACACTCAAACTCATACATATACGCATACTCATACTCACACTCATAATCATACTCATAATCATACTCATACACATACTCATACTCATACTCATGCTCATACTCATACACATTCTCACACTCATACTCATACTCATACTCATACTCACACTCATACCCATACTCATACTCATACTCACACTCACACTCATACCCATACTCATTCTCATACTCATACGCATGCTCATGCTCATGCTCATGCTCATGCTCATGCTCATGCTCATACTCATACTCATACTTACACTCATACTCCTACTCATACTCATACGCATACTCATACTCATACTCATACTCACACTCACACTCATACTCCTACTCTCATTCACACTCACACTCATACTCATACATATACGCATACTCATACTCATACGCATGCTCATGCTCATGCTCATGCTCATGCTCATGCTCATGCTCATACTCATACTCATACTCATACTCATACTCATACTCATACTCATACGCATGCTCATGCTCATACACGTACTCATGCACATACTCATACTCATACTCATACTCGTACTCATACTCATACTCATACTCATACTCATACTCATACTCATACTCATACTCATACTCATACTCATACTCACACTCACACTCATACTCATAGTCTCATTCACACTCACACTCATACTCATACAGATACGCATACTCATACTCACACTCATACTCATATATATACGCATACTCATACTCACACTCATAATCATACTCATAATCATACTCATACTCATACTCATACTCATACTTACACTCCTACACCTACTCATACTCATATGCATACTCATTCTCATACTCATACTCATACGCATGTTCATGCTCATGCTCATACTCATACTCATACTCTCATTCACACTCACACTCATACTCATACAGATACGCATACTCATACTCATAATCATACTCATAATCATAATCATACTCATACTCATACTCATACTCATAGTCATACTCATACTCATACTCATACTCATACTCATACTCGTACTCATCCTCATACGCATGCTCATGCTCATGCTCATGCTCATGCTCATGCTCATACTCATACTCATACTCATACTCATACTCATACTCATACTCATACTCATACTCATACTCATACTCATACTCATACTCATACTCATACTCATACTCATACTCATACTCATACTCACAATCATACTCATACTCATACTCATACTCATACTCATACTAATACGCATACACGTACTCGTACTCATACTCATACTCATACTCATACTCATACTCATACTCATACTCATACTCATACTCATACTCATACTCATACTCATACTCACAATCATACTCATACTCATACTCATACTCATACGCATGCTCATACTCATACTCATACTCATACTCATACTCATACTCATACTTACACTCCTACTCCTACTCATACTCATATGCATACACATACTTATACTCATACTCATACTCATACTCATACTCATAGTCATACTCATACTCATACTCATACTCATACTCATACTCATACTCATACTCATACTCATACTCATACTCATACTCATACTCATACTCATACGCATGCTCATACTCATTCTCATACTCATACTCATACGCATGTTCATGCTCATGCTCATACTCATACTCATACTCTCATTCACACTCACACTCATACTCATACAGATACGCATACTCATACTCACACTCATACTCATACATATACGCATACTCATACTCACACTCATAATCATACTCATAATCATACTCATACTCATACTCATACTCATACTCATACTCATACTCATACTCATACTCATGCTCATGCTCATACTCATACACATACTCACACTCATACTCATACTCATACTCATATTCATACTAATACGCATGCTCATGCTCATACACATACTCATACACATACTCATACTCATACTCATACTCGTACTCATACTCATACTCATACTCATACTCATACTCATACTCATACTCATACTCATAATCACACTCACACTCATACTCATACTCTCATTCACACTCACACTCATACTCATACAGATACGCATACTCATACTCACACTCGTACTCATACATATACGCATACTCTTACTCACACTCATAATCATACTCATAATCATACACATACACATACTCAAACTCATACTCATACTCATACTCATGCTCATACTCATACACATACTCACACTCATACTCATACTCATACTCATATTCATACTCATGCTAATACGCATTCTCGTACTCGTACTCATACTCATACTCATACTCATACTCATACTCATATTCATACTAATACTCATACTCATACTCATACTCATACTCATACTCATACTCACACTCATACTCATACTCATACTCATACTCATACTCATACTCATACTCATACTCATACTCATACTCACACTCATACCCATACTCATACTCATACTCACACTCAAACTCATACCCATACTCATTCTCATACTCATACGCATGCTCATGCTCATGCTCATGCTCATGCTCATGCTCATGCTCATGCTCATGCTCATGCTCATGCTCATACTCATACTGACACTCGCACTCATACTCATACTCATACTCATAATTATACTCATAATCATACTCAAACTCATACTCATACTCATAGTCATACTCATACTCATACTCATACTCATACTCATACTCGTACTCATCCTCATACGCATGCTCATGCTCATGCTCATGCTCATGCTCATGCTCATGCTCATGCTCATACTCATACTCATACTCATACTCATACTCATACTCATTCTCATACTCATACTCATACTCTCATTCACACTCACACTCATACTCATACAGATACGCATACTCATACTCACACTCATACTCATACATATACGCATACTCATACTCACACTCATAATCATACTCATAATCATACTCATACTCATACTCATACTCATACTCATACGCATGCTCATGCTCATGCTCATGCTCATGCTCATGCTCATGCTCATGCTCATGCTCATGCTCATACTCATACTGACACTCGCACTCATACTCATACTCATACTCATAATCATACTCATAATCATACTCATATTCATACTCATACTCATACTCATAGTCATACTCATACTCATACTCATACTCATACTCATACTCATACTCATACTCATACTCATACTCGTAGTCATCCTCATACGCATGCTCATACTCATGCTCATGCTCATGCTCATACTCATACTCATACTCATACTCATACTCATACTCATACTCATACTCATACTCATACTCATACTCATACTCATACTCATACTCATACTCATAATCATACTCATACTCATACTCACAATCATACTCATACTCATACTCATACTCATACTCATACTCATACTCATACTCATACTAATACGCCTACACGTACTCGTACTCGTACTCATACTCATACTCATACTCATACTCATACTCATACGCATGCTCATACTCATTCTCATACTCATACTCATACGCATGTTCATGCTCATGCTCATACTCATACTCATACTCTCATTCACACTCACACTCATACTCATACAGATACGCATACTCATACTCACACTCATACTCATACATATACGCATACTCATACTCACACTCATAATCATACTCATAATCATACTCATACTCATACTCATACTCATACTCATACTCATACTCATACTCATACTCATGCTCATGCTCATACTCATACACATACTCACACTCATACTCATACTCATACTCATATTCATACTAATACGCATGCTCATGCTCATACACATACTCATACACATACTCATACTCATACTCATACTCGTACTCATACTCATACTCATACTCATACTCATACTCATACTCATACTCATACTCATAATCACACTCACACCCATACTCATACTCTCATTCACACTCACACTCATACTCATACAGATACGCATACTCATACTCACACTCGTACTCATACATATACGCATACTCTTACTCACACTCATAATCATACTCATAATCATACTCATACACATACTCAAACTCATACTCATACTCATACTCATGCTCATACTCATACACATACTCACACTCATACTCATACTCATACTCATATTCATACTCATGCTAATACGCATTCTCGTACTCGTACTCATACTCATACTCATACTCATACTCATACTAATATTCATACTAATACTCATACTCATACTCATACTCATACTCATACTCATACTCACACTCATACTCATACTCATACTCATACTCATACTCATACTCATACTCATACTCATACTCATACTCACACTCATACCCATACTCATACTCATACTCACACTCAAACTCATACCCATACTCATTCTCATACTCATACGCATGCTCATGCTCATGCTCATGCTCATGCTCATGCTCATGCTCATGCTCATGCTCATGCTCATGCTCATACTCATACTGACACTCGCACTCATACTCATACTCATACTCATAATTATACTCATAATCATACTCATACTCATACTCATACTCATAGTCATACTCATACTCATACTCATACTCATACTCATACTCGTACTCATCCTCATACGCATGCTCATGCTCATGCTCATGCTCATGCTCATGCTCATGCTCATGCTCATACTCATACTCATACTCATACTCATACTCATACTCATACTCATTCTCATACTCATACTCATACTCTCATTCACACTCACACTCATACTCATACAGATACGCATACTCATACTCACACTCATACTCATACATATACGCATACTCATACTCACACTCATAATCATACTCATAATCATACTCATACTCATACTCATACTCATACTCATACGCATGCTCATGCTCATGCTCATGCTCATGCTCATGCTCATGCTCATGCTCATGCTCATACTCATACTGACACTCGCACTCATACTCATACTCATACTCATAATCATACTCATAATCATACTCATATTCATACTCATACTCATACTCATAGTCATACTCATACTCATACTCATACTCATACTCATACTCATACTCATACTCATACTCATACTCGTAGTCATCCTCATACGCATGCTCATACTCATGCTCATGCTCATGCTCATACTCATACTCATACTCATACTCATACTCATACTCATACTCATACTCATACTCATACTCATACTCATACTCATACTCATACTCATACTCATACTCATACTCATACTCACAATCATACTCATACTCATACTCATACTCATACTCATACTCATACTCATACTCATACTAATACGCCTACACGTACTCGTACTCGTACTCATACTCATACTCATACTCATACTCATACTCATACTCATACTCATACTCATACGCATGCTCATGCTCATACACATACTCATACACATACTCATACTCATACTCATACTCGTACTCATACTCATACTCATACTCATACTCATACTCATACTCATACTCATACTCATACTCATACTCATACTCATACTCATACTCATACTCATACTCATACTCATACTCATACTCATACTCATAATCACACTCACACTCATGCTCATACTCTCATTCACACTCACACTCATACTCATACAGATACGCATACTCATACTCACACTCAAACTCATACATATACGCATACTCATACTCACACTCATAATCATACTCATAATCATACTCATACACATACTCATACTCATACTCATACTCATGCTCATACTCATACACATTCTCACACTCATACTCATACTCATACTCACACTCATACCCATACTCATACTCATACTCACACTCACACTCATACCCATACTCATTCTCATACTCATACGCATGCTCATGCTCATGCTCATGCTCATGCTCATGCTCATACTCATACTGACACTCGCACTCATACTCATACTCATACTCATACTCATAATTATACTCATAATCATACTCATACTCATACTCATACTCATAGTCATACTCATACTCATACTCATACTCATACTCGTACTCATCCTCATACGCATGCTCATGCTCATGCTCATGCTCATGCTCATGCTCATGCTCAAACTCATACTCATACTCATACTCATACTCATACTCATACTCATACTCATACTCATACTCATACTCATACTCATACTCATACTCATACTCATACTCATACTCATACTCATACTCATACTCATACTCATACTCATAATCATACTCATACTCATACTCATACTCATACTCATACTCATACTCATACTCATGCTCATGCTCATACTCATACTCATACACATACTCACACTCATACTCATACTCATACTCATATTCATACTAATACGCATGATCATGCTCATACACATACTCATACACATACTCATACTCATACTCATACTCATACTCGTACTCATACTCATACTCATACTCATACTCATACTCATACTCATACTCATACTCATACTCATACTCATAATCACACTCACACTCATACTCATACTCTCATTCACACTCACACTCATACTCATACAGATACGCATACTCATACTCACACTCGTACTCATACATATACGCATACTCATACTCACACTCATAATCATACTCATAATCATACACATACACATACTCAAACTCATACTCATACTCATACTCATGCTCATACTCATACACATACTCACACTCATACTCATACTCATACTCATATTCATACTCATGCTAATACGCATACTCGTACTCGTACTCGTACTCATACTCATACTCATACTCATACTCATACTCATATTCATACTAATACTCATACTCATACTCATACTCATACTCATACTCATACTCATACTCATACTCATACACATACTCATACTCATACTCATACTCATACTCATACTCATACTCATACTCATACTCATACTCATACTCATACTCATACTCATACTCATACTCATACTCATACTCATACTCATACTCACACTCATACCCATACTCATACTCATACTCACACTCACACTCATACCCATACTCATTCTCATACTCATACGCATGCTCATGCTCATGCTCATGCTCATGCTCATGCTCATGCTCATGCTCATACTCATACTGACACTCGCACTCATACTCATACTCATACTCATAATTATACTCATAATCATACTTATACTCATACTCATACTCATACTCATAGTCATACTCATACTCATACTCATACTCATACTCATACTCGTACTCATCCTCATACGCATGCTCATGCTCATGCTCATGCTCATGCTCATGCTCATGCTCATACTCATACTCATACTCATACTCATACTCATACTCATACTCATACTCATACTCATACTCATACTCTCATTCACACTCACACTCATACTCATACAGATACGCATACTCATACTCACACTCATACTCATACATATACGCATACTCATACTCACACTCATAATCATACTCATAATCATACTCATACTCATACTCATACTCATACTCATACTCATACTCATACTCATACGCATGCTCATGCTCATGCTCATGCTCATGCTCATGCTCATGCTCATGCTCATGCTCATACTCATACTGACACTCGCACTCATACTCATACTCATACTCGTAATCATACTCATAATCATACTCATATTCATACTCATACTCATACTCATAGTCATACTCATACTCATACTCATACTCATACTCATACTCATACTCGTAGTCATCCTCATACGCATGCTCATGCTCATGCTCATGCTCATGCTCATGCTCATACTCATACTCATACTCATACTCATACTCATACTCATACTCATACTCATACTCATACTCATACTCATACTCATACTCATACTCATACTCATACTCATACTCATACTCACAATCATACTCATACTCATACTCATACTCATACTAATACGCCTACACGTACTCGTACTCGTACTCACACTCATACTCATACTCATACTCATACTCATACTCATACTCATACTCATACTCATACTCATACTCATACTCATACTCATACACATACTCATACTCATACTCATACTCATACTCATACTCATACTCATACTCATACTCATACTCATACTCATACTCATACTCATACTCATACTCACACTCATACCCATACTCATACTCATACTCACACTCACACTCATACCCATACTCATTCTCATACTCATACGCATGCTCATGCTCATGCTCATGCTCATGCTCATGCTCATGCTCATGCTCATGCTCATGCTCATACTCATACTGACACTCGCACTCATACTCATACTCATACTCATACTCATAATTATACTCATAATCATACTCATACTCATACTCATACTCATAGTCATACTCATACTCATACTCATACTCATACTCGTACTCATCCTCATACGCATGCTCATGCTCATGCTCATGCTTATGCTCATGCTCATGCTCATACTCATACTCATACTCATACTCATACTCATACTCATACTCATACTCATACTCACAATCATACTCATACTCATACTCATACTCATACTCATACTCATACTCATACTAATACGCATACACGTACTCGTACTCATACTCATACTCATACTCATACTCATACTCATACTCATACTCATACTCATACTCATACTCATACTCATACTCATACTCATACTCATACTCATACTCATACTCATACTCATACTCGTACTCATCCTCATACGCATGCTCATGCTCATGCTCATGCTCATGCTCATGCTCATGCTCATGCTCATACTCATACTCATACTCATACTCATACTCATACTCATACTCATACTCATACTCATACTCATACTCTCATTCACTCTCACACTCATACTCATACAGATACGCATACTCATACTCACACTCATACTCATACATATACGCATACTCATACTCACACTCATAATCATACTCATAATCATACTCATACTCATACTCATACTCATACTCATACTCATACTCATACTCATACGCATGCTCATGCTCATGCTCATGCTCATGCTCATGCTCATACTCATACTCATACTCATACTCATACTCATACTCATACTCATACTCATACTCAAACTTATACTCATACTCATACTCACACTCACACTCACACTCATACTCATACTCATACTCATACTCATACGCATGCTCGTACTCATACTCATACTCATACTCATACTCATACTCATACTCATACTCATACTCATACTCATACTCATACTCACACTCATACTCATACTCATACTCATACTCATACTCATGCGCATGCTCATGCTCATACACGTACTCATGCACATACTCATACTCATACTCATACTCATACTCGTACTCATACTCATACTCATAGTCATACTCATACTCATACTCATACTCATACTCATACTCATACTCATACTCATAATCACACTCACACTCATACTCATACTCTCATTCACACTCACACTCATACTCATACAGATACGCATACTCATACTCACACTCATACTCATACATATACGCATACTCATACTCACACTCATAATCATACTCATAATCATACTCATACACATACTCAAACTCATACTCATACTCATACTCATACACATACTCACACTCATACTCATACTCATATTCCTACTCATGCTAATACGCATACTCGTACTCGTACTCATACTCATACTGATACTCATACTCATACGCATACTCATATTCATACTTATACTCATACTCATACTCATACTCATAGTCATACTCATACTCATACTCATACTCATACTCATACTAATACGCCTACACGTACTCGTACTCGTACTCATACTCATACTCATACTCATACTCATACTCATACGCATGCTCATACTCATTCTCATACTCATACTCATACGCATGTTCATGCTCATGCTCATACTCATACTCATACTCTCATTCACACTCACACTCATACTCATACAGATACGCATACTCATACTCACACTCATACTCATACATATACGCATACTCATACTCACACTCATAATCATACTCATAATCATACTCATACTCATACTCATACTCATACTCATACTCATACTCATACTCATACTCATGCTCATGCTCATACTCATACACATACTCACACTCATACTCATACTCATACTCATATTCATACTAATACGCATGCTCATGCTCATACACATACTCATACACATACTCATACTCATACTCATACTCGTACTCATACTCATACTCATACTCATACTCATACTCATACTCATACTCATACTCATAATCACACTCACACTCATACTCATACTCTCATTCACACTCACACTCATACTCATACAGATACGCATACTCATACTCACACTCGTACTCATACATATACGCATACTCTTACTCACACTCATAATCATACTCATAATCATACTCATACACATACTCAAACTCATACTCATACTCATACTCATGCTCATACTCATACACATACTCACACTCATACTCATACTCATACTCATATTCATACTCATGCTAATACGCATTCTCGTACTCGTACTCATACTCATACTCATACTCATACTCATACTAATATTCATACTAATACTCATACTCATACTCATACTCATACTCATACTCATACTCACACTCATACTCATACTCATACTCATACTCATACTCATACTCATACTCATACTCATACTCATACTCACACTCATACCCATACTCATACTCATACTCACACTCAAACTCATACCCATACTCATTCTCATACTCATACGCATGCTCATGCTCATGCTCATGCTCATGCTCATGCTCATGCTCATGCTCATGCTCATGCTCATGCTCATACTCATACTGACACTCGCACTCATACTCATACTCATACTCATAATTATACTCATAATCATACTCATACTCATACTCATACTCATAGTCATACTCATACTCATACTCATACTCATACTCATACTCGTACTCATCCTCATACGCATGCTCATGCTCATGCTCATGCTCATGCTCATGCTCATGCTCATGCTCATACTCATACTCATACTCATACTCATACTCATACTCATACTCATTCTCATACTCATACTCATACTCTCATTCACACTCACACTCATACTCATACAGATACGCATACTCATACTCACACTCATACTCATACATATACGCATACTCATACTCACACTCATAATCATACTCATAATCATACTCATACTCATACTCATACTCATACTCATACGCATGCTCATGCTCATGCTCATGCTCATGCTCATGCTCATGCTCATGCTCATGCTCATACTCATACTGACACTCGCACTCATACTCATACTCATACTCATAATCATACTCATAATCATACTCATATTCATACTCATACTCATACTCATAGTCATACTCATACTCATACTCATACTCATACTCATACTCATACTCATACTCATACTCGTAGTCATCCTCATACGCATGCTCATACTCATGCTCATGCTCATGCTCATACTCATACTCATACTCATACTCATACTCATACTCATACTCATACTCATACTCATACTCATACTCATACTCATACTCATACTCATACTCATACTCATACTCATACTCATACTCACAATCATACTCATACTCATACTCATACTCATACTCATACTCATACTCATACTCATACTAATACGCCTACACGTACTCGTACTCGTACTCATACTCATACTCATACTCATACTCATACTCATACTCATACTCATACTCATACGCATGCTCATGCTCATACACATACTCATACACATACTCATACTCATACTCATACTCGTACTCATACTCATACTCATACTCATACTCATACTCATACTCATACTCATACTCGTACTCATACTCATACTCATACTCATACTCATACTCATACTCATACTCATACTCATACTCATACTCATACTCATACTCATACTCATACTCACACTCATACCCATACTCATACTCATACTCACACTCACACTCATACCCATACTCATTCTCATACCCATACGCATGCTCATGCTCATGCTCATGCTCATGCTCATGCTCATGCTCATGCTCATGCTCATACTCATACTGATACTCGCACTCATACTCATACTCATACTCATAATTATACTCATAATCATACTCATACTCATACTCATACTCATACTCATACTCATAGTCATACTCATACTCATACTCATACTCATACTCATACTCGTACTCATCCTCATACGCATGCTCATGCTCATGCTCATGCTCATGCTCATGCTCATGCTCATACTCATACTCATACTCATACTCATACTCATACTCATACTCATACTCATACTCATACTCATACTCATACTCATACTCATGCTCATGCTCATACTCATACTCATACACATACTCACACTCATACTCATACTCATACTCATACTCATATTCATACTAATACGCATGCTCATGCTCATACACATACTCATACACATACTCATACTCATACTCATACTCATACTCGTACTCATACTCATACTCATACTCATACTCATACTCATACTCATACTCATACTCATACTCATACTCATAATCACACTCACACTCATACTCATACTCTCATTCACACTCACACTCATACTCATACAGATACGCATACTCATACTCACACTCGTACTCATACATATACGCATACTCATACTCACACTCATAATCATACTCATAATCATACACATACACATACTCAAACTCATACTCATACTCATACTCATGCTCATACTCATACACATACTCACACTCATACTCATACTCATACTCATATTCATACTCATGCTAATACGCATACTCGTACTCGTACTCGTACTCATACTCATACTCATACTCATACTCATACTCATATTCATACTAATACTCATACTCATACTCATACTCATACTCATACTCATACTCATACTCATACTCATACACATACTCATACTCATACTCATACTCATACTCATACTCATACTCATACTCATACTCATACTCATACTCATACTCATACTCATACTCATACTCATACTCATACTCATACTCATACTCACACTCATACCCATACTCATACTCATACTCACACTCACACTCATACCCATACTCATTCTCATACTCATACGCATGCTCATGCTCATGCTCATGCTCATGCTCATGCTCATGCTCATGCTCATACTCATACTGACACTCGCACTCATACTCATACTCATACTCATAATTATACTCATAATCATACTTATACTCATACTCATACTCATACTCATAGTCATACTCATACTCATACTCATACTCATACTCATACTCGTACTCATCCTCATACGCATGCTCATGCTCATGCTCATGCTCATGCTCATGCTCATGCTCATACTCATACTCATACTCATACTCATACTCATACTCATACTCATTCTCATACTCATACTCATACTCTCATTCACACTCACACTCATACTCATGCAGATACGCATACTCATACTCACACTCATACTCATACATATACGCATACTCATACTCACACTCATAATCATACTCATAATCATACTCATACTCATACTCATACTCATACTCATACTCATACTCATACTCATACGCATGCTCATGCTCATGCTCATGCTCATGCTCATGCTCATGCTCATGCTCATGCTCATGCTCATACTCATACTGACACTCGCACTCATACTCATACTCATACTCGTAATCATACTCATAATCATACTCATATTCATACTCATACTCATACTCATAGTCATACTCATACTCATACTCATACTCATACTCATACTCATACTCGTAGTCATCCTCATACGCATGCTCATGCTCATGCTCATGCTCATGCTCATGCTCATACTCATACTCATACTCATACTCATACTCATACTCATACTCATACTCATACTCATACTCATACTCATACTCATACTCATACTCATACTCATACTCATACTCACAATCATACTCATACTCATACTCATACTCATACTAATACGCCTACACGTACTCGTACTCGTACTCACACTCATACTCATACTCATACTCATACTCATACTCATACTCATACTCATACTCATACTCATACTCATACTCATACTCATACTCATACTCATACTCATACTCATAATCACACTCACACTCATACTCATACTCTCATTCACACTCACACTCATACTCATACAGATACGCATACTCATACTCACACTCGTACTCATACATATACGCATACTCATACTCACACTCATAATCATACTCATAATCATACACATACACATACTCAAACTCATACTCATACTCATACTCATGCTCATACTCATACACATACTCACACTCATACTCATACTCATACTCATATTCATACTCATGCTAATACGCATACTCGTACTCGTACTCGTACTCATACTCATACTCATACTCATACTCATACTCATATTCATACTAATACTCATACTCATACTCATACTCATACTCATACTCATACTCATACTCATACTCATACACATACTCATACTCATACTCATACTCATACTCATACTCATACTCATACTCATACTCATACTCATACTCATACTCATACTCATACTCATACTCATACTCATACTCATACTCATACTCATACTCACACTCATACCCATACTCATACTCATACTCACACTCACACTCATACCCATACTCATTCTCATACTCATACGCATGCTCATGCTCATGCTCATGCTCATGCTCATGCTCATGCTCATGCTCATACTCATACTGACACTCGCACTCATACTCATACTCATACTCATAATTATACTCATAATCATACTTATACTCATACTCATACTCATACTCATAGTCATACTCATACTCATACTCATACTCATACTCATACTCGTACTCATCCTCATACGCATGCTCATGCTCATGCTCATGCTCATGCTCATGCTCATGCTCATACTCATACTCATACTCATACTCATACTCATACTCATACTCATTCTCATACTCATACTCATACTCTCATTCACACTCACACTCATACTCATGCAGATACGCATACTCATACTCACACTCATACTCATACATATACGCATACTCATACTCACACTCATAATCATACTCATAATCATACTCATACTCATACTCATACTCATACTCATACTCATACTCATACTCATACGCATGCTCATGCTCATGCTCATGCTCATGCTCATGCTCATGCTCATGCTCATGCTCATGCTCATACTCATACTGACACTCGCACTCATACTCATACTCATACTCGTAATCATACTCATAATCATACTCATATTCATACTCATACTCATACTCATAGTCATACTCATACTCATACTCATACTCATACTCATACTCATACTCGTAGTCATCCTCATACGCATGCTCATGCTCATGCTCATGCTCATGCTCATGCTCATACTCATACTCATACTCATACTCATACTCATACTCATACTCATACTCATACTCATACTCATACTCATACTCATACTCATACTCATACTCATACTCATACTCACAATCATACTCATACTCATACTCATACTCATACTAATACGCCTACACGTACTCGTACTCGTACTCACACTCATACTCATACTCATACTCATACTCATACTCATACTCATACTCATACTCATACTCATACTCATACTCATACACATACTCATACTCATACTCATACTCATACTCATACTCATACTCATACTCATACTCATACTCATACTCATACTCATACTCATACTCATACTCATACTCATACTCACACTCATACCCATACTCATACTCATACTCACACTCACACTCATACCCATACTCATTCTCATACTCATACGCATGCTCATGCTCATGCTCATGCTCATGCTCATGCTCATGCTCATGCTCATGCTCATGCTCATACTCATACTGACACTCGCACTCATACTCATACTCATACTCATACTCATAATTATACTCATAATCATACTCATACTCATACTCATACTCATAGTCATACTCATACTCATACTCATACTCATACTCGTACTCATCCTCATACGCATGCTCATGCTCATGCTCATGCTTATGCTCATGCTCATGCTCATACTCATACTCATACTCATACTCATACTCATACTCATACTCATACTCATACTCACAATCATACTCATACTCATACTCATACTCATACTCATACTCATACTCATACTCATACTAATACGCATACACGTACTCGTACTCCTACTCATACTCATACTCATACTCATACTCATACTCATACTCATACTCATACTCATACTCATACTCATACTCATACTCATACTCATACTCATACTCATACTCATACTCATACTCATACTCATACTCGTACTCATCCTCATACGCATGCTCATGCTCATGCTCATGCTCATGCTCATGCTCATGCTCATGCTCATACTCATACTCATACTCATACTCATACTCATACTCATACTCATACTCATACTCATACTCATACTCTCATTCACACTCACACTCATACTCATACAGATACGCATACTCATACTCACACTCATACTCATACATATACGCATACTCATACTCACACTCATAATCATACTCATAATCATACTCATACTCATACTCATACTCATACTCATACTCATACTCATACTCATACGCATGCTCATGCTCATGCTCATGCTCATGCTCATGCTCATACTCATACTCATACTCATACTCATACTCATACTCATACTCATACTCATACTCAAACTTATACTCATACTCATACTCACACTCACACTCACACTCATACTCATACTCATACTCATACTCATACGCATGCTCGTACTCATACTCATACTCATACTCATACTCATACTCATACTCATACTCATACTCATACTCATACTCATACTCACACTCATACTCATACTCATACTCATACTCATACTCATGCGCATGCTCATGCTCATACACGTACTCATGCACATACTCATACTCATACTCATACTCATACTCGTACTCATACTCATACTCATAGTCATACTCATACTCATACTCATACTCATACTCATACTCATACTCATACTCATAATCACACTCACACTCATACTCATACTCTCATTCACACTCACACTCATACTCATACAGATACGCATACTCATACTCACACTCATACTCATACATATACGCATACTCATACTCACACTCATAATCATACTCATAATCATACTCATACACATACTCAAACTCATACTCATACTCATGCTCATACTCATACACATACTCACACTCATACTCATACTCATATTCCTACTCATGCTAATACGCATACTCGTACTCGTACTCATACTCATACTGATACTCATACTCATACGCATACTCATATTCATACTTATACTCATACTCATACTCATACTCATAGTCATACTCATACTCATACTCATACTCATACTCATACTCATACTCATACTCATACTCATACTCATACTCATACTCATACTCACACTCATACCCATACTCATACTCACACTCACACTCACACTCATACTCATACTCATACTCATACTCATACGCATGCTCGTACTCATACTCATACTCATACTCATACTCATACTCATACTCATACTCATACTCATACTCATACTCATACTCACACTCATACTCATACTCATACTCATACTCATACTCATGCGCATGCTCATGCTCATACACGTACTCATGCACATACTCATACTCATACTCATACTCGTACTCATACTCATACTCATACTCATACTCATACTCATACTCATACTCATACTCATACTCATACTCATACTCATACTCATACTCATACTCACACTCATACCCATACTCATACTCATACTCACACTCACACTCATACCCATACTCATTCTCATACCCATACGCATGCTCATGCTCATGCTCATGCTCATGCTCATGCTCATGCTCATGCTCATGCTCATACTCATACTGATACTCGCACTCATACTCATACTCATACTCATAATTATACTCATAATCATACTCATACTCATACTCATACTCATACTCATACTCATAGTCATACTCATACTCATACTCATACTCATACTCATACTCGTACTCATCCTCATACGCATGCTCATGCTCATGCTCATGCTCATGCTCATGCTCATGCTCATACTCATACTCATACTCATACTCATACTCATACTCATACTCATACTCATACTCATACTCATACTCATACTCATACTCTCATTCACACTCACACTCATACTCATACAGATACGCATACTCATACTCACACTCATACTCATACATATACGCATACTCATACTCACACTCATAATCATACTCATAATCATACTCATACTCATACTCATACTCATACTCATACTCATACTCATACTCATACGCATGCTCATGCTCATGCTCATGCTCATGCTCATGCTCATGCTCATGCTCATGCTCATGCTCATACTCATACTGACACTCGCACTCATACTCATACTCATACTCGTAATCATACTCATAATCATACTCATATTCATACTCATACTCATACTCATAGTCATACTCATACTCATACTCATACTCATACTCATACTCATACTCATACTCGTAGTCATCCTCATACGCATGCTCATGCTCATGCTCATGCTCATGCTCATGCTCATACTCATACTCATACTCATACTCATACTCATACTCATACTCATACTCATACTCATACTCATACTCATACTCATACTCATACTCATACTCATACTCATACTCACAATCATACTCATACTCATACTCATACTCATACTAATACGCCTACACGTACTCGTACTCGTACTCACACTCATACTCATACTCATACTCATACTCATACTCATACTCATACTCATACTCATACTCATACTCATAATCATACTCATAATCATACTCATATTCATACTCATACTCATACTCATAGTCATACTCATACTCATACTCATACTCATACTCATACTCATACTCATACTCATACTCATACTCGTAGTCATCCTCATACGCATGCTCATACTCATGCTCATGCTCATGCTCATACTCATACTCATACTCATACTCATACTCATACTCATACTCATACTCATACTCATACTCATACTCATACTCATACTCATACTCATACTCATACTCATACTCATACTCACAATCATACTCATACTCATACTCATACTCATACTCATACTCATACTCATACTCATACTAATACGCCTACACGTACTCGTACTCGTACTCATACTCATACTCATACTCATACTCATACTCATACTCATACTCATACTCATACGCATGCTCATGCTCATACACATACTCATACACATACTCATACTCATACTCATACTCGTACTCATACTCATACTCATACTCATACTCATACTCATACTCATACTCATACTCATACTCATACTCATACTCATACTCATACTCATACTCATACTCATACTCATACTCATACTCATACTCATAATCACACTCACACTCATGCTCATACTCTCATTCACACTCACACTCATACTCATACAGATACGCATACTCATACTCACACTCAAACTCATACATATACGCATACTCATACTCACACTCATAATCATACTCATAATCATACTCATACACATACTCATACTCATACTCATACTCATGCTCATACTCATACACATTCTCACACTCATACTCATACTCATACTCACACTCATACCCATACTCATACTCATACTCACACTCACACTCATACCCATACTCATTCTCATACTCATACGCATGCTCATGCTCATGCTCATGCTCATGCTCATGCTCATACTCATACTGACACTCGCACTCATACTCATACTCATACTCATACTCATAATTATACTCATAATCATACTCATACTCATACTCATACTCATAGTCATACTCATACTCATACTCATACTCATACTCGTACTCATCCTCATACGCATGCTCATGCTCATGCTCATGCTCATGCTCATGCTCATGCTCAAACTCATACTCATACTCATACTCATACTCATACTCATACTCATACTCATACTCATACTCATACTCATACTCATACTCATACTCATACTCATACTCATACTCATACTCATACTCATACTCATACTCATACTCATAATCATACTCATACTCATACTCATACTCATACTCATACTCATACTCATACTCATGCTCATGCTCATACTCATACTCATACACATACTCACACTCATACTCATACTCATACTCATATTCATACTAATACGCATGATCATGCTCATACACATACTCATACACATACTCATACTCATACTCATACTCATACTCGTACTCATACTCATACTCATACTCATACTCATACTCATACTCATACTCATACTCATACTCATACTCATAATCACACTCACACTCATACTCATACTCTCATTCACACTCACACTCATACTCATACAGATACGCATACTCATACTCACACTCGTACTCATACATATACGCATACTCATACTCACACTCATAATCATACTCATAATCATACACATACACATACTCAAACTCATACTCATACTCATACTCATGCTCATACTCATACACATACTCACACTCATACTCATACTCATACTCATATTCATACTCATGCTAATACGCATACTCGTACTCGTACTCGTACTCATACTCATACTCATACTCATACTCATACTCATATTCATACTAATACTCATACTCATACTCATACTCATACTCATACTCATACTCATACTCATACTCATACACATACTCATACTCATACTCATACTCATACTCATACTCATACTCATACTCATACTCATACTCATACTCATACTCATACTCATACTCATACTCATACTCATACTCATACTCATACTCACACTCATACCCATACTCATACTCATACTCACACTCACACTCATACCCATACTCATTCTCATACTCATACGCATGCTCATGCTCATGCTCATGCTCATGCTCATGCTCATGCTCATGCTCATACTCATACTGACACTCGCACTCATACTCATACTCATACTCATAATTATACTCATAATCATACTTATACTCATACTCATACTCATACTCATAGTCATACTCATACTCATACTCATACTCATACTCATACTCGTACTCATCCTCATACGCATGCTCATGCTCATGCTCATGCTCATGCTCATGCTCATGCTCATACTCATACTCATACTCATACTCATACTCATACTCATACTCATACTCATACTCATACTCATACTCTCATTCACACTCACACTCATACTCATACAGATACGCATACTCATACTCACACTCATACTCATACATATACGCATACTCATACTCACACTCATAATCATACTCATAATCATACTCATACTCATACTCATACTCATACTCATACTCATACTCATACTCATACGCATGCTCATGCTCATGCTCATGCTCATGCTCATGCTCATGCTCATGCTCATGCTCATACTCATACTGACACTCGCACTCATACTCATACTCATACTCGTAATCATACTCATAATCATACTCATATTCATACTCATACTCATACTCATAGTCATACTCATACTCATACTCATACTCATACTCATACTCATACTCGTAGTCATCCTCATACGCATGCTCATGCTCATGCTCATGCTCATGCTCATGCTCATACTCATACTCATACTCATACTCATACTCATACTCATACTCATACTCATACTCATACTCATACTCATACTCATACTCATACTCATACTCATACTCATACTCATACTCACAATCATACTCATACTCATACTCATACTCATACTAATACGCCTACACGTACTCGTACTCGTACTCACACTCATACTCATACTCATACTCATACTCATACTCATACTCATACTCATACTCATACTCATACTCATACTCATACTCATACACATACTCATACTCATACTCATACTCATACTCATACTCATACTCATACTCATACTCATACTCATACTCATACTCATACTCATACTCATACTCACACTCATACCCATACTCATACTCATACTCACACTCACACTCATACCCATACTCATTCTCATACTCATACGCATGCTCATGCTCATGCTCATGCTCATGCTCATGCTCATGCTCATGCTCATGCTCATGCTCATACTCATACTGACACTCGCACTCATACTCATACTCATACTCATACTCATAATTATACTCATAATCATACTCATACTCATACTCATACTCATAGTCATACTCATACTCATACTCATACTCATACTCGTACTCATCCTCATACGCATGCTCATGCTCATGCTCATGCTTATGCTCATGCTCATGCTCATACTCATACTCATACTCATACTCATACTCATACTCATACTCATACTCATACTCACAATCATACTCATACTCATACTCATACTCATACTCATACTCATACTCATACTAATACGCATACACGTACTCGTACTCATACTCATACTCATACTCATACTCATACTCATACTCATACTCATACTCATACTCATACTCATACTCATACTCATACTCATACTCATACTCATACTCATACTCATACTCATACTCGTACTCATCCTCATACGCATGCTCATGCTCATGCTCATGCTCATGCTCATGCTCATGCTCATGCTCATACTCATACTCATACTCATACTCATACTCATACTCATACTCATACTCATACTCATACTCATACTCTCATTCACTCTCACACTCATACTCATACAGATACGCATACTCATACTCACACTCATACTCATACATATACGCATACTCATACTCACACTCATAATCATACTCATAATCATACTCATACTCATACTCATACTCATACTCATACTCATACTCATACTCATACGCATGCTCATGCTCATGCTCATGCTCATGCTCATGCTCATACTCATACTCATACTCATACTCATACTCATACTCATACTCATACTCATACTCAAACTTATACTCATACTCATACTCACACTCACACTCACACTCATACTCATACTCATACTCATACTCATACGCATGCTCGTACTCATACTCATACTCATACTCATACTCATACTCATACTCATACTCATACTCATACTCATACTCATACTCACACTCATACTCATACTCATACTCATACTCATACTCATGCGCATGCTCATGCTCATACACGTACTCATGCACATACTCATACTCATACTCATACTCATACTCGTACTCATACTCATACTCATAGTCATACTCATACTCATACTCATACTCATACTCATACTCATACTCATACTCATAATCACACTCACACTCATACTCATACTCTCATTCACACTCACACTCATACTCATACAGATACGCATACTCATACTCACACTCATACTCATACATATACGCATACTCATACTCACACTCATAATCATACTCATAATCATACTCATACACATACTCAAACTCATACTCATACTCATACTCATACACATACTCACACTCATACTCATACTCATATTCCTACTCATGCTAATACGCATACTCGTACTCGTACTCATACTCATACTGATACTCATACTCATACGCATACTCATATTCATACTTATACTCATACTCATACTCATACTCATAGTCATACTCATACTCATACTCATACTCATACTCATACTAATACGCCTACACGTACTCGTACTCGTACTCATACTCATACTCATACTCATACTCATACTCATACGCATGCTCATACTCATTCTCATACTCATACTCATACGCATGTTCATGCTCATGCTCATACTCATACTCATACTCTCATTCACACTCACACTCATACTCATACAGATACGCATACTCATACTCACACTCATACTCATACATATACGCATACTCATACTCACACTCATAATCATACTCATAATCATACTCATACTCATACTCATACTCATACTCATACTCATACTCATACTCATACTCATGCTCATGCTCATACTCATACACATACTCACACTCATACTCATACTCATACTCATATTCATACTAATACGCATGCTCATGCTCATACACATACTCATACACATACTCATACTCATACTCATACTCGTACTCATACTCATACTCATACTCATACTCATACTCATACTCATACTCATACTCATAATCACACTCACACTCATACTCATACTCTCATTCACACTCACACTCATACTCATACAGATACGCATACTCATACTCACACTCGTACTCATACATATACGCATACTCTTACTCACACTCATAATCATACTCATAATCATACTCATACACATACTCAAACTCATACTCATACTCATACTCATGCTCATACTCATACACATACTCACACTCATACTCATACTCATACTCATATTCATACTCATGCTAATACGCATTCTCGTACTCGTACTCATACTCATACTCATACTCATACTCATACTAATATTCATACTAATACTCATACTCATACTCATACTCATACTCATACTCATACTCACACTCATACTCATACTCATACTCATACTCATACTCATACTCATACTCATACTCATACTCATACTCACACTCATACCCATACTCATACTCATACTCACACTCAAACTCATACCCATACTCATTCTCATACTCATACGCATGCTCATGCTCATGCTCATGCTCATGCTCATGCTCATGCTCATGCTCATGCTCATGCTCATGCTCATACTCATACTGACACTCGCACTCATACTCATACTCATACTCATAATTATACTCATAATCATACTCATACTCATACTCATACTCATAGTCATACTCATACTCATACTCATACTCATACTCATACTCGTACTCATCCTCATACGCATGCTCATGCTCATGCTCATGCTCATGCTCATGCTCATGCTCATGCTCATACTCATACTCATACTCATACTCATACTCATACTCATACTCATTCTCATACTCATACTCATACTCTCATTCACACTCACACTCATACTCATACAGATACGCATACTCATACTCACACTCATACTCATACATATACGCATACTCATACTCACACTCATAATCATACTCATAATCATACTCATACTCATACTCATACTCATACTCATACGCATGCTCATGCTCATGCTCATGCTCATGCTCATGCTCATGCTCATGCTCATGCTCATACTCATACTGACACTCGCACTCATACTCATACTCATACTCATAATCATACTCATAATCATACTCATATTCATACTCATACTCATACTCATAGTCATACTCATACTCATACTCATACTCATACTCATACTCATACTCATACTCATACTCGTAGTCATCCTCATACGCATGCTCATACTCATGCTCATGCTCATGCTCATACTCATACTCATACTCATACTCATACTCATACTCATACTCATACTCATACTCATACTCATACTCATACTCATACTCATACTCATACTCATACTCATACTCATACTCATACTCACAATCATACTCATACTCATACTCATACTCATACTCATACTCATACTCATACTCATACTAATACGCCTACACGTACTCGTACTCGTACTCATACTCATACTCATACTCATACTCATACTCATACTCATACTCATACTCATACGCATGCTCATGCTCATACACATACTCATACACATACTCATACTCATACTCATACTCGTACTCATACTCATACTCATACTCATACTCATACTCATACTCATACTCATACTCGTACTCATACTCATACTCATACTCATACTCATACTCATACTCATACTCATACTCATACTCATACTCATACTCATACTCATACTCATACTCACACTCATACCCATACTCATACTCATACTCACACTCACACTCATACCCATACTCATTCTCATACCCATACGCATGCTCATGCTCATGCTCATGCTCATGCTCATGCTCATGCTCATGCTCATGCTCATACTCATACTGATACTCGCACTCATACTCATACTCATACTCATAATTATACTCATAATCATACTCATACTCATACTCATACTCATACTCATACTCATAGTCATACTCATACTCATACTCATACTCATACTCATACTCGTACTCATCCTCATACGCATGCTCATGCTCATGCTCATGCTCATGCTCATGCTCATGCTCATACTCATACTCATACTCATACTCATACTCATACTCATACTCATACTCATACTCATACTCATACTCATACTCATACTCATGCTCATGCTCATACTCATACTCATACACATACTCACACTCATACTCATACTCATACTCATACTCATATTCATACTAATACGCATGCTCATGCTCATACACATACTCATACACATACTCATACTCATACTCATACTCATACTCGTACTCATACTCATACTCATACTCATACTCATACTCATACTCATACTCATACTCATACTCATACTCATAATCACACTCACACTCATACTCATACTCTCATTCACACTCACACTCATACTCATACAGATACGCATACTCATACTCACACTCGTACTCATACATATACGCATACTCATACTCACACTCATAATCATACTCATAATCATACACATACACATACTCAAACTCATACTCATACTCATACTCATGCTCATACTCATACACATACTCACACTCATACTCATACTCATACTCATATTCATACTCATGCTAATACGCATACTCGTACTCGTACTCGTACTCATACTCATACTCATACTCATACTCATACTCATATTCATACTAATACTCATACTCATACTCATACTCATACTCATACTCATACTCATACTCATACTCATACACATACTCATACTCATACTCATACTCATACTCATACTCATACTCATACTCATACTCATACTCATACTCATACTCATACTCATACTCATACTCATACTCATACTCATACTCATACTCACACTCATACCCATACTCATACTCATACTCACACTCACACTCATACCCATACTCATTCTCATACTCATACGCATGCTCATGCTCATGCTCATGCTCATGCTCATGCTCATGCTCATGCTCATACTCATACTGACACTCGCACTCATACTCATACTCATACTCATAATTATACTCATAATCATACTTATACTCATACTCATACTCATACTCATAGTCATACTCATACTCATACTCATACTCATACTCATACTCGTACTCATCCTCATACGCATGCTCATGCTCATGCTCATGCTCATGCTCATGCTCATGCTCATACTCATACTCATACTCATACTCATACTCATACTCATACTCATTCTCATACTCATACTCATACTCTCATTCACACTCACACTCATACTCATGCAGATACGCATACTCATACTCACACTCATACTCATACATATACGCATACTCATACTCACACTCATAATCATACTCATAATCATACTCATACTCATACTCATACTCATACTCATACTCATACTCATACTCATACGCATGCTCATGCTCATGCTCATGCTCATGCTCATGCTCATGCTCATGCTCATGCTCATGCTCATACTCATACTGACACTCGCACTCATACTCATACTCATACTCGTAATCATACTCATAATCATACTCATATTCATACTCATACTCATACTCATAGTCATACTCATACTCATACTCATACTCATACTCATACTCATACTCGTAGTCATCCTCATACGCATGCTCATGCTCATGCTCATGCTCATGCTCATGCTCATACTCATACTCATACTCATACTCATACTCATACTCATACTCATACTCATACTCATACTCATACTCATACTCATACTCATACTCATACTCATACTCATACTCACAATCATACTCATACTCATACTCATACTCATACTAATACGCCTACACGTACTCGTACTCGTACTCACACTCATACTCATACTCATACTCATACTCATACTCATACTCATACTCATACTCATACTCATACTCATACTCATACTCATACTCATACTCATACTCATACTCATAATCACACTCACACTCATACTCATACTCTCATTCACACTCACACTCATACTCATACAGATACGCATACTCATACTCACACTCGTACTCATACATATACGCATACTCATACTCACACTCATAATCATACTCATAATCATACACATACACATACTCAAACTCATACTCATACTCATACTCATGCTCATACTCATACACATACTCACACTCATACTCATACTCATACTCATATTCATACTCATGCTAATACGCATACTCGTACTCGTACTCGTACTCATACTCATACTCATACTCATACTCATACTCATATTCATACTAATACTCATACTCATACTCATACTCATACTCATACTCATACTCATACTCATACTCATACACATACTCATACTCATACTCATACTCATACTCATACTCATACTCATACTCATACTCATACTCATACTCATACTCATACTCATACTCATACTCATACTCATACTCATACTCATACTCATACTCACACTCATACCCATACTCATACTCATACTCACACTCACACTCATACCCATACTCATTCTCATACTCATACGCATGCTCATGCTCATGCTCATGCTCATGCTCATGCTCATGCTCATGCTCATACTCATACTGACACTCGCACTCATACTCATACTCATACTCATAATTATACTCATAATCATACTTATACTCATACTCATACTCATACTCATAGTCATACTCATACTCATACTCATACTCATACTCATACTCGTACTCATCCTCATACGCATGCTCATGCTCATGCTCATGCTCATGCTCATGCTCATGCTCATACTCATACTCATACTCATACTCATACTCATACTCATACTCATTCTCATACTCATACTCATACTCTCATTCACACTCACACTCATACTCATGCAGATACGCATACTCATACTCACACTCATACTCATACATATACGCATACTCATACTCACACTCATAATCATACTCATAATCATACTCATACTCATACTCATACTCATACTCATACTCATACTCATACTCATACGCATGCTCATGCTCATGCTCATGCTCATGCTCATGCTCATGCTCATGCTCATGCTCATGCTCATACTCATACTGACACTCGCACTCATACTCATACTCATACTCGTAATCATACTCATAATCATACTCATATTCATACTCATACTCATACTCATAGTCATACTCATACTCATACTCATACTCATACTCATACTCATACTCGTAGTCATCCTCATACGCATGCTCATGCTCATGCTCATGCTCATGCTCATGCTCATACTCATACTCATACTCATACTCATACTCATACTCATACTCATACTCATACTCATACTCATACTCATACTCATACTCATACTCATACTCATACTCATACTCACAATCATACTCATACTCATACTCATACTCATACTAATACGCCTACACGTACTCGTACTCGTACTCACACTCATACTCATACTCATACTCATACTCATACTCATACTCATACTCATACTCATACTCATACTCATACTCATACACATACTCATACTCATACTCATACTCATACTCATACTCATACTCATACTCATACTCATACTCATACTCATACTCATACTCATACTCATACTCATACTCATACTCACACTCATACCCATACTCATACTCATACTCACACTCACACTCATACCCATACTCATTCTCATACTCATACGCATGCTCATGCTCATGCTCATGCTCATGCTCATGCTCATGCTCATGCTCATGCTCATGCTCATACTCATACTGACACTCGCACTCATACTCATACTCATACTCATACTCATAATTATACTCATAATCATACTCATACTCATACTCATACTCATAGTCATACTCATACTCATACTCATACTCATACTCGTACTCATCCTCATACGCATGCTCATGCTCATGCTCATGCTTATGCTCATGCTCATGCTCATACTCATACTCATACTCATACTCATACTCATACTCATACTCATACTCATACTCACAATCATACTCATACTCATACTCATACTCATACTCATACTCATACTCATACTCATACTAATACGCATACACGTACTCGTACTCCTACTCATACTCATACTCATACTCATACTCATACTCATACTCATACTCATACTCATACTCATACTCATACTCATACTCATACTCATACTCATACTCATACTCATACTCATACTCATACTCATACTCGTACTCATCCTCATACGCATGCTCATGCTCATGCTCATGCTCATGCTCATGCTCATGCTCATGCTCATACTCATACTCATACTCATACTCATACTCATACTCATACTCATACTCATACTCATACTCATACTCTCATTCACACTCACACTCATACTCATACAGATACGCATACTCATACTCACACTCATACTCATACATATACGCATACTCATACTCACACTCATAATCATACTCATAATCATACTCATACTCATACTCATACTCATACTCATACTCATACTCATACTCATACGCATGCTCATGCTCATGCTCATGCTCATGCTCATGCTCATACTCATACTCATACTCATACTCATACTCATACTCATACTCATACTCATACTCAAACTTATACTCATACTCATACTCACACTCACACTCACACTCATACTCATACTCATACTCATACTCATACGCATGCTCGTACTCATACTCATACTCATACTCATACTCATACTCATACTCATACTCATACTCATACTCATACTCATACTCACACTCATACTCATACTCATACTCATACTCATACTCATGCGCATGCTCATGCTCATACACGTACTCATGCACATACTCATACTCATACTCATACTCATACTCGTACTCATACTCATACTCATAGTCATACTCATACTCATACTCATACTCATACTCATACTCATACTCATACTCATAATCACACTCACACTCATACTCATACTCTCATTCACACTCACACTCATACTCATACAGATACGCATACTCATACTCACACTCATACTCATACATATACGCATACTCATACTCACACTCATAATCATACTCATAATCATACTCATACACATACTCAAACTCATACTCATACTCATGCTCATACTCATACACATACTCACACTCATACTCATACTCATATTCCTACTCATGCTAATACGCATACTCGTACTCGTACTCATACTCATACTGATACTCATACTCATACGCATACTCATATTCATACTTATACTCATACTCATACTCATACTCATAGTCATACTCATACTCATACTCATACTCATACTCATACTCATACTCATACTCATACTCATACTCATACTCATACTCATACTCACACTCATACCCATACTCATACTCACACTCACACTCACACTCATACTCATACTCATACTCATACTCATACGCATGCTCGTACTCATACTCATACTCATACTCATACTCATACTCATACTCATACTCATACTCATACTCATACTCATACTCACACTCATACTCATACTCATACTCATACTCATACTCATGCGCATGCTCATGCTCATACACGTACTCATGCACATACTCATACTCATACTCATACTCGTACTCATACTCATACTCATACTCATACTCATACTCATACTCATACTCATACTCATACTCATACTCATACTCATACTCATACTCATACTCATACTCACACTCATACCCATACTCATACTCATACTCACACTCACACTCATACCCATACTCATTCTCATACCCATACGCATGCTCATGCTCATGCTCATGCTCATGCTCATGCTCATGCTCATGCTCATGCTCATACTCATACTGATACTCGCACTCATACTCATACTCATACTCATAATTATACTCATAATCATACTCATACTCATACTCATACTCATACTCATACTCATAGTCATACTCATACTCATACTCATACTCATACTCATACTCGTACTCATCCTCATACGCATGCTCATGCTCATGCTCATGCTCATGCTCATGCTCATGCTCATACTCATACTCATACTCATACTCATACTCATACTCATACTCATACTCATACTCATACTCATACTCATACTCATACTCTCATTCACACTCACACTCATACTCATACAGATACGCATACTCATACTCACACTCATACTCATACATATACGCATACTCATACTCACACTCATAATCATACTCATAATCATACTCATACTCATACTCATACTCATACTCATACTCATACTCATACTCATACGCATGCTCATGCTCATGCTCATGCTCATGCTCATGCTCATGCTCATGCTCATGCTCATGCTCATACTCATACTGACACTCGCACTCATACTCATACTCATACTCGTAATCATACTCATAATCATACTCATATTCATACTCATACTCATACTCATAGTCATACTCATACTCATACTCATACTCATACTCATACTCATACTCATACTCGTAGTCATCCTCATACGCATGCTCATGCTCATGCTCATGCTCATGCTCATGCTCATACTCATACTCATACTCATACTCATACTCATACTCATACTCATACTCATACTCATACTCATACTCATACTCATACTCATACTCATACTCATACTCATACTCACAATCATACTCATACTCATACTCATACTCATACTAATACGCCTACACGTACTCGTACTCGTACTCACACTCATACTCATACTCATACTCATACTCATACTCATACTCATACTCATACTCATACTCATACTCATACTCATACACATACTCATACTCATACTCATACTCATACTCATACTCATACTCATACTCATACTCATACTCATACTCATACTCATACTCATACTCATACTCATACTCATACTCATACTCACACTCATACCCATACTCATACTCATAATCACACTCACACTCATACCCATACTCATTCTCATACTCATACGCATGCTCATGCTCATGCTCATGCCCATGCTCATGCTCATGCTCATGCTCATGCTCATGCTCATACTCATACTGACACTCGCACTCATACTCATACTCATACTCATAATTATACTCATAATCATACTCATACTCATACTCATACTCATACTCATAGTCATACTCATACTCATACTCATACTCATACTCATACTCGTACTCATCCTCATACGCATGCTCATGCTCATGCTCATGCTCATGCTCATGCTCATGCTCATGCTCATACTCATACTCATACTCATACTCATACTCATACTCATACTCATACTCATACTCTCATTCACACTCACACTCATACTCATACAGATACGCATACTCATACTCACACTCATACTCATACATATACGCATACTCATACTCACACTCATAATCATACTCATAATCATACTCATACTCATACTCATACTCATACTCATACTCATACTCATACGCATGCTCATGCTCATGCTCATGCTCATGCTCATGCTCATGCTCATGCTCATACTCACACTCACACTCATACCCATACTCATTCTCATACTCATACGCATGCTCATGCTCATGCTCATGCTCATGCTCATGCTCATGCTCATACTCATACTGACACTCGCACTCATACTCATACTCATACTCATACTCATAATTATACTCATAATCATACTCATACTCATACTCATACTCATAGTCATACTCATACTCATACTCATACTCATACTCGTACTCATCCTCATACGCATGCTCATGCTCATGCTCATGCTTATGCTCATGCTCATGCTCATACTCATACTCATACTCATACTCATACTCATACTCATACTCATACTCATACTCATACTCATACTCATACTCATACTCATACTCATACTCATACTCATACTCATACTCATACTCATACTCATACTCATACTCATACTCATACTCATACTCATACTCATACTCATACTCATACTCATACTCACAATCATACTCATACTCATACTCATACTCATACTCATACTCATACTCATACTAATACGCATACACGTACTCGTACTCATACTCATACTCATACTCATACTCATACTCATACTCATACTCATACTCATACTCATACTCATACACATACTCATACTCATACTCATACTCATACTCATACTCATACTCATACTCATACTCATACTCATACTCATACTCATACTCATACTCATACTCATACTCATACTCATACTCATACTCACACTCATACCCATACTCATACTCATACTCACACTCACACTCATACCCATACTCATTCTCATACTCATACGCATGCTCATGCTCATGCTCATGCTCATGCTCATGCTCATGCTCATGCTCATGCTCATACTCATACTGACACTCGCACTCATACTCATACTCATACTCATAATTATACTCATAATCATACTTATACTCATACTCATACTCATACTCATAGTCATACTCATACTCATACTCATACTCATACTCATACTCGTACTCATCCTCATACGCATGCTCATAATCATACTCATACTCATACTCATACTCATACTCATACTCATACTCATACTCATACGCATGCTCATGCTCATGCTCATGCTCATGCTCATGCTCATGCTCATGCTCATGCTCATGCTCATACTCATACTGACACTCGCACTCATACTCATACTCATACTCGTAATCATACTCATAATCATACTCATATTCATACTCATACTCATACTCATAGTCATACTCATACTCATACTCATACTCATACTCATACTCATACTCGTAGTCATCCTCATACGCATGCTCATGCTCATGCTCATGCTCATGCTCATGCTCATACTCATACTCATACTCATACTCATACTCATACTCATACTCATACTCATACTCATACTCATACTCATACTCATACTCATACTCATACTCATACTCATACTCACAATCATACTCATACTCATACTCATACTCATACTAATACGCCTACACGTACTCGTACTCGTACTCACACTCATACTCATACTCATACTCATACTCATACTCATACTCATACTCATACTCATACTCATACTCATACTCATACACATACTCATACTCATACTCATACTCATACTCATACTCATACTCATACTCATACTCATACTCATACTCATACTCATACTCATACTCATACTCACACTCATACCCATACTCATACTCATACTCACACTCACACTCATACCCATACTCATTCTCATACTCATACGCATGCTCATGCTCATGCTCATGCTCATGCTCATGCTCATGCTCATGCTCATGCTCATGCTCATACTCATACTGACACTCGCACTCATACTCATACTCATACTCATACTCATAATTATACTCATAATCATACTCATACTCATACTCATACTCATAGTCATACTCATACTCATACTCATACTCATACTCGTACTCATCCTCATACGCATGCTCATGCTCATGCTCATGCTTATGCTCATGCTCATGCTCATACTCATACTCATACTCATACTCATACTCATACTCATACTCATACTCATACTCACAATCATACTCATACTCATACTCATACTCATACTCATACTCATACTCATACTAATACGCATACACGTACTCGTACTCATACTCATACTCATACTCATACTCATACTCATACTCATACTCATACTCATACTCATACTCATACTCATACTCATACTCATACTCATACTCATACTCATACTCATACTCATACTCATACTCGTACTCATCCTCATACGCATGCTCATGCTCATGCTCATGCTCATGCTCATGCTCATGCTCATGCTCATACTCATACTCATACTCATACTCATACTCATACTCATACTCATACTCATACTCATACTCATACTCTCATTCACACTCACACTCATACTCATACAGATACGCATACTCATACTCACACTCATACTCATACATATACGCATACTCATACTCACACTCATAATCATACTCATAATCATACTCATACTCATACTCATACTCATACTCATACTCATACTCATACTCATACGCATGCTCATGCTCATGCTCATGCTCATGCTCATGCTCATACTCATACTCATACTCATACTCATACTCATACTCATACTCATACTCATACTCAAACTTATACTCATACTCATACTCACACTCACACTCACACTCATACTCATACTCATACTCATACTCATACGCATGCTCGTACTCATACTCATACTCATACTCATACTCATACTCATACTCATACTCATACTCATACTCATACTCATACTCACACTCATACTCATACTCATACTCATACTCATACTCATGCGCATGCTCATGCTCATACACGTACTCATGCACATACTCATACTCATACTCATACTCATACTCGTACTCATACTCATACTCATAGTCATACTCATACTCATACTCATACTCATACTCATACTCATACTCATACTCATAATCACACTCACACTCATACTCATACTCTCATTCACACTCACACTCATACTCATACAGATACGCATACTCATACTCACACTCATACTCATACATATACGCATACTCATACTCACACTCATAATCATACTCATAATCATACTCATACACATACTCAAACTCATACTCATACTCATGCTCATACTCATACACATACTCACACTCATACTCATACTCATATTCCTACTCATGCTAATACGCATACTCGTACTCGTACTCATACTCATACTGATACTCATACTCATACGCATACTCATATTCATACTTATACTCATACTCATACTCATACTCATAGTCATACTCATACTCATACTCATACTCATACTCATACTCATACTCATACTCATACTCATACTCATACTCACACTCATACCCATACTCATACTCACACTCACACTCACACTCATACTCATACTCATACTCATACTCATACGCATGCTCGTACTCATACTCATACTCATACTCATACTCATACTCATACTCATACTCATACTCATACTCATACTCATACTCATACTCACACTCATACTCATACTCATACTCATACTCATACTCATGCGCATGCTCATGCTCATACACGTACTCATGCACATACTCATACTCATACTCATACTCGTACTCATACTCATACTCATACTCATACTCATACTCATACTCATACTCATACTCATACTCATACTCATACTCATACTCATACTCATACTCACACTCATACCCATACTCATACTCATACTCACACTCACACTCATACCCATACTCATTCTCATACCCATACGCATGCTCATGCTCATGCTCATGCTCATGCTCATGCTCATGCTCATGCTCATGCTCATACTCATACTGATACTCGCACTCATACTCATACTCATACTCATAATTATACTCATAATCATACTCATACTCATACTCATACTCATACTCATACTCATAGTCATACTCATACTCATACTCATACTCATACTCATACTCGTACTCATCCTCATACGCATGCTCATGCTCATGCTCATGCTCATGCTCATGCTCATGCTCATACTCATACTCATACTCATACTCATACTCATACTCATACTCATACTCATACTCATACTCATACTCATACTCATACTCTCATTCACACTCACACTCATACTCATACAGATACGCATACTCATACTCACACTCATACTCATACATATACGCATACTCATACTCACACTCATAATCATACTCATAATCATACTCATACTCATACTCATACTCATACTCATACTCATACTCATACTCATACGCATGCTCATGGTCATGCTCATGCTCATGCTCATGCTCATGCTCATACTCATACTGACACTCGCACTCATACTCATACTCATACTCGTAATCATACTCATAATCATACTCATATTCATACTCATACTCATACTCATAGTCATACTCATACTCATACTCATACTCATACTCATACTCATACTCATACTCGTAGTCATCCTCATACGCATGCTCATGCTCATGCTCATGCTCATGCTCATGCTCATACTCATACTCATACTCATACTCATACTCATACTCATACTCATACTCATACTCATACTCATACTCATACTCATACTCATACTCATACTCATACTCATACTCACAATCATACTCATACTCATACTCATACTCATACTAATACGCCTACACGTACTCGTACTCGTACTCACACTCATACTCATACTCATACTCATACTCATACTCATACTCATACTCATACTCATACTCATACTCATACTCATACACATACTCATACTCATACTCATACTCATACTCATACTCATACTCATACTCATACTCATACTCATACTCATACTCATACTCATACTCATACTCATACTCATACTCATACTCACACTCATACCCATACTCATACTCATAATCACACTCACACTCATACCCATACTCATTCTCATACTCATACGCATGCTCATGCTCATGCTCATGCCCATGCTCATGCTCATGCTCATGCTCATGCTCATGCTCATACTCATACTGACACTCGCACTCATACTCATACTCATACTCATAATTATACTCATAATCATACTCATACTCATACTCATACTCATACTCATAGTCATACTCATACTCATACTCATACTCATACTCATACTCATACTCGTACTCATCCTCATACGCATGCTCATGCTCATGCTCATGCTCATGCTCATGCTCATGCTCATGCTCATACTCATACTCATACTCATACTCATACTCATACTCATACTCATACTCATACTCTCATTCACACTCACACTCATACTCATACAGATACGCATACTCATACTCACACTCATACTCATACATATACGCATACTCATACTCACACTCATAATCATACTCATAATCATACTCATACTCATACTCATACTCATACTCATACTCATACTCATACGCATGCTCATGCTCATGCTCATGCTCATGCTCATGCTCATGCTCATGCTCATACTCACACTCACACTCATACCCATACTCATTCTCATACTCATACGCATGCTCATGCTCATGCTCATGCTCATGCTCATGCTCATGCTCATACTCATACTGACACTCGCACTCATACTCATACTCATACTCATACTCATAATTATACTCATAATCATACTCATACTCATACTCATACTCATAGTCATACTCATACTCATACTCATACTCATACTCGTACTCATCCTCATACGCATGCTCATGCTCATGCTCATGCTTATGCTCATGCTCATGCTCATACTCATACACATACTCATACTCATACTCATACTCATACTCATACTCATACTCATACTCATACTCATACTCATACTCATACTCATACTCATACTCATACTCATACTCATACTCATACTCATACTCATACTCATACTCATACTCATACTCATACTCATACTCATACTCATACTCACAATCATACTCATACTCATACTCATACTCATACTCATACTCATACTCATACTAATACGCATACACGTACTCGTACTCATACTCATACTCATACTCATACTCATACTCATACTCATACTCATACTCATACTCATACTCATACTCATACTCATACTCATACTCATACTCATACTCATACTCATACTCATACTCATACTCATACTCATACTCGTACTCATCCTCATACGCATGCTCATGCTCATGCTCATGCTCATGCTCATGCTCATGCTCATGCTCATACTCATACTCATACTCATACTCATACACATACTCATACTCATACTCATACTCATACTCTCATTCACACTCACACTCATACTCATACAGATACGCATACTCATACTCACACTCATACTCATACATATACGCATACTCATACTCACACTCATAATCATACTCATAATCATACTCATACTCATACTCATACTCATACTCATACTCATACTCATACTCATACGCATGCTCATACTCATACTCATACGCATGCTCATGCTCATGCTCATGCTCATGCTCATGCTCATGCTCATGCTCATACTCATACTGACACTCGCACTCATACTCATACTCATACTCATACTCTTAATTATACTCATAATCATACTCATACTCATACTCATACTCATACTCATACTCATACTCATACTCACAATCATACTCATACTCATACTCATACTCATACGCATGCTCATACTCATACTCATACTCATACTCATACTCGTACTCATACTCATACTCATACTCATACTCATACTCATAATTACACTCATACTCCTACTCATACTCATATGCATACTCATACTTATACTCATACTCATACTCATACTCATACTCATAGTCATACTCATACTCATACTCATACTCATACTCATACTCATACTCATACTCATACTCATACTCATACTCATACTCATACTCATACTCATACTCATACTCATACTCATACGCATACTCATACTCATACTCATACTCATACTCATACTCATACTCATACTCATACTCATACTCATACTCATACTCATACTCATACTCATACTCATACTCATACTCATACGCATGCTCATACTCATTCTCATACTCATACGCATGGTCGTGCTCATGCTCATACTCATACTCTCATTCACACTCACACTCATACTCATACAGATACGCATACTCATACTCACACTCATACTCATACATATACGCATACTCATACTCACACTCATAATCATACTCATAATCATACTCATACTCATACTCATACTCATACTCATACTCATACTCATACTCATACTCATACTCATGCTCATGCTCATACTCATAAACATACTCACACTCATACTCATACTCATACTCATATTCATACTAATACGCATACTCGTACTCGTACTCATACTCATACTCATACTCATACTCACAGTCATACTCATACTCAGACTCATACTCACAATCATACTCATACTCATACTCATACTCACACTCACACTCATTCTCATACTTATTCTCATACTCATACGCATGCTCATGCTCATGCTCATACTCATACTCATACTCATACTCATACTCATACTCATACTCATACTCATACTCATACTCATACTCATACTCATACTCATACTCAAACTTATACTCATACTCATACTCACACTCACACTCACACTCATACTCATACTCATACTCATACGCATACGCATGCTCGTACTCATACTCATACTCATACTCATACTCATACTCATACTCATACTCATACTCATACTCATACTCATACTCACACTCATACTCATACTCATACTCATACTCATACTCATGCGCATGCTCATGCTCATACACGTACTCATGCACATACTCATACTCATACTCATACTCATACTCGTACTCATACTCATACTCATAGTCATACTCATACTCATACTCATACTCATACTCATACTCATACTCATAATCACACTCACACTCATACTCATACTCTCATTCACACTCACACTCATACTCATACAGATACGCATACTCATACTCACACTCATACTCATACATATACGCATACTCATACTCACACTCATAATCATACTCATAATCATACTCATACACATACTCAAACTCATACTCATACTCATGCTCATACTCATACACATACTCACACTCATACACATACTCATATTCCTACTCATGCTAATACGCATACTCGTACTCGTACTCATACTCATACTGATACTCATACTCATACGCATACTCATATTCATACTTATACTCATACTCATACTCATACTCATAGTCATACTCATACTCATACTCATACTCATACTCATACTCATACTCATACTCATACTCATACTCATACTCATACTCATACTCATACTCATACTCATACTCATACTCATACTCACACTCATACCCATACTCATACTCATACTCACACTCACACTCATACCCATACTCATTCTCATACCCATACGCATGCTCATGCTCATGCTCATGCTCATGCTCATGCTCATGCTCATGCTCATGCTCATACTCATACTGATACTCGCACTCATACTCATACTCATACTCATAATTATACTCATAATCATACTCATACTCATACTCATACTCATACTCATACTCATAGTCATACTCATACTCATACTCATACTCATACTCATACTCGTACTCATCCTCATACGCATGCTCATGCTCATGCTCATGCTCATGCTCATGCTCATGCTCATACTCATACTCATACTCATACTCATACTCATACTCATACTCATACTCATACTCATACTCATACTCATACTCATACTCTCATTCACACTCACACTCATACTCATACAGATACGCATACTCATACTCACACTCATACTCATACATATACGCATACTCATACTCACACTCATAATCATACTCATAATCATACTCATACTCATACTCATACTCATACTCATACTCATACTCATACTCATACGCATGCTCATGGTCATGCTCATGCTCATGCTCATGCTCATGCTCATACTCATACTGACACTCGCACTCATACTCATACTCATACTCGTAATCATACTCATAATCATACTCATATTCATACTCATACTCATACTCATAGTCATACTCATACTCATACTCATACTCATACTCATACTCATACTCATACTCGTAGTCATCCTCATACGCATGCTCATGCTCATGCTCATGCTCATGCTCATGCTCATACTCATACTCATACTCATACTCATACTCATACTCATACTCATACTCATACTCATACTCATACTCATACTCATACTCATACTCATACTCATACTCATACTCACAATCATACTCATACTCATACTCATACTCATACTAATACGCCTACACGTACTCGTACTCGTACTCACACTCATACTCATACTCATACTCATACTCATACTCATACTCATACTCATACTCATACTCATACTCATACTCATACACATACTCATACTCATACTCATACTCATACTCATACTCATACTCATACTCATACTCATACTCATACTCATACTCATACTCATACTCATACTCATACTCATACTCATACTCACACTCATACCCATACTCATACTCATAATCACACTCACACTCATACCCATACTCATTCTCATACTCATACGCATGCTCATGCTCATGCTCATGCCCATGCTCATGCTCATGCTCATGCTCATGCTCATGCTCATACTCATACTGACACTCGCACTCATACTCATACTCATACTCATAATTATACTCATAATCATACTCATACTCATACTCATACTCATACTCATAGTCATACTCATACTCATACTCATACTCATACTCATACTCATACTCGTACTCATCCTCATACGCATGCTCATGCTCATGCTCATGCTCATGCTCATGCTCATGCTCATGCTCATACTCATACTCATACTCATACTCATACTCATACTCATACTCATACTCATACTCTCATTCACACTCACACTCATACTCATACAGATACGCATACTCATACTCACACTCATACTCATACATATACGCATACTCATACTCACACTCATAATCATACTCATAATCATACTCATACTCATACTCATACTCATACTCATACTCATACTCATACGCATGCTCATGCTCATGCTCATGCTCATGCTCATGCTCATGCTCATGCTCATACTCACACTCACACTCATACCCATACTCATTCTCATACTCATACGCATGCTCATGCTCATGCTCATGCTCATGCTCATGCTCATGCTCATACTCATACTGACACTCGCACTCATACTCATACTCATACTCATACTCATAATTATACTCATAATCATACTCATACTCATACTCATACTCATAGTCATACTCATACTCATACTCATACTCATACTCGTACTCATCCTCATACGCATGCTCATGCTCATGCTCATGCTTATGCTCATGCTCATGCTCATACTCATACACATACTCATACTCATACTCATACTCATACTCATACTCATACTCATACTCATACTCATACTCATACTCATACTCATACTCATACTCATACTCATACTCATACTCATACTCATACTCATACTCATACTCATACTCATACTCATACTCATACTCATACTCATACTCACAATCATACTCATACTCATACTCATACTCATACTCATACTCATACTCATACTAATACGCATACACGTACTCGTACTCATACTCATACTCATACTCATACTCATACTCATACTCATACTCATACTCATACTCATACTCATACTCATACTCATACTCATACTCATACTCATACTCATACTCATACTCATACTCATACTCATACTCATACTCGTACTCATCCTCATACGCATGCTCATGCTCATGCTCATGCTCATGCTCATGCTCATGCTCATGCTCATACTCATACTCATACTCATACTCATACACATACTCATACTCATACTCATACTCATACTCTCATTCACACTCACACTCATACTCATACAGATACGCATACTCATACTCACACTCATACTCATACATATACGCATACTCATACTCACACTCATAATCATACTCATAATCATACTCATACTCATACTCATACTCATACTCATACTCATACTCATACTCATACTCATACGCATGCTCATACTCATACTCATACGCATGCTCATGCTCATGCTCATGCTCATGCTCATGCTCATGCTCATGCTCATACTCATACTGACACTCGCACTCATACTCATACTCATACTCATACTCTTAATTATACTCATAATCATACTCATACTCATACTCATACTCATACTCATACTCATACTCATACTCACAATCATACTCATACTCATACTCATACTCATACGCATGCTCATACTCATACTCATACTCATACTCATACTCGTACTCATACTCATACTCATACTCATACTCATACTCATAATTACACTCATACTCCTACTCATACTCATATGCATACTCATACTTATACTCATACTCATACTCATACTCATACTCATAGTCATACTCATACTCATACTCATACTCATACTCATACTCATACTCATACTCATACTCATACTCATACTCATACTCATACTCATACTCATACTCATACTCATACTCATACGCATACTCATACTCATACTCATACTCATACTCATACTCATACTCATACTCATACTCATACTCATACTCATACTCATACTCATACTCATACTCATACTCATACGCATGCTCATACTCATTCTCATACTCATACGCATGGTCGTGCTCATGCTCATACTCATACTCTCATTCACACTCACACTCATACTCATACAGATACGCATACTCATACTCACACTCATACTCATACATATACGCATACTCATACTCACACTCATAATCATACTCATAATCATACTCATACTCATACTCATACTCATACTCATACTCATACTCATACTCATACTCATACTCATGCTCATGCTCATACTCATAAACATACTCACACTCATACTCATACTCATACTCATATTCATACTAATACGCATACTCGTACTCGTACTCATACTCATACTCATACTCATACTCACAGTCATACTCATACTCAGACTCATACTCACAATCATACTCATACTCATACTCATACTCACACTCACACTCATTCTCATACTTATTCTCATACTCATACGCATGCTCATGCTCATGCTCATACTCATACTCATACTCATACTCATACTCATACTCATACTCATACTCATACTCATACTCATACTCATACTCATACTCATACTCAAACTTATACTCATACTCATACTCACACTCACACTCACACTCATACTCATACTCATACTCATACGCATACGCATGCTCGTACTCATACTCATACTCATACTCATACTCATACTCATACTCATACTCATACTCATACTCATACTCATACTCACACTCATACTCATACTCATACTCATACTCATACTCATGCGCATGCTCATGCTCATACACGTACTCATGCACATACTCATACTCATACTCATACTCATACTCGTACTCATACTCATACTCATAGTCATACTCATACTCATACTCATACTCATACTCATACTCATACTCATAATCACACTCACACTCATACTCATACTCTCATTCACACTCACACTCATACTCATACAGATACGCATACTCATACTCACACTCATACTCATACATATACGCATACTCATACTCACACTCATAATCATACTCATAATCATACTCATACACATACTCAAACTCATACTCATACTCATGCTCATACTCATACACATACTCACACTCATACACATACTCATATTCCTACTCATGCTAATACGCATACTCGTACTCGTACTCATACTCATACTGATACTCATACTCATACGCATACTCATATTCATACTTATACTCATACTCATACTCATACTCATAGTCATACTCATACTCATACTCATACTCATACTCATACTCATACTCATACTCATACTCATACTCACACTCATACCCATACTCATACTCACACTCACACTCACACTCATACTCATACTCATACTCATACTCATACGCATGCTCGTACTCATACTCATACTCATACTCATACTCATACTCATACTCATACTCATACTCATACTCATACTCATACTCATACTCATACTCACACTCATACTCATACTCATACTCATACTCATACTCATGCGCATGCTCATGCTCATACACGTACTCATGCACATACTCATACTCATACTCATACTCATACTCGTACTCATACTCATACTCATACTCATACTCATACTCATACTCATACTCATACTCATACTCATACTCATACTCATACTCATACTCACACTCATACCCATACTCATACTCATACTCACACTCACACTCATACCCATACTCATTCTCATACTCATACGCATGCTCATGCTCATGCTCATGCTCATGCTCATGCTCATGCTCATGCTCATGCTCATACTCATACTGACACTCGCACTCATACTCATACTCATACTCATAATTATACTCATAATCATACTCATACTCATACTCATACTCATACTCATAGTCATACTCATACTCATACTCATACTCATACTCATACTCGTACTCATCCTCATACGCATGCTCATGCTCATGCTCATGCTCATGCTCATGCTCATGCTCATACTCATACTCATACTCATACTCATACTCATACTCATACTCATACTCATACTCATACTCATACTCATACTCTCATTCACACTCACACTCATACTCATACAGATACGCATACTCATACTCACACTCATACTCATACATATACGCATACTCATACTCACACTCTTAATCATACTCATAATCATACTCATACTCATACTCATACTCATACTCATACTCATACTCATACGCATGCTCATGCTCATGCTCATGCTCATGCTCATGCTCATGCTCATGCTCATGCTCATGCTCATACTCATACTGACACTCGCACTCATACTCATACTCATACTCGTAATCATACTCATAATCATACTCATATTCATACTCATACTCATACTCATAGTCATACTCATACTCATACTCATACTCATACTCATACTCATACTCATACTCGTAGTCATCCTCATACGCATGCTCATGCTCATGCTCATGCTCATGCTCATGCTCATACTCATACTCATACTCATACTCATACTCATACTCATACTCATACTCATACTCATACTCATACTCATACTCATACTCATACTCATACTCATACTCATACTCATACTCATACTCATACTCATACTCATACTCATACTCATACTCATACTCATACTCATACTCATACTCATACTCATACTCATACTCATACTCATACTCATACTCACAATCATACTCATACTCATACTCATACTCATACTCATACTCATACTCATACTCATAATAATACGCATACACGTACTCGTACTCATACTCATACTCATACTCATACTCATACTCATACTCATACTCATACTCATACTCATACTCATACTCATACTCATACTCATAGTCATACTCATACTCATACTCATACTCATACTCATACTCGTACTCATCCTCATACGCATGCTCATGCTCATGCTCATGCTCATGCTCATGCTCATGCTCATACTCATACTCATACTCATACTCATACTCATACTCATACTCATACTCATACTCATACTCATACTCATACTCTCATTCACACTCACACTCATACTCATACAGATACGCATACTCATACTCACACTCATACTCATACATATACGCATACTCATACTCACACTCTTAATCATACTCATAATCATACTCATACTCATACTCATACTCATACTCATACTCATACTCATACTCATACGCATGCTCATGCTCATGCTCATGCTCATGCTCATGCTCATGCTCATGCTCATGCTCATGCTCATACTCATACTGACACTCGCACTCATACTCATACTCATACTCGTAATCATACTCATAATCATACTCATATTCATACTCATACTCATACTCATAGTCATACTCATACTCATACTCATACTCATACTCATACTCATACTCATACTCGTAGTCATCCTCATACGCATGCTCATGCTCATGCTCATGCTCATGCTCATGCTCATACTCATACTCATACTCATACTCATACTCATACTCATACTCATACTCATACTCATACTCATACTCATACTCATACTCATACTCATACTCATACTCATACTCATACTCATACTCATACTCATACTCATACTCATACTCATACTCATACTCATACTCATACTCATACTCATACTCATACTCATACTCATACTCATACTCATACTCACAATCATACTCATACTCATACTCATACTCATACTCATACTCATACTCATACTCATACTAATACGCATACACGTACTCGTACTCATACTCATACTCATACTCATACTGATACTCATACTCATACTCATACTCATACTCATACTCATACTCATACTCATACTCATACTCATACTCATACTCATACTCATACTCATACTCATACTCATACTCGTACTCATCCTCATACGCATGCTCATGCTCATGCTCATGCTCATGCTCATGCTCATGCTCATGCTCATACTCATACTCATACTCATACTCATACACATACTCATACTCATACTCATACTCATACTCTCATTCACACTCACACTCATACTCATACAGATACGCATACTCATACTCACACTCATACTCATACATATACGCATACTCATACTCACACTCATAATCATACTCATACTCATACTCATACTCATACTCATACTCATACTCATACTCATACGCATGCTCATGCTCATGCTCATGCTCATGCTCATGCTCATGCTCATGCTCATACTCATACTGACACTCGCACTCATACTCATACTCATACTCGTAATCATACTCATAATCATACTCATATTCATACTCATACTCATACTCATACTCATACTCATACTCATACTCATACTCATACTCATACTCATACTCGTAGTCATCCTCATACGCATGCTCATGCTCATGCTCATGCTCATGCTCATGCTCATGCTCATGCTCATACTCATACTGACACTCGCACTCATACTCATACTCATACTCATAATTATACTCATAATCATACTCATACTCATACTCATACTCATAGTCATACTCATACTCATACTCATACTCATACTCATACTCGTACTCATCCTCATACGCATGCTCATGCTCATGCTCATGCTCATGCTCATGCTCATGCTCATGCTCATACTCATACTCATACTCATACTCATACTCATACTCATACTCATTCTCATACTCATACTCATACTCTCATTCACACTCACACTCATACTCATACAGATACGCATACTCATACTCACACTCATACTCATACATATACGCATACTCATACTCACACTCATAATCATACTCATAATCATACTCATACTCATACTCATACTCATACTCATACGCATGCTCATGCTCATGCTCATGCTCATGCTCATGCTCATGCTCATACTCATACTGACACTCGCACCCATACTCATACTCATACTCATAATCATACTCATAATCATACTCATATTCATACTCATACTCATACTCATAGTCATACTCATACTCATACTCATACTCATACTCATACTCATACTCATACTCATACTCATACTCGTAGTCATCCTCATACGCATGCTCATACTCATGCTCATGCTCATGCTCATACTCATACTCATACTCATACTCATACTCATACTCATACTCATACTCATACTCATACTCATACTCATACTCATACTCATACTCATACTCATACTCATACTCATACTCATACTCATACTCATACTCACAATCATACTCATACTCATACTCATACTCATACTCATACTCATACTAATACGCCTACACGTACTCGTACTCGTACTCACACTCATACTCATACTCATACTCATACTCATACTCATACTCATACTCATACTCATACTCATACTCATACACATACTCATACTCATACTCATACTCATACTCATACTCATACTCATACTCATACTCATACTCATACTCATACTCATACTCATACTCATACTCATACTCATACTCACACTCATACCCATACTCATACTCATAATCACACTCACACTCATACCCATACTCATTCTCATACTCATACGCATGCTCATGCTCATGCTCATGCCCATGCTCATGCTCATGCTCATGCTCATGCTCATGCTCATACTCATACTGACACTCGCACTCATACTCATACTCATACTCATAATTATACTCATAATCATACTCATACTCATACTCATACTCATACTCATAGTCATACTCATACTCATACTCATACTCATACTCGTACTCATCCTCATACGCATGCTCATGCTCATGCTCATGCTCATGCTCATGCTCATGCTCATGCTCATACTCATACTCATACTCATACTCATACTCATACTCATACTCATACTCATACTCATACTCTCATTCACACTCACACTCATACTCATACAGATACGCATACTCATACTCACACTCATACTCATACATATACGCATACTCATACTCACACTCATAATCATACTCATAATCATACTCATACTCATACTCATACTCATACTCATACTCATACTCATACGCATGCTCATGCTCATGCTCATGCTCATGCTCATGCACATGCTCATGCTCATACTCACACTCACACTCATACCCATACTCATTCTCATACTCATACGCATGCTCATGCTCATGCTCATGCTCATGCTCATGCTCATGCTCATACTCATACTGACACTCGCACTCATACTCATACTCATACTCATACTCATAATTATACTCATAATCATACTCATACTCATACTCATACTCATAGTCATACTCATACTCATACTCATACTCATACTCGTACTCATCCTCATACGCATGCTCATGCTCATGCTCATGCTTATGCACATGCTCATGCTCATACTCATACTCATACTCATACTCATACTCATACTCATACTCATACTCATACTCATACTCATACTCATACTCATACTCATACTCATACTCATACTCATACTCATACTCATACTCATACTCATACTCATACTCATACTCATACTCATACTCACAATCATACTCATACTCATACTCATACTCATACTCATACTCATACTCATACTAATACGCATACACGTACTCGTACTCATACTCATACTCATACTCATACTCATACTCATACTCATACTCATACTCATACTCATACTCATACTCATACTCATACTCATACTCATACTCATACTCATACTCATACTCATACTCATACTCATACTCGTACTCATCCTCATACGCATGCTCATGCTCATGCTCATGCTCATGCTCATGCTCATGCTCATGCTCATACTCATACTCATACTCATACTCATACACATACTCATACTCATACTCATACTCATACTCTCATTCACACTCACACTCATACTCATACAGATACGCATACTCATACTCACACTCATACTCATACATATACGCATACTCATACTCACACTCATAATCATACTCATACTCATACTCATACTCATACTCATACTCATACTCATACTCATACTCATACGCATGCTCATGCTCATGCTCATGCTCATGCTCATGCTCATGCTCATGCTCATACTCATACTGACACTCGCACTCATACTCATACTCATACTCGTAATCATACTCATAATCATACTCATATTCATACTCATACTCATACTCATACTCATACTCATACTCATACTCATACTCATACTCATACTCATACTCGTAGTCATCCTCATACGCATGCTCATGCTCATGCTCATGCTCATGCTCATGCTCATGCTCATGCTCATACTCATACTGACACTCGCACTCATACTCATACTCATACTCATAATTATACTCATAATCATACTCATACTCATACTCATACTCATAGTCATACTCATACTCATACTCATACTCATACTCATACTCATACTCGTACTCATCCTCATACGCATGCTCATGCTCATGCTCATGCTCATGCTCATGCTCATGCTCATGCTCATGCTCATACTCATACTCATACTCATACTCATACTCATACTCATACTCATTCTCATACTCATACTCATACTCTCATTCACACTCACACTCATACTCATACAGATACGCATACTCATACTCACACTCATACTCATACATATACGCATACTCATACTCACACTCATAATCATACTCATAATCATACTCATACTCATACTCATACTCATACTCATACGCATGCTCATGCTCATGCTCATGCTCATGCTCATGCTCATGCTCATGCTCATGCTCATGCTCATACTCATACTGACACTCGCACTCATACTCATACTCATACTCATAATCATACTCATAATCATACTCATATTCATACTCATACTCATACTCATAGTCATACTCATACTCATACTCATACTCATACTCATACTCATACTCATACTCATACTCATACTCGTAGTCATCCTCATACGCATGCTCATACTCATGCTCATGCTCATGCTCATACTCATACTCATACTCATACTCATACTCATACTCATACTCATACTCATACTCATACTCATACTCATACTCATACTCATACTCATACTCATACTCATACTCATACTCATACTCACAATCATACTCATACTCATACTCATACTCATACTCATACTCATACTCATACTCATACTCATACTAATACGCCTACACGTACTCGTACTCGTACTCATACTCATACTCATACTCATACTCATACTCATACTCATACTCATACGCATGCTCATGCTCATACACATACTCATACACATACTCATACTCATACTCATACTCGTACTCATACTCATACTCATACTCATACTCATACTCATACTCATACTCATACTCATACTCATACTCATACTCATACTCATACTCATACTCATACTCATACTCATACTCATACTCATAATCACACTCACACTCATGCTCATACTCTCATTCACACTCACACTCATACTCATACAGATACGCATACTCATACTCACACTCAAACTCATACATATACGCATACTCATACTCACACTCATAATCATACTCATAATCATACTCATACACATACTCATACTCATACTCATACTCATGCTCATACTCATACACATTCTCACACTCATACTCATACTCATACTCACACTCATACCCATACTCATACTCATACTCACACTCACACTCATACCCATACTCATTCTCATACTCATACGCATGCTCATGCTCATGCTCATGCTCATGCTCATGCTCATACTCATACTGACACTCGCACTCATACTCATACTCATACTCATACTCATAATTATACTCATAATTATACTCATACTCATACTCATACTCATAGTCATACTCATACTCATACTCATACTCATACTCGTACTCATCCTCATACGCATGCTCATGCTCATGCTCATGCTCATGCTCATGCTCATGCTCATGCTCATACTCATACTCATACTCATACTCATACACATACTCATACTCATACTCATACTCATACTCTCATTCACACTCACACTCATACTCATACAGATACGCATACTCATACTCACACTCATACTCATACATATACGCATACTCATACTCACACTCATAATCATACTCATACTCATACTCATACTCATACTCATACTCATACTCATACTCATACTCATACGCATGCTCATGCTCATGCTCATGCTCATGCTCATGCTCATGCTCATGCTCATACTCATACTGACACTCGCACTCATACTCATACTCATACTCATAATTATACTCATAATCATACTCATACTCATACTCATACTCATACTCATACTCATAGTCATACTCATACTCATACTCATACTCATACTCATACTCGTACTCATCCTCATACGCATGCTCATGCTCATGCTCATGCTCATGCTCATGCTCATGCTCATGCTCATGCTCATACTCATACTCATACTCATACTCATACTCATACTCATACTCATTCTCATACTCATACTCATACTCTCATTCACACTCACACTCATACTCATACAGATACGCATACTCATACTCACACTCATACTCATACATATACGCATACTCATACTCACACTCATAATCATACTCATAATCATACTCATACTCATACTCATACTCATACTCATACTCATACTCATACTCATACTCATACGCATGCTCATGCTCATGCTCATGCTCATGCTCATGCTCATGCTCATGCTCATGCTCATACTCACACTCACACTCATACCCATACTCATTCTCATACTCATACGCATGCTCATGCTCATGCTCATGCTCATGCTCATGCTCATGCTCATGCTCATACTCATACTGACACTCGCACTCATACTCATACTCATACTCATACTCATAATTATACTCATAATCATACTCATACTCATACTCATACTCATAGTCATACTCATACTCATACTCATACTCATACTCGTACTCATCCTCATACGCATGCTCATGCTCATGCTCATGCTTATGCTCATGCTCATGCTCATACTCATACTCATACTCATACTCATACTCATACTCATACTCATACTCATACTCATACTCATACTCATACTCATACTCATACTCATACTCATACTCATACTCATACTCATACTCATACTCATACTCATACTCATACTCATACTCATACTCATACTCATACTCACAATCATACTCATACTCATACTCATACTCATACTCATACTCTCATTCACACTCACACTCATACTCATACAGATACGCATACTCATACTCACACTCATACTCATACATATACGCATACTCATACTCACACTCATAATCATACTCATAATCATACTCATACTCATACTCATACTCATACTCATACTCATACTCATACTCGTAGTCATCCTCATACGCATGCTCATGCTCATGCTCATGCTCATGCTCATGCTCATACTCATACTCATACTCATACTCATACTCATACTCATACTCATACTCATACTCATACTCATACTCATACTCATACTCATACTCATACTCATACTCATACTCATACTCATACTCATACTCATACTCATACTCATACTCATACTCATACTCATACTCATACTCATACTCATACTCATACTCATACTCATACTCATACTCATACTCACAATCATACTCATACTCATACTCATACTCATACTCATACTCATACTCATACTCATACTAATACGCATACACGTACTCGTACTCATACTCATACTCATACTCATACTCATACTCATACTCATACTCATACTCATACTCATACTCATACTCATACTCATACTCATACTCATACTCATACTCATACTCATACTCATACTCATACTCGTACTCATCCTCATACGCATGCTCATGCTCATGCTCATGCTCATGCTCATGCTCATGCTCATGCTCATACTCATACTCATACTCATACTCATACACATACTCATACTCATACTCATACTCATACTCTCATTCACACTCACACTCATACTCATACAGATACGCATACTCATACTCACACTCATACTCATACATATACGCATACTCATACTCACACTCATAATCATACTCATACTCATACTCATACTCATACTCATACTCATACTCATACTCATACGCATGCTCATGCTCATGCTCATGCTCATGCTCATGCTCATGCTCATGCTCATACTCATACTGACACTCGCACTCATACTCATACTCATACTCGTAATCATACTCATAATCATACTCATATTCATACTCATACTCATACTCATACTCATACTCATACTCATACTCATACTCATACTCATACTCATACTCGTAGTCATCCTCATACGCATGCTCATGCTCATGCTCATGCTCATGCTCATGCTCATACTCATACTCATACTCATACTCATACTCATACTCATACTCATACTCATACTCATACTCATACTCATACTCATACTCATACTCATACTCATACTCATACTCATACTCATACTCACAATCATACTCATACTCATACTCATACTCATACTAATACGCCTACACGTACTCGTACTCGTACTCACACTCATACTCATACTCATACTCATACTCATACTCATACTCATACTCATACTCATACTCACACTCATACCCATACTCATACTCATACTCACACTTACACTCATACCCATACTCATTCTCATACTCATACGCATGCTCATGCTCATGCTCATGCTCATGCTCATGCTCATGCTCATGCTCATGCTCATGCTCATACTCATACTGACACTCGCACTCATACTCATACTCATACTCATAATTATACTCATAATCATACTCATACTCATACTCATACTCATACTCATACTCATAGTCATACTCATACTCATACTCATACTCATACTCATACTCGTACTCATCCTCATACGCATGCTCATGCTCATGCTCATGCTCATGCTCATGCTCATGCTCATGCTCATGCTCATACTCATACTCATACTCATACTCATACTCATACTCATACTCATACTCATTCTCATACTCATACTCATACTCTCATTCACACTCACACTCATACTCATACAGATACGCATACTCATACTCACACTCATACTCATACATATACGCATACTCATACTCACACTCATAATCATACTCATAATCATACTCATACTCATACTCATACTCATACTCATACTCATACTCATACTCATACTCATACGCATGCTCATGCTCATGCTCATGCTCATGCTCATGCTCATGCTCATGCTCATGCTCATGCTCATACTCACACTCACACTCATACCCATACTCATTCTCATACTCATACGCATGCTCATGCTCATGCTCATGCTCATGCTCATGCTCATGCTCATGCTCATACTCATACTCATACTCATACTCATACTCATACTCATACTCATACTCATACTCATACTCATACTCATACTCATACTCATACTCACAATCATACTCATACTCATACTCATACTCATACTAATACGCCTACACGTACTCGTACTCGTACTCACACTCATACTCATACTCATACTCATACTCATACTCATACTCATACTCATACTCATACTCATACTCATACTCACACTCATACCCATACTCATACTCATACTCACACTCACACTCATACCCATACTCATTCTCATACTCATACGCATGCTCATGCTCATGCTCATGCTCATGCTCATGCTCATGCTCATGCTCATGCTCATGCTCATACTCATACTGACACTCGCACTCATACTCATACTCATACTCATACTCATACTCATACTCATACTCATACTCATACTCATACTCATACTCATACTCATACTCATACTCATACTCATACTCATACTCATACTCATACTCATACTCATACTCATACTCACAATCATACTCATACTCATACTCATACTCATACTCATACTCTCATTCACACTCACACTCATACTCATACAGATACGCATACTCATACTCACACTCATACTCATACATATACGCATACTCATACTCACACTCATAATCATACTCATAATCATACTCATACTCATACTCATACTCATACTCATACTCATACTCATACTCGTAGTCATCCTCATACGCATGCTCATGCTCATGCTCATGCTCATGCTCATGCTCATACTCATACTCATACTCATACTCATACTCATACTCATACTCATACTCATACTCATACTCATACTCATACTCATACTCATACTCATACTCATACTCATACTCATACTCATACTCATACTCATACTCATACTCATACTCATACTCATACTCATACTCATACTCATACTCATACTCATACTCATACTCATACTCATACTCATACTCACAATCATACTCATACTCATACTCATACTCATACTCATACTCATACTCATACTCATACTAATACGCATACACGTACTCGTACTCATACTCATACTCATACTCATACTCATACTCATACTCATACTCATACTCATACTCATACTCATACTCATACTCATACTCATACTCGTACTCATCCTCATACGCATGCTCATGCTCATGCTCATGCTCATGCTCATGCTCATGCTCATGCTCATACTCATACTCATACTCATACTCATACACATACTCATACTCATACTCATACTCATACTCTCATTCACACTCACACTCATACTCATACAGATACGCATACTCATACTCACACTCATACTCATACATATACGCATACTCATACTCACACTCATAATCATACTCATACTCATACTCATACTCATACTCATACTCATACTCATACTCATACGCATGCTCATGCTCATGCTCATGCTCATGCTCATGCTCATGCTCATGCTCATACTCATACTGACACTCGCACTCATACTCATACTCATACTCGTAATCATACTCATAATCATACTCATATTCATACTCATACTCATACTCATACTCATACTCATACTCATACTCATACTCATACTCATACTCATACTCGTAGTCATCCTCATACGCATGCTCATGCTCATGCTCATGCTCATGCTCATGCTCATGCTCATGCTCATACTCATACTGACACTCGCACTCATACTCATACTCATACTCATAATTATACTCATAATCATACTCATACTCATACTCATACTCATAGTCATACTCATACTCATACTCATACTCATACTCATACTCGTACTCATCCTCATACGCATGCTCATGCTCATGCTCATGCTCATGCTCATGCTCATGCTCATGCTCATACTCATACTCATACTCATACTCATACTCATACTCATACTCATTCTCATACTCATACTCATACTCTCATTCACACTCACACTCATACTCATACAGATACGCATACTCATACTCACACTCATACTCATACATATACGCATACTCATACTCACACTCATAATCATACTCATAATCATACTCATACTCATACTCATACTCATACTCATACGCATGCTCATGCTCATGCTCATGCTCATGCTCATGCTCATGCTCATACTCATACTGACACTCGCACTCATACTCATACTCATACTCATAATCATACTCATAATCATACTCATATTCATACTCATACTCATACTCATAGTCATACTCATACTCATACTCATACTCATACTCATACTCATACTCATACTCATACTCATACTCGTAGTCATCCTCATACGCATGCTCATACTCATGCTCATGCTCATGCTCATACTCATACTCATACTCATACTCATACTCATACTCATACTCATACTCATACTCATACTCATACTCATACTCATACTCATACTCATACTCATACTCATACTCATACTCATACTCATACTCATACTCACAATCATACTCATACTCATACTCATACTCATACTCATACTCATACTCATACTCATACTAATACGCCTACACGTACTCGTACTCGTACTCACACTCATACTCATACTCATACTCATACTCATACTCATACTCATACTCATACTCATACTCATACTCATACACATACTCATACTCATACTCATACTCATACTCATACTCATACTCATACTCATACTCATACTCATACTCATACTCATACTCATACTCATACTCATACTCATACTCACACTCATACCCATACTCATACTCATAATCACACTCACACTCATACCCATACTCATTCTCATACTCATACGCATGCTCATGCTCATGCTCATGCCCATGCTCATGCTCATGCTCATGCTCGTGCTCATGCTCATACTCATACTGACACTCGCACTCATACTCATACTCATACTCATAATTATACTCATAATCATACTCATACTCATACTCATACTCATACTCATAGTCATACTCATACTCATACTCATACTCATACTCGTACTCATCCTCATACGCATGCTCATGCTCATGCTCATGCTCATGCTCATGCTCATGCTCATGCTCATACTCATACTCATACTCATACTCATACTCATACTCATACTCATACTCATACTCATACTCTCATTCACACTCACACTCATACTCATACAGATACGCATACTCATACTCACACTCATACTCATACATATACGCATACTCATACTCACACTCATAATCATACTCATAATCATACTCATACTCATACTCATACTCATACTCATACTCATACTCATACGCATGCTCATGCTCATGCTCATGCTCATGCTCATGCACATGCTCATGCTCATACTCACACTCACACTCATACCCATACTCATTCTCATACTCATACGCATGCTCATGCTCATGCTCATGCTCATGCTCATGCTCATGCTCATACTCATACTGACACTCGCACTCATACTCATACTCATACTCATACTCATAATTATACTCATAATCATACTCATACTCATACTCATACTCATAGTCATACTCATACTCATACTCATACTCATACTCGTACTCATCCTCATACGCATGCTCATGCTCATGCTCATGCTTATGCACATGCTCATGCTCATACTCATACTCATACTCATACTCATACTCATACTCATACTCATACTCATACTCATACTCATACTCATACTCATACTCATACTCATACTCATACTCATACTCATACTCATACTCATACTCATACTCATACTCATACTCATACTCATACTCATACTCACAATCATACTCATACTCATACTCATACTCATACTCATACTCATACTCATACTAATACGCATACACGTACTCGTACTCATACTCATACTCATACTCATACTCATACTCATACTCATACTCATACTCATACTCATACTCATACTCATACTCATACTCATACTCATACTCATACTCATACTCATACTCATACTCATACTCGTACTCATCCTCATACGCATGCTCATGCTCATGCTCATGCTCATGCTCATGCTCATGCTCATGCTCATACTCATACTCATACTCATACTCATACACATACTCATACTCATACTCATACTCATACTCTCATTCACACTCACACTCATACTCATACAGATACGCATACTCATACTCACACTCATACTCATACATATACGCATACTCATACTCACACTCATAATCATACTCATACTCATACTCATACTCATACTCATACTCATACTCATACTCATACTCATACGCATGCTCATGCTCATGCTCATGCTCATGCTCATGCTCATGCTCATGCTCATACTCATACTGACACTCGCACTCATACTCATACTCATACTCGTAATCATACTCATAATCATACTCATATTCATACTCATACTCATACTCATACTCATACTCATACTCATACTCATACTCATACTCATACTCATACTCGTAGTCATCCTCATACGCATGCTCATGCTCATGCTCATGCTCATGCTCATGCTCATGCTCATGCTCATACTCATACTGACACTCGCACTCATACTCATACTCATACTCATAATTATACTCATAATCATACTCATACTCATACTCATACTCATAGTCATACTCATACTCATACTCATACTCATACTCATACTCATACTCGTACTCATCCTCATACGCATGCTCATGCTCATGCTCATGCTCATGCTCATGCTCATGCTCATGCTCATGCTCATACTCATACTCATACTCATACTCATACTCATACTCATACTCATTCTCATACTCATACTCATACTCTCATTCACACTCACACTCATACTCATACAGATACGCATACTCATACTCACACTCATACTCATACATATACGCATACTCATACTCACACTCATAATCATACTCATAATCATACTCATACTCATACTCATACTCATACTCATACGCATGCTCATGCTCATGCTCATGCTCATGCTCATGCTCATGCTCATGCTCATGCTCATGCTCATACTCATACTGACACTCGCACTCATACTCATACTCATACTCATAATCATACTCATAATCATACTCATATTCATACTCATACTCATACTCATAGTCATACTCATACTCATACTCATACTCATACTCATACTCATACTCATACTCATACTCATACTCATACTCGTAGTCATCCTCATACGCATGCTCATACTCATGCTCATGCTCATGCTCATACTCATACTCATACTCATACTCATACTCATACTCATACTCATACTCATACTCATACTCATACTCATACTCATACTCATACTCATACTCATACTCATACTCATACTCATACTCATACTCACAATCATACTCATACTCATACTCATACTCATACTCATACTCATACTCATACTCATACTCATACTAATACGCCTACACGTACTCGTACTCGTACTCATACTCATACTCATACTCATACTCATACTCATACTCATACTCATACGCATGCTCATGCTCATACACATACTCATACACATACTCATACTCATACTCATACTCGTACTCATACTCATACTCATACTCATACTCATACTCATACTCATACTCATACTCATACTCATACTCATACTCATACTCATACTCATACTCATACTCATACTCATACTCATACTCATACTCATAATCACACTCACACTCATGCTCATACTCTCATTCACACTCACACTCATACTCATACAGATACGCATACTCATACTCACACTCAAACTCATACATATACGCATACTCATACTCACACTCATAATCATACTCATAATCATACTCATACACATACTCATACTCATACTCATACTCATGCTCATACTCATACACATTCTCACACTCATACTCATACTCATACTCACACTCATACCCATACTCATACTCATACTCACACTCACACTCATACCCATACTCATTCTCATACTCATACGCATGCTCATGCTCATGCTCATGCTCATGCTCATGCTCATACTCATACTGACACTCGCACTCATACTCATACTCATACTCATACTCATAATTATACTCATAATTATACTCATACTCATACTCATACTCATAGTCATACTCATACTCATACTCATACTCATACTCGTACTCATCCTCATACGCATGCTCATGCTCATGCTCATGCTCATGCTCATGCTCATGCTCATGCTCATACTCATACTCATACTCATACTCATACACATACTCATACTCATACTCATACTCATACTCTCATTCACACTCACACTCATACTCATACAGATACGCATACTCATACTCACACTCATACTCATACATATACGCATACTCATACTCACACTCATAATCATACTCATACTCATACTCATACTCATACTCATACTCATACTCATACTCATACTCATACGCATGCTCATGCTCATGCTCATGCTCATGCTCATGCTCATGCTCATGCTCATACTCATACTGACACTCGCACTCATACTCATACTCATACTCGTAATCATACTCATAATCATACTCATATTCATACTCATACTCATACTCATACTCATACTCATACTCATTCTCATACTCATACTCATACTCATACTCGTAGTCATCCTCATACGCATGCTCATGCTCATGCTCATGCTCATGCTCATGCTCATGCTCATGCTCATACTCATACTGACACTCGCACTCATACTCATATTCATACTCATAATTATACTCATAATCATACTCATACTCATACTCATACTCATAGTCATACTCATACTCATACTCATACTCATACTCATACTCGTACTCATCCTCATACGCATGCTCATGCTCATGCTCATGCTCATACTCATACGCATGCTCATGCTCATGCACATGCTCATGCTCATGCTCATGCTCATGCTCATGCTCATGCTCATACTCATACTGACACTCGCACTCATACTCATACTCATACTCATAATCATACTCATAATCATACTCATATTCATACTCATACTCATACTCATAGTCATACTCATACTCATACTCATACTCATACTCATACTCATACTCATACTCATACTCATACTCGTAGTCATCCTCATACGCATGCTCATACTCATGCTCATGCTCATGCTCATACTCATACTCATACTCATACTCATACTCATACTCATACTCATACTCATACTCATACTCATACTCATACTCATACTCATACTCATACTCATACTCATACTCATACTCATACTCATACTCATACTCACAATCATACTCATACTCATACTCATACTCATACTCATACTCATACTCATACTCATACTAATACGCCTACACGTACTCGTACTCGTACTCATACTCATACTCATACTCATACTCATACTCATACTCATACTCATACGCATGCTCATGCTCATACACATACTCATACACATACTCATACTCATACTCATACTCGTACTCATACTCATACTCATACTCATACTCATACTCATACTCATACTCATACTCATACTCATACTCATACTCATACTCATACTCATACTCATACTCATACACATACTCATACTCATACTCATACTCATAATCACACTCACACTCATGCTCATACTCTCATTCACACTCACACTCATACTCATACAGATACGCATACTCATACTCACACTCAAACTCATACATATACGCATACTCATACTCACACTCATAATCATACTCATAATCATACTCATACACATACTCATACTCATACTCATACTCATGCTCATACTCATACACATTCTCACACTCATACTCATACTCATACTCACACTCATACCCATACTCATACTCATACTCACACTCACACTCATACCCATACTCATTCTCATACTCATACGCATGCTCATGCTCATGCTCATGCTCATGCTCATGCTCATACTCATACTGACACTCGCACTCATACTCATACTCATACTCATACTCATAATTATACTCATAATTATACTCATACTCATACTCATACTCATAGTCATACTCATACTCATACTCATACTCATACTCGTACTCATCCTCATACGCATGCTCATGCTCATGCTCATGCTCATGCTCATGCTCATGCTCAAACTCATACTCATACTCATACTCATACTCATACTCATACTCATACTCATACTCATACTCATACTCATACTCATACTCATACTCATACTCATACTCATACTCATACTCATACTCATACTCATACTCATAATCATACTCATACTCATACTCATACTCATACTCATACTCATACTCATACTCATACTCACACTCATACTCATGCTCATGCTCATACTCATACTCATACACATACTCACACTCATACTCATACTCATACTCATATTCATACTAATACGCATGCTCATGCTCATACACATACTCATACACATACTCATACTCATACTCATACTCATACTCGTACTCATACTCATACTCATACTCATACTCATACTCATACTCATACTCATACTCATACTCATACTCATAATCACACTCACACTCATACTCATACTCTCATTCACACTCACACTCATACTCATACAGATACGCATACTCATACTCACACTCGTACTCATACATATACGCATACTCATACTCACACTCATAATCATACTCATAATCATACACATACACATACTCAAACTCATACTCATACTCATACTCATGCTCATACTCATACACATACTCACACTCATACTCATACTCATACTCATATTCATACTCATGCTAATACGCATACTCGTACTCGTACTCGTACTCATACTCATACTCATACTCATACTCATACTCATACTCATATTCATACTAATACTCATACTCATACTCATACTCATACTCATACTCATACTCATACTCATACTCATACACATACTCATACTCATACTCATACTCATATTCATACTCATACTCATACTCATACTCATACTCATACTCATACTCATACTCATACTCATACTCATACTCATACTCATACTCATACTCATACTCATACTCATACTCATACTCATACTCATACTCATAATCATACTCATACTCATACTCATACTCATACTCATACTCATACTCATACTCATACTCACACTCATACTCATGCTCATGCTCATACTCATACTCATACACATACTCACACTCATACTCATACTCATACTCATATTCATACTAATACGCATGCTCATGCTCATACACATACTCATACACATACTCATACTCATACTCATACTCATACTCGTACTCATACTCATACTCATACTCATACTCATACTCATACTCATACTCATACTCATACTCATACTCATAATCACACTCACACTCATACTCATACTCTCATTCACACTCACACTCATACTCATACAGATACGCATACTCATACTCACACTCGTACTCATACATATACGCATACTCATACTCACACTCATAATCATACTCATAATCATACACATACACATACTCAAACTCATACTCATACTCATACTCATGCTCATACTCATACACATACTCACACTCATACTCATACTCATACTCATATTCATACTCATGCTAATACGCATACTCGTACTCGTACTCGTACTCATACTCATACTCATACTCATACTCATACTCATACTCATATTCATACTAATACTCATACTCATACTCATACTCATACTCATACTCATACTCATACTCATACTCATACACATACTCATACTCATACTCATACTCATATTCATACTCATACTCATACTCATACTCATACTCATACTCATACTCATACTCATACTCATACTCATACTCATACTCATACTCATAATCATACTTATACTCATACTCATACTCATACTCATAGTCATACTCATACTCATACTCATACTCATACTCGTACTCATCCTCATACGCATGCTCATGCTCATGCTCATGCTCATGCTCATGCTCATGCTCATACTCATACTCATACTCATACTCATACTCATACTCATACTCATACTCATACTCATACTCATACTCTCATTCACACTCACACTCATACTCATACAGATACGCATACTCATACTCACACTCATACTCATACATATACGCATACTCATACTCACACTCATAATCATACTCATAATCATACTCATACTCATACTCATACTCATACTCATACTCATACTCATACTCATACGCATGCTCATGCTCATGCTCATGCTCATGCTCATGCTCATGCTCATGCTCATGCTCATACTCATACTGACACTCGCACTCATACTCATACTCATACTCGTAATCATACTCATAATCATACTCATATTCATACTCATACTCATACTCATAGTCATACTCATACTCATACTCATACTCATACTCATACTCATACTCGTAGTCATCCTCATACGCATGCTCATGCTCATGCTCATGCTCATGCTCATGCTCATACTCATACTCATACTCATACTCATACTCATACTCATACTCATACTCATACTCATACTCATACTCATACTCATACTCATACTCATACTCATACTCATACTCATACTCACAATCATACTCATACTCATACTCATACTCATACTAATACGCCTACACGTACTCGTACTCGTACTCACACTCATACTCATACTCATACTCATACTCATACTCATACTCATACTCATACTCATACTCATACTCATACTCACACTCATACCCATACTCATACTCATACTCACACTCACACTCATACCCATACTCATTCTCATACTCATACGCATGCTCATGCTCATGCTCATGCTCATGCTCATGCTCATGCTCATGCTCATGCTCATGCTCATACTCATACTGACACTCGCACTCATACTCATACTCATACTCATAATTATACTCATAATCATACTCATACTCATACTCATACTCATACTCATACTCATAGTCATACTCATACTCATACTCATACTCATACTCATACTCGTACTCATCCTCATACGCATGCTCATGCTCATGCTCATGCTCATGCTCATGCTCATGCTCATGCTCATGCTCATACTCATACTCATACTCATACTCATACTCATACTCATACTCATTCTCATACTCATACTCATACTCTCATTCACACTCACACTCATACTCATACAGATACGCATACTCATACTCACACTCATACTCATACATATACGCATACTCATACTCACACTCATAATCATACTCATAATCATACTCATACTCATACTCATACTCATACTCATACTCATACTCATACTCATACTCATACGCATGCTCATGCTCATGCTCATGCTCATGCTCATGCTCATGCTCATGCTCATGCTCATACTCACACTCACACTCATACCCATACTCATTCTCATACTCATACGCATGCTCATGCTCATGCTCATGCTCATGCTCATGCTCATGCTCATGCTCATACTCATACTCATACTCATACTCATACTCATACTCATACTCATACTCATACTCATACTCATACTCATACTCATACTCATACTCACAATCATACTCATACTCATACTCATACTCATACTAATACGCCTACACGTACTCGTACTCGTACTCACACTCATACTCATACTCATACTCATACTCATACTCATACTCATACTCATACTCATACTCATACTCATACTCACACTCATACCCATACTCATACTCATACTCACACTCACACTCATACCCATACTCATTCTCATACTCATACGCATGCTCATGCTCATGCTCATGCTCATGCTCATGCTCATGCTCATGCTCATGCTCATGCTCATACTCATACTGACACTCGCACTCATACTCATACTCATACTCATAATTATACTCATAATCATACTCATACTCATACTCATACTCATACTCATACTCATACTCATAGTCATACTCATACTCATACTCATACTCATACTCATACTCGTACTCATCCTCATACGCATGCTCATGCTCATGCTCATGCTCATGCTCATGCTCATGCTCATGCTCATGCTCATACTCATACTCATACTCATACTCATACTCATACTCATACTCATTCTCATACTCATACTCATACTCTCATTCACACTCACACTCATACTCATACAGATACGCATACTCATACTCACACTCATACTCATACATATACGCATACTCATACTCACACTCATAATCATACTCATAATCATACTCATACTCATACTCATACTCATACTCATACTCATACTCATACTCATACTCATACGCATGCTCATGCTCATGCTCATGCTCATGCTCATGCTCATGCTCATGCTCATGCTCATACTCACACTCACACTCATACCCATACTCATTCTCATACTCATACGCATGCTCATGCTCATGCTCATGCTCATGCTCATGCTCATGCTCATGCTCATACTCATACTGACACTCGCACTCATACTCATACTCATACTCATACTCATAATTATACTCATAATCATACTCATACTCATACTCATACTCATAGTCATACTCATACTCATACTCATACTCATACTCGTACTCATCCTCATACGCATGCTCATGCTCATGCTCATGCTTATGCTCATGCTCATGCTCATACTCATACTCATACTCATACTCATACTCATACTCATACTCATACTCATACTCATACTCATACTCATACTCATACTCATACTCATACTCATACTCATACTCATACTCATACTCATACTCATACTCATACTCATACTCATACTCATACTCATACTCATACTCACAATCATACTCATACTCATACTCATACTCATACTCATACTCATACTCATACTAATACGCATACACGTACTCGTACTCATACTCATACTCATACTCATACTCATACTCATACTCATACTCATACTCATACTCATACTCATACTCATACTCATACTCATACTCATACTCATACTCATACTCATACTCGTACTCATCCTCATACGCATGCTCATGCTCATGCTCATGCTCATGCTCATGCTCATGCTCATGCTCATACTCATACTCATACGCATACTCATACTCATACTCATACTCATACTCATACTCATACTCTCATTCACACTCACACTCATACTCATACAGATACGCATACTCATACTCACACTCATACTCATACATATACGCATACTCATACTCACACTCATAATCATACTCATAATCATACTCATACTCATACTCATACTCATACTCATACTCATACTCATACTCATACGCATGCTCATGCTCATGCTCATGCTCATGCTCATGCTCATGCTCATGCTCATACTCATACTGACACTCGCACTCATACTCATACTCATACTCGTAATCATACTCATAATCATACTCATATTCATACTCATACTCATACTCATACTCATACTCATACTCATACTCATACTCATACTCATACTCATACTCATACTCATACTCGTAGTCATCCTCATACGCATGCTCATGCTCATGCTCATGCTCATGCTCATACTCATACTCATACTCATACTCATACTCATACTCATACTCATACTCATACTCATACTCATACTCATACTCATACTCATACTCATACTCACAATCATACTCATACTCATACTCATACTCATACTAATACGCCTACACGTACTCGTACTCGTACTCACACTCATACTCATACTCATACTCATACTCATACTCATACTCATACTCATACGCATGCTCATGCTCATACTCATACTCATACTCATACTCATACTCATACTCATACTCATACTCATACTCATACTCATACTCATACTCATACTCATACTCATACTCATAATCACACTCACACTCATGCTCATACTCTCATTCACACTCACACTCATACTCATACAGATACGCATACTCATACTCACACTCAAACTCATACATATACGCATACTCATACTCACACTCATAATCATACTCATAATCATACTCATACACATACTCATACTCATACTAATACTCATGCTCATACTCATACACATTCTCACACTCATACTCATACTCATACTCATTCTCACACTCATACCCATACTCATACTCATACTCACACTCACACTCATACCCATACTCATTCTCATACTCATACGCATGCTCATGCTCATGCTCATGCTCATACTCATACTGACACTCGCACTCATACTCATACTCATACTCATACTCATAATTATACTCATAATCATACTCATACTCATACTCATACTCATAGTCATACTCATACTCATACTCATACTCATACTCGTACTCATCCTCATACGCATGCTCATGCTCATGCTCATGCTTATGCTCATGCTCATGCTCATACTCATACTCATACTCATACTCATACTCATACTCATACTCATACTCATACTCATACTCATACTCATACTCATACTCATACTCATACTCATACTCATACTCATACTCATACTCATACTCATACTCATACTCATACTCATACTCATACTCATACTCACAATCATACTCATACTCATACTCATACTCATACTCATACTCATACTCATACTCATACTCATACTCATACTCATACTCATACTCATACTCATACTCATACTCATACTCATACTCATACTCATACTCATACTCATACTCATACTCATACTCATACTCATACTCATACTCATACTCATACTCATACTCATACTCATACTCATAATCATACTTATACTCATACTCATACTCATACTCATAGTCATACTCATACTCATACTCATACTCATACTCGTACTCATCCTCATACGCATGCTCATGCTCATGCTCATGCTCATGCTCATGCTCATGCTCATACTCATACTCATACTCATACTCATACTCATACTCATACTCATACTCATACTCATACTCATACTCTCATTCACACTCACACTCATACTCATACAGATACGCATACTCATACTCACACTCATACTCATACATATACGCATACTCATACTCACACTCATAATCATACTCATAATCATACTCATACTCATACTCATACTCATACTCATACTCATACTCATACTCATACGCATGCTCATGCTCATGCTCATGCTCATGCTCATGCTCATGCTCATGCTCATGCTCATACTCATACTGACACTCGCACTCATACTCATACTCATACTCGTAATCATACTCATAATCATACTCATATTCATACTCATACTCATACTCATAGTCATACTCATACTCATACTCATACTCATACTCATACTCATACTCGTAGTCATCCTCATACGCATGCTCATGCTCATGCTCATGCTCATGCTCATGCTCATACTCATACTCATACTCATACTCATACTCATACTCATACTCATACTCATACTCATACTCATACTCATACTCATACTCATACTCATACTCATACTCATACTCATACTCACAATCATACTCATACTCATACTCATACTCATACTAATACGCCTACACGTACTCGTACTCGTACTCACACTCATACTCATACTCATACTCATACTCATACTCATACTCATACTCATACTCATACTCATACTCATACTCATACTCATACACATACTCATACTCATACTCATACTCATACTCATACTCATACTCATACTCATACTCATACTCATACTCATACTCATACTCATACTCACACTCATACCCATACTCATACTCATACTCACACTCACACTCATACCCATACTCATTCTCATACTCATACGCATGCTCATGCTCATGCTCATGCTCATGCTCATGCTCATGCTCATGCTCATGCTCATGCTCATACTCATACTGACACTCGCACTCATACTCATACTCATACTCATAATTATACTCATAATCATACTCATACTCATACTCATACTCATACTCATACTCATAGTCATACTCATACTCATACTCATACTCATACTCGTACTCATCCTCATACGCATGCTCATGCTCATGCTCATGCTCATGCTCATGCTCATGCTCATGCTCATGCTCATACTCATACTCATACTCATACTCATACTCATACTCATACTCATACTCATACTCATACTCATACTCTCATTCACACTCACACTCATACTCATACAGATACGCATACTCATACTCACACTCATACTCATACATATACGCATACTCATACTCACACTCATAATCATACTCATAATCATACTCATACTCATACTCATACTCATACTCATACTCATACTCATACTCATACTCATACGCATGCTCATGCTCATGCTCATGCTCATGCTCATGCTCATGCTCATGCTCATGCTCATACTCACACTCACACTCATACCCATACTCATTCTCATACTCATACGCATGCTCATGCTCATGCTCATGCTCATGCTCATGCTCATGCTCATACTCATACTGACACTCGCACTCATACTCATACTCATACTCATACTCATAATTATACTCATAATCATACTCATACTCATACTCATACTCATAGTCATACTCATACTCATACTCATACTCATACTCGTACTCATCCTCATACGCATGCTCATGCTCATGCTCATGCTTATGCTCATGCTCATGCTCATACTCATACTCATACTCATACTCATACTCATACTCATACTCATACTCATACTCATACTCATACTCATACTCATACTCATACTCATACTCATACTCATACTCATACTCATACTCATACTCATACTCATACTCATACTCATACTCATACTCATACTCACAATCATACTCATACTCATACTCATACTCATACTCATACTCATACTCATACTAATACGCATACACGTACTCGTACTCATACTCATACTCATACTCATACTCATACTCATACTCATACTCATACTCATACTCATACTCATACTCATACTCATACTCATACTCATACTCATACTCGTACTCATCCTCATACGCATGCTCATGCTCATGCTCATGCTCATGCTCATGCTCATGCTCATACTCATACTCATACTCATACTCATACTCATACTCATACTCATACTCATACTCATACTCTCATTCACACTCACACTCATACTCATACAGATACGCATACTCATACTCACACTCATACTCATACATATACGCATACTCATACTCACACTCATAATCATACTCATAATCATACTCATACTCATACTCATACTCATACTCATACTCATACTCATACTCATACGCATGCTCATGCTCATGCTCATGCTCATGCTCATGCTCATGCTCATGCTCATACTCATACTGACACTCGCACTCATACTCATACTCATACTCGTAATCATACTCATAATCATACTCATATTCATACTCATACTCATACTCATACTCATACTCATACTCATACTCATACTCATACTCATACTCATACTCGTAGTCATCCTCATACGCATGCTCATGCTCATGCTCATGCTCATGCTCATACTCATACTCATACTCATACTCATACTCATACTCATACTCATACTCATACTCATACTCATACTCATACTCATACTCATACTCACAATCATACTCATACTCATACTCATACTCATACTAATACGCCTACACGTACTCGTACTCGTACTCACACTCATACTCATACTCATACTCATACTCATACTCATACTCATACTCATACGCATGCTCATGCTCATACTCATACTCATACTCATACTCATACTCATACTCATACTCATACTCATACTCATACTCATACTCATACTCATACTCATACTCATACTCATAATCACACTCACACTCATGCTCATACTCTCATTCACACTCACACTCATACTCATACAGATACGCATACTCATACTCACACTCAAAATCATACATATACGCATACTCATACTCACACTCATAATCATACTCATAATCATACTCATACACATACTCATACTCATACTAATACTCATGCTCATACTCATACACATTCTCACACTCATACTCATACTCATACTCATTCTCACACTCATACCCATACTCATACTCATACTCACACTCACACTCATACCCATACTCATTCTCATACTCATACGCATGCTCATGCTCATGCTCATGCTCATACTCATACTGACACTCGCACTCATACTCATACTCATACTCATACTCATAATTATACTCATAATCATACTCATACTCATACTCATACTCATAGTCATACTCATACTCATACTCATACTCATACTCGTACTCATCCTCATACGCATGCTCATGCTCATGCTCATGCTTATGCTCATGCTCATGCTCATACTCATACTCATACTCATACTCATACTCATACTCATACTCATACTCATACTCATACTCATACTCATACTCATACTCATACTCATACTCATACTCATACTCATACTCATACTCATACTCATACTCATACTCATACTCATACTCATACTCACAATCATACTCATACTCATACTCATACTCATACTCATACTCATACTCATACTCATACTCATACTCATACTCATACTCATACTCATACTCATACTCACACTCATACTCATACTCATACTCATACTCATACTCATGCGCATGCTCATGCTCATACTCATACTCATACTCATACTCATACTCACAATCATACTCATACTCATACTCATACTCATACTCATACTCATACTCATACGCATGCTCATACTCATTCTCATACTCATACGCATGGTCGTGCTCATGCTCATACTCATACTCTCATTCACACTCACACTCATACTCATACAGATACGCATACTCATACTCACACTCATACTCATACATATACGCATACTCATACTCACACTCATAATCATACTCATAATCATACTCATACTCATACTCATACTCATACTCATACTCATACTCATACTCATACTCATACTCATGCTCAGGCTCATACTCATAAACATACTCACACTCATACTCATACTCATACTCATATTCATACTAATACGCATACTCGTACTCGTACTCATACTCATACTCATACTCATACTCATACTCACAGTCATACTCATACTCAGACTCATACTCACAATCATACTCATACTCATACTCATACTCACACTCACACTCATTCTCATACTTATTCTCATACTCATACGCATGCTCATGCTCATGCTCATACTCATACTCATACTCATACTCATACTCATACTCATACTCATACTCATACTCATACTCATACTCATACTCATACTCATACTCAAACTTATACTCATACTCATACTCACACTCACACTCACACTCACACTCATACTCATACTCATACTCATACTCATACGCATGCTCGTACTCATACTCATACTCATACTCATACTCATACTCATACTCATACTCATACTCATACTCATACTCATACTCACACTCATACTCATACTCATACTCATACTCATACTCATGCGCATGCTCATGCTCATACACGTACTCATGCACATACTCATACTCATACTCATACTCATACTCGTACTCATACTCATACTCATAGTCATACCCATACTCATACTCATACTCATACTCATACTCATACTCATACTCATAATCACACTCACACTCATACTCATACTCTCATTCACACTCACACTCATACTCATACAGATACGCATACTCATACTCACACTCATACTCATACATATACGCATACTCATACTCACACTCATAATCATACTCATAATCATACTCATACACATACTCAAACTCATACTCATACTCATGCTCATACTCATACACATACTCACACTCATACTCATACTCATATTCCTACTCATGCTAATACGCATACTCGTACTCGTACTCATACTCATACTGATACTCATACTCATACGCATACTCATATTCATACTTATACTCATACTCATACTCATACTCATAGTCATACTCATACTCATACTCATACTCATACTCATACTCATACTCATACTCATACTCATACTCATACTCACACTCATACCCATACTCATACTCACACTCACACTCACACTCATACTCATACTCATACTCATACTCATACGCATGCTCGTACTCATACTCATACTCATACTCATACTCATACTCATACTCATACTCATACTCATACTCATACTCATACTCATACTCACACTCATACTCATACTCATACTCATACTCATACTCATGCGCATGCTCATGCTCATACACGTACTCATGCACATACTCATACTCATACTCACACTCACACTCATACCCATACTCATTCTCATACCCATACGCATGCTCATGCTCATGCTCATGCTCATGCTCATGCTCATACTCATACTCATACTCATACTCATACTCATACTCATACTCATACTCATACTCATACTCATACTCATACTCATACTCATACTCATACTCATACTCATACTCATACTCATACTCATACTCATACTCATACTCATACTCATACTCATACTCATACTCACAATCATACTCATACTCATACTCATACTCATACTCATACTCATACTCATACTAATACGCATACACGTACTCGTACTCATACTCATACTCATACTCATACTCATACTCATACTCATACTCATACTCATACTCATACTCATACTCATACTCATACTCATACTCATACTCGTACTCATCCTCATACGCATGCTCATGCTCATGCTCATGCTCATGCTCATGCTCATGCTCATGCTCATACTCATACTCATACTCATACTCATACTCATACTCATACTCATACTCATACTCTCATTCACACTCACACTCATACTCATACAGATACGCATACTCATACTCACACTCATACTCATACATATACGCATACTCATACTCACACTCATAATCATACTCATAATCATACTCATACTCATACTCATACTCATACTCATACTCATACTCATACTCATACGCATGCTCATGCTCATGCTCATGCTCATGCTCATGCTCATGCTCATGCTCATACTCATACTGACACTCGCACTCATACTCATACTCATACTCGTAATCATACTCATAATCATACTCATATTCATACTCATACTCATACTCATACTCATACTCATACTCATACTCATACTCATACTCATACTCATACTCATACTCGTAGTCATCCTCATACGCATGCTCATGCTCATGCTCATGCTCATACTCATACTCATACTCATACTCATACTCATACTCATACTCATACTCATACTCATACTCATACTCATACTCATACTCATACTCACAATCATACTCATACTCATACTCATACTCATACTAATACGCCTACACGTACTCGTACTCGTACTCACACTCATACTCATACTCATACTCATACTCATACTCATACTCATACTCATACGCATGCTCATGCTCATACTCATACTCATACTCATACTCATACTCATACTCATACTCATACTCATACTCATACTCATACTCATACTCATACTCATACTCATACTCATAATCACACTCACACTCATGCTCATACTCTCATTCACACTCACACTCATACTCATACAGATACGCATACTCATACTCACACTCAAAATCATACATATACGCATACTCATACTCACACTCATAATCATACTCATAATCATACTCATACACATACTCATACTCATACTAATACTCATGCTCATACTCATACACATTCTCACACTCATACTCATACTCATACTCATTCTCACACTCATACCCATACTCATACTCATACTCACACTCACACTCATACCCATACTCATTCTCATACTCATACGCATGCTCATGCTCATGCTCATGCTCATACTCATACTGACACTCGCACTCATACTCATACTCATACTCATACTCATAATTATACTCATAATCATACTCATACTCATACTCATACTCATAGTCATACTCATACTCATACTCATACTCATACTCGTACTCATCCTCATACGCATGCTCATGCTCATGCTCATGCTTATGCTCATGCTCATGCTCATACTCATACTCATACTCATACTCATACTCATACTCATACTCATACTCATACTCATACTCATACTCATACTCATACTCATACTCATACTCATACTCATACTCATACTCATACTCATACTCATACTCATACTCATACTCATACTCACAATCATACTCATACTCATACTCATACTCATACTCATACTCATACTCATACTCATACTCATACTCATACTCATACTCATACTCATACTCATACTCATACTCATACGCATGCTCATACTCATTCTCATACTCATACGCATGGTCGTGCTCATGCTCATACTCATACTCTCATTCACACTCACACTCATACTCATACAGATACGCATACTCATACTCACACTCATACTCATACATATACGCATACTCATACTCACACTCATAATCATACTCATAATCATACTCATACTCATACTCATACTCATACTCATACTCATACTCATACTCATACTCATACTCATGCTCATGCTCATACTCATAAACATACTCACACTCATACTCATACTCATACTCATATTCATACTAATACGCATACTCGTACTCGTACTCATACTCATACTCATACTCATACTCACAGTCATACTCATACTCAGACTCATACTCACAATCATACTCATACTCATACTCATACTCACACTCACACTCATTCTCATACTTATTCTCATACTCATACGCATGCTCATGCTCATGCTCATACTCATACTCATACTCATACTCATACTCATACTCATACTCATACTCATACTCATACTCATACTCATACTCATACTCATACTCAAACTTATACTCATACTCATACTCACACTCACACTCACACTCACACTCATACTCATACTCATACTCATACTCATACGCATGCTCGTACTCATACTCATACTCATACTCATACTCATACTCATACTCATACTCATACTCATACTCATACTCATACTCACACTCATACTCATACTCATACTCATACTCATACTCATGCGCATGCTCATGCTCATACACGTACTCATGCACATACTCATACTCATACTCATACTCATACTCGTACTCATACTCATACTCATAGTCATACCCATACTCATACTCATACTCATACTCATACTCATACTCATACTCATAATCACACTCACACTCATACTCATACTCTCATTCACACTCACACTCATACTCATACAGATACGCATACTCATACTCACACTCATACTCATACATATACGCATACTCATACTCACACTCATAATCATACTCATAATCATACTCATACACATACTCAAACTCATACTCATACTCATGCTCATACTCATACACATACTCACACTCATACTCATACTCATATTCCTACTCATGCTAATACGCATACTCGTACTCGTACTCATACTCATACTGATACTCATACTCATACGCATACTCATATTCATACTTATACTCATACTCATACTCATACTCATAGTCATACTCATACTCATACTCATACTCATACTCATACTCATACTCATACTCATACTCATACTCATACTCATACTCACACTCATACCCATACTCATACTCACACTCACACTCACACTCATACTCATACTCATACTCATACTCATACGCATGCTCGTACTCATACTCATACTCATACTCATACTCATACTCATACTCATACTCATACTCATACTCATACTCATACTCATACTCACACTCATACTCATACTCATACTCATACTCATACTCATGCGCATGCTCATGCTCATACACGTACTCATGCACATACTCATACTCATACTCATACTCATACTCGTACTCATACTCATACTCATACTCATACTCATACTCATACTCATACTCATACTCATACTCATACTCATACTCATACTCATACTCACACTCATACCCATACTCATACTCATACTCACACTCACACTCATACCCATACTCATTCTCATACCCATACGCATGCTCATGCTCATGCTCATGCTCATGCTCATGCTCATGCTCATGCTCATACTCATACTGACACTCGCACTCATACTCATACTCATACTCATAATTATACTCATAATCATACTCATACTCATACTCATACTCATACTCATAGTCATACTCATACTCATACTCATACTCATACTCATACTCGTACTCATCCTCATACGCATGCTCATGCTCATGCTCATGCTCATGCTCATGCTCATGCTCATACTCATACTCATACTCATACTCATACTCATACTCATACTCATACTCATACTCATACTCATACTCATACTCTCATTCACACTCACACTCATACTCATACAGATACGCATACTCATACTCACACTCATACTCATACATATACGCATACTCATACTCACACTCATAATCATACTCATAATCATACTCATACTCATACTCATACTCATACTCATACGCATGCTCATGCTCATGCTCATGCTCATGCTCATGCTCATGCTCATGCTCATGCTCATGCTCATACTCATACTGACACTCGCACTCATACTCATACTCATACTCGTAATCATACTCATAATCATACTCATATTCATACTCATACTCATACTCATACTCATACTCATACTCATACTCATACTCACACTCATACTCATACTCATACTCATACTCATACTCATGCGCATGCTCATGCTCATACACGTACTCATGCACATACTCATACTCATACTCATACTCATACTCGTACTCATACTCATACTCATAGTCATACTCATACTCATACTCATACTCATACTCATACTCATACTCATACTCATAATCACACTCACACTCATACTCATACTCTCATTCACACTCACACTCATACTCATACAGATACGCATACTCATACTCACACTCATACTCATACATATACGCATACTCATACTCACACTCATAATCATACTCATAATCATACTCATACACATACTCAAACTCATACTCATACTCATGCTCATACTCATACACATACTCACACTCATACTCATACTCATATTCCTACTCATGCTAATACGCATACTCGTACTCGTACTCATACTCATACTGATACTCATACTCATACGCATACTCATATTCATACTTATACTCATACTCATACTCATACTCATAGTCATACTCATACTCATACTCATACTCATACTCATACTCATACTCATACTCATACTCATACTCATACTCATACTCATACTCACACTCATACCCATACTCATACTCACACTCACACTCACACTCATACTCATACTCATACTCACACTCACACTCACACTCATACTCATACTCATACTCATACTCATACGCATGCTCGTACTCATACTCATACTCATACTCATACTCATACTCATACTCATACTCATACTCATACTCATACTCATACTCATACTCACACTCATACTCATACTCATACTCATACTCATACTCATGCGCATGCTCATGCTCATACACGTACTCATGCACATACTCATACTCATACTCATACTCATACTCGTACTCATACTCATACTCATACTCATACTCATACTCATACTCATACTCATACTCATACTCATACTCATACTCATACTCATACTCATACTCACACTCATACCCATACTCATACTCATACTCACACTCACACTCATACCCATACTCATTCTCATACCCATACGCATGCTCATGCTCATGCTCATGCTCATGCTCATGCTCATGCTCATGCTCATACTCATACTGACACTCGCACTCATACTCATACTCATACTCATAATTATACTCATAATCATACTCATACTCATACTCATACTCATACTCATAGTCATACTCATACTCATACTCATACTCATACTCATACTCGTACTCATCCTCATACGCATGCTCATGCTCATGCTCATGCTCATGCTCATGCTCATGCTCATACTCATACTCATACTCATACTCATACTCATACTCATACTCATACTCATACTCATACTCATACTCATACTCTCATTCACACTCACACTCATACTCATACAGATACGCATACTCATACTCACACTCATACTCATACATATACGCATACTCATACTCACACTCATAATCATACTCATAATCATACTCATACTCATACTCATACTCATACTCATACTCATACTCATACGCATGCTCATGCTCATGCTCATGCTCATGCTCATGCTCATGCTCATGCTCATGCTCATGCTCATACTCATACTGACACTCGCACTCATACTCATACTCATACTCGTAATCATACTCATAATCTTACTCATATTCATACTCATACTCATACTCATACTCATACTCATACTCATACTCATACTCACACTCATACTCATACTCATACTCATACTCATACTCATGCGCATGCTCATGCTCATACACGTACTCATGCACATACTCATACTCATACTCATACTCATACTCGTACTCATACTCATACTCATAGTCATACTCATACTCATACTCATACTCATACTCATACTCATACTCATACTCATAATCACACTCACACTCATACTCATACTCTCATTCACACTCACACTCATACTCATACAGATACGCATACTCATACTCACACTCATACTCATACATATACGCATACTCATACTCACACTCATAATCATACTCATAATCATACTCATACACATACTCAAACTCATACTCATACTCATACTCATACTAATACGCATACACGTACTCGTACTCATACTCATACTCATACTCATACTCATACTCATACTCATACTCATACTCATACTCATACTCATACTCATACTCATACTCATACTCATACTCGTACTCATCCTCATACGCATGCTCATGCTCATGCTCATGCTCATGCTCATGCTCATGCTCATGCTCATACTCATACTCATACTCATACTCATACTCATACTCATACTCATACTCATACTCTCATTCACACTCACACTCATACTCATACAGATACGCATACTCATACTCACACTCATACTCATACATATACGCATACTCATACTCACACTCATAATCATACTCATAATCATACTCATACTCATACTCATACTCATACTCATACTCATACTCATACTCATACGCATGCTCATGCTCATGCTCATGCTCATGCTCATGCTCATGCTCATGCTCATACTCATACTGACACTCGCACTCATACTCATACTCATACTCGTAATCATACTCATAATCATACTCATATTCATACTCATACTCATACTCATACTCATACTCATACTCATACTCATACTCATACTCATACTCATACTCATACTCGTAGTCATCCTCATACGCATGCTCATGCTCATGCTCATGCTCATGCTCATACTCATACTCATACTCATACTCATACTCATACTCATACTCATACTCATACTCATACTCATACTCATACTCATACTCATACTCACAATCATACTCATACTCATACTCATACTCATACTAATACGCCTACACGTACTCGTACTCGTACTCACACTCATACTCATACTCATACTCATACTCATACTCATACTCATACTCATACGCATGCTCATGCTCATACTCATACTCATACTCATACTCATACTCATACTCATACTCATACTCATACTCATACTCATACTCATACTCATACTCATACTCATACTCATAATCACACTCACACTCATGCTCATACTCTCATTCACACTCACACTCATACTCATACAGATACGCATACTCATACTCACACTCAAAATCATACATATACGCATACTCATACTCACACTCATAATCATACTCATAATCATACTCATACACATACTCATACTCATACTAATACTCATGCTCATACTCATACACATTCTCACACTCATACTCATACTCATACTCATTCTCACACTCATACCCATACTCATACTCATACTCACACTCACACTCATACCCATACTCATTCTCATACTCATACGCATGCTCATGCTCATGCTCATGCTCATACTCATACTGACACTCGCACTCATACTCATACTCATACTCATACTCATAATTATACTCATAATCATACTCATACTCATACTCATACTCATAGTCATACTCATACTCATACTCATACTCATACTCGTACTCATCCTCATACGCATGCTCATGCTCATGCTCATGCTTATGCTCATGCTCATGCTCATACTCATACTCATACTCATACTCATACTCATACTCATACTCATACTCATACTCATACTCATACTCATACTCATACTCATACTCATACTCATACTCATACTCATACTCATACTCATACTCATACTCATACTCATACTCATACTCACAATCATACTCATACTCATACTCATACTCATACTCATACTCATACTCATACTCATACTCATACTCATACTCATACTCATACTCATACTCATACTCATACTCATACGCATGCTCATACTCATTCTCATACTCATACGCATGGTCGTGCTCATGCTCATACTCATACTCTCATTCACACTCACACTCATACTCATACAGATACGCATACTCATACTCACACTCATACTCATACATATACGCATACTCATACTCACACTCATAATCATACTCATAATCATACTCATACTCATACTCATACTCATACTCATACTCATACTCATACTCATACTCATACTCATGCTCATGCTCATACTCATAAACATACTCACACTCATACTCATACTCATACTCATATTCATACTAATACGCATACTCGTACTCGTACTCATACTCATACTCATACTCATACTCACAGTCATACTCATACTCAGACTCATACTCACAATCATACTCATACTCATACTCATACTCACACTCACACTCATTCTCATACTTATTCTCATACTCATACGCATGCTCATGCTCATGCTCATACTCATACTCATACTCATACTCATACTCATACTCATACTCATACTCATACTCATACTCATACTCATACTCATACTCATACTCATACTCAAACTTATACTCATACTCATACTCACACTCACACTCACACTCACACTCATACTCATACTCATACTCATACTCATACGCATGCTCGTACTCATACTCATACTCATACTCATACTCATACTCATACTCATACTCATACTCATACTCATACTCATACTCACACTCATACTCATACTCATACTCATACTCATACTCATGCGCATGCTCATGCTCATACACGTACTCATGCACATACTCATACTCATACTCATACTCATACTCGTACTCATACTCATACTCATAGTCATACCCATACTCATACTCATACTCATACTCATACTCATACTCATACTCATAATCACACTCACACTCATACTCATACTCTCATTCACACTCACACTCATACTCATACAGATACGCATACTCATACTCACACTCATACTCATACATATACGCATACTCATACTCACACTCATAATCATACTCATAATCATACTCATACACATACTCAAACTCATACTCATACTCATGCTCATACTCATACACATACTCACACTCATACTCATACTCATATTCCTACTCATGCTAATACGCATACTCGTACTCGTACTCATACTCATACTGATACTCATACTCATACGCATACTCATATTCATACTTATACTCATACTCATACTCATACTCATAGTCATACTCATACTCATACTCATACTCATACTCATACTCATACTCATACTCATACTCATACTCATACTCATACTCACACTCATACCCATACTCATACTCACACTCACACTCACACTCATACTCATACTCATACTCATACTCATACGCATGCTCGTACTCATACTCATACTCATACTCATACTCATACTCATACTCATACTCATACTCATACTCATACTCATACTCATACTCACACTCATACTCATACTCATACTCATACTCATACTCATGCGCATGCTCATGCTCATACACGTACTCATGCACATACTCATACTCATACTCATACTCATACTCGTACTCATACTCATACTCATACTCATACTCATACTCATACTCATACTCATACTCATACTCATACTCATACTCATACTCATACTCACACTCATACCCATACTCATACTCATACTCACACTCACACTCATACCCATACTCATTCTCATACCCATACGCATGCTCATGCTCATGCTCATGCTCATGCTCATGCTCATGCTCATGCTCATACTCATACTGACACTCGCACTCATACTCATACTCATACTCATAATTATACTCATAATCATACTCATACTCATACTCATACTCATACTCATAGTCATACTCATACTCATACTCATACTCATACTCATACTCGTACTCATCCTCATACGCATGCTCATGCTCATGCTCATGCTCATGCTCATGCTCATGCTCATACTCATACTCATACTCATACTCATACTCATACTCATACTCATACTCATACTCATACTCATACTCATACTCTCATTCACACTCACACTCATACTCATACAGATACGCATACTCATACTCACACTCATACTCATACATATACGCATACTCATACTCACACTCATAATCATACTCATAATCATACTCATACTCATACTCATACTCATACTCATACGCATGCTCATGCTCATGCTCATGCTCATGCTCATGCTCATGCTCATGCTCATGCTCATGCTCATACTCATACTGACACTCGCACTCATACTCATACTCATACTCGTAATCATACTCATAATCATACTCATATTCATACTCATACTCATACTCATACTCATACTCATACTCATACTCATACTCACACTCATACTCATACTCATACTCATACTCATACTCATGCGCATGCTCATGCTCATACACGTACTCATGCACATACTCATACTCATACTCATACTCATACTCGTACTCATACTCATACTCATAGTCATACTCATACTCATACTCATACTCATACTCATACTCATACTCATACTCATAATCACACTCACACTCATACTCATACTCTCATTCACACTCACACTCATACTCATACAGATACGCATACTCATACTCACACTCATACTCATACATATACGCATACTCATACTCACACTCATAATCATACTCATAATCATACTCATACACATACTCAAACTCATACTCATACTCATGCTCATACTCATACACATACTCACACTCATACTCATACTCATATTCCTACTCATGCTAATACGCATACTCGTACTCGTACTCATACTCATACTGATACTCATACTCATACGCATACTCATATTCATACTTATACTCATACTCATACTCATACTCATAGTCATACTCATACTCATACTCATACTCATACTCATACTCATACTCATACTCATACTCATACTCATACTCATACTCATACTCACACTCATACCCATACTCATACTCACACTCACACTCACACTCATACTCATACTCATACTCACACTCACACTCACACTCATACTCATACTCATACTCATACTCATACGCATGCTCGTACTCATACTCATACTCATACTCATACTCATACTCATACTCATACTCATACTCATACTCATACTCATACTCATACTCACACTCATACTCATACTCATACTCATACTCATACTCATGCGCATGCTCATGCTCATACACGTACTCATGCACATACTCATACTCATACTCATACTCATACTCGTACTCATACTCATACTCATACTCATACTCATACTCATACTCATACTCATACTCATACTCATACTCATACTCATACTCATACTCATACTCACACTCATACCCATACTCATACTCATACTCACACTCACACTCATACCCATACTCATTCTCATACCCATACGCATGCTCATGCTCATGCTCATGCTCATGCTCATGCTCATGCTCATGCTCATACTCATACTGACACTCGCACTCATACTCATACTCATACTCATAATTATACTCATAATCATACTCATACTCATACTCATACTCATACTCATAGTCATACTCATACTCATACTCATACTCATACTCATACTCGTACTCATCCTCATACGCATGCTCATGCTCATGCTCATGCTCATGCTCATGCTCATGCTCATACTCATACTCATACTCATACTCATACTCATACTCATACTCATACTCATACTCATACTCATACTCATACTCTCATTCACACTCACACTCATACTCATACAGATACGCATACTCATACTCACACTCATACTCATACATATACGCATACTCATACTCACACTCATAATCATACTCATAATCATACTCATACTCATACTCATACTCATACTCATACTCATACTCATACGCATGCTCATGCTCATGCTCATGCTCATGCTCATGCTCATGCTCATGCTCATGCTCATGCTCATACTCATACTGACACTCGCACTCATACTCATACTCATACTCGTAATCATACTCATAATCTTACTCATATTCATACTCATACTCATACTCATACTCATACTCATACTCATACTCATACTCACACTCATACTCATACTCATACTCATACTCATACTCATGCGCATGCTCATGCTCATACACGTACTCATGCACATACTCATACTCATACTCATACTCATACTCGTACTCATACTCATACTCATAGTCATACTCATACTCATACTCATACTCATACTCATACTCATACTCATACTCATAATCACACTCACACTCATACTCATACTCTCATTCACACTCACACTCATACTCATACAGATACGCATACTCATACTCACACTCATACTCATACATATACGCATACTCATACTCACACTCATAATCATACTCATAATCATACTCATACACATACTCAAACTCATACTCATACTCATGCTCATACTCATACACATACTCACACTCATACTCATACTCATATTCCTACTCATGCTAATACGCATACTCGTACTCGTACTCATACTCATACTGATACTCATACTCATACGCATACTCATATTCATACTTATACTCATACTCATACTCATACTCATAGTCATACTCATACTCATACTCATACTCATACTCATACTCATACTCATACTCATACTCATACTCACACTCATACCCATACTCATACTCACACTCACACTCACACTCATACTCATACTCATACTCATACTCATACGCATGCTCGTACTCATACTCATACTCATACTCATACTCATACTCATACTCATACTCATACTCATACTCATACTCATACTCATACTCACACTCATACTCATACTCATACTCATACTCATACTCATGCGCATGCTCATGCTCATACACGTACTCATGCACATACTCATACTCATACTCATACTCATACTCGTACTCATACTCATACTCATACTCATACTCATAATCATACTCATACTCATACTCATACTCATACTCATACTCATACTCATACTCATACTCACACTCATACCCATACTCATACTCATACTCACACTCACACTCATACCCATACTCATTCTCATACCCATACGCATGCTCATGCTCATGCTCATGCTCATGCTCATGCTCATGCTCATGCTCATACTCATACTGACACTCGCACTCATACTCATACTCATACTCATACTCATAATTATACTCATAATCATACTCATACTCATACTCATACTCATAGTCATACTCATACTCATACTCATACTCATACTCATACTCGTACTCATCCTCATACGCATGCTCATGCTCATGCTCATGCTCATGCTCATGCTCATGCTCATGCTCATGCTCATACTCATACTCATACTCATACTCATACTCATACTCATACTCATTCTCATACTCATACTCATACTCTCATTCACACTCACACTCATACTCATACAGATACGCATACTCATACTCACACTCATACTCATACATATACGCATACTCATACTCACACTCATAATCATACTCATAATCATACTCATACTCATACTCATACTCATACTCATACGCATGCTCATGCTCATGCTCATGCTCATGCTCATGCTCATGCTCATGCTCATGCTCATGCTCATACTCATACTGACACTCGCACTCATACTCATACTCATACTCATAATCATACTCATAATCATACTCATATTCATACTCATACTCATACTCATAGTCATACTCATACTCATACTCATACTCATACTCATACTCATACTCATACTCATACTCATACTCGTAGTCATCCTCATACGCATGCTCATACTCATGCTCATGCTCATGCTCATACTCATACTCATACTCATACTCATACTCATACTCATACTCATACTCATACTCATACTCATACTCATACTCATACTCATACTCATACTCATACTCATACTCATACTCATACTCACAATCATACTCATACTCATACTCATACTCATACTCATACTCATACTCATACTCATACTAATACGCCTACACGTACTCGTACTCGTACTCATACTCATACTCATACTCATACTCATACTCATACTCATACTCATACGCATGCTCATGCTCATACACATACTCATACACATACTCATACTCATACTCATACTCGTACTCATACTCATACTCATACTCATACTCATACTCATACTCATACTCATACTCATACTCATACTCATACTCATACTCATACTCATACTCATACTCATACTCATACTCATACTCATACTCATACTCATAATCACACTCACACTCATGCTCATACTCTCATTCACACTCACACTCATACTCATACAGATACGCATACTCATACTCACACTCAAACTCATACATATACGCATACTCATACTCACACTCATAATCATACTCATAATCATACTCATACACATACTCATACTCATACTCATACTCATGCTCATACTCATACACATTCTCACACTCATACTCATACTCATACTCACACTCATACCCATACTCATACTCATACTCACACTCACACTCATACCCATACTCATTCTCATACTCATACGCATGCTCATGCTCATGCTCATGCTCATGCTCATACTCATACTGACACTCGCACTCATACTCATACTCATACTCATACTCATAATTATACTCATAATTATACTCATACTCATACTCATACTCATAGTCATACTCATACTCATACTCATACTCATACTCGTACTCATCCTCATACGCATGCTCATGCTCATGCTCATGCTCATGCTCATGCTCATGCTCAAACTCATACTCATACTCATACTCATACTCATACTCATACTCATACTCATACTCATACTCATACTCATACTCATACTCATACTCATACTCATACTCATACTCATACTCATACTCATACTCATACTCATAATCATACTCATACTCATACTCATACTCATACTCATACTCATACTCATACTCATACTCATACTCATACTCATGCTCATGCTCATACTCATACTCATACACATACTCACACTCATACTCATACTCATACTCATATTCATACTAATACGCATGCTCATGCTCATACACATACTCATACACATACTCATACTCATACTCATACTCATACTCGTACTCATACTCATACTCATACTCATACTCATACTCATACTCATACTCATACTCATACTCATACTCATAATCACACTCACACTCATACTCATACTCTCATTCACACTCACACTCATACTCATACAGATACGCATACTCATACTCACACTCGTACTCATACATATACGCATACTCATACTCACACTCATAATCATACTCATAATCATACACATACACATACTCAAACTCATACTCATACTCATACTCATGCTCATACTCATACACATACTCACACTCATACTCATACTCATACTCATATTCATACTCATGCTAATACGCATACTCGTACTCGTACTCGTACTCATACTCATACTCATACTCATACTCATACTCATATTCATACTAATACTCATACTCATACTCATACTCATACTCATACTCATACTCATACTCATACTCATACACATACTCATACTCATACTCATACTCATATTCATACTCATACTCATACTCATACTCATACTCATACTCATACTCATACTCATACTCATACTCATACTCATACTCATACTCATACTCACACTCATACCCATACTCATACTCATACTCACACTCACACTCATACCCATACTCATTCTCATACTCATACGCATGCTCATGCTCATGCTCATGCTCATGCTCATGCTCATGCTCATGCTCATACTCATACTGACACTCGCACTCATACTCATACTCATACTCATAATTATACTCATAATCATACTTATACTCATACTCATACTCATACTCATAGTCATACTCATACTCATACTCATACTCATACTCATACTCATACTCATACTCATACTCATACTCATACTCATACACATACTCATACTCATACTCATACTCATACTCATACTCATACTCATACTCATACTCATACTCATACTCATACTCATACTCATACTCACACTCATACCCATACTCATACTCATACTCACACTCACACTCATACCCATACTCATTCTCATACTCATACGCATGCTCATGCTCATGCTCATGCTCATGCTCATGCTCATGCTCATGCTCATGCTCATGCTCATACTCATACTGACACTCGCACTCATACTCATACTCATACTCATAATTATACTCATAATCATACTCATACTCATACTCATACTCATACTCATAGTCATACTCATACTCATACTCATACTCATACTCATACTCGTACTCATCCTCATACGCATGCTCATGCTCATGCTCATGCTCATGCTCATGCTCATGCTCATGCTCATACTCATACTCATACTCATACTCATACTCATACTCATACTCATACTCATACTCATACTCTCATTCACACTCACACTCATACTCATACAGATACGCATACTCATACTCACACTCATACTCATACATATACGCATACTCATACTCACACTCATAATCATACTCATAATCATACTCATACTCATACTCATACTCATACTCATACTCATACTCATACTCATACTCATACGCATGCTCATGCTCATGCTCATGCTCATGCTCATGCTCATGCTCATGCTCATGCTCATACTCACACTCACACTCATACCCATACTCATTCTCATACTCATACGCATGCTCATGCTCATGCTCATGCTCATGCTCATGCTCATGCTCATACTCATACTGACACTCGCACTCATACTCATACTCATACTCATACTCATAATTATACTCATAATCATACTCATACTCATACTCATACTCATAGTCATACTCATACTCATACTCATACTCATACTCGTACTCATCCTCATACGCATGCTCATGCTCATGCTCATGCTTATGCTCATGCTCATGCTCATACTCATACTCATACTCATACTCATACTCATACTCATACTCATACTCATACTCATACTCATACTCATACTCATACTCATACTCATACTCATACTCATACTCATACTCATACTCATACTCATACTCATACTCATACTCATACTCATACTCATACTCATACTCATACTCATACTCACAATCATACTCATACTCATACTCATACTCATACTCATACTCATACTAATACGCATACACGTACTCGTACTCATACTCATACTCATACTCATACTCATACTCATACTCATACTCATACTCATACTCATACTCATACTCATACTCATACTCATACTCATACTCATACTCATACTCATACTCATACTCGTACTCATCCTCATACGCATGCTCATGCTCATGCTCATGCTCATGCTCATGCTCATGCTCATGCTCATACTCATACTCATACTCATACTCATACTCATACTCATACTCATACTCATACTCTCATTCACACTCACACTCATACTCATACAGATACGCATACTCATACTCACACTCATACTCATACATATACGCATACTCATACTCACACTCATAATCATACTCATAATCATACTCATACTCATACTCATACTCATACTCATACTCATACTCATACTCATACGCATGCTCATGCTCATGCTCATGCTCATGCTCATGCTCATGCTCATGCTCATACTCATACTGACACTCGCACTCATACTCATACTCATACTCGTAATCATACTCATAATCATACTCATATTCATACTCATACTCATACTCATACTCATACTCATACTCATACTCATACTCATACTCATACTCATACTCATACTCATACTCATACTCATACTCGTAGTCATCCTCATACGCATGCTCATGCTCATGCTCATGCTCATGCTCATACTCATACTCATACTCATACTCATACTCATACTCATACTCATACTCATACTCATACTCATACTCATACTCATACTCATACTCACAATCATACTCATACTCATACTCATACTCATACTAATACGCCTACACGTACTCGTACTCGTACTCACACTCATACTCATACTCATACTCATACTCATACTCATACTCATACTCATACTCATACGCATGCTCATGCTCATGCTCATGCTCATGCTCATGCTCATGCTCATACTCATACTCATACTCATACTCATACTCATACTCATACTCATACTCATACTCATACTCATACTCTCATTCACACTCACACTCATACTCATACAGATACGCATACTCATACTCACACTCATACTCATACATATACACATACTCATACTCACACTCATAATCATACTCATAATCATACTCATACTCATACTCATACTCATACTCATACTCATACTCATACTCATACGCATGCTCATGCTCATGCTCATGCTCATGCTCATGCTCATGCTCATGCTCATGCTCATACTCATACTGACACTCGCACTCATACTCATACTCATACTCGTAATCATACTCATAATCATACTCATATTCAAACTCATACTCATACTCATAGTCATACTCATACTCATACTCATACTCATACTCATACTCATACTCGTAGTCATCCTCATACGCATGCTCATGCTCATGCTCATGCTCATGCTCATGCTCATACTCATACTCATACTCATACTCATACTCATACTCATACTCATACTCATACTCATACTCATACTCATGCTCATACTCATACTCATACTCATACTCATACTCATACTCACAATCATACTCATACTCATACTCATACTCATACTAATACGCCTACACGTACTCGTACTCGTACTCACACTCATACTCATACTCATACTCATACTCATACTCATACTCATACTCATACTCATACTCATACTCATACTCATACTCATACTCATACACATACTCATACTCATACTCATACTCATACTCATACTCATACTCATACTCATACTCATACTCATACTCATACTCATACTCATACTCACACTCATACCCATACTCATACTCATACTCACACTCACACTCATACCCATACTCATTCTCATACTCATACGCATGCTCATGCTCATGCTCATGCTCATGCTCATGCTCATGCTCATGCTCATGCTCATGCTCATACTCATACTGACACTCGCACTCATACTCATACTCATACTCATAATTATACTCATAATCATACTCATACTCATACTCATACTCATACTCATAGTCATACTCATACTCATACTCATACTCATACTCATACTCGTACTCATCCTCATACGCATGCTCATGCTCATGCTCATGCTCATGCTCATGCTCATGCTCATGCTCATACTCATACTCATACTCATACTCATACTCATACTCATACTCATACTCATACTCATACTCTCATTCACACTCACACTCATACTCATACAGATACGCATACTCATACTCACACTCATACTCATACATATACGCATACTCATACTCACACTCATAATCATACTCATAATCATACTCATACTCATACTCATACTCATACTCATACTCATACTCATACTCATACTCATACGCATGCTCATGCTCATGCTCATGCTCATGCTCATGCTCATGCTCATGCTCATGCTCATACTCACACTCACACTCATACCCATACTCATTCTCATACTCATACGCATGCTCATGCTCATGCTCATGCTCATGCTCATGCTCATGCTCATACTCATACTGACACTCGCACTCATACTCATACTCATACTCATACTCATAATTATACTCATAATCATACTCATACTCATACTCATACTCATAGTCATACTCATACTCATACTCATACTCATACTCGTACTCATCCTCATACGCATGCTCATGCTCATGCTCATGCTTATGCTCATGCTCATGCTCATACTCATACTCATACTCATACTCATACTCATACTCATACTCATACTCATACTCATACTCATACTCATACTCATACTCATACTCATACTCATACTCATACTCATACTCATACTCATACTCATACTCATACTCATACTCATACTCATACTCATACTCATACTCACAATCATACTCATACTCATACTCATACTCATACTCATACTCATACTCATACTAATACGCATACACGTACTCGTACTCATACTCATACTCATACTCATACTCATACTCATACTCATACTCATACTCATACTCATACTCATACTCATACTCATACTCATACTCATACTCATACTCATACTCATACTCATACTCATACTCGTACTCATCCTCATACGCATGCTCATGCTCATGCTCATGCTCATGCTCATGCTCATGCTCATGCTCATACTCATACTCATACTCATACTCATACTCATACTCATACTCATACTCATACTCATACTCTCATTCACACTCACACTCATACTCATACAGATACGCATACTCATACTCACACTCATACTCATACATATACGCATACTCATACTCACACTCATAATCATACTCATAATCATACTCATACTCATACTCATACTCATACTCATACTAATACGCCTACACGTACTCGTACTCGTACTCACACTCATACTCATACTCATACTCATACTCATACTCGTAGTCATCCTCATACGCATGCTCATGCTCATGCTCATGCTCATGCTCATACTCATACTCATACTCATACTCATACTCATACTCATACTCATACTCATACTCATACTCATACTCATACTCATACTCATACTCACAATCATACTCATACTCATACTCATACTCATACTAATACGCCTACACGTACTCGTACTCGTACTCACACTCATACTCATACTCATACTCATACTCATACTCATACTCATACTCATACGCATGCTCATGCTCATACTCATACTCATACTCATACTCATACTCATACTCATACTCATACTCATACTCATACTCATACTCATACTCATACTCATACTCATACTCATAATCACACTCACACTCATGCTCATACTCTCATTCACACTCACACTCATACTCATACAGATACGCATACTCATACTCACACTCAAACTCATACATATACGCATACTCATACTCACACTCATAATCATACTCATAATCATACTCATACACATACTCATACTCATACTAATACTCATGCTCATACTCATACACATTCTCACACTCATACTCATACTCATACTCATTCTCACACTCATACCCATACTCATACTCATACTCACACTCACACTCATACCCATACTCATTCTCATACTCATACGCATGCTCATGCTCATGCTCATGCTCATACTCATACTGACACTCGCACTCATACTCATACTCATACTCATACTCATAATTATACTCATAATCATACTCATACTCATACTCATACTCATAGTCATACTCATACTCATACTCATACTCATACTCGTACTCATCCTCATACGCATGCTCATGCTCATGCTCATGCTTATGCTCATGCTCATGCTCATACTCATACTCATACTCATACTCATACTCATACTCATACTCATACTCATACTCATACTCATACTCATACTCATACTCATACTCATACTCATACTCATACTCATACTCATACTCATACTCATACTCATACTCACAATCATACTCATACTCATACTCATACTCATACTCATACTCATACTCATACTCATACTCATACTCATACTCATACTCATACTCATACTCATACTCATACTCATACGCATGCTCATACTCATTCTCATACTCATACGCATGGTCGTGCTCATGCTCATACTCATACTCTCATTCACACTCACACTCATACTCATACAGATACGCATACTCATACTCACACTCATACTCATACATATACGCATACTCATACTCACACTCATAATCATACTCATAATCATACTCATACTCATACTCATACTCATACTCATACTCATACTCATACTCATACTCATACTCATGCTCATGCTCATACTCATAAACATACTCACACTCATACTCATACTCATACTCATATTCATACTAATACGCATACTCGTACTCGTACTCATACTCATACTCATACTCATACTCATACTCATACTCATACTCATACTCATACTCATACACATACTCATACTCATACTCACACTCATACTCATACTCATACTCATACTCATACTCATGCGCATGCTCATGCTCATGCTCATGCTCATGCTCATGCTCATGCTCATGCTCATACTCATACTCATACTCATACTCATACTCATACTCATACTCATACTCATACTCATACTCTCATTCACACTCACACTCATACTCATACAGATACGCATACTCATACTCACACTCATACTCATACATATACGCATACTCATACTCACACTCATAATCATACTCATAATCATACTCATACTCATACTCATACTCATACTCATACTAATACGCCTACACGTACTCGTACTCGTACTCACACTCATACTCATACTCATACTCATACTCATACTCGTAGTCATCCTCATACGCATGCTCATGCTCATGCTCATGCTCATGCTCATACTCATACTCATACTCATACTCATACTCATACTCATACTCATACTCATACTCATACTCATACTCATACTCATACTCATACTCACAATCATACTCATACTCATACTCATACTCATACTAATACGCCTACACGTACTCGTACTCGTACTCACACTCATACTCATACTCATACTCATACTCATACTCATACTCATACTCATACGCATGCTCATGCTCATACTCATACTCATACTCATACTCATACTCATACTCATACTCATACTCATACTCATACTCATACTCATACTCATACTCATACTCATACTCATAATCACACTCACACTCATGCTCATACTCTCATTCACACTCACACTCATACTCATACAGATACGCATACTCATACTCACACTCAAACTCATACATATACGCATACTCATACTCACACTCATAATCATACTCATAATCATACTCATACACATACTCATACTCATACTAATACTCATGCTCATACTCATACACATTCTCACACTCATACTCATACTCATACTCATTCTCACACTCATACCCATACTCATACTCATACTCACACTCACACTCATACCCATACTCATTCTCATACTCATACGCATGCTCATGCTCATGCTCATGCTCATACTCATACTGACACTCGCACTCATACTCATACTCATACTCATACTCATAATTATACTCATAATCATACTCATACTCATACTCATACTCATAGTCATACTCATACTCATACTCATACTCATACTCGTACTCATCCTCATACGCATGCTCATGCTCATGCTCATGCTTATGCTCATGCTCATGCTCATACTCATACTCATACTCATACTCATACTCATACTCATACTCATACTCATACTCATACTCATACTCATACTCATACTCATACTCATACTCATACTCATACTCATACTCATACTCATACTCATACTCATACTCACAATCATACTCATACTCATACTCATACTCATACTCATACTCATACTCATACTCATACTCATACTCATACTCATACTCATACTCATACTCATACTCATACTCATACTCATACGCATGCTCATACTCATTCTCATACTCATACGCATGGTCGTGCTCATGCTCATACTCATACTCTCATTCACACTCACACTCATACTCATACAGATACGCATACTCATACTCACACTCATACTCATACATATACGCATACTCATACTCACACTCATAATCATACTCATAATCATACTCATACTCATACTCATACTCATACTCATACTCATACTCATACTCATACTCATACTCATGCTCATGCTCATACTCATAAACATACTCACACTCATACTCATACTCATACTCATATTCATACTAATACGCATACTCGTACTCGTACTCATACTCATACTCATACTCATACTCATACTCATACTCATACTCATACTCATACTCATACACATACTCATACTCATACTCACACTCATACTCATACTCATACTCATACTCATACTCATGCGCATGCTCATGCTCATACACGTACTCATGCACATACTCATACTCATACTCATACTCATACTCGTACTCATACTCATACTCATAGTCATACTCATACTCATACTCATACTCATACTCATACTCATACTCACACTCATACCCATACTCATACTCACACTCACACTCACACTCATACTCATACTCATACTCATACTCATACGCATGCTCGTACTCATACTCATACTCATACTCATACTCATACTCATACTCATACTCATACTCATACTCATACTCATACTCATACTCACACTCATACTCATACTCATACTCATACTCATACTCATGCGCATGCTCATGCTCATACACGTACTCATGCACATACTCACACTCATACCCATACTCATACTCACACTCACACTCACACTCATACTCATACTCATACTCATACTCATACGCATGCTCGTACTCATACTCATACTCATACTCATACTCATACTCATACTCATACTCATACTCATACTCATACTCATACTCATACTCACACTCATACTCATACTCATACTCATACTCATACTCATGCGCATGCTCATGCTCATACACGTACTCATGCACATACTCATACTCATACTCATACTCATACTCGTACTCATACTCATACTCATACTCATACTCATACTCATACTCATACTCATACTCATACTCATACTCATACTCACACTCATACCCATACTCATACTCATACTCACACTCACACTCATACCCATACTCATTCTCATACCCATACGCATGCTCATGCTCATGCTCATGCTCATGCTCATGCTCATGCTCATGCTCATGCTCATACTCATACTGACACTCGCACTCATACTCATACTCATACTCATAATTATACTCATAATCATACTCATACTCATACTCATACTCATACTCATAGTCATACTCATACTCATACTCATACTCATACTCATACTCGTACTCATCCTCATACGCATGCTCATGCTCATGCTCATGCTCATGCTCATGCTCATGCTCATACTCATACTCATACTCATACTCATACTCATACTCATACTCATACTCATACTCATACTCATACTCATACTCTCATTCACACTCACACTCATACTCATACAGATACGCATACTCATACTCACACTCATACTCATACATATACGCATACTCATACTCACACTCATAATCATACTCATAATCATACTCATACTCATACTCATACTCATACTCATACTCATACTCATACGCATGCTCATGCTCATGCTCATGCTCATGCTCATGCTCATGCTCATGCTCATGCTCATGCTCATACTCATACTGACACTCGCACTCATACTCATACTCATACTCGTAATCATACTCATAATCATACTCATATTCATACTCATACTCATACTCATAGTCATACTCATACTCATACTCATACTCATACTCATACTCATACTCATACTCGTAGTCATCCTCATACGCATGCTCATGCTCATGCTCATGCTCATGCTCATGCTCATACTCATACTCATACTCATACTCATACTCATACTCATACTCATACTCATACTCATACTCATACTCATACTCATACTCATACTCATACTCATACTCATACTCATACTCATACTCACAATCATACTCATACTCATACTCATACTCATACTAATACGCCTACACGTACTCGTACTCGTACTCACACTCATACTCATACTCATACTCATACTCATACTCATACTCATACTCATACTCATACTCATACTCATACTCATACTCATACACATACTCATACTCATACTCATACTCATACTCATACTCATACTCATACTCATACTCATACTCATACTCATACTCATACTCATACTCATACTCATACTCATACTCATACTCATACTCACACTCATACCCATACTCATACTCATAATCACACTCACACTCATACCCATACTCATTCTCATACTCATACGCATGCTCATGCTCATGCTCATGCCCATGCTCATGCTCATGCTCATGCTCATGCTCATGCTCATACTCATACTGACACTCGCACTCATACTCATACTCATACTCATAATTATACTCATAATCATACTCATACTCATACTCATACTCATACTCATAGTCATACTCATACTCATACTCATACTCATACTCATACTCGTACTCATCCTCATACGCATGCTCATGCTCATGCTCATGCTCATGCTCATGCTCATGCTCATGCTCATACTCATACTCATACTCATACTCATACTCATACTCATACTCATACTCATACTCATACTCTCATTCACACTCACACTCATACTCATACAGATACGCATACTCATACTCACACTCATACTCATACATATACGCATACTCATACTCACACTCATAATCATACTCATAATCATACTCATACTCATACTCATACTCATACTCATACTCATACTCATACGCATGCTCATGCTCATGCTCATGCTCATGCTCATGCTCATGCTCATGCTCATACTCACACTCACACTCATACCCATACCCATTCTCATACTCATACGCATGCTCATGCTCATGCTCATGCTCATGCTCATGCTCATGCTCATACTCATACTGACACTCGCACTCATACTCATACTCATACTCATACTCATAATTATACTCATAATCATACTCATACTCATACTCATACTCATAGTCATACTCATACTCATACTCATACTCATACTCATACTCGTACTCATCCTCATACGCATGCTCATGCTCATGCTCATGCTTATGCTCATGCTCATGCTCATACTCATACTCATACTCATACTCATACTCATACTCATACTCATACTCATACTCATACTCATACTCATACTCATACTCATACTCATACTCATACTCATACTCATACTCATACTCATACTCATACTCATACTCATACTCATACTCATACTCATACTCATACTCATACTCATACACATACTCATACTCATACTCATACTCATACTCATACTCATACTCATACTCATACTCATACTCATACTCATACTCATACTCATACTCATACTCATACTCACACTCATACCCATACTCATACTCATAATCACACTCACACTCATACCCATACTCATTCTCATACTCATACGCATGCTCATGCTCATGCTCATGCCCATGCTCATGCTCATGCTCATGCTCATGCTCATGCTCATACTCATACTGACACTCGCACTCATACTCATACTCATACTCATAATTATACTCATAATCATACTCATACTCATACTCATACTCATACTCATAGTCATACTCATACTCATACTCATACTCATACTCATACTCGTACTCATCCTCATACGCATGCTCATGCTCATGCTCATGCTCATGCTCATGCTCATGCTCATGCTCATACTCATACTCATACTCATACTCATACTCATACTCATACTCATACTCATACTCATACAGATACGCATACTCATACTCACACTCATACTCATACATATACGCATACTCATACTCACACTCATAATCATACTCATAATCATACTCATACTCATACTCATACTCATACTCATACTCATACTCATACGCATGCTCATGCTCATGCTCATGCTCATGCTCATGCTCATGCTCATGCTCATACTCACACTCACACTCATACCCATACTCATTCTCATACTCATACGCATGCTCATGCTCATGCTCATGCTCATGCTCATGCTCATGCTCATACTCATACTGACAGTCGCACTCATACTCATACTCATACTCATACTCATAATTATACTCATAATCATACTCATACTCATACTCATACTCATAGTCATACTCATACTCATACTCATACTCATACTCGTACTCATCCTCATACGCATGCTCATGCTCATGCTCATGCTTATGCTCATGCTCATGCTCATGCTCATGCTCATGCTCATGCTCATGCTCATGCTCATACTCATACTCATACTCATACTCATACACATACTCATACTCATACTCATACTCATACTCTCATTCACACTCACACTCATACTCATACAGATACGCATACTCATACTCACACTCATACTCATACATATACGCATACTCATACTCACACTCATAATCATACTCATACTCATACTCATACTCATACTCATACTCATACTCATACTCATACTAATACGCATACACGTACTCGTACTCATACTCATACTCATACTCATACTCATACTCATACTCATACTCATACTCATACTCATACTCATACTCATACTCATACTCATACTCATACTCATACTCATACTCATACTCATACTCATACTCATACTCATACTCATACTCATACTCATACTCATACTCATACTCGTACTCATCCTCATACGCATGCTCATGCTCATGCTCATGCTCATGCTCATGCTCATGCTCATGCTCATACTCATACTCATACTCATACTCATACACATACTCATACTCATACTCATACTCATACTCTCATTCACACTCACACTCATACTCATACAGATACGCATACTCATACTCACACTCATACTCATACATATACGCATACTCATACTCACACTCATAATCATACTCATACTCATACTCATACTCATACTCATACTCATACTCATACTCATACTCATACGCATGCTCATGCTCATGCTCATGCTCATGCTCATGCTCATGCTCATGCTCATACTCATACTGACACTCGCACTCATACTCATACTCATACTCATAATCATACTCATAATCATACTCATATTCATACTCATACTCATACTCATAGTCATACTCATACTCATACTCATACTCATACTCATACTCATACTCATACTCATACTCATACTCATACTCATACTCATACTCATACTCACAATCATACTCATACTCATACTCATACTCATACTCATACTCATACTCATACTCATACTCATACTCATACTCATACTCATACTCATACTCATACTCATACTCATACTCATACTCATACTCATACTCATACTCATACTCATACTCACAATCATACTCATACTCATACTCATACTCATACTAATACGCCTACACGTACTCGTACTCGTACTCACACTCATACTCATACTCATACTCATACTCATACTCATACTCATACTCATACTCATACTCATACTCATACTCATACTCATACACATACTCATACTCATACTCATACTCATACTCATACTCATACTCATACTCATACTCATACTCATACTCATACTCATACTCATACTCACACTCATACCCATACTCATACTCATACTCACACTCACACTCATACCCATACTCATTCTCATACTCATACGCATGCTCATGCTCATGCTCATGCTCATGCTCATGCTCATGCTCATGCTCATGCTCATGCTCATACTCATACTGACACTCGCACTCATACTCATACTCATACTCATAATTATACTCATAATCATACTCATACTCATACTCATACTCATACTCATACTCATAGTCATACTCATACTCATACTCATACTCATACTCGTACTCATCCTCATACGCATGCTCATGCTCATGCTCATGCTCATGCTCATGCTCATGCTCATGCTCATGCTCATACTCATACTCATACTCATACTCATACTCATACTCATACTCATACTCATACTCATACTCATACTCTCATTCACACTCACACTCATACTCATACAGATACGCATACTCATACTCACACTCATACTCATACATATACGCATACTCATACTCACACTCATAATCATACTCATAATCATACTCATACTCATACTCATACTCATACTCATACTCATACTCATACTCATACTCATACTCATACGCATGCTCATGCTCATGCTCATGCTCATGCTCATGCTCATGCTCATGCTCATGCTCATACTCACACTCACACTCATACCCATACTCATTCTCATACTCATACGCATGCTCATGCTCATGCTCATGCTCATGCTCATGCTCATGCTCATACTCATACTGACACTCGCACTCATACTCATACTCATACTCATACTCATAATTATACTCATAATCATACTCATACTCATACTCATACTCATAGTCATACTCATACTCATACTCATACTCATACTCGTACTCATCCTCATACGCATGCTCATGCTCATGCTCATGCTTATGCTCATGCTCATGCTCATACTCATACTCATACTCATACTCATACTCATACTCATACTCATACTCATACTCATACTCATACTCATACTCATACTCATACTCATACTCATACTCATACTCATACTCATACTCATACTCATACTCATACTCATACTCATACTCATACTCATACTCATACTCACAATCATACTCATACTCATACTCATACTCATACTCATACTCATACTCATACTAATACGCATACACGTACTCGTACTCATACTCATACTCATACTCATACTCATACTCATACTCATACTCATACTCATACTCATACTCATACTCATACTCATACTCATACTCATACTCATACTCATACTCATACTCGTACTCATCCTCATACGCATGCTCATGCTCATGCTCATGCTCATGCTCATGCTCATGCTCATGCTCATACTCATACTCATACTCATACTCATACTCATACTCATACTCATACTCATACTCATACTCTCATTCACACTCACACTCATACTCATACAGATACGCATACTCATACTCACACTCATACTCATACATATACGCATACTCATACTCACACTCATAATCATACTCATAATCATACTCATACTCATACTCATACTCATACTCATACTCATACTCATACTCATACGCATGCTCATGCTCATGCTCATGCTCATGCTCATGCTCATGCTCATGCTCATACTCATACTGACACTCGCACTCATACTCATACTCATACTCGTAATCATACTCATAATCATACTCATATTCATACTCATACTCATACTCATACTCATACTCATACTCATACTCATACTCATACTCATACTCATACTCATACTCGTAGTCATCCTCATACGCATGCTCATGCTCATGCTCATGCTCATGCTCATACTCATACTCATACTCATACTCATACTCATACTCATACTCATACTCATACTCATACTCATACTCATACTCATACTCATACTCATACTCATACTCATACTCTCATTCACACTCACACTCATACTCATACAGATACGCATACTCATACTCACACTCATACTCATACATATACGCATACTCATACTCACACTCATAATCATACTCATAATCATACTCATACTCATACTCATACTCATACTCATACTCATACTCATACTCATACGCATGCTCATGCTCATGCTCATGCTCATGCTCATGCTCATGCTCATGCTCATACTCATACTGACACTCGCACTCATACTCATACTCATACTCGTAATCATACTCATAATCATACTCATATTCATACTCATACTCATACTCATACTCATACTCATACTCATACTCATACTCATACTCATACTCATACTCATACTCATACTCATACTCATACTCGTAGTCATCCTCATACGCATGCTCATGCTCATGCTCATGCTCATGCTCATACTCATACTCATACTCATACTCATACTCATACTCATACTCATACTCATACTCATACTCATACTCATACTCATACTCATACTCACAATCATACTCATACTCATACTCATACTCATACTAATACGCCTACACGTACTCGTACTCGTACTCACACTCATACTCATACTCATACTCATACTCATACTCATACTCATACTCATACTCATACGCATGCTCATGCTCATGCTCATGCTCATGCTCATGCTCATGCTCATACTCATACTCATACTCATACTCATACTCATACTCATACTCATACTCATACTCATACTCATACTCTCATTCACACTCACACTCATACTCATACAGATACGCATACTCATACTCACACTCATACTCATACATATACACATACTCATACTCACACTCATAATCATACTCATAATCATACTCATACTCATACTCATACTCATACTCATACTCATACTCATACTCATACGCATGCTCATGCTCATGCTCATGCTCATGCTCATGCTCATGCTCATGCTCATGCTCATACTCATACTGACACTCGCACTCATACTCATACTCATACTCGTAATCATACTCATAATCATACTCATATTCAAACTCATACTCATACTCATAGTCATACTCATACTCATACTCATACTCATACTCATACTCATACTCGTAGTCATCCTCATACGCATGCTCATGCTCATGCTCATGCTCATGCTCATGCTCATACTCATACTCATACTCATACTCATACTCATACTCATACTCATACTCATACTCATACTCATACTCATGCTCATACTCATACTCATACTCATACTCATACTCATACTCACAATCATACTCATACTCATACTCATACTCATACTAATACGCCTACACGTACTCGTACTCGTACTCACACTCATACTCATACTCATACTCATACTCATACTCATACTCATACTCATACTCATACTCATACTCATACTCATACTCATACTCATACACATACTCATACTCATACTCATACTCATACTCATACTCATACTCATACTCATACTCATACTCATACTCATACTCATACTCATACTCACACTCATACCCATACTCATACTCATACTCACACTCACACTCATACCCATACTCATTCTCATACTCATACGCATGCTCATGCTCATGCTCATGCTCATGCTCATGCTCATGCTCATGCTCATGCTCATGCTCATACTCATACTGACACTCGCACTCATACTCATACTCATACTCATAATTATACTCATAATCATACTCATACTCATACTCATACTCATACTCATAGTCATACTCATACTCATACTCATACTCATACTCATACTCGTACTCATCCTCATACGCATGCTCATGCTCATGCTCATGCTCATGCTCATGCTCATGCTCATGCTCATACTCATACTCATACTCATACTCATACTCATACTCATACTCATACTCATACTCATACTCTCATTCACACTCACACTCATACTCATACAGATACGCATACTCATACTCACACTCATACTCATACATATACGCATACTCATACTCACACTCATAATCATACTCATAATCATACTCATACTCATACTCATACTCATACTCATACTCATACTCATACTCATACTCATACGCATGCTCATGCTCATGCTCATGCTCATGCTCATGCTCATGCTCATGCTCATGCTCATACTCACACTCACACTCATACCCATACTCATTCTCATACTCATACGCATGCTCATGCTCATGCTCATGCTCATGCTCATGCTCATGCTCATACTCATACTGACACTCGCACTCATACTCATACTCATACTCATACTCATAATTATACTCATAATCATACTCATACTCATACTCATACTCATAGTCATACTCATACTCATACTCATACTCATACTCGTACTCATCCTCATACGCATGCTCATGCTCATGCTCATGCTTATGCTCATGCTCATGCTCATACTCATACTCATACTCATACTCATACTCATACTCATACTCATACTCATACTCATACTCATACTCATACTCATACTCATACTCATACTCATACTCATACTCATACTCATACTCATACTCATACTCATACTCATACTCATACTCATACTCATACTCATACTCACAATCATACTCATACTCATACTCATACTCATACTCATACTCATACTCATACTAATACGCATACACGTACTCGTACTCATACTCATACTCATACTCATACTCATACTCATACTCATACTCATACTCATACTCATACTCATACTCATACTCATACTCATACTCATACTCATACTCATACTCGTACTCATCCTCATACGCATGCTCATGCTCATGCTCATGCTCATGCTCATGCTCATGCTCATGCTCATACTCATACTCATACTCATACTCATACTCATACTCATACTCATACTCATACTCATACTCTCATTCACACTCACACTCATACTCATACAGATACGCATACTCATACTCACACTCATACTCATACATATACGCATACTCATACTCACACTCATAATCATACTCATAATCATACTCATACTCATACTCATACTCATACTCATACTAATACGCCTACACGTACTCGTACTCGTACTCACACTCATACTCATACTCATACTCATACTCATACTCGTAGTCATCCTCATACGCATGCTCATGCTCATGCTCATGCTCATGCTCATACTCATACTCATACTCATACTCATACTCATACTCATACTCATACTCATACTCATACTCATACTCATACTCATACTCATACTCACAATCATACTCATACTCATACTCATACTCATACTAATACGCCTACACGTACTCGTACTCGTACTCACACTCATACTCATACTCATACTCATACTCATACTCATACTCATACTCATACGCATGCTCATGCTCATACTCATACTCATACTCATACTCATACTCATACTCATACTCATACTCATACTCATACTCATACTCATACTCATACTCATACTCATACTCATAATCACACTCACACTCATGCTCATACTCTCATTCACACTCACACTCATACTCATACAGATACGCATACTCATACTCACACTCAAACTCATACATATACGCATACTCATACTCACACTCATAATCATACTCATAATCATACTCATACACATACTCATACTCATACTAATACTCATGCTCATACTCATACACATTCTCACACTCATACTCATACTCATACTCATTCTCACACTCATACCCATACTCATACTCATACTCACACTCACACTCATACCCATACTCATTCTCATACTCATACGCATGCTCATGCTCATGCTCATGCTCATACTCATACTGACACTCGCACTCATACTCATACTCATACTCATACTCATAATTATACTCATAATCATACTCATACTCATACTCATACTCATAGTCATACTCATACTCATACTCATACTCATACTCGTACTCATCCTCATACGCATGCTCATGCTCATGCTCATGCTTATGCTCATGCTCATGCTCATACTCATACTCATACTCATACTCATACTCATACTCATACTCATACTCATACTCATACTCATACTCATACTCATACTCATACTCATACTCATACTCATACTCATACTCATACTCATACTCATACTCATACTCACAATCATACTCATACTCATACTCATACTCATACTCATACTCATACTCATACTCATACTCATACTCATACTCATACTCATACTCATACTCATACTCATACTCATACGCATGCTCATACTCATTCTCATACTCATACGCATGGTCGTGCTCATGCTCATACTCATACTCTCATTCACACTCACACTCATACTCATACAGATACGCATACTCATACTCACACTCATACTCATACATATACGCATACTCATACTCACACTCATAATCATACTCATAATCATACTCATACTCATACTCATACTCATACTCATACTCATACTCATACTCATACTCATACTCATGCTCATGCTCATACTCATAAACATACTCACACTCATACTCATACTCATACTCATATTCATACTAATACGCATACTCGTACTCGTACTCATACTCATACTCATACTCATACTCATACTCATACTCATACTCATACTCATACTCATACACATACTCATACTCATACTCACACTCATACTCATACTCATACTCATACTCATACTCATGCGCATGCTCATGCTCATGCTCATGCTCATGCTCATGCTCATGCTCATGCTCATACTCATACTCATACTCATACTCATACTCATACTCATACTCATACTCATACTCATACTCTCATTCACACTCACACTCATACTCATACAGATACGCATACTCATACTCACACTCATACTCATACATATACGCATACTCATACTCACACTCATAATCATACTCATAATCATACTCATACTCATACTCATACTCATACTCATACTAATACGCCTACACGTACTCGTACTCGTACTCACACTCATACTCATACTCATACTCATACTCATACTCGTAGTCATCCTCATACGCATGCTCATGCTCATGCTCATGCTCATGCTCATACTCATACTCATACTCATACTCATACTCATACTCATACTCATACTCATACTCATACTCATACTCATACTCATACTCATACTCACAATCATACTCATACTCATACTCATACTCATACTAATACGCCTACACGTACTCGTACTCGTACTCACACTCATACTCATACTCATACTCATACTCATACTCATACTCATACTCATACGCATGCTCATGCTCATACTCATACTCATACTCATACTCATACTCATACTCATACTCATACTCATACTCATACTCATACTCATACTCATACTCATACTCATACTCATAATCACACTCACACTCATGCTCATACTCTCATTCACACTCACACTCATACTCATACAGATACGCATACTCATACTCACACTCAAACTCATACATATACGCATACTCATACTCACACTCATAATCATACTCATAATCATACTCATACACATACTCATACTCATACTAATACTCATGCTCATACTCATACACATTCTCACACTCATACTCATACTCATACTCATTCTCACACTCATACCCATACTCATACTCATACTCACACTCACACTCATACCCATACTCATTCTCATACTCATACGCATGCTCATGCTCATGCTCATGCTCATACTCATACTGACACTCGCACTCATACTCATACTCATACTCATACTCATAATTATACTCATAATCATACTCATACTCATACTCATACTCATAGTCATACTCATACTCATACTCATACTCATACTCGTACTCATCCTCATACGCATGCTCATGCTCATGCTCATGCTTATGCTCATGCTCATGCTCATACTCATACTCATACTCATACTCATACTCATACTCATACTCATACTCATACTCATACTCATACTCATACTCATACTCATACTCATACTCATACTCATACTCATACTCATACTCATACTCATACTCATACTCACAATCATACTCATACTCATACTCATACTCATACTCATACTCATACTCATACTCATACTCATACTCATACTCATACTCATACTCATACTCATACTCATACTCATACTCATACGCATGCTCATACTCATTCTCATACTCATACGCATGGTCGTGCTCATGCTCATACTCATACTCTCATTCACACTCACACTCATACTCATACAGATACGCATACTCATACTCACACTCATACTCATACATATACGCATACTCATACTCACACTCATAATCATACTCATAATCATACTCATACTCATACTCATACTCATACTCATACTCATACTCATACTCATACTCATACTCATGCTCATGCTCATACTCATAAACATACTCACACTCATACTCATACTCATACTCATATTCATACTAATACGCATACTCGTACTCGTACTCATACTCATACTCATACTCATACTCATACTCATACTCATACTCATACTCATACTCATACACATACTCATACTCATACTCACACTCATACTCATACTCATACTCATACTCATACTCATGCGCATGCTCATGCTCATACACGTACTCATGCACATACTCATACTCATACTCATACTCATACTCGTACTCATACTCATACTCATAGTCATACTCATACTCATACTCATACTCATACTCATACTCATACTCACACTCATACCCATACTCATACTCACACTCACACTCACACTCATACTCATACTCATACTCATACTCATACGCATGCTCGTACTCATACTCATACTCATACTCATACTCATACTCATACTCATACTCATACTCATACTCATACTCATACTCATACTCACACTCATACTCATACTCATACTCATACTCATACTCATGCGCATGCTCATGCTCATACACGTACTCATGCACATACTCACACTCATACCCATACTCATACTCACACTCACACTCACACTCATACTCATACTCATACTCATACTCATACGCATGCTCGTACTCATACTCATACTCATACTCATACTCATACTCATACTCATACTCATACTCATACTCATACTCATACTCATACTCACACTCATACTCATACTCATACTCATACTCATACTCATGCGCATGCTCATGCTCATACACGTACTCATGCACATACTCATACTCATACTCATACTCATACTCGTACTCATACTCATACTCATACTCATACTCATACTCATACTCATACTCATACTCATACTCATACTCATACTCACACTCATACCCATACTCATACTCATACTCACACTCACACTCATACCCATACTCATTCTCATACCCATACGCATGCTCATGCTCATGCTCATGCTCATGCTCATGCTCATGCTCATGCTCATGCTCATACTCATACTGACACTCGCACTCATACTCATACTCATACTCATAATTATACTCATAATCATACTCATACTCATACTCATACTCATACTCATAGTCATACTCATACTCATACTCATACTCATACTCATACTCGTACTCATCCTCATACGCATGCTCATGCTCATGCTCATGCTCATGCTCATGCTCATGCTCATACTCATACTCATACTCATACTCATACTCATACTCATACTCATACTCATACTCATACTCATACTCATACTCTCATTCACACTCACACTCATACTCATACAGATACGCATACTCATACTCACACTCATACTCATACATATACGCATACTCATACTCACACTCATAATCATACTCATAATCATACTCATACTCATACTCATACTCATACTCATACTCATACTCATACGCATGCTCATGCTCATGCTCATGCTCATGCTCATGCTCATGCTCATGCTCATGCTCATGCTCATACTCATACTGACACTCGCACTCATACTCATACTCATACTCGTAATCATACTCATAATCATACTCATATTCATACTCATACTCATACTCATAGTCATACTCATACTCATACTCATACTCATACTCATACTCATACTCATACTCGTAGTCATCCTCATACGCATGCTCATGCTCATGCTCATGCTCATGCTCATGCTCATACTCATACTCATACTCATACTCATACTCATACTCATACTCATACTCATACTCATACTCATACTCATACTCATACTCATACTCATACTCATACTCATACTCATACTCACAATCATACTCATACTCATACTCATACTCATACTAATACGCCTACACGTACTCGTACTCGTACTCACACTCATACTCATACTCATACTCATACTCATACTCATACTCATACTCATACTCATACTCATACTCATACTCATACTCATACACATACTCATACTCATACTCATACTCATACTCATACTCATACTCATACTCATACTCATACTCATACTCATACTCATACTCATACTCATACTCATACTCATACTCATACTCATACTCACACTCATACCCATACTCATACTCATAATCACACTCACACTCATACCCATACTCATTCTCATACTCATACGCATGCTCATGCTCATGCTCATGCCCATGCTCATGCTCATGCTCATGCTCATGCTCATGCTCATACTCATACTGACACTCGCACTCATACTCATACTCATACTCATAATTATACTCATAATCATACTCATACTCATACTCATACTCATACTCATAGTCATACTCATACTCATACTCATACTCATACTCATACTCGTACTCATCCTCATACGCATGCTCATGCTCATGCTCATGCTCATGCTCATGCTCATGCTCATGCTCATACTCATACTCATACTCATACTCATACTCATACTCATACTCATACTCATACTCATACTCTCATTCACACTCACACTCATACTCATACAGATACGCATACTCATACTCACACTCATACTCATACATATACGCATACTCATACTCACACTCATAATCATACTCATAATCATACTCATACTCATACTCATACTCATACTCATACTCATACTCATACGCATGCTCATGCTCATGCTCATGCTCATGCTCATGCTCATGCTCATGCTCATACTCACACTCACACTCATACCCATACCCATTCTCATACTCATACGCATGCTCATGCTCATGCTCATGCTCATGCTCATGCTCATGCTCATACTCATACTGACACTCGCACTCATACTCATACTCATACTCATACTCATAATTATACTCATAATCATACTCATACTCATACTCATACTCATAGTCATACTCATACTCATACTCATACTCATACTCATACTCGTACTCATCCTCATACGCATGCTCATGCTCATGCTCATGCTTATGCTCATGCTCATGCTCATACTCATACTCATACTCATACTCATACTCATACTCATACTCATACTCATACTCATACTCATACTCATACTCATACTCATACTCATACTCATACTCATACTCATACTCATACTCATACTCATACTCATACTCATACTCATACTCATACTCATACTCATACTCATACTCATACACATACTCATACTCATACTCATACTCATACTCATACTCATACTCATACTCATACTCATACTCATACTCATACTCATACTCATACTCATACTCATACTCACACTCATACCCATACTCATACTCATAATCACACTCACACTCATACCCATACTCATTCTCATACTCATACGCATGCTCATGCTCATGCTCATGCCCATGCTCATGCTCATGCTCATGCTCATGCTCATGCTCATACTCATACTGACACTCGCACTCATACTCATACTCATACTCATAATTATACTCATAATCATACTCATACTCATACTCATACTCATACTCATAGTCATACTCATACTCATACTCATACTCATACTCATACTCGTACTCATCCTCATACGCATGCTCATGCTCATGCTCATGCTCATGCTCATGCTCATGCTCATGCTCATACTCATACTCATACTCATACTCATACTCATACTCATACTCATACTCATACTCATACAGATACGCATACTCATACTCACACTCATACTCATACATATACGCATACTCATACTCACACTCATAATCATACTCATAATCATACTCATACTCATACTCATACTCATACTCATACTCATACTCATACGCATGCTCATGCTCATGCTCATGCTCATGCTCATGCTCATGCTCATGCTCATACTCACACTCACACTCATACCCATACTCATTCTCATACTCATACGCATGCTCATGCTCATGCTCATGCTCATGCTCATGCTCATGCTCATACTCATACTGACAGTCGCACTCATACTCATACTCATACTCATACTCATAATTATACTCATAATCATACTCATACTCATACTCATACTCATAGTCATACTCATACTCATACTCATACTCATACTCGTACTCATCCTCATACGCATGCTCATGCTCATGCTCATGCTTATGCTCATGCTCATGCTCATGCTCATGCTCATGCTCATGCTCATGCTCATGCTCATACTCATACTCATACTCATACTCATACACATACTCATACTCATACTCATACTCATACTCTCATTCACACTCACACTCATACTCATACAGATACGCATACTCATACTCACACTCATACTCATACATATACGCATACTCATACTCACACTCATAATCATACTCATACTCATACTCATACTCATACTCATACTCATACTCATACTCATACTAATACGCATACACGTACTCGTACTCATACTCATACTCATACTCATACTCATACTCATACTCATACTCATACTCATACTCATACTCATACTCATACTCATACTCATACTCATACTCATACTCATACTCATACTCATACTCATACTCATACTCATACTCATACTCATACTCATACTCATACTCGTACTCATCCTCATACGCATGCTCATGCTCATGCTCATGCTCATGCTCATGCTCATGCTCATGCTCATACTCATACTCATACTCATACTCATACACATACTCATACTCATACTCATACTCATACTCTCATTCACACTCACACTCATACTCATACAGATACGCATACTCATACTCACACTCATACTCATACATATACGCATACTCATACTCACACTCATAATCATACTCATACTCATACTCATACTCATACTCATACTCATACTCATACTCATACTCATACGCATGCTCATGCTCATGCTCATGCTCATGCTCATGCTCATGCTCATGCTCATACTCATACTGACACTCGCACTCATACTCATACTCATACTCATAATCATACTCATAATCATACTCATATTCATACTCATACTCATACTCATAGTCATACTCATACTCATACTCATACTCATACTCATACTCATACTCATACTCATACTCATACTCATACTCATACTCATACTCATACTCACAATCATACTCATACTCATACTCATACTCATACTCATACTCATACTCATACTCATACTCATACTCATACTCATACTCATACTCATACTCATACTCATACTCATACTCATACTCATACTCATACTCATACTCATACTCATACTCACAATCATACTCATACTCATACTCATACTCATACTAATACGCCTACACGTACTCGTACTCGTACTCACACTCATACTCATACTCATACTCATACTCATACTCATACTCATACTCATACTCATACTCATACTCATACTCATACTCATACACATACTCATACTCATACTCATACTCATACTCATACTCATACTCATACTCATACTCATACTCATACTCATACTCATACTCATACTCACACTCATACCCATACTCATACTCATACTCACACTCACACTCATACCCATACTCATTCTCATACTCATACGCATGCTCATGCTCATGCTCATGCTCATGCTCATGCTCATGCTCATGCTCATGCTCATGCTCATACTCATACTGACACTCGCACTCATACTCATACTCATACTCATAATTATACTCATAATCATACTCATACTCATACTCATACTCATACTCATACTCATAGTCATACTCATACTCATACTCATACTCATACTCGTACTCATCCTCATACGCATGCTCATGCTCATGCTCATGCTCATGCTCATGCTCATGCTCATGCTCATGCTCATACTCATACTCATACTCATACTCATACTCATACTCATACTCATACTCATACTCATACTCATACTCTCATTCACACTCACACTCATACTCATACAGATACGCATACTCATACTCACACTCATACTCATACATATACGCATACTCATACTCACACTCATAATCATACTCATAATCATACTCATACTCATACTCATACTCATACTCATACTCATACTCATACTCATACTCATACTCATACGCATGCTCATGCTCATGCTCATGCTCATGCTCATGCTCATGCTCATGCTCATGCTCATACTCACACTCACACTCATACCCATACTCATTCTCATACTCATACGCATGCTCATGCTCATGCTCATGCTCATGCTCATGCTCATGCTCATACTCATACTGACACTCGCACTCATACTCATACTCATACTCATACTCATAATTATACTCATAATCATACTCATACTCATACTCATACTCATAGTCATACTCATACTCATACTCATACTCATACTCGTACTCATCCTCATACGCATGCTCATGCTCATGCTCATGCTTATGCTCATGCTCATGCTCATACTCATACTCATACTCATACTCATACTCATACTCATACTCATACTCATACTCATACTCATACTCATACTCATACTCATACTCATACTCATACTCATACTCATACTCATACTCATACTCATACTCATACTCATACTCATACTCATACTCATACTCATACTCACAATCATACTCATACTCATACTCATACTCATACTCATACTCATACTCATACTAATACGCATACACGTACTCGTACTCATACTCATACTCATACTCATACTCATACTCATACTCATACTCATACTCATACTCATACTCATACTCATACTCATACTCATACTCATACTCATACTCATACTCATACTCGTACTCATCCTCATACGCATGCTCATGCTCATGCTCATGCTCATGCTCATGCTCATGCTCATGCTCATACTCATACTCATACTCATACTCATACTCATACTCATACTCATACTCATACTCATACTCATACTCTCATTCACACTCACACTCATACTCATACAGATACGCATACTCATACTCACACTCATACTCATACATATACGCATACTCATACTCACACTCATAATCATACTCATAATCATACTCATACTCATACTCATACTCATACTCATACTCATACTCATACTCATACGCATGCTCATGCTCATGCTCATGCTCATGCTCATGCTCATGCTCATGCTCATACTCATACTGACACTCGCACTCATACTCATACTCATACTCGTAATCATACTCATAATCATACTCATATTCATACTCATACTCATACTCATACTCATACTCATACTCATACTCATACTCATACTCATACTCATACTCATACTCGTAGTCATCCTCATACGCATGCTCATGCTCATGCTCATGCTCATGCTCATACTCATACTCATACTCATACTCATACTCATACTCATACTCATACTCATACTCATACTCATACTCATACTCATACTCATACTCACAATCATACTCATACTCATACTCATACTCATACTAATACGCCTACACGTACTCGTACTCGTACTCACACTCATACTCATACTCATACTCATACTCATACTCATACTCATACTCATACGCATGCTCATGCTCATACTCATACTCATACTCATACTCATACTCATACTCATACTCATACTCATACTCATACTCATACTCATACTCATACTCATACTCATACTCATAATCACACTCACACTCATGCTCATACTCTCATTCACACTCACACTCATACTCATACAGATACGCATACTCATACTCACACTCAAAATCATACATATACGCATACTCATACTCACACTCATAATCATACTCATAATCATACTCATACACATACTCATACTCATACTAATACTCATGCTCATACTCATACACATTCTCACACTCATACTCATACTCATACTCATTCTCACACTCATACCCATACTCATACTCATACTCACACTCACACTCATACCCATACTCATTCTCATACTCATACGCATGCTCATGCTCATGCTCATGCTCATACTCATACTGACACTCGCACTCATACTCATACTCATACTCATACTCATAATTATACTCATAATCATACTCATACTCATACTCATACTCATAGTCATACTCATACTCTTACTCATACTCATACTCGTACTCATCCTCATACGCATGCTCATGCTCATGCTCATGCTTATGCTCATGCTCATGCTCATACTCATACTCATACTCATACTCATACTCATACTCATACTCATACTCATACTCATACTCATACTCATACTCATACTCATACTCATACTCATACTCATACTCATACTCATACTCATACTCATACTCATACTCATACTCATACTCATACTCACAATCATACTCATACTCATACTCATACTCATACTCATACTCATACTCATACTCATACTCATACTCATACTCATACTCATACTCATACTCATACTCATACTCATACTCATACGCATGCTCATACTCATTCTCATACTCATACGCATGGTCGTGCTCATGCTCATACTCATACTCTCATTCACACTCACACTCATACTCATACAGATACGCATACTCATACTCACACTCATACTCATACATATACGCATACTCATACTCACACTCATAATCATACTCATAATCATACTCATACTCATACTCATACTCATACTCATACTCATACTCATACTCATACTCATACTCATGCTCATGCTCATACTCATAAACATACTCACACTCATACTCATACTCATACTCATATTCATACTAATACGCATACTCGTACTCGTACTCATACTCATACTCATACTCATACTCACAGTCATACTCATACTCAGACTCATACTCACAATCATACTCATACTCATACTCATACTCACACTCACACTCATTCTCATACTTATTCTCATACTCATACGCATGCTCATGCTCATGCTCATACTCATACTCATACTCATACTCATACTCATACTCATACTCATACTCATACTCATACTCATACTCATACTCATACTCATACTCAAACTTATACTCATACTCATACTCACACTCACACTCACACTCACACTCATACTCATACTCATACTCATACTCATACTCATACGCATGCTCGTACTCATACTCATACTCATACTCATACTCATACTCATACTCATACTCATACTCATACTCATACTCATACTCACACTCATACTCATACTCATACTCATACTCATACTCATGCGCATGCTCATGCTCATACACGTACTCATGCACATACTCATACTCATACTCATACTCATACTCGTACTCATACTCATACTCATAGTCATACCCATACTCATACTCATACTCATACTCATACTCATACTCATACTCATAATCACACTCACACTCATACTCATACTCTCATTCACACTCACACTCATACTCATACAGATACGCATACTCATACTCACACTCATACTCATACATATACGCATACTCATACTCACACTCATAATCATACTCATAATCATACTCATACACATACTCAAACTCATACTCATACTCATGCTCATACTCATACACATACTCACACTCATACTCATACTCATATTCCTACTCATGCTAATACGCATACTCGTACTCGTACTCATACTCATACTGATACTCATACTCATACGCATACTCATATTCATACTTATACTCATACTCATACTCATACTCATAGTCATACTCATACTCATACTCATACTCATACTCATACTCATACTCATACTCATACTCATACTCATACTCATACTCATACTCACACTCATACCCATACTCATACTCACACTCACACTCACACTCATACTCATACTCATACTCATACTCATACGCATGCTCGTACTCATACTCATACTCATACTCATACTCATACTCATACTCATACTCATACTCATACTCATACTCATACTCATACTCACACTCATACTCATACTCATACTCATACTCATACTCATGCGCATGCTCATGCTCATACACGTACTCATGCACATACTCATACTCATACTCATACTCATACTCGTACTCATACTCATACTCATACTCATACTCATACTCATACTCATACTCATACTCATACTCATACTCATACTCATACTCATACTCATACTCACACTCATACCCATACTCATACTCATACTCACACTCACACTCATACCCATACTCATTCTCATACCCATACGCATGCTCATGCTCATGCTCATGCTCATGCTCATGCTCATGCTCATGCTCATACTCATACTGACACTCGCACTCATACTCATACTCATACTCATAATTATACTCATAATCATACTCATACTCATACTCATACTCATACTCATAGTCATACTCATACTCATACTCATACTCATACTCATACTCGTACTCATCCTCATACGCATGCTCATGCTCATGCTCATGCTCATGCTCATGCTCATACTCATACTCATACTCATACTCATACTCATACTCATACTCATACTCATACTCATACTCATACTCATACTCTCATTCACACTCACACTCATACTCATACAGATACGCATACTCATACTCACACTCATACTCATACATATACGCATACTCATACTCACACTCATAATCATACTCATAATCATACTCATACTCATACTCATACTCATACTCATACGCATGCTCATGCTCATGCTCGTGCTCATGCTCATGCTCATGCTCATGCTCATGCTCATGCTCATACTCATACTGACACTCGCACTCATACTCATACTCATACTCGTAATCATACTCATAATCATACTCATATTCATACTCATACTCATACTCATACTCATACTCATACTCATACTCATACTCACACTCATACTCATACTCATACTCATACTCATACTCATGCGCATGCTCATGCTCATACACGTACTCATGCACATACTCATACTCATACTCATACTCATACTCGTACTCATACTCATACTCATAGTCATACTCATACTCATACTCATACTCATACTCATACTCATACTCATACTCATAATCACACTCACACTCATACTCATACTCTCATTCACACTCACACTCATACTCATACAGATACGCATACTCATACTCACACTCATACTCATACATATACGCATACTCATACTCACACTCATAATCATACTCATAATCATACTCATACACATACTCAAACTCATACTCATACTCATGCTCATACTCATACACATACTCACACTCATACTCATACTCATATTCCTACTCATGCTAATACGCATACTCGTACTCGTACTCATACTCATACTGATACTCATACTCATACGCATACTCATATTCATACTTATACTCATACTCATACTCATACTCATAGTCATACTCATACTCATACTCATACTCATACTCATACTCATACTCATACTCATACTCATACTCATACTCATACTCATACTCACACTCATACCCATACTCATACTCACACTCACACTCACACTTATAATCATACTCATACTCACACTCACACTCACACTCATACTCATACTCATACTCATACTCATACGCATGCTCGTACTCATACTCATACTCATACTCATACTCATACTCATACTCATACTCATACTCATACTCATACTCATACTCATACTCATACTCACACTCATACTCATACTCATACTCATACTCATACTCATGCGCATGCTCATGCTCATACACGTACTCATGCACATACTCATACTCATACTCATACTCATACTCGTACTCATACTCATACTCATACTCATACTCATACTCATACTCATACTCATACTCATACTCATACTCATACTCATACTCACACTCATACCCATACTCATACTCATACTCACACTCACACTCATACCCATACTCATTCTCATACCCATACGCATGCTCATGCTCATGCTCATGCTCATGCTCATGCTCATGCTCATACTCATACTGACACTCGCACTCATACTCATACTCATACTCATAATTATACTCATAATCATACTCATACTCATACTCATACTCATACTCATAGTCATACTCATACTCATACTCATACTCATACTCATACTCGTACTCATCCTCATACGCATGCTCATGCTCATGCTCATGCTCATGCTCATGCTCATGCTCATACTCATACTCATACTCATACTCATACTCATACTCATACTCATACTCATACTCATACTCATACTCATACTCTCATTCACACTCACACTCATACTCATACAGATACGCATACTCATACTCACACTCATACTCATACATATACGCATACTCATACTCACACTCATAATCATACTCATAATCATACTCATACTCATACTCATACTCATACTCATACTCATACTCATACGCATGCTCATGCTCATGCTCATGCTCATGCTCATGCTCATGCTCATGCTCATGCTCATGCTCATACTCATACTGACACTCGCACTCATACTCATACTCATACTCGTAATCATACTCATAATCTTACTCATATTCATACTCATACTCATACTCATACTCATACTCATACTCATACTCATACTCACACTCATACTCATACTCATACTCATACTCATACTCATGCGCATGCTCATGCTCATACACGTACTCATGCACATACTCATACTCATACTCATACTCATACTCGTACTCATACTCATACTCATAGTCATACTCATACTCATACTCATACTCATACTCATACTCATACTCATACTCATAATCACACTCACACTCATACTCATACTCTCATTCACACTCACACTCATACTCATACAGATACGCATACTCATACTCACACTCATACTCATACATATACGCATACTCATACTCACACTCATAATCATACTCATAATCATACTCATACACATACTCAAACTCATACTCATACTCATGCTCATACTCATACACATACTCACACTCATACTCATACTCATATTCCTACTCATGCTAATACGCATACTCGTACTCGTACTCATACTCATACTGATACTCATACTCATACGCATACTCATATTCATACTTATACTCATACTCATACTCATACTCATAGTCATACTCATACTCATACTCATACTCATACTCATACTCATACTCATACTCATACTCATACTCATACTCATACTCATACTCACACTCATACCCATACTCATACTCACACTCACACTCACACTCATACTCATACTCATACTCATACTCATACGCATGCTCGTACTCATACTCATACTCATACTCATACTCATACTCATACTCATACTCATACTCATACTCATACTCATACTCATACTCATACTCACACTCATACTCATACTCATACTCATACTCATACTCATGCGCATGCTCATGCTCATACACGTACTCATGCACATACTCATACTCATACTCATACTCATACTCGTACTCATACTCATACTCATACTCATACTCATAATCATACTCATACTCATACTCATACTCATACTCATACTCATACTCATACTCATACTCACACTCATACCCATACTCATACTCATACTCACACTCACACTCATACCCATACTCATTCTCATACCCATACGCATGCTCATGCTCATGCTCATGCTCATGCTCATGCTCATGCTCATACTCATACTGACACTCGCACTCATACTCATACTCATACTCATACTCATAATTATACTCATAATCATACTCATACTCATACTCATACTCATAGTCATACTCATACTCATACTCATACTCATACTCATACTCGTACTCATCCTCATACGCATGCTCATGCTCATGCTCATGCTCATGCTCATGCTCATGCTCATGCTCATGCTCATACTCATACTCATACTCATACTCATACTCATACTCATACTCATTCTCATACTCATACTCATACTCTCATTCACACTCACACTCATACTCATACAGATACGCATACTCATACTCACACTCATACTCATACATATACGCATACTCATACTCACACTCATAATCATACTCATAATCATACTCATACTCATACTCATACTCATACTCATACGCATGCTCATGCTCATGCTCATGCTCATGCTCATGCTCATGCTCATGCTCATGCTCATGCTCATACTCATACTGACACTCGCACTCATACTCATACTCATACTCATAATCATACTCATAATCATACTCATATTCATACTCATACTCATACTCATAGTCATACTCATACTCATACTCATACTCATACTCATACTCATACTCATACTCATACTCATACTCGTAGTCATCCTCATACGCATGCTCATACTCATGCTCATGCTCATACTCATACTCATACTCATACTCATACTCATACTCATACTCATACTCATACTCATACTCATACTCATACTCATACTCATACTCATACTCATACTCATACTCATACTCATACTCACAATCATACTCATACTCATACTCATACTCATACTCATACTCATACTCATACTCATACTAATACGCCTACACGTACTCGTACTCGTACTCATACTCATACTCATACTCATACTCATACTCATACTCATACTCATACGCATGCTCATGCTCATACACATACTCATACACATACTCATACTCATACTCATACTCGTACTCATACTCATACTCATACTCATACTCATACTCATACTCATACTCATACTCATACTCATACTCATACTCATACTCATACTCATACTCACAATCATACTCATACTCATACTCATACTCATACTCATACTCATACTCATACTCATACTCATACTCATACTCATACTCATACTCATACTCATACTCATACTCATACTCATACGCATGCTCATACTCATTCTCATACTCATACGCATGGTCGTGCTCATGCTCATACTCATACTCTCATTCACACTCACACTCATACTCATACAGATACGCATACTCATACTCACACTCATACTCATACATATACGCATACTCATACTCACACTCATAATCATACTCATAATCATACTCATACTCATACTCATACTCATACTCATACTCATACTCATACTCATACTCATACTCATGCTCATGCTCATACTCATAAACATACTCACACTCATACTCATACTCATACTCATATTCATACTAATACGCATACTCGTACTCGTACTCATACTCATACTCATACTCATACTCACAGTCATACTCATACTCAGACTCATACTCATACTCACAATCATACTCATACTCATACTCATACTCACACTCACACTCATTCTCATACTTATTCTCATACTCATACGCATGCTCATGCTCATGCTCATACTCATACTCATACTCATACTCATACTCATACTCATACTCATACTCATACTCATACTCATACTCATACTCATACTCATACTCAAACTTATACTCATACTCATACTCACACTCACACTCACACTCACACTCATACTCATACTCATACTCATACTCATACTCATACGCATGCTCGTACTCATACTCATACTCATACTCATACTCATACTCATACTCATACTCATACTCATACTCATACTCATACTCACACTCATACTCATACTCATACTCATACTCATACTCATGCGCATGCTCATGCTCATACACGTACTCATGCACATACTCATACTCATACTCATACTCATACTCGTACTCATACTCATACTCATAGTCATACCCATACTCATACTCATACTCATACTCATACTCATACTCATACTCATAATCACACTCACACTCATACTCATACTCTCATTCACACTCACACTCATACTCATACAGATACGCATACTCATACTCACACTCATACTCATACATATACGCATACTCATACTCACACTCATAATCATACTCATAATCATACTCATACACATACTCAAACTCATACTCATACTCATGCTCATACTCATACACATACTCACACTCATACTCATACTCATATTCCTACTCATGCTAATACGCATACTCGTACTCGTACTCATACTCATACTGATACTCATACTCATACGCATACTCATATTCATACTTATACTCATACTCATACTCATACTCATAGTCATACTCATACTCATACTCATACTCATACTCATACTCATACTCATACTCATACTCATACTCATACTCATACTCATACTCACACTCATACCCATACTCATACTCACACTCACACTCACACTCATACTCATACTCATACTCATACTCATACGCATGCTCGTACTCATACTCATACTCATACTCATACTCATACTCATACTCATACTCATACTCATACTCATACTCATACTCATACTCACACTCATACTCATACTCATACTCATACTCATACTCATGCGCATGCTCATGCTCATACACGTACTCATGCACATACTCATACTCATACTCATACTCATACTCGTACTCATACTCATACTCATACTCATACTCATACTCATACTCATACTCATACTCATACTCATACTCATACTCATACTCATACTCATACTCACACTCATACCCATACTCATACTCATACTCACACTCACACTCATACCCATACTCATTCTCATACCCATACGCATGCTCATGCTCATGCTCATGCTCATGCTCATGCTCATGCTCATGCTCATACTCATACTGACACTCGCACTCATACTCATACTCATACTCATAATTATACTCATAATCATACTCATACTCATACTCATACTCATACTCATAGTCATACTCATACTCATACTCATACTCATACTCATACTCGTACTCATCCTCATACGCATGCTCATGCTCATGCTCATGCTCATGCTCATGCTCATACTCATACTCATACTCATACTCATACTCATACTCATACTCATACTCATACTCATACTCATACTCATACTCTCATTCACACTCACACTCATACTCATACAGATACGCATACTCATACTCACACTCATACTCATACATATACGCATACTCATACTCACACTCATAATCATACTCATAATCATACTCATACTCATACTCATACTCATACTCATACGCATGCTCATGCTCATGCTCGTGCTCATGCTCATGCTCATGCTCATGCTCATGCTCATGCTCATACTCATACTGACACTCGCACTCATACTCATACTCATACTCGTAATCATACTCATAATCATACTCATATTCATACTCATACTCATACTCATACTCATACTCATACTCATACTCATACTCACACTCATACTCATACTCATACTCATACTCATACTCATGCGCATGCTCATGCTCATACACGTACTCATGCACATACTCATACTCATACTCATACTCATACTCGTACTCATACTCATACTCATAGTCATACTCATACTCATACTCATACTCATACTCATACTCATACTCATACTCATAATCACACTCACACTCATACTCATACTCTCATTCACACTCACACTCATACTCATACAGATACGCATACTCATACTCACACTCATACTCATACATATACGCATACTCATACTCACACTCATAATCATACTCATAATCATACTCATACACATACTCAAACTCATACTCATACTCATGCTCATACTCATACACATACTCACACTCATACTCATACTCATATTCCTACTCATGCTAATACGCATACTCGTACTCGTACTCATACTCATACTGATACTCATACTCATACGCATACTCATATTCATACTTATACTCATACTCATACTCATACTCATAGTCATACTCATACTCATACTCATACTCATACTCATACTCATACTCATACTCATACTCATACTCATACTCATACTCATACTCACACTCATACCCATACTCATACTCACACTCACACTCACACTCATACTCATACTCATACTCACACTCACACTCACACTCATACTCATACTCATACTCATACTCATACGCATGCTCGTACTCATACTCATACTCATACTCATACTCATACTCATACTCATACTCATACTCATACTCATACTCATACTCATACTCATACTCACACTCATACTCATACTCATACTCATACTCATACTCATGCGCATGCTCATGCTCATACACGTACTCATGCACATACTCATACTCATACTCATACTCATACTCGTACTCATACTCATACTCATACTCATACTCATACTCATACTCATACTCATACTCATACTCATACTCATACTCATACTCACACTCATACCCATACTCATACTCATACTCACACTCACACTCATACCCATACTCATTCTCATACCCATACGCATGCTCATGCTCATGCTCATGCTCATGCTCATGCTCATGCTCATACTCATACTGACACTCGCACTCATACTCATACTCATACTCATAATTATACTCATAATCATACTCATACTCATACTCATACTCATACTCATAGTCATACTCATACTCATACTCATACTCATACTCATACTCGTACTCATCCTCATACGCATGCTCATGCTCATGCTCATGCTCATGCTCATGCTCATGCTCATACTCATACTCATACTCATACTCATACTCATACTCATACTCATACTCATACTCATACTCATACTCATACTCTCATTCACACTCACACTCATACTCATACAGATACGCATACTCATACTCACACTCATACTCATACATATACGCATACTCATACTCACACTCATAATCATACTCATAATCATACTCATACTCATACTCATACTCATACTCATACTCATACTCATACGCATGCTCATGCTCATGCTCATGCTCATGCTCATGCTCATGCTCATGCTCATGCTCATGCTCATACTCATACTGACACTCGCACTCATACTCATACTCATACTCGTAATCATACTCATAATCTTACTCATATTCATACTCATACTCATACTCATACTCATACTCATACTCATACTCATACTCACACTCATACTCATACTCATACTCATACTCATACTCATGCGCATGCTCATGCTCATACACGTACTCATGCACATACTCATACTCATACTCATACTCATACTCGTACTCATACTCATACTCATAGTCATACTCATACTCATACTCATACTCATACTCATACTCATACTCATACTCATAATCACACTCACACTCATACTCATACTCTCATTCACACTCACACTCATACTCATACAGATACGCATACTCATACTCACACTCATACTCATACATATACGCATACTCATACTCACACTCATAATCATACTCATAATCATACTCATACACATACTCAAACTCATACTCATACTCATGCTCATACTCATACACATACTCACACTCATACTCATACTCATATTCCTACTCATGCTAATACGCATACTCGTACTCGTACTCATACTCATACTGATACTCATACTCATACGCATACTCATATTCATACTTATACTCATACTCATACTCATACTCATAGTCATACTCATACTCATACTCATACTCATACTCATACTCATACTCATACTCATACTCATACTCATACTCATACTCATACTCACACTCATACCCATACTCATACTCACACTCACACTCACACTCATACTCATACTCATACTCATACTCATACGCATGCTCGTACTCATACTCATACTCATACTCATACTCATACTCATACTCATACTCATACTCATACTCATACTCATACTCATACTCATACTCACACTCATACTCATACTCATACTCATACTCATACTCATGCGCATGCTCATGCTCATACACGTACTCATGCACATACTCATACTCATACTCATACTCATACTCGTACTCATACTCATACTCATACTCATACTCATAATCATACTCATACTCATACTCATACTCATACTCATACTCATACTCATACTCATACTCACACTCATACCCATACTCATACTCATACTCACACTCACACTCATACCCATACTCATTCTCATACCCATACGCATGCTCATGCTCATGCTCATGCTCATGCTCATGCTCATGCTCATACTCATACTGACACTCGCACTCATACTCATACTCATACTCATACTCATAATTATACTCATAATCATACTCATACTCATACTCATACTCATAGTCATACTCATACTCATACTCATACTCATACTCATACTCGTACTCATCCTCATACGCATGCTCATGCTCATGCTCATGCTCATGCTCATGCTCATGCTCATGCTCATGCTCATACTCATACTCATACTCATACTCATACTCATACTCATACTCATTCTCATACTCATACTCATACTCTCATTCACACTCACACTCATACTCATACAGATACGCATACTCATACTCACACTCATACTCATACATATACGCATACTCATACTCACACTCATAATCATACTCATAATCATACTCATACTCATACTCATACTCATACTCATACGCATGCTCATGCTCATGCTCATGCTCATGCTCATGCTCATGCTCATGCTCATGCTCATGCTCATACTCATACTGACACTCGCACTCATACTCATACTCATACTCATAATCATACTCATAATCATACTCATATTCATACTCATACTCATACTCATAGTCATACTCATACTCATACTCATACTCATACTCATACTCATACTCATACTCATACTCATACTCGTAGTCATCCTCATACGCATGCTCATACTCATGCTCATGCTCATGCTCATACTCATACTCATACTCATACTCATACTCATACTCATACTCATACTCATACTCATACTCATACTCATACTCATACTCATACTCATACTCATACTCATACTCATACTCATACTCACAATCATACTCATACTCATACTCATACTCATACTCATACTCATACTCATACTCATACTAATACGCCTACACGTACTCGTACTCGTACTCATACTCATACTCATACTCATACTCATACTCATACTCATACTCATACGCATGCTCATGCTCATACACATACTCATACACATACTCATACTCATACTCATACTCGTACTCATACTCATACTCATACTCATACTCATACTCATACTCATACTCATACTCATACTCATACTCATACTCATACTCATACTCATACTCATACTCATACTCATACTCATACTCATACTCATACTCATAATCACACTCACACTCATGCTCATACTCTCATTCACACTCACACTCATACTCATACAGATACGCATACTCATACTCACACTCAAACTCATACATATACGCATACTCATACTCACACTCATAATCATACTCATAATCATACTCATACACATACTCATACTCATACTCATACTCATGCTCATACTCATACACATTCTCACACTCATACTCATACTCATACTCACACTCATACCCATACTCATACTCATACTCACACTCACACTCATACCCATACTCATTCTCATACTCATACGCATGCTCATGCTCATGCTCATGCTCATGCTCATGCTCATACTCATACTGACACTCGCACTCATACTCATACTCATACTCATACTCATAATTATACTCATAATTATACTCATACTCATACTCATACTCATAGTCATACTCATACTCATACTCATACTCATACTCGTACTCATCCTCATACGCATGCTCATGCTCATGCTCATGCTCATGCTCATGCTCATGCTCAAACTCATACTCATACTCATACTCATACTCATACTCATACTCATACTCATACTCATACTCATACTCATACTCATACTCATACTCATACTCATACTCATACTCATACTCATACTCATACTCATACTCATACTCATACTCATACTCATACTCATGCTCATGCTCATACTCATACTCATACACATACTCACACTCATACTCATACTCATACTCATATTCATACTAATACGCATGCTCATGCTCATACACATACTCATACACATACTCATACTCATACTCATACTCATACTCGTACTCATACTCATACTCATACTCATACTCATACTCATACTCATACTCATACTCATACTCATACTCATAATCACACTCACACTCATACTCATACTCTCATTCACACTCACACTCATACTCATACAGATACGCATACTCATACTCACACTCGTACTCATACATATACGCATACTCATACTCACACTCATAATCATACTCATAATCATACACATACACATACTCAAACTCATACTCATACTCATACTCATGCTCATACTCATACACATACTCACACTCATACTCATACTCATACTCATATTCATACTCATGCTAATACGCATACTCGTACTCGTACTCGTACTCATACTCATACTCATACTCATACTCATACTCATATTCATACTAATACTCATACTCATACTCATACTCATACTCATACTCATACTCATACTCATACTCATACACATACTCATACTCATACTCATACTCATATTCATACTCATACTCATACTCATACTCATACTCATACTCATACTCATACTCATACTCATACTCATACTCATACTCATACTCATACTCACACTCATACCCATACTCATACTCATACTCACACTCACACTCATACCCATACTCATTCTCATACTCATACGCATGCTCATGCTCATGCTCATGCTCATGCTCATGCTCATGCTCATGCTCATACTCATACTGACACTCGCACTCATACTCATACTCATACTCATAATTATACTCATAATCATACTTATACTCATACTCATACTCATACTCATAGTCATACTCATACTCATACTCATACTCATACTCGTACTCATCCTCATACGCATGCTCATGCTCATGCTCATGCTCATGCTCATGCTCATGCTCATACTCATACTCATACTCATACTCATACTCATACTCATACTCATACTCATACTCATACTCTCATTCACACTCACACTCATACTCATACAGATACGCATACTCATACTCACACTCATACTCATACATATACGCATACTCATACTCACACTCATAATCATACTCATAATCATACTCATACTCATACTCATACTCATACTCATACTCATACTCATACTCATACGCATGCTCATGCTCATGCTCATGCTCATGCTCATGCTCATGCTCATGCTCATGCTCATACTCATACTGACACTCGCACTCATACTCATACTCATACTCGTAATCATACTCATAATCATACTCATATTCAAACTCATACTCATACTCATAGTCATACTCATACTCATACTCATACTCATACTCATACTCATACTCGTAGTCATCCTCATACGCATGCTCATGCTCATGCTCATGCTCATGCTCATGCTCATACTCATACTCATACTCATACTCATACTCATACTCATACTCATACTCATACTCATACTCATACTCATACTCATGCTCATACTCATACTCATACTCATACTCATACTCATACTCACAATCATACTCATACTCATACTCATACTCATACTAATACGCCTACACGTACTCGTACTCGTACTCACACTCATACTCATACTCATACTCATACTCATACTCATACTCATACTCATACTCATACTCATACTCATACTCATACTCATACACATACTCATACTCATACTCATACTCATACTCATACTCATACTCATACTCATACTCATACTCATACTCATACTCATACTCATACTCACACTCATACCCATACTCATACTCATACTCACACTCACACTCATACCCATACTCATTCTCATACTCATACGCATGCTCATGCTCATGCTCATGCTCATGCTCATGCTCATGCTCATGCTCATGCTCATGCTCATACTCATACTGACACTCGCACTCATACTCATACTCATACTCATAATTATACTCATAATCATACTCATACTCATACTCATACTCATACTCATAGTCATACTCATACTCATACTCATACTCATACTCATACTCGTACTCATCCTCATACGCATGCTCATGCTCATGCTCATGCTCATGCTCATGCTCATGCTCATGCTCATACTCATACTCATACTCATACTCATACTCATACTCATACTCATACTCATACTCATACTCTCATTCACACTCACACTCATACTCATACAGATACGCATACTCATACTCACACTCATACTCATACATATACGCATACTCATACTCACACTCATAATCATACTCATAATCATACTCATACTCATACTCATACTCATACTCATACTCATACTCATACTCATACTCATACGCATGCTCATGCTCATGCTCATGCTCATGCTCATGCTCATGCTCATGCTCATGCTCATACTCACACTCACACTCATACCCATACTCATTCTCATACTCATACGCATGCTCATGCTCATGCTCATGCTCATGCTCATGCTCATGCTCATACTCATACTGACACTCGCACTCATACTCATACTCATACTCATACTCATAATTATACTCATAATCATACTCATACTCATACTCATACTCATAGTCATACTCATACTCATACTCATACTCATACTCGTACTCATCCTCATACGCATGCTCATGCTCATGCTCATGCTTATGCTCATGCTCATGCTCATACTCATACTCATACTCATACTCATACTCATACTCATACTCATACGCATACTCATACTCATACTCATACTCATACTCATACTCATACTCATACTCATACTCATACTCATACTCATACTCATACTCATACTCATACTCATACTCATACTCATACTCACAATCATACTCATACTCATACTCATACTCATACTCATACTCATACTCATACTAATACGCATACACGTACTCGTACTCATACTCATACTCATACTCATACTCATACTCATACTCATACTCATACTCATACTCATACTCATACTCATACTCATACTCATACTCATACTCATACTCATACTCATACTCGTACTCATCCTCATACGCATGCTCATGCTCATGCTCATGCTCATGCTCATGCTCATGCTCATGCTCATACTCATACTCATACTCATACTCATACTCATACTCATACTCATACTCATACTCATACTCTCATTCACACTCACACTCATACTCATACAGATACGCATACTCATACTCACACTCATACTCATACATATACGCATACTCATACTCACACTCATAATCATACTCATAATCATACTCATACTCATACTCATACTCATACTCATACTCATACTCATACTCATACGCATGCTCATGCTCATGCTCATGCTCATGCTCATGCTCATGCTCATGCTCATACTCATACTGACACTCGCACTCATACTCATACTCATACTCGTAATCATACTCATAATCATACTCATATTCATACTCATACTCATACTCATACTCATACTCATACTCATACTCATACTCATACTCATACTCATACTCATACTCATACTCATACTCATACTCGTAGTCATCCTCATACGCATGCTCATGCTCATGCTCATGCTCATGCTCATACTCATACTCATACTCATACTCATACTCATACTCATACTCATACTCATACTCATACTCATACTCATACTCATACTCATACTCATACTCACAATCATACTCATACTCATACTCATACTCATACTAATACGCCTACACGTACTCGTACTCGTACTCACACTCATACTCATACTCATACTCATACTCATACTCATACTCATACTCATACGCATGCTCATGCTCATACTCATACTCATACTCATACTCATACTCATACTCATACTCATACTCATACTCATACTCATACTCATACTCATACTCATACTCATACTCATAATCACACTCACACTCATGCTCATACTCTCATTCACACTCACACTCATACTCATACAGATACGCATACTCATACTCACACTCAAACTCATACATATACGCATACTCATACTCACACTCATAATCATACTCATAATCATACTCATACACATACTCATACTCATACTAATACTCATGCTCATACTCATACACATTCTCACACTCATACTCATACTCATACTCATTCTCACACTCATACCCATACTCATACTCATACTCACACTCACACTCATACCCATACTCATTCTCATACTCATACGCATGCTCATGCTCATGCTCATGCTCATACTCATACTGACACTCGCACTCATACTCATACTCATACTCATACTCATAATTATACTCATAATCATACTCATACTCATACTCATACTCATAGTCATACTCATACTCATACTCATACTCATACTCGTACTCATCCTCATACGCATGCTCATGCTCATGCTCATGCTTATGCTCATGCTCATGCTCATACTCATACTCATACTCATACTCATACTCATACTCATACTCATACTCATACTCATACTCATACTCATACTCATACTCATACTCATACTCATACTCATACTCATACTCATACTCATACTCATACTCATACTCACAATCATACTCATACTCATACTCATACTCATACTCATACTCATACTCATACTCATACTCATACTCATACTCATACTCATACTCATACTCATACTCATACTCATACGCATGCTCATACTCATTCTCATACTCATACGCATGGTCGTGCTCATGCTCATACTCATACTCTCATTCACACTCACACTCATACTCATACAGATACGCATACTCATACTCACACTCATACTCATACATATACGCATACTCATACTCACACTCATAATCATACTCATAATCATACTCATACTCATACTCATACTCATACTCATACTCATACTCATACTCATACTCATACTCATACTCATGCTCATGCTCATACTCATAAACATACTCACACTCATACTCATACTCATACTCATATTCATACTAATACGCATACTCGTACTCGTACTCATACTCATACTCATACTCATACTCATACTCATACTCATACTCATACTCATACTCATACACATACTCATACTCATACTCACACTCATACTCATACTCATACTCATACTCATACTCATGCGCATGCTCATGCTCATACACGTACTCATGCACATACTCATACTCATACTCATACTCATACTCGTACTCATACTCATACTCATAGTCATACTCATACTCATACTCATACTCATACTCATACTCATACTCATACTCATAATCACACTCACACTCATACTCATACTCTCATTCACACTCACACTCATACTCATACAGATACGCATACTCATACTCACACTCATACTCATACATATACGCATACTCATACTCACACTCATAATCATACTCATAATCATACTCATACACATACTCAAACTCATACTCATACTCATGCTCATACTCATACACATACTCACACTCATACTCATACTCATATTCCTACTCATGCTAATACGCATACTCGTACTCGTACTCATACTCATACTGATACTCATACTCATACGCATACTCATATTCATACTTATACTCATACTCATACTCATACTCATAGTCATACTCATACTCATACTCATACTCATACTCATACTCATACTCATACTCATACTCATACTCATACTCATACTCATACTCACACTCATACCCATACTCATACTCACACTCACACTCACACTCATACTCATACTCATACTCATACTCATACGCATGCTCGTACTCATACTCATACTCATACTCATACTCATACTCATACTCATACTCATACTCATACTCATACTCATACTCACACTCATACTCATACTCATACTCATACTCATACTCATGCGCATGCTCATGCTCATACACGTACTCATGCACATACTCATACTCATACTCATACTCATACTCGTACTCATACTCATACTCATACTCATACTCATACTCATACTCATACTCATACTCATACTCATACTCATACTCATACTCATACTCATACTCACACTCATACCCATACTCATACTCATACTCACACTCACACTCATACCCATACTCATTCTCATACCCATACGCATGCTCATGCTCATGCTCATTCTCATGCTCATGCTCATGCTCATGCTCATGCTCATACTCATACTGACACTCGCACTCATACTCATACTCATACTCATAATTATACTCATAATCATACTCATACTCATACTCATACTCATACTCATAGTCATACTCATACTCATACTCATACTCATACTCATACTCGTACTCATCCTCATACGCATGCTCATGCTCATGCTCATGCTCATGCTCATGCTCATGCTCATGCTCATACTCATACTCATACTCATACTCATACTCATACTCATACTCATACTCATACTCATACTCATACTCATACTCTCATTCACACTCACACTCATACTCATACAGATACGCATACTCATACTCACACTCATACTCATACATATACGCATACTCATACTCACACTCATAATCATACTCATAATCATACTCATACTCATACTCATACTCATACTCATACTCATACTCATACGCATGCTCATGCTCATGCTCATGCTCATGCTCATGCTCATGCTCATGCTCATGCTCATGCTCATACTCATACTGACACTCGCACTCATACTCATACTCATACTCGTAATCATACTCATAATCATACTCATATTCATACTCATACTCATACTCATAGTCATACTCATACTCATACTCATACTCATACTCATACTCATACTCATACTCGTAGTCATCCTCATACGCATGCTCATGCTCATGCTCATGCTCATGCTCATGCTCATACTCATACTCATACTCATACTCATACTCATACTCATACTCATACTCATACTCATACTCATACTCATACTCATACTCATACTCATACTCATACTCATACTCATACTCACAATCATACTCATACTCATACTCATACTCATACTAATACGCCTACACGTACTCGTACTCGTACTCACACTCATACTCATACTCATACTCATACTCATACTCATACTCATACTCATACTCATACTCATACTCATACTCATACTCATACACATACTCATACTCATACTCATACTCATACTCATACTCATACTCATACTCATACTCATACTCATACTCATACTCATACTCATACTCATACTCATACTCATACTCATACTCATACTCACACTCATACCCATACTCATACTCATAATCACACTCACACTCATACCCATACTCATTCTCATACTCATACGCATGCTCATGCTCATGCTCATGCCCATGCTCATGCTCATGCTCATGCTCATGCTCATGCTCATACTCATACTGACACTCGCACTCATACTCATACTCATACTCATAATTATACTCATAATCATACTCATACTCATACTCATACTCATACTCATAGTCATACTCATACTCATACTCATACTCATACTCATACTCGTACTCATCCTCATACGCATGCTCATGCTCATGCTCATGCTCATGCTCATGCTCATGCTCATGCTCATACTCATACTCATACTCATACTCATACTCATACTCATACTCATACTCATACTCATACTCTCATTCACACTCACACTCATACTCATACAGATACGCATACTCATACTCACACTCATACTCATACATATACGCATACTCATACTCACACTCATAATCATACTCATAATCATACTCATACTCATACTCATACTCATACTCATACTCATACTCATACGCATGCTCATGCTCATGCTCATGCTCATGCTCATGCTCATGCTCATGCTCATACTCACACTCACACTCATACCCATACCCATTCTCATACTCATACGCATGCTCATGCTCATGCTCATGCTCATGCTCATGCTCATGCTCATACTCATACTGACACTCGCACTCATACTCATACTCATACTCATACTCATAATTATACTCATAATCATACTCATACTCATACTCATACTCATAGTCATACTCATACTCATACTCATACTCATACTCATACTCGTACTCATCCTCATACGCATGCTCATGCTCATGCTCATGCTTATGCTCATGCTCATGCTCATACTCATACTCATACTCATACTCATACTCATACTCATACTCATACTCATACTCATACTCATACTCATACTCATACTCATACTCATACTCATACTCATACTCATACTCATACTCATACTCATACTCATACTCATACTCATACTCATACTCATACTCATACTCATACTCATACTCATACTCATACACATACTCATACTCATACTCATACTCATACTCATACTCATACTCATACTCATACTCATACTCATACTCATACTCATACTCATACTCATACTCATACTCACACTCATACCCATACTCATACTCATAATCACACTCACACTCATACCCATACTCATTCTCATACTCATACGCATGCTCATGCTCATGCTCATGCCCATGCTCATGCTCATGCTCATGCTCATGCTCATGCTCATACTCATACTGACACTCGCACTCATACTCATACTCATACTCATAATTATACTCATAATCATACTCATACTCATACTCATACTCATACTCATAGTCATACTCATACTCATACTCATACTCATACTCATACTCGTACTCATCCTCATACGCATGCTCATGCTCATGCTCATGCTCATGCTCATGCTCATGCTCATGCTCATACTCATACTCATACTCATACTCATACTCATACTCATACTCATACTCATACTCATACTCTCATTCACACTCACACTCATACTCATACAGATACGCATACTCATACTCACACTCATACTCATACATATACGCATACTCATACTCACACTCATAATCATACTCATAATCATACTCATACTCATACTCATACTCATACTCATACTCATACTCATACGCATGCTCATGCTCATGCTCATGCTCATGCTCATGCTCATGCTCATGCTCATACTCACACTCACACTCATACCCATACTCATTCTCATACTCATACGCATGCTCATGCTCATGCTCATGCTCATGCTCATGCTCATGCTCATACTCATACTGACAGTCGCACTCATACTCATACTCATACTCATACTCATAATTATACTCATAATCATACTCATACTCATACTCATACTCATAGTCATACTCATACTCATACTCATACTCATACTCGTACTCATCCTCATACGCATGCTCATGCTCATGCTCATGCTTATGCTCATGCTCATGCTCATGCTCATGCTCATGCTCATGCTCATGCTCATGCTCATACTCATACTCATACTCATACTCATACACATACTCATACTCATACTCATACTCATACTCTCATTCACACTCACACTCATACTCATACAGATACGCATACTCATACTCACACTCATACTCATACATATACGCATACTCATACTCACACTCATAATCATACTCATACTCATACTCATACTCATACTCATACTCATACTCATACTCATACTAATACGCATACACGTACTCGTACTCATACTCATACTCATACTCATACTCATACTCATACTCATACTCATACTCATACTCATACTCATACTCATACTCATACTCATACTCATACTCATACTCATACTCATACTCATACTCATACTCATACTCATACTCATACTCATACTCATACTCATACTCGTACTCATCCTCATACGCATGCTCATGCTCATGCTCATGCTCATGCTCATGCTCATGCTCATGCTCATACTCATACTCATACTCATACTCATACACATACTCATACTCATACTCATACTCATACTCTCATTCACACTCACACTCATACTCATACAGATACGCATACTCATACTCACACTCATACTCCTACATATACGCATACTCATACTCACACTCATAATCATACTCATACTCATACTCATACTCATACTCATACTCATACTCATACTCATACGCATGCTCATGCTCATGCTCATGCTCATGCTCATGCTCATGCTCATGCTCATACTCATACTGACACTCGCACTCATACTCATACTCATACTCATACTCATAATTATACTCATAATCATACTCATACTCATACTCATACTCATAGTCATACTCATACTCATACTCATACTCATACTCGTACTCATCCTCATACGCATGCTCATGCTCATGCTCATGCTTATGCTCATGCTCATGCTCATGCTCATGCTCATACTCATACTCATACTCATACTCATACACATACTCATACTCATACTCATACTCATACTCTCATTCACACTCACACTCATACTCATACAGATACGCATACTCATACTCACACTCATACTCATACATATACGCATACTCATACTCACACTCATAATCATACTCATACTCATACTCATACTCATACTCACAATCATACTCATACTCATACTCATACTCATACTCATACTCATACTCATACTAATACGCATACACGTACTCGTACTCATACTCATACTCATACTCATACTCATACTCATACTCATACTCATACTCATACTCATACTCATACTCATACTCATACTCATACTCATACTCATACTCATACTCATACTCATACTCATACTCATACTCATACTCGTACTCATCCTCATACGCATGCTCATGCTCATGCTCATGCTCATGCTCATGCTCATGCTCATGCTCATACTCATACTCATACTCATACTCATACACATACTCATACTCATACTCATACTCATACTCTCATTCACACTCACACTCATACTCATACAGATACGCATACTCATACTCACACTCATACTCATACATATACGCATACTCATACTCACACTCATAATCATACTCATACTCATACTCATACTCATACTCATACTCATACTCATACTCATACGCATGCTCATGCTCATGCTCATGCTCATGCTCATGCTCATGCTCATGCTCATACTCATACTGACACTCGCACTCATACTCATACTCATACTCGTAATCATACTCATAATCATACTCATATTCATACTCATACTCATACTCATACTCATACTCATACTCATACTCATACTCATACTCATACTCGTAGTCATCCTCATACGCATGATCATGCTCATGCTCATGCTCATGCTCATGCTCATGCTCATGCTCATACTCATACTGACACTCGCACTCATACTCATACTCATACTCATAATTATACTCATAATCATACTCATACTCATACTCATACTCATACTCATACTCATACTCGTACTCATCCTCATACGCATGCTCATGCTCATGCTCATGCTCATGCTCATGCTCATGCTCATGCTCATACTCATACTCATACTCATACTCATACACATACTCATACTCATACTCATACTCATACTCTCATTCACACTCACACTCATACTCATACAGATACGCATACTCATACTCACACTCATACTCATACATATACGCATACTCATACTCACACTCATAATCATACTCATACTCATACTCATACTCATACTCATACTCATACTCATAATCATACTCATACTCATACTCATACTCATACTCATACGCATGCTCATGCTCATGCTCATGCTCATGCTCATGCTCATGCTCATGCTCATACTCATACTGACACTCGCACTCATACTCATACTCATACTCATAATCATACTCATAATCATACTCATATTCATACTCATACTCATACTCATAGTCATACTCATACTCATACTCATACTCATACTCATACTCATACTCATACTCATACTCGTAGTCATCCTCATACGCATGCTCATACTCATGCTCATGCTCATGCTCATACTCATACTCATACTCATACTCATACTCATACTCATACTCATACTCATACTCATACTCATACTCATACTCATACTCATACTCATACTCATACTCATACTCATACTCACAATCATACTCATACTCATACTCATACTCATACTCATACTCATACTCATACTCATACTAATACGCCTACACGTACTCGTACTCGTACTCATACTCATACTCATACTCATACTCATACTCATACTCATACTCATACGCATGCTCATGCTCATACACATACTCATACACATACTCATACTCATACTCGTACTCGTACTCATACTCATACTCATACTCATACTCATACTCATACTCATACTCATACTCATACTCATACTCATACTCATACTCATACTCATACTCATACTCATACTCATACTCATACTCATACTCATACTCATAATCACACTCACACTCATGCTCATACTCTCATTCACACTCACACTCATACTCATACAGATACGCATACTCATACTCACACTCAAACTCATACATATACGCATACTCATACTCACACTCATAATCATACTCATAATCATACTCATACACATACTCATACTCATACTCATACTCATGCTCATACTCATACACATTCTCACACTCATACTCATACTCATACTCACACTCATACCCATACTCATACTCATACTCACACTCACACTCATACCCATACTCATTCTCATACTCATACGCATGCTCATGCTCATGCTCATGCTCATGCTCATGCTCATACTCATACTAATACGCCTACACGTACTCGTACTCGTACTCATACTCATACTCATACTCATACTCATACTCATACTCATACTCATACGCATGCTCATGCTCATACACATACTCATACACATACTCATACTCATACTCATACTCGTACTCATACTCATACTCATACTCATACTCATACTCATACTCATACTCATACTCATACTCATACTCATACTCATACTCATACTCATACTCATACTCATACTCATACTCATACTCATACTCATACTCATACTCATACTCATACTCATAATCACACTCACACTCATGCTCATACTCTCATTCACACTCACACTCATACTCATACAGATACGCATACTCATACTCACACTCAAACTCATACATATACGCATACTCATACTCACACTCATAATCATACTCATAATCATACTCATACACATACTCATACTCATACTCATACTCATGCTCATACTCATACACATTCTCACACTCATACTCATACTCATACTCACACTCATACCCATACTCATACTCATACTCACACTCACACTCATACCCATACTCATTCTCATACTCATACGCATGCTCATGCTCATGCTCATGCTCATGCTCATGCTCATACTCATACTGACACTCGCACTCATACTCATACTCATACTCATACTCATAATTATACTCATAATCATACTCATACTCATACTCATACTCATAGTCATACTCATACTCATACTCATACTCATACTCGTACTCATCCTCATACGCATGCTCATGCTCATGCTCATGCTCATGCTCATGCTCATGCTCAAACTCATACTCATACTCATACTCATACTCATACTCATACTCATACTCAAACTCATACTCATACTCATACTCATACTCATACTCATACTCATACTCATACTCATACTCATACTCATACTCATACTCATAATCATACTCATACTCATACTCATACTCATACTCATACTCATACTCATACTCATACTCATGCTCATGCTCATACTCATACTCATACACATACTCACACTCATACTCATACTCATACTAATACGCATACACGTACTCGTACTCATACTCATACTCATACTCATACTCATACTCATACTCATACTCATACTCATACTCATACTCATACTCATACTCATACTCATACTCATACTCATACTCATACTCATACTCATACTCATACTCGTACTCATCCTCATACGCATGCTCATGCTCATGCTCATGATCATGCTCATGCTCATGCTCATGCTCATACTCATACTCATACTCATACTCATACACATACTCATACTCATACTCATACTCATACTCTCATTCACACTCACACTCATACTCATACAGATACGCATACTCATACTCACACTCATACTCATACATATACGCATACTCATACTCACACTCATAATCATACTCATACTCATACTCATACTCATACTCATACTCATACTCATACTCATACGCATGCTCATGCTCATGCTCATGCTCATGCTCATGCTCATGCTCATGCTCATACTCATACGGACACTCGCACTCATACTCATACTCATACTCATACTCATAATTATACTCATAATCATACTCATACTCATACTCATACTCATAGTCATACTCATACTCATACTCATACTCATACTCGTACTCATCCTCATACGCATGCTCATGCTCATGCTCATGCTTATGCTCATGCTCATGCTCATGCTCATGCTCATGCTCATGCTCATGCTCATGCTCATACTCATACTCATACTCATACTCATACACATACTCATACTCATACTCATACTCATACTCTCATTCACACTCACACTCATACTCATACAGATACGCATACTCATACTCACACTCATACTCATACATATACGCATACTCATACTCACACTCATAATCATACTCATACTCATACTCATACTCATACTCACAATCATACTCATACTCATACTCATACTCATACTCATACTCATACTCATACTAATACGCATACACGTACTCGTACTCATACTCATACTCATACTCATACTCATACTCATACTCATACTCATACTCATACTCATACTCATACTCATACTCATACTCATACTCATACTCATACTCATACTCATACTCATACTCATACTCATACTCGTACTCATCCTCATACGCATGCTCATGCTCATGCTCATGCTCATGCTCATGCTCATGCTCATGCTCATACTCATACTCATACTCATACTCATACACATACTCATACTCATACTCATACTCATACTCTCATTCACACTCACACTCATACTCATACAGATACGCATACTCATACTCACACTCATACTCATACATATACGCATACTCATACTCACACTCATAATCATACTCATACTCATACTCATACTCATACTCATACTCATACTCATACTCATACGCATGCTCATGCTCATGCTCATGCTCATGCTCATGCTCATGCTCATGCTCATACTCATACTGACACTCGCACTCATACTCATACTCATACTCGTAATCATACTCATAATCATACTCATATTCATACTCATACTCATACTCATACTCATACTCATACTCATACTCATACTCATACTCATACTCATACTCGTAGTCATCCTCATACGCATGATCATGCTCATGCTCATGCTCATGCTCATGCTCATGCTCATGCTCATACTCATACTGACACTCGCACTCATACTCATACTCATACTCATAATTATACTCATAATCATACTCATACTCATACTCATACTCATACTCATACTCATACTCGTACTCATCCTCATACGCATGCTCATGCTCATGCTCATGCTCATGCTCATGCTCATGCTCATGCTCATACTCATACTCATACTCATACTCATACACATACTCATACTCATACTCATACTCATACTCTCATTCACACTCACACTCATACTCATACAGATACGCATACTCATACTCACACTCATACTCATACATATACGCATACTCATACTCACACTCATAATCATACTCATACTCATACTCATACTCATACTCATACTCATACTCATAATCATACTCATACTCATACTCATACTCATACTCATACGCATGCTCATGCTCATGCTCATGCTCATGCTCATGCTCATGCTCATGCTCATACTCATACTGACACTCGCACTCATACTCATACTCATACTCATAATCATACTCATAATCATACTCATATTCATACTCATACTCATACTCATAGTCATACTCATACTCATACTCATACTCATACTCATACTCATACTCATACTCATACTCGTAGTCATCCTCATACGCATGCTCATACTCATGCTCATGCTCATGCTCATACTCATACTCATACTCATACTCATACTCATACTCATACTCATACTCATACTCATACTCATACTCATACTCATACTCATACTCATACTCATACTCATACTCATACTCATACTCACAATCATACTCATACTCATACTCATACTCATACTCATACTCATACTCATACTCATACTAATACGCCTACACGTACTCGTACTCGTACTCATACTCATACTCATACTCATACTCATACTCATACTCATACTCATACGCATGCTCATGCTCATACACATACTCATACACATACTCATACTCATACTCATACTCGTACTCATACTCATACTCATACTCATACTCATACTCATACTCATACTCATACTCATACTCATACTCATACTCATACTCATACTCATACTCATACTCATACTCATACTCATACTCATACTCATACTCATACTCATAATCACACTCACACTCATGCTCATACTCTCATTCACACTCACACTCATACTCATACAGATACGCATACTCATACTCACACTCAAACTCATACATATACGCATACTCATACTCACACTCATAATCATACTCATAATCATACTCATACACATACTCATACTCATACTCATACTCATGCTCATACTCATACACATTCTCACACTCATACTCATACTCATACTCACACTCATACCCATACTCATACTCATACTCACACTCACACTCATACCCATACTCATTCTCATACTCATACGCATGCTCATGCTCATGCTCATGCTCATGCTCATGCTCATACTCATACTAATACGCCTACACGTACTCGTACTCGTACTCATACTCATACTCATACTCATACTCATACTCATACTCATACTCATACGCATGCTCATGCTCATGCTCATGCTCATGCTCATGCTCATACTCATACTGACACTCGCACTCATACTCATACTCATACTCATACTCATAATTATACTCATAATCATACTCATACTCATACTCATACTCATAGTCATACTCATACTCATACTCATACTCATACTCGTACTCATCCTCATACGCATGCTCATGCTCATGCTCATGCTCATGCTCATGCTCATGCTCAAACTCATACTCATACTCATACTCATACTCATACTCATACTCATACTCAAACTCATACTCATACTCATACTCATACTCATACTCATACTCATACTCATACTCATACTCATACTCATACTCATACTCATAATCATACTCATACTCATACTCATACTCATACTCATACTCATACTCATACTCATACTCATGCTCATGCTCATACTCATACTCATACACATACTCACACTCATACTCATACTCATACTCATATTCATACTAATACGCATGCTCATGCTCATACACATACTCATACACATACTCATACTCATACTCATACTCATACTCGTACTCATACTCATACTCATACTCATACTCATACTCATACTCATACTCATACTCATACTCATACTCATAATCACACTCACACTCATACTCATACTCTCATTCACACTCACACTCATACTCATACAGATACGCATACTCATACTCACACTCGTACTCATACATATACGCATACTCATACTCACACTCATAATCATACTCATAATCATACACATACACATACTCAAACTCATACTCATACTCATACTCATGCTCATACTCATACACATACTCACACTCATACTCATACTCATACTCATATTCATACTCATGCTAATACGCATACTCGTACTCGTACTCGTACTCATACTCATACTCATACTCATACTCATACTCATACTCATATTCATACTAATACTCATACTCATACTCATACTCATACTCATACTCATACACATACTCATACTCATACTCATACTCATACTCATACTCATATTCATACTCATACTCATACTCATACTCATACTCATACTCATACTCATACTCATACTCATACTCATACTCATACTCATACTCATACTCACACTCATACCCATACTCATACTCATACTCACACTCACACTCATACCCATACTCATTCTCATACTCATACGCATGCTCATGCTCATGCTCATGCTCATGCTCATACTCATACTGACACTCGCACTCATACTCATACTCATACTCATAATTATACTCATAATCATACTTATACTCATACTCATACTCATACTCATAGTCATACTCATACTCATACTCATACTCATACTCATACTCGTACTCATCCTCATACGCATGCTCATGCTCATGCTCATGCTCATGCTCATGCTCATGCTCATACTCATACTCATACTCATACTCATACTCATACTCATACTCATACTCATACTCATACTCTCATTCACACTCACACTCATACTCATACAGATACGCATACTCATACTCACACTCATACTCATACATATACGCATACTCATACTCACACTCATAATCATACTCATAATCATACTCATACTCATACTCATACTCATACTCATACTCATACTCATACTCATACGCATGCTCATGCTCATGCTCATGCTCATGCTCATGCTCATGCTCATGCTCATGCTCATACTCATACTGACACTCGCACTCATACTCATACTCATACTCGTAATCATACTCATAATCATACTCATATTCATACTCATACTCATACTCATAGTCATACTCATACTCATACTCATACTCATACTCATACTCATACTCGTAGTCATCCTCATACGCATGCTCATGCTCATGCTCATGCTCATGCTCATGCTCATACTCATACTCATACTCATACTCATACTCATACTCATACTCATACTCATACTCATACTCATACTCATACTCATACTCATACTCATACTCATACTCATACTCATACTCACAATCATACTCATACTCATACTCATACTCATACTAATACGCCTACACGTACTCGTACTCGTACTCACACTCATACTCATACTCATACTCATACTCATACTCATACTCATACTCATACTCATACTCATACTCATACTCATACTCATACACATACTCATACTCATACTCATACTCATACTCATACTCATACTCATACTCATACTCATACTCATACTCATACTCATACTCATACTCACACTCATACCCATACTCATACTCATACTCACACTCACACTCATACCCATACTCATTCTCATACTCATACGCATGCTCATGCTCATGCTCATGCTCATGCTCATGCTCATGCTCATGCTCATGCTCATGCTCATACTCATACTGACACTCGCACTCATACTCATACTCATACTCATAATTATACTCATAATCATACTCATACTCATACTCATACTCATACTCATAGTCATACTCATACTCATACTCATACTCATACTCATACTCGTACTCATCCTCATACGCATGCTCATGCTCATGCTCATGCTCATGCTCATGCTCATGCTCATGCTCATACTCATACTCATACTCATACTCATACTCATACTCATACTCATACTCATACTCATACTCTCATTCACACTCACACTCATACTCATACAGATACGCATACTCATACTCACACTCATACTCATACATATACGCATACTCATACTCACACTCATAATCATACTCATAATCATACTCATACTCATACTCATACTCATACTCATACTCATACTCATACTCATACGCATGCTCATGCTCATGCTCATGCTCATGCTCATGCTCATGCTCATGCTCATACTCACACTCACACTCATACCCATACTCATTCTCATACTCATACGCATGCTCATGCTCATGCTCATGCTCATGCTCATGCTCATACTCATACTGACACTCGCACTCATACTCATACTCATACTCATACTCATAATTATACTCATAATCATACTCATACTCATACTCATACTCATACTCATAGTCATACTCATACTCATACTCATACTCATACTCGTACTCATCCTCATACGCATGCTCATGCTCATGCTCATGCTTATGCTCATGCTCATGCTCATACTCATACTCATACTCATACTCATACTCATACTCATACTCATACTCATACTCATACTCATACTCATACTCATACTCATACTCATACTCATACTCATACTCATACTCATACTCATACTCATACTCATACTCATACTCATACTCATACTCATACTCACAATCATACTCATACTCATACTCATACTCATACTCATACTCATACTAATACGCATACACGTACTCGTACTCATACTCATACTCATACTCATACTCATACTCATACTCATACTCATACTCATACTCATACTCATACTCATACTCATACTCATACTCATACTCATACTCATACTCATACTCATACTCGTACTCATCCTCATACGCATGCTCATGCTCATGCTCATGCTCATGCTCATGCTCATGCTCATGCTCATACTCATACTCATACTCATACTCATACTCATACTCATACTCATACTCATACTCATACTCTCATTCACACTCACACTCATACTCATACAGGTACGCATACTCATACTCACACTCATACTCATACATATACGCATACTCATACTCACACTCATAATCATACTCATAATCATACTCATACTCATACTCATACTCATACTCATACTCATACTCATACTCATACGCATGCTCATGCTCATGCTCATGCTCATGCTCATGCTCATGCTCATGCTCATACTCATACTGACACTCGCACTCATACTCATACTCATACTCGTAATCATACTCATAATCATACTCATATTCATACTCATACTCATACTCATACTCATACTCATACTCATACTCATACTCATACTCATACTCATACTCATACTCGTAGTCATCCTCATACGCATGCTCATGCTCATGCTCATGCTCATGCTCATACTCATACTCATACTCATACTCATACTCATACTCATACTCATACTCATACTCATACTCATACTCATACTCATACTCATACTCATACTCATACTCACAATCATACTCATACTCATACTCATACTCATACTAATACGCCTACACGTACTCGTACTCGTACTCACACTCATACTCATACTCATACTCATACTCATACTCATACTCATACTCATACGCATGCTCATGCTCATACTCATACTCATACTCATACTCATACTCATACTCATACTCATACTCATACTCATACTCATACTCATACTCATACTCATACTCATAATCACACTCACACTCATGCTCATACTCTCATTCACACTCACACTCATACTCATACAGATACGCATACTCATACTCACACTCAAACTCATACATATACGCATACTCATACTCACACTCATAATCATACTCATAATCATACTCATACACATACTCATACTCATACTCATACTCATGCTCATACTCATACACATTCTCACACTCATACTCATACTCATACTCATTCTCACACTCATACCCATACTCATACTCATACTCACACTCACACTCATACCCATACTCATTCTCATACTCATACGCATGCTCATGCTCATGCTCATGCTCATACTCATACTGACACTCGCACTCATACTCATACTCATACTCATACTCATAATTATACTCATAATCATACTCATACTCATACTCATACTCATAGTCATACTCATACTCATACTCATACTCATACTCGTACTCATCCTCATACGCATGCTCATGCTCATGCTCATGCTTATGCTCATGCTCATGCTCATACTCATACTCATACTCATACTCATACTCATACTCATACTCATACTCATACTCATACTCATACTCATACTCATACTCATACTCATACTCATACTCATACTCATACTCATACTCATACTCACAATCATACTCATACTCATACTCATACTCATACTCATACTCATACTCATACTCATACTCATACTCATACTCATACTCATACTCATACTCATACTCATACTCATACGCATGCTCATACTCATTCTCATACTCATACGCATGGTCGTGCTCATGCTCATACTCATACTCTCATTCACACTCACACTCATACTCATACAGATACGCATACTCATACTCACACTCATACTCATACATATACGCATACTCATACTCACACTCATAATCATACTCATAATCATACTCATACTCATACTCATACTCATACTCATACTCATACTCATACTCATACTCATACTCATGCTCATGCTCATACTCATAAACATACTCACACTCATACTCATACTCATACTCATATTCATACTAATACGCATACTCGTACTCGTACTCATACTCATACTCATACTCATACTCACAGTCATACTCATACTCAGACTCATACTCACAATCATACTCATACTCATACTCATACTCACACTCACACTCATTCTCATACTTATTCTCATACTCATACGCATGCTCATGCTCATGCTCATACTCATACTCATACTCATACTCATACTCATACTCATACTCATACTCATACTCATACTCATACTCATACTCATACTCATACTCAAACTTATACTCATACTCATACTCACACTCACACTCACACTCATACTCATACTCATACTCATACTCACACTCATACTCATACATATACGCATACTCATACTCACACTCATAATCATACTCATAATCATACTCATACTCATACTCATACTCATACTCATACTCATACTCATACTCATACTCATACTCATGCTCATGCTCATACTCATAAACATACTCACACTCATACTCATACTCATACTCATATTCATACTAATACGCATACTCGTACTCGTACTCATACTCATACTCATACTCATACTCACAGTCATACTCATACTCAGACTCATACTCACAATCATACTCATACTCATACTCATACTCACACTCACACTCATTCTCATACTTATTCTCATACTCATACGCATGCTCATGCTCATGCTCATACTCATACTCATACTCATACTCATACTCATACTCATACTCATACTCATACTCATACTCATACTCATACTCATACTCATACTCAAACTTATACTCATACTCATACTCACACTCACACTCACACTCATACTCATACTCATACTCATACTCATACGCATGCTCGTACTCATACTCATACTCATACTCATACTCATACTCATACTCATACTCATACTCATACTCATACTCATACTCACACTCATACTCATACTCATACTCATACTCATACTCATGCGCATGCTCATGCTCATACACGTACTCATGCACATACTCATACTCATACTCATACTCATACTCGTACTCATACTCATACTCATAGTCATACTCATACTCATACTCATACTCATACTCATACTCATACTCATACTCATAATCACACTCACACTCATACTCATACTCTCATTCACACTCACACTCATACTCATACAGATACGCATACTCATACTCACACTCATACTCATACATATACGCATACTCATACTCACACTCATAATCATACTCATAATCATACTCATACACATACTCAAACTCATACTCATACTCATGCTCATACTCATACACATACTCACACTCATACTCATACTCATATTCCTACTCATGCTAATACGCATACTCGTACTCGTACTCATACTCATACTGATACTCATACTCATACGCATACTCATATTCATACTTATACTCATACTCATACTCATACTCATAGTCATACTCATACTCATACTCATACTCATACTCATACTCATACTCATACTCATACTCATACTCATACTCATACTCATACTCATACTCATACTCACACTCATACCCATACTCATACTCACACTCACACTCACACTCATACTCATACTCATACTCATACTCATACGCATGCTCGTACTCATACTCATACTCATACTCATACTCATACTCATACTCATACTCATACTCATACTCATACTCATACTCATACTCACACTCATACTCATACTCATACTCATACTCATACTCATGCGCATGCTCATGCTCATACACGTACTCATGCACATACTCATACTCATACTCATACTCATACTCGTACTCATACTCATACTCATACTCATACTCATACTCATACTCATACTCATACTCATACTCATACTCATACTCATACTCATACTCATACTCACACTCATACCCATACTCATACTCATACTCACACTCACACTCATACCCATACTCATTCTCATACCCATACGCATGCTCATGCTCATGCTCATGCTCATGCTCATGCTCATGCTCATGCTCATACTCATACTGACACTCGCACTCATACTCATACTCATACTCATAATTATACTCATAATCATACTCATACTCATACTCATACTCATACTCATAGTCATACTCATACTCATACTCATACTCATACTCATACTCGTACTCATCCTCATACGCATGCTCATGCTCATGCTCATGCTCATGCTCATGCTCATGCTCATACTCATACTCATACTCATACTCATACTCATACTCATACTCATACTCATACTCATACTCATACTCTCATTCACACTCACACTCATACTCATACAGATACGCATACTCATACTCACACTCATACTCATACATATACGCATACTCATACGCACACTCATAATCATACTCATAATCATACTCACACTCATAATCATACTCATAATCATACTCATACACATACTCATACTCATACTCATACTCATGCTCATACTCATACACATTCTCACACTCATACTCATACTCATACTCATTCTCACACTCATACCCATACTCATACTCATACTCACACTCACACTCATACCCATACTCATTCTCATACTCATACGCATGCTCATGCTCATGCTCATGCTCATACTCATACTGACACTCGCACTCATACTCATACTCATACTCATACTCATAATTATACTCATAATCATACTCATACTCATACTCATACTCATAGTCATACTCATACTCATACTCATACTCATACTCGTACTCATCCTCATACGCATGCTCATGCTCATGCTCATGCTCATGCTCATGCTCATGCTCATACTCATACTCATACTCATACTCATACTCATACTCATACTCATACTCATACTCATACTCATACTCATACTCATACTCATACTCATACTCATACTCATACTCATACTCATACTCATACTCATACTCATACTCATACTCATACTCATACTCATACTCATACTCACAATCATACTCATACTCATACTCATACTCATACTCATACTCATACTCATACTCATACTCATACTCATACTCATACTCATACTCATACTCATACTCATACTCATACTCATACTCATACGCATGCTCATACTCATTCTCATACTCATACGCATGGTCGTGCTCATGCTCATACTCATACTCTCATTCACACTCACACTCATACTCATACAGATACGCATACTCATACTCACACTCATACTCATACATATACGCATACTCATACTCACACTCATAATCATACTCATAATCATACTCATACTCATACTCATACTCATACTCATACTCATACTCATACTCATACTCATACTCATGCTCATGCTCATACTCATAAACATACTCACACTCATACTCATACTCATACTCATATTCATACTAATACGCATACTCGTACTCGTACTCATACTCATACTCATACTCATACTCACAGTCATACTCATACTCAGACTCATACTCACAATCATACTCATACTCATACTCATACTCACACTCACACTCATTCTCATACTTATTCTCATACTCATACGCATGCTCATGCTCATGCTCATACTCATACTCATACTCATACTCATACTCATACTCATACTCATACTCATACTCATACTCATACTCATACTCATACTCATACTCATACTCAAACTTATACTCATACTCATACTCACACTCACACTCACACTCATACTCATACTCATACTCATACTCATACGCATGCTCGTACTCATACTCATACTCATACTCATACTCATACTCATACTCATACTCATACTCATACTCATACTCACACTCATACTCATACTCATACTCATACTCATACTCATGCGCATGCTCATGCTCATACACGTACTCATGCACATACTCATACTCATACTCATACTCATACTCGTACTCATACTCATACTCATAGTCATACTCATACTCATACTCATACTCATACTCATACTCATACTCATACTCATAATCACACTCACACTCATACTCATACTCTCATTCACACTCACACTCATACTCATACAGATACGCATACTCATACTCACACTCATACTCATACATATACGCATACTCATACTCACACTCATAATCATACTCATAATCATACTCATACACATACTCAAACTCATACTCATACTCATGCTCATACTCATACACATACTCACACTCATACTCATACTCATATTCCTACTCATGCTAATACGCATACTCGTACTCGTACTCATACTCATACTGATACTCATACTCATACGCATACTCATATTCATACTTATACTCATACTCATACTCATACTCATAGTCATACTCATACTCATACTCATACTCATACTCATACTCATACTCATACTCATACTCATACTCATACTCATACTCATACTCATACTCACACTCATACCCATACTCATACTCACACTCACACTCACACTCATACTCATACTCATACTCATACTCATACGCATGCTCGTACTCATACTCATACTCATACTCATACTCATACTCATACTCATACTCATACTCATACTCATACTCATACTCATACTCATACTCATACTCACACTCATACTCATACTCATACTCATACTCATACTCATGCGCATGCTCATGCTCATACACGTACTCATGCACATACTCATACTCATACTCATACTCATACTCGTACTCATACTCATACTCATACTCATACTCATACTCATACTCATACTCATACTCATACTCATACTCATACTCATACTCATACTCACACTCATACCCATACTCATACTCATACTCACACTCACACTCATACCCATACTCATTCTCATACCCATACGCATGCTCATGCTCATGCTCATGCTCATGCTCATGCTCATGCTCATGCTCATGCTCATACTCATACTGACACTCGCACTCATACTCATACTCATACTCATAATTATACTCATAATCATACTCATACTCATACTCATACTCATACTCATAGTCATACTCATACTCATACTCATACTCATACTCATACTCGTACTCATCCTCATACGCATGCTCATGCTCATGCTCATGCTCATGCTCATGCTCATGCTCATACTCATACTCATACTCATACTCATACTCATACTCATACTCATACTCATACTCATACTCATACTCTCATTCACACTCACACTCATACTCATACAGATACGCATACTCATACTCACACTCATACTCATACATATACGCATACTCATACTCACACTCATAATCATACTCATAATCATACTCATACTCATACTCATACTCATACTCATACTCATACACATACTCATACTCATACTCATACTCATACTCATACTCATACTCATACTCATACTCATACTCATACTCATACTCATACTCATACTCATACTCACACTCATACCCATACTCATACTCATACTCACACTCACACTCATACCCATACTCATTCTCATACTCATACGCATGCTCATGCTCATGCTCATGCTCATGCTCATGCTCATGCTCATGCTCATACTCATACTGACACTCGCACTCATACTCATACTCATACTCATAATTATACTCATAATCATACTCATACTCATACTCATACTCATACTCATAGTCATACTCATACTCATGCTCATGCTCATACTCATACTGACACTCGCACTCATACTCATACTCATACTCATAATTATACTCATAATCATACTCATACTCATACTCATACTCATACTCATAGTCATACTCATACTCATACTCATACTCATACTCATACTCGTACTCATCCTCATACGCATGCTCATGCTCATGCTCATGCTCATGCTCATGCTCATGCTCATACTCATACTCATACTCATACTCATACTCATACTCATACTCATACTCATACTCATACTCATACTCTCATTCACACTCACACTCATACTCATACAGATACGCATACTCATACTCACACTCATACTCATACATATACGCATACTCATACTCACACTCATAATCATACTCATAATCATACTCATACTCATACTCATACTCATACTCATACTCATACACATACTCATACTCATACTCATACTCATACTCATACTCATACTCATACTCATACATATACGCATACTCATACTCACACTCATAATCATACTCATAATCATACTCATACTCATACTCATACTCATACTCATACTCATACTCATACTCATACTCATACGCATGCTCATGCTCATGCTCATGCTCATGCTCATGCTCATGCTCATGCTCATACTCACACTCACACTCATACCCATACTCATTCTCATACTCATACGCATGCTCATGCTCATGCTCATGCTCATGCTCATGCTCATACTCATACTGACACTCGCACTCATACTCATACTCATACTCATACTCATAATTATACTCATAATCATACTCATACTCATACTCATACTCATAGTCATACTCATACTCATACTCATACTCATACTCGTACTCATCCTCATACGCATGCTCATGCTCATGCTCATGCTTATGCTCATGCTCATGCTCATACTCATACTCATACTCATACTCATACTCATACTCATACTCATACTCATACTCATACTCATACTCATACTCATACTCATACTCATACTCATACTCATACTCATACTCATACTCATACTCATACTCATACTCATACTCATACTCATACTCATACTCACAATCATACTCATACTCATACTCATACTCATACTCATACTCATACTAATACGCATACACGTACTCGTACTCATACTCATACTCATACTCATACTCATACTCATACTCATACTCATACTCATACTCATACTCATACTCATACTCATACTCATACTCATACTCATACTCATACTCATACTCGTACTCATCCTCATACGCATGCTCATGCTAATGCTCATGCTCATGCTCATGCTCATGCTCATGCTCATACTCATACTCATACTCATACTCATACTCATACTCATACTCATACTCATACTCATACTCTCATTCACACTCACACTCATACTCATACAGATACGCATACTCATACTCACACTCATACTCATACATATACGCATACTCATACTCACACTCATAATCATACTCATAATCATACTCATACTCATACTCATACTCATACTCATACTCATACTCATACTCATACGCATGCTCATGCTCATGCTCATGCTCATGCTCATGCTCATGCTCATGCTCATACTCATACTGACACTCGCACTCATACTCATACTCATACTCGTAATCATACTCATAATCATACTCATATTCATACTCATACTCATACTCATACTCATACTCATACTCATACTCATACTCATACTCATACTCATACTCATACTCATACTCGTAGTCATCCTCATACGCATGCTCATGCTCATGCTCATGCTCATGCTCATACTCATACTCATACTCATACTCATACTCATACTCATACTCATACTCATACTCATACTCATACTCATACTCATACTCATACTCATACTCACAATCATACTCATACTCATACTCATACTCATACTAATACGCCTACACGTACTCGTACTCGTACTCACACTCATACTCATACTCATACTCATACTCATACTCATACTCATACTCATACGCATGCTCATGCTCATACTCATACTCATACTCATACTCATACTCATACTCATACTCATACTCATACTCATACTCATACTCATACTCATACTCATACTCATACTCATAATCACACTCACACTCATGCTCATACTCTCATTCACACTCACACTCATACTCATACAGATACGCATACTCATACTCACACTCAAACTCATACATATACGCATACTCATACTCACACTCATAATCATACTCATAATCATACTCATACACATACTCATACTCATACTCATACTCATGCTCATACTCATACACATTCTCACACTCATACTCATACTCATACTCATTCTCACACTCATACCCATACTCATACTCACACTCACACTCATACCCATACTCATTCTCATACTCATACGCATGCTCATGCTCATGCTCATGCTCATACTCATACTGACACTCGCACTCATACTCATACTCATACTCATACTCATAATTATACTCATAATCATACTCATACTCATACTCATACTCATAGTCATACTCATACTCATACTCATACTCATACTCGTACTCATCCTCATACGCATGCTCATGCTCATGCTCATGCTTATGCTCATGCTCATGCTCATACTCATACTCATACTCATACTCATACTCATACTCATACTCATACTCATACTCATACTCATACTCATACTCATACTCATACTCATACTCATACTCATACTCATACTCATACTCATACTCATACTCATACTCATACGCATGCTCATGCTCATACTCATACTCATACTCATACTCATACTCATACTCATACTCATACTCATACTCATACTCATACTCATACTCATACTCATACTCATACTCATAATCACACTCACACTCATGCTCATACTCTCATTCACACTCACACTCATACTCATACAGATACGCATACTCATACTCACACTCAAACTCATACATATACGCATACTCATACTCACACTCATAATCATACTCATAATCATACTCATACACATACTCATACTCATACTCATACTCATGCTCATACTCATACACATTCTCACACTCATACTCATACTCATACTCATTCTCACACTCATACCCATACTCATACTCATACTCACACTCACACTCATACCCATACTCATTCTCATACTCATACGCATGCTCATGCTCATGCTCATGCTCATACTCATACTGACACTCGCACTCATACTCATACTCATACTCATACTCATAATTATACTCATAATCATACTCATACTCATACTCATACTCATAGTCATACTCATACTCATACTCATACTCATACTCGTACTCATCCTCATACGCATGCTCATGCTCATGCTCATGCTTATGCTCATGCTCATGCTCATACTCATACTCATACTCATACTCATACTCATACTCATACTCATACTCATACTCATACTCATACTCATACTCATACTCATACTCATACTCATACTCATACTCATACTCATACTCATACTCATACTCATACTCATACTCACAATCATACTCATACTCATACTCATACTCATACTCATACTCATACTCATACTCATACTCATACTCATACTCATACTCATACTCATACTCATACTCATACTCATACTCATACTCATACTCATACGCATGCTCATACTCATTCTCATACTCATACGCATGGTCGTGCTCATGCTCATACTCATACTCTCATTCACACTCACACTCATACTCATACAGATACGCATACTCATACTCACACTCATACTCATACATATACGCATACTCATACTCACACTCATAATCATACTCATAATCATACTCATACTCATACTCATACTCATACTCATACTCATACTCATACTCATACTCATACTCATACTCATGCTCATGCTCATACTCATAAACATACTCACACTCATACTCATACTCATACTCATATTCATACTAATACGCATACTCGTACTCGTACTCATACTCATACTCATACTCATACTCACAGTCATACTCATACTCAGACTCATACTCACAATCATACTCATACTCATACTCATACTCACACTCACACTCATTCTCATACTTATTCTCATACTCATACGCATGCTCATGCTCATGCTCATACTCATACTCATACTCATACTCATACTCATACTCATACTCATACTCATACTCATACTCATACTCATACTCATACTCAAACTTATACTCATACTCATACTCACACTCACACTCACACTCATACTCATACTCATACTCATACTCATACGCATGCTCGTACTCATACTCATACTCATACTCATACTCATACTCATACTCATACTCATACTCATACTCATACTCATACTCATACTCACACTCATACTCATACTCATACTCATACTCATACTCATGCGCATGCTCATGCTCATACACGTACTCATGCACATACTCATACTCATACTCATACTCATACTCGTACTCATACTCATACTCATAGTCATACTCATACTCATACTCATACTCATACTCATACTCATACTCATACTCATAATCACACTCACACTCATACTCATACTCTCATTCACACTCACACTCATACTCATACAGATACGCATACTCATACTCACACTCATACTCATACATATACGCATACTCATACTCACACTCATAATCATACTCATAATCATACTCATACACATACTCAAACTCATACTCATACTCATGCTCATACTCATACACATACTCACACTCATACTCATACTCATATTCCTACTCATGCTAATACGCATACTCGTACTCGTACTCATACTCATACTGATACTCATACTCATACTCATACTCATACTCATACTCATACTCATACTCATACTCATACTCATACTCAAACTTATACTCATACTCATACTCACACTCACACTCACACTCATACTCATACTCATACTCATACTCATACGCATGCTCGTACTCATACTCATACTCATACTCATACTCATACTCATACTCATACTCATACTCATACTCATACTCATACTCACACTCATACCCATACTCATACTCACACTCACACTCACACTCATACTCATACTCATACTCATACTCATACGCATGCTCGTACTCATACTCATACTCATACTCATACTCATACTCATACTCATACTCATACTCATACTCATACTCATACTCACACTCATACTCATACTCATACTCATACTCATACTCATGCGCATGCTCATGCTCATACACGTACTCATGCACATACTCATACTCATACTCATACTCATACTCGTACTCATACTCATACTCATACTCATACTCATACTCATACTCATACTCATACTCATACTCATACTCATACTCATACTCATACTCATACTCACACTCATACCCATACTCATACTCATACTCACACTCACACTCATACCCATACTCATTCTCATACCCATACGCATGCTCATGGTCATGCTCATGCTCATGCTCATGCTCATGCTCATGCTCATGCTCATACTCATACTGACACTCGCACTCATACTCATACTCATACTCATAATTATACTCATAATCATACTCATACTCATACTCATACTCATACTCATAGTCATACTCATACTCATACTCATACTCATACTCATACTCGTACTCATCCTCATACGCATGCTCATGCTCATGCTCATGCTCATGCTCATGCTCATGCTCATACTCATACTCATACTCATACTCATACTCATACTCATACTCATACTCATACTCATACTCATACTCATACTCATACTCATACTCATACTCTCATTCACACTCACACTCATACTCATACAGATACGCATACTCATACTCACACTCATACTCATACATATACGCATACTCATACTCACACTCATAATCATACTCATAATCATACTCATACTCATACTCATACTCATACTCATACTCATACTCATACGCATGCTCATGCTCATGCTCATGCTCATGCTCATGCTCATGCTCATGCTCATGCTCATGCTCATACTCATACTGACACTCGCACTCATACTCATACTCATACTCGTAATCATACTCATAATCATACTCATATTCATACTCATACTCATACTCATAGTCATACTCATACTCATACTCATACTCATACTCATACTCATACTCATACTCGTAGTCATCCTCATACGCATGCTCATGCTCATGCTCATGCTCATGCTCATGCTCATACTCATACTCATACTCATACTCATACTCATACTCATACTCATACTCATACTCATACTCATACTCATACTCATACTCATACTCATACTCATACTCATACTCACAATCATACTCATACTCATACTCATACTCATACTAATACGCCTACACGTACTCGTACTCGTACTCACACTCATACTCATACTCATACTCATACTCATACTCATACTCATACTCATACTCATACTCATACTCATACTCATACTCATACTCATACTCATACACATACTCATACTCATACTCATACTCATACTCATACTCATACTCATACTCATACTCATACTCATACTCATACTCATACTCATACTCATACTCATACTCATACTCATACTCATACTCATACTCACACTCATACCCATACTCATACTCATAATCACACTCACACTCATACCCATACTCATTCTCATACTCATACGCATGCTCATGCTCATGCTCATGCCCATGCTCATGCTCATGCTCATGCTCATGCTCATGCTCATACTCATACTGACACTCGCACTCATACTCATACTCATACTCATAATTATACTCATAATCATACTCATACTCATACTCATACTCATACTCATAGTCATACTCATACTCATACTCATACTCATACTCATACTCGTACTCATCCTCATACGCATGCTCATGCTCATGCTCATGCTCATGCTCATGCTCATGCTCATACTCATACTCATACTCATACTCATACTCATACTCATACTCATACTCATACTCATACTCTCATTCACACTCACACTCATACTCATACAGATACGCATACTCATACTCACACTCATACTCATACATATACGCATACTCATACTCACACTCATAATCATACTCATAATCATACTCATACTCATACTCATACTCATACTCATACTCATACTCATACGCATGCTCATGCTCATGCTCATGCTCATGCTCATGCTCATGCTCATGCTCATACTCACACTCACACTCATACCCATACTCATTCTGATACTCATACGCATGCTCATGCTCATGCTCATGCTCATGCTCATGCTCATGCTCATACTCATACTGACACTCGCACTCATACTCATACTCATACTCATACTCATACTCATACTCATACTCATACTCATACTCATACTCATACTCATACTCATACTCATACTCATACTCATACTCATACTCATACTCATACGCATGCTCATACTCATTCTCATACTCATACGCATGGTCGTGCTCATGCTCATACTCATACTCTCATTCACACTCACACTCATACTCATACAGATACGCATACTCATACTCACACTCATACTCATACATATACGCATACTCATACTCACACTCATAATCATACTCATAATCATACTCATACTCATACTCATACTCATACTCATACTCATACTCATACTCATACTCATGCTCATGCTCATACTCATAAACATACTCACACTCATACTCATACTCATACTCATATTCATACTAATACGCATACTCGTACTCGTACTCATACTCATACTCATACTCATACTCACAGTCATACTCATACTCAGACTCATACTCACAATCATACTCATACTCATACTCATACTCACACTCACACTCATTCTCATACTTATTCTCATACTCATACGCATGCTCATGCTCATGCTCATACTCATACTCATACTCATACTCATACTCATACCCATACTCATACTCATACTCATACTCATACTCATACTCATACTCATACTCAAACTTATACTCATACTCATACTCACACTCACACTCACACTCATACTCATACTCATACTCATACTCATACGCATGCTCGTACTCATACTCATACTCATACTCATACTCATACTCATACTCATACTCATACTCATACTCATACTCATACTCACACTCATACTCATACTCATACTCATACTCATACTCATGCGCATGCTCATGCTCATACACGTACTCATGCACATACTCATACTCATACTCATACTCATACTCGTACTCATACTCATACTCATAGTCATACTCATACTCATACTCATACTCATACTCATACTCATACTCATACTCATAATCACACTCACACTCATACTCATACTCTCATTCACACTCACACTCATACTCATACAGATACGCATACTCATACTCACACTCATACTCATACATATACGCATACTCATACTCACACTCATAATCATACTCATAATCATACTCATACACATACTCAAACTCATACTCATACTCATGCTCATACTCATACACATACTCACACTCATACTCATACTCATATTCCTACTCATGCTAATACGCATACTCGTACTCGTACTCATACTCATACTGATACTCATACTCATACGCATACTCATATTCATACTTATACTCATACTCATACTCATACTCATAGTCATACTCATACTCATACTCATACTCATACTCATACTCATACTCATACTCATACTCATACTCATACTCATACTCATACTCATACTCACACTCATACCCATACTCATACTCACACTCACACTCACACTCATACTCATACTCATACTCATACTCATACGCATGCTCGTACTCATACTCATACTCATACTCATACTCATACTCATACTCATACTCATACTCATACTCATACTCATACTCATACTCATACTCATACTCATACTCATACTCATACTCATACTCACACTCATACCCATACTCATACTCACACTCACACTCACACTCATACTCATACTCATACTCATACTCATACGCATGCTCGTACTCATACTCATACTCATACTCATACTCATACTCATACTCATACTCATACTCATACTCATACTCACACTCATACCCATACTCATACTCATACTCACACTCACACTCATACCCATACTCATTCTCATACCCATACGCATGCTCATGCTCATGCTCATGCTCATGCTCATGCTCATGCTCATGCTCATGCTCATACTCATACTGACACTCGCACTCATACTCATACTCATACTCATAATTATACTCATAATCATACTCATACTCATACTCATACTCATACTCATAGTCATACTCATACTCATACTCATACTCATACTCATACTCGTACTCATCCTCATACGCATGCTCATGCTCATGCTCATGCTCATGCTCATGCTCATGCTCATACTCATACTCATACTCATACTCATACTCATACTCATACTCATACTCATACTCATACTCATACTCTCATTCACACTCACACTCATACTCATACAGATACGCATACTCATACTCACACTCATACTCATACATATACGCATACTCATACTCACACTCATAATCATACTCATAATCATACTCATACTCATACTCATACTCATACTCATACTCATACACATACTCATACTCATACTCATACTCATACTCATACTCATACTCATACTCATACTCATACTCATACTCATACTCATACTCATACTCACACTCATACCCATACTCATACTCATACTCACACTCACACTCATACCCATACTCATTCTCATACTCATACGCATGCTCATGCTCATGCTCATGCTCATGCTCATGCTCATGCTCATGCTCATACTCATACTGACACTCGCACTCATACTCATACTCATACTCATAATTATACTCATAATCATACTCATACTCATACTCATACTCATACTCATAGTCATACTCATACTCATACTCATACTCATACTCGTACTCATCCTCATACGCATGCTCATGCTCATGATCATGCTCATGCTCATGCTCATGCTCATGCTCATACTCATACTCATACTCATACTCATACTCATACTCATACTCATACTCATACTCATACTCTCATTCACACTCACACTCATACTCATACAGATACGCATACTCATACTCACACTCATACTCATACATATACGCATACTCATACTCACACTCATAATCATACTCATAATCATACTCATACTCATACTCATACTCATACTCATACTCATACTCATACTCATACTCATACGCATGCTCATGCTCATGCTCATGCTCATGCTCATGCTCATGCTCATGCTCATACTCACACTCACACTCATACCCATACTCATTCTCATACTCATACGCATGCTCATGCTCATGCTCATGCTCATGCTCATGCTCATACTCATACTGACACTCGCACTCATACTCATACTCATACTCATACTCATAATTATACTCATAATCATACTCATACTCATACTCATACTCATAGTCATACTCATACTCATACTCATACTCATACTCGTACTCATCCTCATACGCATGCTCATGCTCATGCTCATGCTTATGCTCATGCTCATGCTCATACTCATACTCATACTCATACTCATACTCATACTCATACTCATACTCATACTCATACTCATACTCATACTCATACTCATACTCATACTCATACTCATACTCATACTCATACTCATACTCATACTCATACTCATACTCATACTCATACTCATACTCATACTCACAATCATACTCATACTCATACTCATACTCATACTCATACTCATACTCATACTAATACGCATACACGTACTCGTACTCATACTCATACTCATACTCATACTCATACTCATACTCATACTCATACTCATACTCATACTCATACTCATACTCATACTCATACTCATACTCATACTCATACTCATACTCGTACTCATCCTCATACGCATGCTCATGCTCATGCTCATGCTCATGCTCATGCTCATGCTCATGCTCATACTCATACTCATACTCATACTCATACTCATACTCATACTCATACTCATACTCATACTCTCATTCACACTCACACTCATACTCATACAGATACGCATACTCATACTCACACTCATACTCATACATATACGCATACTCATACTCACACTCATAATCATACTCATAATCATACTCATACTCATACTCATACTCATACTCATACTCATACTCATACTCATACGCATGCTCATGCTCATGCTCATGCTCATGCTCATGCTCATGCTCATGCTCATACTCATACTGACACTCGCACTCATACTCATACTCATACTCGTAATCATACTCATAATCATACTCATATTCATACTCATACTCATACTCATACTCATACTCATACTCATACTCATACTCATACTCATACTCATACTCATACTCGTAGTCATCCTCATACGCATGCTCATGCTCATGCTCATGCTCATGCTCATACTCATACTCATACTCATACTCATACTCATACTCATACTCATACTCATACTCATACTCATACTCATACTCATACTCATACTCACAATCATACTCATACTCATACTCATACTCATACTAATACGCCTACACGTACTCGTACTCGTACTCACACTCATACTCATACTCATACTCATACTCATACTCATACTCATACTCATACGCATGCTCATGCTCATACTCATACTCATACTCATACTCATACTCATACTCATACTCATACTCATACTCATACTCATACTCATACTCATACTCATACTCATACTCATAATCACACTCACACTCATGCTCATACTCTCATTCACACTCACACTCATACTCATACAGATACGCATACTCATACTCACACTCAAACTCATACATATACGCATACTCATACTCACACTCATAATCATACTCATAATCATACTCATACACATACTCATACTCATACTCATACTCATGCTCATACTCATACACATTCTCACACTCATACTCATACTCATACTCATTCTCACACTCATACCCATACTCATACTCATACTCACACTCACACTCATACCCATACTCATTCTCATACTCATACGCATGCTCATGCTCATGCTCATACTCATACTGACACTCGCACTCATACTCATACTCATACTCATACTCATAATTATACTCATAATCATACTCATACTCATACTCATACTCATAGTCATACTCATACTCATACTCATACTCATACTCGTACTCATCCTCATACGCATGCTCATGCTCATGCTCATGCTTATGCTCATGCTCATGCTCATACTCATACTCATACTCATACTCATACTCATACTCATACTCATACTCATACTCATACTCATACTCATACTCATACTCATACTCATACTCATACTCATACTCATACTCATACTCATACTCATACTCATACTCATACTCATACTCATACTCACAATCATACTCATACTCATACTCATACTCATACTCATACTCATACTCATACTCATACTCATACTCATACTCATACTCATACTCATACTCATACTCATACTCATACTCATACTCATACTCATACGCATGCTCATACTCATTCTCATACTCATACGCATGGTCGTGCTCATGCTCATACTCATACTCTCATTCACACTCACACTCATACTCATACAGATACGCATACTCATACTCACACTCATACTCATACATATACGCATACTCATACTCACACTCATAATCATACTCATAATCATACTCATACTCATACTCATACTCATACTCATACTCATACTCATACTCATACTCATACTCATGCTCATGCTCATACTCATAAACATACTCACACTCATACTCATACTCATACTCATATTCATACTAATACGCATACTCGTACTCGTACTCATACTCATACTCATACTCATACTCACAGTCATACTCATACTCAGACTCATACTCACAATCATACTCATACTCATACTCATACTCACACTCACACTCATTCTCATACTTATTCTCATACTCATACGCATGCTCATGCTCATGCTCATACTCATACTCATACTCATACTCATACTCATACTCATACTCATACTCATACTCATACTCATACTCATACTCATACTCAAACTTATACTCATACTCATACTCACACTCACACTCACACTCATACTCATACTCATACTCATACTCATACGCATGCTCGTACTCATACTCATACTCATACTCATACTCATACTCATACTCATACTCATACTCATACTCATACTCATACTCACACTCATACTCATACTCATACTCATACTCATACTCATGCGCATGCTCATGCTCATACACGTACTCATGCACATACTCATACTCATACTCATACTCATACTCGTACTCATACTCATACTCATAGTCATACTCATACTCATACTCATACTCATACTCATACTCATACTCATACTCATACTCATACTCACACTCATACCCATACTCATACTCATACTCACACTCACACTCATACTCATACATATACGCATACTCATACTCACACTCATAATCATACTCATAATCATACTCATACTCATACTCATACTCATACTCATACTCATACTCATACTCATACTCATGCTCATGCTCATACTCATAAACATACTCACACTCATACTCATACTCATACTCATATTCATACTAATACGCATACTCGTACTCGTACTCATACTCATACTCATACTCATACTCACAGTCATACTCATACTCAGACTCATACTCACAATCATACTCATACTCATACTCATACTCACACTCACACTCATTCTCATACTTATTCTCATACTCATACGCATGCTCATGCTCATGCTCATACTCATACTCATACTCATACTCATACTCATACTCATACTCATACTCATACTCATACTCATACTCATACTCATACTCATACTCAAACTTATACTCATACTCATACTCACACTCACACTCACACTCATACTCATACTCATACTCATACTCATACGCATGCTCGTACTCATACTCATACTCATACTCATACTCATACTCATACTCATACTCATACTCATACTCATACTCATACTCACACTCATACTCATACTCATACTCATACTCATACTCATGCGCATGCTCATGCTCATACACGTACTCATGCACATACTCATACTCATACTCATACTCATACTCGTACTCATACTCATACTCATAGTCATACTCATACTCATACTCATACTCATACTCATACTCATACTCATACTCATAATCACACTCACACTCATACTCATACTCTCATTCACACTCACACTCATACTCATACAGATACGCATACTCATACTCACACTCATACTCATACATATACGCATACTCATACTCACACTCATAATCATACTCATAATCATACTCATACACATACTCAAACTCATACTCATACTCATGCTCATACTCATACACATACTCACACTCATACTCATACTCATATTCCTACTCATGCTAATACGCATACTCGTACTCGTACTCATACTCATACTGATACTCATACTCATACGCATACTCATATTCATACTTATACTCATACTCATACTCATACTCATAGTCATACTCATACTCATACTCATACTCATACTCATACTCATACTCATACTCATACTCATACTCATACTCATACTCATACTCATACTCACACTCATACCCATACTCATACTCACACTCACACTCACACTCATACTCATACTCATACTCATACTCATACGCATGCTCGTACTCATACTCATACTCATACTCATACTCATACTCATACTCATACTCATACTCATACTCATACTCATACTCATACTCATACTCATACTCATACTCATACTCATACTCATACTCACACTCATACCCATACTCATACTCACACTCACACTCACACTCATACTCATACTCATACTCATACTCATACGCATGCTCGTACTCATACTCATACTCATACTCATACTCATACTCATACTCATACTCATACTCATACTCATACTCACACTCATACCCATACTCATACTCATACTCACACTCACACTCATACCCATACTCATTCTCATACCCATACGCATGCTCATGCTCATGCTCATGCTCATGCTCATGCTCATGCTCATGCTCATGCTCATACTCATACTGACACTCGCACTCATACTCATACTCATACTCATAATTATACTCATAATCATACTCATACTCATACTCATACTCATACTCATAGTCATACTCATACTCATACTCATACTCATACTCATACTCGTACTCATCCTCATACGCATGCTCATGCTCATGCTCATGCTCATGCTCATGCTCATGCTCATACTCATACTCATACTCATACTCATACTCATACTCATACTCATACTCATACTCATACTCATACTCTCATTCACACTCACACTCATACTCATACAGATACGCATACTCATACTCACACTCATACTCATACATATACGCATACTCATACTCACACTCATAATCATACTCATAATCATACTCATACTCATACTCATACTCATACTCATACTCATACACATACTCATACTCATACTCATACTCATACTCATACTCATACTCATACTCATACTCATACTCATACTCATACTCATACTCATACTCACACTCATACCCATACTCATACTCATACTCACACTCACACTCATACCCATACTCATTCTCATACTCATACGCATGCTCATGCTCATGCTCATGCTCATGCTCATGCTCATGCTCATGCTCATACTCATACTGACACTCGCACTCATACTCATACTCATACTCATAATTATACTCATAATCATACTCATACTCATACTCATACTCATACTCATAGTCATACTCATACTCATACTCATACTCATACTCATACTCGTACTCATCCTCATACGCATGCTCATGCTCATGATCATGCTCATGCTCATGCTCATGCTCATGCTCATACTCATACTCATACTCATACTCATACTCATACTCATACTCATACTCATACTCATACTCTCATTCACACTCACACTCATACTCATACAGATACGCATACTCATACTCACACTCATACTCATACATATACGCATACTCATACTCACACTCATAATCATACTCATAATCATACTCATACTCATACTCATACTCATACTCATACTCATACTCATACTCATACTCATACGCATGCTCATGCTCATGCTCATGCTCATGCTCATGCTCATGCTCATGCTCATACTCACACTCACACTCATACCCATACTCATTCTCATACTCATACGCATGCTCATGCTCATGCTCATGCTCATGCTCATGCTCATACTCATACTGACACTCGCACTCATACTCATACTCATACTCATACTCATAATTATACTCATAATCATACTCATACTCATACTCATACTCATAGTCATACTCATACTCATACTCATACTCATACTCGTACTCATCCTCATACGCATGCTCATGCTCATGCTCATGCTTATGCTCATGCTCATGCTCATACTCATACTCATACTCATACTCATACTCATACTCATACTCATACTCATACTCATACTCATACTCATACTCATACTCATACTCATACTCATACTCATACTCATACTCATACTCATACTCATACTCATACTCATACTCATACTCATACTCATACTCATACTCACAATCATACTCATACTCATACTCATACTCATACTCATACTCATACTCATACTAATACGCATACACGTACTCGTACTCATACTCATACTCATACTCATACTCATACTCATACTCATACTCATACTCATACTCATACTCATACTCATACTCATACTCATACTCATACTCATACTCATACTCATACTCGTACTCATCCTCATACGCATGCTCATGCTCATGCTCATGCTCATGCTCATGCTCATGCTCATGCTCATACTCATACTCATACTCATACTCATACTCATACTCATACTCATACTCATACTCATACTCTCATTCACACTCACACTCATACTCATACAGATACGCATACTCATACTCACACTCATACTCATACATATACGCATACTCATACTCACACTCATAATCATACTCATAATCATACTCATACTCATACTCATACTCATACTCATACTCATACTCATACTCATACGCATGCTCATGCTCATGCTCATGCTCATGCTCATGCTCATGCTCATGCTCATACTCATACTGACACTCGCACTCATACTCATACTCATACTCGTAATCATACTCATAATCATACTCATATTCATACTCATACTCATACTCATACTCATACTCATACTCATACTCATACTCATACTCATACTCATACTCATACTCGTAGTCATCCTCATACGCATGCTCATGCTCATGCTCATGCTCATGCTCATACTCATACTCATACTCATACTCATACTCATACTCATACTCATACTCATACTCATACTCATACTCATACTCATACTCATACTCACAATCATACTCATACTCATACTCATACTCATACTAATACGCCTACACGTACTCGTACTCGTACTCACACTCATACTCATACTCATACTCATACTCATACTCATACTCATACTCATACGCATGCTCATGCTCATACTCATACTCATACTCATACTCATACTCATACTCATACTCATACTCATACTCATACTCATACTCATACTCATACTCATACTCATACTCATAATCACACTCACACTCATGCTCATACTCTCATTCACACTCACACTCATACTCATACAGATACGCATACTCATACTCACACTCAAACTCATACATATACGCATACTCATACTCACACTCATAATCATACTCATAATCATACTCATACACATACTCATACTCATACTCATACTCATGCTCATACTCATACACATTCTCACACTCATACTCATACTCATACTCATTCTCACACTCATACCCATACTCATACTCATACTCACACTCACACTCATACCCATACTCATTCTCATACTCATACGCATGCTCATGCTCATGCTCATACTCATACTGACACTCGCACTCATACTCATACTCATACTCATACTCATAATTATACTCATAATCATACTCATACTCATACTCATACTCATAGTCATACTCATACTCATACTCATACTCATACTCGTACTCATCCTCATACGCATGCTCATGCTCATGCTCATGCTTATGCTCATGCTCATGCTCATACTCATACTCATACTCATACTCATACTCATACTCATACTCATACTCATACTCATACTCATACTCATACTCATACTCATACTCATACTCATACTCATACTCATACTCATACTCATACTCATACTCATACTCATACTCATACTCATACTCACAATCATACTCATACTCATACTCATACTCATACTCATACTCATACTCATACTCATACTCATACTCATACTCATACTCATACTCATACTCATACTCATACTCATACTCATACTCATACTCATACGCATGCTCATACTCATTCTCATACTCATACGCATGGTCGTGCTCATGCTCATACTCATACTCTCATTCACACTCACACTCATACTCATACAGATACGCATACTCATACTCACACTCATACTCATACATATACGCATACTCATACTCACACTCATAATCATACTCATAATCATACTCATACTCATACTCATACTCATACTCATACTCATACTCATACTCATACTCATACTCATGCTCATGCTCATACTCATAAACATACTCACACTCATACTCATACTCATACTCATATTCATACTAATACGCATACTCGTACTCGTACTCATACTCATACTCATACTCATACTCACAGTCATACTCATACTCAGACTCATACTCACAATCATACTCATACTCATACTCATACTCACACTCACACTCATTCTCATACTTATTCTCATACTCATACGCATGCTCATGCTCATGCTCATACTCATACTCATACTCATACTCATACTCATACTCATACTCATACTCATACTCATACTCATACTCATACTCATACTCAAACTTATACTCATACTCATACTCACACTCACACTCACACTCATACTCATACTCATACTCATACTCATACGCATGCTCGTACTCATACTCATACTCATACTCATACTCATACTCATACTCATACTCATACTCATACTCATACTCATACTCACACTCATACTCATACTCATACTCATACTCATACTCATGCGCATGCTCATGCTCATACACGTACTCATGCACATACTCATACTCATACTCATACTCATACTCGTACTCATACTCATACTCATAGTCATACTCATACTCATACTCATACTCATACTCATACTCATACTCATACTCATACTCATACTCACACTCATACCCATACTCATACTCATACTCACACTCACACTCATACTCATACATATACGCATACTCATACTCACACTCATAATCATACTCATAATCATACTCATACTCATACTCATACTCATACTCATACTCATACTCATACTCATACTCATGCTCATGCTCATACTCATAAACATACTCACACTCATACTCATACTCATACTCATATTCATACTAATACGCATACTCGTACTCGTACTCATACTCATACTCATACTCATACTCACAGTCATACTCATACTCAGACTCATACTCACAATCATACTCATACTCATACTCATACTCACACTCACACTCATTCTCATACTTATTCTCATACTCATACGCATGCTCATGCTCATGCTCATACTCATACTCATACTCATACTCATACTCATACTCATACTCATACTCATACTCATACTCATACTCATACTCATACTCATACTCATACTCAAACTTATACTCATACTCATACTCACACTCACACTCACACTCATACTCATACTCATACTCATACTCATACGCATGCTCGTACTCATACTCATACTCATACTCATACTCATACTCATACTCATACTCATACTCATACTCATACTCATACTCACACTCATACTCATACTCATACTCATACTCATACTCATGCGCATGCTCATGCTCATACACGTACTCATGCACATACTCATACTCATACTCATACTCATACTCGTACTCATACTCATACTCATAGTCATACTCATACTCATACTCATACTCATACTCATACTCATACTCATACTCATAATCACACTCACACTCATACTCATACTCTCATTCACACTCACACTCATACTCATACAGATACGCATACTCATACTCACACTCATACTCATACATATACGCATACTCATACTCACACTCATAATCATACTCATAATCATACTCATACACATACTCAAACTCATACTCATACTCATGCTCATACTCATACACATACTCACACTCATACTCATACTCATATTCCTACTCATGCTAATACGCATACTCGTACTCGTACTCATACTCATACTGATACTCATACTCATACGCATACTCATATTCATACTTATACTCATACTCATACTCATACTCATAGTCATACTCATACTCATACTCATACTCATACTCATACTCATACTCATACTCATACTCATACTCATACTCATACTCATACTCATACTCATACTCACACTCATACCCATACTCATACTCACACTCACACTCACACTCATACTCATACTCATACTCATACTCATACGCATGCTCGTACTCATACTCATACTCATACTCATACTCATACTCATACTCATACTCATACTCATACTCATACTCATACTCATACTCATACTCATACTCATACTCATACTCATACTCATACTCATACTCACACTCATACCCATACTCATACTCACACTCACACTCACACTCATACTCATACTCATACTCATACTCATACGCATGCTCGTACTCATACTCATACTCATACTCATACTCATACTCATACTCATACTCATACTCATACTCATACTCACACTCATACCCATACTCATACTCATACTCACACTCACACTCATACCCATACTCATTCTCATACCCATACGCATGCTCATGCTCATGCTCATGCTCATGCTCATGCTCATGCTCATGCTCATGCTCATACTCATACTGACACTCGCACTCATACTCATACTCATACTCATAATTATACTCATAATCATACTCATACTCATACTCATACTCATACTCATAGTCATACTCATACTCATACTCATACTCATACTCATACTCGTACTCATCCTCATACGCATGCTCATGCTCATGCTCATGCTCATGCTCATGCTCATGCTCATACTCATACTCATACTCATACTCATACTCATACTCATACTCATACTCATACTCATACTCATACTCTCATTCACACTCACACTCATACTCATACAGATACGCATACTCATACTCACACTCATACTCATACATATACGCATACTCATACTCACACTCATAATCATACTCATAATCATACTCATACTCATACTCATACTCATACTCATACTCATACACATACTCATACTCATACTCATACTCATACTCATACTCATACTCATACTCATACTCATACTCATACTCATACTCATACTCATACTCACACTCATACCCATACTCATACTCATACTCACACTCACACTCATACCCATACTCATTCTCATACTCATACGCATGCTCATGCTCATGCTCATGCTCATGCTCATGCTCATGCTCATGCTCATACTCATACTGACACTCGCACTCATACTCATACTCATACTCATACTCATACTCATACTCATACTCATACTCATACTCACACTCATACCCATACTCATACTCACACTCACACTCACACTCATACTCATACTCATACTCATACTCATACGCATACTCATACTCATACTCATACTCATACTCATACTCATACTCATACTCATACTCATACTCATACTCATACTCATACTCATACTCATACTCATACTCATACGCATGCTCATACTCATTCTCATACTCATACGCATGGTCGTGCTCATGCTCATACTCATACTCTCATTCACACTCACACTCATACTCATACAGATACGCATACTCATACTCACACTCATACTCATACATATACGCATACTCATACTCACACTCATAATCATACTCATAATCATACTCATACTCATACTCATACTCATACTCATACTCATACTCATACTCATACTCATACTCATGCTCATGCTCATACTCATAAACATACTCACACTCATACTCATACTCATACTCATATTCATACTAATACGCATACTCGTACTCGTACTCATACTCATACTCATACTCATACTCACAGTCATACTCATACTCAGACTCATACTCACAATCATACTCATACTCATACTCATACTCACACTCACACTCATTCTCATACTTATTCTCATACTCATACGCATGCTCATGCTCATGCTCATACTCATACTCATACTCATACTCATACTCATACTCATACTCATACTCATACTCATACTCATACTCATACTCATACTCAAACTTATACTCATACTCATACTCACACTCACACTCACACTCATACTCATACTCATACTCATACTCATACGCATGCTCGTACTCATACTCATACTCATACTCATACTCATACTCATACTCATACTCATACTCATACTCATACTCATACTCACACTCATACTCATACTCATACTCATACTCATACTCATGCGCATGCTCATGCTCATACACGTACTCATGCACATACTCATACTCATACTCATACTCATACTCGTACTCATACTCATACTCATAGTCATACTCATACTCATACTCATACTCATACTCATACTCATACTCATACTCATAATCACACTCACACTCATACTCATACTCTCATTCACACTCACACTCATACTCATACAGATACGCATACTCATACTCACACTCATACTCATACATATACGCATACTCATACTCACACTCATAATCATACTCATAATCATACTCATACACATACTCAAACTCATACTCATACTCATGCTCATACTCATACACATACTCACACTCATACTCATACTCATATTCCTACTCATGCTAATACGCATACTCGTACTCGTACTCATACTCATACTGATACTCATACTCATACGCATACTCATATTCATACTTATACTCATACTCATACTCATACTCATAGTCATACTCATACTCATACTCATACTCATACTCATACTCATACTCATACTCATACTCATACTCATACTCATACTCATACTCACACTCATACCCATACTCATACTCACACTCACACTCACACTCATACTCATACTCATACTCATACTCATACGCATGCTCGTACTCATACTCATACTCATACTCATACTCATACTCATACTCATACTCATACTCATACTCATACTCATACTCACACTCATACTCATACTCATACTCATACTCATACTCATGCGCATGCTCATGCTCATACACGTACTCATGCACATACTCATACTCATACTCATACTCATACTCGTACTCATACTCATACTCATACTCATACTCATACTCATACTCATACTCATACTCATACTCATACTCATACTCATACTCATACTCATACTCACACTCATACCCATACTCATACTCATACTCACACTCACACTCATACCCATACTCATTCTCATACCCATACGCATGCTCATGGTCATGCTCATGCTCATGCTCATGCTCATGCTCATGCTCATGCTCATACTCATACTGACACTCGCACTCATACTCATACTCATACTCATAATTATACTCATAATCATACTCATACTCATACTCATACTCATACTCATAGTCATACTCATACTCATACTCATACTCATACTCATACTCGTACTCATCCTCATACGCATGCTCATGCTCATGCTCATGCTCATGCTCATGCTCATGCTCATACTCATACTCATACTCATACTCATACTCATACTCATACTCATACTCATACTCATACTCATACTCATACTCATACTCATACTCATACTCATACTCATACTCTCATTCACACTCACACTCATACTCATACAGATACGCATACTCATACTCACACTCATACTCATACATATACGCATACTCATACTCACACTCATAATCATACTCATAATCATACTCATACTCATACTCATACTCATACTCATACTCATACTCATACGCATGCTCATGCTCATGCTCATGCTCATGCTCATGCTCATGCTCATGCTCATGCTCATGCTCATACTCATACTGACACTCGCACTCATACTCATACTCATACTCGTAATCATACTCATAATCATACTCATATTCATACTCATACTCATACTCATAGTCATACTCATACTCATACTCATACTCATACTCATACTCATACTCATACTCGTAGTCATCCTCATACGCATGCTCATGCTCATGCTCATGCTCATGCTCATGCTCATACTCATACTCATACTCATACTCATACTCATACTCATACTCATACTCATACTCATACTCATACTCATGCTCATACTCATACTCATACTCATACTCACAATCATACTCATACTCATACTCATACTCATACTAATACGCCTACACGTACTCGTACTCGTACTCACACTCATACTCATACTCATACTCATACTCATACTCATACTCATACTCATACTCATACTCATACTCATACTCATACTCATACTCATACTCATACACATACTCATACTCATACTCATACTCATACTCATACTCATACTCATACTCATACTCATACTCATACTCATACTCATACTCATACTCATACTCATACTCATACTCATACTCATACTCACACTCATACCCATACTCATACTCATAATCACACTCACACTCATACCCATACTCATTCTCATACTCATACGCATGCTCATGCTCATGCTCATGCCCATGCTCATGCTCATGCTCATGCTCATGCTCATGCTCATACTCATACTGACACTCGCACTCATACTCATACTCATACTCATAATTATACTCATAATCATACTCATACTCATACTCATACTCATACTCATAGTCATACTCATACTCATACTCATACTCATACTCATACTCGTACTCATCCTCATACGCATGCTCATGCTCATGCTCATGCTCATGCTCATGCTCATGCTCATGCTCATACTCATACTCATACTCATACTCATACTCATACTCATACTCATACTCATACTCATACTCTCATTCACACTCACACTCATACTCATACAGATACGCATACTCATACTCACACTCATACTCATACATATACGCATACTCATACTCACACTCATAATCATACTCATAATCATACTCATACTCATACTCATACTCATACTCATACTCATACTCATACGCATGCTCATGCTCATGCTCATGCTCATGCTCATGCTCATGCTCATGCTCATACTCACACTCACACTCATACCCATACTCATTCTGATACTCATACGCATGCTCATGCTCATGCTCATGCTCATGCTCATGCTCATGCTCATACTCATACTGACACTCGCACTCATACTCATACTCATACTCATACTCATAATTATACTCATAATCATACTCATACTCATACTCATACTCATAGTCATACTCATACTCATACTCATACTCATACTCGTACTCATCCTCATACGCATGCTCATGCTCATGCTCATGCTTATGCTCATGCTCATGCTCATACTCATACTCATACTCATACTCATACTCATACTCATACTCATACTCATACTCATACTCATACTCATACTCATACTCATACTCATACTCATACTCATACTCATACTCATACTCATACTCATACTCATACTCATACTCATACTCATACTCATACTCATACTCATACTCATACTCATACTCACAATCATACTCATACTCATACTCATACTCATACTCATACTCATACTCATACTAATACGCATACACGTACTCGTACTCATACTCATACTCATACTCATACTCATACTCATACTCATACTCATACTCATACTCATACTCATACTCATACTCATACTCATACTCATACTCATACTCATACTCATACTCATACTCATACTCATACTCATACTCATACTCATACTCGTACTCATCCTCATACGCATGCTCATGCTCATGCTCATGCTCATGCTCATGCTCATGCTCATGCTCATACTCATACTCATACTCATACTCATACACATACTCATACTCATACTCATACTCATACTCTCATTCACACTCACACTCATACTCATACAGATACGCATACTCATACTCACACTCATACTCATACATATACGCATACTCATACTCACACTCATAATCATACTCATAATCATACTCATACTCATACTCATACTCATACTCATACTCATACTCATACTCATACGCATGCTCATACTCATACTCATACGCATGCTCATGCTCATGCTCATGCTCATGCTCATGCTCATGCTCATGCTCATACTCATACTGACACTCGCACTCAAACTCATACTCATACTCGTAATCATACTCATAATCATACTCATATTCATACTCATACTCATACTCATACTCATACTCATACTCATACTCATACTCATACTCATACTCATACTCATACTCGTAGTCATCCTCATACGCATGCTCATGCTCATGCTCATGCTCATGCTCATACTCATACTCATACTCATACTCATACTCATACTCATACTCATACTCATACTCATACTCATACTCATACTCATACTCATACTCATACTCATACTCATACTCACAATCATACTCATACTCATACTCATACTCATACTAATACGCCTACACGTACTCGTACTCGTACTCACACTCATACTCATACTCATACTCATACTCATACTCATACTCATACTCATACGCATGCTCATGCTCACACTCATACTCATACTCATACTCATACTCATACTCATACTCATACTCATACTCATACTCATACTCATATTCATACTCATACTCATAATCACACTCACACTCATGCTCATACTCTCATTCACACTCACACTCATACTCATACAGATACGCATACTCATACTCACACTCAAACTCATACATATACGCATACTCATACTCACACTCATAATCATACTCATAATCATACTCATACACATACTCATACTCATACTCATACTCATGCTCATACTCATACACATTCTCACACTCATACTCATACTCATACTCATTCTCACACTCATACCCATACTCATACTCATACTCACACTCACACTCATACCCATACTCATTCTCATACTCATACGCATGCTCATGCTCATGCTCATGCTCATACTCATACTGACACTCGCACTCATACTCATACTCATACTCATACTCTTAATTATACTCATAATCATACTCATACTCATACTCATACTCATACTCATACTCATACTCATACTCATACTCACAATCATACTCATACTCATACTCATACTCATACGCATGCTCATACTCATACTCATACTCATACTCATACTCGTACTCATACTCATACTCATACTCATACTCATACTCATAATTACACTCATACTCCTACTCATACTCATATGCATACTCATACTTATACTCATACTCATACTCATACTCATACTCATAGTCATACTCATACTCATACTCATACTCATACTCATACTCATACTCATACTCATACTCATACTCATACTCATACTCATACTCATACTCATACGCATACTCATACTCATACTCATACTCATACTCATACTCATACTCATACTCATACTCATACTCATACTCATACTCATACTCATACTCATACTCATACTCATACTCATACTCATACGCATGCTCATACTCATTCTCATACTCATACGCATGGTCGTGCTCATGCTCATACTCATACTCTCATTCACACTCACACTCATACTCATACAGATACGCATACTCATACTCACACTCATACTCATACATATACGCATACTCATACTCACACTCATAATCATACTCATAATCATACTCATACTCATACTCATACTCATACTCATACTCATACTCATACTCATACTCATACTCATACTCATACTCATACTCATACTCATACTCATACTCATACTCATACTCATACTCATACTCATACTCATACTCATACTCATACTCATACTCATACTCATACTCATACTCATACTCATACTCATACTCACAATCATACTCATACTCATACTCATACTCATACTCATACTCATACTCATACTAATACGCATACACGTACTCGTACTCATACTCATACTCATACTCATACTCATACTCATACTCATACTCATACTCATACTCATACTCATACTCATACTCATACTCATACTCATACTCATACTCATACTCATACTCAAACTTATACTCATACTCATACTCACACTCACACTCACACTCATACTCATACTCATACTCATACTCATACGCATGCTCGTACTCATACTCATACTCATACTCATACTCATACTCATACTCATACTCATACTCATACTCATACTCATACTCACACTCATACTCATACTCATACTCATACTCATACTCATGCGCATGCTCATGCTCATACACGTACTCATGCACATACTCATACTCATACTCATACTCATACTCGTACTCATACTCATACTCATAGTCATACTCATACTCATACTCATACTCATACTCATACGCATGCTCATGCTCATACACATACTCATACACATACTCATACTCATACTCATATTCATACTCACACTCATACTTACACTCATACTCCTACTCATACTCATACGCATACTCATACTTATACTCATACTCATACTCACAATTTATTAAATTGCTACTTACTATTTATTAAATTGCTACACACTATTTATTAAATTGCTACTTACTATTTATTAAATTGCTACTTACAATTTATTAAATTGCTACTTACTATTTATTAAATTGCTACTTACTTTTTATTAAATTGCTACTTACTATTTATTAAATTGCTACTTACTATTTATTAAATTGCTACTTACTATTTATTAAATGGCTACTTATTATTTATTAAATTGTTACTTACTATTTATTAAATTGTTACTTACTATTTATTAAATTGTTACTCACTATTCATTAAATTGTTACTTACTATTTATTAAATTGCTACTTACTATTAATTAAATTGCTACTTACAATTTATTAAATTGTTACATACTATTTATTAAATGGCTACTTACTATTTATTAAACTGTTACTTACTATTTATTAAATTGTTACTTACTATTTATTAATTTGTTACCCACTATTTATTAAATTGTTACCTACTATTTATTAAATTGTTACATACTGTTTATTAAATTGTTACCTACTATTTAATAAATTGTTTCCAACTATTTATTAAATTGTTACCTACTATTTATTAAATTGTTACCTACTATTTATTAAATTGTTTCCAACTATTTATTAAATTGTTATTTACAATTTATTAAATTGTTACTTACTATTCATTATATTGTTACTTACTATTTATTAAATTGCTACTTACTATTAATTAAATTGCTACTTACAATTTATTAAATTGGAACTTACTATTTATTAAATTGCTACTTACTATTTATTAAATTGTTACCTACTATTTATTAAATTGCTACCTACTATTTATTAAATTGCTACCTACTATTTATTAAATTGTCACCTACTATTTATTAAATTGTTTCCAACTATTTATTAAATTGTTACCTACTATTTATTAAATTGTTACGTACAATATATTAAATTGATATCTACTATTTATTAAATTGTTACCTACTATTTATTATATTGCTACCTGCTATTTATGAAATTGTTACTTTCTATTTATTAAATTGTTACCTACTATTTATTAAATTGTTACGTACAATATATTAAATTGATATCTACTATTTATTAAATTGTTACCTACTATTTATTATATTGCTACCTGCTATTTATGAAATTGTTACTTTCTATTTATTAAATTGTTACCTACTATTTATTAAATTGTTACGTACAATATATTAAATTGATATCTACTATTTATTAAATTGTTACCTACTATTTATTATATTGCTACCTGCTATTTATGAAATTGTTACTTTCTATTTATTAAATTGTTACTTACTATTTTTTAAATTGTTGCCTACTATTTATTAAATTGTTACCTACTATTTATTAAATTGTTACCTACTATTTATTAAATTGTTACCTACTATTTATTAAATTGTTACCTACTATTTATTAAATTGTTACCTACTATTTATTAAATTGTTACCTACTATATATTAAATTGTTACCTACTATTTATTAAATTGTTACCTACAATTTATTAAATAGTTACCTTCTATTTATTAAATTGTTACCTACTGTTTATTAAAATAATAAGTTATAAACTATCGACCGTATTCTTTAAATATAAATGCTATCGGCGCACAGGTTCGGTCCACAAACAACTATCTTAATTAATCAATAACACATTTGCTTTAATTAACTGAAAATTTTCCAACGTTTCGGTCTGACTTTAGACCCTTATCAAGGAAAGTGATAAAATTTCAGAAAAATAACGCGAGTGAAATTTATCCGGTCGGAACGTTAAAACACGTCCGATACCGAGAGCCGGTGGAATAGTCTGAATAGTTCTGAAATTTTATCACTTTCCTTGATAAGGGTCTAAAGTCAGACCGAAACGTTGGAAAATTTTCAGTTAATTAAAGCAAATGTGTTATTGATTAATTAAGATAGTTGTTTGTGGACCGAACCTGTGCGCCGATAGCATTTATATTTGTTTATTAAAATGTTACCTACTATTTATTAAATTGTTACCTACTATTTATTAAATTGCTGCCTACTATTTATTAAATTGCTACCTACTATTTATTAAATGGCTACTTACTATTTATTAAATTGTTACTTACTATTTATTAAATTGTTACTTACTATTTATTAAATTGTTACCCACTATTTATTAAATTGTTACCTACTACTTATTAAATTGTTACATACTATTTATTAAATTGTTATCTACTATTTATTAAATTGCTAACTACTATTTATTAAATTGTTACCTACAATTTATTAAATTGTTACCTACTATTATATAAAATGTTACCCACTATTTATTAAATCGTTACCTACTATTTTTTAAATTGCTACCTACTATTTATTAAATTGTTACCCACTATTTATTAAATTGTTACCTACTATTTATTAAATTGTTTCCAACTATATATTAAATTGTTACCTACTATTTATTAAATTGTTACCTACTATTTATTAAATTGTTTCCAACTATTTATTAAATTGTTACCTACTATTTATTAAATTGTTACCTACTATTTTTTAAATTGTTACCTACTATTTATTAAATTGATACCAACTATTTATTAAATTGTTACCCACTATTTATTAAATTGTTACCTACTATTTATTAAATTGTTACCTACTATTTATTAAATTGTTACATACAATTTATTAAATTGTTACTTACTATTTATTAAATTGTTACTTACTATTTATTAAATTGTTAATTACTATTTATTAAATTGTTAATTACTATTTATTAAATTGTTACTTACAATTTATTAAATTGCTACTTAGTATTTATTAAATTGCTACTCACTATTTATTAAATTGCTACTTACTATTTATTAAATTGTTACTTACTATTTATTAAATTGTTACTTACTATTTATTAAATTGCTACTTACTATTTATTAAATTGCTACTTACAATTTATTAAATTGCTACTTACTATTTATTAAATTGCTACTTACTATTTATTAAATTGCTACTTACTATTTATTAAATTGCTACTTACTATTTATTAAATTGCTTCTTACTATTTATTAAATTGCTACTTACTATTTATTAAATTGCTACATACTATTTATTAAATTGCTACTTACTATTTATTAAATGGCTACTTATTATTTATTAAATTGTTACTTACTATTTATTAAATTGTTACTTACTATTTATTAAATTGTTACCCACTATTTATTAAATTGTTACCTACTATTTATTAAATTGTTACATACTATTTATTAAATTGTTACCTACTATTTATTAAATTGTTACCTACTATTTATTAAATTGTTACCAACTATTTATTAAATTGTTACCTACTGTATATTAAAATGTTACCTACTATTTTTTAAATTGTTACCTACTATTTATTAAATTGCTACCTACTATTTATTAAATTGCTACCTACTATTTATTAAATGGCTACTTACTATTTATTAAATTGTTACTTACTATTTATTAAATTGTTACTTACTATTTATTAAATTGTTAATTACTATTTATTAAATTGCTACTCACTATTTATTAAATTGCTACTTACTATTTATTAAATTGAGTAGTATAGCTATGCCGGTTCTAACCCAAATTTGAGTTTGAAGGCCATTTCCCCCACCCCTCCCCCTCCCATCAAACTCAAATTTGAGTTTCAAGGTCGCACGAAATCCATCGCAGCGGACGACGCGACGGACAACCGGGCGGCGGATGACGTCATACAGATGGGCGGAGTGGTGGGGGGTATTAGCGCGAGACCAGATATCGAATCAATCGATAACCGAATCGATACCGAATCCGCATCGAGGAGGAACCGCGGGTGAATTGCTGCTACTATCGGCCGTGGTATCGCCACAGTCGGTAAGGAAGGAAATATTAATTTAAGATATTAATATAAGTGAAAAAAACAGAATCTCGGGCGACGGGGCTCGAACCCAAGACCTCCGCGGTACGAGTCAGCCGCCTAACCAACTCCCCCAACGCCGACGCTGTAACATTAGTCTTTAATAAATGGTACATATACAGAGCGTCACCAAGCATAATACATTATTTTTTCATCGGACGATGTCGGGCAATGTCGGGAAAGATCGGCGTTTTTACACACCGCGTCTTCGGATGGATGGGAAAGAGAGAGAGCATGCATTCTAAAGCTTAAATTCAAGGGAGGGAAGAAGACAACAATACACAGTGGTACAGTCGCATGCATTCTATAGATAACAGTATTTCAAGCGCCGCCGCGTATCACGCGATCTCGCGTAATTCGACTCCTCTGGAGCAACCATCATGTAGCGGTGTGAAGAAGGCGTGAATCTTAAAATTAGGAGGCGAGGAGGAAGATGAGTAAATAAAATGGAGACAGAATATACGTTTAAGATATATATATTGTTACATAAAGAAATTAATATAAAACAGAATAGAATATAAAAAGAAAAGAATATAAAACAATAAAAAACTATTGGGGGACGAGGGGGGGTGATGGAGATGATGGGGGTGAAAGTTCCGACGATGGTGAGGGCGGGGGCCGCACCCGCGCACCCCTATACGACCGCGGCCGCCGCAGGGTCCCCGACCGCGGTGCGTGCGACCGCACCCGCGCCACCCGCAGCCGCACAGCCCCATACGTCGTTGCCTAGAACACACAGACACATCAATATAATACTAACACATTAAACATAATAAACATGAAACACATAAAACAATGCAAAGTATTACATACCTGTGGATGCGGCGACGGTGACGGCGAACGGGGTGGTGGCGACGGCTGTGGCGACGGCCGCGGCGATCCCCAATCGCTCGACCACGTGGGCGACGGCGGTGCTGGTGGTGATGGCCCACGTGGTGGCGATGGGGATGGTGATGGGGGTGGGGACGGTGTGAGCCCTAGACATAGAAACTCATGGTAAAATATTGATACGAACACCTGATTTTAGAGCACTTGGTTTAAACAGTTAAACGCGATAAATGTTAAAATATTGTTATGTACATACCTCGCCACCTCATCGAATCATAAACGGAGGGCGGCCTCCAATATCCCATAATTTCTAGAAGAAGAACTACACGTCTTTAATGTTTGAAGACAACTGGTCTCGCTGCATCTCCAGGCTCTCGCATGCAAACTCCTATCATGAAATTGAGAAGTGCGTAGCTTTGCAAAGTGAGATGCTGTTGTTCTTCACATTCATTTTCGCTGACCATCCTTTCCTTATTCACACGCATCTTCTTTCCCTTCTTCTTTGACACATCATGCGACAAGACCACATCACTTTGAATACGTATCGAACGGGTATTGAACGTTTTAGAACGTATATCAAACGGATATTGAACGGTTTCGAACTCAAGGATAAAAGTCTCGACATGTGTTGAATGTGGTATAATATCATTGTGAACGCTAAATCTTACACCGAATCTTAAAATTAGACAGCGAAAGGAGAAGGAAGACGGGTGAATAAAATGGAGAAATAATATGTGTTTAAAAATGATAATATATTGTTACAAATAATGAATGAATAGTAATAGTAATAGTGAATATAATATAATAATAGTAATATGAATAGTAATAATAGTTAATACGGATGAAATACATGAGATAACAAAAAAAATGAAAAAGAATTTAAATATCCTCCTCGTCGGATGACAATTGCAGAGGTGGCGTCACGAGCCCATCTTCCATCCATGCAGGGGGCGGCGACCACCGTGGCGGTGGTGTTAACTGCCGCGACGGTGGCGGTGATGATGACGCTGAGGACGATGACGACAACATCACCCCCTCGAACTGCCATGGAGGTGATAGGGACCCCTGAAGCGATGGCTGCGGCCTCCTCACATCGATCCAGGGAGGCGATGGTGGCGATGGGGGCTGTGGACGTCGCAGGGGCCCCATTTGATGATAAGGTACCCAGGACCGTCGCAATCTGGCCGCCATCCTCGACCCGAATACCAGGCCCGAGCGCTGCATATGCACCGCTAAGGGTGCAGCCTCAGCCTCCCCTGCCAGAACCCGCGCCATGAGCGCCATTATAATCATCGGCACACGGTCCTAGAACAGATACACAAACATAATAAATATGACACATATCAAACATAATAAACATGAAACATGCAAAACAATGCAAACTACATACCTGCGGAGGCGGCGAAGGCGGCGAAGGTGGCGGCGACGGCGATGGCGATGGCGATGGCGATGGTGAATACTAAAGCATAGAACATCATGATATTAACATGTCCACTTGATTTTAATCTCGCTCGATTTCAATGGTTATAGACGAATAATGTCAAAATATATTGTACATACCAATGAGTCATACTCCGGGGCGATGCGTTGCAATCCCATTTTTCAAGCACCAGAAAAAAATTGTCGCACACAAATTACAAAAATTGCACAAATGTCTAACGATTAAAAATCAGACTGTTCGCCTTCCACAATTAACAGACGACTGGTCTCGCTGCATCTCCTAGCTCTCACATGTAAAAACCCCCTCCTATCATGAAATCGAGAAGTGCATAGCTTTGCAAAAGTACAATGCTGTTGTTCTCCGCATTCATTTTCACAAACTGCACATTTCTTCTTCGTAGACCATCCTCTCCTTATTACCACACATCTTTTTCCCTTCTTCTTTGGACACATCATGCGACAAGACCACATCACTTTGAATACGTATCGAACGGGTATTGAATGTTTTTGAACATATATCAAACGGATATTGAACGGCTTCGAACGTGCATTGAACGGGTATTGAACGGCTTTGATCGGATATTGAACGTCTATCATACCACTTTGATCGTGCATCGAACGGCTTTGATCGGGTATCGAACGTGTATCGAACGACTTCTGCATAAGTATCGTCTTAATCTAGCGGACATCAAACGCATGAGGTTGGAGGTTGGAGGTTGGGGAGGGTGAAGAAAAAAAACATTTATGTATTAAAAATTGGTTATATTTTATTTAAGCATTTCCCTCTGGTGTTTAGACCACCAGTTGAATATTTTAAATACATTTTGCATGGCACAGTGCTTTGCGTGTCTGCCACATCGCAGAGTATCAACTACATTTAGCTTATTTAGAGATTTGATATCCTCGTAGTCACTGTCCAGCGTCTCGATGATTACGTCTGCTCTCGTACTTTCATCGAGGAAATCCGCAAGCCAGTCGCGTTTCTGCAACCCTTTAACATATACGACATGGCACGTGTCATCCTCTTCTTCATCGATCGCATCAGCTACAGCTTTCGAAATTAGCCGTTTAGCCATACTGTATGGAACTTCTCCATCGTCCCAGCGTAACCCATGATGTTTCGCCGTTAACCAGCGGATGCTTGATTTGTCAGATTTCGAAAGAAGATAATGTGGCATCGAACTCCCAAAAATATAGTGCGAGAGAATTGTTCCCATTCGTAGGACAGCCACTTCCTTGACGACAAATCTTCCATCAACGATGAACCCTTGCATGTCAACGAACGTTGGTACAGCCATTATCGATACAATTTGGAGGTCCACTCGCTTCCAAGACAGATGAGAGAATGCAGTCTTTCTCGTAAAACATCTCGATTTTCACGATGAAATTTTTTTGCGAATTTCATACAGGAGAGGGCGGGCAAGTAGCGTGGTAATTTAATTTATTTTGCGCACCATGTTTGTCAATGGATTGTATTCAACCACTCTATCGTGTAGAATCAGACAGTAGGCTGTAGTATTTGCAGGCACATTCTCTTTACACTCGAATTCTATGCGCACGTCCACGGTGCCATTCTTGATCGACTCATTTTGTCGCGAGCAATCAATTACCACGAGGGGGCCAAATTGTAAAAATTCAGCCACGGTGAATAATGCCTCGTTGCAACTATACCCATAATACGATTTACGGAATTGCGTATACATGTGATACAAGATGGCGTGCTTATTCTTGTCAAAGTCCAAGTTCAGATCATCATATGGGTAAAATTCCGAGTTGAGAAAAAGTTTTACATTGGCCAATTTGCAGTTGTTGAACATAGTAACGTCTTCACTCATCACATTTCTTCGACCAGTCTGTAGAGCAAGGATCACGCATCGCGGCTTCTCCAGCTGTGCAGATGCCTTCACGGCCCACGAATGCTTGGTCGTGCTCTGTAAGAGAGGATACTCGTACAGATCCCACGATTGAAAACAAATGCTCAGGTTTTGTCCACGTTCCAAAGTATGTAGCAACGATAGCTTATTAACGTCATTTAACGTCACATGGGGCATCCGCCATTGTAGCTTAACCAATTCAATTTCTGGTTCCAACATCGGCGATCCTATCAGAGCATTGTTGTCGTTGCGCGATCGTATTAAAATCAATTCGTGACGCGCATTAATAATCATGCGTTTGTAGTCCTCACAAAATCCCAGCAAATATTTGAGTGGGATGCAAAAATTGAAATGACTTTTCACTATTGGCCCATCCCGCCGTTTCAACCCCCATCCAACATTCTCCATATTTTTGTCTTCGCCAGATGTCAGCGATACATAGTTTTTAAGCGTGCTAGTTATTCCAACGTTTCTGCTGCGATCAATCTCCACGCCATTCAGCTCGTATCGAATCTCATCGAATAAGAACGCCATGCAATTATTTCCCAACGTCACCGTTAATGCATCTTTTGGCTTATTTATCTTCAATTTCCCCTCCACATAGAGAAAACTTTCACATGGCAATGTGTATAAATCCTGCTGTTGTATCGGTATTCTTATCTCATCGCTGTATCCAAACGTTGTGTTGACGTATGGGTTGTATGTGTGAGTCTGAAGCTTGACGATGCGATCATCAAACGTCGGCTTCCCTCCAATACTTAGAATGTCAACCATTTTCAACCTAAATGCGCACAATGAATCCCAATGATTTCAAAAATGCAATGTTCGCAGCACTGAGCCTCTTCTTTTTAGCGTGATCGGAGCTGTTGCAGTTGTTGTTGCAGTTGTAAACAATTTCACTTGGAAGAAACGGGTTTCTAGAGTCGTTCAATACAAGCATCTCTTTCGTTCGCACTACATGTATTATCGTCGTCGCCGTCGTACGTGCAATCTGATGGTAATCTCTTCACCTCGAAAATCGAGCAACCGTCCGTTTTGATCCACAACGCGTATCGTTAAATCCGTAATGATCCGTGCGGTGATTGGAAGGTAAATGATCTGCGCGGGCGTTTCCGATATCTTATATCCTGGTGGAACTCTCGGAGAAAATTCATGTATCGTATGGACACGCCTCCCACTGTTGTACGCACCAGCGGTCCCGCTACATTCTATACGAACAATGTTCACGTTCATGATATTAATTGGATCGTCCGATTCGTGCCACCGTCCTGGTTCTAATACCCGATTCGTCGAGAATCCCAATAGCGATCCAATGTTATTAGGCTTTGTAAAATCTATGGTGAACCGACAGTACAGTTCGCTTTTCATGGTGTTGTTGTTGGGACGCAACACTATTGGATACGCATCGTTGTCACCACCATCGGTACCGTCGAGATTTTGAGGATACCGTTCGAGTAATCGCTGCTTCAAATACTTGGCAATGGCGTCTAGTTCGTAGGAGCCATGGGGAATCGTAATGTATTCAGGAGTGGTGTCGACGCTGTTGCTGATGTCATAGTTTACGGTGAAGTAGAATTTATCATTGCTCGAGTCGATGTTTGGTATGGTGTGATAAGTTTCAAAGGTTGTTAGACCAAGCTCGTAATCATCGTCACTCAAATCTATGGGTGGAAAGTAGCTCACCGCGAGGGTGCTACTCTTGCCGGTTAGAGTGAATGTTAACGACATATTCCGAACTGTACGGCTCGATTAGTACTGAATCAGAGTGGCGGGAAGTCAATCCTTAAATTTGGTACCGATCGTTTGTAGAAAGCGTAGACATAGTTGTCCACAATTGCTCTGATCGTACTTTTGATAAGACGTTCGATTGTATTCAATTTTCACAGCATCCTTATCCAGATATTTTACCAATTCCTTGGGCGGTCGAAGATTTCCAAAGCTGTCGAAATATATAGCTCGACACCCTCTCTTCGCATATGCCACCCAATGAGTCCCCGACCCCTCGACATTGTCCAAAGGGTCTAGCAGGGTAAGTATGGGCAAACGGCCCCCACGCCGATTCCTGGAGGTGTTATTTTTTAAACAATGCTCCTGGCCTGAAACACCATTGTGTAAAGTTTTAGATCGCTACCCCCCCGTTTAAGGGTAATACGGGGGTGAACGCCCTTAACGTTATTATTTTTTATCTCGGTTACTACTTAAAATATTTGAATGAGAAAAATATGAGAAAAAGCTACATACTAACTGTACTTCGTGTATTTTTCTCGAAATTGTAAATCAATTATTAAGGGTAGAAAAAAAAAATTAATTTTTTGAGGGTGGTTTTTCGAAACAACCCTTTGAGTGACAACCTCCAAAAAAATAAAAAATAATGCTCTATTATGGTGGTATTATATAAAAAATCCTGAAGATGATCGAGTTGGTGGAACATAGTTAAATAATTTAAAGAAGATCATTATATTATAAAGGGTCTAGCAGGGTAAGTATGGGCAAACGGCCCCAACGTCGATTCCTGGAGGTGTTATTTTTAAACAATGCTCCTGGCCTGAAACACCATTATGTAAAGTTTTAGAACGCTACCCCCCGTTTAATACGGTAATACGGGGGTAAACGCTCTTATATTTATAATTTTTTTTCTTGGTTAAAGATATTTAAATGAAACAAAAGCGACAATATTTTTCCGGATTGGAAATGAATTATTACGGGTAGAAAAATATTATTTATATTTGGGGGTAGTTTTTGCACACAACCCTATGAATGACAACCCCTTGTCGTGATAATCGCTTATATTTGTTTGCACATATCGAAGGGATAATCCGTACTTAGCCAGGCGTATTTTGCTGTCTTTCTGATTATATAAACGCTGATAACTTATAATCGATTAAAGAAAAATTACAAATAATGCAGTTATCACTACTGCTTTCAGGCATTTTTCTAAATAATACTGATGCTAAATAAAGCACTCAAACAATTTTTATCGTAATATTCATGATTTTCTCTATTAGTAAACTCGCAAGCAAAATGTCGATAAAACAGCGACGGTTCCGTGCTGTCGGCGGACCGCGACGTCGATAATGCAGCGGCGGCATCATGGCGTCAACGGACCGCAAACTGATAAATACTGTTTCTAGACTGCTCTCGAATAATTAAGCTAAGAATAAATTGCATTATTTTCGTATCTCCCTGTACTAATCCCCGCGAATTTATTTAGCACCCGTATTATTTAGAAAAATGCCTGAAAGCAGTAGTGATAACTGCATTATTTGTAATTTTTCTTTAATCGATTATAAGTTATCAGCGTTTATATAATCAGAAAGACAGCAAAATACGCCTGGCTAAGTACGGATTATCCCTTCGATATGTGCAAACAAATATAAGCGATTATCACGACAAGGGGTTGTCATTCATAGGGTTGTGTGCAAAAACTACCCCCAAATATAAATAATATTTTTCTACCCGTAATAATTCATTTCAAATCCGGAAAAATATTGTCGCTTTTGTTTCATTTAAATATCTTTAACCAAGAAAAAAAATTATAAATATAAGAGCGTTTACCCCCGTATTACCGTATTAAACGGGGGGTAGCGTTCTAAAACTTTACATAATGGTGTTTCAGGCCAGGAGCATTGTTTAAAAAATAACACCTCCAGGAATCGACGTTGGGGCCGTTTGCCCATACTTACCCTGCTAGACCCTTTATAATATAATGATCTTCTTTAAATTATTTAACTATGTTCCACCAACTCGATCATCTTCAGGATTTTTTATATAATACCACCATAATAGAGCATTATTTTTTATTTTTTTGGAGGTTGTCACTCAAAGGGTTGTTTCGAAAAACCACCCTCAAAAAATTAATTATTTTTTTTCTACCCTTAATAATTGATTTACAATTTCGAGAAAAATACACGAAGTACAGTTAGTATGTAGCTTTTTTTCATATTTTTCTCATTCAAATATTTTAAGTAGTAACCGAGATAAAAAATAATAACGTTAAGGGCGTTCACCCCCGTATTACCCTTAAACGGGGGGGTAGCGATCTAAAACTTTACACAATGGTGTTTCAGGCCAGGAGCATTGTTTAAAAAATAACACCTCCAGGAATCGGCGTGGGGGCCGTTTGCCCATACTTACCCTGCTAGACCCTTTACAATACCGCTCTCGTTTCGACGTACTCCTCCGACTGGTAGCGCGTTTCGCATAAAAACACCTCTAAAGAATGGAATACGCATACGTTTTGCCAACTCCTCCAATTGTGCATCGGTAGTTACACCCGCGGGCATTTTTATTTTTTTTTCGACGTTTTTTTTTTCGTTTCGATATTCCCTGTCCACGCTTGTATGGTGCGAGATAAAGTCCGCGACCTTCCATGGAGCGATTATGACGTTGCATTTCCTGCAGCTGATGTTGTGCCGCCTTATTATCGTTTACCGCCTTGGCGATCCCCGCCGCTCCACCAGCTAATGATCCGAGAACACCTAGCAGCGGGAGAAGTGGTAATATACCACCCCGTTTTGCCACCGGAAGAATCCGCTTTTTCGGCGCTCTCTTTGGAGTACTTTTGCGGGGTTTTCTTTTCATCCCCATTCTGATTTTCGTCTTGGCCTTCATAGCTGCCCAAACAGCTGTAGCAGCACCTCTTTCACCCAGAGTCGAGTCTCGCGCAACGATGCGTTTTCGCGCTTTGTCAGCGAGAACTTTATCTGCCGCGTGCCTTTCGCCGAGGTCGTTGCTGTACGAATACGCAATATCGTGTTCGCGACACGCCGCGTCCAACGGATTGATGCCTTGATCCCCTCTAGCCAATCGTTTTGCCAGATGTGTTCCTGGACCGCAAAACTGGTATCCCGGAATATGTAATTCGATAGGTAGCGCGTTTATCGCTCGATTTAACAAACCACAGCCTTTCTTTACTCTCGTCGGCGACATTCGCTACAGTTTTTAATCAATGGTGCTGGACCGTCGATATGCGTTCGTTGCCAAGGACGATTATAATGCTCCAGACACCGACGATACTGCCGAACCTCAGAATCGGCTTTTATGTGCTCGGGGAGTCTGTCCCACAACTGATCAATGTGTCTCCCAAACTCTCGGAGTAGAATAATCTTTGGTATATATTTCAACTGCTCAGAGGTTAGGTCTCGAATATCACAATTATCAGACAGGATCAGAAGCATTTTGAATACTGATCTGTTTTGAGTCGATGCGGACCTATAAATAGGGCGCTTCGACGTATCAAAATCATTTTTCACAGTTTGCGGAGAGGATGCGATTCGTGCGACAACCTGTAACGATACGCGTGACAAATTTTGACGATAAATCACGAGTTATGTCTTCGAAAACCAGACGCAGACATGGTAGCATGCTACCAAACACTATACGCTGCCTCGTTTGTGGCCCATCAAATTGCGGAAAGACAAACGTGTTGGTGAGCTTGTTGGAAAGTCCTCACGGCGTCCGCTTCGAGAACGTGTACGTGTACTCCAAGTCGTTGCAACAGCCGAAATATCAGTATTTGGAGAATTTATTGACTCCGATAGATGAAATTGGTTACTTTACGTTTTCGAATAACAGTGACGTCATCCCACCGTGCGAATCGCTTCCGAATTCTATTTTCATCTTTGATGACGTGGCATGCGACAAGCAAGATACGATAAGGGAATACTTTGCAATGGGGCGCCACTCGAACGTTGACTGCTTCTATCTCTGTCAGACGTATGCAAAGATACCTAAACATCTTATACGCGACAATGCCAATCTGTTCATTCTGTTTAAGCAGGATGGTACCAACTTGAAACATGTGTACAACGATCACGTAAACACTGACATGTCTTACGAGGATTTCTGCGCTTTGTGTCGTAATTGTTGGCAACGGGAGTATGGTTTCGTGGTAATAGACAAGGATAGCGCGATGTCCAATGGACGTTACAGAAAGGGATTTAACGAGTTTGCCGTACCGTGAGACGGTCAATTGTCATCAACACATCGGTGGGAAAGCAACGTCAGCGGTACAACGATGATTGATATCGATACTCTGGAGATTAAGGATCGCGAGAGAATAGCGAAGGAAATTGCAAAAACTAGCGAATCCATTCGCAAGAAACATCAGGCTTTGAAGACAGGCAAGATGGAGGAAGATGTCGCGTTGGAGAGATACTTCAAACCTATCGTCGAACCCTTAAAACATATTGTTGAAAATACCTCAGCGGCAGAAGCTAGCACATCACCACTGATGAGCATAGACGTTGAAGGGAATGAAACATTAACGCCTAAAAAAATCCATCCGAAAGGGAACACATCGCGCAAGACAAAGAGGAAACAGCACATGTCGTCTGAATATTCACCCATAACCTCAACACCAGTTCAATCGAAGCATAAACGACGGAATGCTACATCAAACGAGTCTCCCGTTCCTCACACACCAATAAGTACATTTCCCAGTGTACAATCGCTCGCAACTATTGATGACGACGTTTTCGAAACTAGTCCCAATGAGTCGTTTGTAACATCTATCAGACAGCAACTTCAAACATCCGAGGGACAAGAAACGTTTCGCAGTCATTTCGGTCCGCTGGGGCAAAAATACATGAGCGCGATCCTAAGTGGTGATAAGGATACATCAATGGACTATGTGTACGGTGTATACTTTGGCAATAGTGGAACGATGCTTGGGGATAAGGCTTTCGATATAGACAAGGATGATAATATAATCATAGATGGTGTAAAATACAGAGGAACACCCGGTCTTTACGAACTGATTTTCAAGAGAATTCCCAATGATGCTATATACACCGATGCTGATAAACAAAAATACAAAAGTATACTGCTGGCGACGAATGCCCACAGACGCGGTCATGGTGCTAAAAATCCCATATTGAGCAACAAGGGATACAAGTACAGACATGTAATTGCACCGCTAATCCCACGCACATCAGTCAATAAAGCAGGGAAAGGTCTTAGGACACCACGAGCCATGGTGGTAAACGATAACAAGATCGATTACGTACACTGGGACGATCCCAACGAGCTGGTGGATCGATTGCGTTTGTTGGAAGCGTCACGTCAGGCGGGTAACAACTCTCATGATCCCGAAATTCTATCGATTGTCGAGGAACTACGCGAGGTAGGCCTCATTATATAAATTAAGCCGCACGCCAATGATGTGCACTGTATGCATTGAGATGCCGATCAACAAATTTGGGGTATCGCTCGAGAAGAGTGGAGCAGCTAGAATGGACTATTACAAATGGAGTGGTTTGCTTCGAAATTACATGCGAGATAACGCTCTTTGCGTGGTTGGTGCCGACTTTGATGCAAAATCATGCAAGATACGACGCGTAGCTCAACCGGTGGCTGACACCGATGCTGTCAATAAACTATACATGGAAAAGAACATTAAACTTTTGAGAGAGCGGCAGGAAGAATTAGAGAGGAAACTGATCGCGTTTCAAAGAGATATGCTGACGCTGCAAAACAGCGTTCAAAAGATATCGCAGGCGTCGAATTCTATCCCGCAGCAGCGCTGCGAAGGAGAATCATGTGAGGCGGATGAACTTGCCCCTGGACCGATTGGGAGCACTTAATGAACGTGCCCGATAATTATCGCATCATTCGTGTCAAAGACACCTCTGCGATCAAACATGCAGCCATTATCGAGGAATTGCATGCTCCAGCTCGAAGACATTTTCCGCGGAGGCGTGTCATAGTGCATGGATACGATGATCTGTGGCAAGCTGACATTGTAGAAATGCGTCCATACTCACGATTCAACCAGGGTCACCACTACATACTCACCGTCATCGATGTGTTGAGCATGTATGCATGGGCGTTGCCGCTCAAGACTAAAAGTGGTGCTGAGGTGACTAAAGCGTTTGCAAAGATATTTAGAGATCGATATCCGAAAAATTTGCAAACCGATCAAGGAAAAGAATTTTACAACGCTGATGTGCAGAAACTCTTGGCAAAGCATAACGTTAATCATTATTCGACGTATTCTGTGATGAAGGCCTCCGTCGTAGAACGTTTCAATCGAACTTTGAAAAACAATATGTGGAAACTGTTTACGCTCAATGGAACCTATAGATGGACCGATGCTCTACCAAGTCTACTTGCAGAGTATAACGCACGAAAACATAGAACCATCGGAATGCGTCCTTGCGATGTTACCCCTGCGATCGCCGATAAGTTGCTAGCCAGCGTATACAGCAACATAAAGATCGCTGCTCCAGCGAGATTCAAGTTGGGCGAGTTTGTGCGCGTGAGCAAATTTAAAACCATATTCGATAAAGGCTATACGCCGAATTGGACAACGGAGGTGTTCAAGATAGCCAAAGTACAAGCAACTAATCCTGCAACGTATCTGCTGGTCGATTCCTGTGGAAAACCTGTTGCCGGAGGATTCTATGAACACGAGCTGCAACGCGTCACCGATCCTGATGTGTATCTAGTGGAAAAAGTCTTACGTAGGAAGGGGGATAAGGTGTACGTCAAGTGGTTGGGATTTGATAAATCACACAATTCTTGGATAAATAAAAATAATGTATTGTAGCATAATAATACATGGTTCAATAAATACAATGATACATACATATGTGTGAACAATTTTTTTATACATTAATTCCACCATTTATATTTTACACAATAAATAGAATAAACACAATAATAATTTTATATTATACATTCTCAAATAATTTTATATTATACAATAAATACAATTTCAATTTTACAATGGGATATTATAATGACCCCAGGGCAGAGTGTCGATCGAATTGGGTACGATATGCCGCTTGTCATCGTGTGGGCTTAGAGCGATTTTAGATTCTGAAATGGTGTACACTTTATGATATTTAGACCGTATACATGATTGTCTGCGAACCATTTCGATCTCCCTATGCAAACATTGCGCGTAGTCGTCGAAAGTTATCGTTCTGGCTATGACGTTGGTCTTGACGCCTTTCGCCTTTTTCGTATCTCTTTTGCCGTCTACGCGAAGTGCATACATTTTCGCTCTAAGACCTACGAATTCGGTCATTATCGCACCGTTATTTTCATCCTTCATCAGCCCCGGAACCTTCTTATTTACGCGCGGCATATTATATGGATTGTCTGTAGGATAATCGCTCGTGTCGAATCTATCGATATTGTGTTTCATGGACTCGTAGATATCATCGCATTGAATGTGATAAATGAGACTATCTGTGTCGGTATATAGAATTTTTCAATTTTTTCCATGCTTGGGCGACATGTACTCGTGGTGAAATTCGTACAAACAAATTTTTGATATGTCCAGAATGCACATACCCACATATATCGGCTTGTTGAATTTCACCTCGAGTTTTCGCAATTCAACAGCTATTAAATTTTCCGAAAAAACACTTCTGCTGTGGAAATTCGGTTTCGCGATCATTGCCTCCGCACCATATCGCCCTTCCCAATGTGTCAAAAGTTTTACATCCACGTGATTTCGTACATTTTCCATAGTTTTACCAAATACCGCGTTGTTCATCAATTTGTACAAATTTTTTTCAAAGTCATTTGTCGCGCTTGTTCTGAACCGTGTATTGAGTTCGATGTAATCGCGGAGCCAGGGAGATTGAGCGAATTGAAGCACGCGGTGTATCTTTGTAATACGAAGACCGTGACGCGTGCACTGCTGCAGGTTGCGGTAATGGATAACGTAACGCTGCTTATCGTATACCGTCGCGAGTAATTTGTCCTGCCTGCTGCCAGGTGGTTTGGTACGCGTCGGACAGAACGGTAGATCGGCATGAGCGTCGTGCAGACGTTGTGGATATTCCAGATCTACCTCGAGAATGTACCCCGTGGGCGAATCGACTTTGATTGATGATACGTCAAACTTTGCGACATCTTCGACCCATTGAAATTTAGCGTATGGTAGGGGCTGACACATTGCCCACCCATACAAATTATTCACATCAAAGTACATCAAGTACGATGACTCTTCCGATGCGTCGTAAGATGGCATGTACTTGTTATTGGCATGTGCGTATCTTCCGGAACATTGGCTTAAACCACCACGTATACCGCGTTCGATAAACATGACCATATCAACGTCGGTGAGCAATTCGAATTCAATTTTGGTATGCTTTAGCATGGCATCCCACGTGAAACCAGGTAGAGTATAATAATGCGCCGAATCTAGTCCATAACTCTTGATACAACTTTCGCGAAAATTTTCAAAAATATCTGCCAATAACAAGACATCTGTTTTCAAATACAAGTCGCTGTATTCGCCCAAGGTTCTAATCCCGAAACGTTGGCAGATAGTCTCAGCGTGCGCGTAATCGCTCTCGGATACAGTCTCGCCCGTTAACGAACTGTAGAATGACTCGCGCGGCGGTAAGCATGGATCCTGCAGTTTGTTCGCGCAATCAAGGTATTCGTACGGAAAGACGCCTTTTCGCGTCAATAAATTGAAATCTTCGGTGGATAGTGTTTCAAATTTGGATCGTAAAATTTTTAATTGATCTGTGCTAAGGAAAGATGCTAATTTGTCGAGACTGGTATTGAGAAATTTGTACGAATCGATGAATCGTAATTTAATATTATTTCGCGAGTCTGCTTCAGCCGTATCTTCGACATTTTTTGTGAATGAAATATATTTTTCTTTAGTTATGGGTAATACATCAACGTGACCGTCGAAAGCGGTAGCTATTTCCTCGATAATGAAATGCGAATCGTAGCCGGATAAATTATGGAAAACTATGGGGATGTAAAACGCATTTTTATAATTTAAATTGCACTCCGAATGTGCCGGGCCTCTAAACCGTCCGGATAGATGGCAATGATCGCGAACTCGTACATCGTCAGCCTTGAATGATTCTTCGCAAATATGACAGTGTGTTGCATCGCGAAATGTCGTCAACTGTTCCGGAGTTAAATCCAGCATTGGAACATTACTGGTCAAGATGGGTTTGGCGAAGTTTGCAAATTTTTTTATTTCGTATACGAACCATGAAACGCAATCTGCGTCGCGGCAACATCGATACGTCGATAGCGATGTATCATAGGAACAATGCATATAATATGCAATACTGTGTACTTTATGGTGCTGATACGTATGTAACTTATTATCTAGATCACCCACTCGATTGTCTTCTGTTTTTTCAATGATGCACTCCAGATCTGCATATACCACGAAGGGGAGCCGCTCCTTCCTGCAGTGGTTGTTGAAGCTGAGGAGATTTTTGCCTTCGGTGGGCAGCAGGATGGCGCAATCGTTCATTTGCCCACAGTCCACTGCATGGGCCTCCAACTTCTCGGCAGATCCGAAATAGTGCATGCACCTGTAAACCCAAAAAATTTTTTTATTTAATTTGTTTCATGAGATATTTCAACATTTCATAAATTTTCTATACGTACCGATCGCAGATGAATTTCTTTTTCTGGTGCCTGCTCAACTGGGTGCTCACCAGCCGGGACAAGTTCTTGATCAGTATAAAGTGCCCTACATCGCCGTGTTCTTGATTCGGCGTGTAGAGCAGGTTGACGTGTCGATCCCTCTTTTGGCTGGTGAGGCGCAACGGAAAGACCGTCGATCCCTTCTTCATCTCCGCCTCGAAGGTGTACACATTGATTGAGATGTCGTTCTGTCGCTCAAATTTTCCAATTTGCTCCAGGGACATTGGGAACTCAATGCCTTGGAGATTTAGCACCAATGTATAGTCGGGGTACGAACTTGGGCGATCGGGATGTCTTTCCGCGGGATGGAGAGCGGCGACCACTGCCCACGCGAAGCATGCACTATCCTCGGATCGTACGCTAATGGTCGCTTTCTTCAGCAATAAATCACGCGGCAACTTGAAATGACACCCCGCGCGCAACGGATTGTATTTGTTGACATTGATGGTCAGATTCATGATTCTCGTCAATGCCCATCCGCTGTCGCGTTCCTGGAACTCTTCCAGCGATGCCAGGGTGGGTTCGATGACGCATCTCTGGTACCACTCCTGTAGATCGGATGTGCGGAAGAGTTCGCAGTTCCGGGTGTTGATGCTTTTACATGCATGCTTGTCACCTGCCACAAATTCACCGTTGAATACAGTGTTCACTTTGAGGTTTCGATGTTTCCTCAATGTGTCCCGCACATGCTCCAACACAATGGTCCCCGCATCCTGGAGGAAGTTGCGCGGCTCGATGTAATTCGAATTTAGCACGGCACCAGTTAATACGCGGCTATCGAACGCAGCGTCTATTTCGCGCCACAAAAGTCCCGTACTCGAATGTCCTGCACCTTCATGCACGAAACGTCCGCGCAACGAATGTTTCAATCCTTCGAGCTGCGCGATTCGAGCAACCAGCGATTGCCGAACACCGATTGATAATCGCGGGCGTTTCGCTCGGCTGTGTTCTTCCAAAGATTCGATGCACTCGTTGCACCGTTCTTCCCACGCGAGGTATTCTTCCCGTGAAATCAATCGTGCGGATTGATCCAATAATTGGCGGATTACTTGCGCGAATTCTCCCATGGTCGTAAATGGAATGTATATGTAATGTCTTTTCCACGCAACACGTTGCAACGATTTGAGGCTTTGTGCAGTTTGGAGTGCGCTTTTATGACTGATACCACGATTTGATATCTCTGTCTATCCCTTTTGATGTTCCCCCTCCCCCCAAAAGATTGCATGTAAAAAGCCGATTGGTCCAAACAATGCAATTTATGCTGATACAGCATAATTCTGTCTATGATTCACGCGTATGTTTAACTCTTTTGGTGTACCCCTCCCCCCAAAAGATTGCATGTAAAAAGCCGATTGGTCCAAACATGGTTCTATGCAATTTCTGCTGATACTGCATAATTCTTTCTATGATTCACACGTACGGCAAATTAGCGCGCAAAATCATCCGATGCAGTTTCTGCTGACACCGCATAATTCTAAGATTTGACGCTTCCACAGGTATTATATTACAATCGGCGCGTGTCGAGACTTTTATCCTTGAGGGTGGGACTCAAGTTACATGCTACGTTAAGATTGAAACACATTATGGAAAAATTGGTAGTTTTAAAATAAAATGCTGTGGTGGGGGAGGCAATTGCGCCTCTATTTAAGCCGTGCTCTCAGACGCTATTCTATTGTCTTCTTCCCTCCCTCGAATTTAAGCTTTAGAATGCATGTTCTCTCTCTCTTTCCCATCCATCCGAAGACGCGGTGTGTAAAAACGCCGATCTTTCCCGACATTGCCCGACATCGTCCGATGAAAAAATAATGTATTATGCTTGGTGACGCTCTGTATATGTACCATTTATTAAAGACTAATGTTACAGCGTCGGCGTTGGGGGAGTTGGTTAGGCGGCTGACTCGTACCGCGGAGGTCTTGGGTTCGAGCCCCGTCGCCCGAGATTCTGTTTTTTTCATTTATATTAATATCTTAAATTAATATTTCCTTCCTTACCGACTGTGGCGATACCACGGCCGATAGTAGCAGCAATTCACCCGCGGTTCCTCCTCGATGCGGATTCGGTATCGATTCGGTTATCGATTGATTCGATATCTGGTCTCGCGCTAATACCCCCCACCACTCCGCCCATCTGTATGACGTCATCCGCCGCCCGGTTGTCCGTCGCGTCGTCCGCTGCGATGGATTTCGTGCGACCTTGAAACTCAAATTTGAGTTTGATGGGAGGGGGAGGGGTGGGGGAAATGGCCTTCAAACTCAAATTTGGGTTAGAACCGGCATAGCTATACTACTAAATTGTTACTTACTATTTATTAAATTGTTACTTACTATTTATTAAATTGTTACTTACTATTTATTAAATTGTTACCCACTATTTATTAAATTGTTACCTACTATTTATTAAATTGTTACATACTATTTATTAAATTGTTACCTACTATTTATTAAATTGTTACCTACTATTTATTAAATTGTTACCAACTATTTATTAAATAGTTACCTACTGTTTATTAAAATGTTACCTACTATTTTTTAAATTGTTACCTACTATTTATTAAATTGCTACCTACTATTTATTAAATTGCTACCTACTATTTATTAAATGGCTACTTACTATTTATTAAATTGTTACTTACTATTTATTAAATTGTTACTTACTATTTATTAAATTGTTACTTACTATTTATTAAATTGTTAATTACTATTTATTAAATTGCTACTCACTATTTATTAAATTGCTACTTACTATTTATTAAATTGTTACTTACTATTTATTAAATTGTTACTTACTATTTATTAAATTGTTACTTACTATTTATTAAATTGCTACTTACTATTTATTAAATTGCTACTTACAATTTATTAAATTGCTACTTACTATTTATTAAATTGCTACTTACTATTTATTAAATTGCTACTTACTATTTATTAAATTGCTACTTACTATTTATTAAATTGCTACTTACTATTTATTAAATGGCTACTTATTATTTATTAAATTGTTACTTACTATTTATTAAATTGTTACTTACTATTTATTACATTGTTACCCACTATTTATTAAATTGTTACTTACTATTTATTAAATTGTTACCCACTATTTATTAAATTGTTACCTACTATTTATTAAATTGTTACATACTATTTATTAAATTGTTACATACTATTTATAAAATTGTTATCTACTATTTAATAAATTGTTAACTACTATTTATTAAATTGTTACCTACTATTTATTAAATTGTTACTTACTATTTATTAAATTGTTACTTACTATTTATTAAATTGTTACTTACTATTTATTAAATTGTTCCTTACTATTTATTAAATTGTTAATTACTATTTATTAAATTGTTAATTACTATTTATTAAATTGCTACTCACTATTTATTAAATTGCTACTTACTATTTATTAAATTGTTACTTACTATTTATTAAATTGTTACTTACTATTTATTAAATTGTTACTTACTATTCATTAAATTGTTACTTACTATTTATTAAATTGCTACTTACTATTTATTAAATTGCTACTTACAATTTATTAAATTGCTACTTACTATTTATTAAATTGCTACTTACTATTTATTAAATTGCTACTTACTATTTATTAAATTGCTACTTACTATTTATTAAATTGCTTCTTACTATTTATTAAATTGCTACTTACTATTCATTAAATTGCTACTTACTATTTATTAAATTGCTACTTACTATTTTTTAAATTGTTGCCTACTATTTATTAAATTGTTACCTACTATTTATTAAATTGTTACTTACTATTTATTAAATTGTTACCTACTATTTATTAAATTGTTACCTACTATTTATTAAATTGTTACCTACTACTTATTAAATTGTTAACTACTATTTATTAAATTGTTACCTACTATTTATTAAATTGTTACCTACTATTTATTAAATTGTTACCTACTGTTTATTAAAATGTTACCTACTATTTATTAAATTTTTACCTACTATTTATTAATTTGCTACCTACTATTTATTAAATTGCTACCTACTATTTATTAAATTGCTACTTACTATTTATTAAATTGCTACTTACTATTTATTAAATTGCTACATACTATTTATTAAATTGCTACTTACTATTTATTAAATGGCTACTTATTATTTATTAAATTGTTACTTACTATTTATTAAATTGTTACTTACTATTTATTAAATTGTTACCCACTATTTAATAAATTGTTACCTACTATTTATTAAATTGTTACATACTATTTATTAAATTGTTACCTACTATTTATTAAATTGTTACATACTATTTATTAAATTGTTACCTACTATTTATTAAATTGTTACCTACTATTTATTAAATTGTTACCAACTATTTATTAAATAGTTACCTACTGTTTATTAAAATGTTACCTACTATTTTTTAAATTGTTACCTACTATTTATTAAATTGCTACCTACTATTTATTAAATTGCTACCTACTATTTATTAAATGGCTACTTACTATTTATTAAATTGTTACTTACTATTTATTAAATTGTTACTTACTATTTATTAAATTGTTACTTACTATTTATTAAATTGTTAATTACTATTTATTAAATTGCTACTCACTATTTATTAAATTGCTACTTACTATTTATTAAATTGTTACTTACTATTTATTAAATTGTTACTTACTATTTATTAAATTGTTACTTACTATTTATTAAATTGCTACTTACTATTTATTAAATTGCTACTTACAATTTATTAAATTGCTACTTACTATTTATTAAATTGCTACTTACTATTTATTAAATTGCTACTTACTATTTATTAAATTGCTACTTACTATTTATTAAATTGCTACTTACTATTTATTAAATGGCTTCTTATTATTTATTAAATTGTTACTTACTATTTATTAAATTGTTACTTACTATTTATTACATTGTTACCCACTATTTATTAAATTGTTACTTACTATTTATTAAATTGTTACCCACTATTTATTGAATTGTTACCTACTATTTATTAAATTGTTACATACTATTTATTAAATTGTTACATACTATTTATAAAATTGTTATCTACTATTTAATAAATTGTTAACTACTATTTATTAAATTGTTACCTACTATTTATTAAATTGTTACTTACTATTTATTAAATTGTTACTTACTATTTATTAAATTGTTACTTACTATTTATTAAATTGTTCCTTACTATTTATTAAATTGTTAATTACTATTTATTAAATTGTTAATTACTATTTATTAAATTGCTACTCACTATTTATTAAATTGCTACTTACTATTTATTAAATTGTTACTTACTATTTATTAAATTGTTACTTACTATTTATTAAATTGTTACTTACTATTCATTAAATTGTTACTTACTATTTATTAAATTGCTACTTACTATTTATTAAATTGCTACTTACAATTTATTAAATTGCTACTTACTATTTATTAAATTGCTACTTACTATTTATTAAATTGCTACTTACTATTTATTAAATTGCTACTTACTATTTATTAAATTGCTTCTTACTATTTATTAAATTGCTACTTACTATTTATTAAATTGCTACTTACTATTTATTAAATTGCTACTTACTATTTTTTAAATTGTTGCCTACTATTTATTAAATTGTTACCTACTATTTATTAAATTGTTACTTACTATTTATTAAATTGTTACCTACTATTTATTAAATTGTTACCTACTATTTATTAAATTGTTACCTACTACTTATTAAATTGTTAACTACTATTTATTAAATTGTTACCTACTATTTATTAAATTGTTACCTACTATTTATTAAATTGTTACCTACTGTTTATTAAAATGTTACCTACTATTTATTAAATTTTTACCTACTATTTATTAATTTGCTACCTACTATTTATTAAATTGCTACCTACTATTTATTAAATTGCTACTTACTATTTATTAAATTGCTTCTTACTATTTATTAAATTGCTACTTACTATTTATTAAATTGCTACTTACTATTTATTAAATTGCTACTTACTATTTTTTAAATTGTTGCCTACTATTTATTAAATTGTTACCTACTATTTATTAAATTGTTACTTACTATTTATTAAATTGTTACCTACTATTTATTAAATTGTTACCTACTATTTATTAAATTGTTACCTACTACTTATTAAATTGTTAACTACTATTTATTAAATTGATACCTAGTATTTATTAAATTGTTTCCTACTATTTATTAAATTGTTACCTACTATTTATTAAATTGTTACCTACTATTTATTAAATTGCTACTTACAATTTATTAAATTGCTACTTACTATTTATTAAATTGCTACTTACTATTTATTAAATTGCTAGTTACTATTTATTAAATTGCTACTTACTATTTATTAAATTGCTACCTACTATTTATTAAATTGCTACCTACTATTTATTAAATTGTTACCTACTATTTATTAAATTGTTTCCAACTATTTATTAAATTGTTACCTACTATTTATTAAATTGTTACGTACTATTTATTAAATTGTTACCTACTATTTATTAAATTGTTACCTAGTATTTATTAAATTGTTACCTACAATTTATTAAATTGTTACCTACTATTTATTAAATTGTTACCTACTATTTATTAAATTGTTACATACAATTTATTAAATTGTTACTTACAATTTATTAAATTGTTACTTACTATTTATTAAATTGTTACTTAATATTTATTAAATTGTTACTTACTATTTATTAAATTGTTAGTTACTATTTATTAAATTGTTAATTACTATTTATTAAATTGTTAATTACTATTTATTAAATTGTTAATTACTATTTATTAAATTGTTAATTACTATTTATTAAATTGTTACTTACAATTTATTAAATTGCTACTTACTATTTATTAAATTGCTACTCACTATTTATTAAATTGCTACTTACTATTTATTAAATTGTTACTTACTATTTATTAAATTGTTACTTACTATTTATTAAATTGTTACTTACTATTTATTAAATTGCTACTTACTATTTATTAAATTGCTACTTACAATTTATTAAATTGCTACATACTATTTATTAAATTGCTACTTACTATTTATTAAATTGTTACTTACTATTTATTAAATTGTTACTTACTATTTATTAAATTGTTATCTACTATTTATTAAATTGTTAACTACTATTTATTAAATTGTTACCTACTATTTATTAAATTGTGACCTACTATTATATAAAATGTTACCCACTATTTATTAAATCGTTACCTACTATTTTTTAAATTGCTACCTACTATTTATTATATTGCTACCTACTATTTATTAAATTGTTACCTACTATTTATTAAATTGTTTCCAACTATTTATTAAATTGTTACCTACTATTTATTAAATTGTTACCTACTATTTATTAAATTGTTTCCAACTATTTAATAAATTGTTACCTACTATTTATTAAATTGTTACCTACTATTTTTTAAATTGTTACCTAATATTTATTAAATTGATACCTACTATTTATTAAATTGTTACCCACTATTTATTATAATGTTACCTACTATTTATTAAATTGTTACCTACTATTTATTAAATTGTTACATAAATTTATTAAATTGTTACTTACTATTTATTAAATTGTTACTTACTATTTATTAAATTGTTACTTAATATTTATTAAATTGTTACTTACTATTTATTAAATTGTTACTTACTGTTTATTAAATTGTTAATTACTATTTATTAAATTGCTACTTACTATTTATTAAATTGCTACTTACTATTTATTAAATTGCTACTTACTATTTATTAAATTGCTTCTTACTATTTATTAAATTGCTACTTACTATTTATTAAATTGCTACTTACTATTTATTAAATTGCCACTTACTATTTATTAAATGGCTACTTATTATTTATTAAATTGTTACTTACTATTTATTAAATTGTTACTTACTATTTATTAAATTGTTACCCACTATTTATTAGATTGTTACCTACTATTTATTAAATTGTTACATACTATTTATTAAATTGTTACCTACTATTTACTAAATTGTTACCTACTATTTATTAAATTGTAACCTACTATTTATTAAATTGTTACCTACTATTTATTAAATTGTTTCCAACTATTTATTAAATTGTTACCTACTATTTATTAAATTGTTACCTACTCTTAATTAAATTGTTTCCAACTATTTATTAAATTGTTACCTACTATTTATTAAATTGTTACCTACTATTTTTTAAATTGTTACCTACTATTTATTAAATTGATACCTACTATTTATTAAATTGTTACCCACTATTTATTAAATTGTTACCTACTATTTATTAAATTGTTACCTACTATTTATTAAGTTGTTACATACAATTTATTAAATTGTTACTTACTATTTATTAAATTGCTACTTACTATTTATTAAATTGTTTCTTAATATTTATTAAATTGTTACTTACTATTTATTAAATTGTTACTTACTATCTATTAACTTGTTAATTACTATTTATTAAATTGTTAATTACTATTTATTAAATTGTTACTTACAATTTATTAAATTGCTACTTACTATTTATTAAATTGCTACTCACTATTTATTAAATTGCTACTTACTATTTATTAAAATGTTACTTACTATTTATTAAATTGTTACTTACTATTTATTAAATTGTTACTTACTATTTATTAAATTGCTACTTACTATTTATTAAATTGCTACTTACAATTTATTAAATTGCTACTTACTATTTATTAAATTGCTACTTACTATTTATTAAATTGCTACTTACTATTTATTAAATTGCTTCTTACTATTTATTAAATTGCTACTTACTATTTATTAAATTGCTACTTACTATTTATTAAATTGCTACTTACAATTTATTAAATGGCTACTTATTATTTATTAAATTGTTACCTACTATTTATTAAATTGTTACCTACTATTTATTAAATTGTTACCTACTATTTATTAAATTGTTACCTACTGTTTATTAAAATGTTACATACTATTTATTAAATTGTTACCTACTATTTATTAAATTGCTACCTACTATTTATTAAATTGCTACCTACTATTTATTAAATGGCTACTTACTATTTATTAAATTGTTACTTACTATTTATTAAATTGTTACTTACTATTTATTAAATTGTTACCCACTATTTATTAAATTGTTACCTACTATTTATTAAATTGTTACCTACTATTTATTAAATTGTTACTTACTATTTATTAAATTGCTACTTACTATTTATTAAATTGCTACTTACAATTTATTAAATTGCTACTTACTATTTATTAAATTGCTACTTACTATTTATTAAATTGCTACTTACTATTTATTAAATTGCTACATACTATTTATTAAATTGCTACTTACTATTTATTAAATGGCTACTTATTATTTATTAAATTGTTACTTACTATTTATTAAATTGTTACTTACTATTTATTAAATTGTTACCCACTATTTAATAAATTGTTACCTACTATTTATTAAATTGTTACATACTATTTATTAAATTGTTACCTACTATTTATTAAATTGTTACCTACTATTTATTAAATTGTTACCAACTATTTATTAAATTGTTACCTACTGTTTATTAAAATGTTACCTACTATTTTTTAAATTGTTACCTACTATTTATTAAATTGCTACCTACTATTTATTAAATTGCTACCTACTATTTATTAAATGGCTACTTACTATTTATTAAATTGTTACTTACTATTTATTAAATTGTTATTTACTATTTATTAAATTGTTAATTACTATTTATTAAATTGCTACTCACTATTTATTAAATTGCTACTTACTATTTATTAAATTGTTACTTACTATTTATTAAATTGTTACTTACTATTTATTAAATTGTTACTTACTATTTATTAAATTGCTACTTACTATTTATTAAATTGCTACTTACAATTTATTAAATTGCTACTTACTATTTATTAAATTGCTACTTACTATTTATTAAATTGCTACTTACTATTTATTAAATTGCTACTTACTATTTATTAAATTGCTACTTACTATTTATTAAATGGCTACTTATTATTTATTAAATTGTTACTTACTATTTATTAAATTGTTACTTACTATTTATTACATTGTTACCCACTATTTATTAAATTGTTACTTACTATTTATTAAATTGTTACCCACTATTTATTAAATTGTTACCTACTATTTATTAAATTGTTACATACTATTTATTAAATTGTTACATACTATTTATAAAATTGTTATCTACTATTTAATAAATTGTTAACTACTATTTATTAAATTGTTACCTACTATTTATTAAATTGTTACTTACTATTTATTAAATTGTTACTTACTATTTATTAAATTGTTACTTACTATTTATTAAATTGTTCCTTACTATTTATTATATTGTTAATTACTATTTATTAAATTGTTAATTACTATTTATTAAATTGCTACTCACTATTTATTAAATTGCTACTTACTATTTATTAAATTGTTACTTACTATTTATTAAATTGTTACTTACTATTTATTAAATTGTTACTTACTATTCATTAAATTGTTACTTACTATTTATTAAATTGCTACTTACTATTTATTAAATTGCTACTTACAATTTATTAAATTGCTACTTACTATTTATTAAATTGCTACTTACTATTTATTAAATTGCTACTTACTATTTATTAAATTGCTACTTACTATTTATTAAATTGCTTCTTACTATTTATTAAATTGCTACTTACTATTTATTAAATTGCTACTTACTATTTATTAAATTGCTACTTACTATTTTTTAAATTGTTGCCTACTATTTATTAAATTGTTACCTACTATTTATTAAATTGTTACTGTTCGCGAAAGAGATCGCGATGAGCGTGAGCTGCCGGTTAAGTTGAGTAAAGAACGCACAGTTTAGATGAGCAATATACAATTATTTTATTTCACACTCGCCGAGTGAGTCACAATGTTAAATGGTGAGCGGGTGAGTCTGAGCAGATGCACGTTGTGCGGAAAATGTACAGTTATTATATCGTTGAGCTAAAAACGCAACCGACGCACACGTGGCCGCGTAACAAGCCGCGATCCACAATCGATACACGACTAGTCTGAGCACTGTATTGAGTTGAGCTGTGAGAAATTAAGAGATTGAGCCCTACAGTGAGCAATTTTGTGAGAATTCACGAGTTACAATGTAATCTAAACGTTCAGAGAACCGACGCGTCCGTACTTGTACTCTGCGTGAACAGGAACAAGAGCAATATGGCCGATCGATTTCCGTTAGTTGTCTTCTCCAAAAGTCTGGAGGATCGAGCGACGTGGGGAAATGCGATTGGCTGAGCGTTCTGTCGCTGACACATGATTGGTCGATCGATTGTGGATCGGGCTTGTCGATCCGCTGTCCAGGAGGTGCTGCGATGAGTTGGGTGTGGCGGAGATCGGAACTACCGAATCTCAAACATGTTCCCGGCCTCAACAGCTGGAAGAAGATGTTGATGATGAGTCTGTAACATTCAAAACAGCCAATTTTGCGATTGGCCTGGTTAAGATGGTAGTGGCGGTCTTGAGCGTCACCACCCTGGTCAGTCCATCCTTCCCTGAGTGAAGGGTGAGAACCCGGGCAAGTGGCCACTTGCTAGGGGGAAACCGCTCATCGGTGATGAGCACCAGAGAGCCGACCTTGATGGCGTTGGATGGATGATGCCACTTCGAGATTGAGAGCTGACGTTGCAGATAATGAGATGACCATTGAGTCCAGAATTGTTGAGTCTTCTGTTGGATGAGTTGCCACCGCGCTGATGGTGAGATGGATGTGTGCTCCACAGAGGGTTCCGGTAGAGCTGAGAGCGGGTGGCCAATGAGGAAGTGAGCAGGAGTGAGCGTTGCGACGTCATCAGGATCGTCGCTGAGGGGCTCGAGAGGTCGTGAATTCAACAGGGCCTCAATCTGCGTGAGAAGTGTGCTGAACTCTTCGTAGGTGAGTGCTGTTTCACTCACTGTTCGCCGAAGATGATGTTTCGTCGACTTCACCACAGCCTCCCATTTGCCTCCCATGTGTGGTGCGGCTGGAGGGTTGAAACACCAGCGGGTGTTGTCGTTGACCAACAGCTGAGCGAGAGTTTGGTGATCTTGAGAGCCCTGAGTGAACATCCTCTTGAGCGTGGCATCTGCTCCTATGAAGTTGGTGCCACAATCTGAGTAGAGGGAGTGAGGAATTCCTCTCCGTGAGATGAAACGCCTGTACGTGGCTATGAAACCATCTGTGGAGTAGTCGGTGACTAGCTCGAGATGAACAGCTGAGGTGGTGAGACAGACGAACACACAGATCCATCCCTTGTGAGTCTTGGCGCCTCGCCCTTTCCACGTCCTTAAGGTGACAGGACCAGCATAGTCCAGTCCAGTGTTGGTGAATGGGCGTGTGGGTGTGACTCGTGAAAGAGGTAGTTGGCCCATCAGTTGATGGGCACGGATCCCCCTTTGCCGAGCACACACAACACATCGTAGAATGTGAGATTTCACTGGAGCTCGACCACCGATGATCCAGTAGGTCTGTCTGATTTGAGCGAGCGTGAGCTGAGTCCCTCCATGGAGAGTTTCTCGGTGAGCTTGATCTATAATCAGATCGGACAGACGTGAGTGACGAGGCAAAATTGCAGGATGCTTACTTCCATATGCAATGTGGGCGTTGTTGAGTCGGCCCCCGACTCGGATCACTCCTTCTTGGTCGATAAAGGCCGTGAGCCTATTGAAGATGTGAGAAGATGGCAGCGTCGCGCCAGAGTTGAGCGTCCTCATTTCGTGTGCGAAGTAAAGGGACTGCGTCGCTTTAATCCAGAAGATCCTGGCCCTCTCCAGATCCTCGGGCGACTGAACGATGAGTGGTAAGGAAATCGTTGACCTCCTTAAATGTGACAGAATTCTGAAACAAACTGAAGTGATACGAAAGAGTTTGTTGAGAGATGAGTATTTGTAAATGAGGTCCCAGTGATATTCGAGTTTTCGAATGTTGAGCAAATTTGAGATTCCAGGACGAGCTTCCTGCATACTTGGACTGTCCTTCAATGTAGGTTGAGAGGGCCATGAGTCACTGGGTTGAGTGAGCCAAGATGGTCCCGTCCACCAAAGCTCGTGGTGTTCAAGCTGATGTGTTGTTAGGCCTCGAGAGGCACAGTCAGCTGGATTCGCCGTTCCAGGAACGTGTCTCCAATGTGCGTGTGGATTGAGCTCTTGAATTTGGGAGACACGATTCCGTACGTAATCCTTCCAGCGTGAAGCATGTGATTTCATCCATGAGAGTGAGATTTGAGAGTCCGTCCACAGATGAGTTGTAGAGATGTTGAGTTGAAGAGTAGCTTGAACATACTTCGTGAGCTTTGCCAGCATTAAAGCTGCAGTGAGTTCGAGCCTTGGGATTGTGAGTTTCTTGAGTGGTGCTACCTTGGTTTTGGAGCACACTAGTGTCGACACTTTGTGAGCTGTGGACGGTGTGGACACGATAATGTAAATTACCGCTGCCATGGCGAGCTGAGAGGCATCAGAGAATCCATGTAATTCCACTGTCGAGTAGGAGAAGGTGTTGAACCACCTTGGAATTGAGAGCCTGGCCAGGCTTGTGAGATCTTCTCTGATGGTGAGCCAGTGAGCAGTGACTTGGGAAGGCAGTGGGTCGTCCCAGTTCAGTTTGTGCAGCCACAACTCCTGCAAAAGTGCTTTTGCCCGAATGATGACTGGAGCTAAGAAGCCGAGTGGATCAAATATCTTTGCTACTTCAGAGAGAATGAGACGTTTAGTGAGCCTTGAGTCGTTGAGAGGTTTTGTCGAGAATGAGAAGTTGTCAGTGAGAGCGTTCCACTGTAATCCGAGGATTTTGGTATTGCAGTCGTCAAGTGCGATGTACGAATTGCTAGCTCGCACGTCATGAGAAATTGATTCAAGCAATGGAGGGTAGGTTGATTGCCACTTGGCAAGTGGAAAACCTCCCGCCTTGCACAGGTCATTTAATTGTTGAGCAATTGTAATGAGCGTCTCACCTGTATCGGCGCCGCCGAATATGTCGTCGACGTATCTAGCATGAGTGATTGACGGTACTGCCAGGGGAAAACGATGTCCTTCGTCTTCGACCAACTGCAGTAGTTCTCTGACAGCGATAAACGGCGCAGCCTTGGTTCCATAAGGGACCGTAGTGAGTTTGTAGGGCACCTCCTTTGAATCCTCGTCAATCCACAGTATCCTCTGGAGGTCCTGGTCGTCTTCGCAAACCTTGATTTGTCTGTACATTTTTGTCACGTCTGTGGCGAAAATGTACTTGTGCTGGCGAATCCACAGCAGCACATCCGAGATGTTGAGTAGAAGGTTCGCACCAGTATGCATGAGATCGTTGATCGAGTGCCTCGTTGTGGTTGGGCTTGAGCCATTGAAGACGACCCTCAACTTCGTGGTCTGACTGTCGAGCTTGAGCACTCCATGATGTGGAAGATAAAAAACAGAGTGAGTATTAGGTGAGAGTGAGGGAGCTCTTACCATATGATGGAGTGCCTCATATTCCTTCAAGAACCCTTGGTAGAGATTGCGATATTCAGAATCTTTGTTGAGCTTGTTGAGTGTTCGCTTCAGACAGGCATGGGCTGTCTGGTAGGAATTGCCCAACAGACTTCGAGATGACTTGAGAGGGATACGTACGATGTACCTGCCTGTAGAATCACGAGTGTGTGTCGCCCGAAAGTGATCCTCACATTCTTGTTCTTCAGGGGTGAGCTTTGAGGGCGTATCTGTTGGGAGCTCTTCTTGAATCCAGAATTTAGCCAATAGATCTTGTATTGTTTTGTCGCTGTGCTGCATGACTGCAGCTGTGTGCGACGAGCTGAATTGAGACTGAGGTGTGTTAATTGGCCCAAGAACGAGCCACCCAAAGATTGAGCACTGGGCAATTGGCATTGAAGGGTCACCCTTTATGAGGTTAGGTTTTATAATTTTCCCATATGAGTCTGCACCAATAATTATGTCAATAGGCCTAGGTTTTAGAAAATCTGGATCAGCTAACCTTAACCTGGTGAGATGTGGCCAATCTTGACGTGGTGCTTCAACGGATGGTAGACTGGATGTGAGAGTTCGCAGAACATGAGCTTGAGTGGAGACCGTGGAGGAGTCGTAGCTTGATCGTAGAGTGATTGACACGACGCCTCGAGTGTGAGTAGTTTTGTTGCCTCCAATGCCAATAATTGAGATGGATGAGTGGGTTCTTTGAAGGTTAAGTTGAGTGATGAGCTCCTCCTTGATGAAGGTGAGCTCTGAGCCTGAGTCGATGAGTAGCCTGACTGGCAGCGAGGCCACAGGTGTGATGAGCTGTGCGTTAGCTGTTGCTAATAGGGTGAGCGTGAGCGAGGTTGCGTGGCAACCAGTGGCTGGGTGAGACGGAGCCGTATGAGTTGGACCTGTTGAGCTTGAGCTTGGTGAGTTAAGTGATAGTGAGGTGACGACTGCACCAACGCTTCAGTAGTCGGGTTCAGCCTCTGACTTCTTCCGTTCGGTATGAGGGGCTTGATGAGCAGGGCTGGGCTCGGTCGTTGACCTGGGCTGAGGTTGAGCTGAGCCTTGAGTAGTCGATGGCTGAGGAGGATGCAGCATTGAGTGGTGCTTTGCCCCACAGGTCTTGCACCGATGAGCCGATTTGCACACATCTGTGCTGTGTCGACCACAGCAATTTTTGCACAGTGATCGAGCGACTATGAAGCTACGACGCTCGGTCACTGGCGTTTCCCTAAATTTAGGGCACATGACCACGAAGTGGTCAGCGTGGCACCAGTCGCAAGGGTACCTCGTCGACTGGGCCTTGGACGACGTCGATGGTTGAGCTTTTGCCTGCGTCGCAGGGTGAGCAGTGGTCCTCCTCAAAGATGAGCGAGCAGTGGAGGTTGAAAGGGCCGCTGGCTTCTTTAATGTGGCCTCCATCTGCTCCAAAGCGCCACCTTTTGTTTCCACAAAGGCTAGCAGAGCCTTGTAGCTGGGGCACTCCGTTGAGCTGGCAAGAGAGGTTTCCCAGGCCTCTCGCGTTACCTTGTCAAGGCTATTAGTGAGCACATGCACTAGGAGGCAATTATGCATCTCCTTGTCCGCACCCAGCGCGATGAGTGTCTCGTTCACCTCGTTGATGGTGGCAGCCAGGTCGTGGAGAGCAGGTGCCGATCGTGTTGAGATCGGCGAGATGGAGAGCAGCTTGTCAAGCTGCTCCTTGATGAGCAGCCGCTTGTTGGAGAAGCGCTTTTCCAGGTAGTCCCAAGCAGCCTGGAAGGATGAGCCCCGAAGAGGGAAGGCGTTGATCCGTCGGGATGGTTCGCCTGTCAGACTTGCCCTCAAATAGCAGAGGCGGTCTATCTCTGCAAGCCTCGAGTCTTTGAGAATGAGCGAGGTGAACAGCTCGCTGAAGGCAGGCCATTCCACAAACTTTCCCCCAAATTTGGGAATGGCCAGCTCTGGGATTTTGGCAGCTCTGCTGGCCCTCACGTCAGAGGTTGAATCGTTGTGAGCGGATGAGCTGAAATGTCCTGAGTTTGAGCATTGAGATGTCATGCGTTTGAGTGCCCTTTTTAGCTGAGCCACGAGTGTCATCTCACGACCCAGGAGGTCTGAGGCGAAGTACCCATGCGAGAGGCACTTCACCGGCCAGAATTCTTCCATGTGTGCGTGCTCGTTGAGGAACGCTTTGTGCAGCTCGGTGATGCTGTCCAGCAGCGACTGCACCTCGTCGAGGGACGTCGACTCGGGATCTTTGGGGATTTCATCTCGCAACGCTTGTAAGGCCTCGAACCGACTGACCTGCGATTTCGCCTTTATGATGAGCGGAGCCGGTACCGTTGATGGGGAAGAGGATCTCGTCCTGCCAGCACGGTGAGTCGTTGGCTCGGTGGGGACCTGGAGACTGACCTCGGCGACCTGCCCTTCTTGAGGGTTAGGTGACGGCGACCGGGACCAGGTCTCTGAGCTGGTCTTGGTGGTGTTGTTCTCTCCGTCGGACATGATGAGATGAGATGAGCACTGATTGATGAGATTGAACTGTTCTGGGTGAGCACTGCACAGAACTTCACACAATAATCCGGCTCGAAGGACCAAAAATGTTCGCGAAAGAGATCGCGATGAGCGTGAGCTGCCGGTTAAGTTGAGTAAAGAACGCACAGTTTAGATGAGCAATATACAATTATTTTATTTCACACTCGCCGAGTGAGTCACAATGTTAAATGGTGAGCGGGTGAGTCTGAGCAGATGCACGTTGTGCGGAAAATGTACAGTTATTATATCGTTGAGCTAAAAACGCAACCGACGCACACGTGGCCGCGTAACAAGCCGCGATCCACAATCGATACACGACTAGTCTGAGCACTGTATTGAGTTGAGCTGTGAGAAATTAAGAGATTGAGCCCTACAGTGAGCAATTTTGTGAGAATTCACGAGTTACAATGTAATCTAAACGTTCAGAGAACCGACGCGTCCGTACTTGTACTCTGCGTGAACAAGAACAAGAGCAATATGGCCGATCGATTTCCGTTAGTCGTCTTCTCCAAAAGTCTGGAGGATCGAGCGACGTGGGGAAATGCGATTGGCTGAGCGTTCTGTCGCTGACACATGATTGGTCGATCGATTGTGGATCGGGCTTGTCGATCCGCTGTCCAGGAGGTGCTGCGATGAGTTGGGTGTGGCGGAGATCGGAACTACCGAATCTCAAACAGTTACTTACTATTTATTAAATTGTTACCTACTATTTATTAAATTGTTACCTACTATTTATTAAATTGTTACCTACTACTTATTAAATTGTTAACTACTATTTATTAAATTGTTACCTACTATTTATTAAATTGTTACCTACTATTTATTAAATTGTTACCTACTGTTTATTAAAATGTTACCTACTATTTATTAAATTTTTACCTACAATTTATTAAATTGCTACCTACTATTTATTAAATTGCTACCTACTATTTATTAAATTGCTACTTACTATTTATTAAATTGCTTCTTACTATTTATTAAATTGCTACTTACTATTTATTAAATTGCTACTTACTATTTATTAAATTGCTACTTACTATTTTTTAAATTGTTGCCTACTATTTATTAAATTGTTACCTACTATTTATTAAATTGTTACTTACTATTTATTAAATTGTTACCTACTATTTATTAAATTGTTACCTACTATTTATTAAATTGTTACCTACTACTTATTAAATTGTTAACTACTATTTATTAAATTGATACCTAGTATTTATTAAATTGTTACCTACTATTTATTAAATTGTTACCTACTATTTATTAAATTGTTACCTACTATTTATTAAATTGTTATCTACTATTTATTAAATTGTTAACTACTATTTATTAAATTGTTACCTACTATTTATTAAATTGTTACTTACTATTTGTTAAATTGTTACTTACTATTTATTAAATTGTTACTTACTATTTATTAAATTGTTCCTTACTATTTATTAAATTGTTAATTACTATTTATTAAATTGTTAATTACTATTTATTAAATTGCTACCTACTATTTATTAAATTGTTACCTACTATTTATTAAATTGTTTCCAACTATTTATTAAATTGTTACCTACTATTTATTAAATTGTTACCTACTATTTATTAAATTGTTACCTACTATTTATTAAATTGCTACCTACTATTTATTAAATTGCTACCTACTATTTATTAAATGGCTACTTACTATTTATTAAATTGTTACTTACTATTTATTAAATTGTTACTTACTATTTATTAAATTGTTACCCACTATTTATTAAATTGTTACCTACTATTTATTAAATTGTTACCTACTATTTATTAAATTGTTATCTACTATTTATTAAATTGTTAACTACTATTTATTAAATTGTTACCTACTATTTATTAAATTGTTACTTACTATTTGTTAAATTGTTACTTACTATTTATTAAATTTTTACTTACTATTTATTAAATTGTTCCTTACTATTTATTAAATTGTTAATTACTATTTATTAAATTGTTAATTACTATTTATTAAATTGTTACTTACTATTTATTAAATTGCTACTTATTATTTATTAAATTGCTACTCACTATTTATTAAATTGCTACATACTATTTATTAAATTGTTACTTACTATTTATTAAATTGTTACTTACTATTTATTAATTTATTACCCACTATTTATTAAATTGTTACCTACTATTTATTAAATTGTTACATACTGTTTATTAAATTTTTACCTACTATTTATTAAATTGTTACCTACTATTTATTAAATTGTTACCTACAATTTATTAAATTGTTACATACAATTTATTAAATTGTTACCTACTATTTATTAAATTATTACATACTGTTTATTAAATTGTTACCTACTATTTATTAAATTGTTACCTACTATTTATTAAATTGTTACCTACTATTTATTAAATTGTTACCTACTATTTATTAAAATGTTACCTACTATTTATTAAATTGTTACCTACTATTTATTAAATTGCTACCTACTATTTATTAAATTGCTACCTACTATTTATTAAATTGTTACCTACTATTAATTAAATTATTTCCAACTATTTATTAAATTGTTACCTACTATTTATTAAATTGTTACGTACAATATATTAAATTGTTATCTACTATTTATAAAATTGTAACCTACTATTTATTAAATTGTTACCTACTACTTATTAAATTGTTACCTACTATTTATTAAATTGTTACCTACAATTTATTAAATTGTTACATACAATTTATTAAATTGTTACCTACTATTTATTAAATTATTACATACTATTTATTAAATTGTTACCTACTCTTAATTAAATTGTTTCCAACTATTTATTAAATTGTTACCTACTATTTATTAAATTGTTACCTACTATTTTTTAAATTGTTACCTACTATTTATTAAATTGTCACCTACTATTTATTAAATTGTTACCCACTATTTATTAAATTGTTACCTACTATTTATTAAATTGTTAGCTACTATTTATTAAGTTGTTACATACAATTTATTAAATTGTTACTTACTATTTATTAAATTGTTACTTACTATTTATTAAATTGTTACTTACTATTTATTAAATTGTTACCCACTATTAATTAAATTGTTACCTACTATTTATTAAATTGTTACATACTATTTATTAAATTGTTACCTACTATTTATTAAATTGTTACCTACTATTTATTGAATTGTTACCTACTATTTATTAAATTGTTACCTACTGTTTATTAAAATGTTACCTACTATTTATTAAATTGTTACCTACTATTTATTAAATTGCTACCTACTATTTATTAAATTGCTACCTACTATTTATTAAATGGCTACTTACTATTTATTAAATTGTTACTTACTATTTATTAAATTGTTACTTACTATTTATTAAATTGTTACCCACTATTTATTAAATTGTTACCTACTATTTATTAAATTGTTACCTACCATTTATTAAATTGTTATCTACTATTTATTAAATTGTTAACTACTATTTATTAAATTGTTACCTACTATTTATTAAATTGTTACTTACTATTTGTTAAATTGTTACTTACTATTTATTAAATTGTTACTTACTATTTATTAAATTGTTCCTTACTATTTATTAAATTGTTAATTACTATTTATTAAATTGTTAATTACTATTTATTAAATTGTTACTTACTATTTATTAAATTGCTACTTATTATTTATTAAATTGCTACTCACTATTTATTAAATTGCTACTTACTATTTATTAAATTGTTACTTACTATTTATTAAATTGTTACTTACTATTTATTAATTTATTACCCACTATTTATTAAATTGTTACCTACTATTTATTAAATTGTTACATACTGTTTATTAAATTGTTACCTACTATTTATTAAATTGTTACCTACTATTTATTAAATTGTTACCTACAATTTATTAAATTGTTACATACAATTTATTAAATTGTTACCTACTATTTATTAAATTATTACATACTGTTTATTAAATTGTTACCTACTCTTTATTAAATTGTTACCTACTATTTATTAAATTGTTACCTACTATTTATTAAATTGTTACCTACTATTTATTAAATTGTTACTTACTATTTATTAAATTGTTACCTACTATTTATTAAATTGTTACCCGCTATTTATTAAATTGTTACCTACTATTCATTAAATTGTTAACTACTATTTATTAAATTGTTACCTACTATTTATTAAATTGCTACCTACTATTTATTAAATTGTTACCTACAATTTATTAAATTGTTACATACTATTTTTTAAATTGTTACCTACTATTTATTAAATTGTTACCTACTATTTATTAAATTGTTACTTACTATTTATTAAATTGTTACCTACTATTTATTAAATAGTTACCTACTATTTATTAAATTGCTACTTACTATTTATTAAATTGCTGCCTACTATTTATTAAATTGTTACCTACTATTTATTAAATTGTTACATACTGTTTATTAAATTGTTACCTACTATTTATAAAATTGTTACCTACTATTTATTAAATTGTTACCTACTATTTATTAAATTGTTACCTACTATTTATTAAAATGTTACCTACTATTTATTTAATTGTTACCTACTATTTATTAAATTGTTACGTACAATATATTAAATTGTTATCTACTATTTATTAAATTGTTACCTACTATTTATTAAATTGTTACCTACTATTTATTAAATTGTTACCTACTACTTACTAAATTGTTAACTACTATTTATTAAATTGTTACCTAGTATTTATTAAATTGTTACCTACTATTTATTAAATTGTTACCTACTATTTATTAAATTGTTACCTACTATTTATTAAATTGTTACCTACTATTTATTAAATTGTTACCTACAATTTATTAAATTGTTACATACAATTTATTAAATGGTTACTTACTATTTATTAAATTGTTACTTACTATTTATTAAATTGTTACTTACTATTTATTAAATTGCTACCTACTATTTATGAAATTGTTACTTTCTATTTATTAAATTGTTACTTACTATTTATTAAATTGTTAATTACTATTTATTAAATTGTTACTTACTATTTATTAAATTGTTACTTACTATATATTAAATTGCTACTTACTATTAATTAAATTGCTACTCACTATTTATTAAATTGCTTCTTACTATTTTTTAAATTGTTGCCTACTATTTATTAAATTGTTACCTACTATTTATTAAATTGTTACCTACTATTTATTAAATTGTTACCTACTATTTATTAAATTGTTACCTACTATTTATTAAATTGTTACCTACAATTTATTAATTGTTACCTACTATTTATTAAATTGTTAACTACAGTTTATTAAAATGTTACCTACTATTTATTAAATTGTTACCTACTATTTATTAAATTGCTGCCTACTATTTATTAAATTGCTACCTACTATTTATTAAATGGCTACTTACTATTTATTAAATTGTTACTTACTATTTATTAAATTGTTACTTACTATTTATTAAATTGTTACCCACTATTTATTAAATTGTTACCTACTACTTATTAAATTGTTACATACTATTTATTAAATTGTTATCTACTATTTATTAAATTGTTAACTACTATTTATTAAATTGTTACCTACTATTTATTAAATTGTTACCTACTATTATATAAAATGTTACCTACTATTTATTAAATCGTTACCTACTATTTTTTAAATTGCTTCCTACTATTTATTAAATTGCTATCTACTATTTATTAAATTCTTACCTACTATTTATTAAATTGTTTCCAACTATTTATTAAATTGTTACCTACTATTTATTAAATTGTTACCTACTATTTATTAAATTGTTACCTACTATTTATTAAACTGTTACCTACTATTTATTAAATTGTTACATACTATTTATTAAATTGTTACCTACTACTTATTAAATTGTTACATACTATTTATGAAATTGTTACTTTCTATTTATTAAATTGTTACTTACTATTTATTAAATTGTTAATTACTATTTATTAAATTGTTACTTACTATTTATTAAATTGTTACTTACTATATATTAAATTGCTACTTACTATTAATTAAATTGCTACTCACTATTTATTAAATTGCTTCTTACTATTTTTTAAATTGTTGCCTACTATTTATTAAATTGTTACCTACTATTTATTAAATTGTTACCTACTATTTATTAAATTGTTACCTACTATTTATTAAATTGTTACCTACTATTTATTAAATTGTTACCTACAATTTATTAATTGTTACCTACTATTTATTAAATTGTTAACTACAGTTTATTAAAATGTTACCTACTATTTATTAAATTGCTGCCTACTATTTATTAAATTGCTACCTACTATTTATTAAATGGCTACTTACTATTTATTAAATTGTTACTTACTATTTATTAAATTGTTACTTACTATTTATTAAATTGTTACCCACTATTTATTAAATTGTTACCTACTACTTATTAAATTGTTACATACTATTTATTAAATTGTTACTTACTATTTATTAAATTGCTACATACTATTTATGAAATTGTTACTTTCTATTTATTAAATTGTTACTTACTATTTATTAAATTGTTAATTACTATTTATTAAATTGTTAATTACTATTTATTAAATTGTTAATTACTATTTATTAAATTGTTACTTACTATATATTAAATTGCTACTTACTATTAATTAAATTGCAACTCACTATTTATTAAATTGCTTCTTACTATTTTTTAAATTGTTGCCTACTATTTATTAAATTGTTACCTACTATTTATTAAATTGTTACCTACTATTTATTAAATTGTTACCTACTATTTATTAAATTGTTACCTACTATTTATTAAATTGTTACCTACAATTTATTAATTGTTACCTACTATTTATTAAATTGTTACCTACAGTTTATTAAAATGTTACCTACTATTTATTAAATTGTTACCTACTATTTATTAAATTGCTGCCTACTATTTATTATATTGCTACCTACTATTTATTAAATGGCTACTTACTATTTATTAAATTGTTACTTACTATTTATTAAATTGTTACTTACTATTTATTAAATTGTTACCCACAATTTATTAAATTGTTACCTACTACTTATTAAATTGTTACATACTATTTATTAAATTGTTATCTACTATTTATTAAATTGTTAACTACTATTTATTAAATTATTACCTACTATTTATTAAATTGTTACCTACTATTATATAAAATGTTACCTACTATTTATTAAATCGTTACCTACTATTTTTTAAATTGCTTCCTACAATTTATTAAATTGCTACTTACTATTTATTAAATTGCTACTTACTATTTATTAAATTGCTACTTACTATTTATTAAATTGCTACTTACTATTTATTAAATTGCTTCTTACTATTTATTAAATTGCTACTTACTATTTATTAAATTGCTACTTACTATTTATTAAATTGCTACTTACTATTTTTTAAATTGTTGCCTACTATTTATTAAATTGTTACCTACTATTTATTAAATTGTTACTTACTATTTATTAAATTGTTACCTACTATTTATTAAATTGTTACCTACTATTTATTAAATTGTTACCTACTACTTATTAAATTGTTAACTACTATTTATTAAATTGTTACCTACTATTTATTAAATTGTTACCTACTATTTATTAAATTGTTACCTACTGTTTATTAAAATGTTACCTACTATTTATTAAATTTTTACCTACTATTTATTAATTTGCTACCTACTATTTATTAAATTGCTACCTACTATTTATTAAATTGCTACTTACTATTTATTAAATTGCTTCTTACTATTTATTAAATTGCTACTTACTATTTATTAAATTGCTACTTACTATTTATTAAATTGCTACTTACTATTTTTTAAATTGTTGCCTACTATTTATTAAATTGTTACCTACTATTTATTAAATTGTTACTTACTATTTATTAAATTGTTACCTACTATTTATTAAATTGTTACCTACTATTTATTAAATTGTTACCTACTACTTATTAAATTGTTAACTACTATTTATTAAATTGATACCTAGTATTTATTAAATTGTTTCCTACTATTTATTAAATTGTTACCTACTATTTATTAAATTGTTACCTACTATTTATTAAATTGCTACTTACAATTTATTAAATTGCTACTTACTATTTATTAAATTGCTACTTACTATTTATTAAATTGCTAGTTACTATTTATTAAATTGCTACTTACTATTTATTAAATTGCTACCTACTATTTATTAAATTGCTACCTACTATTTATTAAATTGTTACCTACTATTTATTAAATTGTTTCCAACTATTTATTAAATTGTTACCTACTATTTATTAAATTGTTACGTACTATTTATTAAATTGTTACCTACTATTTATTAAATTGTTACCTAGTATTTATTAAATTGTTACCTACAATTTATTAAATTGTTACCTACTATTTATTAAATTGTTACCTACTATTTATTAAATTGTTACATACAATTTATTAAATTGTTACTTACAATTTATTAAATTGTTACTTACTATTTATTAAATTGTTACTTAATATTTATTAAATTGTTACTTACTATTTATTAAATTGTTAGTTACTATTTATTAAATTGTTAATTACTATTTATTAAATTGTTAATTACTATTTATTAAATTGTTAATTACTATTTATTAAATTGTTAATTACTATTTATTAAATTGTTACTTACAATTTATTAAATTGCTACTTACTATTTATTAAATTGCTACTCACTATTTATTAAATTGCTACTTACTATTTATTAAATTGTTACTTACTATTTATTAAATTGTTACTTACTATTTATTAAATTGTTACTTACTATTTATTAAATTGCTACTTACTATTTATTAAATTGCTACTTACAATTTATTAAATTGCTACATACTATTTATTAAATTGCTACTTACTATTTATTAAATTGTTACTTACTATTTATTAAATTGTTACTTACTATTTATTAAATTGTTATCTACTATTTATTAAATTGTTAACTACTATTTATTAAATTGTTACCTACTATTTATTAAATTGTGACCTACTATTATATAAAATGTTACCCACTATTTATTAAATCGTTACCTACTATTTTTTAAATTGCTACCTACTATTTATTATATTGCTACCTACTATTTATTAAATTGTTACCTACTATTTATTAAATTGTTTCCAACTATTTATTAAATTGTTACCTACTATTTATTAAATTGTTACCTACTATTTATTAAATTGTTTCCAACTATTTAATAAATTGTTACCTACTATTTATTAAATTGTTACCTACTATTTTTTAAATTGTTACCTAATATTTATTAAATTGATACCTACTATTTATTAAATTGTTACCCACTATTTATTATAATGTTACCTACTATTTATTAAATTGTTACCTACTATTTATTAAATTGTTACATAAATTTATTAAATTGTTACTTACTATTTATTAAATTGTTACTTACTATTTATTAAATTGTTACTTAATATTTATTAAATTGTTACTTACTATTTATTAAATTGTTACTTACTGTTTATTAAATTGTTAATTACTATTTATTAAATTGCTACTTACTATTTATTAAATTGCTACTTACTATTTATTAAATTGCTACTTACTATTTATTAAATTGCTTCTTACTATTTATTAAATTGCTACTTACTATTTATTAAATTGCTACTTACTATTTATTAAATTGCCACTTACTATTTATTAAATGGCTACTTATTATTTATTAAATTGTTACTTACTATTTATTAAATTGTTACTTACTATTTATTAAATTGTTACCCACTATTTATTAGATTGTTACCTACTATTTATTAAATTGTTACATACTATTTATTAAATTGTTACCTACTATTTACTAAATTGTTACCTACTATTTATTAAATTGTAACCTACTATTTATTAAATTGTTACCTACTATTTATTAAATTGTTTCCAACTATTTATTAAATTGTTACCTACTATTTATTAAATTGTTACCTACTCTTAATTAAATTGTTTCCAACTATTTATTAAATTGTTACCTACTATTTATTAAATTGTTACCTACTATTTTTTAAATTGTTACCTACTATTTATTAAATTGATACCTACTATTTATTAAATTGTTACCCACTATTTATTAAATTGTTACCTACTATTTATTAAATTGTTACCTACTATTTATTAAGTTGTTACATACAATTTATTAAATTGTTACTTACTATTTATTAAATTGCTACTTACTATTTATTAAATTGTTTCTTAATATTTATTAAATTGTTACTTACTATTTATTAAATTGTTACTTACTATCTATTAACTTGTTAATTACTATTTATTAAATTGTTAATTACTATTTATTAAATTGTTACTTACAATTTATTAAATTGCTACTTACTATTTATTAAATTGCTACTCACTATTTATTAAATTGCTACTTACTATTTATTAAAATGTTACTTACTATTTATTAAATTGTTACTTACTATTTATTAAATTGTTACTTACTATTTATTAAATTGCTACTTACTATTTATTAAATTGCTACTTACAATTTATTAAATTGCTACTTACTATTTATTAAATTGCTACTTACTATTTATTAAATTGCTACTTACTATTTATTAAATTGCTTCTTACTATTTATTAAATTGCTACTTACTATTTATTAAATTGCTACTTACTATTTATTAAATTGCTACTTACAATTTATTAAATGGCTACTTATTATTTATTAAATTGTTACTTACTATTTATTAAATTGTTACTTACTATTTATTAAATTGTTACCCACTATTAATTAAATTGTTACCTACTATTTATTAAATTGTTACATACTATTTATTAAATTGTTACCTACTATTTATTAAATTGTTACCTACTATTTATTAAATTGTTACCTACTATTTATTAAATTGTTACCTACTGTTTATTAAAATGTTACATACTATTTATTAAATTGTTACCTACTATTTATTAAATTGCTACCTACTATTTATTAAATTGCTACCTACTATTTATTAAATGGCTACTTACTATTTATTAAATTGTTACTTACTATTTATTAAATTGTTACTTACTATTTATTAAATTGTTACCCACTATTTATTAAATTGTTACCTACTATTTATTAAATTGTTACCTACTATTTATTAAATTGTTACTTACTATTTATTAAATTGCTACTTACTATTTATTAAATTGCTACTTACAATTTATTAAATTGCTACTTACTATTTATTAAATTGCTACTTACTATTTATTAAATTGCTACTTACTATTTATTAAATTGCTACATACTATTTATTAAATTGCTACTTACTATTTATTAAATGGCTACTTATTATTTATTAAATTGTTACTTACTATTTATTAAATTGTTACTTACTATTTATTAAATTGTTACCCACTATTTAATAAATTGTTACCTACTATTTATTAAATTGTTACATACTATTTATTAAATTGTTACCTACTATTTATTAAATTGTTACCTACTATTTATTAAATTGTTACCAACTATTTATTAAATTGTTACCTACTGTTTATTAAAATGTTACCTACTATTTTTTAAATTGTTACCTACTATTTATTAAATTGCTACCTACTATTTATTAAATTGCTACCTACTATTTATTAAATGGCTACTTACTATTTATTAAATTGTTACTTACTATTTATTAAATTGTTACTTACTATTTATTAAATTGTTAATTACTATTTATTAAATTGCTACTCACTATTTATTAAATTGCTACTTACTATTTATTAAATTGTTACTTACTATTTATTAAATTGTTACTTACTATTTATTAAATTGTTACTTACTATTTATTAAATTGCTACTTACTATTTATTAAATTGCTACTTACAATTTATTAAATTGCTACTTACTATTTATTAAATTGCTACTTACTATTTATTAAATTGCTACTTACTATTTATTAAATTGCTACTTACTATTTATTAAATTGCTACTTACTATTTATTAAATGGCTACTTATTATTTATTAAATTGTTACTTACTATTTATTAAATTGTTACTTACTATTTATTACATTGTTACCCACTATTTATTAAATTGTTACTTACTATTTATTAAATTGTTACCCACTATTTATTAAATTGTTACCTACTATTTATTAAATTGTTACATACTATTTATTAAATTGTTACATACTATTTATAAAATTGTTATCTACTATTTAATAAATTGTTAACTACTATTTATTAAATTGTTACCTACTATTTATTAAATTGTTACTTACTATTTATTAAATTGTTACTTACTATTTATTAAATTGTTACTTACTATTTATTAAATTGTTCCTTACTATTTATTATATTGTTAATTACTATTTATTAAATTGTTAATTACTATTTATTAAATTGCTACTCACTATTTATTAAATTGCTACTTACTATTTATTAAATTGTTACTTACTATTTATTAAATTGTTACTTACTATTTATTAAATTGTTACTTACTATTCATTAAATTGTTACTTACTATTTATTAAATTGCTACTTACTATTTATTAAATTGCTACTTACAATTTATTAAATTGCTACTTACTATTTATTAAATTGCTACTTACTATTTATTAAATTGCTACTTACTATTTATTAAATTGCTACTTACTATTTATTAAATTGCTTCTTACTATTTATTAAATTGCTACTTACTATTTATTAAATTGCTACTTACTATTTATTAAATTGCTACTTACTATTTTTTAAATTGTTGCCTACTATTTATTAAATTGTTACCTACTATTTATTAAATTGTTACTGTTCGCGAAAGAGATCGCGATGAGCGTGAGCTGCCGGTTAAGTTGAGTAAAGAACGCACAGTTTAGATGAGCAATATACAATTATTTTATTTCACACTCGCCGAGTGAGTCACAATGTTAAATGGTGAGCGGGTGAGTCTGAGCAGATGCACGTTGTGCGGAAAATGTACAGTTATTATATCGTTGAGCTAAAAACGCAACCGACGCACACGTGGCCGCGTAACAAGCCGCGATCCACAATCGATACACGACTAGTCTGAGCACTGTATTGAGTTGAGCTGTGAGAAATTAAGAGATTGAGCCCTACAGTGAGCAATTTTGTGAGAATTCACGAGTTACAATGTAATCTAAACGTTCAGAGAACCGACGCGTCCGTACTTGTACTCTGCGTGAACAGGAACAAGAGCAATATGGCCGATCGATTTCCGTTAGTTGTCTTCTCCAAAAGTCTGGAGGATCGAGCGACGTGGGGAAATGCGATTGGCTGAGCGTTCTGTCGCTGACACATGATTGGTCGATCGATTGTGGATCGGGCTTGTCGATCCGCTGTCCAGGAGGTGCTGCGATGAGTTGGGTGTGGCGGAGATCGGAACTACCGAATCTCAAACATGTTCCCGGCCTCAACAGCTGGAAGAAGATGTTGATGATGAGTCTGTAACATTCAAAACAGCCAATTTTGCGATTGGCCTGGTTAAGATGGTAGTGGCGGTCTTGAGCGTCACCACCCTGGTCAGTCCATCCTTCCCTGAGTGAAGGGTGAGAACCCGGGCAAGTGGCCACTTGCTAGGGGGAAACCGCTCATCGGTGATGAGCACCAGAGAGCCGACCTTGATGGCGTTGGATGGATGATGCCACTTCGAGATTGAGAGCTGACGTTGCAGATAATGAGATGACCATTGAGTCCAGAATTGTTGAGTCTTCTGTTGGATGAGTTGCCACCGCGCTGATGGTGAGATGGATGTGTGCTCCACAGAGGGTTCCGGTAGAGCTGAGAGCGGGTGGCCAATGAGGAAGTGAGCAGGAGTGAGCGTTGCGACGTCATCAGGATCGTCGCTGAGGGGCTCGAGAGGTCGTGAATTCAACAGGGCCTCAATCTGCGTGAGAAGTGTGCTGAACTCTTCGTAGGTGAGTGCTGTTTCACTCACTGTTCGCCGAAGATGATGTTTCGTCGACTTCACCACAGCCTCCCATTTGCCTCCCATGTGTGGTGCGGCTGGAGGGTTGAAACACCAGCGGGTGTTGTCGTTGACCAACAGCTGAGCGAGAGTTTGGTGATCTTGAGAGCCCTGAGTGAACATCCTCTTGAGCGTGGCATCTGCTCCTATGAAGTTGGTGCCACAATCTGAGTAGAGGGAGTGAGGAATTCCTCTCCGTGAGATGAAACGCCTGTACGTGGCTATGAAACCATCTGTGGAGTAGTCGGTGACTAGCTCGAGATGAACAGCTGAGGTGGTGAGACAGACGAACACACAGATCCATCCCTTGTGAGTCTTGGCGCCTCGCCCTTTCCACGTCCTTAAGGTGACAGGACCAGCATAGTCCAGTCCAGTGTTGGTGAATGGGCGTGTGGGTGTGACTCGTGAAAGAGGTAGTTGGCCCATCAGTTGATGGGCACGGATCCCCCTTTGCCGAGCACACACAACACATCGTAGAATGTGAGATTTCACTGGAGCTCGACCACCGATGATCCAGTAGGTCTGTCTGATTTGAGCGAGCGTGAGCTGAGTCCCTCCATGGAGAGTTTCTCGGTGAGCTTGATCTATAATCAGATCGGACAGACGTGAGTGACGAGGCAAAATTGCAGGATGCTTACTTCCATATGCAATGTGGGCGTTGTTGAGTCGGCCCCCGACTCGGATCACTCCTTCTTGGTCGATAAAGGCCGTGAGCCTATTGAAGATGTGAGAAGATGGCAGCGTCGCGCCAGAGTTGAGCGTCCTCATTTCGTGTGCGAAGTAAAGGGACTGCGTCGCTTTAATCCAGAAGATCCTGGCCCTCTCCAGATCCTCGGGCGACTGAACGATGAGTGGTAAGGAAATCGTTGACCTCCTTAAATGTGACAGAATTCTGAAACAAACTGAAGTGATACGAAAGAGTTTGTTGAGAGATGAGTATTTGTAAATGAGGTCCCAGTGATATTCGAGTTTTCGAATGTTGAGCAAATTTGAGATTCCAGGACGAGCTTCCTGCATACTTGGACTGTCCTTCAATGTAGGTTGAGAGGGCCATGAGTCACTGGGTTGAGTGAGCCAAGATGGTCCCGTCCACCAAAGCTCGTGGTGTTCAAGCTGATGTGTTGTTAGGCCTCGAGAGGCACAGTCAGCTGGATTCGCCGTTCCAGGAACGTGTCTCCAATGTGCGTGTGGATTGAGCTCTTGAATTTGGGAGACACGATTCCGTACGTAATCCTTCCAGCGTGAAGCATGTGATTTCATCCATGAGAGTGAGATTTGAGAGTCCGTCCACAGATGAGTTGTAGAGATGTTGAGTTGAAGAGTAGCTTGAACATACTTCGTGAGCTTTGCCAGCATTAAAGCTGCAGTGAGTTCGAGCCTTGGGATTGTGAGTTTCTTGAGTGGTGCTACCTTGGTTTTGGAGCACACTAGTGTCGACACTTTGTGAGCTGTGGACGGTGTGGACACGATAATGTAAATTACCGCTGCCATGGCGAGCTGAGAGGCATCAGAGAATCCATGTAATTCCACTGTCGAGTAGGAGAAGGTGTTGAACCACCTTGGAATTGAGAGCCTGGCCAGGCTTGTGAGATCTTCTCTGATGGTGAGCCAGTGAGCAGTGACTTGGGAAGGCAGTGGGTCGTCCCAGTTCAGTTTGTGCAGCCACAACTCCTGCAAAAGTGCTTTTGCCCGAATGATGACTGGAGCTAAGAAGCCGAGTGGATCAAATATCTTTGCTACTTCAGAGAGAATGAGACGTTTAGTGAGCCTTGAGTCGTTGAGAGGTTTTGTCGAGAATGAGAAGTTGTCAGTGAGAGCGTTCCACTGTAATCCGAGGATTTTGGTATTGCAGTCGTCAAGTGCGATGTACGAATTGCTAGCTCGCACGTCATGAGAAATTGATTCAAGCAATGGAGGGTAGGTTGATTGCCACTTGGCAAGTGGAAAACCTCCCGCCTTGCACAGGTCATTTAATTGTTGAGCAATTGTAATGAGCGTCTCACCTGTATCGGCGCCGCCGAATATGTCGTCGACGTATCTAGCATGAGTGATTGACGGTACTGCCAGGGGAAAACGATGTCCTTCGTCTTCGACCAACTGCAGTAGTTCTCTGACAGCGATAAACGGCGCAGCCTTGGTTCCATAAGGGACCGTAGTGAGTTTGTAGGGCACCTCCTTTGAATCCTCGTCAATCCACAGTATCCTCTGGAGGTCCTGGTCGTCTTCGCAAACCTTGATTTGTCTGTACATTTTTGTCACGTCTGTGGCGAAAATGTACTTGTGCTGGCGAATCCACAGCAGCACATCCGAGATGTTGAGTAGAAGGTTCGCACCAGTATGCATGAGATCGTTGATCGAGTGCCTCGTTGTGGTTGGGCTTGAGCCATTGAAGACGACCCTCAACTTCGTGGTCTGACTGTCGAGCTTGAGCACTCCATGATGTGGAAGATAAAAAACAGAGTGAGTATTAGGTGAGAGTGAGGGAGCTCTTACCATATGATGGAGTGCCTCATATTCCTTCAAGAACCCTTGGTAGAGATTGCGATATTCAGAATCTTTGTTGAGCTTGTTGAGTGTTCGCTTCAGACAGGCATGGGCTGTCTGGTAGGAATTGCCCAACAGACTTCGAGATGACTTGAGAGGGATACGTACGATGTACCTGCCTGTAGAATCACGAGTGTGTGTCGCCCGAAAGTGATCCTCACATTCTTGTTCTTCAGGGGTGAGCTTTGAGGGCGTATCTGTTGGGAGCTCTTCTTGAATCCAGAATTTAGCCAATAGATCTTGTATTGTTTTGTCGCTGTGCTGCATGACTGCAGCTGTGTGCGACGAGCTGAATTGAGACTGAGGTGTGTTAATTGGCCCAAGAACGAGCCACCCAAAGATTGAGCACTGGGCAATTGGCATTGAAGGGTCACCCTTTATGAGGTTAGGTTTTATAATTTTCCCATATGAGTCTGCACCAATAATTATGTCAATAGGCCTAGGTTTTAGAAAATCTGGATCAGCTAACCTTAACCTGGTGAGATGTGGCCAATCTTGACGTGGTGCTTCAACGGATGGTAGACTGGATGTGAGAGTTCGCAGAACATGAGCTTGAGTGGAGACCGTGGAGGAGTCGTAGCTTGATCGTAGAGTGATTGACACGACGCCTCGAGTGTGAGTAGTTTTGTTGCCTCCAATGCCAATAATTGAGATGGATGAGTGGGTTCTTTGAAGGTTAAGTTGAGTGATGAGCTCCTCCTTGATGAAGGTGAGCTCTGAGCCTGAGTCGATGAGTAGCCTGACTGGCAGCGAGGCCACAGGTGTGATGAGCTGTGCGTTAGCTGTTGCTAATAGGGTGAGCGTGAGCGAGGTTGCGTGGCAACCAGTGGCTGGGTGAGACGGAGCCGTATGAGTTGGACCTGTTGAGCTTGAGCTTGGTGAGTTAAGTGATAGTGAGGTGACGACTGCACCAACGCTTCAGTAGTCGGGTTCAGCCTCTGACTTCTTCCGTTCGGTATGAGGGGCTTGATGAGCAGGGCTGGGCTCGGTCGTTGACCTGGGCTGAGGTTGAGCTGAGCCTTGAGTAGTCGATGGCTGAGGAGGATGCAGCATTGAGTGGTGCTTTGCCCCACAGGTCTTGCACCGATGAGCCGATTTGCACACATCTGTGCTGTGTCGACCACAGCAATTTTTGCACAGTGATCGAGCGACTATGAAGCTACGACGCTCGGTCACTGGCGTTTCCCTAAATTTAGGGCACATGACCACGAAGTGGTCAGCGTGGCACCAGTCGCAAGGGTACCTCGTCGACTGGGCCTTGGACGACGTCGATGGTTGAGCTTTTGCCTGCGTCGCAGGGTGAGCAGTGGTCCTCCTCAAAGATGAGCGAGCAGTGGAGGTTGAAAGGGCCGCTGGCTTCTTTAATGTGGCCTCCATCTGCTCCAAAGCGCCACCTTTTGTTTCCACAAAGGCTAGCAGAGCCTTGTAGCTGGGGCACTCCGTTGAGCTGGCAAGAGAGGTTTCCCAGGCCTCTCGCGTTACCTTGTCAAGGCTATTAGTGAGCACATGCACTAGGAGGCAATTATGCATCTCCTTGTCCGCACCCAGCGCGATGAGTGTCTCGTTCACCTCGTTGATGGTGGCAGCCAGGTCGTGGAGAGCAGGTGCCGATCGTGTTGAGATCGGCGAGATGGAGAGCAGCTTGTCAAGCTGCTCCTTGATGAGCAGCCGCTTGTTGGAGAAGCGCTTTTCCAGGTAGTCCCAAGCAGCCTGGAAGGATGAGCCCCGAAGAGGGAAGGCGTTGATCCGTCGGGATGGTTCGCCTGTCAGACTTGCCCTCAAATAGCAGAGGCGGTCTATCTCTGCAAGCCTCGAGTCTTTGAGAATGAGCGAGGTGAACAGCTCGCTGAAGGCAGGCCATTCCACAAACTTTCCCCCAAATTTGGGAATGGCCAGCTCTGGGATTTTGGCAGCTCTGCTGGCCCTCACGTCAGAGGTTGAATCGTTGTGAGCGGATGAGCTGAAATGTCCTGAGTTTGAGCATTGAGATGTCATGCGTTTGAGTGCCCTTTTTAGCTGAGCCACGAGTGTCATCTCACGACCCAGGAGGTCTGAGGCGAAGTACCCATGCGAGAGGCACTTCACCGGCCAGAATTCTTCCATGTGTGCGTGCTCGTTGAGGAACGCTTTGTGCAGCTCGGTGATGCTGTCCAGCAGCGACTGCACCTCGTCGAGGGACGTCGACTCGGGATCTTTGGGGATTTCATCTCGCAACGCTTGTAAGGCCTCGAACCGACTGACCTGCGATTTCGCCTTTATGATGAGCGGAGCCGGTACCGTTGATGGGGAAGAGGATCTCGTCCTGCCAGCACGGTGAGTCGTTGGCTCGGTGGGGACCTGGAGACTGACCTCGGCGACCTGCCCTTCTTGAGGGTTAGGTGACGGCGACCGGGACCAGGTCTCTGAGCTGGTCTTGGTGGTGTTGTTCTCTCCGTCGGACATGATGAGATGAGATGAGCACTGATTGATGAGATTGAACTGTTCTGGGTGAGCACTGCACAGAACTTCACACAATAATCCGGCTCGAAGGACCAAAAATGTTCGCGAAAGAGATCGCGATGAGCGTGAGCTGCCGGTTAAGTTGAGTAAAGAACGCACAGTTTAGATGAGCAATATACAATTATTTTATTTCACACTCGCCGAGTGAGTCACAATGTTAAATGGTGAGCGGGTGAGTCTGAGCAGATGCACGTTGTGCGGAAAATGTACAGTTATTATATCGTTGAGCTAAAAACGCAACCGACGCACACGTGGCCGCGTAACAAGCCGCGATCCACAATCGATACACGACTAGTCTGAGCACTGTATTGAGTTGAGCTGTGAGAAATTAAGAGATTGAGCCCTACAGTGAGCAATTTTGTGAGAATTCACGAGTTACAATGTAATCTAAACGTTCAGAGAACCGACGCGTCCGTACTTGTACTCTGCGTGAACAAGAACAAGAGCAATATGGCCGATCGATTTCCGTTAGTCGTCTTCTCCAAAAGTCTGGAGGATCGAGCGACGTGGGGAAATGCGATTGGCTGAGCGTTCTGTCGCTGACACATGATTGGTCGATCGATTGTGGATCGGGCTTGTCGATCCGCTGTCCAGGAGGTGCTGCGATGAGTTGGGTGTGGCGGAGATCGGAACTACCGAATCTCAAACAGTTACTTACTATTTATTAAATTGTTACCTACTATTTATTAAATTGTTACCTACTATTTATTGAATTGTTACCTACTATTTATTAAATTGTTACCTACTGTTTATTAAAATGTTACCTACTATTTATTAAATTGTTACCTACTATTTATTAAATTGCTACCTACTATTTATTAAATTGCTACCTACTATTTATTAAATGGCTACTTACTATTTATTAAATTGTTACTTACTATTTATTAAATTGTTACTTACTATTTATTAAATTGTTACCCACTATTTATTAAATTGTTACCTACTATTTATTAAATTGTTACCTACTATTTATTAAATTGTTATCTACTATTTATTAAATTGTTAACTACTATTTATTAAATTGTTACCTACTATTTATTAAATTGTTACTTACTATTTGTTAAATTGTTACTTACTATTTATTAAATTGTTACTTACTATTTATTAAATTGTTCCTTACTATTTATTAAATTGTTAATTACTATTTATTAAATTGTTAATTACTATTTATTAAATTGTTACTTACTATTTATTAAATTGCTACTTATTATTTATTAAATTGCTACTCACTATTTATTAAATTGCTACTTACTATTTATTAAATTGTTACTTACTATTTATTAAATTGTTACTTACTATTTATTAATTTATTACCCACTATTTATTAAATTGTTACCTACTATTTATTAAATTGTTACATACTGTTTATTAAATTGTTACCTACTATTTATTAAATTGTTACCTACTATTTATTAAATTGTTACCTACAATTTATTAAATTGTTACATACAATTTATTAAATTGTTACCTACTATTTATTAAATTATTACATACTGTTTATTAAATTGTTACCTACTCTTTATTAAATTGTTACCTACTATTTATTAAATTGTTACCTACTATTTATTAAATTGTTACCTACTATTTATTAAATTGTTACTTACTATTTATTAAATTGTTACCTACTATTTATTAAATTGTTACCCGCTATTTATTAAATTGTTACCTACTATTCATTAAATTGTTAACTACTATTTATTAAATTGTTACCTACTATTTATTAAATTGCTACCTACTATTTATTAAATTGTTACCTACAATTTATTAAATTGTTACATACTATTTTTTAAATTGTTACCTACTATTTATTAAATTGTTACCTACTATTTATTAAATTGTTACTTACTATTTATTAAATTGTTACCTACTATTTATTAAATAGTTACCTACTATTTATTAAATTGCTACTTACTATTTATTAAATTGCTGCCTACTATTTATTAAATTGTTACCTACTATTTATTAAATTGTTACATACTGTTTATTAAATTGTTACCTACTATTTATAAAATTGTTACCTACTATTTATTAAATTGTTACCTACTATTTATTAAATTGTTACCTACTATTTATTAAAATGTTACCTACTATTTATTTAATTGTTACCTACTATTTATTAAATTGTTACGTACAATATATTAAATTGTTATCTACTATTTATTAAATTGTTACCTACTATTTATTAAATTGTTACCTACTATTTATTAAATTGTTACCTACTACTTATTAAATTGTTAACTACTATTTATTAAATTGTTACCTAGTATTTATTAAATTGTTACCTACTATTTATTAAATTGTTACCTACTATTTATTAAATTGTTACCTACTATTTATTAAATTGTTACCTACTATTTATTAAATTGTTACCTACAATTTATTAAATTGTTACATACAATTTATTAAATGGTTACTTACTATTTATTAAATTGTTACTTACTATTTATTAAATTGTTACTTACTATTTATTAAATTGCTACCTACTATTTATGAAATTGTTACTTTCTATTTATTAAATTGTTACTTACTATTTATTAAATTGTTAATTACTATTTATTAAATTGTTACTTACTATTTATTAAATTGTTACTTACTATATATTAAATTGCTACTTACTATTAATTAAATTGCTACTCACTATTTATTAAATTGCTTCTTACTATTTTTTAAATTGTTGCCTACTATTTATTAAATTGTTACCTACTATTTATTAAATTGTTACCTACTATTTATTAAATTGTTACCTACTATTTATTAAATTGTTACCTACTATTTATTAAATTGTTACCTACAATTTATTAATTGTTACCTACTATTTATTAAATTGTTAACTACAGTTTATTAAAATGTTACCTACTATTTATTAAATTGTTACCTACTATTTATTAAATTGCTGCCTACTATTTATTAAATTGCTACCTACTATTTATTAAATGGCTACTTACTATTTATTAAATTGTTACTTACTATTTATTAAATTGTTACTTACTATTTATTAAATTGTTACCCACTATTTATTAAATTGTTACCTACTACTTATTAAATTGTTACATACTATTTATTAAATTGTTATCTACTATTTATTAAATTGTTAACTACTATTTATTAAATTGTTACCTACTATTTATTAAATTGTTACCTACTATTATATAAAATGTTACCTACTATTTATTAAATCGTTACCTACTATTTTTTAAATTGCTTCCTACTATTTATTAAATTGCTATCTACTATTTATTAAATTCTTACCTACTATTTATTAAATTGTTTCCAACTATTTATTAAATTGTTACCTACTATTTATTAAATTGTTACCTACTATTTATTAAATTGTTACCTACTATTTATTAAACTGTTACCTACTATTTATTAAATTGTTACATACTATTTATTAAATTGTTACCTACTACTTATTAAATTGTTACATACTATTTATGAAATTGTTACTTTCTATTTATTAAATTGTTACTTACTATTTATTAAATTGTTAATTACTATTTATTAAATTGTTACTTACTATTTATTAAATTGTTACTTACTATATATTAAATTGCTACTTACTATTAATTAAATTGCTACTCACTATTTATTAAATTGCTTCTTACTATTTTTTAAATTGTTGCCTACTATTTATTAAATTGTTACCTACTATTTATTAAATTGTTACCTACTATTTATTAAATTGTTACCTACTATTTATTAAATTGTTACCTACTATTTATTAAATTGTTACCTACAATTTATTAATTGTTACCTACTATTTATTAAATTGTTAACTACAGTTTATTAAAATGTTACCTACTATTTATTAAATTGCTGCCTACTATTTATTAAATTGCTACCTACTATTTATTAAATGGCTACTTACTATTTATTAAATTGTTACTTACTATTTATTAAATTGTTACTTACTATTTATTAAATTGTTACCCACTATTTATTAAATTGTTACCTACTACTTATTAAATTGTTACATACTATTTATTAAATTGTTACTTACTATTTATTAAATTGCTACATACTATTTATGAAATTGTTACTTTCTATTTATTAAATTGTTACTTACTATTTATTAAATTGTTAATTACTATTTATTAAATTGTTAATTACTATTTATTAAATTGTTAATTACTATTTATTAAATTGTTACTTACTATATATTAAATTGCTACTTACTATTAATTAAATTGCAACTCACTATTTATTAAATTGCTTCTTACTATTTTTTAAATTGTTGCCTACTATTTATTAAATTGTTACCTACTATTTATTAAATTGTTACCTACTATTTATTAAATTGTTACCTACTATTTATTAAATTGTTACCTACTATTTATTAAATTGTTACCTACAATTTATTAATTGTTACCTACTATTTATTAAATTGTTACCTACAGTTTATTAAAATGTTACCTACTATTTATTAAATTGTTACCTACTATTTATTAAATTGCTGCCTACTATTTATTATATTGCTACCTACTATTTATTAAATGGCTACTTACTATTTATTAAATTGTTACTTACTATTTATTAAATTGTTACTTACTATTTATTAAATTGTTACCCACAATTTATTAAATTGTTACCTACTACTTATTAAATTGTTACATACTATTTATTAAATTGTTATCTACTATTTATTAAATTGTTAACTACTATTTATTAAATTATTACCTACTATTTATTAAATTGTTACCTACTATTATATAAAATGTTACCTACTATTTATTAAATCGTTACCTACTATTTTTTAAATTGCTTCCTACTATTTATTAAATTGCTATCTACTATTTATTAAATTCTTACCTACTATTTATTAAATTGTTTCCAACTATTTATTAAATTGTTACCTACTATTTATTAAATTGTTACCTACTATTTATTAAATTGTTACCTACGATTTATTAAATTGTTACCTACTATTTATTAAATTGTTACTTACTATTTATTAAATTGCTACCTACTATTTATTAAATTGTTACCTACTATTTATTAAATTGCTACATACTATTTATGAAATTGTTACTTTCTATTTATTAAATTGTTACTTACTATTTATTAAATTGTTAATTACTATTTATTAAATTGTTAATTACTATTTATTAAATTGTTACTTACTATATATTAAATTGCTACTTACTATTAATTAAATTGCAACTCACTATTTATTAAATTGCTTCTTACTATTTTTTAAATTATTGCCTACTATTTATTAAATTGTTACCTACTATTTATTAAATTGTTACCTACTATTTATTAAATTGTTACCTACTATTTATTAAATTGTTACCTACTATTTATTAAATTGTTACCTACTATTTATTAAATTGTTACCTACAATTTATTAATTGTTACCTACTATTTATTAAATTGTTACCTACAGTTTATTAAAATGTTACCTACTATTTATTAAATTGTTACCTACTATTTATTAAATTGCTGCCTACTATTTATTATATTGCTACCTACTATTTATTAAATGGCTACTTACTATTTATTAAATTGTTACTTACTATTTATTAAATTGTTACTTACTATTTATTAAATTGTTACCCACAATTTATTAAATTGTTACCTACTACTTATTAAATTGTTACATACTATTTATTAAATTGTTATCTACTATTTATTAAATTGTTAACTACTATTTATTAAATTGTTACCTACTATTTATTAAATTGTTACCTACTATTATATAAAATGTTACCTTCTATTTATTAAATCGTTACCTACTATTTTTTAAATTGCTACCTACTATTTATTAAATTGCTATCTACTATTTATTAAATTCTTACCTACTATTTATTAAATTGTTTCCAACTATTTATTAAATTGTTACCTACTATTTATTAAATTGTTACCTACTATTTATTAAATTGTTACCTACTATTTATTAAACTGTTACCTACTATTTATTAAATTGTTACATACTATTTATTAAATTGTTACCTACTATTTATTAAATTGTTACCTACTATTTATTAAATTGTTACCTACTATTCATTAAATTGTTTCCAACTATTTATTAAATTGTTACCTACTATTTATTAAATTGTTACCTACTATTTATTAAATTGTTACCAACGATTTATTAAATTGTTACCTACTATTTATTAAATTGTTACTTACTACTTATTAAATTGTTACTTACTATTTATTAAGTTGTTACTTACTATTTATTAAATTGTTACTTACAATTTATTAAATGGTTACTTACTATTTATTAAATTGTTACTTACTATTAATTAAATTGTTACTTACTATTTATTAAATTGTTACCTACTATTTATTAAATTGTTACCCGCTATTTATTAAATTGTTACCTACTATTCATTAAATTGTTAACTACTATTTATTAAATTGTTACCTACTATTTATTAAATTGCTACCTACTATTTATTAAATTGTTACCTACAATTTATTAAATTGTTACATACTATTTTTTAAATTGTTACCTACTATTTATTATATTGTTACCTACTATTTATTAAATTGTTACTTACTATTTATTAAATTGTTACCTACTATTTATTAAATAGTTACCTACTATTTATTAAATTGCTACTTACTATTTATTAAATTGCTGCCTACTATTTATTAAATTGTTACCTACTATTTATTAAATTGTTACATACTGTTTATTAAATTGTTACCTACTATTTATAAAATTGTTACCTACTATTTATTAAATTGTTACCTACTATTTATTAAATTGTTACCTACTATTTATTAAAATGTTACCTACTATTTATTTAATTGTTACCTACTATTTATTAAATTGTTACGTACAATATATTAAATTGTTATCTACTATTTATTAAATTGTTACCTACTATTTATTAAATTGTTACCTACTATTTATTAAATTGTTACCTACTACTTATTAAATTGTTAACTACTATTTATTAAATTGTTACCTAGTATTTATTAAATTGTTACCTACTATTTATTAAATTGTTACCTACTATTTATTAAATTGTTACCTACTATTTATTAAATTGTTACCTACTATTTATTAAATTGTTACCTACAATTTATTAAATTGTTACATACAATTTATTAAATGGTTACTTACTATTTATTAAATTGTTACTTACTATTTATTAAATTGTTACTTACTATTTATTAAATTGCTACCTACTATTTATGAAATTGTTACTTTCTATTTATTAAATTGTTACTTACTATTTATTAAATTGTTAATTACTATTTATTAAATTGTTACTTACTATTTATTAAATTGTTACTTACTATATATTAAATTGCTACTTACTATTAATTAAATTGCTACTCACTATTTATTAAATTGCTTCTTACTATTTTTTAAATTGTTGCCTACTATTTATTAAATTGTTACCTACTATTTATTAAATTGTTACCTACTATTTATTAAATTGTTACCTACTATTTATTAAATTGTTACCTACTATTTATTAAATTGTTACCTACAATTTATTAATTGTTACCTACTATTTATTAAATTGTTAACTACAGTTTATTAAAATGTTACCTACTATTTATTAAATTGTTACCTACTATTTATTAAATTGCTGCCTACTATTTATTAAATTGCTACCTACTATTTATTAAATGGCTACTTACTATTTATTAAATTGTTACTTACTATTTATTAAATTGTTACCCACTATTTATTAAATTGTTACCTACTACTTATTAAATTGTTACATACTATTTATTAAATTGTTATCTACTATTTATTAAATTGTTAACTACTATTTATTAAATTGTTACCTACTATTTATTAAATTGTTACCTACTATTATATAAAATGTTACCTACTATTTATTAAATCGTTACCTACTATTTTTTAAATTGCTTCCTACTATTTATTAAATTGCTATCTACTATTTATTAAATTCTTACCTACTATTTATTAAATTGTTTCCAACTATTTATTAAATTGTTACCTACTATTTATTAAATTGTTACCTACTATTTATTAAATTGTTACCTACTATTTATTAAACTGTTACCTACTATTTATTAAATTGTTACATACTATTTATTAAATTGTTACCTACTACTTATTAAATTGTTACATACTATTTATGAAATTGTTACTTTCTATTTATTAAATTGTTACTTACTATTTATTAAATTGTTAATTACTATTTATTAAATTGTTACTTACTATTTATTAAATTGTTACTTACTATATATTAAATTGCTACTTACTATTAATTAAATTGCTACTCACTATTTATTAAATTGCTTCTTACTATTTTTTAAATTGTTGCCTACTATTTATTAAATTGTTACCTACTATTTATTAAATTGTTACCTACTATTTATTAAATTGTTACCTACTATTTATTAAATTGTTACCTACTATTTATTAAATTGTTACCTACAAATTATTAATTGTTACCTACTATTTATTAAATTGTTAACTACAGTTTATTAAAATGTTACCTACTATTTATTAAATTGCTGCCTACTATTTATTAAATTGCTACCTACTATTTATTAAATGGCTACTTACTATTTATTAAATTGTTACTTACTATTTATTAAATTGTTACTTACTATTTATTAAATTGTTACCCACTATTTATTAAATTGTTACCTACTACTTATTAAATTGTTACATACTATTTATTAAATTGTTACTTACTATTTATTAAATTGCTACATACTATTTATGAAATTGTTACTTTCTATTTATTAAATTGTTACTTACTATTTATTAAATTGTTAATTACTATTTATTAAATTGTTAATTACTATTTATTAAATTGTTAATTACTATTTATTAAATTGTTACTTACTATATATTAAATTGCTACTTACTATTAATTAAATTGCAACTCACTATTTATTAAATTGCTTCTTACTATTTTTTAAATTGTTGCCTACTATTTATTAAATTGTTACCTACTATTTATTAAATTGTTACCTACTATTTATTAAATTGTTACCTACTATTTATTAAATTGTTACCTACTATTTATTAAATTGTTACCTACTATTTATTAAATTGTTACCTACAATTTATTAATTGTTACCTACTATTTATTAAATTGTTACCTACAGTTTATTAAAATGTTACCTACTATTTATTAAATTGTTACCTACTATTTATTAAATTGCTGCCTACTATTTATTATATTGCTACCTACTATTTATTAAATGGCTACTTACTATTTATTAAATTGTTACTTACTATTTATTAAATTGTTACTTACTATTTATTAAATTGTTACCCACAATTTATTAAATTGTTACCTACTACTTATTAAATTGTTACATACTATTTATTAAATTGTTATCTACTATTTATTAAATTGTTAACTACTATTTATTAAATTGTTACCTACTATTTATTAAATTGTTACCTACTATTATATAAAATGTTACCTACTATTTATTAAATCGTTACCTACTATTTTTTAAATTGCTACCTACTATTTATTAAATTGCTATCTACTATTTATTAAATTCTTACCTACTATTTATTAAATTGTTTCCAACTATTTATTAAATTGTTACCTACTATTTATTAAATTGTTACCTACTATTTATTAAATTGTTACCTACTATTTATTAAACTGTTACCTACTATTTATTAAATTGTTACATACTATTTATTAAATTGTTACCTACTATTTATTAAAATGTTACCTACTATTTATTAAATTGTTACCTACTGTTTATTAAATTGTTACCTACTATTTTTTAAATGGTTTCCTACTATTTATTAAATTCTTACCTACTATTTATTAAATTGTTACCCACTATTTATTAAATTGTTACCTACTATTTATTAAATTGTTACCTACTATTTATTAAATTGTTACCTACTATTTATTAAATTGTTACCTACTATTTATTAAATTGTTACCTACTATTTATTAAAATGTTACCTACTATTTATTAAATTGTTTCCAACTATTTATTAAATTGTTACCTACTATTTATTAAATTGTTACCTGCTATTTATTAAATTGTTACCTACTATTCATTAAATTGTTAACTACAATTTATTAAATTGTTGCCTACTATTTATTAAATTGCTACCTACTATTTATTAAATTGTTACCTACTATTTATTAAATTGTCACATAATACTTTTTTTAATTGTTACCTACTATTTATTAAATTGTTACCTACTATTTATTAAATTGTTACATACTATTTTTTAAATTGTTACCCACTATTTATACAATTGTTACCTACTATTTATTAAATTGTTACCCACTATTTATTAAATTTTTACCTACTATTTATTAAATTGTTACCCACTATTTATTAAACTGTTACCTACTATTTATTAAATTGCTACCTACTATTTATTAAATTGCTACCTACTATTTATTAAATTGCTACTTACTATTTATTAAATTGATACTTACAATTTATTAAATTGCTACTTACTATTTATTAAATTGCTACTTACTATTTATTAAATTGCTACTTACTATTTATTAAATTGCTACTTACTATTTATTAAATTGCTACTTACTATTTATTAAATTGCTACTTACTATTTATTAAATTGCTTCTTACTATTTATTAAATTGCTACTTACTATTTATTAAATTGTTACCTACTATTTATTAAATTGTTACCTACTATTTATTAAAATGTTACCTACTATTTATTAAATCGTTACCTACTATTTATTAAATCGTTACCTACTATTTATTAAATTGCTACCTACTATTTATTAAATTGCTACCTACTATTTATTAAATTGTTACCTACTATTTATTAAATTGTTTCCAACTATTTATTAAATTGTTACCTACTATTTATTAAATTGTTACCTACTATTTATTAAATTGTTACCTACGATTTATTAAATTGTTACCTACTATTTATTAAATTGTTACTTACTATTTATTAAATTGTTACTTACTATTTATTAAGTTGTTACTTACTATTTATTAAATTGTTACTTACAATTTATTAAATGGTTACTTACTATTTATTAAATTGTTACTTACTATTAATTAAATTGTTACTTACTATTTATTAAATTGTTACCTACTATTTATTAAATTGTTACCTACTATTTATTAAATTGTTACCTACTATTTATTAAATTGTTACCTACTATTTATTAAATTGTTTCCAACTATTTATTAAATTGTTACCTACTATTTATTAAATTGTTACCTACTATTTATTAAATTGTTACCTACGATTTATTAAATTGTTACCTACTATTTATTAAATTGTTACTTACTACTTATTAAATTGTTACTTACTATTTATTAAGTTGTTACTTACTATTTATTAAATTGTTACTTACAATTTATTAAATGGTTACTTACTATTTATTAAATTGTTACTTACTATTAATTAAATTGTTACTTACTATTTATTAAATTGTTACCTACTATTTATTAAATTGTTACCCGCTATTTATTAAATTGTTACCAACTATTCATTAAATTGTTAACTACTATTTATTAAATTGTTACCTACTATTTATTAAATTGCTACCTACTATTTATTAAATTGTTACCTACAATTTATTAAAATGTTACATACTATTTTTTAAATTGTTACCTACTATTTATTAAATTGTTACCTACTATTTATTAAATTGTTACTTACTATTTATTATATTGTTACTTACTATTTATTAAATTGCTACTTACTATTTATTAAATTGCTACTTACAATTTATTAAATTGCTACTTACTATTTATTAAATTGCTACTTACTATTTATTAAATTGCTACATACTATTTATTAAATTGCTACTTACTATTTATTAAATTGCTTCTTACTATTTATTAAATTGCTACTTACTATTTATTAAATTGCTACTTACTATTTATTAAATTGCTGCTTACTATTTATTAAATGGCTACTTACTATTTATTAAATTGTTACTTACTATTTATTAAATTGTTACTTACTATTTATTAAATTGTTACCCACTATTTATTAAATTGCTACCTACTATTTATTAAATTGTTACCTCCTATTTTTTAAATTGTTTCCTACTATTTATTAAATTGTTACCTACTATTTATTAAATTGTTACCCACTATTTATTAAATTGTTACCTACTATTTATTAAATTGTTACCTACTATTTATTAAATTGTTACCTACTATTTATTAAATTGTTACCTACTATTTATTAAATTGTTACCTACTATTTATTAAATTGTTACCTACTATTTATTAAATAGTTACCTACTATTTATTAAATTGCTACTTACTATTTATTAAATTGCTGCCTACTATTTATTAAATTGTTACCTACTATTTATTAAATTGTTACATACTGTTTATTAAATTGTTACCTACTATTTATAAAATTGTTACCTACTATTTATTAAATTGTTACCTACTATTTACTAAATTGTTACCTACTATTTATTAAAATGTTACCTACTATTTATTTAATTGTTACCTACTATTTATTAAATTGTTACGTACAATATATTAAATTGTTATCTACTATTTATTAAATTGTTACCTACTATTTATTAAATTGTTACCTACTATTTATTAAATTGTTACCTACTACTTATTAAATTGTTAACTACTATTTATTAAATTGTTACCTAGTATTTATTAAATTGTTACCTACTATTTATTAAATTGTTACCTACTATTTATTAAAATGTTACCTACTATTTATTAAATCGTTACCTACTATTTATTAAATTGCTACCTACTATTTATTAAATTGCTACCTACTATTTATTAAATTGTTACCTACTATTTATTAAATTGTTTCCAACTATTTATTAAATTGTTACCTACTATTTATTAAATTGTTACCTACTATTTATTAAATTGTTACCTACGATTTATTAAATTGTTACCTACTATTTATTAAATTGTTACTTACTATTTATTAAATTGTTACTTACTATTTATTAAGTTGTTACTTACTATTTATTAAATTGTTACTTACAATTTATTAAATGGTTACTTACTATTTATTAAATTGTTACTTACTATTAATTAAATTGTTACTTACTATTTATTAAATTGTTACCTACTATTTATTAAATTGTTACCTACTATTTATTAAATTGTTACCTACTATTTATTAAATTGTTACCTACTATTTATTAAATTGTTTCCAACTATTTATTAAATTGTTACCTACTATTTATTAAATTGTTACCTACTATTTATTAAATTGTTACCTACGATTTATTAAATTGTTACCTACTATTTATTAAATTGTTACTTACTACTTATTAAATTGTTACTTACTATTTATTAAGTTGTTACTTACTATTTATTAAATTGTTACTTACAATTTATTAAATGGTTACTTACTATTTATTAAATTGTTACTTACTATTAATTAAATTGTTACTTACTATTTATTAAATTGTTACCTACTATTTATTAAATTGTTACCCGCTATTTATTAAATTGTTACCAACTATTCATTAAATTGTTAACTACTATTTATTAAATTGTAACCTACTATTTATTAAATTGCTACCTACTATTTATTAAATTGTTACCTACAATTTATTAAAATGTTACATACTATTTTTTAAATTGTTACCTACTATTTATTAAATTGTTACCTACTATTTATTAAATTGTTACTTACTATTTATTATATTGTTACTTACTATTTATTAAATTGCTACTTACTATTTATTAAATTGCTACTTACAATTTATTAAATTGCTACTTACTATTTATTAAATTGCTACTTACTATTTATTAAATTGCTACATACTATTTATTAAATTGCTACTTACTATTTATTAAATTGCTTCTTACTATTTATTAAATTGCTACTTACTATTTATTAAATTGCTACTTACTATTTATTAAATTGCTGCTTACTATTTATTAAATGGCTACTTACTATTTATTAAATTGTTACTTACTATTTATTAAATTGTTACTTACTATTTATTAAATTGTTACCCACTATTTATTAAATTGCTACCTACTATTTATTAAATTGTTACCTCCTATTTTTTAAATTGTTTCCTACTATTTATTAAATTGTTACCTACTATTTATTAAATTGTTACCCACTATTTATTAAATTGTTACCTACTATTTATTAAATTGTTACCTACTATTATATAAAATGTTACCTTCTATTTATTAAATCGTTACCTACTATTTTTTAAATTGCTACCTACTATTTATTAAATTGCTATCTACTATTTATTAAATTCTTACCTACTATTTATTAAATTGTTTCCAACTATTTATTAAATTGTTACCTACTATTTATTAAATTGTTACCTACTATTTATTAAATTGTTACCTACTATTTATTAAACTGTTACCTACTATTTATTAAATTGTTACATACTATTTATTAAATTGTTACCTACTATTTATTAAATTGTTACCTACTATTTATTAAATTGTTACCTACTATTCATTAAATTGTTTCCAACTATTTATTAAATTGTTACCTACTATTTATTAAATTGTTACCTACTATTTATTAAATTGTTACCTACGATTTATTAAATTGTTACCTACTATTTATTAAATTGTTACTTACTACTTATTAAATTGTTACTTACTATTTATTAAGTTGTTACTTACTATTTATTAAATTGTTACTTACAATTTATTAAATGGTTACTTACTATTTATTAAATTGTTACTTACTATTAATTAAATTGTTACTTACTATTTATTAAATTGTTACCTACTATTTATTAAATTGTTACCCGCTATTTATTAAATTGTTACCTACTATTCATTAAATTGTTAACTACTATTTATTAAATTGTTACCTACTATTTATTAAATTGCTACCTACTATTTATTAAATTGTTACCTACAATTTATTAAATTGTTACATACTATTTTTTAAATTGTTACCTACTATTTATTAAATTGTTACCTACTATTTATTAAATTGTTACTTACTATTTATTAAATTGTTACCTACTATTTATTAAATAGTTACCTACTATTTATTAAATTGCTACTTACTATTTATTAAATTGCTGCCTACTATTTATTAAATTGTTACCTACTATTTATTAAATTGTTACATACTGTTTATTAAATTGTTACCTACTATTTATAAAATTGTTACCTACTATTTATTAAATTGTTACCTACTATTTATTAAATTGTTACCTACTATTTATTAAAATGTTACCTACTATTTATTTAATTGTTACCTACTATTTATTAAATTGTTACGTACAATATATTAAATTGTTATCTACTATTTATTAAATTGTTACCTACTATTTATTAAATTGTTACCTACTATTTATTAAATTGTTACCTACTACTTATTAAATTGTTAACTACTATTTATTAAATTGTTACCTAGTATTTATTAAATTGTTACCTACTATTTATTAAATTGTTACCTACTATTTATTAAATTGTTACCTACTATTTATTAAATTGTTACCTACTATTTATTAAATTGTTACCTACAATTTATTAAATTGTTACATACAATTTATTAAATGGTTACTTACTATTTATTAAATTGTTACTTACTATTTATTAAATTGTTACTTACTATTTATTAAATTGCTACCTACTATTTATGAAATTGTTACTTTCTATTTATTAAATTGTTACTTACTATTTATTAAATTGTTAATTACTATTTATTAAATTGTTACTTACTATTTATTAAATTGTTACTTACTATATATTAAATTGCTACTTACTATTAATTAAATTGCTACTCACTATTTATTAAATTGCTTCTTACTATTTTTTAAATTGTTGCCTACTATTTATTAAATTGTTACCTACTATTTATTAAATTGTTACCTTCTATTTATTAAATTGTTACCTACTATTTATTAAATTGTTACCTACTATTTATTAAATTGTTACCTACTCTTTATTAAATTGTTACCTACTACTTATTAAATTGTTACATACTATTTATTAAATTGTTATCTACTATTTATTAAATTGTTACCTACTATTTTTTAAATGGTTTCCTACTATTTATTAAATACTTACCTACTATTTATTAAATTGTTACCCACTATTTATTAAATTGTTACCTACTATTTATTAAATTGTTACCTACTATTTATTAAATTGTTACCTACTACTTATTAAATTGTTACATACTATTTATGAAATTGTTACTTTCTATTTATTAAATTGTTACTTACTATTTATTAAATTGTTAATTACTATTTATTAAATTGTTACTTACTATTTATTAAATTGTTACTTACTATATATTAAATTGCTACTTACTATTAATTAAATTGCTACTCACTATTTATTAAATTGCTTCTTACTATTTTTTAAATTGTTGCCTACTATTTATTAAATTGTTACCTACTATTTATTAAATTGTTACCTACTATTTATTAAATTGTTACCTACTATTTATTAAATTGTTACCTACTATTTATTAAATTGTTACCTACAATTTATTAATTGTTACCTACTATTTATTAAATTGTTAACTACAGTTTATTAAAATGTTACCTACTATTTATTAAATTGCTGCCTACTATTTATTAAATTGCTACCTACTATTTATTAAATGGCTACTTACTATTTATTAAATTGTTACTTACTATTTATTAAATTGTTACTTACTATTTATTAAATTGTTACCCACTATTTATTAAATTGTTACCTACTACTTATTAAATTGTTACATACTATTTATTAAATTGTTACTTACTATTTATTAATTTGCTACATACTATTTATGAAATTGTTACTTTCTATTTATTAAATTGTTACTTACTATTTATTAAATTGTTAATTACTATTTATTAAATTGTTAATTACTATTTATTAAATTGTTAATTACTATTTATTAAATTGTTACTTACTATATATTAAATTGCTACTTACTATTAATTAAATTGCAACTCACTATTTATTAAATTGCTTCTTACTATTTTTTAAATTGTTGCCTACTATTTATTAAATTGTTACCTACTATTTATTAAATTGTTACCTACTATTTATTAAATTGTTACCTACTATTTATTAAATTGTTATCTACTATTTATTAAATTGTTACCTACAATTTATTAATTGTTACCTACTATTTATTAAATTGTTACCTACAGTTTATTAAAATGTTACCTACTATTTATTAAATTGTTACCTACTATTTATTAAATTGCTGCCTACTATTTATTATATTGCTACCTACTATTTATTAAATGGCTACTTACTATTTATTAAATTGTTACTTACTATTTATTAAATTGTTACTTACTATTTATTAAATTGTTACCCACAATTTATTAAATTGTTACCTACTACTTATTAAATTGTTACATACTATTTATTAAATTGTTATCTACTATTTATTAAATTGTTAACTACTATTTATTAAATTGTTACCTACTATTTATTAAATTGTTACCTACTATTATATAAAATGTTACCTACTATTTATTAAATCGTTACCTACTATTTTTTAAATTGCTACCTACTATTTATTAAATTGCTATCTACTATTTATTAAATTCTTACCTACTATTTATTAAATTGTTTCCAACTATTTATTAAATTGTTACCTACTATTTATTAAATTGTTACCTACTATTTATTAAATTGTTACCTACTATTTATTAAACTGTTACCTACTATTTATTAAATTGTTACATACTATTTATTAAATTGTTACCTACTATTTATTAAAATGTTACCTACTATTTATTAAATTGTTACCTACTGTTTATTAAATTGTTACCTACTATTTTTTAAATGGTTTCCTACTATTTATTAAATTCTTACCTACTATTTATTAAATTGTTACCCACTATTTATTAAATTGTTACCTACTATTTATTAAATTGTTACCTACTATTTATTAAATTGTTACCTACTATTTATTAAATTGTTACCTACTATTTATTAAATTGTTACCTACTATTTATTAAAATGTTACCTACTATTTATTAAATTGTTTCCAACTATTTATTAAATTGTTACCTACTATTTATTAAATTGTTACCTGCTATTTATTAAATTGTTACCTACTATTCATTAAATTGTTAACTACAATTTATTAAATTGTTGCCTACTATTTATTAAATTGCTACCTACTATTTATTAAATTGTTACCTACTATTTATTAAATTGTCACATAATACTTTTTTTAATTGTTACCTACTATTTATTAAATTGTTACCTACTATTTATTAAATTGTTACATACTATTTTTTAAATTGTTACCCACTATTTATACAATTGTTACCTACTATTTATTAAATTGTTACCCACTATTTATTAAATTTTTACCTACTATTTATTAAATTGTTACCCACTATTTATTAAACTGTTACCTACTATTTATTAAATTGCTACCTACTATTTATTAAATTGCTACCTACTATTTATTAAATTGCTACTTACTATTTATTAAATTGATACTTACAATTTATTAAATTGCTACTTACTATTTATTAAATTGCTACTTACTATTTATTAAATTGCTACTTACTATTTATTAAATTGCTACTTACTATTTATTAAATTGTTACTTACTATTTATTATATTGTTACTTACTATTTATTAAATTGCTACTTACTATTTATTAAATTGCTACTTACAATTTATTAAATTGCTACTTACTATTTATTAAATTTCTACTTACTATTTATTAAATTGCTACTTACTATTTATTAAATTGCTACTTACTATTTATTAAATTGCTTCTTACTATTTATTAAATTGCTACTTACTATTTATTAAATTGTTACCTACTATTTATTAAATTGTTACCTACTATTTATTAAAATGTTACCTACTATTTATTAAATCGTTACCTACTATTTATTAAATTGCTACCTACTATTTATTAAATTGCTACCTACAATTTATTAAATTGTTACCTACTATTTATTAAATTGTTTCCAACTATTTATTAAATTGTTACCTACTATTTATTAAATTGTTACCTACTATTTATTAAATTGTTACCTACGATTTATTAAATTGTTACCTACTATTTATTAAATTGTTACTTACTATTTATTAAATTGTTACTTACTATTTATTAAGTTGTTACTTACTATTTATTAAATTGTTACTTACAATTTATTAAATGGTTACTTACTATTTATTAAATTGTTACTTACTATTAATTAAATTGTTACTTACTATTTATTAAATTGTTACCTACTATTTATTAAATTGTTACCTACTATTTATTAAATTGTTACCTACTATTTATTAAATTGTTACCTACTATTTATTAAATTGTTTCCAACTATTTATTAAATTGTTACCTACTATTTATTAAATTGTTACCTACTATTATATAAAATGTTACCTACTATTTATTAAATCGTTACCTACTATTTTTTAAATTGCTTCCTACTATTTATTAAATTGCTATCTACTATTTATTAAATTCTTACCTACTATTTATTAAATTGTTTCCAACTATTTATTAAATTGTTACCTACTATTTATTAAACTGTTACCTACTATTTATTAAATTGTTACATACTATTTATTAAATTGTTACCTACTATTTATTAAAATGTTACCTACTATTTATTAAATTGTTACCTAGTGTTTATTAAATTGTTACCTACTATTTTTTAAATGGTTTCCTACTATTTATTAAATTCTTACCTACTATTTATTAAATTGTTACCCACTATTTATTAAATTGTTACCTACTATTTATTAAATTGTTACCTACTATTTATTAAATTGTTACCTACTATTTATTAAATTGTTACCTACTATTTATTAAATTGTTACCTACTATTTATTAAAATGTTACCTACTATTTATTAAATTGTTTCCAACTATTTATTAAATTGTTACCTACTATTTATTAAATTGTTACCTGCTATTTATTAAATTGTTACCTACTATTCATTAAATTGTTAACTACAATTTATTAAATTGTTGCCTACTATTTATTAAATTGCTACCTACTATTTATTAAATTGTTACCTACTATTTATTAAATTGTCACATAATACTTTTTTTAATTGTTACCTACTATTTATTAAATTGTTACCTACTATTTATTAAATTGTTACATACTATTTTTTAAATTGTTACCCACTATTTATACAATTGTTACCTACTATTTATTAAATTGTTACCCACTATTTATTAAATTTTTACCTACTATTTATTAAATTGTTACCCACTATTTATTAAACTGTTACCTACTATTTATTAAATTGCTACCTACTATTTATTAAATTGCTACCTACTATTTATTAAATTGCTACTTACTATTTATTAAATTGATACTTACAATTTATTAAATTGCTACTTACTATTTATTAAATTGCTACTTACTATTTATTAAATTGCTACTTACTATTTATTAAATTGCTACTTACTATTTATTAAATTGTTACTTACTATTTATTATATTGTTACTTACTATTTATTAAATTGCTACTTACTATTTATTAAATTGCTACTTACAATTTATTAAATTGCTACTTACTATTTATTAAATTGCTACTTACTATTTATTAAATTGCTACTTACTATTTATTAAATTGCTACTTACTATTTATTAAATTGCTTCTTACTATTTATTAAATTGCTACTTACTATTTATTAAATTGTTACCTACTATTTATTAAATTGTTACCTACTATTTATTAAAATGTTACCTACTATTTATTAAATCGTTACCTACTATTTATTAAATTGCTACCTACTATTTATTAAATTGCTACCTACTATTTATTAAATTGTTACCTACTATTTATTAAATTGTTTCCAACTATTTATTAAATTGTTACCTACTATTTATTAAATTGTTACCTACTATTTATTAAATTGTTACCTACGATTTATTAAATTGTTACCTACTATTTATTAAATTGTTACTTACTATTTATTAAATTGTTACTTACTATTTATTAAGTTGTTACTTACTATTTATTAAATTGTTACTTACAATTTATTAAATGGTTACTTACTATTTATTAAATTGTTACTTACTATTAATTAAATTGTTACTTACTATTTATTAAATTGTTACCTACTATTTATTAAATTGTTACCTACTATTTATTAAATTGTTACCTACTATTTATTAAATTGTTACCTACTATTTATTAAATTGTTTCCAACTATTTATTAAATTGTTACCTACTATTTATTAAATTGTTACCTACTATTTATTAAATTGTTACCTACGATTTATTAAATTGTTACCTACTATTTATTAAATTGTTACTTACTACTTATTAAATTGTTACTTACTATTTATTAAGTTGTTACTTACTATTTATTAAATTGTTACTTACAATTTATTAAATGGTTACTTACTATTTATTAAATTGTTACTTACTATTAATTAAATTGTTACTTACTATTTATTAAATTGTTACCTACTATTTATTAAATTGTTACCCGCTATTTATTAAATTGTTACCAACTATTCATTAAATTGTTAACTACTATTTATTAAATTGTTACCTACTATTTATTAAATTGCTACCTACTATTTATTAAATTGTTACCTACAATTTATTAAAATGTTACATACTATTTTTTAAATTGTTACCTACTATTTATTAAATTGTTACCTACTATTTATTAAATTGTTACTTACTATTTATTATATTGTTACTTACTATTTATTAAATTGCTACTTACTATTTATTAAATTGCTACTTACAATTTATTAAATTGCTACTTACTATTTATTAAATTGTTACTTACTATTTATTAAGTTGTTACTTACTATTTATTAAATTGTTACTTACAATTTATTAAATGGTTACTTACTATTTATTAAATTGTTACTTACTATTAATTAAATTGTTACTTACTATTTATTAAATTGTTACCTACTATTTATTAAATTGTTACCTACTATTTATTAAATTGTTACCTACTATTTATTAAATTGTTACCTACTATTTATTAAATTGTTTCCAACTATTTATTAAATTGTTACCTACTATTTATTAAATTGTTACCTACTATTTATTAAATTGTTACCTACGATTTATTAAATTGTTACCTACTATTTATTAAATTGTTACTTACTACTTATTAAATTGTTACTTACTATTTATTAAGTTGTTACTTACTATTTATTAAATTGTTACTTACAATTTATTAAATGGTTACTTACTATTTATTAAATTGTTACTTACTATTAATTAAATTGTTACTTACTATTTATTAAATTGCTACTTACAATTTATTAAATTGCTACTTACTATTTATTAAATTGCTACTTACTATTTATTAAATTGCTACATACTATTTATTAAATTGCTACTTACTATTTATTAAATTGCTTCTTACTATTTATTAAATTGCTACTTACTATTTATTAAATTGCTACTTACTATTTATTAAATTGCTGCTTACTATTTATTAAATGGCTACTTACTATTTATTAAATTGTTACTTACTATTTATTAAATTGTTACTTACTATTTATTAAATTGTTACCCACTATTTATTAAATTGCTACCTACTATTTATTAAATTGTTACCTCCTATTTTTTAAATTGTTTCCTACTATTTATTAAATTGTTACCTACTATTTATTAAATTGTTACCCACTATTTATTAAATTGTTACCTACTATTTATTAAATTGTTACCTACTATTATATAAAATGTTACCTTCTATTTATTAAATCGTTACCTACTATTTTTTAAATTGCTACCTACTATTTATTAAATTGCTATCTACTATTTATTAAATTCTTACCTACTATTTATTAAATTGTTTCCAACTATTTATTAAATTGTTACCTACTATTTATTAAATTGTTACCTACTATTTATTAAATTGTTACCTACTATTTATTAAACTGTTACCTACTATTTATTAAATTGTTACATACTATTTATTAAATTGTTACCTACTATTTATTAAATTGTTACCTACTATTTATTAAATTGTTACCTACTATTCATTAAATTGTTTCCAACTATTTATTAAATTGTTACCTACTATTTATTAAATTGTTACCTACTATTTATTAAATTGTTACCTACGATTTATTAAATTGTTACCTACTATTTATTAAATTGTTACTTACTACTTATTAAATTGTTACTTACTATTTATTAAGTTGTTACTTACTATTTATTAAATTGTTACTTACAATTTATTAAATGGTTACTTACTATTTATTAAATTGTTACTTACTATTAATTAAATTGTTACTTACTATTTATTAAATTGTTACCTACTATTTATTAAATTGTTACCCGCTATTTATTAAATTGTTACCTACTATTCATTAAATTGTTAACTACTATTTATTAAATTGTTACCTACTATTTATTAAATTGCTACCTACTATTTATTAAATTGATACCTACAATTTATTAAATTGTTACATACTATTTTTTAAATTGTTACCTACAATTTATTAAATTGTTACCTACTATTTATTAAATTGTTACTTACTATTTATTAAATTGTTACCTACTATTTATTAAATAGTTACCTACTATTTATTAAATTGCTACTTACTATTTATTAAATTGCTGCCTACTATTTATTAAATTGTTACCTACTATTTATTAAATTGTTACATACTGTTTATTAAATTGTTACCTACTATTTATAAAATTGTTACCTACTATTTATTAAATTGTTACCTACTATTTATTAAATTGTTACCTACTATTTATTAAAATGTTACCTACTATTTATTTAATTGTTACCTACTATTTATTAAATTGTTACGTACAATATATTAAATTGTTATCTACTATTTATTAAATTGTTACCTACTATTTATTAAATTGTTACCTACTATTTATTAAATTGTTACCTACTACTTATTAAATTGTTAACTACTATTTATTAAATTGTTACCTAGTATTTATTAAATTGTTACCTACTATTTATTAAATTGTTACCTACTATTTATTAAATTGTTACCTACTATTTATTAAATTGTTACCTACTATTTATTAAATTGTTACCTACAATTTATTAAATTGTTACATACAATTTATTAAATGGTTACTTACTATTTATTAAATTGTTACCTACTATTTATTAAATTGTTACCTACAATTTATTAAATTGTTACATACAATTTATTAAATGGTTACTTACTATTTATTAAATTGTTACTTACTATTTATTAAATTGTTACTTACTATTTATTAAATTGCTACCTACTATTTATGAAATTGTTACTTTCTATTTATTAAATTGTTACTTACTATTTATTAAATTGTTAATTACTATTTATTAAATTGTTACTTACTATTTATTAAATTGTTACTTACTATATATTAAATTGCTACTTACTATTAATTAAATTGCTACTCACTATTTATTAAATTGCTTCTTACTATTTTTTAAATTGTTGCCTACTATTTATTAAATTGTTACCTACTATTTATTAAATTGTTACCTTCTATTTATTAAATTGTTACCTACTATTTATTAAATTGTTACCTACTATTTATTAAATTGTTACCTACAATTTATTAATTGTTACCTACTATTTATTAAATTGTTAACTACAGTTTATTAAAATGTTACCTACTATTTATTAAATTGTTACCTACTATTTATTAAATTGCTGCCTACTATTTATTAAATTGTTACCTACTACTTATTAAATTGTTACATACTATTTATTAAATTGTTATCTACTATTTATTAAATTGTTAACTACTATTTATTAAATTGTTACCTACTATTTATTAAATTGTTACCTACTATTATATAAAATGTTACCTACTATTTATTAAATCGTTACCTACTATTTTTTAAATTGCTTCCTACTATTTATTAAATTGCTATCTACTATTTATTAAATTTTTACCTACTATTTATTAAATTGTTTCCAACTATTTATTAAATTGTTACCTACTATTTATTAAATTGTTACCTACTATTTATTAAATTGTTACCTACTATTTATTAAACTGTTACCTACTATTTATTAAATTGTTACATACTATTTATTAAATTGTTACCTACTATTTATTAAAATGTTACCTACTATTTATTAAATTGTTACCTACTGTTTATTAAATTGTTACCTACTATTTTTTAATTGGTTTCCTACTATTTATTAAATACTTACCTACTATTTATTAAATTGTTACCCACTATTTATTAAATTGTTACCTACTATTTATTAAATTGTTACCTACTCTTTATTAAATTGTTACCTACTACTTATTAAATTGTTACATACTATTTATTAAATTGTTATCTACTATTTATTAAATTGTTACCTACTATTTTTTAAATGGTTTCCTACTATTTATTAAATACTTACCTACTATTTATTAAATTGTTACCCACTATTTATTAAATTGTTACCTACTATTTATTAAATTGTTACCTACTATTTATTAAATTGTTACCTACTACTTATTAAATTGTTACATACTATTTATGAAATTGTTACTTTCTATTTATTAAATTGTTACTTACTATTTATTAAATTGCTTCTTACTATTTATTAAATTGCTACTTACTATTTATTAAATTGCTACTTACTATTTATTAAATTGCTGCTTACTATTTATTAAATGGCTACTTACTATTTATTAAATTGTTACTTACTATTTATTAAATTGTTACTTACTATTTATTAAATTGTTACCCACTATTTATTAAATTGCTACCTACTATTTATTAAATTGTTACCTCCTATTTTTTAAATTGTTTCCTACTATTTATTAAATTGTTACCTACTATTTATTAAATTGTTACCCACTATTTATTAAATTGTTACCTACTATTTATTAAATTGTTACCTACTATTATATAAAATGTTACCTTCTATTTATTAAATCGTTACCTACTATTTTTTAAATTGCTACCTACTATTTATTAAATTGCTATCTACTATTTATTAAATTCTTACCTACTATTTATTAAATTGTTTCCAACTATTTATTAAATTGTTACCTACTATTTATTAAATTGTTACCTACTATTTATTAAATTGTTACCTACTATTTATTAAACTGTTACCTACTATTTATTAAATTGTTACATACTATTTATTAAATTGTTACCTACTATTTATTAAATTGTTACCTACTATTTATTAAATTGTTACCTACTATTCATTAAATTGTTTCCAACTATTTATTAAATTGTTACCTACTATTTATTAAATTGTTACCTACTATTTATTAAATTGTTACCTACGATTTATTAAATTGTTACCTACTATTTATTAAATTGTTACATACTACTTATTAAATTGTTACTTACTATTTATTAAGTTGTTACTTACTATTTATTAAATTGTTACTTACAATTTATTAAATGGTTACTTACTATTTATTAAATTGTTACTTACTATTAATTAAATTGTTACTTACTATTTATTAAATTGTTACCTACTATTTATTAAATTGTTACCCGCTATTTATTAAATTGTTACCTACTATTCATTAAATTGTTAACTACTATTTATTAAATTGTTACCTACTATTTATTAAATTGCTACCTACTATTTATTAAATTGTTACCTACAATTTATTAAATTGTTACATACTATTTTTTAAATTGTTACCTACTATTTATTAAATTGTTACCTACTATTTATTAAATTGTTACTTACTATTTATTAAATTGTTACCTACTATTTATTAAATAGTTACCTACTATTTATTAAATTGCTACTTACTATTTATTAAATTGCTGCCTACTATTTATTAAATTGTTACCTACTATTTATTAAATTGTTACATACTGTTTATTAAATTGTTACCTACTATTTATAAAATTGTTACCTACTATTTATTAAATTGTTACCTACTATTTATTAAATTGTTACCTACTATTTATTAAAATGTTACCTACTATTTATTAAATTGTTACCTACTATTTATTAAATTGCTGCCTACTATTTATTAAATTGCTACCTACTATTTATTAAATTGCTACCTACTATTTATTAAATGGCTACTTACTATTTATTAAATTGTTACTTACTATTTATTAAATTGTTACTTACTATTTATTAAATTGTTACCCACTATTTATTAAATTGTTACCTACTACTTATTAAATTGTTACATACTATTTATTAAATTGTTATCTACTATTTATTAAATTGTTAACTACTATTTATTAAATTGTTACCTACTATTTATTAAATTGTTACCTACTATTATATAAAATGTTACCTACTATTTATTAAATCGTTACCTACTATTTTTTAAATTGCTTCCTACTATTTATTAAATTGCTATCTACTATTTATTAAATTCTTACCTACTATTTATTAAATTGTTTCCAACTATTTATTAAATTGTTACCTACTATTTATTAAATTGTTACCTACTATTTATTAAATTGTTACCTACTATTTATTAAACTGTTACCTACTATTTATTAAATTGTTACATACTATTTATTAAATTGTTACCTACTATTTATTAAATTGTTACCTACTATTTATTAAATTGTTACTTACTATTTATTATATTGTTACTTACTATTTATTAAATTGCTACTTACTATTTATTAAATTGCTACTTACAATTTATTAAATTGCTACTTACTATTTATTAAATTGCTACTTACTATTTATTAAATTGCTACATACTATTTATTAAATTGCTACTTACTATTTATTAAATTGCTTCTTACTATTTATTAAATTGCTACTTACTATTTATTAAATTGCTACTTACTATTTATTAAATTGCTGCTTACTATTTATTAAATGGCTACTTACTATTTATTAAATTGTTACTTACTATTTATTAAATTGTTACTTACTATTTATTAAATTGTTACCCACTATTTATTAAATTGCTACCTACTATTTATTAAATTGTTACCTCCTATTTTTTAAATTGTTTCCTACTATTTATTAAATTGTTACCTACTATTTATTAAATTGTTACCCACTATTTATTAAATTGTTACCTACTATTTATTAAATTGTTACCTACTATTATATAAAATGTTACCTTCTATTTATTAAATCGTTACCTACTATTTTTTAAATTGCTACCTACTATTTATTAAATTGCTATCTACTATTTATTAAATTCTTACCTACTATTTATTAAATTGTTTCCAACTATTTATTAAATTGTTACCTACTATTTATTAAATTGTTACCTACTATTTATTAAATTGTTACCTACTATTTATTAAACTGTTACCTACTATTTATTAAATTGTTACATACTATTTATTAAATTGTTACCTACTATTTATTAAATTGTTACCTACTATTTATTAAATTGTTACCTACTATTCATTAAATTGTTTCCAACTATTTATTAAATTGTTACCTACTATTTATTAAATTGTTACCTACTATTTATTAAATTGTTACCTACGATTTATTAAATTGTTACCTACTATTTATTAAATTGTTACTTACTACTTATTAAATTGTTACTTACTATTTATTAAGTTGTTACTTACTATTTATTAAATTGTTACTTACAATTTATTAAATGGTTACTTACTATTTATTAAATTGTTACTTACTATTAATTAAATTGTTACTTACTATTTATTAAATTGTTACCTACTATTTATTAAATTGTTACCCGCTATTTATTAAATTGTTACCTACTATTCATTAAATTGTTAACTACTATTTATTAAATTGTTACCTACTATTTATTAAATTGCTACCTACTATTTATTAAATTGTTACCTACAATTTATTAAATTGTTACATACTATTTTTTAAATTGTTACCTACTATTTATTAAATTGTTACCTACTATTTATTAAATTGTTACTTACTATTTATTAAATTGTTACCTACTATTTATTAAATAGTTACCTACTATTTATTAAATTGCTACTTACTATTTATTAAATTGCTGCCTACTATTTATTAAATTGTTACCTACTATTTATTAAATTGTTACATACTGTTTATTAAATTGTTACCTACTATTTATAAAATTGTTACCTACTATTTATTAAATTGTTACCTACTATTTATTAAATTGTTACCTACTATTTATTAAAATGTTACCTACTATTTATTTAATTGTTACCTACTATTTATTAAATTGTTACGTACAATATATTAAATTGTTATCTACTATTTATTAAATTGTTACCTACTATTTATTAAATTGTTACCTACTATTTATTAAATTGTTACCTACTACTTATTAAATTGTTAACTACTATTTATTAAATTGTTACCTAGTATTTATTAAATTGTTACCTACTATTTATTAAATTGTTACCTACTATTTATTAAATTGTTACCTACTATTTATTAAATTGTTACCTACTATTTATTAAATTGTTACCTACAATTTATTAAATTGTTACATACAATTTATTAAATGGTTACTTACTATTTATTAAATTGTTACTTACTATTTATTAAATTGTTACTTACTATTTATTAAATTGCTACCTACTATTTATTAAATTGTTACCTACAATTTATTAATTGTTACCTACTATTTATTAAATTGTTAACTACAGTTTATTAAAATGTTACCTACTATTTATTAAATTGTTACCTACTATTTATTAAATTGCTGCCTACTATTTATTAAATTGCTACCTACTATTTATTAAATTGCTACCTACTATTTATTAAATGGCTACTTACTATTTATTAAATTGTTACTTACTATTTATTAAATTGTTACTTACTATTTATTAAATTGTTACCCACTATTTATTAAATTGTTACCTACTACTTATTAAATTGTTACATACTATTTATTAAATTGTTATCTACTATTTATTAAATTGTTAACTACTATTTATTAAATTGTTACCTACTATTTATTAAATTGTTACCTACTATTATATAAAATGTTACCTACTATTTATTAAATCGTTACCTACTATTTTTTAAATTGCTTCCTACTATTTATTAAATTGCTATCTACTATTTATTAAATTCTTACCTACTATTTATTAAATTGTTTCCAACTATTTATTAAATTGTTACCTACTATTTATTAAATTGTTACCTACTATTTATTAAATTGTTACCTACTATTTATTAAACTGTTACCTACTATTTATTAAATTGTTACATACTATTTATTAAATTGTTACCTACTATTTATTAAAATGTTACCTACTATTTATTAAATTGTTACCTACTGTTTATTAAATTGTTACCTACTATTTTTTAAATGGTTTCCTACTATTTATTAAATACTTACCTACTATTTATTAAATTGTTACCCACTATTTATTAAATTGTTACCTACTATTTATTAAATTGTTACCTACTCTTTATTAAATTGTTACCTACTACTTATTAAATTGTTACATACTATTTATTAAATTGTTATCTACTATTTATTAAATTGTTACCTACTATTTTTTAAATGGTTTCCTACTATTTATTAAATACTTACCTACTATTTATTAAATTGTTACCCACTATTTATTAAATTGTTACCTACTATTTATTAAATTGTTACCTACTATTTATTAAATTGTTACCTACTACTTATTAAATTGTTACATACTATTTATGAAATTGTTACTTTCTATTTATTAAATTGTTACTTACTATTTATTAAATTGTTAATTACTATTTATTAAATTGTTACTTACTATTTATTAAATTGTTACTTACTATATATTAAATTGCTACTTACTATTAATTAAATTGCTACTCACTATTTATTAAATTGCTTCTTACTATTTTTTAAATTGTTGCCTACTATTTATTAAATTGTTACCTACTATTTATTAAATTGTTACCTACTATTTATTAAATTGTTACCTACTATTTATTAAATTGTTACCTACTATTTATTAAATTGTTACCTACAATTTATTAATTGTTACCTACTATTTATTAAATTGTTAACTACAGTTTATTAAAATGTTACCTACTATTTATTAAATTGCTGCCTACTATTTATTAAATTGCTACCTACTATTTATTAAATGGCTACTTACTATTTATTAAATTGTTACTTACTATTTATTAAATTGTTACTTACTATTTATTAAATTGTTACCCACTATTTATTAAATTGTTACCTACTACTTATTAAATTGTTACCTACTACTTATTAAATTGTTACATACTATTTATTAAATTGTTACTTACTATTTATTAAATTGCTACATACTATTTATGAAATTGTTACTTTCTATTTATTAAATTGTTACTTACTATTTATTAAATTGTTAATTACTATTTATTAAATTGTTAATTACTATTTATTAAATTGTTAATTACTATTTATTAAATTGTTACTTACTATATATTAAATTGCTACTTACTATTAATTAATTTGCAACTCACTATTTATTAAATTGCTTCTTACTATTTTTTAAATTGTTGCCTACTATTTATTAAATTGTTACCTACTATTTATTAAATTGTTACCTACTATTTATTAAATTGTTACCTACTATTTATTAAATTGTTACCTACTATTTATTAAATTGTTACCTACAATTTATTAATTGTTACCTACTATTTATTAAATTGTTACCTACAGTTTATTAAAATGTTACCTACTATTTATTAAATTGTTACCTACTATTTATTAAATTGCTGCCTACTATTTATTATATTGCTACCTACTATTTATTAAATGGCTACTTACTATTTATTAAATTGTTACTTACTATTTATTAAATTGTTACTTACTATTTATTAAATTGTTACCCACAATTTATTAAATTGTTACCTACTACTTATTAAATTGTTACATACTATTTATTAAATTGTTATCTACTATTTATTAAATTGTTAACTACTATTTATTAAATTGTTACCTACTATTTATTAAATTGTTACCTACTATTATATAAAATGTTACCTACTATTTATTAAATCGTTACCTACTATTTTTTAAATTGCTACCTACTATTTATTAAATTGCTATCTACTATTTATTAAATTCTTACCTACTATTTATTAAATTGTTTCCAACTATTTATTAAATTGTTACCTACTATTTATTAAATTGTTACCTACTATTTATTAAATTGTTACCTACTATTTATTAAACTGTTACCTACTATTTATTAAATTGTTACATACTATTTATTAAATTGTTACCTACTATTTATTAAAATGTTACCTACTATTTATTAAATTGTTACCTACTGTTTATTAAATTGTTACCTACTATTTTTTAAATGGTTTCCTACTATTTATTAAATTCTTACCTACTATTTATTAAATTGTTACCCACTATTTATTAAATTGTTACCTACTATTTATTAAATTGTTACCTACTATTTATTAAATTGTTACCTACTATTTATTAAATTGTTACCTACTATTTATTAAATTGTTACCTACTATTTATTAAAATGTTACCTACTATTTATTAAATTGTTTCCAACTATTTATTAAATTGTTACCTACTATTTATTAAATTGTTACCTGCTATTTATTAAATTGTTACCTACTATTCATTAAATTGTTAACTACAATTTATTAAATTGTTGCCTACTATTTATTAAATTGCTACCTACTATTTATTAAATTGTTACCTACTATTTATTAAATTGTCACATAATACTTTTTTTAATTGTTACCTACTATTTATTAAATTGTTACCTACTATTTATTAAATTGTTACATACTATTTTTTAAATTGTTACCCACTATTTATACAATTGTTACCTACTATTTATTAAATTGTTACCCACTATTTATTAAATTTTTACCTACTATTTATTAAATTGTTACCCACTATTTATTAAACTGTTACCTACTATTTATTAAATTGCTACCTACTATTTATTAAATTGCTACCTACTATTTATTAAATTGCTACTTACTATTTATTAAATTGATACTTACAATTTATTAAATTGCTACTTACTATTTATTAAATTGCTACTTACTATTTATTAAATTGCTACTTACTATTTATTAAATTGCTACTTACTATTTATTAAATTGTTACTTACTATTTATTATATTGTTACTTACTATTTATTAAATTGCTACTTACTATTTATTAAATTGCTACTTACAATTTATTAAATTGCTACTTACTATTTATTAAATTGCTACTTACTATTTATTAAATTGCTACTTACTATTTATTAAATTGCTACTTACTATTTATTAAATTGCTTCTTACTATTTATTAAATTGCTACTTACTATTTATTAAATTGTTACCTACTATTTATTAAATTGTTACCTACTATTTATTAAAATGTTACCTACTATTTATTAAATCGTTACCTACTATTTATTAAATTGCTACCTACTATTTATTAAATTGCTACCTACTATTTATTAAATTGTTACCTACTATTTATTAAATTGTTTCCAACTATTTATTAAATTGTTACCTACTATTTATTAAATTGTTACCTACTATTTATTAAATTGTTACCTACGATTTAATAAATTGTTACCTACTATTTATTAAATTGTTACTTACTATTTATTAAATTGTTACTTACTATTTATTAAGTTGTTACTTACTATTTATTAAATTGTTACTTACAATTTATTAAATGGTTACTTACTATTTATTAAATTGTTACTTACTATTAATTAAATTGTTACTTACTATTTATTAAATTGTTACCTACTATTTATTAAATTGTTACCTACTATTTATTAAATTGTTACCTACTATTTATTAAATTGTTACCTACTATTTATTAAATTGTTTCCAACTATTTATTAAATTGTTACCTACTATTTATTAAATTGTTACCTACTATTTATTAAATTGTTACCTACGATTTATTAAATTGTTACCTACTATTTATTAAATTGTTACTTACTACTTATTAAATTGTTACTTACTATTTATTAAGTTGTTACTTACTATTTATTAAATTGTTACTTACAATTTATTAAATGGTTACTTACTATTTATTAAATTGTTACTTACTATTAATTAAATTGTTACTTACTATTTATTAAATTGTTACCTACTATTTATTAAATTGTTACCCGCTATTTATTAAATTGTTACCAACTATTCATTAAATTGTTAACTACTATTTATTAAATTGTTACCTACTATTTATTAAATTGCTACCTACTATTTATTAAATTGTTACCTACAATTTATTAAAATGTTACATACTATTTTTTAAATTGTTACCTACTATTTATTAAATTGTTACCTACTATTTATTAAATTGTTACTTACTATTTATTATATTGTTACTTACTATTTATTAAATTGCTACTTACTATTTATTAAATTGCTACTTACAATTTATTAAATTGCTACTTACTATTTATTAAATTGCTACTTACTATTTATTAAATTGCTACATACTATTTATTAAATTGCTACTTACTATTTATTAAATTGCTTCTTACTATTTATTAAATTGCTACTTACTATTTATTAAATTGCTACTTACTATTTATTAAATTGCTGCTTACTATTTATTAAATGGCTACTTACTATTTATTAAATTGTTACTTACTATTTATTAAATTGTTACTTACTATTTATTAAATTGTTACCCACTATTTATTAAATTGCTACCTACTATTTATTAAATTGTTACCTCCTATTTTTTAAATTGTTTCCTACTATTTATTAAATTGTTACCTACTATTTATTAAATTGTTACCCACTATTTATTAAATTGTTACCTACTATTTATTAAATTGATACCTACTATTTATTAAATTGTTACCTACTATTTATTAAATTGTTACCTACTATTTATTAAATTGTTACCTACTATTTATTAAATTGTTACCTACTATTTATTAAATAGTTACCTACTATTTATTAAATTGCTACTTACTATTTATTAAATTGCTGCCTACTATTTATTAAATTGTTACCTACTATTTATTAAATTGTTACATACTGTTTATTAAATTGTTACCTACTATTTATAAAATTGTTACCTACTATTTATTAAATTGTTACCTACTATTTACTAAATTGTTACCTACTATTTATTAAAATGTTACCTACTATTTATTTAATTGTTACCTACTATTTATTAAATTGTTACGTACAATATATTAAATTGTTATCTACTATTTATTAAATTGTTACCTACTATTTATTAAATTGTTACCTACTATTTATTAAATTGTTACCTACTACTTATTAAATTGTTAACTACTATTTATTAAATTGTTACCTAGTATTTATTAAATTGTTACCTACTATTTATTAAATTGTTACCTACTATTTATTAAATTGTTACCTACTATTTATTAAATTGTTACCTACTATTTATTAAATTGTTACCTACTATTTATTAAATTGTTACCTACTATTTATTAAATTGTTACCTACAATTTATTAATTGTTACCTACTATTTATTAAATTGTTAACTACAGTTTATTAAAATGTTACCTACTATTTATTAAATTGTTACCTACTATTTATTAAATTGCTGCCTACTATTTATTAAATTGCTACCTACTATTTATTAAATGGCTACTTACTATTTATTAAATTGTTACTTACTATTTATTAAATTGTTACTTACTATTTATTAAATTGTTACCCACTATTTATTAAATTGTTACCTACTACTTATTAAATTGTTACATACTATTTATTAAATTGTTATCTACTATTTATTAAATTGTTAACTACTATTTATTAAATTGTTACCTACTATTTATTAAATTGTTACCTACTATTATATAAAATGTTACCTACTATTTATTAAATCGTTACCTACTATTTTTTAAATTGCTTCCTACTATTTATTAAATTGTTACCCGCTATTTATTAAATTGTTACCAACTATTCATTAAATTGTTAACTACTATTTATTAAATTGTTACCTACTATTTATTAAATTGCTACCTACTATTTATTAAATTGTTACCTACAATTTATTAAAATGTTACATACTATTTTTTAAATTGTTACCTACTATTTATTAAATTGTTACCTACTATTTATTAAATTGTTACTTACTATTTATTATATTGTTACTTACTATTTATTAAATTGCTACTTACTATTTATTAAATTGCTACTTACAATTTATTAAATTGCTACTTACTATTTATTAAATTGCTACTTACTATTTATTAAATTGCTACATACTATTTATTAAATAGCTACTTACTATTTATTAAATTGCTTCTTACTATTTATTAAATTGCTACTTACTATTTATTAAATTGCTACTTACTATTTATTAAATTGCTGCTTACTATTTATTAAATGGCTACTTACTATTTATTAAATTGTTACTTACTATTTATTAAATTGTTACTTACTATTTATTAAATTGTTACCCACTATTTATTAAATTGCTACCTACTATTTATTAAATTGTTACCTCCTATTTTTTAAATTGTTTCCTACTATTTATTAAATTGCTACCTACTATTTATTAAATTGTTACCTACAATTTATTAAAATGTTACATACTATTTTTTAAATTGTTACCTACTATTTATTAAATTGTTACCTACTATTTATTAAATTGTTACTTACTATTTATTATATTGTTACTTACTATTTATTAAATTGCTACTTACTATTTATTAAATTGCTACTTACAATTTATTAAATTGCTACTTACTATTTATTAAATTGCTACTTACTATTTATTAAATTGCTACATACTATTTATTAAATTGCTACTTACTATTTATTAAATTGCTTCTTACTATTTATTAAATTGCTACTTACTATTTATTAAATTGCTACTTACTATTTATTAAATTGCTGCTTACTATTTATTAAATGGCTACTTACTATTTATTAAATTGTTACTTACTATTTATTAAATTGTTACTTACTATTTATTAAATTGTTACCCACTATTTATTAAATTGCTACCTACTATTTATTAAATTGTTACCTCCTATTTTTTAAATTGTTTCCTACTATTTATTAAATTGTTACCTACTATTTATTAAATTGTTACCCACTATTTATTAAATTGTTACCTACTATTTATTAAATTGATACCTACTATTTATTAAATTGTTACCTACTATTTATTAAATTGTTACCTACTATTTATTAAATTGTTACCTACTATTTATTAAATTGTTACCTACTATTTATTAAATAGTTACCTACTATTTATTAAATTGCTACTTACTATTTATTAAATTGCTGCCTACTATTTATTAAATTGTTACCTACTATTTATTAAATTGTTACATACTGTTTATTAAATTGTTACCTACAATTTATAAAATTGTTACCTACTATTTATTAAATTGTTACCTACTATTTACTAAATTGTTACCTACTATTTATTAAAATGTTACCTACTATTTATTTAATTGTTACCTACTATTTATTAAATTGTTACGTACAATATATTAAATTGTTATCTACTATTTATTAAATTGTTACCTACTATTTATTAAATTGTTACCTACTATTTATTAAATTGTTACCTACTACTTATTAAATTGTTAACTACTATTTATTAAATTGTTACCTAGTATTTATTAAATTGTTACCTACTATTTATTAAATTGTTACCTACTATTTATTAAATTGTTACCTACTATTTATTAAATTGTTACCTACTATTTATTAAATTGTTACCTACTATTTATTAAATTGTTACCTACTATTTATTAAATTGTTACCTACAATTTATTAATTGTTACCTACTATTTATTAAATTGTTAACTACAGTTTATTAAAATGTTACCTACTATTTATTAAATTGTTACCTACTATTTATTAAATTGCTGCCTACTATTTATTAAATTGCTACCTACTATTTATTAAATGGCTACTTACTATTTATTAAATTGTTACTTACTATTTATTAAATTGTTACTTACTATTTATTAAATTGTTACCCACTATTTATTAAATTGTTACCTACTACTTATTAAAATGTTACATACTATTTATTAAATTGTTATCTACTATTTATTAAATTGTTAACTACTATTTATTAAATTGTTACCTACTATTTATTAAATTGTTACCTACTATTATATAAAATGTTACCTACTATTTATTAAATCGTTACCTACTATTTTTTAAATTGCTTCCTACTATTTATTAAATTGTTACCCGCTATTTATTAAATTGTTACCAACTATTCATTAAATTGTTAACTACTATTTATTAAATTGTTACCTACTATTTATTAAATTGCTACCTACTATTTATTAAATTGTTACCTACAATTTATTAAAATGTTACATACTATTTTTTAAATTGTTACCTACTATTTATTAAATTGTTACCTACTATTTATTAAATTGTTACTTACTATTTATTATATTGTTACTTACTATTTATTAAATTGCTACTTACTATTTATTAAATTGCTACTTACAATTTATTAAATTGCTACTTACTATTTATTAAATTGCTTCTTACTATTTATTAAATTGCTACTTACTATTTATTAAATTGCTACTTACTATTTATTAAATTGCTGCTTACTATTTATTAAATGGCTACTTACTATTTATTAAATTGTTACTTACTATTTATTAAATTGTTACTTACTATTTATTAAATTGTTACCCACTATTTATTAAATTGCTACCTACTATTTATTAAATTGTTACCTCCTATTTTTTAAATTGTTTCCTACTATTTATTAAATTGTTACCTACTATTTATTAAATTGTTACCCACTATTTATTAAATTGTTACCTACTATTTATTAAATTGATACCTACTATTTATTAAATTGTTACCTACTATTTATTAAATTGTTACCTACTATTTATTAAATTGTTACCTACTATTTATTAAATTGTTACCTACTATTTATTAAATAGTTACCTACTATTTATTAAATTGCTACTTACTATTTATTAAATTGCTGCCTACTATTTATTAAATTGTTACCTACTATTTATTAAATTGTTACATACTGTTTATTAAATTGTTACCTACTATTTATAAAATTGTTACCTACTATTTATTAAATTGTTACCTACTATTTACTAAATTGTTACCTACTATTTATTAAAATGTTACCTACTATTTATTTAATTGTTACCTACTATTTATTAAATTGTTACGTACAATATATTAAATTGTTATCTACTATTTATTAAATTGTTACCTACTATTTATTAAATTGTTACCTACTATTTATTAAATTGTTACCTACTACTTATTAAATTGTTAACTACTATTTATTAAATTGTTACCTAGTATTTATTAAATTGTTACCTACTATTTATTAAATTGTTACCTACTATTTATTAAATTGTTACCTACTATTTATTAAATTGTTACCTACTATTTATTAAATTGTTACCTACTATTTATTAAATTGTTACCTACTATTTATTAAATTGTTACCTACAATTTATTAATTGTTACCTACTATTTATTAAATTGTTAACTACAGTTTATTAAAATGTTACCTACTATTTATTAAATTGTTACCTACTATTTATTAAATTGCTGCCTACTATTTATTAAATTGCTACCTACTATTTATTAAATGGCTACTTACTATTTATTAAATTGTTACTTACTATTTATTAAATTGTTACTTACTATTTATTAAATTGTTACCCACTATTTATTAAATTGTTACCTACTACTTATTAAATTGTTACATACTATTTATTAAATTGTTATCTACTATTTATTAAATTGTTAACTACTATTTATTAAATTGTTACCTACTATTTATTAAATTGTTACCTACTATTATATAAAATGTTACCTACTATTTATTAAATCGTTACCTACTATTTTTTAAATTGCTTCCTACTATTTATTAAATTGCTATCTACTATTTATTAAATTCTTACCTACTATTTATTAAATTGTTTCCAACTATTTATTAAATTGTTACCTACTATTTATTAAATTGTTACCTACTATTTATTAAATTGTTACCTAGTATTTATTAAATTGTTACCTACTATTTATTAAATTGTTACATACTATTTATTAAATTGTTACCTACTATTTATTAAATTGTTACCTACTATTTATTAAATTGTTACCTACAATTTATTAAATTGTTACATACAATTTATTAAATTGTTACTTACTATTTATTAAATTGTTACTTACTATTTATTAAATTGTTACTTACTATTTATTAAATTGCTACCTACTATTTATGAAATTGTTACTTTCTATTTATTAAATTGTTACTTACTATTTATTAAATTGTTAATTACTATTTATTAAATTGTTACTTACTATTTATTAAATTGTTACTTACTATATATTAAATTGCTACTTACTATTAATTAAATTGCTACTCACTATTTATTAAATTGCTTCTTACTATTTTTTAAATTGTTGCCTACTATTTATTAAATTGTTACCTACTATTTATTAAATTGTTACCTACTATTTATTAAATTGTTACCTACTATTTATTAAATTGTTACCTACTATTTATTAAATTGTTACCTACAATTTATTAATTGTTACCTACTATTTATTAAATTGTTAACTACAGTTTATTAAAATGTTACCTACTATTTATTAAATTGTTACCTACTATTTATTAAATTGCTGCCTACTATTTATTAAATTGCTACCTACTATTTATTAAATGGCTACTTACTATTTATTAAATTGTTACTTACTATTTATTAAATTGTTACTTACTATTTATTAAATTGTTACCCACTATTTATTAAATTGTTACCTACTACTTATTAAATTGTTACATACTATTTATTAAATTGTTATCTACTATTTATTAAATTGTTAACTACTATTTATTAAATTGTTACCTACTATTTATTAAATTGTTACCTACTATTATATAAAATGTTACCTACTATTTATTAAATCGTTACCTACTATTTTTTAAATTGCTTCCTACTATTTATTAAATTGCTATCTACTATTTATTAAATTCTTACCTACTATTTATTAAATTGTTTCCAACTATTTATTAAATTGTTACCTACTATTTATTAAATTGTTACCTACTATTTATTAATTTGTTACCTACTATTTATTAAACTGTTACCTACTATTTATTAAATTGTTACATACTATTTATTAAATTGTTACCTACTATTTATTAAATTGTTACCTACTATTTATTAAATTGTTTCCAACTATTTATTAAATTGTTACCTACTATTTATTAAATTGTTACCTACTATTTATTAAATTGTTACCTACGATTTATTAAATTGCTACCTACTATTTATTAAATTGTTACTTACTATTTATTAAATTGTTACTTACTATTTATTAAGCTGTTACTTACTATTTATTAAATTGTTACTTACAATTTATTAAATGGTTACTTACTATTTATTAAATTGTTACTTACTATTAATTAAATTGTTACTTACTATTTATTAAATTGTTACCTACTATTTATTAAATTGTTACCTGCTATTTATTAAATTGTTACCTACTATTCATTAAATTGTTAACTACTATTTATTAAATTGTTACCTACTATTTATTAAATTGCTACCTACTATTTATTAAATTGTTACCTACTATTTATTAAATTGTTACATACTATTTTTTAAATTGTTACCTACTATTTATTAAATTGTTACCTACTATTTATTTAATTGTTACCTACTATTTATTAAATTGTTACCTACTATTTATTAAATTGTTACTTACTATTTATTAAATTGTTACTTACTATTTATTAAGTTGTTACTTACTATTTATTAAATTGTTACTTACAATTTATTAAATGGTTACTTACTATTTATTAAATTGTTACATACTATTTATTAAATTGTTACCTACTATTTATTAAATTGTTTCCAACTATTTATTAAATTGTTACCTACTATTTATTAAATTGTTACCTACTATTTATTAAATTGTTACCTACGATTTATTAAATTGCTACCTACTATTTATTAAATTGTTACTTACTATTTATTAAGTTGTTACTTACTATTTATTAAATTGTTACTTACAATTTATTAAATGGTTACTTACTATTTATTAAATTGTTACTTACTATTAATTAAATTGTTACTTACTATTTATTAAATTGTTACCTACTATTTATTAAATTGTTACCCGCTATTTATTAAATTGTTACCTACTATTCATTAAATTGTTAACTACTATTTATTAAATTGTTACCTACTATTTATTAAATTGTTACCCGCTATTTATTAAATTGTTACCTACTATTCATTAAATTGTTAACTACTATTTATTAAATTGTTACCTACTATTTATTAAATTGCTACCTACTATTTATTAAATTGTTACCTACTATTTATTAAATTGTTACCTACGATTTATTAAATTGTTACCTACTATTTATTAAATTGTTACTTACTATTTATTAAATTGTTACTTACTATTTATTAAGTTGTTACTTACTATTTATTAAATTGTTACTTACAATTTATTAAATGGTTACTTACTATTTATTAAATTGTTACTTACTATTAATTAAATTGTTACTTACTATTTATTAAATTGTTACCTACTATTTATTAAATTGTTACCCGCTATTTATTAAATTGTTACCTACTATTCATTAAATTGTTAACTACTATTTATTAAATTGTTACCTACTATTTATTAAATTGCTACCTACTATTTATTAAATTGTTACCTACTATTTATTAAATTGTTACATACTATTTTTTAAATTGTTACCTACTATTTATTAAATTGTTACCTACTATTTATTAAATTGTTACTTACTATTTATTATATTGTTACTTACTATTTATTAAATTGCTACTTACTATTTATTAAATTGCTACTTACAATTTATTAAATTGCTACTTACTATTTATTAAATTGCTACTTACTATTTATTAAATTGCTACATACTATTTATTAAATTGCTACTTACTATTTATTAAATTGCTTCTTACTATTTATTAAATTGCTACTTACTATTTATTAAATTGCTACTTACTATTTATTAAATTGCTGCTTACTATTTATTAAATGGCTACTTACTATTTATTAAATTGTTACTTACTATTTATTAAATTGTTACTTACTATTTATTAAATTGTTACCCACTATTTATTAAATTGCTACCTACTATTTATTAAATTGTTACCTCCTATTTTTTAAATTGTTTCCTACTATTTATTAAATTGTTACCCGCTATTTATTAAATTGTTACCTACTATTCATTAAATTGTTAACTACTATTTATTAAATTGTTACCTACTATTTATTAAATTGCTACCTACTATTTATTAAATTGTTACCTACTATTTATTAAATTGTTACCTACGATTTATTAAATTGTTACCTACTATTTATTAAATTGTTACTTACTATTTATTAAATTGTTACTTACTATTTATTAAGTTGTTACTTACTATTTATTAAATTGTTACTTACAATTTATTAAATGGTTACTTACTATTTATTAAATTGTTACTTACTATTAATTAAATTGTTACTTACTATTTATTAAATTGTTACCTACTATTTATTAAATTGTTACCCGCTATTTATTAAATTGTTACCTACTATTCATTAAATTGTTAACTACTATTTATTAAATTGTTACCTACTATTTATTAAATTGCTACCTACTATTTATTAAATTGTTACCTACTATTTATTAAATTGTTACATACTATTTTTTAAATTGTTACCTACTATTTATTAAATTGTTACCTACTATTTATTAAATTGTTACTTACTATTTATTATATTGTTACTTACTATTTATTAAATTGCTACTTACTATTTATTAAATTGCTACTTACAATTTATTAAATTGCTACTTACTATTTATTAAATTGCTACTTACTATTTATTAAATTGCTACATACTATTTATTAAATTGCTACTTACTATTTATTAAATTGCTTCTTACTATTTATTAAATTGCTACTTACTATTTATTAAATTGCTACTTACTATTTATTAAATTGCTGCTTACTATTTATTAAATGGCTACTTACTATTTATTAAATTGTTACTTACTATTTATTAAATTGTTACTTACTATTTATTAAATTGTTACCCACTATTTATTAAATTGCTACCTACTATTTATTAAATTGTTACCTCCTATTTTTTAAATTGTTTCCTACTATTTATTAAATTGTTACCTACTATTTATTAAATTGTTACCCACTATTTATTAAATTGTTACCTACTATTTATTAAATTGTTACATACTGTTTATTAAATTGTTACCTACTATTTATAAAATTGTTACCTACTATTTATTAAATTGTTACCTACTATTTATTAAATTGTTACCTACTATTTATTAAAATGTTACCTACTATTTATTAAATTGTTACCTACTATTTATTAAATTGTTACCTACTATTTATTAAATTGTTACCTACTATTTATTAAATTGTTACCTACAATTTATTAATTGTTACCTACTATTTATTAAATTGTTACCTACAGTTTATTAAAATGTTACCTACTATTTATTAAATTGTTACCTACTATTTATTAAATTGCTGCCTACTATTTATTAAATTGCTACCTACTATTTATTAAATGGCTACTTACTATTTATTAAATTGTAACTTACTATTTATTAAATTGTTACTTACTATTTATTAAATTGTTACCCACTATTTATTAAATTGTTACCTACTACTTATTAAATTGTTACATACTATTTATTAAATTGTTATCTACTATTTATTAAATTGTTAACTACTATTTATTAAATTGTTACCTACTATTTATTAAATTGTTACCTACTATTATATAAAATGTTACCTACTATTTATTAAATCGTTACCTACTATTTTTTAAATTGCTTCCTACTATTTATTAAATTGCTATCTACTATTTATTAAATTCTTACCTACTATTTATTAAATTGTTTCCAACTATTTATTAAATTGTTACCTACTATTTATTAAATTGTTACCTACTATTTATTAAATTGTTACCTACTATTTATTAAACTGTTACCTACTATTTATTAAATTGTTACATACTATTTATTAAATTGTTACCTACTATTTATTAAAATGTTACCTACTATTTATTAAATTGTTACCTACTGTTTATTAAATTGTTACCTACTATTTTTTAAATGGTTTCCTACTATTTATTAAATACTTACCTACTATTTATTAAATTGTTACCCACTATTTATTAAATTGTTACCTACTATTTATTAAATTGTTACCTACTATTTATTAAATTGTTACCTACTATTTATTAAATTGTTACCTACTATTTATTAAATTGTTACCTACTATTTATTAAAATGTTACCTACTATTTATTAAATTGTTTCCAACTATTTACTAAATTGTTACCTACTATTTATTAAATTGTTACCTGCTATTTATTAAATTGTTACCTACTATTCATTAAATTGTTAACTACAATTTATTAAATTGTTGCCTACTATTTATTAAATTGCTACCTACTATTTATTAAATTGTTACCTACTATTTATTAAATTGTAACATAATACTTTTTTTAATTGTTACCTACTATTTATTAAATTGTTACCTACTATTTATTAAATTGTTACATACTATTTTTTAAATTGTTACCCACTATTTATTCAATTGTTACCTACTATTTATTAAATTGTTACCCACTATTTATTAAATTTTTACCTACTATTTATTAAATTGTTACCCACTATTTATTAAACTGTTACCTACTATTTATTAAATTGCTACCTACTATTTATTAAATTGCTACCTACTATTTATTAAATTGCTACTTACTATTTATTAAATTGCTACTTACTATTTATTAAATTGTTACTTACTATTTATTAAATTGTTACTTACTGTTTATTATATTGTTACTTACTATTTATTAAATTGCTACTTACTATTTATTAAATTGCTACTTACAATTTATTAAATTGTTACTTACTATTTATTAAATTGCTACTTACTATTTATTAAATTGCTACTTACTATTTATTAAATTGCTACTTACTATTTATTAAATTGCTTCTTACTATTTATTAAATTGCTACTTACTATTTATTAAATTGCTACATACTATTTATTAAATTGCTACTTACTATTTATTAAATGGCTACTTACTATTTATTAAATTGTTACTTACTATTTATTAAATTGTTACTTACTATTTATTAAATTGTTACCCACTATTTATTAAATTGCTACCTACTATTTATTAAATTGCTACCTACTATTTATTAAATTGTTACCTACTATTTATTAAATTGTTTCCAACTATTTATTAAATTGTTACCTACTATTTATTAAATTGTTACCTACTATTTATTAAATTGTTACCTACTATTTATTAAATTGTTACCTACTATTTATTAAATTGTTACATACTATTTTTTAAATTGTTACCCACTATTTATTCAATTGTTACCTACTATTTATTAAATTGTTACCCACTATTTATTAAATTTTTACCTACTATTTATTAAATTGTTACCCACTATTTATTAAACTGTTACCTACTATTTATTAAATTGCTACCTACTATTTATTAAATTGTTACTTACAATTTATTAAATGGTTACTTACTATTTATTAAATTGTTACTTACTATTAATTAAATTGTTACTTACTATTTATTAAATTGTTACCTACTATTTATTAAATTGTTACCCGCTATTTATTAAATTGTTACCTACTATTCATTAAATTGTTAACTACTATTTATTAAATTGTTACCTACTATTTATTAAATTGCTACCTACTATTTATTAAATTGTTACCTACTATTTATTAAATTGTTACATACTATTTTTTAAATTGTTACCTACTATTTATTAAATTGTTACCTACTATTTATTAAATTGTTACTTACTATTTATTATATTGTTACTTACTATTTATTAAATTGCTACTTACTATTTATTAAATTGCTACTTACAATTTATTAAATTGCTACTTACTATTTATTAAATTGCTACTTACTATTTATTAAATTGCTACATACTATTTATTAAATTGCTACTTACTATTTATTAAATTGCTTCTTACTATTTATTAAATTGTCACTTACTATTTATTAAATTGCTACTTACTATTTATTAAATTGCTGCTTACTATTTATTAAATGGCTACTTACTATTTATTAAATTGTTACTTACTATTTATTAAATTGTTACTTACTATTTATTAAATTGTTACCCACTATTTATTAAATTGCTACCTACTATTTATTAAATTGTTACCTCCTATTTTTTAAATTGTTTCCTACTATTTATTAAATTGTTACCTACTATTTATTAAATTGTTACCCACTATTTATTAAATTGTTACCTATTATTTATTAAATTGTTACCTACTATTTATTAAATTGTTACCTACTATTTATTAAATAGTTACTTACTATTTATTAAATTGTTACCCACTATTTATTAAATTGTTACCTACTACTTATTAAATTGTTACATACTATTTATTAAATTGTTATCTACTATTTATTAAACTGTTAACTACTATTTATTAAATTGTTACCTACTATTTATTAAATTGTTACCTACTATTATATAAAATGATACCTACTATTTATTAAATCGTTACCTACTATTTTTTAAATTGCTTCCTACTATTTATTAAATTGCTATCTACTATTTATTAAATTCTTACCTACTATTTATTAAATTGTTTCCAACTATTTATTAAATTGTTACCTACTATTTATTAAATTGTTACCTACTATTTATTAAATTGTTACCTACTATTTATTAAACTGTTACCTACTATTTATTAAATTGTTACATACTATTTATTAAATTGTTACCTACTATTTATTAAAATGTTACCTACTATTTATTAAATTGTTACCTACTGTTTATTAAATTGTTACCTACTATTTTTTAAATGGTTTCCTACTATTTATTAAATACTTACCTACTATTTATTAAATTGTTACCCACTATTTATTAAATTGTTACCTACTATTTATTAAATTGTTACCTACTATTTATTAAATTGTTACCTACTATTTATTAAATTGTTACCTACTATTTATTAAATTGTTACCTACTATTTATGAAATTGTTACTTTCTATTTATTAAATTGTTACTTACTATTTATTAAATTGTTAATTACTATTTATTAAATTGTTACTTACTATTTATTAAATTGTTACTTACTATATATTAAATTGCTACTTACTATTAATTAAATTGCTACTCACTATTTATTAAATTGCTTCTTACTATTTTTTAAATTGTTGCCTACTATTTATTAAATTGTTACCTACTATTTATTAAATTGTTACCTACTATTTATTAAATTGTTACCTACTATTTATTAAATTGTTACCTACTATTTATTAAATTGTTACCTACTATTTATTAAATAGTTACCTACTATTTATTAAATTGCTACTTACTATTTATTAAATTGCTGCCTACTATTTATTAAATTGTTACCTACTATTTATTAAATTGTTACATACTGTTTATTAAATTGTTACCTACTATTTATAAAATTGTTACCTACTATTTATTAAATTGTTACCTACTATTTATTAAATTGTTACCTACTATTTATTAAATTGTTACCTACTATTTATTAAATTGTTACCCACTATTTATTAAATTGTTACCCACAATTTATTAAATTGTTACTTACTATTTATTAAATTGTTACTTACTATTTATTAAGTTGTTACCTACTATTTATTAAATTGTTACTTACAATTTATTAAATGGTTACTTACTATTTATTAAATTGTTACTTACTATTAATTAAATTGTTACTTACTATTTATTAAATTGTTACCTACTATTTATTAAATTGTTACCTACTATTTATTAAATTGTTACCTACTATTTATTAAATTGTTTCCAACTATTTATTAAATTGTTACCTACTATTTATTAAATTGTTACCCACTATTTATTAAATTGTTACCCACAATTTATTAAATTGTTACTTACTATTTATTAAATTGTTACTTACTATTTATTAAGTTGTTACCTACTATTTATTAAATTGTTACTTACAATTTATTAAATGGTTACTTACTATTAATTAAATTGTTACTTACTATTTATTAAATTGTTACCTACTATTTATTAAATTGTTACCTACTATTTATTAAATTGTTACCTACTATTTATTAAATTGTTTCCAACTATTTATTAAATTGTTACCTACTATTTATTAAATTGTTACCTACTATTTATTAAATTGTTACCTACGATTTATTAAATTGTTACCTACTATTTATTAAATTGTTACTTACTATTTATTAAATTGTTACTTACTATTTATTAAGTTGTTACTTACTATTTATTAAATTGTTACTTACAATTTATTAAATGGTTACTTACTATTTATTAAATTGTTACTTACTATTAATTAAATTGTTACATACTATTTATTAAATTGTTACCTACTATTTATTAAATTGTTACCTGCTATTTATTAAATTGTTACCTACTATTCATTAAATTGTTAACAACTATTTATTAAATTGTTACCTACTATTTATTAAATTGCTACCTACTATTTATTAAATTGTTACCTACTATTTATTAAATTGTTACATACTATTTTTTAAATTGTTACCTACTATTTATTAAATTGCTACTTACTATTTATTAAATTGCTACTTACTATTTATTAAATTGCTGCTTACTATTTATTAAATGGCTACTTACTATTTATTAAATTGTTACTTACTATTTATTAAATTGTTACTTACTATTTATTAAATTGTTACCCACTATTTATTAAATTGCTACCTACTATTTATTAAATTGTTACCTCCTATTTTTTAAATTGTTTCCTACTATTTATTAAATTGTTACCTACTATTTATTAAATTGTTACCTACTATTTTTTAAATTGTTACCTACTATTTATTAAATTGTTACCTACTATTTATTAAGTTGTTACCTACTATTTATTAAATAGTTACCTACTATTTATTAAATTGCTACTTACTATTTATTAAATTGCTGCCTACTATTTATTAAATTGTTACCTACTATTTATTAAATTGTTACATACTGTTTATTAAATTGTTACCTACTATTTATAAAATTGTTACCTACTATTTATTAAATTGTTACCTACTATTTATTAAATTGTTACCTACTATTTATGAAAATGTTACCTACTATTTATTTAATTGTTACCTACTATTTATTAAATTGTTACGTACAATATATTAAATTGTTATCTACTATTTATTAAATTGTTACCTACTATTTATTAAATTGTTACCTACTATTTATTAAATTGTTACCTACTACTTATTAAATTGTTAACTACTATTTATTAAATTGTTACCTACTATTTATTAAATTGTTACCTACTATTTATTAAATTGTTACCTACTATTTATTAAATTGTTACCTACTATTTATTAAATTGTTACCTACAATTTATTAAATTGTTACATACAATTTATTAAATTGTTACTTACTATTTATTAAATTGTTACTTACTATTTATTAAATTGTTACTTACTATTTATTAAATTGCTACCTACTATTTATGAAATTGTTACTTTCTATTTATTAAATTGTTACTTACTAATTATTAAATTGTTAATTACTATTTATTAAATTGTTAATTACTATTTATTAAATTGTTACTTACTATATATTAAATTGCTACTTACTATTAATTAAATTGCTACTCACAGTTTATTAAATTGCTTCTTAATATTTTTTAAATTGTTGCCTACTATTTATTAAATTGTTACCTACTATTTATTAAATTGTTACCTACTATTTATTAAATTGTTACCTACTATTTAATAAATTGTTACCTACTATTTATTAAAATGTTACCTACTATTTATTAAATTGTTTCCAACTATTTATTAAATTGTTACCTACTATTTATTAAATTGTTACCTGCTATTTATTAAATTGTTACCTACTATTCATTAAATTGTTAACTACAATTTATTAAATTGTTGCCTACTATTTATTAAATTGCTACCTACTATTTATTAAATTGTTACCTACTATTTATTAAATTGTCACATAATACTTTTTTTAATTGTTACCTACTATTTATTAAATTGTTACCTACTATTTATTAAATTGTTACATACTATTTTTTAAATTGTTACCCACTATTTATTCAATTGTTACCTACTATTTATTAAATTGTTACCCACTATTTATTAAATTTTTACCTACTATTTATTAAATTGTTACCCACTATTTATTAAACTGTTACCTACTATTTATTAAATTGCTACCTACTATTTATTAAATTGCTACCTACTATTTATTAAATTGCTACTTACTATTTATTAAATTGATACTTACAATTTATTAAATTGCTACTTACTATTTATTAAATTGCTACTTACTATTTATTAAATTGCTACTTACTATTTATTAAATTGCTACTTACTATTTATTAAATTGCTTCTTACTATTTATTAAATTGCTACTTACTATTTATTAAATTGCTACTTTCTATTTATTAAATTGCTACTTACTATTTATTAAATGGCTACTTACTATTTATTAAATTGTTACTTACTATTTATTAAATTGTTACTTACTATTTATTATATTGTTACTTACTATTTATTAAATTGCTACTTACTATTTATTAAATTGCTACTTACAATTTATTAAATTGCTACTTACTATTTATTAAATTGCTACTTACTATTTATTAAATTGCTACTTACTATTTATTAAATTGCTACTTACTATTTATTATATTGCTTCTTACTATTTATTAAATTGCTACTTACTATTTATTAAATTGCTACATACTATTTATTAAATTGCTACTTACTATTTATTAAATGGCTACTTACTATTTATTAAATTGTTACTTACTATTTATTAAATTGTTACTTACTATTTATTAAATTGTTACCCACTATTTATTAAATTGCTACCTACTATTTATTAAATTGCTACCTACTATTTATTAAATTGTTACCTACTATTTTTTAAATTGTTACCTACTATTTATTAAATTGTTACCTACTATTTATTAAATTGTTACCCACTATTTATTAAATTGTTACCTACTATTTATTAAATTGTTACCCACTATTTATTAAACTGTTACCTACTATTTATTAAATTGTTACCTACTATTTATTAAATTGCTACTTACTATTTATTAAATTGCTACTTACTATTTATTAAATTGCTACTTACTATTTATTAAATTGCTTCTTACTATTTATTAAATTGCTACTTACTATTTATTAAATTGCTACTTACTGTTTATTAAATTGCTGCTTACTATTTATTAAATGGCTACTTACTATTTATTAAATTGTTACTTACAATTTATTAAATTGTTACATACTATTTTTTAAATTGTTACCTACTATTTATTAAATTGTTACCTACTATTTATTAAATTGTTACCCACTATTTATTAAATTGTTACCTACTATTTATTAAATTGTTACCCACTATTTATTAAACTGTTACCTACTATTTATTAAATTGTTACCTACTATTTATTAAATTGCTAATTACTATTTATTAAATTGCTACTTACTATTTATTAAATTGTTACTTACTATTAATTAAATTGTTACTTACTATTTATTAAATTGTTACCTACTATTTATTAAATTGTTACCTGCTATTTATTAAATTGTTACCTACTATTCATTAAATTGTTAACTACTATTTATTAAATTGTTACCTACTATTTATTAAATTGCTACCTACTATTTATTAAATTGTTACCTACTATTTATTAAATTGTTACATACTATTTTTTAAATTGTTACCTACTATTTATTAAATTGTTACCTACTATTTATTAAATTGTTACATACTATTTTTTAAATTGTTACCTACTATTTATTAAATTGTTACCTACTATTTATTAAATTGTTACCCACTATTTATTAAATTGCTACCTACTATTTATTAAATTGTTACCTCCTATTTTTTAAATTGTTTCCTACTATTTATTAAATTGGTACCTACTATTTATTAAATTGTTACCCAGTATTTATTAAATTGTTACCTAGTATTTATTAAATTGTTACCTACTATTTATTAAATTGTTACCTACTATTTATTAAATTGTTACCTACTATTTATTAAATTGTTACCTACTATTTATTAAATTGTTACCTACTATTTATTAAATAGTTACCTACTATTTATTAAATTGCTACTTACTATTTATTAAATTGCTGCCTACTATTTATTAAATTGTTACCTACTATTTATTAAATTGTTACATACTGTTTATTAAATTGTTACCTACTATTTATAAAATTGTTACCTACTATTTATTAAATTGTTACCTACTATTTATTAAATTGTTACCTACTATTTATTAAAATGTTACCTACTATTTATTTAATTGTTACCTACTATTTATTAAATTGTTACGTACAATATATTAAATTGTTATCTACTATTTATTAAATTGTTACCTACTATTTATTAAATTGTTACCTACTATTTATTAAATTGTTACCTACTACTTATTAAATTGTTAACTACTATTTATTAAATTGTTACCCACTATTTATTAAATTGCTACCTACTATTTATTAAATTGCTACCTACTATTTATTAAATTGTTACCTACTATTTTTTAAATTGTTACCTACTATTTATTAAATTGTTACCTACTATTTATTAAATTGTTACCCACTATTTATTAAATTGTTACCTACTATTTATTAAATTGTTACCCACTATTTATTAAACTGTTACCTACTATTTATTAAATTGTTACCTACTATTTATTAAATTGCTACTTACTATTTATTAAATTGCTACTTACTATTTATTAAATTGCTACTTACTATTTATTAAATTGCTTCTTACTATTTATTAAATTGCTACTTACTATTTATTAAATTGCTACTTACTGTTTATTAAATTGCTGCTTACTATTTATTAAATGGCTACTTACTATTTATTAAATTGTTACTTACAATTTATTAAATTGTTACATACTATTTTTTAAATTGTTACCTACTATTTATTAAATTGTTACCTACTATTTATTAAATTGTTACCCACTATTTATTAAATTGTTACCTACTATTTATTAAATTGTTACCCACTATTTATTAAACTGTTACCTACTATTTATTAAATTGTTACCTACTATTTATTAAATTGCTAATTACTATTTATTAAATTGCTACTTACTATTTATTAAATTGTTACTTACTATTAATTAAATTGTTACTTACTATTTATTAAATTGTTACCTACTATTTATTAAATTGTTACCTGCTATTTATTAAATTGTTACCTACTATTCATTAAATTGTTAACTACTATTTATTAAATTGTTACCTACTATTTATTAAATTGCTACCTACTATTTATTAAATTGTTACCTACTATTTATTAAATTGTTACATACTATTTTTTAAATTGTTACCTACTATTTATTAAATTGTTACCTACTATTTATTAAATTGTTACATACTATTTTTTAAATTGTTACCTACTATTTATTAAATTGTTACCTACTATTTATTAAATTGTTACCCACTATTTATTAAATTGCTACCTACTATTTATTAAATTGTTACCTCCTATTTTTTAAATTGTTTCCTACTATTTATTAAATTGGTACCTACTATTTATTAAATTGTTACCCAGTATTTATTAAATTGTTACCTAGTATTTATTAAATTGTTACCTACTATTTATTAAATTGTTACCTACTATTTATTAAATTGTTACCTACTATTTATTAAATTGTTACCTACTATTTATTAAATTGTTACCTACTATTTATTAAATAGTTACCTACTATTTATTAAATTGCTACTTACTATTTATTAAATTGCTGCCTACTATTTATTAAATTGTTACCTACTATTTATTAAATTGTTACATACTGTTTATTAAATTGTTACCTACTATTTATAAAATTGTTACCTACTATTTATTAAATTGTTACCTACTATTTATTAAATTGTTACCTACTATTTATTAAAATGTTACCTACTATTTATTTAATTGTTACCTACTATTTATTAAATTGTTACGTACAATATATTAAATTGTTATCTACTATTTATTAAATTGTTACCTACTATTTATTAAATTGTTACCCACTATTTATTAAATTGTTACCTACTATTTATTAAATTGTTACCCACTATTTATTAAACTGTTACCTACTATTTATTAAATTGTTACCTACTATTTATTAAATTGCTACTTACTATTTATTAAATTGCTACTTACTATTTATTAAATTGCTACTTACTATTTATTAAATTGCTTCTTACTATTTATTAAATTGCTACTTACTATTTATTAAATTGCTACTTACTGTTTATTAAATTGCTGCTTACTATTTATTAAATGGCTACTTACTATTTATTAAATTGTTACTTACAATTTATTAAATTGTTACATACTATTTTTTAAATTGTTACCTACTATTTATTAAATTGTTACCTACTATTTATTAAATTGTTACCCACTATTTATTAAATTGTTACCTACTATTTATTAAATTGTTACCCACTATTTATTAAACTGTTACCTACTATTTATTAAATTGTTACCTACTATTTATTAAATTGCTAATTACTATTTATTAAATTGCTACTTACTATTTATTAAATTGTTACTTACTATTAATTAAATTGTTACTTACTATTTATTAAATTGTTACCTACTATTTATTAAATTGTTACCTGCTATTTATTAAATTGTTACCTACTATTCATTAAATTGTTACCTACTATTTATTAAATTGTTACCTGCTATTTATTAAATTGTTACCTACTATTCATTAAATTGTTAACTACTATTTATTAAATTGTTACCTACTATTTATTAAATTGCTACCTACTATTTATTAAATTGTTACCTACTATTTATTAAATTGTTACATACTATTTTTTAAATTGTTACCTACTATTTATTAAATTGTTACCTACTATTTATTAAATTGTTACATACTATTTTTTAAATTGTTACCTACTATTTATTAAATTGTTACCTACTATTTATTAAATTGTTACCCACTATTTATTAAATTGCTACCTACTATTTATTAAATTGTTACCTCCTATTTTTTAAATTGTTTCCTACTATTTATTAAATTGGTACCTACTATTTATTAAATTGTTACCCAGTATTTATTAAATTGTTACCTAGTATTTATTAAATTGTTACCTACTATTTATTAAATTGTTACCTACTATTTATTAAATTGTTACCTACTATTTATTAAATTGTTACCTACTATTTATTAAATTGTTACCTACTATTTATTAAATAGTTACCTACTATTTATTAAATTGCTACTTACTATTTATTAAATTGCTGCCTACTATTTATTAAATTGTTACCTACTATTTATTAAATTGTTACATACTGTTTATTAAATTGTTACCTACTATTTATAAAATTGTTACCTACTATTTATTAAATTGTTACCTACTATTTATTAAATTGTTACCTACTATTTATTAAAATGTTACCTACTATTTATTTAATTGTTACCTACTATTTATTAAATTGTTACGTACAATATATTAAATTGTTATCTACTATTTATTAAATTGTTACCTACTATTTATTAAATTGTTACCTACTATTTATTAAATTGTTACCTACTACTTATTAAATTGTTAACTACTATTTATTAAATTGTTACCTAGTATTTATTAAATTGTTACCTACTATTTATTAAATTGTTACCTACTATTTATTAAATTGTTACCTACTATTTATTAAATTGTTACCTACTATTTATTAAATTGTTACCTACAATTTATTAAATTGTTACATACAATTTATTAAATTGTTACTTACTATTTATTAAATTGTTACTTACTATTTATTAAATTGTTACTTACTATTTATTAAATTGGTACCTACTATTTATGAAATTGTTACTTTCTATTTATTAAATTGTTACTTACTATTTATTAAATTGTTAATTACTATTTATTAAATTGTTAATTACTATTTATTAAATTGTTACTTACTATATATTAAATTGCTACTTACTATTAATTAAATTGCTACTCACTATTTATTAAATTGCTTCTTACTATTTTTTAAATTGTTGCCTACTATTTATTAAATTGTTACCTACTATTTATTAAATTGTTACCTACTATTTATTAAATTGTTACCTACTATTTATTAAATTGTTACCTACTATTTATTAAAATGTTACCTACTATTTATTTAATTGTTACCTACTATTTATTAAATTGTTACGTACAATATATTAAATTGTTATCTACTATTTATTAAATTGTTACCTACTATTTATTAAATTGTTACCTACTATTTATTAAATTGTTACCTACTACTTATTAAATTGTTAACTACTATTTATTAAATTGTTACCTAGTATTTATAAAATTGTTACCTACTATTTATTAAATTGTTACCTACTATTTATTAAATTGTTACCTACTATTTATTAAATTGTTACCTACTATTTATTAAATTGTTACCTACAATTTATTAAATTGTTACATACAATTTATTAAATTGTTACTTACTATTTATTAAATTGTTACTTACTATTTATTAAATTGTTACTTACTATTTATTAAATTGCTACCTACTATTTATGAAATTGTTACTTTCTATTTATTAAATTGTTACTTACTATTTATTAAATTGTTAATTACTATTTATTAAATTGTTAATTACTATTTATTAAATTGTTACTTACTATATATTAAATTGCTACTTACTATTAATTAAATTGCTACTCACTATTTATTAAATTGCTTCTTACTATTTTTTAAATTGTTGCCTACTATTTATTAAATTGTTACCTACTATTTATTAAATTGTTACCTACTATTTATTAAATTGTTACCTACTATTTATTAAATTGTTACCTACTATTTATTAAATTGTTACCTACAATTTATTAATTGTTACCTACTATTTATTAAATTGGTACCTACAGTTTATTAAAATGTTACCTACTATTTATTAAATTGTGACCTACTATTTATTAAAATGCTGCCTACTATTTATTAAATTGCTACCTACTATTTATTAAATGGCTACTTACTATTTATTAAATTGTTACTTACTATTTATTAAATTGTTACTTACTATTTATTAAATTGTTAGCCACTATTTATTAAATTGTTACCTACTACTTATTAAATTGTTACATACTATTTATTAAATTGTTATCTACTATTTATTAAATTGTTAACTACTATTTATTAAATTGTTACCTACTATTTATTAAATTGTTACCTACTATTATATAAATTGTTACCTACTATTTATTAAATTGTTACCTACTATTTATTAAATTGTTACCTACTACTTATTAAATTGTTAACTACTATTTATTAAATTGTTACCTAGTATTTATTAAATTGTTACCTACTATTTATTAAATTGTTACCTACTATTTATTAAATTGTTACCTACTATTTATTAAATTGTTACCTACTATTTATTAAATTGTTACCTACAATTTATTAAATTGTTACATACAATTTATTAAATTGTTACTTACTATTTATTAAATTGTTACTTACTATTTATTAAATTGTTACTTACTATTTATTAAATTGGTACCTACTATTTATGAAATTGTTACTTTCTATTTATTAAATTGTTACTTACTATTTATTAAATTGTTAATTACTATTTATTAAATTGTTAATTACTATTTATTAAATTGTTACTTACTATATATTAAATTGCTACTTACTATTAATTAAATTGCTACTCACTATTTATTAAATTGCTTCTTACTATTTTTTAAATTGTTGCCTACTATTTATTAAATTGTTACCTACTATTTATTAAATTGTTACCTACTATTTATTAAATTGTTACCTACTATTTATTAAATTGTTACCTACTATTTATTAAAATGTTACCTACTATTTATTTAATTGTTACCTACTATTTATTAAATTGTTACGTACAATATATTAAATTGTTATCTACTATTTATTAAATTGTTACCTACTATTTATTAAATTGTTACCTACTATTTATTAAATTGTTACCTACTACTTATTAAATTGTTAACTACTATTTATTAAATTGTTACCTAGTATTTATAAAATTGTTACCTACTATTTATTAAATTGTTACCTACTATTTATTAAATTGTTACCTACTATTTATTAAATTGTTACCTACTATTTATTAAATTGTTACCTACAATTTATTAAATTGTTACATACAATTTATTAAATTGTTACTTACTATTTATTAAATTGTTACTTACTATTTATTAAATTGTTACTTACTATTTATTAAATTGCTACCTACTATTTATGAAATTGTTACTTTCTATTTATTAAATTGTTACTTACTATTTATTAAATTGTTAATTACTATTTATTAAATTGTTAATTACTATTTATTAAATTGTTACTTACTATATATTAAATTGCTACTTACTATTAATTAAATTGCTACTCACTATTTATTAAATTGCTTCTTACTATTTTTTAAATTGTTACCTACTATTTATTAAATTGCTACCTACTATTTATTAAATTGTTACCTACTATTTATTAAATTGTTACATACTATTTTTTAAATTGTTACCTACTATTTATTAAATTGTTACCTACAATTTATTAATTGTTACCTACTATTTATTAAATTGGTACCTACAGTTTATTAAAATGTTACCTACTATTTATTAAATTGTGACCTACTATTTATTAAAATGCTGCCTACTATTTATTAAATTGCTACCTACTATTTATTAAATGGCTACTTACTATTTATTAAATTGTTACTTACTATTTATTAAATTGTTACTTACTATTTATTAAATTGTTAGCCACTATTTATTAAATTGTTACCTACTACTTATTAAATTGTTACATACTATTTATTAAATTGTTATCTACTATTTATTAAATTGTTAACTACTATTTATTAAATTGTTACCTACTATTTATTAAATTGTTACCTACTATTATATAAATTGTTACCTACTATTTATTAAATTGTTACCTACTATTTATTAAATTGTTACCTACTACTTATTAAATTGTTAACTACTATTTATTAAATTGTTACCTAGTATTTATTAAATTGGTACCTACTATTTATTAAATTGTTACCCAGTATTTATTAAATTGTTACCTAGTATTTATTAAATTGTTACCTACTATTTATTAAATTGTTACCTACTATTTATTAAATTGTTACCTACTATTTATTAAATTGTTACCTACTATTTATTAAATTGTTACCTACTATTTATTAAATAGTTACCTACTATTTATTAAATTGCTACTTACTATTTATTAAATTGCTGCCTACTATTTATTAAATTGTTACCTACTATTTATTAAATTGTTACATACTGTTTATTAAATTGTTACCTACTATTTATAAAATTGTTACCTACTATTTATTAAATTGTTACCTACTATTTATTAAATTGTTACCTACTATTTATTAAAATGTTACCTACTATTTATTTAATTGTTACCTACTATTTATTAAATTGTTACGTACAATATATTAAATTGTTATCTACTATTTATTAAATTGTTACCTACTATTTATTAAATTGTTACCTACTATTTATTAAATTGTTACCTACTACTTATTAAATTGTTAACTACTATTTATTAAATTGTTACCTAGTATTTATTAAATTGTTACCTACTATTTATTAAATTGTTACCTACTATTTATTAAATTGTTACCTACTATTTATTAAATTGTTACCTACTATTTATTAAATTGTTACCTACAATTTATTAAATTGTTACATACAATTTATTAAATTGTTACTTACTATTTATTAAATTGTTACTTACTATTTATTAAATTGTTACTTACTATTTATTAAATTGGTACCTACTATTTATGAAATTGTTACTTTCTATTTATTAAATTGTTACTTACTATTTATTAAATTGTTAATTACTATTTATTAAATTGTTAATTACTATTTATTAAATTGTTACTTACTATATATTAAATTGCTACTTACTATTAATTAAATTGCTACTCACTATTTATTAAATTGCTTCTTACTATTTTTTAAATTGTTGCCTACTATTTATTAAATTGTTACCTACTATTTATTAAATTGTTACCTACTATTTATTAAATTGTTACCTACTATTTATTAAATTGTTACCTACTATTTATTAAAATGTTACCTACTATTTATTTAATTGTTACCTACTATTTATTAAATTGTTACGTACAATATATTAAATTGTTATCTACTATTTATTAAATTGTTACCTACTATTTATTAAATTGTTACCTACTATTTATTAAATTGTTACCTACTACTTATTAAATTGTTAACTACTATTTATTAAATTGTTACCTAGTATTTATAAAATTGTTACCTACTATTTATTAAATTGTTACCTACTATTTATTAAATTGTTACCTACTATTTATTAAATTGTTACCTACTATTTATTAAATTGTTACCTACAATTTATTAAATTGTTACATACAATTTATTAAATTGTTACTTACTATTTATTAAATTGTTACTTACTATTTATTAAATTGTTACTTACTATTTATTAAATTGCTACCTACTATTTATGAAATTGTTACTTTCTATTTATTAAATTGTTACTTACTATTTATTAAATTGTTAATTACTATTTATTAAATTGTTAATTACTATTTATTAAATTGTTACTTACTATATATTAAATTGCTACTTACTATTAATTAAATTGCTACTCACTATTTATTAAATTGCTTCTTACTATTTTTTAAATTGTTGCCTACTATTTATTAAATTGTTACCTACTATTTATTAAATTGTTACCTACTATTTATTAAATTGTTACCTACTATTTATTAAATTGTTACCTACTATTTATTAAATTGTTACCTACAATTTATTAATTGTTACCTACTATTTATTAAATTGGTACCTACAGTTTATTAAAATGTTACCTACTATTTATTAAATTGTGACCTACTATTTATTAAAATGCTGCCTACTATTTATTAAATTGCTACCTACTATTTATTAAATGGCTACTTACTATTTATTAAATTGTTACTTACTATTTATTAAATTGTTACTTACTATTTATTAAATTGTTAGCCACTATTTATTAAATTGTTACCTACTACTTATTAAATTGTTACATACTATTTATTAAATTGTTATCTACTATTTATTAAATTGTTAACTACTATTTATTAAATTGTTACCTACTATTTATTAAATTGTTACCTACTATTATATAAAATGTTACCTACTATTTATTAAATCGTTACCTACTATTTTTTAAATTGCTACCTACTATTTATTAAATTGCCATCTACTATTTATTAAATTCTTACCTACTATTTATTAAATTGTTTCCAACTATTTATTAAATTGTTACCTACTATTTATTAAATTGTTACCTACTATTTATTAAATTGTTACCTACTATTTATTAAACTGTTACCTACTATTTATTAAATTGTTACATACTATTTATTAAATTGTTACCTACTATTTATTAAAATGTTACCTACTATTTATTAAATTGTTACCTACTGTTTATTAAATTGTTAAATACTATATTTTAAATGGTTTCCTACTATTTATTAAATTCTTACCTACTATTTATTAAATTCTTACCCACTATTTATTAAATTGTTACCTACTATTTATTAAATTGTTACCTACTATTTATTAAATTGTTACCTACTATTTATTAAATTGTTACCTACTATTTATTAAATTGTTACCTACTATTTATTAAAATGTTACCTACTATTTATTAAATTGTTGCCTACTATTTATTAAATTGCTACCTACTATTTATTAAATTGCTACCTACTATTTATTAAATTGTCACATAATACTTTTTTTAATTGTTACCTACTATTTATTAAATTGTTACCTACTATTTATTAAATTGTTACATACTATTTTTTAAATTGTTACCCACTATTTATTCAATTGTTACCTACTATTTATTAAATTGTTACCCACTATTTATTAAATTTTTACCTATTATTTATTAAATTGTTACCCACTATTTATTAAACTGTTACCTACTATTTATTAAATTGCTACCTACTATTTATTAAATTGCTACCTACTATTTATTAAATTGCTACTTACTATTTATTAATTTGCTACTTACAATTTATTAAATTGCTACTTACTATTTATTAAATTGCTACTTACTATTTATTAAATTGCTACTTACTATTTATTAAATTGCTACTTACTATTTATTAAATTGCTTCTTACTATTTATTAAATTGCTACTTACTATTTATTAAATTGCTACTTACTAATTATTAAATTGCTACTTACTATTTATTAAATGGCTACTTACTATTTATTAAATTGTTACTTACTATTTATTAAATTGTTACATACTATTTATTATATTGTTACTTACTATTTATTAAATTGCTACTTACTATTTATTAAATTGCTACTTACAATTTATTAAATTGCTACTTACTATTTATTAAATTGCTACTTACTATTTATTAAATTGCTACTTACTATTTATTAAATTGCTACTTACTATTTATTAAATTGCTTCTTACTATTTATTAAATTGCTACTTACTATTTATTAAATTGCTACATACTATTTATTCAATTGCTACTTACTATTTATTAAATGGCTACTTACTATTTATTAAATTGTTACTTACTATTTATTAAATTGTTACTTACTATTTATTAAATTGTTACCCACTATTTATTAAATTGCTACCTACTATTTATTAAATTGCTACCTACTATTTATTAAATTGTTACCTACTATTTATTAAATTGTTTCCAACTATTTATTAAATTGTTACCTACTATTTATTAAATTGTTACCTACTATTTATTAAATTGTTACCTACTATTTATTAAATTGTTACCTACTATTTATTAAATTGTTAACTACTATTTATTAAATTGTTACCTACTATTTATTAAATTGTTACCTACTATTTATTAAAATGTTACCTACTATTTATTAAATCGTTACCTACTATTTATTAAATTGCTACCTACTATTTATTAAATTGCTACCTACTATTTATTAAATTGTTACCTACTATTTATTAAATTGTTTCCAACTATTTATTAAATTGTTACCTACTATTTATTAAATTGTTACCTACTATTTATTAAATTGTTACCTACGATTTATTAAATTGTTACCTACTATTTATTAAATTGTTACTTACTATTTATTAAATTGTTACTTACTATTTATTAAGTTGTTACTTACTATTTATTAAATTGTTACTTACAATTTATTAAATGGTTACTTACTATTTATTAAATTGTTACTTACTATTAATTAAATTGTTACTTACTATTTATTAAATTGTTCCCTACTATTTATTAAATTGTTACCTACTATTTATTAAATTGTTACCTACTATTTATTAAATTGTTACCTACGATTTATTAAATTGTTACCTACTATTTATTAAATTGTTACTTACTATTTATTAAATTGTTACTTACTATTTATTAAGTTGTTACTTACTATTTATTAAATTGTTACTTACAATTTATTAAATGGTTACTTACTATTTATTAAATTGTTACTTACTATTAATTAAATTGTTACTTACTATTTATTAAATTGTTACCTACTATTTATTAAATTGTTACCTACTATTTATTAAATTGTTACCTACTATTTATTAAAATGTTACCTACTATTTATTAAATTGTTACCTACTATTTATTAAATTGCTACCTACTATTTATTAAATTGTTACCTACTATTTATTCAATTGTTTCGAACTATTTATTAAATTGTTACCTACTATTTATTAAATTGTTACCTCCTATTTTTTAAATTGTTTCCTACTATTTATTAAATTGTTACCTACTATTTTTTAAATTGTTACCCACTATTTATTAAATTGTTACCTACTATTTATTAAATTGTTACCTACTATTTATTAAATTGTTACCTACTATTTATTAAATTGTTACATACTATTTATTAAATTGTTACCTACTATTCATTAAATTGTTACCCACTATTTATTAAATTGTTACCTACTATTTATTAAATAGTTACCTACTATTTATTAAATTGCTACTTACTATTTATTAAATTGCTGCCTACTGTTTATTAAATTGTTACCTACTATTTATTAAATTGTTACATACTGTTTATTAAATTGTTACCTACTATTTATTAAATTGTTATCTACAATTTATTAAATTGTTACATACAATTTATTAAATTGTTACTTACTATTTATTAAATTGTTACTTACTATTTATTAAATTGTTACTTACTATTTATTAAATTGCTACCTACTATTTATGAAATTGTTACTTTCTATTTATTAAATTGTTACTTACTATTTATTAAATTGTTAATTACTATTTATTAAATTGTTAATTACTATTTATTAAATTGTTACTTACTATATATTAAATTGCTACTTACTATTAATTAAATTGCTACTCACTATTTATTAAATTGCTTCTTACTATTTTTTAAATTGTTGCCTACTATTTATTAAATTGTTACCTACTATTTATTAAATTGTTACCTACTATTTATTAAATTGTTACCTACTATTTATTAAATTGTTACCTACTATTTATTAAAATGTTACCTACTATTTATTTAATTGTTACCTACTATTTATTAAATTGTTACGTACAATATATTAAATTGTTATCTAGTATTTATTAAATTGTTACCTACTATTTATTAAATTGTTACCTACTATTTATTAAATTGTTACCTACTACTTATTAAATTGTTAACTACTATTTATTAAATTGTTACCTAGTATTTATTAAATTGTTACCTACTATTTATTAAATTGTTACCTACTATTTATTAAATTGTTACCTACTATTTATTAAATTGTTACCTACTATTTATTAAATTGTTACCTACAATTTATTAAATTGTTACATACAATTTATTAAATTGTTACTTACTATTTATTAAATTGTTACTTACTATTTATTAAATTGTTACTTACTATTTATTAAATTGCTACCTACTATTTATGAAATTGTTACTTTCTATTTATTAAATTGTTACTTACTATTTATTAAATTGTTAATTACTATTTATTAAATTGTTAATTACTATTTATTAAATTGTTACTTACTATATATTAAATTGCTACTTACTATTAATTAAATTGCTACTCACTATTTATTAAATTGCTTCTTACTATTTTTTAAATTGTTGCCTACTATTTATTAAATTGTTACCTACTATTTATTAAATTGTTACCTACTATTTATTAAATTGTTACCTACTATTTATTAAATTGTTACCTACTATTTATTAAATTGTTACCTACAATTTATTAATTGTTACCTACTATTTATTAAATTGGTACCTACAGTTTATTAAAATGTTACCTACTATTTATTAAATTGTGACCTACTATTTATTAAAATGCTGCCTACTATTTATTAAACTGCTACCTACTATTTATTAAATGGCTACTTACTATTTATTAAATTGTTACTTACTATTTATTAAATTGTTACTTACTATTTATTAAATTGTTAGCCACTATTTATTAAATTGTTACCTACTACTTATTAAATTGTTACATACTATTTATTAAATTGTTATCTACTATTTATTAAATTGTTAACTACTATTTATTAAATTGTTACCTACTATTTATTAAATTGTTACCTACTATTATATAAAATGTTACCTACTATTTATTAAATCGTTACCTACTATTTTTTAAATTGCTACCTACTATTTATTAAATTGTTACTTACTACTTATTAAATTGTTACCTACTATTTATTAAATTGTTACCTACTATTTATTAAATTGTTACCTACTATTTATTAAAATGTTACCTACTATTTATTAAATTGTTACCTACTATTTATTAAATTGCTACCTACTATTTATTAAATTGTTACCTACTATTTATTAAATTGTTTCGAACTATTTATTAAATTGTTACCTACTATTTATTAAATTGTTACCTACTATTTTTTAAATTGTTTCCTCCTATTTATTAAATTGTTACGTACTATTTATTAAATTGTTACCCACTATTTATTAAATTGTTACCTACTATTTATTAAACTGTTACCTACTATTTATTAAATTGTTACCTACTATTTATTAAATTGTTACCTACTATTTATTAAATTGTTACCTACTATTTATTAAAATGTTACCTACTATTTATTAAATTGTGACCTACTATTTATTAAATTGCTACCTACTATTTATTAAATTGCTACCTACTATTTATTAAATTGTTACCTACTATTTATTAAATTGTTACCTACTATTTATTAAAATGTTACCTACTATTTATTAAATTGTTTCCAACTATTTATTAAATTGTTACCTACTATATATTAAATTGTTACTTACTATTTATTAAATTGTTACTTACTATTTATTAAATTGTTACTTACTATTTATTAAATTGTTACCTACTATTTATTAAATTGTTACCTACTATTTATTAAATTGTTACCTACTATTTATTAAAATGTTACCTACTATTTATTAAATTGTTACCTACTATTTATTAAATTGTTACCTACTATTTATTAAAATGTTACCTACTATTTATTAAATTGTTACCTACTATTTATTAAATTGTTACCTACTATTTTTTAAATTGTTTCCTACTATTTATTAAATTGTTAGCTACTATTTATTAAATTGTTACCCACTATTTATTAAATTGTTACCTACTATTTATTAAATTGTTACCTACTATTTATTAAATTGTTACCTACTATTTATTAAATTGTTACCTACTATTTATTAAATTGTTACCTACTATTTATTAAAATGTTACCTACTATTTATTAAATTGTTTCCAACTATTTATTAAATTGTTACCTACTATATATTAAATTGTTACTTACTATTTATTAAATTGTTACTTACTATTTATTAAAATGTTACCTACTATTTACTAAATCGTTACCTACTATTTAATAAATTGCTACCTACTATTTATTAAATTGCTACCTGCTATTTATTAAATTGTTACCTACTATTTATTAAATTGTTACCTACTATTTATTAAATTGTTACCTACTATTTATTAAATTGTTACCTACTATTTATTAAAATGTTACCTACTATTTATTAAATTGTTACCTACTATTTATTAAATTGCTACCTACTATTTATTAAATTGCTACCTACTATTTATTACATTGTTACCTACTATTAATTAAATTGTTTCCAACTATTTATTAAATTGTTACCTACTATTTATTAAATTGTTACCTGCTATTTATTAAATTGTTACCTACTATTCATTAAATTGTTAACTACTATTTATTAAATTGTTACCTACTATTTATTAAATTGCTACCTACTATTTATTAAATTGTTACCTACTATTTATTAAATTGTTACATACTATTTTTTAAATTGTTACCTACTATTTATTAAATTGTTACCTACTATTTATTAAATTGTTACATACTATTTATTAAAATGTTACCTACTATTTATTAAATTGTTACCTACTATTTATTAAATTGTTACCTACTATTTATTAAATTGTTACCCACTATTTATTAAATTGTTACCTACTATTTATTAAATTGTTACCCACTATTTATTAAACTGTTACCTACTATTTATTAAATTGTTACCTACTATTTATTAAATTGTTACATTCAATTTATTAAATTGTTACCTACTATTTATTAAATTGCTACTTACAATTTATTAAATTGCTACTTACTATTTATTAAATTGCTACTTACTATTTATTAAATTGCTACTTACTATTTATTAAATTGCTACTCACTATTTATTAAATTGCTACTTACTATTTATTAAATTGTAACTTACTATTTATTAAATTGTTACTTACTATTTATTAAATTGTTACTTACTATTTATTATATTGTTACTTACTATTTATTAAATTGCTACTTACTATTTATTAAATTGCTACTTACAATTTATTAAATTACTACTTACTATTTATTAAATTGCTACTTACTATTTATTAAATTGCTACTTACTATTTATTAAATGGCTACTTACTATTTATTAAATTGTTACTTACTATTTATTAAATTGTTACTTACTATTTATTAAATTGTTACCCACTATTTATTAAATTGCTACCTACTATTTATTCAATTGCTACCTACTATTTATTAAATTGTTACCTACTATTTATTAAATTGTTTCCAACTATTTATTAAATTGTTACCTACTATTTATTAAATTGTTACCTACTATTTATTAAATTGTTACCTTCTATTTATTAAATTGTTACCTACTATTTATTAAATTGTTAACTACTATTTATTAAATTGTTACCTACTATTTATTAAATTGTTACCTACTATTTATTAAAATGTTACCTACGATTTATTAAATTGTTACCTACTATTTATTAAAATGTTACCTACTATTTATTAAATTGTTACCTACGATTTATTAAATTGCTACCTACTATTTATTAAATTGCTACCTACTATTTATTAAATTGTTACCTACTATTTATTAAATTGCTACCTACTATTTATTAAATTGCTACCTACTATTTATTAAATTGTTACCTACTATTTATTAAATTGTTACGTACTATTTATTAAATTGGTACCTACTATTTATTAAATTGTTACCTAGTATTTATTAAATTGTTACCTACTATTTATTAAATTGTTACCTACTATTTATTAAATTGTTACCTACTATTTATTAAAATGTTACCTACTATTTATTAAATTGTTACCTACTATTTATTAAATTGCTACCTACTATTTATTAAATTGTTACCTACTATTTACTAAATTGTTTCGAACTATTTATTAAATTGTTACCTACTATTTATTAAATTGTTACCTACGATTTTTTAAATTGTTTCCTACTATTTATTAAATTGTTACGTACTATTTATTAAATTGTTACCCACTATTTATTAAATTGTTACCTACTATTTATTAAATTGTTACTTACTATTTATTAAGTTGTTACTTACTATTTATTAAATTGTTACTTACAATTTATTAAATGGTTACTTACTATTTATTAAATTGTTACTTACTATTAATTAAATTGTTACTTACTATTTATTAATTTGTTACCTACTATTTATTAAATTGTTACCTACTATTTATTAAATTGTTACCTACTATTTATTAAAATGTTACCTACTATTTATTAAATTGTTACCTACTATTTATTAAATTGCTACCTACTATTTATTAAATTGTTACCTACTATTTATTAAATTGTTTCGAACTATTTATTAAATTGTTACCTACTATTTATTAAATTGTTACCTACTATTTTTTAAATTGTTTCCTACTATTTATTAAATTGTTAGCTACTATTTATTAAATTGTTACCCACTATTTATTAAATTGTTACCTACTATTTATTAAATTGTTACCTACTATTTATTAAATTGTTACCTACTATTTATTAAATTGTTACCTACTATTTATTAAATTGTTACCTACTATTTATTAAAATGTTACCTACTATTTATTAAATTGTTTCCAACTATTTATTAAATTGTTACCTACTATATATTAAATTGTTACTTACTATTTATTAAATTGTTACTTACTATTTATTAAATTGTTACTTACTATTTATTAAATTGTTACCTACTATTTATTAAATTGCTACCTACTATTTATTAAATTGTTACCTACTATTTATTAAATTGTTTCGAACTATTTATTAAATTGTTACCTACTATTTATTAAATTGTTACCTACGATTTTTTAAATTGTTTCCTACTATTTATTAAATTGTTACGTACTATTTATTAAATTGTTACCCACTATTTATTAAATTGTTACCTACTATTTATTAAACTGTTACCTACTATTTATTAAATTGTTACCTACTATTTATTAAATTGTTACCTACTATTTATTAAATTGTTACCTACTATTTATTAAAATGTTACCTACTATTTATTAAATTGTGACCTACTATTTATTAAATTGCTACCTACTATTTATTAAATTGCTACCTACTATTTATTAAATTGTTACCTACTATTTATTAAATTGTTACCTACTATTTATTAAAATGTTACCTACTATTTATTAAATTGTTTCCAACTATTTATTAAATTGTTACTTACTATTTATTAAATTGTTACCTACTATTTTTTAAATTGTTACCTACTATTTATTAAATTGTTACCTACTATTTATTAAAATGTTACCTACTATTTATTAAATTGTTACCTACTATTTATTAAAGTGTTACCTACTATTTATTAAAATGTTACCTACTATTTATTAAATTGTTACCTACTATTTATTAAATTGTTACGTACTATTTTTTAAATTGTTTCCTACTATTTATTAAATTGTTAGCTACTATTTATTAAATTGTTACCCACTATTTATTAAATGGTTACCTACTATTTATTAAATTGTTACCTACTATTTATTAAATTGTTACCTACTATTTATTAAATTGTTACCTACTATTTATTAAATTGTTACCTACTATTTATTAAAATGTTACCTACTATTTATTAAATTGTTTCCAACTATTTATTAAATTGTTACCTACTATATATTAAATTGTTACTTACTATTTATTAAATTGTTACTTACTATTTATTAAAATGTTACCTACTATTTACTAAATCGTTACCTACTATTTATTAAATTGCTACCTACTATTTATTAAATTGCTACCTACTATTTATTAAATTGTTACCTACTATTTATTAAATTGTTACCTACTATTTATTAAATTGTTACCTACTATTTATTAAATTGTTACCTACTATTTATTAAAATGTTACCTACTATTTATTAAATTGTTACCTACTATTTATTAAATTGCTACCTACTATTTATTAAATTGCTACCTACTATTTATTACATTGTTACTTACTATTTATTAAGTTGTTACTTACTATTTATTAAATTGTTACTTACAATTTATTAAATGGTTACTTACTATTTATTAAATTGTTACTTACTATTAATTAAATTGTTACTTACTATTTATTAATTTGTTACCTACTATTTATTAAATTGTTACCTACTATTTATTAAATTGTTACCTACTATTTATTAAAATGTTACCTACTATTTATTAAATTGTTACCTACTATTTATTAAATTGCTACCTACTATTTATTAAATTGTTACCTACTATTTATTAAATTGTTTCGAACTATTTATTAAATTGTTACCTACTATTTATTAAATTGTTACCTACTATTTTTTAAATTGTTTCCTACTATTTATTAAATTGTTAGCTACTATTTATTAAATTGTTACCCACTATTTATTAAATTGTTACCTACTATTTATTAAATTGTTACCTACTATTTATTAAATTGTTACCTACTATTTATTAAATTGTTACCTACTATTTATTAAATTGTTACCTACTATTTATTAAATTGCTACCTACTATTTATTAAATTGCTACCTACTATTTATTAAATTGTTACCTACTATTTATTAAATTGTTACGTACTATTTATTAAATTGGTACCTACTATTTATTAAATTGTTACCTAGTATTTATTAAATTGTTACCTACTATTTATTAAATTGTTACCTACTATTTATTAAATTGTTACCTACTATTTATTAAAATGTTACCTACTATTTATTAAATTGTTACCTACTATTTATTAAATTGCTACCTACTATTTATTAAATTGTTACCTACTATTTACTAAATTGTTTCGAACTATTTATTAAATTGTTACCTACTATTTATTAAATTGTTACCTACGATTTTTTAAATTGTTTCCTACTATTTATTAAATTGTTACGTACTATTTATTAAATTGTTACCCACTATTTATTAAATTGTTACCTACTATTTATTAAATTGTTACTTACTATTTATTAAGTTGTTACTTACTATTTATTAAATTGTTACTTACAATTTATTAAATGGTTACTTACTATTTATTAAATTGTTACTTACTATTAATTAAATTGTTACTTACTATTTATTAATTTGTTACCTACTATTTATTAAATTGTTACCTACTATTTATTAAATTGTTACCTACTATTTATTAAAATGTTACCTACTATTTATTAAATTGTTACCTACTATTTATTAAATTGCTACCTACTATTTATTAAATTGTTACCTACTATTTATTAAATTGTTTCGAACTATTTATTAAATTGTTACCTGCTATTTATTAAATTGTTACCTACTATTCATTAAATTGTTAACTACTATTTATTAAATTGTTACCTACTATTTATTAAATTGCTACCTACTATTTATTAAATTGTTACCTACTATTTATTAAATTGTTACATACTATTTTTTAAATTGTTACCTACTATATATTAAATTGTTACTTACTATTTATTAAATTGTTACTTACTATTTATTAAATTGTTACTTACTATTTATTAAATTGTTACCTACTATTTATTAAATTGTTACCTACTATTTATTAAATTGTTACCTACTATTTATTAAAATGTTACCTACTATTTATTAAATTGTTACCTACTATTTATTAAATTGCTACCTACTATTTATTAAATTGTTACCTACTATTTATTAAATTGTTTCGAACTATTTATTAAATTGTTACCTACTATTTATTAAATTGTTACCTACTATTTTTTAAATTGTTTCCTCCTATTTATTAAATTGTTACGTACTATTTATTAAATTGTTACCCACTATTTATTAAATTGTTACCTACTATTTATTAAACTGTTACCTACTATTTATTAAATTGTTACCTACTATTTATTAAATTGTTACCTACTATTTATTAAATTGTTACCTACTATTTATTAAAATGTTACCTACTATTTATTAAATTGTGACCTACTATTTATTAAATTGCTACCTACTATTTATTAAATTGCTACCTACTATTTATTAAATTGTTACCTACTATTTATTAAATTGTTACCTACTATTTATTAAAATGTTACCTACTATTTATTAAATTGTTTCCAACTATTTATTAAATTGTTACCTACTATATATTAAATTGTTACTTACTATTTATTAAATTGTTACTTACTATTTATTAAATTGTTACCTACTATTTATTAAATTGTTACGTACTATTTATTAAATTGGTACCTACTATTTATTAAATTGTTACCTAGTATTTATTAAATTGTTACCTACTATTTATTAAATTGTTACCTACTATTTATTAAATTGTTACCTACTATTTATTAAAATGTTACCTACTATTTATTAAATTGTTACCTACTATTTATTAAATTGCTACCTACTATTTATTAAATTGTTACCTACTATTTACTAAATTGTTTCGAACTATTTATTAAATTGTTACCTACTATTTATTAAATTGTTACCTACGATTTTTTAAATTGTTTCCTACTATTTATTAAATTGTTACGTACTATTTATTAAATTGTTACCCACTATTTATTAAATTGTTACCTACTATTTATTAAATTGTTACTTACTATTTATTAAGTTGTTACTTACTATTTATTAAATTGTTACTTACAATTTATTAAATGGTTACTTACTATTTATTAAATTGTTACTTACTATTAATTAAATTGTTACTTACTATTTATTAATTTGTTACCTACTATTTATTAAATTGTTACCTACTATTTATTAAATTGTTACCTACTATTTATTAAAATGTTACCTACTATTTATTAAATTGTTACCTACTATTTATTAAATTGCTACCTACTATTTATTAAATTGTTACCTACTATTTATTAAATTGTTTCGAACTATTTATTAAATTGTTACCTACTATTTATTAAATTGTTACCTACTATTTTTTAAATTGTTTCCTACTATTTATTAAATTGTTAGCTACTATTTATTAAATTGTTACCCACTATTTATTAAATTGTTACCTACTATTTATTAAATTGTTACCTACTATTTATTAAATTGTTACCTACTATTTATTAAATTGTTACCTACTATTTATTAAATTGTTACCTACTATTTATTAAAATGTTACCTACTATTTATTAAATTGTTTCCAACTATTTATTAAATTGTTACCTACTATATATTAAATTGTTACTTACTATTTATTAAATTGTTACTTACTATTTATTAAATTGTTACTTACTATTTATTAAATTGTTACCTACTATTTATTAAATTGTTACCTACTATTTATTAAATTGTTACCTACTATTTATTAAAATATTACCTACTATTTATTAAATTGTTACCTACTATTTATTAAATTGCTACCTACTATTTATTAAATTGTTACCTACTATTTATTAAATTGTTTCGAACTATTTATTAAATTGTTACCTACTATTTATTAAATTGTTACCTACGATTTTTTAAATTGTTTCCTACTATTTATTAAATTGTTACGTACTATTTATTAAATTGTTACCCACTATTTATTAAATTGTTACCTACTATTTATTAAACTGTTACCTACTATTTATTAAATTGTTACCTACTATTTATTAAATTGTTACCTACTATTTATTAAATTGTTACCTACTATTTATTAAAATGTTACCTACTATTTATTAAATTGTGACCTACTATTTATTAAATTGCTACCTACTATTTATTAAATTGCTACCTACTATTTATTAAATTGTTACCTACTATTTATTAAATTGTTACCTACTATTTATTAAAATGTTACCTACTATTTATTAAATTGTTTCCAACTATTTATTAAATTGTTACTTACTATTTATTAAATTGTTACCTACTATTTTTTAAATTGTTACCTACTATTTATTAAATTGTTACCTACTATTTATTAAAATGTTACCTACTATTTATTAAATTGTTACCTACTATTTATTAAAGTGTTACCTACTATTTATTAAAATGTTACCTACTATTTATTAAATTGTTACCTACTATTTATTAAATTGTTACGTACTATTTTTTAAATTGTTTCCTACTATTTATTAAATTGTTATCTACTATTTATTAAATTGTTACCCACTATTTATTAAATGGTTACCTACTATTTATTAAATTGTTACCTACTATTTATTAAATTGTTACCTACTATTTATTAAATTGTTACCTACTATTTATTAAATTGTTACCTACTATTTATTAAAATGTTACCTACTATTTATTAAATTGTTTCCAACTATTTATTAAATTGTTACCTACTATATATTAAATTGTTACTTACTATTTATTAAATTGTTACTTACTATTTATTAAAATGTTACCTACTATTTACTAAATCGTTACCTACTATTTATTAAATTGCTACCTACTATTTATTAAATTGCTACCTACTATTTATTAAATTGTTACCTACTATTTATTAAATTGTTACCTACTATTTATTAAATTGTTACCTACTATTTATTAAATTGTTACCTACTATTTATTAAAATGTTACCTACTATTTATTAAATTGTTACCTACTATTTATTAAATTGCTACCTACTATTTATTAAATTGCTACCTACTATTTATTACATTGTTACTTACTATTTATTAAGTTGTTACTTACTATTTATTAAATTGTTACTTACAATTTATTAAATGGTTACTTACTATTTATTAAATTGTTACTTACTATTAATTAAATTGTTACTTACTATTTATTAATTTGTTACCTACTATTTATTAAATTGTTACCTACTATTTATTAAATTGTTACCTACTATTTATTAAAATGTTACCTACTATTTATTAAATTGTTACCTACTATTTATTAAATTGCTACCTACTATTTATTAAATTGTTACCTACTATTTATTAAATTGTTTCGAACTATTTATTAAATTGTTACCTACTATTTATTAAATTGTTACCTACTATTTTTTAAATTGTTTCCTACTATTTATTAAATTGTTAGCTACTATTTATTAAATTGTTACCCACTATTTATTAAATTGTTACCTAATATTTATTAAATTGTTACCTACTATTTATTAAATTGTTACCTACTATTTATTAAATTGTTACCTACTATTTATTAAATTGTTACCTACTATTTATTAAATTGCTACCTACTATTTATTAAATTGCTACCTACTATTTATTAAATTGTTACCTGCTATTTATTAAATTGTTACGTACTATTTATTAAATTGGTACCTACTATTTATTAAATTGTTACCTACTATTTATTAAATTGTTACCTACTATTTATTAAATTGTTACCTACTATTTATTAAATTGTTACCTACTATTTATTAAATTGCTACCTACTATTTATTAAATTGCTACCTACTATTTATTAAATTGTTACCTGCTATTTATTAAATTGTTACGTACTATTTATTAAATTGGTACCTACTATTTATTAAATTGTTACCTAGTATTTATTAAATTGTTACCTACTATTTATTAAATTGTTACCTACTATTTATTAAATTGTTACCTACTATTTATTAAAATGTTACCTACTATTTATTAAATTGTTACCTACTATTTATTAAATTGCTACCTACTATTTATTAAATTGTTACCTACTATTTACTAAATTGTTTCGAACTATTTATTAAATTGTTACCTACTATTTATTAAATTGTTACCTACGATTTTTTAAATTGTTTCCTACTATTTATTAAATTGTTACGTACTATTTATTAAATTGTTACCCACTATTTATTAAATTGTTACCTACTATTTATTAAATTGTTACTTACTATTTATTAAGTTGTTACTTACTATTTATTAAATTGTTACTTACAATTTATTAAATGGTTACATACTATTTATTAAATTGTTACTTACTATTAATTAAATTGTTACTTACTATTTATTAATTTGTTACCTACTATTTATTAAATTGTTACCTACTATTTATTAAATTGTTACCTACTATTTATTAAAATGTTACCTACTATTTATTAAATTGTTACCTACTATTTATTAAATTGCTACCTACTATTTATTAAATTGTTACCTACTATTTATTAAATTGTTTCGAACTATTTATTAAATTGTTACCTGCTATTTATTAAATTGTTACCTACTATTCATTAAATTGTTAACTACTATTTATTAAATTGTTACCTACTATTTATTAAATTGCTACCTACTATTTATTAAATTGTTACCTACTATTTATTAAATTGTTACATACTATTTTTTAAATTGTTACCTACTATTTATTAAATTGTTACCTACTATTTATTAAATTGTTACATACTATTTTTTAAATTGTTACCTACTATTTATTAAATTGTTACCTACTATTTATTAAATTGTTACCCACTATTTATTAAATTGTTACCTACTATTTATTAAATTGTTACCCACTATTTATTAAACTGTTACCTACTATTTATTAAATTGTTACCTACTATTTATTAAATTGTTACATTCAATTTATTAAATTGTTACCTACTATTTATTAAATTGCTACTTACAATTTATTAAATTGCTACTTACTATTTATTAAATTGCTACTTACTATTTATTAAATTGCTACTTACTATTTATTAAATTGCTACTCACTATTTATTAAATTGCTACTTACTATTTATTAAATTGTAACTTACTATTTATTAAATTGTTACTTACTATTTATTAAATTGTTACTTACTATTTATTATATTGTTACTTACTATTTATTAAATTGCTACTTACTATTTATTAAATTGCTACTTACAATTTATTAAATTACTACTTACTATTTATTAAATTGCTACTTACTATTTATTAAATTGCTACTTACTATTTATTAAATGGCTACTTACTATTTATTAAATTGTTACTTACTATTTATTAAATTGTTACTTACTATTTATTAAATTGTTACCCACTATTTATTAAATTGCTACCTACTATTTATTCAATTGCTACCTACTATTTATTAAATTGTTACCTACTATTTATTAAATTGTTTCCAACTATTTATTAAATTGTTACCTACTATTTATTAAATTGTTACCTACTATTTATTAAATTGTTACCTTCTATTTATTAAATTGTTACCTACTATTTATTAAATTGTTAACTACTATTTATTAAATTGTTACCTACTATTTATTAAATTGTTACCTACTATTTATTAAAATGTTACCTACGATTTATTAAATTGTTACCTACTATTTATTAAAATGTTACCTACTATTTATTAAATTGTTACCTACTATTTATTAAATTGCTACCTACTATTTATTAAATTGCTACCTACTATTTATTAAATTGTTACCTACTATTTATTAAATTGCTACCTACTATTTATTAAATTGCTACCTACTATTTATTAAATTGTTACCTACTATTTATTAAATTGTTACGTACTATTTATTAAATTGGTACCTACTATTTATTAAATTGTTACCTAGTATTTATTAAATTGTTACCTACTATTTATTAAATTGTTACCTACTATTTATTAAATTGTTACCTACTATTTATTAAAATGTTACCTACTATTTATTAAATTGTTACCTACTATTTATTAAATTGCTACCTACTATTTATTAAATTGTTACCTACTATTTACTAAATTGTTTCGAACTATTTATTAAATTGTTACCTACTATTTATTAAATTGTTACCTACGATTTTTTAAATTGTTTCCTACTATTTATTAAATTGTTACGTACTATTTATTAAATTGTTACCCACTATTTATTAAATTGTTACCTACTATTTATTAAATTGTTACTTACTATTTATTAAGTTGTTACTTACTATTTATTAAATTGTTACTTACAATTTATTAAATGGTTACTTACTATTTATTAAATTGTTACTTACTATTAATTAAATTGTTACTTACTATTTATTAATTTGTTACCTACTATTTATTAAATTGTTACCTACTATTTATTAAATTGTTACCTACTATTTATTAAAATGTTACCTACTATTTATTAAATTGTTACCTACTATTTATTAAATTGCTACCTACTATTTATTAAATTGTTACCTACTATTTATTAAATTGTTTCGAACTATTTATTAAATTGTTACCTAGTATTTATTAAATTGTTACCTACTATTTTTTAAATTGTTTCCTACTATTTATTAAATTGTTAGCTACTATTTATTAAATTGTTACCCACTATTTATTAAATTGTTACCTACTATTTATTAAATTGTTACCTACTATTTATTAAATTGTTACCTACTATTTATTAAATTGTTACCTACTATTTATTAAATTGTTACCTACTATTTATTAAAATGTTACCTACTATTTATTAAATTGTTTCCAACTATTTATTAAATTGTTACCTACTATATATTAAATTGTTACTTACTATTTATTAAATTGTTACTTACTATTTATTAAATTGTTACTTACTATTTATTAAATTGTTACCTACTATTTATTAAATTGTTACCTACTATTTATTAAATTGTTACCTACTATTTATTAAAATATTACCTACTATTTATTAAATTGTTACCTACTATTTATTAAATTGCTACCTACTATTTATTAAATTGTTACCTACTATTTATTAAATTGTTTCGAACTATTTATTAAATTGTTACCTACTATTTATTAAATTGTTACCTACGATTTTTTAAATTGTTTCCTACTATTTATTAAATTGTTACGTACTATTTATTAAATTGTTACCCACTATTTATTAAATTGTTACCTACTATTTATTAAACTGTTACCTACTATTTATTAAATTGTTACCTACTATTTATTAAATTGTTACCTACTATTTATTAAATTGTTACCTACTATTTATTAAAATGTTACCTACTATTTATTAAATTGTGACCTACTATTTATTAAATTGCTACCTACTATTTATTAAATTGCTACCTACTATTTATTAAATTGTTACCTACTATTTATTAAATTGTTACCTACTATTTATTAAAATGTTACCTACTATTTATTAAATTGTTTCCAACTATTTATTAAATTGTTACTTACTATTTATTAAATTGTTACCTACTATTTTTTAAATTGTTACCTACTATTTATTAAATTGTTACCTACTATTTATTAAAATGTTACCTACTATTTATTAAATTGTTACCTACTATTTATTAAAGTGTTACCTACTATTTATTAAAATGTTACCTACTATTTATTAAATTGTTACCTACTATTTATTAAATTGTTACGTACTATTTTTTAAATTGTTTCCTACTATTTATTAAATTGTTAGCTACTATTTATTAAATTGTTACCCACTATTTATTAAATGGTTACCTACTATTTATTAAATTGTTACCTACTATTTATTAAATTGTTACCTACTATTTATTAAATTGTTACCTACTATTTATTAAATTGTTACCTACTATTTATTAAAATGTTACCTACTATTTATTAAATTGTTTCCAACTATTTATTAAATTGTTACCTACTATATATTAAATTGTTACTTACTATTTATTAAATTGTTACTTACTATTTATTAAAATGTTACCTACTATTTACTAAATCGTTACCTACTATTTATTAAATTGCTACCTACTATTTATTAAATTGCTACCTACTATTTATTAAATTGTTACCTACTATTTATTAAATTGTTACCTACTATTTATTAAATTGTTACCTACTATTTATTAAATTGTTACCTACTATTTATTAAAATGTTACCTACTATTTATTAAATTGTTACCTACTATTTATTAAATTGCTACCTACTATTTATTAAATTGCTACCTACTATTTATTACATTGTTACCTACTATTTATTAAATTGTTTCCAACTATTTATTAAATTGTTACCTACTATTTATTAAATTGTTACCTGCTATTTATTAAATTGTTACCTACTATTCATTAAATTGTTAACTACTATTTATTAAATTGTTACCTACTATTTATTAAATTGCTACCTACTATTTATTAAATTGTTACCTACTATTTATTAAATTGTTACATACTATTTTTTAAATTGTTACCTACTATTTATTAAATTGTTACCTACTATTTATTAAATTGTTACATACTATTTTTTAAATTGTTACCTACTATTTATTAAATTGTTACCTACTATTTATTAAATTGTTACCCACTATTTATTAAATTGTTACCTACTATTTATTAAATTGTTACCCACTATTTATTAAACTGTTACCTACTATTTATTAAATTGTTACCTACTATTTATTAAATTGTTACATTCAATTTATTAAATTGTTACCTACTATTTATTAAATTGCTACTTACAATTTATTAAATTGCTACTTACTATTTATTAAATTGCTACTTACTATTTATTAAATTGCTACTTACTATTTATTAAATTGCTACTCTCTATTTATTAAATTGCTACTTACTATTTATTAAATTGTAACTTATTATTTATTAAATTGTTACTTACTATTTATTAAATTGTTACTTACTATTTATTATATTGTTACTTACTATTTATTAAATTGCTACTTACTATTTATTAAATTGCTACTTACAATTTATTAAATTACTACTTACTATTTATTAAATTGCTACTTACTATTTATTAAATTGCTACTTACTATTTATTAAATGGCTACTTACTATTTATTAAATTGTTACTTACTATTTATTAAATTGTTACTTACTATTTATTAAATTGTTACCCACTATTTATTAAATTGCTACCTACTATTTATTAAATTGCTACCTACTATTTATTAAATTGTTACCTACTATTTATTAAATTGTTTCCAACTATTTATTAAATTGTTACCTACTATTTATTAAATTGTTACCTACTATTTATTAAATTGTTACCTTCTATTTATTAAATTGTTACCTACTATTTATTAAATTGTTAACTACTATTTATTAAATTGTTACCTACTATTTATTAAATTGTTACCTACTATTTATTAAAATGTTACCTACGATTTATTAAATTGTTACCTACTATTTATTAAAATGTTACCTACTATTTATTAAATTGTTACCTACTATTTATTAAATTGCTACCTACTATTTATTAAATTGCTACCTACTATTTATTAAATTGTTACCTACTATTTATTAAATTGCTACCTACTATTTATTAAATTGCTACCTACTATTTATTAAATTGTTACTTACTATTTATTAAATTGTTTCCAACTATTTATTAAATTGTTATCTACTATTTATTAAATTGTTACGTACTATTTATTAAATTGGTACCTACTATTTATTAAATTGTTACCTAGTATTTATTAAATTGTTACCTACTATTTATTAAATTGTTACCTACTATTTATTAAATTGTTACCTACTATTTATTAAATTGTTACATACAATTTATTAAATTGTGGCTTACTATTTATTAAATTGTTACTTACTATTTATTAAATTGTTACTTACTATTTATTAAATTGTTACTTACTATTTATTAAATTGTTACTTACTATTTATTAAATTGTTAATTACTATTTATTAAATTGTTAATTACTATTTATTAAATTGTTACTTACTATTTATTAAATTGCTACTTACTATTTATTAAATTGCTACTCACTATTTATTAAATTGCTACCTACTATTTATTAAATTGTAACCTACTATTTATTAAATTGTTACCTACTATTTATTAAAATGTTACCTACTATTTATTAAATTGTTACCTACTATTTATTAAATTGTTATTTACTATTTATTAAATTGTTACTTACTATTTATTAAGTTGTTACTTACTATTTATTAAATTGTTACTTACTATTTATTAATTGGTAACTTACTATTTATTAAATTGTTACCTAGTATTTATTAAATTGTTACCTACTATTTATTAAATTGTTACCTACTATTTATTAAATTGTTACCTTCTATTTATTAAATTGTTACATACAATTTATTAAATTGTTGCTTACTATTTATTAAATTGTTACTTACTATTTATTAAACTGTTACTTACTATTTATTAAATTGTTACTTACTATTTATTAAATTGTTACTTACTATTTATTAAATTGTTAATTACTATTTATTAAATTGTTAATTACTATTTATTAAATTGTTACTTACTATTTATTAAATTGCTACTTACTATTTATTAAATTGCTACTCACTATTTATTAAATTGCTACCTACTATTTATTAAATTGTTACTTACTATGTATTAAATTGTAACCTACTATTTATTAAATTGTTACCTACTATTTATTAAATTGTTACCTACTATTTATTAAAATGTTACCTACTATTTATTAAATTGTTACCTACTATTTATTAAATTGCTACCTACTATTTATTAAATTGTTACCTACTATTTATTAAATTGTTTCGAACTATTTATTAAATTGTTACCTACTATTTATTAAATTGTTACCTACTATTTTTTAAATTGTTTCCTACTATTTATTAAATTGTTACGTACTATTTATTAAATTGTTACCCACTATTTATTAAATTGTTACCTACTATTTATTAAACTGTTACCTACTATTTATTAAATTGTTACCTACTATTTATTAAATTGTTTCCAACTATTTATTAAATTGTTACCTACTATATATTAAATTGTTACTTACTATTTATTAAATTGTTACTTACTATTTATTAAAATGTTACCTACTATTTACTAAATCGTTACCTACTATTTATTAAATTGCTACCTACTATTTATTAAATTGCTGCCTACTATTTATTAAAATGTTACCTACTATTTATTAAATTGTTACCTACTATTTATTAAATTGTTACCTACTATTTATTAAATTGTTACCTACTATTTATTAAAATGTTACCTACTATTTATTAAATTGTTACCTACTATTTATTAAATTGCTACCTACTATTTATTAAATTGTTACCTACTATTTATTAAATTGTTTCGAACTATTTATTAAATTGTTACCTACTATTTATTAAATTGTTACCTACTATTTTTTAAATTGTTTCCTACTATTTATTAAATTGTTACGTACTATTTATTAAATTGTTACCCACTATTTATTAAATTGTTACCTACTATTTATTAAACTGTTACCTACTATTTATTAAATTGTTACCTACTATTTATTAAATTGTTTCCAACTATTTATTAAATTGTTACCTACTATATATTAAATTGTTACTTACTATTTATTAAATTGTTACTTACTATTTATTAAAATGTTACCTACTATTTACTAAATCGTTACCTACTATTTATTAAATTGCTACCTACTATTTATTAAATTGCTACCTACTATTTATTAAATTGTTACCTACTATTTATTAAATTGTTACCTACTATTTATTAAATTGTTACCTACTATTTATTAAATTGTTACCTACTATTTATTAAAATGTTACCTACTATTTATTAAATTGTTACCTACTATTTATTAAATTGCTACCTACTATTTATTAAATTGCTACCTACTATTTATTACATTGTTACCTACTATTTATTAAATTGTTTCCAACTATTTATTAAATTGTTACCTACTATTTATTAAATTGTTACCTGCTATTTATTAAATTGTTACCTACTATTCATTAAATTGTTAACTACTATTTATTAAATTGTTACCTACTATTTATTAAATTGCTACCTACTATTTATTAAATTGTTACCTACTATTTATTAAATTGTTACATACTATTTTTTAAATTGTTACCTACTATTTATTAAATTGTTACCTACTATTTATTAAATTGTTACATACTATTTTTTAAATTGTTACCTACTATTTATTAAATTGTTACCTACTATTTATTAAATTGTTACCCACTATTTATTAAATTGTTACCTACTATTTATTAAATTGTTACCCACTATTTATTAAACTGTTACCTACTATTTATTAAATTGTTACCTACTATTTATTAAATTGTTACATTCAATTTATTAAATTGTTACCTACTATTTATTAAATTGCTACTTACAATTTATTAAATTGCTACTTACTATTTATTAAATTGCTACTTACTATTTATTAAATTGCTACTTACTATTTATTAAATTGCTACTCACTATTTATTAAATTGCTACTTACTATTTATTAAATTGTAACTTACTATTTATTAAATTGTTACTTACTATTTATTAAATTGTTATTTACTATTTATTATATTGTTACTTACTATTTATTAAATTGCTACTTACTATTTATTAAATTGCTACTTACAATTTATTAAATTACTACTTACTATTTATTAAATTGCTACTTACTATTTATTAAATTGCTACTTACTATTTATTAAATGGCTACTTACTATTTATTAAATTGTTTCTTACTATTTATTAAATTGTTACTTACTATTTATTAAATTGTTACCCACTATTTATTAAATTGCTACCTACTATTTATTAAATTGCTACCTACTATTTATTAAATTGTTACCTACTATTTATTAAATTGTTTCCAACTATTTATTAAATTGTTACCTACTATTTATTAAATTGTTACCTACTATTTATTAAATTGTTACCTTCTATTTATTAAATTGTTATCTACTATTTATTAAATTGTTAACTACTATTTATTAAATTGTTACCTACTATTTATTAAATTGTTACCTACTATTTATTAAAATGTTACCTACGATTTATTAAATTGTTACCTACTATTTATTAAAATGTTACCTACTATTTATTAAATTGTTACCTACTATTTATTAAATTGCTACCTACTATTTATTAAATTGCTACCTACTATTTATTAAATTGTTACCTACTATTTATTAAATTGCTACCTACTATTTATTAAATTGCTACCTACTATTTATTAAATTGTTACCTACTATTTATTAAATTGTTACGTACTATTTATTAAATTGGTACCTACTATTTATTAAATTGTTACCTAGTATTTATTAAATTGTTACCTACTATTTATTAAATTGTTACCTACTATTTATTAAATTGTTACCTACTATTTATTAAAATGTTACCTACTATTTATTAAATTGTTACCTACTATTTATTAAATTGCTACCTACTATTTATTAAATTGTTACCTACTATTTACTAAATTGTTTCGAACTATTTATTAAATTGTTACCTACTATTTATTAAATTGTTACCTACGATTTTTTAAATTGTTTCCTACTATTTATTAAATTGTTACGTACTATTTATTAAATTGTTACCCACTATTTATTAAATTGTTACCTACTATTTATTAAATTGTTACTTACTATTTATTAAGTTGTTACTTACTATTTATTAAATTGTTACTTACAATTTATTAAATGGTTACTTACTATTTATTAAATTGTTACTTACTATTAATTAAATTGTTACTTACTATTTATTAATTTGTTACCTACTATTTATTAAATTGTTACCTACTATTTATTAAATTGTTACCTACTATTTATTAAAATGTTACCCACTATTTATTAAATTGTTACCTACTATTTATTAAATTGCTACCTACTATTTATTAAATTGTTACCTACTATTTATTAAATTGTTTCGAACTATTTATTAAATTGTTACCTACTATTTATTAAATTGTTACCTACTATTTTTTAAATTGTTTCCTACTATTTATTAAATTGTTAGCTACTATTTATTAAATTGTTACCCACTATTTATTAAATTGTTACCTACTATTTATTAAATTGTTACCTACTATTTATTAAATTGTTACCTACTATTTATTAAATTGTTACCTACTATTTATTAAATTGTTACCTACTATTTATTAAAATGTTACCTACTATTTATTAAATTGTTTCCAACTATTTATTAAATTGTTACCTACTATATATTAAATTGTTACTTACTATTTATTAAATTGTTACTTACTATTTATTAAATTGTTACTTACTATTTAATAAATTGTTACCTACTATTTATTAAATTGTTACCTACTATTTATTAAATTGTTACCTACTATTTATTAAAATGTTACCTATTATTTATTAAATTGTTACCTACTATTTATTAAATTGTTACCTACTATTTATTAAATTGCTACCTACTATTTATTAAATTGTTACCTACTATTTATTAAATTGTTTCGAACTATTTATTAAATTGTTACCTACTATTTATTAAATTGTTACCTACGATTTTTTAAATTGTTTCCTACTATTTATTAAATTGTTACGTACTATTTATTAAATTGTTACCCACTATTTATTAAATTGTTACCTACTATTTATTAAACTGTTACCTACTATTTATTAAATTGTTACCTACTATTTATTAAATTGTTACCTACTATTTATTAAATTGTTACCTACTATTTATTAAAATGTTACCTACTATTTATTAAATTGTGACCTACTATTTATTAAATTGCTACCTACTATTTATTAAATTGCTACTCACTATTTATTAAATTGCTACTTACTATTTATTAAATTGTAACTTACTATTTATTAAATTGTTACTTACTATTTATTAAATTGTTACTTACTATTTATTATATTGTTACTTACTATTTATTAAATTGCTACTTACTATTTATTAAATTGCTACTTACAATTTATTAAATTACTACTTACTATTTATTAAATTGCTACTTACTATTTATTAAATTGCTACTTACTATTTATTAAATGGCTACTTACTATTTATTAAATTGTTACTTACTATTTATTAAATTGTTACTTACTATTTATTAAATTGTTACCCACTATTTATTAAATTGCTACCTACTATTTATTAAATTGCTACCTACTATTTATTAAATTGTTACCTACTATTTATTAAATTGTTTCCAACTATTTATTAAATTGTTACCTACTATTTATTAAATTGTTACCTACTATTTATTAAATTGTTACCTTCTATTTATTAAATTGTTACCTACTATTTATTAAATTGTTAACTACTATTTATTAAATTGTTACCTACTATTTATTAAATTGTTACCTACTATTTATTAAATTGTTACCTACTATTTATTAAATTGTTACCTACTATTTATTAAAATGTTACCTACTATTTATTAAATTGTTACCTACTATTTATTAAATTGCTACCTACTATTTATTAAATTGTTACCTACTATTTACTAAATTGTTTCGAACTATTTATTAAATTGTTACCTACTATTTATTAAATTGTTACCTACGATTTTTTAAATTGTTTCCTACTATTTATTAAATTGTTACGTACTATTTATTAAATTGTTACCCACTATTTATTAAATTGTTACCTACTATTTATTAAATTGTTACTTACTATTTATTAAGTTGTTACTTACTATTTATTAAATTGTTACTTACAATTTATTAAATGGTTACTTACTATTTATTAAATTGTTACTTACTATTAATTAAATTGTTACTTACTATTTATTAATTTGTTACCTACTATTTATTAAATTGTTACCTACTATTTATTAAATTGTTACCTACTATTTATTAAAATGTTACAAACTATTTATTAAATTGTTACCTACTATTTATTAAATTGCTACCTACTATTTATTAAATTGTTACCTACTATTTATTAAATTGTTTCGAACTATTTATTAAATTGTTACCTACTGTTTATTAAATTGTTACCTACTATTTTTTAAATTGTTTCCTACTATTTATTAAATTGTTAGCTACTATTTATTAAATTGTTACCCACTATTTATTAAATTGTTACCTACTATTTATTAAATTGTTACCTACTATTTATTAAATTGTTACCTACTATTTATTAAATTGTTACCTACTATTTATTAAATTGTTACCTACTATTTATTAAAATGTTACCTACTATTTATTAAATTGTTTCCAACTATTTATTAAATTGTTACCTACTATATATTAAATTGTTACTTACTATTTATTAAATTGTTACTTACTATTTATTAAATTGTTACTTACTATTTAATAAATTGTTACCTACTATTTATTAAATTGTTACCTACTATTTATTAAATTGTTACCTACTATTTATTAAAATGTTACCTATTATTTATTAAATTGTTACCTACTATTTATTAAATTGTTACCTACTATTTATTAAATTGCTACCTACTATTTATTAAATTGTTACCTACTATTTATTAAATTGTTTCGAACTATTTATTAAATTGTTACCTACTATTTATTAAATTGTTACCTACGATTTTTTAAATTGTTTCCTACTATTTATTAAATTGTTACGTACTATTTATTAAATTGTTACCCACTATTTATTAAATTGTTACCTACTATTTATTAAACTGTTACCTACTATTTATTAAATTGTTACCTACTATTTATTAAATTGTTACCTACTATTTATTAAATTGTTACCTACTATTTATTAAAATGTTACCTACTATTTATTAAATTGTGACCTACTATTTATTAAATTGCTACCTACTATTTATTAAATTGCTACTCACTATTTATTAAATTGCTACTTACTATTTATTAAATTGTAACTTACTATTTATTAAATTGTTACTTACTATTTATTAAATTGTTACTTACTATTTATTATATTGTTACTTACTATTTATTAAATTGCTACTTACTATTTATTAAATTGCTACTTACAATTTATTAAATTACTACTTACTATTTATTAAATTGCTACTTACTATTTATTAAATTGCTACTTACTATTTATTAAATGGCTACTTACTATTTATTAAATTGTTACTTACTATTTATTAAATTGTTACTTACTATTTATTAAATTGTTACCCACTATTTATTAAATTGCTACCTACTATTTATTAAATTGCTACCTACTATTTATTAAATTGTTACCTACTATTTATTAAATTGTTTCCAACTATTTATTAAATTGTTACCTACTATTTATTAAATTGTTACCTACTATTTATTAAATTGTTACCTTCTATTTATTAAATTGTTACCTACTATTTATTAAATTGTTAACTACTATTTATTAAATTGTTACCTACTATTTATTAAATTGTTACCTACTATTTATTAAAATGTTACCTACGATTTATTAAATTGTTACCTACTATTTATTAAAATGTTACCTACTATTTATTAAATTGTTACCTACTATTTATTAAATTGCTACCTACTATTTATTAAATTGCTACCTACTATTTATTAAATTGTTACCTACTATTTATTAAATTGCTACCTACTATTTATTAAATTGCTACCTACTATTTATTAAATTGTTACTTACTATTTATTAAATTGTTTCCAACTATTTATTAAATTGTTATCTACTATTTATTAAATTGTTACGTACTATTTATTAAATTGGTACCTACTATTTATTAAATTGTTACCTAGTATTTATTAAATTGTTACCTACTATTTATTAAATTGTTACCTACTATTTATTAAATTGTTACCTACTATTTATTAAATTGTTACATACAATTTATTAAATTGTTGCTTACTATTTATTAAATTGTTACTTACTATTTATTAAATTGTTACTTACTATTTATTAAATTGTTACTTACTATTTATTAAATTGTTACTTACTATTTATTAAATTGTTAATTACTATTTATTAAATTGTTAATTACTATTTATTAAATTGTTACTTACTATTTATTAAATTGCTACTTACTATTTATTAAATTGCTACTCACTATTTATTAAATTGCTACCTACTATTTATTAAATTGTAACCTACTATTTATTAAATTGTTACCTACTATTTATTAAAATGTTACCTACTATTTATTAAATTGTTACCTACTATTTATTAAATTGTTATTTACTATTTATTAAATTGTTACTTACTATTTATTAAGTTGTTACTTACTATTTATTAAATTGTTACTTACTATTTATTAATTGGTAACTTACTATTTATTAAATTGTTACCTAGTATTTATTAAATTGTTACCTACTATTTATTAAATTGTTACCTACTATTTATTAAATTGTTACCTACTATTTATTAAATTGTTACATACAATTTATTAAATTGTTGCTTACTATTTATTAAATTGTTACTTACTATTTATTAAACTGCTACTTACTATTTATTAAATTGTTACTTACTATTTATTAAATTGTTACTTACTATTTATTAAATTGTTAATTACTATTTATTAAATTGTTAATTACTATTTATTAAATTGTTACTTACTATTTATTAAATTGCTACTTACTATTTATTAAATTGCTACTCACTATTTATTAAATTGCTACCTACTATTTATTAAATTGTTACTTACTATGTATTAAATTGTAACCTACTATTTATTAAATTGTTACCTACTATTTATTAAATTGTTACCTACTATTTATTAAAATGTTACCTACTATTTATTAAATTGTTACCTACTATTTATTAAATTGCTACCTACTATTTATTAAATTGTTACCTACTATTTATTAAATTGTTTCGAACTATTTATTAAATTGTTACCTACTATTTATTAAATTGTTACCTACTATTTTTTAAATTGTTTCCTACTATTTATTAAATTGTTACGTACTATTTATTAAATTGATACCCACTATTTATTAAATTGTTACCTACTATTTATTAAACTGTTACCTACTATTTATTAAATTGTTACCTACTATTTATTAAATTGTTACCTACTATTTATTAAATTGTTACCTACTATTTATTAAAATGTTACCTACTATTTATTAAATTGTGACCTACTATTTATTAAATTGCTACCTACTATTTATTAAATTGCTACCTACTATTTATTAAATTGTTACCTACTATTTATTAAATTGTTACCTACTATTTATTAAAATGTTACCTACTATTTATTAAATTGTTTCCAACTATTTATTAAATTGTTACCTACTATATATTAAATTGTTACTTACTATTTATTAAATTGTTACTTACTATTTATTAAATTGTTACTTACTATTTATTAAATTGTTACCTACTATTTATTAAATTGTTACCTACTATTTATTAAATTGTTACCTACTATTTATTAAAATGTTACCTACTATTTATTAAATGGTTACCTACTATTTATTAAATTGTTACCTACTATTTATTAAAATGTTACCTACTATTTATTAAATTGTTACCTACTATTTATTAAATTGTTACCTACTATTTTTTAAATTGTTTCCTACTATTTATTAAATTGTTAGCTACTATTTATTAAATTGTTACCCACTATTTATTAAATTGTTACCTACTATTTATTAAATTGTTACCTACTATTTATTAAATTGTTACCTACTATTTATTAAATTGTTACCTACTATTTATTAAATTGTTACCTACTATTTATTAAAATGTTACCTACTATTTATTAAATTGTTTCCAACTATTTATTAAATTGTTACCTACTATATATTAAATTGTTACTTACTATTTATTAAATTGTTACTTACTATATATTAAAATGTTACCTACTATTTATTAAATTGCTACCTACTATTTATTAAATTGCTACCTACTATTTATTAAATTGTTACCTACTATTTATTAAATTGTTACCTACTATTTATTGAATTGTTACCTACTATTTATTAAATTGTTACCTACTATTTATTAAAATGTTAACTACTATTTATTAAATTGTTACCTACTATTTATTAAATTGCTACCTACTATTTATTAAATTGCTACCTACTATTTATTACATTGTTACCTACTATTTATTAAATTGTTTCCAACTATTTATTAAATTGTTACCTACTATTTATTAAATTGTTACCTACTATTTATTAAATTGTTACCCACTATTTATTAAATTGTTACCTACTATTTATTAAATTGTTACCCACTATTTATTAAACTGTTACCTACTATTTATTAAATTGTTACCTACTATTTATTAAATTGTTACATTCAATTTATTAAATTGTTACCTACTATTTATTAAATTGCTACCTACTATTTATTAAATTGTTACCTACTATTTACTATATTGTTTCGAACTATTTATTAAATTGTTACCTACTATTTATTAAATTGTTACGTACTATTTTTTAAATTGTTTCCTACTATTTATTAAATTGTTACCTACTTTTTATTAAATTGTTACCCACTATTTATTAAATTGTTACCTACTATTTATTAAATTGCTACCTACTATTTATTAAATTGTTACCTACTATTTATTAAATTGTTACCTACTATTTATTGAATTGTTACCTACTATTTATTAAATTGTTACCTACTATTTATTAAAATGTTACCTACTATTTATTAAATTGTTACCTACTATTTATTAAATTGCTACCTACTATTTATTAAATTGCTACCTACTATTTATTACATTGTTACCTACTATTTATTAAATTGTTTCCAACTATTTATTAAATTGTTACCTACTATTTATTAAATTGTTACCTGCTATTTATTAAATTGTTACCTACTATTCATTAAATTGTTAACTACTATTTATTAAATTGTTACCTACTATTTATTAAATTGCTACCTACTATTTATTAAATTGTTACCTACTATTTATTAAATTGTTACATACTATTTTTTAAATTGTTACCTACTATTTATTAAATTGTTACCTACTATTTATTAAATTGTTACATACTATTTTTTAAATTGTTACCTACTATTTATTAAATTGTTACCCACTATTTATTAAATTGTTACCTACTATTTATTAAATTGTTACCCACTATTTATTAAACTGTTACCTACTATTTATTAAATTGTTACCTACTATTTATTAAATTGTTACCTACTATTTATTAAAATGTTACCTACTATTTATTAAATTGTTACCTACTATTTATTAAATTGCTACCTACTATTTATTAAATTGTTACCTACTATTTACTAAATTGTTTCGAACTATTTATTAAATTGTTACCTACTATTTATTAAATTGTTACCTACTATTTTTTAAATTGTTTCCTACTATTTATTAAATTGTTACCTACTTTTTATTAAATTGTTACCCACTATTTATTAAATTGTTACCTACTATTTATTAAATTGTTACCTACTATTTATTAAATTGTTACCTACTATTTATTAAATTGTTACTCACTATTTATTAAATTGCTACCTACTATTTATTAAATTGTTACCTACTATTTTTTAAATTGTTTCCTACTATTTATTAAATTGTTACGTACTATTTATTAAATTGATACCCACTATTTATTAAATTGTTACCTACTATTTATTAAACTGTTACCTACTATTTATTAAATTGTTACCTACTATTTATTAAATTGTTACCTACTATTTATTAAATTGTTACCTACTATTTATTAAAATGTTACCTACTATTTATTAAATTGTGACCTACTATTTATTAAATTGCTACCTACTATTTATTAAATTGCTACCTACTATTTATTAAATTGTTACCTACTATTTATTAAATTGTTACCTACTATTTATTAAAATGTTACCTACTATTTATTAAATTGTTTCCAACTATTTATTAAATTGTTACCTACTATATATTAAATTGTTACTTACTATTTATTAAATTGTTACTTACTATTTATTAAATTGTTACTTACTATTTATTAAATTGTTACCTACTATTTATTAAATTGTTACCTACTATTTATTAAATTGTTACCTACTATTTATTAAAATGTTACCTACTATTTATTAAATGGTTACCTACTATTTATTAAATTGTTACCTACTATTTATTAAAATGTTACCTACTATTTATTAAATTGTTACCTACTATTTATTAAATTGTTACCTACTATTTTTTAAATTGTTTCCTACTATTTATTAAATTGTTAGCTACTATTTATTAAATTGTTACCCACTATTTATTAAATTGTTACCTACTATTTATTAAATTGTTACCTACTATTTATTAAATTGTTACCTACTATTTATTAAATTGTTACCTACTATTTATTAAATTGTTACCTACTATTTATTAAAATGTTACCTACTATTTATTAAATTGTTTCCAACTATTTATTAAATTGTTACCTACTATATATTAAATTGTTACTTACTATTTATTAAATTGTTACTTACTATATATTAAAATGTTACCTACTATTTATTAAATTGCTACCTACTATTTATTAAATTGCTACCTACTATTTATTAAATTGTTACCTACTATTTATTAAATTGTTACCTACTATTTATTGAATTGTTACCTACTATTTATTAAATTGTTACCTACTATTTATTAAAATGTTAACTACTATTTATTAAATTGTTACCTACTATTTATTAAATTGCTACCTACTATTTATTAAATTGCTACCTACTATTTATTACATTGTTACCTACTATTTATTAAATTGTTTCCAACTATTTATTAAATTGTTACCTACTATTTATTAAATTGTTACCTACTATTTATTAAATTGTTACCCACTATTTATTAAATTGTTACCTACTATTTATTAAATTGTTACCCACTATTTATTAAACTGTTACCTACTATTTATTAAATTGTTACCTACTATTTATTAAATTGTTACATTCAATTTATTAAATTGTTACCTACTATTTATTAAATTGCTACCTACTATTTATTAAATTGTTACCTACTATTTACTATATTGTTTCGAACTATTTATTAAATTGTTACCTACTATTTATTAAATTGTTACGTACTATTTTTTAAATTGTTTCCTACTATTTATTAAATTGTTACCTACTTTTTATTAAATTGTTACCCACTATTTATTAAATTGTTACCTACTATTTATTAAATTGCTACCTACTATTTATTAAATTGTTACCTACTATTTATTAAATTGTTACCTACTATTTATTGAATTGTTACCTACTATTTATTAAATTGTTACCTACTATTTATTAAAATGTTACCTACTATTTATTAAATTGTTACCTACTATTTATTAAATTGCTACCTACTATTTATTAAATTGCTACCTACTATTTATTACATTGTTACCTACTATTTATTAAATTGTTTCCAACTATTTATTAAATTGTTACCTACTATTTATTAAATTGTTACCTGCTATTTATTAAATTGTTACCTACTATTCATTAAATTGTTAACTACTATTTATTAAATTGTTACCTACTATTTATTAAATTGCTACCTACTATTTATTAAATTGTTACCTACTATTTATTAAATTGTTACATACTATTTTTTAAATTGTTACCTACTATTTATTAAATTGTTACCTACTATTTATTAAATTGTTACATACTATTTTTTAAATTGTTACCTACTATTTATTAAATTGTTACCCACTATTTATTAAATTGTTACCTACTATTTATTAAATTGTTACCCACTATTTATTAAACTGTTACCTACTATTTATTAAATTGTTACCTACTATTTATTAAATTGTTACCTACTATTTATTAAAATGTTACCTACTATTTATTAAATTGTTACCTACTATTTATTAAATTGCTACCTACTATTTATTAAATTGTTACCTACTATTTACTAAATTGTTTCGAACTATTTATTAAATTGTTACCTACTATTTATTAAATTGTTACCTACTATTTTTTAAATTGTTTCCTACTATTTATTAAATTGTTACCTACTTTTTATTAAATTGTTACCCACTATTTATTAAATTGTTACCTACTATTTATTAAATTGTTACCTACTATTTATTAAATTGTTACCTACTATTTATTAAATTGTTACCTACTATTAATTAAAATGTTACCTACTATTTATTAAATTGTTTCCAACTATTTATTAAATTGTTACCTACTATTTATTAAATTGTTACTTACTATTTATTAAATTGTTACTTACTATTTATTAAATTGTTACTTACTATTTATTAAATTGTTACCTACTATTTATTAAATTGTTACCTACGATTTATTAAATTGTTACCTACTATTTATTAAATTGTTACTTACTATTTATTAAATTGTTACTTACTATTTATTAAGTTGTTACTTACTATTTATTAAATTGTTACTTACAATTTATTAAATGGTTACTTACTATTTATTAAATTGTTACTTACTATTAATTAAATTGTTACTTACTATTTATTAATTTGTTACCTACTATTTATTAAATTGTTACCTACTATTTATTAAATTGTTACCTACTATTTATTAAAATGTTACCTACTATTTATTAAATTGTTACCTACTATTTATTAAATTGCTACCTACTATTTATTAAATTGTTACCTACTATTTATTAAATTGTTTCGAACTATTTATTAAATTGTTACCTACTATTTATTAAATTGTTACCTACTATTTTTTAAATTGTTTCCTACTATTTATTAAATTGTTAGCTACTATTTATTAAATTGTTACACACTATTTATTAAATTGTTACCTACTATTTATTAAATTGTTACCTACTATTTATTAAATTGTTACCTACTATTTATTAAATTGTTACCTACTATTTATTAAATTGTTACCTACTATTTATTAAATTGTTACCTACTATTTATTAAATTGTTACCTACTATTTATTAAATTGTTACCTACTATTTATTAAAATGTTACCTACTATTTATTAAATTGTTTCCAACTATTTATTAAATTGTTACCTACTATATATTAAATTGTTACTTACTATTTATTAAATTGTTACTTACTATTTATTAAAATGTAACCTACTATTTACTAAATCGTTACCTACTATTTATTAAATTGCTACCTACTATTTATTAAATTGCTACCTACTATTTATTAAATTGTTACCTACTATTTATTAAATTGTTACCTACTATTTATTAAATTGTTACCTACTATTTATTAAATTGTTACCTACTATTTATTAAAATGTTACCTACTATTTATTAAATTGTTACCTACTATTTATTAAATTGCTACCTACTATTTATTAAATTGCTACCTACTATTTATTACATTGTTACCTACTATTTATTAAATTGTTTCCAACTATTTATTAAATTGTTACCTACTATTTATTAAATTGTTACCTGCTATTTATTAAATTGTTACCTACTATTCATTAAATTGTTAACTACTATTTATTAAATTGTTACCTACTATTTATTAAATTGCTACCTACTATTTATTAAATTGTTACCTACTATTTATTAAATTGTTACATACTATTTTTTAAATTGTTACCTACTATTTATTAAATTGTTACCTACTATTTATTAAATTGTTACATACTATTTTTTAAATTGTTACCTACTATTTATTAAATTGTTACCTACTATTTATTAAATTGTTACCCACTATTTATTAAATTGTTACCTACTATTTATTAAATTGTTACCCACTATTTATTAAACTGTTACCTACTATTTATTAAATTGTTACCTACTATTTATTAAATTGTTACATTCAATTTATTAAATTGTTACCTACTATTTATTAAATTGCTACTTACAATTTATTAAATTGCTACTTACTATTTATTAAATTGCTACTTACTATTTATTAAATTGCTACTTACTATTTATTAAATTGCTACTCACTATTTATTAAATTGCTACTTACTATTTATTAAATTGTAACTTACTATTTATTAAATTGTTACTTACTATTTATTAAATTGTTACTTACTATTTATTATATTGTTACTTACTATTTATTAAATTGCTACTTACAATTTATTAAATTACTACTTACTATTTATTAAATTGCTACTTACTATTTATTAAATTGCTACTTACTATTTATTAAATGGCTACTTACTATTTATTAAATTGTTACTTACTATTTATTAAATTGTTACTTACTATTTATTAAATTGTTACCCACTATTTATTAAATTGCTACCTACTATTTATTAAATTGCTACCTACTATTTATTAAATTGTTACCTACTATTTATTAAATTGTTTCCAACTATTTATTAAATTGTTACCTACTATTTATTAAATTGTTACCTACTATTTATTAAATTGTTACCTTCTATTTATTAAATTGTTACCTACTATTTATTAAATTGTTAACTACTATTTATTAAATTGTTACCTACTATTTATTAAATTGTTACCAACTATTTATTAAAATGTTACCTACGATTTATTAAATTGTTACCTACTATTTATTAAAATGTTACCTACTATTTATTAAATTGTTACCTACTATTTATTAAATTGCTACCTACTATTTATTAAATTGCTACCTACTATTTATTAAATTGTTACCTACTATTTATTAAATTGCTACCTACTATTTATTAAATTGCTACCTACTATTTATTAAATTGTTACTTACTATTTGTTAAATTGTTTCCAACTATTTATTAAATTGTTATCTACTATTTATTAAATTATTTCGTACTATTTATTAAATTGGTACCTACTATTTATTAAATTGTTACCTAGTATTTATTAAATTGTTACCTACTATTTATTAAATTGTTACCTACTATTTATTAAATTGTTACCTACTATTTATTAAATTGTTACATACAATTTATTAAATTGTTGCTTACTATTTATTAAATTGTTACTTACTATTTATTAAATTGTTACTTACTATTTATTAAATTGTTACTTACTATTTATTAAATTGTTACTTACTATTTATTAAATTGTTAATTACTATTTATTAAATTGTTAATTACTATTTATTAAATTGTTACCTACTATTTATTAAATTGCTACTTACTATTTATTAAATTGCTACTCACTATTTATTAAATTGCTACCTCCTATTTATTAAATTGTAACCTACTATTTATTAAATTGTTACCTACTATTTATTAAAATGTTACCTACTATTTATTAAATTGTTACCTACTATTTATTAAATTGTTATTTACTATTTATTAAATTGTTACTTACTATTTATTAAGTTGTTACTTACTATTTATTAAATTGTTACTTACTATTTATTAATTGGTAACTTACTATTTATTAAATTGTTACCTAGTATTTATTAAATTGTTACCTACTATTTATTAAATTGTTACCTACTATTTATTAAATTGTTACCTACTATTTATTAAATTGTTACATACAATTTATTAAATTGTTGCTTACTATTTATTAAATTGTTACTTACTATTTATTAAACTGTTACTTACTATTTATTAAATTGTTACTTACTATTTATTAAATTGTTACTTACTATTTATTAAATTGTTAATTACTATTTATTAAATTGTTAATTACTATTTATTAAATTGTTACTTACTATTTATTATATTGCTACTTACTATTTATTAAATTGCTACTCACTATTTATTAAATTGCTACCTACTATTTATTAAATTGTTACTTACTATGTATTAAATTGTAACCTACTATTTATTAAATTGTTACCTACTATTTATTAAAATGTTACCTACTATTTATTAAATTGTTACCTACTATTTATTAAATTGTTACCTACTATTTATTAAATTGCTACCTACTATTTATTAAATTGTTACCTACTATTTATTAAATTGTTTCGAACTATTTATTAAATTGTTACCTACTATTTATTAAATTGTTACCTACTATTTATTAAATTGTTAATTACTATTTATTAAATTGTTACTTACTATTTATTAAATTGCTACTTACTATTTATTAAATTGCTACTCACTATTTATTAAATTGCTACCTACTATTTATTAAATTGTTACTTACTATGTATTAAATTGTAACCTACTATTTATTAAATTGTTACCTACTATTTATTAAAATGTTACCTACTATTTATTAAATTGTTACCTACTATTTATTAAATTGTTATTTACTATTTATTAAATTGTTACTTACTATTTATTAAGTTGTTACTTACTATTTATTAAATTGTTACTTACTATTTATTAATTGGTAACTTACTATTTATTAAATTGTTACTTACTATTTATTAAATTGTTGCTTACTATTTATTAAATTGTTATTTACTATTTATTAAATTGTTACTTACTATTAATTAAATTGTTACTTACTATTTATTAAATTGTTACCTACTATTTATTAAATTGTTACCTACTATTTATTAAATTGTTACCTACTATTTATTCAAATGTTACCTACTATTTATTAAATTGTTACCTACTATTTATTAAATTGCTACCTACTATTTATTAAATTGTTTCGAACTATTTATTAAATTGTTACCTACTATTTATTAAATTGTTACCTACTATTTTTTAAATTGTTTCCTACTATTTATTAAATTGTTACCTACTATTTATTAAATTGTTACTCACTATTTATTAAATTGTTACCTACTATTTATTAAATTGTTACCTACTATTTATTAAATTGTTACCTACTATTTATTAAATTGTTACCTACTATTTATTAAATTGTTACCTACTATTTATTAAATTGTTACCTACTATTTATTAAATAGTTACCTACTATTTATTAAATTGTTACCTACTATTTATTAAATTGTTACCTACTATTTATTAAATTGTTACCTACTATTTATTAAATTGCTACCTACTATTTATTAAATTGTTACCTACTATTTATTAAATTGTTACATACTATTTTTTAAATTGTTACCTACTATTTATTAAATTGTTACCTACTATTTACTAAATTGTTACATACTATTTTTTAAATTGTTACCTACTATTTATTAAATTGTTACCTACTATTTATTAAATTGTTACCCACTATTTATTAAATTGTTACCTACTATTTATTAAATTGTTACCCACTATTTATTAAACTGTTACCTACTATTTATTAAATTGTTACCTTGTGACGTAACGTCCCAGCACGCGAGGGATCGAGCGCGCGGTGACCCGACCGGGAGTGAGGGAGACAGCCAGTGCCCGGCCGACTGCGCCCGAACCACTCCGAAGCGGGCCGAGGCACACCGGGCTCGCGAAGCGTCAGCGCGAGGACGCTCACTCCCCACCGCGCCGCTAGATCGCGTCGATTTCTCGCTGCGAAGAAAGCCGGGAATCGGGACATAAGCCTCAACGCGACGAATAAACGGCAGTTCGAGTGGGACTACGGAACCCCCTCCCGAACACGCCGAACTGGAAGTTGCCCGGTAAAAGCGTTAGTAGTAAAATCAAATCCGAGTAACCATCGATCACACGATCGAAACGCGAGCCAGTGTGGAGACGCCCGGATGATGCCCGGTCTCTAGGCCCGCCGCCCCGTTTTCAGAGACGACTGGATGCTGCCCGGTCTCTAACCCTAGTATCGAGACGCCTGGACGCTGCCCGGTCTCGCCGCCGTTCCCCCGTTATAGAGACGCCCGGACGCTGGCCGGTCTCCAGCCCTAGTATCGAGACGCCTGGACGCTGCCCGGTCTCGCCGCCGGTCCCCCGTTATAGAGACACCCGGACGATGCCCGATCTCTAGCCGTCGTACCAAAACGCCTGGAAGTGGCCCGGTCTCGACTCCTCCGTCCATTAGACGCCTGGATGCTGCCCGGTCGCTAGCCGCCGAAACGAGTCGCCTGTAATCTGCCTGGCCTACGAATCGTTTCCCGCGCCATCGAATCGCCGGGATTCCGCCCGATCACGATTTCATCCGTTCCGAGTCAGAGGTGCGAGGGACCCGCCCGACCTCCATGACTACGCTGTACAATTTGTCAACCGACCACTGATAGACTCAGCCGCCAGCTAACGTTAATTGTAATCGAAATCCAGAGAAACAATAAAGTATTATGTTAGTAAGAAATGGGTGTCACGAACTCTGTATTACCGGCTGAAGCTAATCACGCCGATCCTTACATCTCGAGTGACGAACGTCACAAATGGCGCCCGAACAGGGACTCAGTCCATAAGAAAGGAAAACGGCAAATGAGTTCAAAATTGACCAGGCTTTACCAATTAAATAAGGATGCACTCGTCCAGGCCCTAAGAGAGGCCAACCTGGATACCGAGGGTAAATTTGACCAGCTGCGTGCTCGCTTGCGACAACATATCGTCAGAACAGACACCATGGGGAAAGACGACCTCGAACCGACACCCAACGCGTCTTCCGACACGACGCCCCTCGTATCATTCGACGAGTCGACGCCCACGCCGACGCCCATCACGTTCGCCATGGACCGCGTTCGGAAATGGGGTTGCCATTTCGACGGCACCAAAGATGCCCAGAACTTCCTAGAACGGATCTGCGAACTACAGGAGAGTTACGGCATCACCGAAGAACAACTCCTCCGGTGCCTACCCGAATTACTTCGGGGTCAGGCCCTCCTATGGCATCGAAATAACCGCGCCTCCTGGGGAAGCTGGAAGGATTTCGAGGAAAGCTTCCGTCTTTATTATATTCCCATCTTCAGCGAGAATGACCAGGAGGAAGCCATCCAACAACGGAAGCAAAAGCCCGGAGAAAAAGCCAGCGATTATATCACCGACATTCAGACCATGATTCGACGATACGGCCAACTCTCACCCGCCAGGCAACTCGAAAGAATCCACCGCAACCTATTGCCCGAGTACCGAGAATTTATACGAAGTAATAGTTGCACCTCTATCACAGCTTTGTTACGGTCAGCCCTCGAATACGAGAGCATTTTAACGGAAAAGAAGAACCGAAGCACCGCTTCCGGAACCACCACCGCCCCGAAACCCCGGAACAACGCAATCGGCCTAAATGTGGTATCGGCAGAATACAATCGCGAGACTTGCTGCTGGCGATGCGGCCAGAGGGGACACCACCGTCAGGACTGTCGTCAGCCAGTACGACAGTTCTGCTCGCGATGTGGAACGGACGGCCGATGGTCCAGAGACTGTCCGTGCCCGTCAACGTCGGGAAACGCCAGGAGGCCCGGGGAACAGGGCGCCACCCCGGCACCGAACGCCACCGCGCCCCAATAACCTCCCAGGACCAGAATACACGGCCGTTCGTCACAGTCCTGCTACACGGCCGCCGGTACCGAGCACTACTGGACACCGGAGCTACGTATTCCTACATCCGTGAGGACGTGGCCCACCATTGCCGACGCCACGGCAACGGCCCAACCCCCGCCCAACACTGCGTTCGGATGGCCAACGGACTCGAAGTCTCCCTGGTAGGGGACCTGAAGGTGACAGCTCGGGTGGACGGGCAGCCGTTGACCCATCATTATGCGATCCTCCCCACGCTGGCACACCCGGTGATTCTCGGAATCGATGCCCTGAAGAAACTCAAAGTCCGAATGTCGTTCCGGAACCGGATACTGATCCCCGACGCCGCCACCCTTGAAGCTACACCAGGAATAACAACCTGCACCCCGGCTCAAATCCAGGCGTTGCAACGACTCCTAGACGAAGAATTGCCGAAATTTCAAGGATTACACGGCACCACCCATCTTACAGAACATGTCATCCGGCTATCAAATTCGACACCGCTTAAACAGCGGTACACACCCCGTAACCCCGCCATGCAGAAAATCATCGACGAAGAGGTCAGCAAGATGCTGGCCGACGGCGTCATTGAACCCTCCAGCAGCCCGTGGAGTTCCCCGATCGTACTAGTCCGGAAAAAGAATGGTAAACGACGATTCTGTATTGACTTCCGCCGCGTCAACCAGGTCACACAGAAAGATGCGTACCCATTGCCTCAGGTCGAGGCCACACTCAGCAAACTGCGGGAAGCACGGTTTATATCTACCATAGATTTAGCGAACGGGTACTGGCAAGTACCCCTCGCCCCGGAGAGCCGACCAGTCACCGCATTCACCGTGCCGGGTCGAGGACTTTACCAATTCCGGGTCATGCCCTTCGGACTACATTCAGCCCCAGCTACGTTCCAGCGGCTGCTCGACAGCATCATCGGCCCGGACATGGAACCCCGAGCCTTCGCGTACCTCGACGATATCATCGTGCTCGGACGAACATTCGAGGAACACCTGCAAAATCTACGCGAAGTGCTACACCGATTACAGAGCGCCAACCTACGAATAAATCCCGAAAAATGCGATTTCGGTCGCACCGAACTAAAGTATCTCGGACACATGGTAACCACCCAAGGAATCAAAACCGACCCGGACAAGGTGCAAGCTATCCTGGGAATGCCGCCACCGACCAACACCCGCGAGCTACGACGCTTTTTGGGGATGGTATCCTGGTACCGCCGTTTTATTACGCATTTTTCTGACACCACGGCACCACTAACGAAATTGCTGCACAAGAAGCAGAAGTGGAATTGGGGCCCGGGGGAGGAAAACGCTTTCCACACGTTACGACAGCAATTAGCCACGGCCCCCGTACTAGCCTGTCCCGATTTCTCCCGACCGTTCACCCTCCAGACCGATGCCAGCCAGGACGGCCTCGGGGTCGTTCTAACACAGGAAGCCGAAGAAGGGGAACAGGTGATCGCCTACGCCAGTCGCACACTCAACCAGGCCGAGAGGAATTACTCCACGACCGAAAAAGAGTGTTTAGCGGTAATTTGGGGAGTAAGGAAAATGAGAGCCTACCTCGAAGGTTACCAATTCACCATCCTCACTGATCATCACGCCTTAAAGTGGCTACAGACCATTGAGAACCCTTCCGGTAGACTGGCACGCTGGAGTTTAGAACTACAACAATATGATTTCACGATCAAATATCGAAAAGGGGCCCTGAACTGGGTGGCCGATGCCCTCTCCCGAATACCGACCGACATACACACGGTAGACGATCCCACGGGGTGTCCATGGTACCAACGAATTACCGAACAAGTCACGAACGATCCAGCAAAACACCCCGAATATCGGATCTCCGCGGGTCGACTGTACCGTCATATCGCCGACCTCACCGGACGACCACAGGACAGAGAATACGAGTGGAAAATGTGTGTCCCTCGCCACCTCCGCCCGGCCATTCTGGCCGAAAACCACGACGTACCGACCGCCGGTCACCTAGGAACCACGAAAACCGCCGCCCGACTCGCACAGCGGTATTACTGGCCGGGCATGTTCCGAGAAGCCGCCAAATATGTTCGGCAGTGCGGATCGTGCCTCCAATACAAAGTACAACAGGAAACCCCGGCAGGCCAGATGTTTACCACCCCCGTCACCAAACCCTGGGAAATAGTCTCCGCCGACTTAGTCGGTCCTTTGCCCCGCTCCAGTAAGGGCCACACGACACTGTGCGTCTTCCAGGATAAGCTGACAAAGTGGGTCGAGGTACAACCACTCAGACAGGCCACGGCACCAGCAGTAGCCAGGGCGTTCAAGGACCGCATTCTACTGCAGCATGGGTGCCCCCGCCTGGTTATCACCGACAACGGTAAGCAGTTCGTGAGTCGAGAATTTACGCACCTCCTCAAAGATGCGGGGAGCGAGCATCGGAAAACACCACCGTACTCCCCACAGTGCAACCCCGTCGAACGAGTGAACCGGGTACTTAAGACGATGATTGCCCAATACACCGCCGATAACCACCGTCACTGGGACCAGTGGATACCCGAAGTAGTGTTCGCGTACAACACCGCGAAACACGAAAGTACCGGTTTCACACCGGCTTTCCTCAACTACGGTCGGGAATTGATGCCTCCCGCCGTCCTGTATCAACCGCTAGACGCCACGCGGGGTAACCCCGAAGACGGCAGCACCCGGTTCCGACAAGCACAAATCCAGGACCTACAGGACGCACTCGAATTGGCACGATACAACCAAGCCCAAGCCTCCGAGAGTCAAAGGAAATATTTCAATCGTAATCACCGGGACTGGCGTCCCCCGCTCGGATCAACCGTGATGCTACGAGAGCATCACCTATCCAGTGCGGCAGAAGGCTTCGCCGCGAAACTCGCGCCAAAATTCTCAGGTCCGTACCGTGTAACCAAGTTCCTGGGGCCCAACCTCGTTCTGTTAAAGGACGACAACAATCGCAGTCGCCGAGTCCACCTAAAGGATATTAAACCATGCGAGGAAAACATCAACACGCAACCGCCAGTTAGAGGACAAAACAACAAGCACGAAAGTAACGGCAGCACGCGGGAGGATGGGAAGGACACGAGTTCAAATCAGTCAAGCCATGGAGGACCTGCTAGAAATACACGCGCCGGAGCTAATAAATCCTCGTCTACGCCGGAGATGTCGCGAGCTGTTCGGGGAAGACTCGGACGAGGAGACGCCGCCACCCAGCCGACCGCCAGCATCGGCCTTGCCCCCAACACCGGGCAAGAATCTCCGGCTGGCCGAACGGACGCCGTCCCCGGTGCAACTAACACCGTCGCTGTCACCACCGCCTCGGACACCGGCCATCGAGTCGCGGAGCCGCCACTCCGCCCGGTCAACAGCACCGACCGTTCCCAAGGCGACACCACCACGGCCGGAGACAACCCGACACAGGACAGCAAAGCGCCGGCGAAGCGAGGCCGAGGCCGGCCCCGTACGTCGGCGCCGCCGAGAAGACCGGGGAACGCCTCCACAAGGGCCACCAGCAGTCCCCACGACAACGGAGCGTACCCCAGCACCTCCACCGACGGGGCCGGCAAGGCCGAAGCCCCCCGTCGATATCCCACACGGGCCTTCGTCCGCAGCAACCAGGGACACGACCCCAGGGACACGACCCCAGGAACCGGAGGAGCAGCACGACGACCAGGGATGGACCGTAGTCAACCTGGGGCGCCTGCGAGAGGGGCAGCGCTTCCGTGTCCGACAGGACGGCCGGACGATACAACTACGTCGCATTTCCCCGACCCTTATAAAATTTAAGTTAGTATAAGCCCATAGAATAAGTTAGTAATAAAGGTGACGGGTAGCCTACGGGCATAAGTTTATTATTAAAGGTGACGGGTAGCCAGCGGGCATAAGCGTAGCATTAACGGTGAAGGGTAGCCAGCGGGCATAAGTACCGAAAGAGTGCCGATGCGAATCAACGCGTCAACGAGGCCATACGTTCGCATCTCTCTCCGAAGAAAGAGGGGGATGTGACGTAACGTCCCAGCACGCGAGGGATCGAGCGCGCGGTGACCCGACCGGGAGTGAGGGAGACAGCCAGTGCCCGGCCGACTGCGCCCGAACCACTCCGAAGCGGGCCGAGGCACACCGGGCTCGCGAAGCGTCAGCGCGAGGACGCTCACTCACCACCGCGCCGCTAGATCGCGTCGATTTCTCGCTGCGAAGAAAGCCGGGAATCGGGACATAAGCCTCAACGCGACGAATAAACGGCAGTTCGAGTGGGACTACGGAACCCCCTCCCGAACACGCCGAACTGGAAGTTGCCCGGTAAAAGCGTTAGTAGTAAAATCAAATCCGAGTAACCATCGATCACACGATCGAAACGCGAGCCAGTGTGGAGACGCCCGGATGATGCCCGGTCTCTAGGCCCGCCGCCCCGTTTTCAGAGACGACTGGATGCTGCCCGGTCTCTAACCCTAGTATCGAGACGCCTGGACGCTGCCCGGTCTCGCCGCCGTTCCCCCGTTATAGAGACGCCCGGACGCTGGCCGGTCTCCAGCCCTAGTATCGAGACGCCTGGACGCTGCCCGGTCTCGCCGCCGGTCCCCCGTTATAGAGACGCCCGGACGATGCCCGATCTCTAGCCGTCGTACCAAAACGCCTGGAAGTGGCCCGGTCTCGACTCCTCCGTCCATTAGACGCCTGGATGCTGCCCGGTCGGTAGCCGCCGAAACGAGTCGCCTGTAATCTGCCTGGCCTACGAATCGTTTCCCGCGCCATCGAATCGCCGGGATACCGCCCGATCACGATTTCATCCGTTCCGAGTCAGAGGTGCGAGGGACCCGCCCGACCTCCATGACTACACTGTACAATTTGTCAACCGACCACTGATAGACTCAGCCGCCAGCTAACGTTAATTGTAATCGAAATCCAGAGAAACAATAAAGTATTATGTTAGTAAGAAATCGGTGTCACGAACTCTGTATTACCGGCTGAAGCTAATCACGCCGATCCTTACATCTCGAGTGACGAACGTCACACTATTAATTAAATTGTTACATTCAATTTATTAAATTGTTACCTACTATTTATTAAATTGCTACTTACAATTTATTAAATTGCTACTTACTATTTATTAAATTGCTACTTACTATTTATTAAATTGCTACTTACTATTTATTAAATTGCAACTCACTATTTATTAAATTGCTACTTACTATTTATTAAATTGTAACTTACTATTTATTAAATTGTTACTTACTATTTATTAAATTATTACTTACTATTTATTATATTGTTACTTACTATTTATTAAATTGCTACTTACTATTTATTAAATTGCTACATACAATTTATTAAATTGTTACCTACTATTTATTAAATTGTTTCCAACTATTTATTAAATTGTTACCTACTATTTATTAAATTGTTACCTACTATTTATTAAATTGTTACCTTCTATTTATTAAATTGTTACCTACTATTTATTAAATTGTTAACTACTATTTATTAAATTGTTACCTACTATTTATTAAATTGTTACCTACTATTTATTAAATTGTTACCTACTATTTATTAAAATGTTACCTACAATTTATTAAATTGTTACCTACTATTTATTAAAATGTTACCTACTATTTATTAAATTGTTACCTACTATTTATTAAATTGCTACCTACTATTTATTAAATTGCTACCTACTATTTATTAAATTGTTACCTACTATTTATTAAATTGCTACCTACTATTTATTAAATTGCTACCTACTATTTATTAAATTGTTACCTACTATTTATTAAATTGTTTCCAACTATTTATTAAATTGTTATCTACTATTTATTAAATTGTTACGTACTATTTATTAAATTGTTACCTACTATTTATTAAATTGTTACCTAGTATTTATTAAATTGTTACCTACTATTTATTAAATTGTTACCTACTATTTATTAAATTGTTACCTACTATTTATTAAATTGTTACATACAATTTATTAAATTGTTGCTTACTATTTATTAAATTGTTACTTACTATTTATTAAATTGTTACTTACTATTTATTAAATTGTTACTTACTATTTATTAAATTGTTACTTACTATTTATTAAATTGTTACTTACTATTTATTAAATTAATAATTACTATTTATTAAATTGTTAATTACTATTTATTAAATTGTTACTTACTATTTATTAAATTGCTACTTACTATTTATTAAATTGCTACTCACTATTTATTAAATTGCTACCTACTATTTATTAAATTGTTACTTACTATGTATTAAATTGTAACCTACTATTTATTAAATTGTTACCTACTATTTATTAAAATGTTACCTACTATTTATTAAATTGTTACCTACTATTTATTAAATTGTTATTTACTATTTATTAAATTGTTACTTACTATTTATTAAGTTGTTACTTACTATTTATTAAATTGTTACTTACTATTTATTAATTGGTAACTTACTATTTATTAAATTGTTACTTACTATTTATTAAATTGTTACTTACTATTTATTAAATTGTTATTTACTATTTATTAAATTGTTACTTACTATTAATTAAATTGTTACTTACTATTTATTAAATTGTTACTGTTTGGGAATGAAATAGTTTCCCACGCCGCCACACTCACTTCATGGCAGCACCTCGCGGACCGCGACACAGCGCCACTGATCGACGAGCGAGCCGCCCGTCGGTGCCCATCGATCGACCAATCATCAACGATCGATAGGCCAATCAGCGTTCCGCGTTGAAGATCTAGCGGAACGGAGAAGACGCGCGAACGGTTGTCCGCCATTGACTCAGGCTCTCTGTATATGATTTGAACGCAACGGTTCTCAGTTTTCGCGTTACGAATTCAGCGTATCTTTGTTATCTTCTCACACACTTTTAATCGACAAAATAGTGTGAAGCTCACCGCGCTCTGCTCACTGTGATTCTTGATCTTCTCTGCTCAGCTCACAAGTTCACCGATTAGTATAATTGCGTGGACGCCACGTGCCGGTTCGGCGTGGTCACATTGTTTAACTCAACGCTCCCACGTGCAGTTATCAATAATATAACTGAGCGCTCTCTTCTCATCTCGTGACTATTTGTATTGTTCAATAAATTGACAAGTGTTCAACGCATAATTCTCAAGTACATTTAACCTGCCTTAGGTTCATATCTTCGCACGCTCACTAGGTAATTTCTCAAACATTTTTTGGTCCTTCGAGCCGGATCTAAGGCAGTAGTGAACGCTCAGCAGTGAGTGAAGTGAACTCTCATCAAGCGTGTGCTCTCAGTGTTGTGCTCAAGTGCCGGCCAATCTAACCTCAAAAATGCCAACTGACGAGCAGCAGAAGTCAACGACTCGCTCGCAGATGCCGACGCTCATCCTCCCAACGGGACAAGATGGGAATCTCCCTCCCGCTGGGGTACAAACGAGATCTTCGTCTCCTGGTGGCGTTCCGTCGGATATCATCTCCAAGGCTGAAACTCAGCTCATCCGGCTGGAGTCGATGCGCTCAATCAAGAGCCGACTCCCCGAATGCCCTCCCAACACATCCATGGGGGAACTTAAAGTCTACGGCCAGCAGGCCGACGAACTATTAAAGGCCTTTTACAAGGAGCATGCCTATTTCGAGGTGGCATGGCCCAGGTCGCAGCGCGACCATCCTTATTACACTCAAAAATATTTGTATCAGATGCAGGAGCTGATAACAGACATCAAGGTTCAAATAGGGCGCCTCAGCGAGGAATTAACCCCATTTCAGCCATCCAGCTCAGCGAGCACGGCATCGGCTCCAGGGAAGCTCCCCGAGCTGGCGCTGCCGACCTTCTCCGGGGATTATACGAGATGGCCAGCGTACAGTGAGTTGTTCTCATCCCTCATCATTGCGAGAAAGGACTTGACAGACATAGAGCGTCTGCAGTACTTGCTCTCCAGCCTGACAGGCGAACCCGCTGAGAAGGTAGAGACTCTACCCCTCAAGGGAGCCTCCTTTACCCCAGCTTGGGCAATGTTAAAGGAGGCCTACTCAAACAAGAGTAGCCTGATACAAGCACAGTTTGACAAGCTGTACGAACCAAATCCAGCCAACCTCAAGGCGCCAGCGGCACTGAGGCACCTCATCAAGAAGTTGGAAGGTGTCCATACCTCGCTCATCTCATTGGGCGTCACCGAGAACCTTGGCGACGCCATGTTTGCTCACCTCATGGCGAGTCAAATGGACAAAGGCTCTAGGCAGGCATGGGAGACCACGAGAGGCGCCAGCAACGACTACCCCACCTTCCAACAAATCAAGGATTTCACCAAAAACAGGGTGAGGGCACTGGAGAGGTCGGAGACTCCGTCCTCCCAAAATCCCACCAGCTCATCGGCGAAGACAGCGTCCAAGCCACCAGCTCAACGAGCATCAGCTCATTCAGCATCTCAAGGCCCTTCCCGCCACAAGACATTCCCTTGTGACGTCTGCAAGGGTGACCACTTTGTGGTTATGTGCCCCAAATTTAGGGCAATGACTGTGGCGGAAAGGAGGAAGGTTGTAGCCAACAACATGCTATGCTACAATTGTTGCGGACGCCACTCATCGGCCAACTGTAAGTCCCCTCATAGATGCAAGCAGTGCGGTATTCAACATCATACCATGCTGCACATACCGGACCAAAGACCCGCACAACCTCCAACTCAAACTGAGGCGTCACAGTCTACATCAGCTGAACAACATTGATATCTCAATGCAGTCGTCGCCCAATCTGCTCAGCTCACCCCGGACCACTCAGCTCACACGCCCTCAGCAAGCAGCCATCTCACACTCCTTGCAACTGCACAGGCGCACCTCATCTCACCAACGTCAACTCATCTGGTTCGTATACTCATAGATTCAGGATCAGAGCTCACCTTTGTCAAGGAGGAGCTCCTCACTCAGCTCGATCTACAGCGATCCCGGTCGTCCATCTCAATCATTGGTATTGGAGGGAAGAAGTCTACGCAGACAAGAGGTGTCATTTCACTAACGCTACGTTCCATTCATCGACCGTTATCACTTTCCCTTCAAGCCCATGTTCTCAGATCAGTGTCTTCAAGGGTACCCTCAGCCGAGGTGCCCATCCTTGACTGGCCACATCTGGCTGGACTCACGTTGGCAGATCCTGATTTCTCAAAGCCTCGACCTGTCGACATCATCATCGGAGCTGACACATATGGACAGATCATAAGGCCTAACATAATCAAGGGCTCCCCACTCATGCCCATCGCTCAACTCTCAATCTTTGGGTGGCTCATTCTTGGACCAGTGGCTTCTTCTAATTCTCTCACCAAGTCATCTTATCATGCATCACTTGTACAAGAGGGCGAGCCGTCAGTACGTGATTTACTGGAGAAGTTCTGGATTCAAGAGGAGCTCCCGAATGAAGCCTCATCTCAACTCAACTCTGAAGAGCAAGAGTGCGATGATCACTTCCGAACAACGCACACCAGAGATGCTACAGGGCGATACATCGTTCGCATCCCTCTCAAGTCACCACCTAGTGTGTTGGGCAACTCATACCAGGCAGCTCATGCATGCTTGAAGCGCACTCTCATCAAGCTCAACAGGGACGATGGGTATCGAAAACTCTACCAAGAATTCATGTTGGAGTACGAACATCTCAACCATATGGTAAGAGCACCATCAATCTCATCTGATAACAATTCAATCTTTTACCTTCCTCATCATGGAGTGCTCAAGCCCGACAGCAAAACCACCAAGCTGAGGGTTGTCTTCAATGGATCGTGTGCAACGTCATCTGGGTATTCTCTTAACGATCTCATGCACACAGGTCGTAACCTTCTGCTCAACATTTCAGACGTGCTGTTGTGGATTCGGCAGCACAGGTTCATCTTTGCTACAGACATCACAAAGATGTATCGACAAATCCAAGTTCATGAAGACGATCAAGATCTCCAACGCATACTGTGGGTGGATGAGGAAGGGAAGGAAATCTCATTCAAGCTCACGACTGTCACCTACGGTACAAAGGCTGCTCCGTTTCTGGCCGTCCGAGCATTGCTGCAACTGGCGGAGGACGAAGGGCACCGCTTTCCATTGGCTGTACCCTCCATAACTCACGCACGATATGTCGACGACATCTTTGGCGGCGCGGACACAGGTGAGCAGCTCATCAACATTGCACATCAACTTAAAGACCTGTGTCACGCGGGAGGTTTTCCACTCGCCAAATGGCATTCAACGCACCCTGCATTACTCGAAGAAATATCCTCCATCTCAAGAGCCTCAAGCTCAACTATCTCACTCGACGACTGCCACACTAAAATTCTGGGGTTGCAATGGAACAGTCTCCAGGACAACTTCACATTCTCATCGAAACCTCTCAGCTCATCCTGCATTCCAACGAAACGCATCATTCTGTCAGAAGTGTCTCAAATATTTGATCCACTCGGCTTCTTATCACCAGTTATAATTCGAGCAAAAATAATGTTGCAAGAATTATGGCTACACAAACTTCGTTGGGACGATGCACTGCCACCTCAAGTTACAGCTCATTGGTATTCCATCAGAGAAGATCTCACATGCCTGGCCAGGCTCTCAATTCCAAGGTGGTTCAATACCTACTCAAATTCAGTCGTGGAACTCCACGGCTTCTCTGATGCCTCTCAGCTCGCCATGGCAGCGGTAGTGTACATTACCGTGATTTCACCGTCCACAAATCTCAAAGTGTCGACACTGGTGTGCTCCAAAACTAAGGTAGCACCCCTCAAGAAACTCACAATCCCGAGACTCGAGCTCACAGCAGCATTGATGCTGGCAAAGCTTGCCAAGTATGTTCAAGCAACTCTTCAGCTCAACATTGCATCTACTCATCTGTGGACGGACTCTCAAGTGGCACTTACATGGATCAACTCTCACGCCTCCCGCTGGAAGGAGTACGTCAGGAATCGTGTCACCCAAATTCAAGAACTCTCATCGCACGCACATTGGAGACACGTTCCAGGAGCTTCGAATCCAGCTGATTGCGCTTCTCGAGGCCTCACGACATCTCAGCTTGAACATCATCAGCTATGGTGGACGGGACCACCATGGCTTTCTCAACCCAGTGACTCATGGCCATCACAACCACTGCATCAGGACGACTCGAGTGCACTAGAGGCTCGTCCTGGATTCTCGACCTTACTCAACATTCAAGAAATTAAATATCACTGGGACCTCATATACAAATTCTCTTCTCTTAACAAACTGTTTCGCATTACTTCAGCTTGTTTCAGATTCATCTCAAGGTTAAGAAAATTGCCTGTTTCATTGCCGCTCATCTCATACACTCCAAGGGATTTGGAAACAGCTCGCATCTTCTGGATAAAGATGACTCAGGCAATCTACTTCAACCATGAATTAAAGGTTATCAGCTCGAGCTCAACGCTACCTTCTTCTCACGCCTTCAGTCGACTTACCGCCTTCATCGATGAGCAAGGAGTCATCCGAGTGGGAGGCAGACTTCGTAACACTCATCTCGATTACGAAAGTAAACACCCTGCAATACTATCTCGCAACTCACGTCTGTCCGATTTGATTATAGACCACTCACACAAGCAAACTCTACATGGAGGCACTCAGCTCACCCTCGCTCACATCAGACAAAATTACTGGATCATCGGAGGTCGAGCTCCAGTGAAGTCTCATATACTGCGGTGTGTGGTGTGTACTCGACAAAGGGGGATCCGTGCCCATCAGCTGATGGGCCAACTACCTCTTTCTAGAGTCACACCCTCACAACCATTCACCAACACTGGAATCGACTACGCTGGTCCGATCATTCTCAAAACCTGGAAGGGGCGAGGAGCAAATACACAAAAGGGTTGGATCTGTGTTTTTGTGTGCATGACAACGTCAGCTGTTCACCTCGAGCTGGTGACAGACTATTCAACAGAAGGGTTCATCGCAACGTATCGGCGTTTCTCATCAAGACGAGGGATTCCACATACCATTTACTCGGACTGTGGAACCAACTTCGTGGGCGCAGATGCAAATCTCAAGAGCATGTTCACTCAGGGCTCACAGCATCATCAAAAATTGGCTTCTCTGTTTGTCAACGACAACACAACATGGTGCTTTAATCCACCAGCTGCACCTCACATGGGTGGAAAGTGGGAAGCTGTAGTGAAGTCCATCAAATATCATCTACGACGGACTGTTCACGAGACTGTCCTCACATATGAGGAATTCAGCACTCTTCTCACACAGATTGAAGCCATGCTCAACTCACGACCTCTCGAGCCTCTCAGTGATGACCCTGAGGACCTTGCAACATTGACGCCAGCTCACTTTCTCATTGGCAAACCGTTAACAACGTTGCCTGAACCATCAGTGGAACACTCTTCTCTTTCGCCGTCAGCAAGATGGCAGCTCATCCAGAAGAAGATGCAACAATTCTGGTCTCAATGGTCCGCTCACTACCTTCAACGTCAACAGTCCATCTCCAAATGGCATCATCCCTCCAATGACATCAAGGTCGGGTCATTGGTGCTCATCACAGACGAAAGGTTTCCCCCGAGCAAGTGGCCACTTGCTCGAGTTCTCACACTGCATCCTGGGAAGGATGGTCTCACCAGGGTCGTGACCGTCAAGACCGTGACCACCACATTAACCAGGCCAATTGCAAAATTGGCAGTTTTGCTTGTTACAGATTAACATCAGCAACGGCGTTGCTGAAGGCGGGAGGAATGTTTGGGAATGAAATAGTTTCCCACGCCGCCACACTCACTTCATGGCAGCACCTCGCGGACCGCGACACAGCGCCACTGATCGACGAGCGAGCCGCCCGTCGGTGCCCATCGATCGACCAATCATCAACGATCGATAGGCCAATCAGCGTTCCGCGTTGAAGATCTAGCGGAACGGAGAAGACGCGCGAACGGTTGTCCGCCATTGACTCAGGCTCTCTGTATATGATTTGAACGCAACGGTTCTCAGTTTTCGCGTTACGAATTCAGCGTATCTTTGTTATCTTCTCACACACTTTTAATCGACAAAATAGTGTGAAGCTCACCGCGCTCTGCTCACTGTGATTCTTGATCTTCTCTGCTCAGCTCACAAGTTCACCGATTAGTATAATTGCGTGGACGCCACGTGCCGGTTCGGCGTGGTCACATTGTTTAACTCAACGCTCCCACGTGCAGTTATCAATAATATAACTGTGCGCTCTCTTCTCATCTCGTGACTATTTGTATTGTTCAATAAATTGACAAGTGTTCAACGCATAATTCTCAAGTACATTTAACCTGCCTTAGGTTCATATCTTCGCACGCTCACTAGGTAATTTCTCAAACAGTTACCTACTATTTATTAAATTGTTACCTACTATTTATTAAATTGTTACCTACTATTTATTAAAATGTTAATACTATTTATTAAATTGTTACCTACTATTTATTAAATTGCTACCTACTATTTATTAAATTGTTACCTACTATTTATTAAATTGTTTCGAACTATTTATTAAATTGTTACCTACTATTTATTAAATTGTTACCTACTATTTTTTAAATTGTTTCCTACTATTTATTAAATTGTTACCTACTATTTATTAAATTGTTACTCACTATTTATTAAATTGTTACCTACTATTTATTAAATTGTTACCTACTATTTATTAAATTGTTACCTACTATTTATTAAATTGTTACCTACTATTTATTAAATTGTTACCTACTATTTATTAAATTGTTACCTACTATTTATTAAATAGTTACCTACTATTTATTAAATTGCTACTTACTATTTATTAAATTGCTACTTACTATTTATTAAATTGTTACCTACTATTTATTAAATTGTTACATACTATTTTTTAAATTGTTACCTACTATTTATTAAATTGTTACTTACTATTTATTAAATTGTTCCATACTATTTTTCAAATTGTTACCTACTATTTATTAAATTGTTACCTACTATTTATTAAATTGTTACCCACTATTTATTAAATTGTTACCTACTATTTATTAAATTGTTACCCACTATTTATTAAATTGCTACCTACTATTTATTAAATTGCTACCTACTATTTATTAAATTGTTACCTACTATTTATTAAATTGTTTCCAACTATTTATTAAATTGCTACCTACTATTTATTAAATTGTTAACTACTATTTATTAAATTGTTTCGAACTATTTATTAAATTGTTACCTACTATTTATTAAATTGTTACCTACTATTTTTTAAATTGTTTCCTACTATTTATTAAATTGTTAGCTACTATTTATTAAATTGTTACCCACTATTTATTAAATTGTTACCTACTATTTATTAAATTGTTACCTACTATTTATTAAATTATTACCTACTATTTATTAAATTGTTACCCACTATTTATTAAATTGTTACCTACTATTTATTAAATTGTTACCCACTATTTATTAAACTGTTACCTACTATTTATTAAATTGTTACCTACTATTTATTAAATTGTTACATTCAATTTATTAAATTGTTACCTACTATTTATTCAATTGCTACTTACAATTTATTAAATTGCTACTTACTATTTATTAAATTGCTACTTACTATTTATTAAATTGCTACTTACTATTTATTAAATTGCAACTCACTATTTATTAAATTGCTACTTACTATTTATTAAATTGTAACTTACTATTTATTAAATTGTTACTTACTATTTATTAAATTATTACTTACTATTTATTATATTGTTACCTACTATTTATTAAATTGTTACCTACTATTTATTAAATGGTTACATACAATTTATTAAATTGTTACTTACTATTTATTAAATTGTTACTTACTATATTTAAATTGTTACATACTATTTATTAAATTGTTACTTACTATTTATTAAATTGTTACTTACTATTTATTAAATTGTTAATTACTATTTATTAAATTGTTTCCTACTATTTATTAAATTGTTACCTACTATTTATTAAATTGTTACTCACTATTTATTAAATTGTTACCTACTATTTATTAAATTGTTACCTACTATTTATTAAATTGTTACCTACTATTTATTAAATTGTTACCTACTATTTATTAAATTGTTACCTACTATTTATTAAATTGTTACCTACTATTTATTAAATAGTTACCTACTATTTATTAAATTGCTACTTACTATTTATTAAATTGCTACTTACTATTTATTAAATTGTTACCTACTATTTATTAAATTGTTACATACTATTTTTTAAATTGTTACCTACTATTTATTAAATTGTTACTTACTATTTATTAAATTGTTCCATACTATTTTTCAAATTGTTACCTACTATTTATTAAATTGTTACCTACTATTTATTAAATTGTTACCCACTATTTATTAAATTGTTACCTACTATTTATTAAATTGTTACCCACTATTTATTAAATTGCTACCTACTATTTATTAAATTGCTACCTACTATTTATTAAATTGTTACCTACTATTTATTAAATTGTTTCCAACTATTTATTAAATTGCTACCTACTATTTATTAAATTGTTACCTACTATTTATTAAATTGTTTCGAACTATTTATTAAATTGTTACCTACTATTTATTAAATTGTTACCTACTATTTTTTAAATTGTTTCCTACTATTTATTAAATTGTTAGCTACTATTTATTAAATTGTTACCCACTATTTATTAAATTGTTACCTACTATTTATTAAATTGTTACCTACTATTTATTAAATTGTTACCTACTATTTATTAAATTGTTACCTACTATTTATTAAATTGTTACCTACTATTTATTAAATTGTTACCTACTATTTATTAAATTGTTACCTACTATTTATTAAAATGTTACCTACTATTTATTAAATTGTGACCTACTATTTATTAAATTGCTACCTACTATTTATTAAATTGCTACCTACTATTTATTAAATTGTTACCTACTATTTATTAAATTGTTACCTACTATTTATTAAAATGTTACCTACTATTTATTAAATTGTTTCCAACTATTTATTAAATTGTTACCTACTATATATTAAATTGTTACTTACTATTTATTAAATTGTTACTTACTATTTATTAAATTGTTACTTACTATTTATTAAATTGTTACCTACTATTTATTAAATTGTTACCTACTATTTATTAAATTGTTACCTACTATTTATTAAAATGTTACCTACTATTTATTAAATTGTTACCTACTATTTATTAAATTGTTACCTACTATTTATTAAATTGTTAGCTACTATTTATTAAATTGTTACCCACTATTTATTAAATTGTTACCTACTATTTATTAAATTGTTACCTACTATTTATTAAATTGTTACCTACTATTTATTAAATTGTTACCTACTATTTATTAAATTGTTACCTACTATTTATTAAAATGTTACCTACTATTTATTAAATTGTTTCCAACTATTTATTAAATTGTTACCTACTATATATTAAATTGTTACTTACTATTTATTAAATTGTTACTTACTATTTATTAAATTGTTATTTACTATTTATTAAATTGTTACTTACTATTAATTAAATTGTTACTTACTATTTATTAAATTGTTACTGTTTGGGAATGAAATAGTTTCCCACGCCGCCACACTCACTTCATGGCAGCACCTCGCGGACCGCGACACAGCGCCACTGATCGACGAGCGAGCCGCCCGTCGGTGCCCATCGATCGACCAATCATCAACGATCGATAGGCCAATCAGCGTTCCGCGTTGAAGATCTAGCGGAACGGAGAAGACGCGCGAACGGTTGTCCGCCATTGACTCAGGCTCTCTGTATATGATTTGAACGCAACGGTTCTCAGTTTTCGCGTTACGAATTCAGCGTATCTTTGTTATCTTCTCACACACTTTTAATCGACAAAATAGTGTGAAGTTCACCGCGCTCTGCTCACTGTGATTCTTGATCTTCTCTGCTCAGCTCACAAGTTCACCGATTAGTATAATTGCGTGGACGCCACGTGCCGGTTCGGCGTGGTCACATTGTTTAACTCAACGCTCCCACGTGCAGTTATCAATAATATAACTGTGCGCTCTCTTCTCATCTCGTGACTATTTGTATTGTTCAATAAATTGACAAGTGTTCAACGCATAATTCTCAAGTACATTTAACCTGCCTTAGGTTCATATCTTCGCACGCTCACTAGGTAATTTCTCAAACATTTTTTGGTCCTTCGAGCCGGATCTAAGGCAGTAGTGAACTCTCAGCAGTGAGTGAAGTGAACTCTCATCAAGCGTGTGCTCTCAGTGTTGTGCTCAAGTGCCGGCCAATCTAACCTCAAAAATGCCAACTGACGAGCAGCAGAAGTCAACGACTCGCTCGCAGATGCCGACGCTCATCCTCCCAACGGGACAAGATGGGAATTTCCCTCCCGCTGGGGTACAAACGAGATCTTCGTCTCCTGGTGGCGTTCCGTCGGATATCATCTCCAAGGCTGAAACTCAGCTCATCCGGCTGGAGTCGATGCGCTCAATCAAGAGCCGACTCCCCGAATGCCCTCCCAACACATCCATGGGGGAA